>JAUCBN010000054.1:2405000-4805000 GCA_035048815.1 Abelmoschus esculentus | reverse complement strand
ACTTGTTTCAACTAATCAAAGATCCTTTTTTGAGCCTCAATCCACACAAACAGTGTTTATTTTCTCAATATTTTATTTAGTGGAGCAAATAATATAGAAAATCATTTTACAAATCTTCGGTAATAGCCTGCAAGACCGAGAAAAATTCAAATCTCACCAATCTTCGATGCATTCCAGTCTATGATGTCTTGCATTTTCTTCGAATCCACTTGGATTTTCGAAGCAGATACAACATGCCAAAGAAAGGTAACCTCGGTGAGACAAAATTCACACGTAGAGAATTTGGCATACAATTTTTTCTCTCTCAAGGTTTGAAGCACGATCCTTAGATGGTCACGATGTTCAGAAACATTATTGGAGTAGATAAGGATATCATTAATGAAAACCACTACGAACTTGTCCAGATAGGGTCTAAAAATCGGATTCATTAATTCCATGAAAGCAGTCGGTGCATTGGTTAGCCCAAATGGCAAAACCAAGAACTTATAGTGTCCATAATGTGTCTTGAAGGTTGTCTTGGGCACGTCACACTCCTTTACTTTCATTTGATAGTATTCTGATCGTAGATCAATCTTAGCAAACACTGTGGCATCCTTAAGTTGATCAAACAAGTCATTTATTCTCGGTAAAGGATACTTATTCTTGATAGTGGCTTTATTCAACTACCGGTAGTCAATGCACAACCTCATGGATCCATCTTTCTTCTTAACAAAGAAGACTGGAGCTCCCAAGGTGAGGAACATGGTCAAATAAAACCTTTATCAAGCATATCTTGACTCTCAGTCTTCAACTCTTCTAATTCAACTGCTACCACACGATATAGTTCAATAGAGACATGTGTTGTTCCAAGTTGTACCTCGACTCGAAACTCTACTTCCTGGTTTGGTGGTAAGCTCGAAATTTCTTCGGGAAAGTCACATACAATGTCTATAATTTGCAATTGAGCTTCTCCTTTGGTATCCAAGCTAAAGCATACAAAGATGGTTTCTTCGAGCTTAGAAGGGTAAAACTTTCCTTACCAAGTCCTCGAAGATACAATTTCTTCTTGGAGCAATCTACCCAAGCTTGATGCTCTTTAAGCCAATCAAGTCCCAGAATTGCATCAAATTCATAGATCGGTAAGGTCATCAAGTTAGCCGAAAAAACGAATTCCTTAAATCATCAAAGGACAATTCTTGCATACCAGACTAATGGTAACAGTATCACCAAGAGGATTTGTCACAGAGATTATCGATGTAATAGGTTCACATGTCATCTTATGTTTCTTTATTAACATGGTACTAATGAAAGAATTGTAGAGTTAGGATCAACCAATGCATAAATATGTTAGAGTATGCCCAAAGACCAATCATATGATGATTGTAAGGATACTTTTACCAATTTTATTGAATAAAGGCATTGTCATTGTTGTTTTCAGATAAATGTGTCAATGTATAACATAAACTGAGAAACAATAAGGTCCATATAATAATATATGTATTATTATTAAAAGATCCTTAGTTAAGTATTATTATGGGTATGGACAATAATAATACGCTTAAGACTAACAAGTGATTAATTGATGACAATGAGTTGTCATTGACATAGAGATGTCAGAATTAATACATGAATATATTAATAGTGAATAATATATTGGATTGACCCACTATGAGCATATATCTTGGATTATTATGTGACGGTCACGATATTGCTCATAGTGATAACTATATGTATGGTCCTTAGACTTGAGATTATTACTATCTCAACATATGTTGTTTTATGTTTTGATGCAGTTAAACGTGTCGCGTAATTAGTTACACTATAAAAACTGACATTGGACATATTACAATGTATGTAGTGAGATGTGAATGATCAAGATAGGATTTGTCCTTCCTACATAATAGGAAAATATATCAAAGGCCACTTGATTGAGTGAGACTAGAAATACATGCCATGCTTGAATACGTTGATATGAGATATCACAAATTATTCATTAAAAGTAGTCCACTCTAGATATCAAGAAACGTTAAAATAGGCTATACAAGTGTGATTATTCCAAGACTTGTGCCTATTAAAGATATAAAAGGACAAAAGGATATAATACATTAAGATAGTTGGTCACAGACATGATATATCAAATCATGATCTCTTGTAACTTAGATGACAATGATATATTGCTAGATGTCACTCATTGTTTGTAATATTAGAATTGTTCTAATATTACTACTAACGTTACAATGAGCCTACAGGGTCACACCCAATGGTTGAAAAGGAGCAAAAATATATATAAGTATAAGAAGAATATATTTAATCCCGAATTTTAATAAAGGATATAATTAAAGTAATTATATCCCTTTTAAATTTGAATTAAATATATAGATTCCGAAATATAAAGAAATAATTAAAGTAATTATTTCGTATAAACAAATTCGGAATCAAACTCTTATACCTAGGGTTACACCTATATAAAGGATCTTTGGTCTAGCAGCCATAATATAGAATTCCGAATTCCAAACCCTAGAATCACGAAAAATAGTTTTTTGAGATTTGCTCTCTCAACCGGGTGAACTGAGTAGAGGCCAAGACGATATTCGTGGAGGCTAAAGATTCGATTGTTGAATGATCATAACTGCAGCAGATCCCGTTGCTATCTTTGCTGTTTATCAAGGAACCCAATGTAAGTTATCGCATCTCTTCCTCCCGATTTCGGATTAAACGTACATGGATTAATGGAAAGACCTTCGTAATTTTGTTCCGCTGCGCCATGGGGTATGCCGGCGGTCCCAACAGTGGTATCATAGCCACTTGTACGATCCGTAATCGGGTTAAATACTTGGGGTGATGCGATATGTATAAGATGCATGATTTGTTTTACTATATCGGTGATATAAATATTGATATTGATAGTTGATTAGGGATACGATTAATATGTTAATCTGTTAATTACAGTCGCCATGTTGCTACAAGGGTTTTACGATAATTATATGTCAATGGTTAACATAGTGATCGGCAGAAGTGCGATAGCAGATCGCATCAAGGAAAAAGGAATAATTGTTATTCCGATATGGAAAAATCTAAGGGATTTAAAAATCTCGAAAATGCGATTCTGTTGATAAATCTTATCAAATCGTGATATTTTTCCATAGAAAAATAGTCGCTATTTTTCAAAATTTCCTGCCCCTTGACCCCTTCGTAGGCAACATAGATGGTAGGCCCATATTGGTAATATTAACGATTTCGTGATAGCATATATATGATATGTTTGCTTTGCACGGTGTTTGACATGCATGGTTATAGCCCTTGCTTTTACAATAGTTGTAAATTTTAAATACGGCCTGCGTGTTGTGCCTTTCTTTATCTTTGTTGTACTTTTCTTCTCATCTTACTCCCTTGTATGTAAAACGAGTTTCTATAATTGTAATATTATTCCAAGAAGCAATCGAGACATTTGGAGCAAAGGCGAGAAGATGCTTGAGAAGCAGTTTTAGTGTAGAATTAGGGTTTTAAGGTTCTCCCATTGGCTTGGGATGGGCCACCTTAATTCTTTATTTTGGGTTATAACCATTGCAATCTTATTGCTTTATATCTATCATGTATGTGATGCAATGTATGATATATATCTTCTACTCGTATATATTGATGAGATCAATAAGGGCCAAATTAAAAGAAATAACGATGAGATAGTTAAAGTTTTCTCTCAAATTAATCAAAGTTAAATTTAGTCGTCTAATATTTGCCCTCGCTAAGGCCTTGATCGATCTTATGTGGGTTTTGCCAAAGCATTGAAACATAAGTACATCTTGGTTAAACGCGAAGAATAAGCAAGTGATATTCGTCGGTCGAAATATTGGTAATAACTTAGTTAGGTTATTCTAATAGGATTAGAAACCTAAAGGCTAAGTATTTGGTTAAGTCATGAGATGACTGAGCAAGAGTTGTTCACCAAATGGAGGAGTTACATGAGATGTAATTAGTAAAGGGTTACTTACCTAAATAACTTATATCCTAAAAGAAAAAGCCAAAGCTGATTTAGGAAATTGGTGAATTATGGATCCTCGCTCACTACAAAAATTTTCGTCGAATTTTTCCGAAATTAAAAACGAGAGGGTTTTTTAATTTTGAACAAAATAGTGAGAGTATTTTATAAACAAAGACCTATTTATAATATTTCAAATTGGTAAATTTATATTATGTATTTCCATTGTTGTAGATCTAAATGGCAAACAACATTATATCACTGCGATCACTCCTCGAGAAGGAGAAACTCAACGGCATAAACTTCCTTGATTGGTTCCGCAATTTGAGAATTGTTCTCAAACAGGAAAGAAAGGAATATGTCATTGAAGAACTTGTTCCTGATGAACCGGCAACTAATGCTTCTAGAGCTGACAAAGACAAATTTAAGAAACATATGGATGACATGTTAGATGTCAGATGTCTTATGCTTGCTACCATGACTCTTGATCTTCAGAAGCAACATGAGGATATGGTTTCATATGAGATGATTCAAAACCTCAAAGAAATATATGAGGAGCAAGAACGTCAAGAGAGGTATGAGACCTCTAAAGCTCTATTTTAGTGCAAAATGGTAGAGGGATCTCCTGTAGGAGCTCATGTCATTAAGATGATAGGCTATATCCAAACGTTGGAAAAGCTAGGTTTTCCTCTCAAGGATGAATTGGCTACTGATGTTATTCTGCAATCGTTGTCGAATAGCTTCAACCAATTTGTCCTTAATTTCAACATGAATGAAATTAACAAAACTTTGCCATAGTTACTTGGCATGTTACGAACTGCTGAGAAAAATATGTCTAAGGGTGGACCTAAGCCCATTCTGATGGTCCGCAAGTGTTGCGTGTCAAAAGTGCGCGTTCAGTACAAGCGGACACATCGCAAGTAATAAGTGATAAGTATATTATCGAGTTATCGTCTACTCAGGGACTGGTATACTCAATATGCCTTCCTTATCTTCTTGCTCTGTAGAAAAATAAAAAACACAAATGAATGGGTGTGATTTATTAGACTAAAATAATTGAATAAAAATAAAAGTGTCGAAATATCAGAGAGAGAGATGGGCCAGGATCCAGTTGCATTGTATTGTGGACTTGATTGACTTGTCTTTATCCAATGCAATCGTATATCTCTGCCTCGGCAGCACTGCAGTTTACTGCCTGGGCAGCGATAACGTTGTCTGCCGCGGCAATCCCTTCCTCGTGGGCAGACTTTACCAATGTTCGGCAAAGTGTCCTTGAATGACTCCGCTTATCCCTAAGTTAGAGTGTTGTTGATGACTAGTCCTTGATGATACCTCCCGGCGTGAACCAATTATACTCACCAACCAATCTCACAATTCTTTTAGCCGCTGAAACTCTTAACCTATCCCTAGGCCGAGTTAGTATTTCGCGGTTGAAACATCGTACTTACCCTTTCGTGAATCTAGCTCTCCCGAGCCTAGATAAATGGATTACTCACAAACTTCCCTCCCGGGCTTGAATGTAAGAACAAGGAATAACAAAGAATAAGCAAACCTTGATAATTCTTATTGCATTGAATGAAAGATAAAGTACAATCTCCTCTCACAAATACTCCACAACCTTCACCTAAACCCTATGAAGGTTTTAGAACATGATGGAGAGGAAAGAAACAAGAGTAGAAGTCGGCTCTCCCTAGGTATTTCGATATCTCATACATTGGGTGGCTATGTCTTTATATAGGCTAGACCTAGGGTAAACTTTTCCTAAGTAGAATACAACTTGGAGTAGGGAACAAGTCAAGTACATAATAATAATATATTTCCAAGTTTGAATTCGGCTAAGGGGGCTTTCCCGTGTGGTCTTCCTTTGGGCTTTTCCTTGTGCTAGCGAGCTCTGAATCATGGGCTTCAAGTCCAGACACGTTCCTTGGATTTTTATCTTTCCATCGCCTATCACTTTGCTTCCTGTCTTCCTGCTGCTACCTCGGCATCAGGTCCTGCCTCGGCCTTGTCTTTGCCGCGGCACTGGTTCTCCTGCATAGATATGAAAACGCATAAAACGTGCCTTTTTCTATAAATATTATCTATTTAAATATAACTTCTAAATATATCACATTAAGCACATGCATTGGTTCAAGTGGGTGAATATTTGGTGATAAATGTCGATAAAAGGAGTAAAAAGCGATAGTGTGTTGAGCTCTTATCACACCCCCAAACTCGAACTATTGCTTGTCCTCAAGCAATGCAAACCATCAATTTGCTGAACTCTACTCTCTCTTGGTCTTACATGTCCATCTATTCTCCCCACCATAGCTAGGCCTATCTTTAAGCTTTGACCATTCGGCTACCTAAGAATTTACCTAGAAACAAACTATAGGATTGTGAGTGTGTACATTTTTGTGGACAAGTTGATTAAAAGCTTTCTTAGATAAACTCTAAGTTCAAGACAAATAGACGTTGGTTAAGTCTTCTCTTCTTTTTCAAACCCCAAATCTTGAGCCGGTTTCGGGCACCTCAAAGACTTGTGTTTTTCACTAAAAATCTTTTTGTCTTGTCTTTTTGATATTTCTTAATACATACTAGAGCCAATTTCGGGCACCTCTAGCATGAAGAAGAGATTTTCTAGAGCCGGTGGTAGGCACCTCAAGTTATTTTTCCAAAAATCTAAGTCTTTATCACCTAAGTTCATTAAAAGAATTCCTATAATCCACAAGTCCCAAAAGTGTTTAAAGTTCTTCCTATAGTAAGCTTCTAAGTTTTCATCCTTAAGCATCCTAAGGTTAAGCCTTTTTAACAGAACCTAAACATGGTAGGAGAAAGATTTCTATAGCCTTAAAGAATAAACTAAGGCAATACTGATGATGAGCAGTGCAAGAGTGTAGGCAGTTAATTCAAGTAAGGCGGGGAGCATAAAAAAAATCACTAAAATACACCCTTTTTGGCAAGGCCGCAGCAGTAGATTGCTGCCTTGGCAGTGAATCTGCACCCCCAAACTCAAACCAAGCATTGTCCTCAATGCTTTATATTTGGAAGGAATAAACGGCAAAACAGAATATGAATTATATGCAGCAAGGAAAACAGTAAAAGTAGTGAATGTTGAAATAAAGGACAAAGAATTTTAGAGCGACTCCGAAGAGCTGCTCGTAACAATTTTTCTCCGTGGCCTTGATGTCGTGTGCTTTGTCCTTGGGGAGGGCGATGGTTGCGCCTTTGCTTGCCTCGGCGGCTGGACTCGAGTGGGTGGGGTCCTATGCATTGGTGCTTCTACCTCTTCTCCTTCTTCAACATCCGCCATCTCTTCGGTAATCATCACGTCCGTTCCTCCTCCCATCGCAGTGCTCCTCCGGTGTGGTGTGTGCTTGGGCCGGCAACAGTAGAGCCTTGGTGTACATAAGCATCTATCTCGGCGGATAGACTGCCCATGATAATTGGCGATCTTGGTGGAGTGCTGAAAGCGGCTCTCCGCTTGGATGGCCTTCGGCTAACAAATGATACCGCGGCAGAATCTGCTGGCCTTGCTGGTCCAGCAGCCTGGTATTGGGGCTGAGGGTCCGGATAGAAGAACGGTCGCAGTCCTCTTGGGGCTGGTGTAGTCTCGGTGTAGGGTGCGGCAGTAACAAACATATTACTAGGGAACTCTGGGAATTGTACGCCTTGGTCCGGAAATGCGTGCATCATCATTTGGGTGAGCGTTCCATTGAAGTCCCGTTGGTACTCCATATACCGTTGTTGTCGAAGATCCATCGCGGCCATGCGCTGCAAGATTTCTTGATACGGGTCTGCTGCGGCAGAGGTGTGGGCAGTACCAGGCATGTCTGCCGTGTACTGGGCCCCGGTAGCAGTATCGGCAGTGAACTGCTGTGGTGTTGCCTGGACAGGTTCTGCTTGTGTAATCTGCATGACTTTGTGGTAGAATTCCCTGGTCCATCCTCTTCTTAGGGGTGTGTATTCATCGGTTTTTCAATGGGTACACCTGCAGAAACACATAAACCCGTAATCAAGCAAGGGAAATACAATGGTCCTCGATCTTTCTTACCGTACTCGTGAATCTCCCGTAGGATAATTTCTCCAACATTGATGGTCCTTTTATTGATTATGGATTGGATAAGCACCAATCTCTTGCGATCCACCGTGCTATTATGTGATGTTGGGATGAGGCGTCGTTTGACGAAGGTGTTCCACATCTTGGCCTCCGGCTTCAAACTTTGTCTTGTTACGGAACCCCGATGGGTACCGGTTTCCCATGGAGTATTTGCGTAACAAAGATCGTCTTTAATCAGTTCATAGTCCTCGGCAGTGATATCTTCGAAGAAGTCCACATGGAGATCGCTGTCCGAGGTGAGGCCGTAGAAGTTGTTGATTGTTTTGGCAACGAGTTGCACGGGCCTGCCGCGGTAGTGAACAAAGAGAGAGTCTTTGCTGGGCCCATGAGCGTAGAACTCTCGTACTATTGTGGCGTTTGCCTGGGCAGGTTGCAAACAGAATGCTTCCCAATTTTGGTACTTGATCTGTCGAACAAGTAGTGATCGATACCATAATTTTCTTCGTCCGTGTGCTGGAACCCTTGTTCTTCCCAAAGTTGCCTCGCGATGAAGGATCGATTGAATCGATCTTCAACGTTTGCTGGGGCGAATCTTTTGTAGGTTGCCATAAAGAAAGAGAAAATTTAGTTCTTGGAGGTTTTCTTGAAGAGAAACTGAAAAATCAGAAGGGATTAGTATGCAGTGAGTAATTGAGAGAGAGATTGTTAAGAATACTAAAGAAAGCAAGAAAGTAAGAGTGATTAGTTCAAGAGGAAAGAGTTTCTTATATACGTCTCGGCCTTGTGACCGTTGAGATCACTAGCCGTTGTAACCGTTTCCTTTTCTGCCGCGGCAAGGATCTCGGCAGACTAGCCATTACACTTTCCTGCCCGTTGGGACTGCTGCGGCTCTGACACTGTTGTATTGCCTCGGCAGAGTTCCTGCAGTGAACTATTCTACCCTTATCTTTGCTTTTTATTCCTAAATAAAAATTAAACACACAAAAGAAAAAAAAATACTGAAAGCGAAAAATAATTAGCAAAAATAAAATATTAACCCTAATATAATATTTAATGTAAAAAGGAGAGGCTAGGTTATTGGTGGAGAGCATGCGAATGCATCTCCTAAACTTATTTTCTCCCTTAGGCCCAAATTGTGTATCGGTTGTGGGCTGCTCCTTAGTGTTGTCTGTCCATCCATCTTGGGCTTGATTTTCTTGCCGAATATCCTGCCGAGCAGACTGCCCAGGCAGGATATCTTATTGTCTACTGTGCGGATGGCCTTGCATTCCTGTGGATCGTCATACCTCTTTAAGTTGTGGAATGCATTGAGTTTGACTTGTTGGTCATTGACTCGCATAGTCAATTCTCCTTTTTCCACATCAATCATTGTACGTCCAGTTGCTAGGAAGGGTCTCCCAAGGATGATCGGTGTGTTGTCATCTGCTTCACAATCAAGGACAAGGAAGTCAGCAGGAAAAATAAACTTGTCAACTCTTACCAGTATGTCCTCGATTTTTCCTTCAGGTTGCACATAGGATCTATCCGCGAGTTGGAGCATCACTGTTGTAGGCTTCGGCCTTCCAATTCCAAGCTTTTGGAAGACTGATTTAGGCATGAGGTTTATACTTGCTCCAAGGTCGCATAGGGCCTTTCCTTCATAATTCTTTCCTATCGCACATGGTATAGTGAAACAACCAGGATCTTTTAGCTTTGGTGGCATGCGGTTATGCAGCATTGCCATGCATCCCTCGGTGGCAGCCACTGTCTCAAACTCACCTATTCGTTTTCTCTTTGATACCATATCCTTTAAGAACTTGGCATAATTGGGCATTTGTTCAATGGCCTCAACGAATGGTATGTTGATGTGGACTTGCTTCAAAATATCGAGGAACTTCTTGAACTGTTGATCATGTTTTTGTTTCTTCAACCTTTGCAGGAAAGGTGGTGGTGGTCTCATCTCGTCCAGTGTTTCCTTAGTTTGGAATCGTATACCTGGCACCACTGGAATTTTTGCTGCCTCGGGAGGCTGCTCAGGTGTTGCAGTGCTTGTTGCCGGGGCAGTGTTATCAGTCTCGGTTTGCTCAGCCTCTTCTCTTGGTTGATCCGCCGGTTGGGTTCGGTTCTCTGGGATCTTCTCTTTCAACTGTAGACCACTCCTGGTAGTGATTGCCTTGCACTGTTCATGGCTTAGTACCTTAGCAACCTCAGTATTGCTAGGTAGGCCTCCTTGTGGTCTAGTGTTTATACATTCAGCAAACTGTCCAACCTGAGTTTCCAGAGTTTTTATGGCCGCTTCTTGATTTTGTAGCCTCATCTCAGTCCTATTCATGAAGGCATCGGTCCTCTTGATGAAATTACTATTTTCTGCCATGTATGACTCGGTTTTCATCATGAAGGCCTTTAACGTGTTTTCCAATGAATTGACCAGTTGCTGCTGCATCTGTGGCGGCGGCATCGGTTGTTGGACTTGCTGCTGCGACATTGATTGCTGAAATCCTGGTGGTTGGGTGATTGGGTTTAAGGCATTATTTGGGTTACTCCAGGATAAGTTTGGATGTCTCTTCCATGAGGGGTTGTATGTGTTGGACATCACATTGTTACGATTGTAGTTCCCAACATACATATCGGTTTCTTGATTCATGCAATCAACGGAACTGTGGTTACCTCCACATAAATCACAACATAAATCAATTACCTTAACCTCACGGGTATTGTTTTGTATTTGTAGGTTTTGAACCATCTTGGTAAGAGAGGCCAATTGTGCTGCCACTGAATTGGATGAATCTAATTCGTTTATCGTGGCTTGGCGTCTTACTCCTCCTCGCCTAGATGTGGGAAACTGGAAGTCATTCCTTGCGAGTTTATTCAAAATTTCGATAGCTTCCTCGGGTGCCTTGTCTAGGAGTGTGCCGTTTGCCGAGGCATCCAACATCATCCTTGTCGGGGCATTCGTGGCGTTGTAAAACATTGTCACTTGTATCTATAAGGGAAATCCATGCAGTGGACACTTGTGCAATAGCTCTCTGTAGCGTTCCCATGCCTCGTACATTGGTTCGTCCTCAGCCTGTCGGAAAGAAGTAATTTCATTACGAATTCTATCATATAGATTAGTAGGATTGAAACGAGTAATGAAATCACGACATAGTTCACTCTAGGATCCAATAGATCCCACTGGAATGCTATTAAGCCAAGCTTTCGCCCTAACCCTCAGTGAATAGGGGAATAGCTTTAACCGCAAGACATCTTCATGGACTCCTTGGATTTTGAAAGAGTTGCAGATTTCCATGAAAGATTTGAGATGCTGCCTTGCGTCTTCAGTTGCAGACCCACCAAATTGTCCAATTGTATTTAACATATTGAACATAACAGGTTTGAGTTCAAAATGGGCTGCTTCAATCTCGGGTGTAACGACTCCTAGGTTCAGTCCATTTAAGTCCTCCTCCAAGAAATCTCTGACAGTCAGCTGCCGCGGCCCAGGTGGCTGCGGTAGACCTTCATTGCCGGCAGATATGTTTTGTCCTGCCTGAACCTCTGCCAGGACTCCTTGGATTTGTCTCCTCAACCTTAGCCCTGTTCTTTCAATCTCAGGATCTAACTCGTATAAGGGGTTGGTTGGATTTGCCCTGGTCATACACCAAGAAAAACAAAAGTAAAATAAAAATAAAAATAAAAAGAAACAAGAAAATAAGGAAAACAAAATTTAGTTGCCAGTCCCCGGCAACGGCGCCAAAAACTTGTTGCGTGTCAAAAGTGCGCTTTCAGTGCAAGCGGACACAACGCAAGTAATAAGTGATAAGTATATTATCGAGTTATCGTCTCCTTAAGGACTGGTATACTCAATATGCCTTCCTTATCTTCTTGCTCTATAGAAAAATAAAAAAACACAAGTGAATGGGTGTGATTTATTAGACTAAAATAATTGAATAAAAATAAAAGTATCGAAATATCAGAGAGAGAGATGGGCCAGGATCCAGTTGTATTGTATTGTGGACTTGATTGACTTGTCTTTATCCAATGCAATCGTATATCTCTGCCTCGGCAGCACTGCAGTTTACTGCCTGGGCAGCGATAACGTTGTCTGCCGCGGCAATCCCTTGCTCGTGGGCAGACTTTACCAAAGTTCGGCAAAGTGTCCTTGAATGACTCCGCTTATCCCTAAGTCAGAGTGCTGTTGATGACTAGTCCTTGATGATACCTCCCGGCGTGAACCAATTATACTCACCAACCAATCTCACAATTCTTTTAGCCGCTGAAACTCTTAACCTATCCCTAGGCCGAGTTAGTATTTCGCGGTTGAAACATCGTACTTACCCTTTCGTGAATCTAGCTCTCCCGAGCCTAGATAAATGGATTACTCACAAACTTCCCTCCCGGGCTTGAATGTAAGAACAAGGAATAACAAAGAATAAGCAAACCTTGATAATTCTTATTGCATTGAATGAAAGATAAAGTACAATCTCCTCTCACAAATACTCCACAACCTTCACCTAAACCCTATGAAGGTTTTAGAACATGATGGAGAGGAAAGAAACAAAAGTAGAAGTTGGCTCTCCCTAGGTATTTCGATATCTCATACATTGGGTGGCTATGTCTTTATATAGGCTAGACCTAGGGCAAACTTTTCCTAAGTAGAATACAACTTGGAGTAGGGAACAAGTCAAGTACATAATAATAATATATTTCCAAGTTTGAATTCGGCTAAGGGGGCTTTCCCGTGTGGTCTTCCTTTGGGCTTTTCCTTGTGCTAGCGAGCTCCGAATCATGGGCTTCAAGTCCAGACACGTTCCTTGGATTTTTATCTTTCCATCGCCTATCACTTTGCTTCCTGTCTTCCTGCTGCTGCCTCGGCATCAGGTCCTGCCTCGGCCTTGTCTCTGCCGCGGCACTGGTTCTCCTGCACAGATATGAAAACGTAGTAAAATGTGTCTTTTTCTATAAATATTATCTATTTAAATATAACTTCTAAATATATCACATTAAGCACATGCATTGGTTCAAGTGAGTGAATATTTGGTGATAAATGCCGATAAAAGGAGTATAAAGTGATAGTGTGTTGAGCACTTATCAGCAAGGATAAAGGAAAGGGAAAGGCAGTGGCAAAGTACCAGGGTAAAGGTAAGCCTATACCCAAAGGACATGATGCAATGAAACCCAAAGGGGGAGTTAGCAAGGAAGGAAAATGTTTCCACTGCAATAAGACCGGACACTGGAAAAGAAATTGCCCCATTTACCTTGAAGAGGTCAAGAAGGCAAAAGCAGATGGTGCATCTGCTTCAGGTATTTATGTTATTAATGTGAATCTGTCAACATCTTCTTCTTGGGTATTAGATATCGGTTGTGGTTCTCATATTTGTACTTCTGTACAGGGACTGCAAAAGAGAAGGAATCTAGCTATGGGAGACATAGACCTACGAGTGGGAAATGGAGCAAGAGTTGCTGCATTAGCTATAGGAACATACGTTTTATCTTTACCTAGTGGACTTGATTTATATTTAGAAGATTGTTATTTTGTGCCTAGTTTGACTAAAACCATTATTTCTATTTCTTGTTTGGACAAGATTGGCTTTGAGATTATTATTAAGAATAATTGTTGTTCTTTTTATCTTGATAATGTTTTTTATGGTTCAGCACAATTGGTTAATGGCTTATACATTTTAAATCTAGAAAATGCCATTTATAACATAAATACCAAAAGATCAAAAACAAATGACTCAAATCAAACTTATCTCTGGCATTGTCGTTTAGGCCATATAAGTGAGAAACGCGTATCAAAACTCCATAAAGATGGATTCTTAGATTCATTTGTTTTCGAACAACTGGATGTATGTGAATCTTGCTTATTAGGAAAAATGACTAAGGCTCCTTTTAAGGGTAAAAGTGAGCGAGCAAGTGATTTATTGGGATTAATACATAGTGATGTATGTGGACCAATGAACACACAAGCTAGAGGTGGATTTCAGTACTTGATCACTTTCACTGATGACTTCAGTCGATATGGTTACATATACCTTATGCGCCATAAATCTGAGGCTATCGAAAAGTTTAAAGTATTCAAGAATGAAGTACAAAATCAACTAGGCAAGAGTATTAAAGCACTTCGATCAGATCGAGGTGGAGAATACTTAAGCATAGAATTTAATGAACTCCTTAAAGAATGTGGGATTGTCTCACAGCTTACTCCACCAGGTACACCGCAGTGGAATGGAGTTTCTGAGAGTTGAAATCGAACTTTGTTAAACATGGTTCGATCAATGATGAGTCATAGTGATCTTCCGACTTCTTTCTAGGGACATGCACTAGAAAAAGTTGTTTTCACTTTAAATCATGTTCCGTCTAAATCTGTTCAAAAGACACCATATGAGATATGGACAGGAAAACGTCCTAGTATGTCTTTTTTGAAGATTTGGGGTTGCGAAGCATATGTCAAACGTCAGATGTCTACAAAGCTCGAACCCAAATCTCATAAGTGTAATTTTGTTGGATATTGTCGCGTGTCAAAAGTGCGTGTTTAGTGCAAGTGGACACATCGAAAGTAATAAGTGATAAGTATTTATCGGATTATCGTCTCCACAGGGACTGGTAGACTTAATATGTCTTCTTGGTCTTCTTGTTTTGTAGAAAGAAGTAAAATAAAACACAAGTGATTGAGTTTGATTTAACTAAACTAAAATAACTAAGCAAAGTAAAGAGATTGAATATTAGAGAGAAATAGGTCAGGATCCAGTTGCGTTGTATTGTGGATTTGATTGACTTGTCTCTACTCAATGCAATCGTATATCATTGCCTCGGCAGCACTGCAGTTTACTGCCTTGGCAGCAACGATACTGTCCGCCGCGACAATCCCTTGCTCGTGGGTGGACTCTATCAAAGTTCGGCAAAGTGTCCTTGAATGACTCCGCTTATCCCTAAGTCAGAGTGTTGTTGATGACTAGTCCTTGATGATACCTCCCGGCTTGAACCAATTATACTCACCAACCAATCTCACACTTCTCTTAGCCGCTGAAACTCTTAACCTATCCCTAGGCCGAGTTAGTATTTCGCGATTGAAACATCCTACTTACCCCTTTCGTGAATCTAACTCTACCGAGCTTAGATAAATGGATTACTCACAAACTTCTCTCCCGAGATTGAATGCGAGAACAAGGAATAACAAAGGATAAACAAACCTTGATAGTTTATTGCATTGAAACAAAGACAAAATACAATCTCCTCTCACATATACTCAACAACCTTCACCTAAACCCTAAGAAAGTTTAGAACATAATGGAGAGAAAGAAAACAAGTTTATAATTCGGCTCTCTCTCCCTAGGTATTCCGTCTCTAGTACATTGGACGGCTAGGTCTTTATATAGGCTGGACCTAGGGCAAACCTTTCCTAAATAGAATACAACTTGGAGTATGGAACAAGTCATGTACATAATTAAAATATTTCCAAGATTAATTCGGCTAAAGGGGCTTTCCCGCGTGGCCTTGTCTTGGGCTTTTCCTCATGCTAGCCTGCTCTAAACCATGGGCTTTATGTCCAGACACGTCCCTTGGATTTTTGTCTTCCAATTGCCTTCAGTCTTGCTTCCTGGCTCTCAGCTGCTGCCTCGGCCATGTCACTACCACGGCACTGGTTCTCCTGCACAGATATAAAAATGCAATAAAACGTGTCTTTCTTGTAAATATTATATCTATAAGCATAACTTCTAAATATATCACATTAAGTACATACATTGTTCCGAGTGGGTGTAAATTCGGTGATTAAAGCCCATAAAAGGTGTAAAAAGTGATAGTGAGTTGAGCACTTATCAGATATCCAAAAGAAACTAAGGGATATTATTTCTTTAACCCTAAAGAGAACAGAGTGTTTGTTGCTCGAACAGGAGTTTTTCTCGAAAGAGAATTTCTCAATAAGAAAGGAAAGGGTAGAGACATTGAACTTAGAGAAGTTCAAGAACAATAATTCACTGAGCCTGAAATTGAACATGTTCCACAAATTGTTGAGGAACAGTCAACAGATTTAGAAACACAATCACTGCGTAGGTCCACAAGAGAACGCCATGCACCTGAGAGATATGGATTTCTCATTACCACGCATGAAGATGTTCTTATTATGGATCAAGATGAGCCAAGAACTTATCAAGAGGCAATATTGAGCCCAGACTCTGAGAAATGGCTTGAGGCCATGAAATCTGAGATGGAATCCATGTCAGTCAACCAAGTATGGACTTTGGTTGAATCACCTAAAGGGGTAAAACCCATAGGGTGTAAATGGGTTTTCAAGAAGAAAACCGACATGGATGGAAACGTACAAACATACAAGGGGTGACTAGTCGCAAAAGGTTTTCGACAAGTTCATGGTATTGACTATGACAAAACTTTCTCCCCTGTAGCTATGTTTAAATTCATCTGGATCTTGCTTGCTATAGCTGCATTCCATGATTATGAAATTTGGAAAATGGACGTTAAAACCGCTTTCCTTAATGGAAAACTTGAAGAGGATGTGTATATGACACAACTAAAAGGTTTTGTCGCTCCAGGAAATGCTGGAAAGGTTTGTAAGCTACAAAGGTCCATTTATGGACTAAAGCAAGCTTCTCGAAGCTAGAATCTTCGTTTCAATGATGCAACCAAAGAGTTTGGTTTTATCAAGAACGAAGATGAGCCTTGTGTATATAAGAAGACTAATGGGAGCATTGTTTCTTTCTTAATATTGTATGTAGATGACATACTTATCATAGGAAATGACATACCTACCTTACAGTCGGTTAAGACTTGGTTAAGTAGTTGTTTCTCTATGAAAGATTTGGGTGAGGCAGCATATATCATAGGGGTTAAGATCTATAGAGATAGATCTAGACGACTTCTAGGTCTGAGTCAAAGTACATATATAGACAAAGTTCTGAAAAGATTCAGTATGGAAGAATCCAAGAAAGGATTCTTACCTATGAGACATGGTATATCTCTTTCGAAGGAAATGTGTCCTTCAACTCCACAAGAAAGAGAACGAATGAGTAAGATTCCATATGCTTCGGCTATTGGTTCTATCATGTATGCCATGATATGTACTCGACCAGATGTATCGTATGCCTTAAGCATGAAAAGTCGATATCAGGTAAACCCTGGTGAAAGTCACTGGGTAGCAGTCAAAAACATCCTTAAGTACTTGAGAAGAACTAAGGATATATTTCTTGTATATGGAGGCAAAGAAGAGTTAAGTATAAAAGGTTATACTGATGCTAGTTTCCAAACAGACAAGGATGACTCAAGATCATAATCTGGATTTGTGTTTTGCCTTAATGGAGGTGCTGTAAGCTGGAAAAGTTCTAAGCAAGACACAGTAGCTGATTCTACGACAGAGGCTAAGTATATTGCAGCCAGTGAAGCAGTAAAGAAAGCTGTTTGGATACAAAAGTTCATATCCAAACTAGGGGTTGTTCCAAGCATATCAGATGCTATAGAACTCCGTTGTGACAACAATGTAGCTATTGCACAAGCAAAGGAACCTAGATCTCATCAACGTTCCAAACATATTCTTAGACGCTTCCATCTCATTCGAGAGATCATAGATCGAGGAGATGTGGAGATATGTAAAGTACACACGGATGATAACATTGTTAATCCTTTGACGAAGCCTCTGACGCAACAGAAGCATGATCGTCACACTGAGTCACTCGGTATTAGATATATGAGTGATTGGTCTTAGTGCTAGTGGGAGATTGTTAGAGTATGCCCAAAGACCAATCTTATGATGATTGTAAGGATACTTTTACCAATTTTATTGAATAAAGGCATTGTCATTGTTGTTTTCAGATATATGTGTCAATGTATAACATAAACTGAGAAACAATAAGGTACATATAATAATATATGTATTATTATTAAAAGATCCTTAGTCAAGTATTATTATGGGTATGGACAATAATAATACGCTTAAGACTAACATGTGATTAATTGATGACAATAAGTTGTCATTGACATAGAGATGTCAGAATTAATACATGAATATATTAATAGTGAATAATATATTGGATTGAACCACTATGAGCATATATCTTGGATTATTATGTGACAGTCACGGTATTGCTCATAGTGAAAACTATATGTATGGTCCTTAGACTTGAGATTATTACTATCTCAACATATGTCGTTTTATGTTTTGATGCAGTTAAACGTGTCGCGTGTCGCATGTCAAAAGTGTGTGTTTAGTGCAAGTGGACACATCGAAAGTAATAAGTGATAAGCAATTTATCGGATTATCGTCTCCACAGGGACTGGTATACTTAATATGCTTTCTTCACCTTCTCGTTCTGTAGAAAAGTAAAAACACAGGTAATTGGAGTTGATTAATCTAAACTAAAATAACTAAATAAAAGTAAAGAGTTGGAATAATAGAGAAAGATGGGTTAGGATCCAGTTGCGTCGTATTGTGGATTTGACTGACTTGTCTCTATCCAATGCAATCGTATATCACTGCCTCGACAGCACTGCAGTTTACTGCTTTGGCAGCGATGATACTGTCCGCCGTGGCAATCCCTTGCTCGTGGGTAGACTTTACCAAAGTTCGGCAAAGTTTCCTTGAATGACTACGCTTATCCCTGTCAGAGTGTTGTTGATGACTAGTCCTTGATGATACCTCCCGGCGTGAACCAATTATACTCACCAACCAATCTCACACTTCTTTTAGCCGTTGAAACTCTTAACCTATCCCTAGGCCGAGTTAGTATTTCGCGATTGAAACACCGTACTTACCCCTTTCGTGAATCTAACTCTCCCGAGCTTAGATAAATGGATTACTCACAATCTCCTCTCCCGAGCTCGAATGTGAGAACAAGGAATAACAAAGGATAACCAAACCTTGATAACTTTATTGCATTGAATCAAAGACAAAGTACAATCTCCTCTCACATATGCTCGACAACCTTCACCTAATCCCTAAGAAGGTTTAGAACATAATGGAGAGGAAGAAGACAAGAATAGAAATCGGCTCTCTCCCTAGGTATTCTGTGTTTTATACATTGGGTGGCTAGGTCTTTATATAGGCTAGACCTAGGGCAAACCTTTCCTAAGTAGAATACAACTTGGAGTAGGGAACAAGTCAAGTACATAATAAAAATATTTCCAAGTTTAATTCGGCTAAGGGGGCTTTCTCGCGTGGTCCTCCTTTGGGCTTTTCCTTGTGCTAGCCAGCTCCGATCCATGGGCTTCAATTCCAAACACGTTCCTTGGATTTTTATCTTTCCATCGCCTATAGTCTTGCTTCATGTCTTTCTGTTGCTGCCTCGGCATCAGGTCCTGCCTCGGCCTTGTCGCTGCCGCGACACTGGTTCTTCTGCACAGATATGAAAACGCAGTAAAACGTGCCTTTTTTCTGTAAATATTATTTATATGAGCATAACTTCTAAATATATCACATTAAGCACATGCATTGGTCCGAGTGGGTGTATATTTGGAGATTAATGCCCATAAAAGGAGTAAAAAGTGATAGTGTGTTTAGCACTTATCACATCCCCAAACTCGAATTATTGCTTGTCCTCAAGCAATGCAAACCATCAATTTGTCGAACTCTACTCTCTCTTGATCTTATATTTCCATCTATTCTCCCCACCATATCTAGACCTATTCTTTAGTCTTAACCTTTCGGCTACTCAAGGGTTTACCTAGAAACAAACTGTAAGAATTGTGAGTGTATGCGTTTTTGTGGACAAGTTTAATTACAGGCTTTTTTAGATAAACACTAAGTTCAACACAAATAGAATTGGGTTAAGTGTTCTCTTCTTTTCTAAACAATCAATTCTTGAGCCAATTTCGGGCACCTCAAGGATTGTGTTTTTCCCTTCACTTATTGTTTTCTTTCTTTTTGATATTCCTTAAAGCATACTAGAGCCAATTTCGGGCACCTCTAGCATGAAGAAGAGATTTTCTAGAGCCGGTGATAGGCACCTCTAGTTACTTTCTCAAAAATCTAAGTCTTTATCACCTACGTTCATTAAAAGAATTCCTATAATACAACAAGTTCCAAAAGTGTTTAAAGTTCTTCCTATAGTAAGCTTCTAAGTTTTCATCCTTAAGAATCCTAAGGTTAAGACTTCTTAACAGAACCTAAACATGGTAAGGAGAAAGATTTCTATAGCCTTAAAGAATAAACTAAGGCAATACTGATGATGAGCAATGCAAAAGTGTAGGCAGTTAATTCAAGTAAGGCGGGGAGCATTAAAATTTAAAAAAGAAATCACTGAAATACTCCCTCTTTGGCAAGGCCGCGGCAGTAGATTGCTGCCTTGGCAATGAATCTGCACCCCCAAACTCAAACCAAGCATTGTCCTCAATGCTTTATATTTGAAGAAATAAGCGGCAAAACAAAATATGAATAATAAGCAGCAAGTAAAACAGTAATAGCACGAAATATTGAATTAAGGACAAAGAATTTTAAAGCGACTCCGAAGAGTTGCTTATAACAATTTTCCTCCTCGGTCTTGCTGCCGATTGCTTTGTCCTTGGTGAGGGCGATGGTTGCGCTTTTGCTTGCCGGGGCGGTTGGACTCGAGTGGGTGGTGTTCGTTGCATTGGGGCCTCAACCTCTTCTCCTTCTTCTATATCAACCATCTCTTCGGTTAGCATTACGTTCGTTACTCCTCCCATTGCTGTTGCTCCTCCGGTGTGGTGTGTAGTTGGTCCGGCGGCGGTGGAGCTTTGGTGTACATAGGCATCTATTTAAGCTGATAGACTGCTCATGATAATTGGTGATCTGGGTGGAGTGCTGAAGACGGCCCTCCGCTTGGATGGCCTTCTATGGGCAGACGAGGCCGCGGCAGAATCTGCTGCCCTAGATGGGTCGGCTGCCTTGTATTGGGGCTGAGGGTCCGCATGGAAGAACGACCTTGGTCCTCCCGAGGTTGGTGTAGTCTCGGTGTTAGGGGCGGCTGTGACGACCGAAAATTGTACTCCTTGGTCCGGGAAAGCGTGCAGTAGTATCTGGGCTAAGGTTCCATTGAAATCCCTTTGGTACTCCATGTACCTTTATTGCTTGAGGTCCATCGCTGCCATCCGTTGCAAGATCTCCTAGTACGGGTCTGCTACGGTAAAGGTGTGGGCAGTACCAGGCATGTCTTCCGTGTACTGGGCCCCGGCAGCAGTATCGGTAGTGAACTGCTGCGGCGTTGCTTGGACAGGCTCCGCTTGTGTGATCTACATGACTTTGTGACAGAAGTCCCTGGTCCATCCTCGTCGTGGGGGCGTGTATTCGTCCATCTCTTCGATGGGAACACCTGCGGCAACACATAAACTCCTGATCAAACAAGGGGAATACAATGGTCCCCTATCTTTCTTACCGCACTCATGAATTTCCCGTAGGATGATCTCTCTAACATTGATGGTCCTCTTGTTGATGATGGATTGGATAAGCACCAATCTTTTGCGATCCACCGTGCTATTGTGTGACGTGGGGATAAGGCGTCGCTTGAAAAAGGTATTCCACATCTTGGCCTCGGGCTTTAGGCTTTGTCTTGTTACGGATCCTCTATGGGTACCGATTTCCCATGGGGTGTTCACGTAACAAAGATCGTCTTTGATGAGCTCGTAGTCCTCGGCAGTGATGTCTTCCAAGAATTCGGCGTGGATATCACTATCAGGGGTGAGGCCGTAGAAATTGTTGATTGTATCGGCATCTAACTAGATTGGCCTACCGCGGAAGTGAACAAAGAGGGAGTCTTTGTTGGGCCCGTGCGCATAGAACTCCCGCACTATCGTGGCATTCGCCTGGGCAGGTTGGAGACAGAAAATTTCCCAATTTTGGTACTTAATTCTGTCATAGAGGTAGTGCTCAATGCCATAATTTTCTTCATTCGCATGCTGGAAACCTTGTTCTTCCCAAAGTTGCCGAGCGATGAAAGATCGGTTGAAACGATCTTCAACGTTGGCTGGGGCGAATCTCTTGTAAGTTGCCATCAAGATTTGAGATATTTGATTTCTTGGAGTTTTTCTTGAAAAGAATCTGGAGTTCACGAAAATTATGAGTAGGCAGAGAGTAATGTGAGAGAGAGATTGTTTTGAATACTAAAGAAAATAAAAAAGCAAGAGTGAATAGTTCAAGAGGAAGGAGTTTCTTATATAGGCCGCGGCCTTGTGACCGTTTGAAGCCACTAGCCGTTTTGTAACCGTTACTCCTTACTATCGTTTCCTTTTCTGCCGCAGCAGGAATCTCGGCAGACTAGCCGTTACACTGTTCTGCCCGTTGGGACTGCTACGGCCCTGACATTGTTTTATTGCCTCGGCAGAGTTCCTGCTTGAATTACTTCTCCTTTATCCTTGTTTGTTAACCTAAATAAAAATTAAACACACAAAAAAAAATACATAAGGCAAAAATAATAAATTCGAAAAAAATAAACTAATCCTAATATATTAATAAAGAAAAGGGAGGAGTTCATGTTACTGGTGGAGGGCATGTAAATGCATCTTCAAAAATTATTCTCTCCCTTTGGCCCGAATTGTGAATCGGTTGTGGGCCACTCCTTTTTTTGTATGTTCATCCACATTGGGCTTAATCTTTTTGCTGAATATCCTGCCGAGAAGACTGCCCACGCAGGATATTTTAGTGTCTACTGTGTGGATGGCCTTGCACTCCTCTGGATCATCATATTTTTTTAAATTGTGGAATGCGTTGAGTTTGACTTGTTGGTCATTGACCCTCATTGTCGGCTCTCCTTTTTCCATGTCAATTAGGGTGCGTCCAGTTGCAAGGAAAGGTCTCCCAAGGATGATCGGTGCATTCTCATCTACTTCAAAATCAAGGACAAGAAAGTCAGCAAGAAAAATAAACTTATCTACTCTTACCAATATGTCCTCGATTTTGCTTTCGGGTTGCACATAGGATCGATCCGCTAGTTGGAGCATGACTGTTGTAGGTTTAGGCCTTCCAATTCCAAGCTTTTGAAAGACTAATTTGGGCATGAGATTTATGCTCGCTCCAAGGTCGCATAGGGCCTTACCTTCAAAATTCTTACCTATCGCACAAGGTATAATAAAGCAACCAGGATCTTTTAACTTTGGTGGCATGTGGTTATGCAGCATTGCCATGCATCCCTCGGTAGCAGCCACTGCCTCAAACTCACCTATTCGTTTCCTCTTTGAAACCATGTCCTTTAGGAACTTGGCATAGTTGGGCATTTGTTAAATAGCTTCAACGAACGGTATGTTGATGTGGACTTGCTTCAAGATGTCAAGGAACTTCTTGAATTGTTGGTCCTGTTTTTGCTTTTTCAACCATTGTGGGAAAGGTGGTGGTGGTCTCGTCTCATCCAGGGTTTCATTAGTTTGAAATTTAATACCCGGCACCACTGGAGTTTTTGCTGCCGCGGCAGGCTGCTCAGGAGCTGCAGTGCTTTCTGCCGGGGCAGTGTTGTCAGCTTCAATTTGCTCATCCTCTTCTTTTGCTCGATCCGCTGATTGAATTTGGCTCTCTGGGATCTTTCTCTTCAGCTGTAGACCACTCCTAGTAGTGATGGCTTTACACTGTTCATGGTCCATTACCTTAGCAACTTCAGTATTGCTAGGTAGTCCTCCTTGTGGTCTAGTGTTAATGGTTTGAGCAAACTGCCCAACCTAGGTTTCTAGCATTTTAATGGCCGCCTCTTGATTTTGCAACCTCATCTCAGTTCTATTCATGAAGGCATCTGTCCTCTTGATGAAATTACTATTTTCTGCCATGTATGACTCAATTTTCATCATGAAGGCCTTTAACGTGTTCTCCAACGAACTTACCGGTTGTTGCTGCATCTGCGGCGGCGGCATTGACTGTTGGGTTTGCTGCTGCGGCATCGGTTGCTGAAATCCTGAAGATTGGGTGATTGGGTTTAAGGCATTATTAGGGTTGCTCCATGATAGGTTTGGATGCCTCTTCCATGAGGGGTTGTATGTGTTAGACATCATATTGTTTTGGTTGTAGTTTTTAACATACATACCAGTTTCTTGATTCATACAATCAGAGGAACTGTGGTTACCTACACATAAGTCACAGTACGAATCAATTACCATGGCTTGGCGTCTTACTCTTCCTCGCCTAGATGTAGGAAACTGAAAGTCGTTCTTCGCGAGTTTATTCAATATTTCAATAGCTTCCTCAGGTGCTTTATCAAGGAGTGTTTCGTTTGCCGAGGCATCTAACATCATCCTTATCGGGGCATTCGTGGCATTGTAAAACATTGTCACTTGTGTCCATAGGGGAAATCCATGCAAAGGACACTTATGCAATAGCTCCTTGTAGCGTTCCCATGCCTCATACATTGGTTCGTCTTCTGCCTGTCGAAAAGAAGTGATTTCATTACGGATTCTATCATATAAATTTGTAGGATTAAAACGAGTAGTAAAATCATGGCAAAGTTCACTCCAAGATCCAATAGATCCTGCTGGAATGCTATTTAACCAAGCTTTCGCCATATCCCTTAGTGAATAGGGGAATAGCTTCAATCGCAAGACATCTTCATGGACTCCTTGGATTTTGAAAGAGTTGCAAATCTCCATGAAGGACTTGAGATGCTGCCTTGCGTCTTCAGTTGCAGACCCACCAAATTGTCCAATTATATTAAGCATATTGAACATAACGGGTTTTAGTTCAAAATGGGTTGCTTCTATCTCCGGTGTAACGACTCCTAGGTTTAATCCGTTTAAGTCCTCTTCCAGGAAGTCTCTGACAGTGAGCTGCCGCGGCCCAGGTGGCGGCAGAAGACCTCCATTTTCGGCAGGTAAGTTTTGTCCTGCCGGGTGATCTGCCATGGCTCCTTGGATCTGTCTCCTCAACCTTTGCCTTATTCTTTCGATCTCTTGATCTAACTCGTACAAGGGGTTGGTTGGATTGGCCCTGGTCATACACAACAAAAAACAAAAGTAAAATAAAAATAAAAATAAACAAGAAAATAAAGAAAACAAAATTTAGTTGTCAGTCCTCGGTAACGACGCCAAAAACTTGTCGCTTGTCAAAAGTGCGCGTTTAGTGCAAGTGGACACATCGAAAGTAATAAGTGATAAGCAATTTATCGGATTATCGTCTCCACAGGGACTGGTATACTTAATATGCTTTCTTCACCTTCTCGTTCTGTAGAAAAGTAAAAACACAGGTAATTGAAGTTGATTAATCTAAACTAAAATAACTAAATAAAAGTAAAGAGATGGAATAATAGAGAGAGATGGGTTAGGATCCAGTTACGTCGTATTGTGGATTTGATTGACTTGTCTCTGTCCAATGCAATCGTATATCACTGCCTCGGCAGCACTGCAGCTTACGGCCTTGGCAGCGACGATACTGTTCGTTGTGGCAATCCCTTGCTCGTGAGCAGACTTTACCAAAGTTCGGCAAAGTGTCCTTGAATGACTACGCTTATCCCTAAGTCAGAGTGTTGTTGATGACTAGTCCTTGAATATACCTCCCGGCGTGAACCAATTATACTCACCAACCAATCTCACACTTCTTTTAGCCGCTGAAACTCTTAACCTATCCCTAGGCCGAGTTAGTATTTCGTGACTGAAACACCGTACCTACCCCTTTCGTGAATCTAACTCTCCCGAGCTTAGATAAATGGATTACTCACAATCTCCTCTCCCGAGCTCGAATGTGAGAACAAGGAATAACAAAGGATAAGCAAAGCTTGATAACTTTATTGCATTGAATCAAAGACAAAGTACAATCTCCTCTCACATATACTCAACAACCTTCACCTAATCCCTAAGAAGGTTTAGAACATAATGGAGAGGAAAAAGACAAGAATAGAAATCGGCTCTCTCCCTAGGTATTTCGTGTTTTATACATTTGGTGGCTAGGTCTTTATATAGGCTAGACCTAGGGCAAACCTTTCCTAAGTAGAATACAACTTGGAGTAGGGAACAAGTCAAGTACATAATAAAAATATTTCCAAGTTTAATTCGGCTAAGGGGCCTTTCCCGCATGGTCCTCCTTTGGGCTTTACCTTGTGCTAGCCAGCTCCGATCCATGGGCTTCAAGTCCAGACACGTTCCTTGGATTTTTATCTTTCCATCACCTATAGTCTTGCTTCCTGTCTCTCTGTTGCTGCCTCGGCATCAGGTCCTGCCGCGGCACTTGTTCTCATGCACAGATATGAAAATGCAGTAAAATGTTCCTTTTTCTGTAAATATTATTTATATGAGCATAACTTCTAAATATATCACATTAAGCACATGCATTGGTCCGAGTGGGTGTATATTTGGTGATTAATGCCCATAAAAGGAGTAAAAAGTGATAGTGTGTTAAGCACTTATCATCGCGTAATTAGTTACACTATAAAAACCGACATTGGACATATTACAATGTATGTAGTGAGATGTGAATGATCAAGATAGGATTTGTCCTTCCCACATAATAGGAAAATATATCGAAGGCCACTTGATTGAGTGAGACTAGAAATGCATGGCCATGCTTGAATACGTTGATATGAGATATCACAAATTATTCATTAAAAGTAGTCCACTCTAGATATCAAGAAACATTAAAATAGGTTATACAAGTGTGACTATTCCAAGACTTGTGCCTATTAAAGATATAAAAGGACAAAATGATATAATACATTAAGATAGTTGGTCACGGACATGATATATCGAATCATGATCTCTTGTAACTTAGATGATAATGATATATTGAAAGATGTCACTCATTGTTTGTAATATTAGAATTGTTCTAATATTACTACTAACGTTACAATGAGCCTACAGGGTCACTGATAAGTGCTCAACACACTATCATTTTTTACTCCTTTTATCGGCATTTATCACCAAATATTCACCCACTTGAACCAATGCATGTGCCTAGTGTGATATATTTAGAGGTTATACGCGTATAGATAATATTTATAGAAATAGGCACGTTTCACTGCGTTTTCATATCTATGCAGGAGAACCAGTGCCGCGGCAGAGACAAGGCCGAGGCAGGACCTGATGCCGAGGCAGCAGCAGAAAGACATGAAGCAAAGTTATAGGCGATGGGAAGACAAAAATCCAAGGAACGTGTCTGGACTTGGAGCCCAAGAATCGGAGCTGGCTAGCACAAGGAAAAGCCCAAAGGAAGACCACGCGGGAAAGCCCCCTTAGCCGAATTCAAACTTGGAAATATATTATTATTATGTACTTGACTTGTTCCCTACTCCAAGTTGTATTCTACTTAGGAATGGTTTGCCCTAGGTCTAGCCTATATAAAGACCTAGCCACCCAATGTATCATATACAGAAATACCTAGGGAGAGCCGACTTCTACTCTTGTTTCCTTCCTCTCCATTATGTTCTAAAACCTTCATAGGGTTTAGGTGAAGGTTGTAGAGTATTTGTGAGAGGAGATTGTATTTTGCCTTTTATTCAATGCAATAAAGATTATCAAGGTTTGCTTATCCTTTGTTATTCCTTGTTTCACAATTGAGCTCGGGAGAGGATATTGTGATCATCCATTTATCTAAGCTCGGGAGAGTTAGATTCACGAAAGGGGTAAGTACGGTGTTTCAATCGCGAAATACTAACTCGGCCTAGGGATAGGTTAAGAGTTTCAGCGGCTAAAAGAAGTGTGAGATTGGTTGGTGAGTATAATTGGTTCACGCCGGGAGGTATCATCAAGGACTAGTCATCAACAGCACTCCGACTTAGGGATAAGCGGATTCATTCAAGGACACTTTGCCGAACTTTGGTAAAGTCTGCTCACGAGCAAGGGATTGCCGCAGCAGACAGTGTTATCGCTGCCCATGCGGTAAACTACAGTACTGCCGAGGCAGAGATACACAATTCCATTGGATAAAGACAAGTCAATCAAGTCTGCAATACGATACAACTGGATCCTAGCCCATCTCTCTCTATTATTTCGACTCTTTATTTTTATTTAGTTATTTTAGTTTAAATAAATCAAATCATCTCACTTGTGTTTTTTTATTTTTCTACTGAGCAAGGAGGTGAAGAAAGCATATTAAGTATACTGGTCCCTGAGGAGACGATAACTCGATAAAAATACGATAAATCAAGAAGTGGCCATAAAAACGTTGGAAACTCAGGTTGGGCAGTTTGCTCAATGTATAAACACTAGACCACAAGGAGGCCTACCTAGCAATACTGAGGTTTCTAAGATAATAAGCCATGAACAGTGTAAGGCAATCACTACCAGGAGTGGTCTACAGTTGAAAGAGAAGATCCCAGAGAACCGAACCCAACCGGCGGATCAACCAACAGAAGAAGCTGAGCAAACCGAGACTGACAACACTGCCCCGGCAGAGAGCACTGCAGCACCTGAGCAGCCTGCCGAGGCAGCAAAAATTCCAGTGGTATCAGGTATAAGAATTCAAGCTAAAGAAACCTTAGAAGAGATGAGACAACCACCACCTTTCCCGCAAAGGTTGAAAAAACAAAAACAGGATCAGCAATTCAAGAAGTTCCTCGACATCTTGAAGCAAGTCCACATCAACATACCATTCGTTGAGGCTATTGAACAAATGCCCAACTATGCCAAGTTCCTAAAGGACATGGTATCAAAGAGGAAACGAATAGGTGAGTTTGAGATAGTGGCTGCTACCGAGGGATGTATGGCAATGCTGCATAATCGCATGCGATCAAATTTAAAAGATCCTGGGTGTTTCACTATACCTTGTGCGATAGGAAAGAGTTATGAAGGAAAGGCCCTATGCGACCTTGGAGCAAGTATAAACCTCATGCCTAAATCAGTCTTCAAAAAGCTTGGAATTGGAAGGCCGAAGCCTACAACAGTGATGCTCCAACTCGCGGATAGATCCTATGTGCAACCTGAAGGCAAAATCGAGGACATACTGGTAAGAGTTGACAAGTTTATTTTTCCTGCCGACTTCCTTGTCCTTGATTGTCAAGCAGATGATAATGCACCAATCATCCTTGGGAGACCTTTTCTGGCAACTGGACGCACATTAATTGACGTAGAAAAAGGAGAGTTGACTATGCGGGTCAATGACCAACAAGTCAAACTCAACGCTTTCCACAACTTAAAGAGGTATGACGATCCAAAGGAATGCAAGGCCATCCACACAGTAGACAATAAGAATATTTGGCAAGAAAATCAAGCCCAAGATGGATGGACAGAAAGCACAAAGGAGCGGCCCACAACCGATACATAATTTGGGCTGAAGGGAGAAAAGAATTTTGGGAGATGCATTTGCATGCTCTCCACCAGTAACCTAGCCTCTCCCCTTTACTTTAAATATTATATTAGGGTTAATAGTTTATTATTTTCTAATTAATTTTCGCTTTCAGTACTTTTTCTTTTGTTTGTTTTATTTAGGAATAAAAAGCAAGAATAAGGGAAAAGTAGTTCACAACAGGAACTCTGCCGAGGCAATAAACAGTGTCAGGGCCGCAGCAGTCCCAACAGGCAGAAGAGTGTAATGGCTAGTCTGCCGAGATTCCTGCCGCGGCAGAAAAGGAAATGGCAGAAAAAGGAAATGGTTACAAACGGCTAGTAGTCTCAACGGTCACAAGGCCTAGGCCTATATAAGAAACTTCTTTCCTCTTGAACTATTCACTCTTATTTTCTTGTTTTCTTTAGTACTCATAACAATCACTCTCTCAATTACTCTCTGCCTACTAATCCTTTTTAAATCTCCAGATTCTCTTCAAGAAAACCTCCAAGAACTCAATTTTCTCTTTCTTGATGGCAACTTACAAAAGATTCGCCCCAACCAACGTTGAAGATCGATTCAATCGATCTTTCATCGCAAGGCAACTTTGGGAAGAACAAGGGTTCCAGCACGCGGACGAAGAGAATTATGGCATTGAACACTACCTGTTCGACAAAATCAAGTACCAAAATTAGGAAATATTATGTTTGCAACCTGCCCAGGCAAACGCCACGATCGTGAGGGAGTTCTACGCTCATGGGACCAGCAAAGACTCCCTATTTTGTTCACTGTCGTGGCAGGCCAGTCCAGCTCGATGCCGAGATGATCAACAACTTTTACGGACTCACCCCAGACAGTGACATCCATGCCGAATTCTTAGAAGATATCACTGCCGAGGACTATGAACTTATCAAAGACGATTTTTGTTACGCAAACACTCCATGGGAAACCGGTACCCATCGAGGATCTGTAACAAGACAAAGTTTGAAGCCGGAGGCCAAGATGTGGAACACCTTCGTAAAACGACGACTCATCCCAACATCACACAATAGCACGGTGGATCGCAAGAGATTGGTGCTTATCCAATCCATCATCAACAAAAGGACCATCAACATTGGAGAAATCATCCTACGAGAAATTCACGAGTGCGGTAAGAAAGATAGAGGACCATTGTATTTCCCTTGCTTGATTACGGGTTTATGCGTTTCTGTAGGTGTACCCATTGAAGAAACGGGCGAATACACGCCCCCAAGACGAGGATGGACCAGGGATTTCTGCCACAAAGTCATGCAGATCACACAAGCAGAACCTGTCCAGGCAACACCACAACAGTTCACTGTCGATACTGCTGTCGGGGCCTAGTACACTACAGACATGCCTGGTATTGCCCACACCTCTGCCGCAGCAAATCCGTACCAGGAAATCTTGCAGCAAATGGCCGCAATGGATCTTCGACAACAAAGGTACATGGAGTACCAGCGGGACTTCAATAGTACTCTCGCCCAGATGATGTTGCACGCCTTTCGGACCAAGGCGTAAAATTCCCAGAGTTCCCGAACAACATGTTCGTCACAGCTGCACCGTACACCGAGACTACACCAGCCCCAAGAGGACCGAGGCCATTTTTCCACGCGGACCCTCAGCCCCAATACCAGGCTGCAGGACCATCTAGGGCAGCAGACTTTGCCGCGGCCTCGTCTGTCAGTCGAAGGCCATCCAAGCGGAGGGCCGTTTTCAGCACTCCACCCAGATCGCCAATTATTATGGGCAATCTATCCGTCGAGATAGATGCCTATGTACACCAAGGTTCTACTATCGCTGGCCCAAGCCCACACCACACCGGAGGAGCAACTGCGATGGGAGGAGGAATGGAGGAAAATTGTTACAAGCAGCTCTTCAGAGTCGCTTTAATTATTCTTTGTCCATTAATTGCTTTTATTGTTTTTACTTGCTGCATATAATTCATATTTTGTTTTGCCGCTTATTCCTTCCAAATATAAAGCATTGAGGACAATGCTTGGTTTGAGTTTGGGGGTGCAGATTCACTGCCAAGGAAGCAATCTACTACCGTGGCCTTGCCAAAAAGGGAGTATTCCAGTGTTTTTTTTTAATTTTTATGCTCCCCGCCTTACTTGAATTAACTGCCTACACTCTTGCACTGCTCATCATCAGTATTGCCCTAGTTTATTCTTTAAGGCTATAGAAATCTTTCTCCTTACCATGTTTAGGTTCTGTTAAGAGGGCTTAACCTTAGGATGCTTCAGGATGAAAACTTAGAAGCTTACTATAGGAAGAACTTTAAACACTTTTGGACTTGTGGATTATAGGAATTCTTTTAATGAACTTAGGTGATAAAGACTTAGATTTTTGGAAGTAACTAGAGGTGCCTACCACCGGCACTAGAAAGTCTCTTCTTCATGCTAGAGGTGCCCGAAATTGGCTCTAGTATGTGTTAAGGAATATTAAAAAGAAAAAAAAGTTTTTAGCGAAAAGAAAAACACAAGTCTTTGAGGTGCCCGAAATCGGCTCAAGATTTGGGGTTTGAAAAACAAGAGAACACTTAAACCAATGTCTATTTGTCTTGAACTTAGAGTTCATCTAAGAAAGCCTTTAATCAACTTGTCCACAAAAACACACACACTCACAAATCCTATAGTTTGTTTCTAAGTAAATCCTTAGGTAGCCAAATGGTTAAGGCTTAAAGATAGGCCTAGCTATGGTGGGGAGAATAGATGGACATGTAAGACCAAGAGAGAGTAGAGTTCGGCAAATTGATGGTTTACATTGCTTGAGGACAATTAATAGTTCGAGTTTGGGGGGTGTGATAAGTGCTCAACACACTATCACATTTTACTCCTTTTATCGGCATTTATCACCAAATATTCACCCACTTTAACCAATGCATGTGCTTAGTGTGATATATTTAGAGGTTATACGCATATAGATAATATTTACAGAAAAAGGCACGTTTTACTGCGTTTTCATATCTGTGCAGGAGAACCAGTGCCATGGCAGAGACAAGGCCGAGGCAGGACCTGATGCCGAGGCAGCAACAGAAAGACATGAAGCAAAGTTATAGGCGATGGAAAGACAAAAATCCAAGGAACGTGTCTGGACTTGGAGCCCAAGAATCGGAGCTGGCTAACACAAGGAAAAGCCCAAAGGAAGACCACGCGGGAAAGCCCCCTTAGCCGAATTCAAACTTGGAAATATATTATTATTATGTACTTGACTTGTTCCCTACTCCAAGTTGTATTCTACTTAGGAAAGGTTTGCCCTAGGTCTAGCCTATATAAAGACCTAGCCACCCAATGTATCATATACCGAAATACCTAGGGAGAGCCAACTTCTACTCTTGTTTCCTTCCTCTCCATCATGTTCTAAAACCTTCATAGGGTTTAGGTGAAGGTTGTAGAGTATTTGTGAGAGGAGATTGTAGTTTGCCTTTTATTCAATGCAATAAAGATTATCAAGGTTTGTTTATCCTTTGTTATTCCTTGTTCTCGCATTCAAGCCCGGGAGGGAAGTTTGTGAGTAATCCATTTATCTAAGCTCGGGAGAATTAGATTCACGAAAGGGGTAAGTACGGTGTTTCAATCGCGAAATACTAACTCGGCCTAGGGATAGGTTAAGAGTTTCAGCGGCTAAAAGAAGTGTGAGATTGGTTGGTGAGTATAATTGGTTCACGCCGGGAGGTATCATCAAGGACTAGTCATCAACACCACTCCGACTTAGGGATAAGCGGATTCATTCAAGGACACTTTGCCGAACTTTGGTAAAGTCTGCCCACGAGCAAGGGATTGCCGCGGCAGACAGTGTTATCGCTGCCCAGGCGGTAAACTGCAGTACTGCCGAGGCAGAGATACATAATTGCATTGGATAAAGACAAGTCAATCAAGTCTGCAATACAATACAACTGGATCATAGCCCATCTCTCTCTATTATTTCGATTCTTTATTTTTATTTAGTTATTTTAATTTAAATAAATCAAACCAACTCACTTGTGTTTTTTTATCTTTCTACAGAGTAAGGAGGTGAAGAAAGCATATTAAGTATACCGGTCCCAGAGGAGACGATAACTCGATAAAAATACTTATCACTTATTACTTGCGATGTGTCCACTTGCACTAAACGCGCACTTTTGACACGCGACAGTCACACCCAATGGTTGAAAAGGAGCAAAAATATATATAAGTATAAGAAGAATATATTTAATCCTGAATTTTAATATATAGATTCCGAATTTTAATAAAGGAAAAAATATTAAAGTAATTATATCCCTTTTAAATTCGAATTAAATATATAGATTCCGGAATTTAAGAAAATAATTAAAGTAATTAGTTCCTATAAACAAATTCGGAATCAAACTCTTATACCTAGGCTTACACATATATAAAGGATCTTTGGTCTAGCAACCATAATATAGAATTCCGAATTCCAAACCCTAGAATCACGAAAAACAGTTTTTCGAGATTTGCTCTCTCAACCGGGTGAACTGAGTAGAGGCCAAGACGATATTCGTGGAGGCTAAAGATTCGATTGTTGAACGATAGTTGATGGAGGCTAGAAAGTCCTGCTTTTATGAAGAAGCATTCGCCCTTCCACCTTTTGTCAGATTGAAGTATTTAAGATGTCGAACCCACAGGGATTGGCTTTACTTACGTAATTTATTCTTCCTGCACAATGGAAAATTAAAGACACAAATAGTTGAGTTGGATTATAACTAGGAAAACTAATTAAAGCAATAAAGATAAATGATCAAGAAATCAAGGATGGAAAAGTGGGGTAGGTTAGAGTGCTTCCTAGTGTGGATTCAATTGACTTGTTTCCATCTCATGCAATTGTACATCACTGCCTCGGCAGCACTGCAGTTTACTGCCTTGGCAGCGACAATACTGTCTGCCGCGGCAATCCCTTGCTCGTGGGCAGACTTTACCAAAGTTCGGCAAAGTGTCCTCGAATGACTCCGCTTATCCCTAAGTCAGAGTACTGTTGATGACTAGTCCTTGATGATACCTCCCGGCGTGAACCAATTATACTCACCAACCAATCTCACACTTCTTTTAGCCGCTGAAACTCTTAACCTATCCCTAGGCCGAGTTAGTATTTCGCGATTGAAATATCGTACTTACCCCTTTCGTGAATCTAACTCTCCCGAGCTTAGATAAATGGATGATTCACAATATCCTCTCCCGATCTCAATTGTGAAAACAAGGAATAACAAAGGATAAGCAAACCTTGATAATTTTATTGCATGAAACAAGAAAGCAAAGTACAATTTTCTTCCACAACTACTCCACAATCTAACCTAAACCTCAAGGGGACGATGGAGGAGTTTAGGGTTTTCTATGAACACTTGAATTCGAGATCTCCTCCTCTCTACATAGGCTATGGTTTATATAGGCTTGGCCTAGGGCAAACCTTTCTAAAGTAGGAATACAACTTGGAGTAAAACACAAGTTAAGTACATAAATAAAAGATATTTATTTTATTTCCTCGTTTATTCCTATAAGGATTCTTTTCCCGTGTGGCCTTTGACCTTGACTTTCCGTGTGTTCTTCAGCTTCGATTTCTATGCCTCTTGTTTTAACACGTCCACCTTATTTTTCTCTTCAGATCGCCTATCATATCAACATTTATGTTCCAGGTGTTGCCGCGGCCTCAGATGCTGCCGAGGCATTAAAGTGCTGCTGGGGCATCAAAGTGCTGCTGGGGCATCAAAGTACTGCTGAGGCAGTAAACTGCTGCCGAGGCATCAAAGTGCTACCGGGGTATCAGAGTGTTGCCGAGGCGGGTACTTGTCTGCATTCCAGCTTTGGTTTCCAGCATCCATCTTCTTCTTTGGCAATCCTATGATGCAGTTTCCTGTCTAAAAAGAAAACCATCAAATGCATCTATTTTATGCCAACTAATAGATTAATTCATAAATTTAGTATTGAGATGCTGAAATATGAAAATAAGCAGAATTATCCAATATTGCCATTAAATCTGTCCTTTATTAGCAATAATCGAGTGGGAAATTGGTATAAAGATAAGACTTTTAGGCACTCATCACACCCCCAAACTCGAACTATTGCTTGTCCTCAAGCAATGCAAAAGATAGATTTTTAAGTAAGGAATTTTAAAGTAATATACCGTCCTTCATTACGCAGTAGAATTCCTTTCTTGACTCGGCCTCTTCTAGGTTCTAGGAATTCCTCGGAACTGGACTATGAGTCTTGGTGAGTGTGTGCGTAGCTGTGTCAAAGTTGATTCTCTAAGTTCTAATCCTTTTTCTAGCTCAAGACTTCCGACTAAGATTTTTCTTCAATTATTTTTCTTTCCTTTTTCCCTGTTTGGTATAGAAATATATATTGCTATATACTTATACTGCTTGAGCCAGTTTTCGGGCACCTCAAGTGTTAATTACTCTTACTAGAGCCAATTTCGGGCACCTTTAGTAAGTGGGAAAAAGGTTGAGTCCTAGAGCCAGTGATGGGCACCTCAAAGAACTATACTAGAGCCGGTGATAGGCACCTCTAGTTAAAATCTAAGCCTAAGTCCTTATTGCTTTTCAAAGAAAAGAACTTCTAAAAATCAACTAAGACTAACAGTGTTTAGGATGTTTAAGGCTCATAGTCTAATCCTAAGTACTAATCCTAAGAGACCTTTCCGAATTCAAGTCTGGTGAATGGTGCATACTGCTGCGGCAGCTGGAGAATATATTGTTGCCGAGGCAGTTTCAATAAAATTCAACAGACTTAAAAAAAATTACATAAGACTATAATTATTGTAAAGACAAAATTTAAGGCAATAGTAGGATAATCCGAATAATTTCCATACATGGCAGATATTTTTACGAGGAAAAAGATTGGATCAATACTCCCCCCAAACTCGAGGGATGCATTATCCTCAATGTATGCATCTGAACATAAGGCAACAATAAAAGACAAGAAAAAATTAAGAGACAAGGAAAAGATAAACCAATATTTATATGTCGCGTCTTGGCCTCTTCTATATCCTGAGGGTTATCAGTTTGTGTGGAGTTTGTTGAGAAAGAAACTAAAAAAAACTGCACTGGAAAACAATAATGAAGAAGTATGAAATAAAACAGGGGAGATGAAGTTCGATAACAACAAACCCGCCGTCACTTGCGTTTGGGCGGTCACCCAGCTTGGCCGCGTCTTAGGTGGGACAGTGGATTTGATTTTTGGACTGTTTTATGTGCTTCATGGCTTCTCCTTCTTGAATTTCCTTCCTAATATAAAACAAATAACTCAAACATAATTAAACTAATTTCCTAAGATAGAAGTGCAAGAAAAATAAAAAGGAAAGTTGGAATCGTCAATCCCCGGCAACGACGCCAAATCTGATGGAGGCTAGAAAGTCCTGCTTTTATGAAGAAGCATTCGTCCTTCCACCTTTTGTCAGCTTGAAGTATTTAAGATGTCGAACCCACAGGAATTGGCTTTACTTACGCAATTTATTCTTACTGCACAATGGAAAATTAAAGATACAAATAGTTGAGTTGGAATATAACTAGGAAAACTAATTAAAGCAATAAAGATAAATGATCAAGAAATCAAGGATGGAAAAGTGGGGTAGGTTAGAGTGCTTCGTAGTGTGGATTCAATTGACTTGTTTCTGTCTCATGCAATTGTACATCACTGCCTCGGCAGCACTGTAGTTTACTGCCTTGGCAGCGACAATACTGTCTGCCGCGGCAATCCCTTGCTCATGGGCAGACTTTACCAAAGTTCGGCGAAGTGTCCTTGAATGACTCCGCTTATCCCTAAGTCAGAGTACTGTTGATGACTAGTCCTTGATGATACCTCCCGGCGTGAACCAATTATACTCACCAACCAATCTCACACTTCTTTTAGCCGCTGAAACTCTTAACCTATACCTAGGCCGAGTTAGTATTTTACGATTGAAACACCGTACTTACCCCTTTCGTGAATCTAACTCTCCCGAGCTTAGATAAATGGATTACTCACAAACTTCTCTCCCGAGCTTGAATGCGAGAACAAGGAATAACAAAGGATAAGAAAACCTTGATACTTTTATTGCATTGAAACAAAGACAAAGTACAATCTCCTCTCACATATACTCGACAACCTTCACCTAATCCCTAAGAAGGTTTAGAACATAATGGAGAGAAAGAAAACAAGTTTAGGATTCGGCTCTCTCCCTCGGTATTCCGTCTCTAGTACATTGGATGGCTAGGTCTTTATATAGGCTAGACCTAGGGCAAACCTTTCCTAAGTAGAATACAACTTGGAGTAGGGAACAAGTCAAGTACATAATTAAAATATTTCCAAGTTTAATTCGGCTAAGGGGGCTTTCCCGCGTGGTCTTCTCATGGGCTTTTCCTCATGCTAGCCAACTCCGATCCATGGGCTTTAATTCCAGACACGTCCCTTGGATTTTTATCTTTTCATCGCCTACAGTCTTGCTTCTTGTCTTTCTGTTGTTACCTCGGCATCAGGTCCTGTCTCGGCCTTGTCACTACCGCGGCACTGGTTCTCCTGCATAGATATAAAAACGTTGTAAAACGTTCCTTTTTTGTAAATATTAACTCTGTAAGCATAACTTCTAAATATATCATATTGAGTATATGCATTGGTCCGATTGGGTGTATATTTGGTAATTAATGCCCATAAGAGGAGTAAAAAGTGATAATGAGTTGAGCTCTTATCACCTTTGATTCCTTCTTGTTCGGTACTTTAGATGGACTAATTTGTCTCCTAGATGTCCCATACGAACCTTGTTTCTATCCGTTGCCCTTGTATGACTATGCCTATAATGGTGCAGAAGAAGGAACTGTAATAGTCTTGTTCGAATTATTCGGGCAATCTTGGATGAAATGTCCTTGTTCACCATTGAAGTAACAAGCTATAGACTATTTACGAAACTGACCAATAGGGTGCTTATTCTGACAATAGTTACAGACTGAATATTTTGTAGTCTTACATGGACCACTGATACTCTCTACCAGTGTTGCCCTCCTAAACGACTAAGTCACAAACTGTGGCTTGGTGATTTTTCCAAATCGAGAAGGCTAGGAATATAATTTTTTCTTTCCTTGATACTTGTCCTTCTTGTTTGGGTTTGTAGGTCAGGAATCATCATATTACCTTTTTCCGAAGCCTCTAAATCTTTGAGCCTTCTGTGCTGCCTCGATATCCTTTACCCTGTTGACTAGCTCCAGAAAATTTGTGATGCCCAAGGTAGTAAACATGCATCGGAGCTCATCACACAGTCCAACAATAAACATCTTACACTTTTCTTCCTCTTTTTTGATGTATTCGGCTCCATACTTGTAATATTTACAGAAATCATGGATATACTGCTCAATAGATCTTTCACCTTGCTTAAGATGGAGAAAGATGCTTCGCCTTTTAGCCAAATAGTATTCACTAATATATTTCTTGCGGAATCCTTCAAAAAGAAATCCCAAGTAACTGATGATTCCTCTGGCACTGTGAGAATAGTGGTTTCCCACCACTGTAGAGCCTTATATGCTAACAAAGCAATGGCATATTCCAACTTGTACTCATCGCTACACTATAACTACTTAGTTAGGATCCTCATAGTGTTATCTAACCAATACTCAACAATCTCAGGATCCTCATCATCTCGTACGGTAAAAGAATAGGCCCGACACTGAGATAGATTATCAATAAGGGCTCGGGATGGTGTAGAAACTATAAAAGTTTGAGCCACAATCTCTTCATTCATTGAGTCCATAAACATCTTGAACATCTCAGCCATGTTCTTATAGCCCTATGCCTGTTTATCTTGCATCCCTGTCTCAGCTTCAGGTGCAGGTGGATTTTGATCTTGCTAGGATCTTTTCCCCTCCTATCCTCTCCATTGGTCAAGGATTCCTTCTCGTGCTCAAAAATATAACCCTTTTGTGAATCATACATCTATAAAAGAAGAAAATGGATAAATGGCAAGTTACAATACACAATATATACTCCTAGGTGGCAAAACATGAACAATAAAATGATATTCAATGAAATATTAATAATATAAGTAATAATGTTCTTATTTATTAGCAGTCTTATCCTAGAATCGACTAAACTCTAGCTTTGATACCACAATTGTAATACTCACTTCCCGACTTGGTAGAGAATCGGGTCAGAAAATGCTACGGTCAGAAGTTTCACTGGTTCGATAATATTTTTCGGTTACTACGATTTGGATTAGTCACGACTTATTAATTGACCTCTATTTAGTTTAATCATGAAAGGAACTCATTTATTTTTGAGTTAATTTAAAACTTTTCATATTCTAAGGATCTAAGGGCAATTTTTATTAATTAAAAGCATATCTTAAGGATTCTAGGTACTTGTTTTGAAACGGTAGACTGTATTGAAACGATATTGTCAAGTTCGATAAATTTGTTGCCGTGGATGTTCGGTATCAATACACTAATGAGCATATCGAAACGGAAAGGTCAAGTTAGGTAATTCAGTTGACCTAGGAAATTGTATCGATACACCAAGGAGACCGTATCTTAATGATGGTGTCCAATTAGTTATTTTAGTTATTCCATAACCAATTTTGATAAGTTAAGGAGTTGTATCGAAACGCTATGCATAAGTCCAAGTCAATCAAGTTTGACCAACGAGGGTGTATCGATGCAGTTTCCTTAGGTCAACTAAATTACCTAACTTGACTTTTTTTATTTCGATACTTCTTATTAGTGTATCGATGCCGACCCTCCATGATAACAAATTTATCGAACCTAACAACATCGTTTTGATTCCGTCCTTTGCCATTTCGAAACAGGTACCTAGAATCCTTAAGATATGCTATTTATTAATAAAAATTGCCTTTAGATCCTTGAAATATGATAAGTTTTAAATTAACCCAAAAATAAATGAGTTCTTTTCATGATTAAACTAAATAAAGGTCAACTAATAAATCGTGACTAATCCAAATCGTAATAACCGGAAAATGTTATCGAACCATCGAAACCTTCGACTGTAGCATTTTTCGACCCGGTTCTCTACTAAGACGGGAAGGGGTGTTACATGATATGTTTTTTGAGTTTTTTATGGGTAATTGATGTTTACTAGAGAGAATATAGGAAGTAAGTAGGTTAACCGAGTTGGGGGAAGAAAGAAAATGAGCGAGTTGACTCAGAAAGAAAGGATATATTATACAACAAAACGTTGTCCTTTTGGATAAGGGGGTTCGTGTGTTTTGATTCGGGTTGACCCGGATCCACAAATTTCTTGAATAAAAGAGAAATTGTCTCCGTGGTCCCTGTGGGTTTCAAATGTGATACAATTTGCTCTCTAAATTCCCTTTATTTGGGTAAAAACTTTTGAAACTTTTACAATTTGGTCATTGATTAGGTTCGAATTGGACTCTAGATTTTAGGTTTCATCAATTTAGTCCTTAATTCCTCTAGATTGGGCCTTTTAATTCTCGATTAATTCAATTAGGGCCACTTATACTTGTAATTGAGACCTCAACTTCAAAATAAAATTTAATTTAACCCTTTGTAGATTTTAATTCATGTTTTATTTATTTGTTAAATTATTTGTATGCATTAATTGAATTTTTTGCTTTTAACTCGTGTAGTATACTTGTACAGGATGGGTGACTTAATTCACTTAGTTAAATAGTTCGAGTCTTTTAGGGTTAATCACTCTAATTTAATAAATTAATTGGGAGAAATTGTAGCAAATGAATGACATTAAATAAATACCTTGATATACTAAATTTATTGATTTCTCATTGTATTGAGACGTTGACTAAGTGTGTATTTTGGTATTACATTTAATATACCATTTTCATTTACAAAATGATAAATAATATAGGATTAGTATAAAATAAAATTGATTAGGTAAATAAGTAGAAAAATAATTAATAATATTATTAATTTTTCTAAGGGTTTAGATGGTAATGTATAATTATTTTGGTGTTACCATAATACCCTTTTGAAGATTAATAAAATTTTAAGGTCTTAATTATTTAATTAATGGAGCTTAACTAGGTAGAACTTAAAATTAACCAGATAATAATTTGTCATGCATTTAAACCTTTTGGGGCAGAAAAATATATTTATTCAAAATACGAGATAAAATTTCATAAAGTAACTGGACTTTTTAATCAAGCTCGTATTTAAAAGAAATATATTTTTACCTAAAAGGATATCCTCGTTCTAACGGAATTCATTTGACTATGACATATTACATTGGGATTATCATTTGAAATGCCAAAATGCTACGTGTACTTAATAAGATACCGATTTCGGGTGCTCATAAGGGTCGTCCTTACGCGTAACCGATTCCCGAAATCGAATTTTAAAAATAGAATCTCGGGTTTGTTTTATGGTGTCCGGCCTACCAAAGTGATCGGTGGCAACTCTAAATTTTTTTTAAAATTAACGTTATAAGACTTGTTTTAATAAAATCTCTAATTTTCAAGATTAACAATTAAAAGCGATAAAACTTGATTTTTTTAAGATTTAATCGTCAGATTATTTTTACACTAAGTTTTAAAATAATAACGATAGGATGTTTTTTTTATTAATTCATGTGTTATAATTGCTAGACAACGAAGACACTTGGTTTAATTTTAATTTAATTAGTATAATAAATTTTTAGTGTTCTTTATTAGTCTTTAATAATTTGAATTAAGTAGACAATTATAAAAACTAATGGACTTTGAAGATCAAATTTGAATGATGTCCCAATGTAACGGGGGTGTTGTTGAAGATGAGTTTTTAAGTATAAAACTTAATATTCATTAAAACATAGAAATTGATAAAAAAAATTAAAATAGTTAATTAATCTTGATTAAGACCAAAACTTTAACAATTAATATAATTAAAAAACCAGGGAATATTGCTTATAATTTTGGAGTTTAAATGTGGACAGTGCTCAAATAATTGAATGTTGTTTCATGTAAACTTTGAAATTATATGGATTTAATTATACACAAATTCAATAGAGTTGATTAGTATTTAAAATGTATAAGATTATAATTAATCATGCATAAAAACTTTTTTATATAAAAAATATATTTTTAAAATATAAATAGAGGTGTCTCGAGTGTATAGGAGTGTTTCTTATATATATTTGAAGAAAAAATATTTTCTTTTTATAAAAGATATATTTTCATTTAGAGAATAAGTTTAATTAATAATAAATGATTAAATTAAATTTAAATTATTATTCTAAACATATTAGTATGCTATTAAAGGTGACGGGTATTGTGGGGTTTTAAAACCTATTTAAAAAATAAATCTTTAGTTATTTTTATTGTGTTCGGTCTACCAAATTGATCGGTAACAACTTTAAATCTTTTCAAATATTGAATTTTAAAGAAAATTCTAGTTTCTAAAATTAACTCTTCCAAGCTATTTTTATCGATTTAAAATAATTTTGAAACCCACAAACCTTAAACTACAACTAAAATCTTTAAAACCTAAAAATAAAATAAAAATTATATAAACTAAAATTTATATAAACTTGTGTATCTAATATTTTATTATTGAAAAAAAATCTTTTGCGCTCCTAATTCAATTTTAATCAAAATTCATTATACGTTATTAAAAAGAAAAATAAAATTGAAAATATGTATTATTTTCTTTATCTAATGTAAACTAAGTAAAGACGAAAGTTATAATACATGCTGAATTTATAAGAGTGTATTATAAATTTTATTAATTAATTTTCTTTTTATATTTTGATCACTATTTTTTTTTAATTTTATCATTTAATTTTTGATTTGTTTCTATTTTAGTATCTTGAACATTAAATCAAAAATAAAATAGTGATATGACCACCACATGTACTGATGTGGAGTAATTTTTACCGACGTGGTAGACACATGTTATCCACGTCATATTTTTATTTTTATTTTAAAGATAAAAGTTCTACAATTTCACAACTTTACTACATCAATATTTATAATCATTTTTCAAAATCTTCTTCCACCACTTAAGATACCAATAAACTTGTTTCATCATCTTCTACCACTTTATCAGTTTAGATTTTCTTAAAACCATTTTAAAACTAACAACACTCAAACCAAAACTTAAAATATGCGAAACCTCAAATGATTCTCATCTATAATATCAAATATTTGATTTATGTAATATCATGATATATTGTTCTTTTTCTCTTTCTCCACCTTTTCATCATTTAAATCGAGGAGCTTTTCACACACATAAAAAAATTTTGAGGTAATTTTATAAATTTTTAAAGATAGATTTTTAACTATAACGGCGTTGAATATTAATGATAAAGTGACGAAAAAAAAGTTTAGCGATTAAATTCTAAAATTTTAAATTTTTGTGATAAAAATAAAATTAAAAAATTGAGTGATAGAATGTTATAATTTTCCCAATTTATAATGATTTCCCCTCTTATCATCACTTGAATTATGATGAGAATGTAGTTTAGTTTGTAAACGATAACCCAATTTTATCCAAGTAACTCATTTTAGGAATATATTATTTACCTAAACATGAATCTTTTCTTATAAGAGTAAACTATATAAAAGCTCATTGAACTTTTACGTCATTTTTATTTTGATCATCAAATTTTTAAAACTTGTGTTATAGTCACTAAACTGTCAAATCGATTTTAGTATAGTTCCTCTTGTTAAAATTTGATGTCATGTTTTATTTTTCTTAAATAAAATAATAAGTAAATTATATTGTTCATCGTTCAACTTTTTTCTCACTCTTATTTTAGATAATAGAGTTTAAAAAATTTAGTTTAATAATTTAACTTTGTTTTTTTTTTCTTATTTTGGTCACTTTTGAATGATATTGTTATATAAATTTAAACATGTGATTTTGGTATAATTTTTTAAAATAAATTCTTTTGATTCAACTATGGTTTACAATTTTAAGAAAAAATATTAAAAAATATAATAAATTATATAATATCTATAAATTTTATGCATTAAAATATCTTGACTAATTAAATTTTGATATTTTTAAATTATTTTGACTCTAGTAAGTGTCACGGGGTCAGACTCTTGAACCAGCTAACCCGTGCGGCCTTAGTCAAATCCTCAAGACAAACGACTAAGTAAGTCTTAATTCTCACTTTGGAAGATCAAACTCCCAAGTCTTCAAGAACGCAAGATCGTTCTAAGCGAAAGCTAATTATAGAGAATGAACTCGCAAATTCAAAAGAAGAAAAAAAGAACACGAAGAACAACATAGAGAGTTTAGAGTGAATGCCTTGATTACTCTGAAAGATAGAAAACAGAGAATGAATGGATGATTTACAACTGAGATGGAAGTCTCTATTTAAAGTTGAACTCCCCTCGATCTAACGGTAAGAACTGATTTACATCGACGGATGAGATTACATTGATATCTTATAATATCTCTAATTATCTCTAACAATATCTAAATAAATCATTTGAAATAATTCAAATAGATAATATTATCTTCTAGAATATTCCAGAACCTTCTTGGACCAGGCTAAATCTGATGGTCTTTTTCTCGCACAATCTCTCCATTGCAAGCCCATCGGCAACTGATTGCGCATATGACTCGGGTATGAACTGGCGGCCCGTGACAATCTCCCCCACCAAACATAGTGACGCCCTCGTCGCGCCTTCAAAATAAAGTTGGACAATGCGATCCTGGACTTACTCCCACACAGTGGCTTGCTTCCAACTCAGTATCGATCTTGGTTGTCCCCCCACAAGGACCGCTCTCCCCATAAAGAGCACTCGACTCTAACTCGGTTTTCCCCCATAAGGAATGCTCGCTTCGATGCTCTTTGCCATGTAACATCTTTCACTGACTCACGACGTACATCTCGATCGTAGGAACGCCTTCCTACCAGTTGCAACTTGCCCCTACTCGGATCCTCTCGATCCCTACTCTAACACTTGGACGCCATCACATTGAACACAGAACGGACCCTCGGAACTCTAAAAGGTTGTTTATGTCCTCGCCAAGTTTTGGCACCATCTGATGGGTTAGGTTTTCCGCTTCCTACACCCAACAAACTAAGCAAATTAAACTATAAAACACTAACACTGTGCTCGAGATATACCTCCTTGTAACTTGGTCTGGCATTCACTCAACCGCACATCAACGCTTCCTTCCTCGCGAAGCTTGATGCACCATCGCCTATCGGCAACACGTCGCTCATCGACAACAACGGTACTTCTTCAATCTTGAAGTCCGACCCCTAGGCTTGTGCTTCCTTATTCACAAAGCTCAATGCCCCATCCACCTTACTCACTGGTGGACAATCAATGAATCTCATGTCTGTCAAAATCTTTAGCTCAACTAGCCCTTCCAGGATCCAAGATGTAAATACAATCGGCAAAAGGAACAAGGAGTGCATTAATCTGGTCAAGGAAATTTAAACTAATGACAAAGTCATAGTCGTCCAAGTGAATTACCTCAAATCATTCCTTGCCTTTCCATTCTCAAACTTACAACTCCACGTCTTGTTCCATTCCCATTGTCGGAACACCTTTCTGCTTTCTTCGACCCAGTTGAATCTTCAACCTTCAAACCAAAATTGTAAGCAGCTTTCTTCGACATAAACAAGTGAGATGCTCTTGTGTCGACAAGATCACTACTCTTTTGACCCGCAACGTTGATGTCAACATACATCAACCCTTTCTGCTTTCGGCCTTTACTCGCCTTTGCAGAACTCAGCAACATCGAACCAAGCTTTAAAGCCTTATTATTATATGGCTTGTCCTCCTCCTTGGACGGCCTGAATCGATCCGGGCACTCTTTCACCAAATGAGGCCCCTTACATCGGTAACACTTCAATTGCTTCACTTCTACTCTTGGCTCGATTGCTTTCACACTCACAATCGCACAAAGTCAACATTCCCCTTCATCTTGCTCGTTGTTTCCATCGGCAATGGCATCGAGGCGGCTATTTTTGGGGCAGTCTTTCACCATATGTGGACCGCCACAACGATAGCACCTTATGGGTCCTCATTCTTTTTTCTCCCATGGCCTAACGAACTTGTTGGGCCTCTCATCACCATCACTGCAATGGTGATCATCCTCGTCTCCCCCACCATTGTCCTTGTTATGGGACTTGGAAAACTTCAAATCGTGCAATAGATTCAGCTGCAGTCAATGCTTTGGAAAGTACCTCGAATCCCCTTCGCTCTAACTCCATTTGAGCCCATCGTTGAAGTTCACTTGTGAAAGTAAAGAAGCCCTCGGCTTCACTCAAGTTCGGGATTTGAAGCTTCAACTCAATGAACTCTCTAACATACTCAGTGATGGAACCATCATGTCTAAGTTATCGCAACTTCTTTCGCGCCTCAAATTCAGCGTTGCTCGGATAAAATTACCTTCTTCGTATCATCCTTGATGTCCATGACCCTAAAATACTGTTCCAAGCCCCACAAGTAGTTTTCAACATCTTGAGCCGACCTATTCCCATTAAACTGCTTTGGATTTGGAATGTCCTTCCTCTGCTTGGACACAGTGGAACCTGCTCCATTCATCAAGGCAGCTTTCACTAGGAACAACTCCTCCTTCATCTCTTCCATCTCTATCTTTGCAGCCTTCAACTTGGCCTCAAGCGCATCACCTCTATTACCGACCTTCTCGAACAAATCAGTCAGAATTTCCTCCATCTCTTCCTTGAGATGATCTCTCTTTTTGTCTTGCTTCTCGAAATGTGTATCAACCACATCGAGTCACTCGATCGAGTCTTTCACCGATTCCTCAAGTCGGTTCACCTTACCCTCTAACGACGTGAGGATATCCCTCGAACTTCCTCATTTCCCTTTAGCAACCTGGGTCTCAGCAACCTTCTGCACTACAACATTTTGTCTTTTCTTTGGTGCCATTTCAAAGTTTCTTCCTCGAACACTTAGTTCATGAACCCTGTCGTTACGAACCTGGCTCTAATACCACTTGTCATAGGATTAGACTCTTGAATCAGCTAACCCGTGTGGCCTTAGTCAAGTCCTCAAGACAAACGACTAAGTAAACCTTAATTCTCACTTTGGAAGATCAAACTCCCAAGTCTTCAAGAACGCAAGATTGTTCTAAGCGGAAGCTAATTATAGAGAATGAACTCGTAAATCCAAAAGAAGAAAGCAAGAACATGAAGAACAACACAGAGAGTTTAGAGTGAATGCCTTGATTACTCTGAAAGATAGAAAACAGAGAATGAATGGATGATTTACAACTGAGATGGGACTCTCTATTTATAGTTGAACTCCCCTGGATCTAACGATCAGAATTGATTTACATCGACGGACTAGATTACATTGATATCTTACAATATCTCTAATTATCTTTAACAATATCTAAATAAATCATTTGAAATAAATCAAATAGATAATGTTATCTTCTAGAACATTCTAGAACCTTCTTGGACCATGCTAAATCTGGTGACCTTTTCTCGCACAATCTCTCCACCGCAACCCCATCGGCAACTGATTACGCATATGACTCGAGTCTGAACTAGCGGCTCGTGACATATGGGTATTAGGTGTGAACTCTCATTTTTTAACTTTATAGTTGTTTTTATATTTTTATCATAAGTGAACAATTATTAAATTTATCATATTTATCACTTTATTGTATTTGATATTTTACCAAGTAAAAAAATCATTACCCTAAAGAAATATTTTGGTTAATTAGTTGATCAATTATTCAATTTTATTTTTACAAATATAAAATTAAAATTTGAATCATTCAAATTTACAAATTTATCAAAGTAATTTTTAAGGATTAATCAAACTCGAATACAATATTTGTAAATTGTATGCATTAAAATATCTTATAGTCTAGTTATTATGATACCCTTCTTATTTTTTAAAGACGTTTTGGCTCTATGTAGGCTTACTAGATGTGAACTCTCAATTGTTTTTAGTCGTTTTTACACTTATCACAGATGATCAATTATTAAATTTAGTATATTATCATATTTGATATTTTAATAAGCAAAATAAAAAATTCATTACACGGATCAAATATATCAATTAATTGGTCAATTCATTATCTGATTTAATTGGTACAATATAAAATTGTGTTTGAATAATTTAAATTTAACAATTAACCAAAATAGTTTTTAAGGATTAATCAAAATTTTCAGTTTGTATTATCTTTTCATTCAAGTGCGACGAAAAAAAAGAACAATGCTTAAGTTAATTTGTTAGAAGAAAATTGAGTGATGAATAGTGTAATTTACCTAATATTTTAATTATGAAAATTAAACCACTTCTAACGATACGGACCATATTGAAAATGAACTAAAATTTTTATGACTATAATACAAGCTTTAAAAGTTTGATGGTCACTATATTATAAATACCGGTACTCGAACCTATAACTTCCAAAAATTATACTCGCTCCGTCTCATTTTTAGTGTCTATTGTCGACTTTTCACATAGTTTTAAGAAGAAAAAGTTGGTGTAAGAAATATGATGTAAAATAATTGGAATGACAATTTTATCCTTAAAAGCTAGAAAACAAAAGAAAGGGTAGAAAGACAAATGTACTTTGTAAAAGTTGATTTTTTTTAATAAGACATTTTAAGTTGAACAATTTTAAAATACAAAAGAGATATCATATATAGAACAAAAAAATAATTATTTTTTTTAATTATTAAGATAAAATGATTCGTAAATGTTCGACAAACTTCAAAGTAAACGATTGATTAGAAGGGATAGACTTTTTACATACGCCGTTCTGTTAGACTACGCCCCCATCTACTTCTCTATTTTTCTACGGAAATAATTTCTGTAGTCCGATGTTACATATGACCTTCAAGGACATTCCCAATACATAAAAAGAAAAATGACCATACTCGTGTCACTTACACGGATATAACCAGAGCTCGAACTGGCTATTTCCACTCCTTTACTCGAGCAAGAACTTTTGGTTGATGCAAAACATTGTCGTTTTGAAGGGATGATGATATGGGTAGGTACCTCCATAAAAATTCTTGTAATTCCACCATACAACAGAACATAAGCAACCTAAATGCATCAATCTCTGCTTCATATTGATCATAAACAAAATATGCAGTGAAGGCATAAACCAGAGCTGCGATACGGATCGTTAACAGAGTCAATACCCAGAATTAAAACAAAGAAATGATCAACTATTAGAAGGAAATGGTTAGGTTTTTACTCACCGATAGCGAAAGGCACGGCCAAGGAATAAGACTCCATATACTTTATGAGATAAAGGGAGAATACAACCTGAACAAGTTAAATGCACAAGTGAGAAATTTAATGAACGTGAAAAGATAATACTTTTTTACTCATACTTCACCCAAGTAACATAACCTGTGAGGCTAATTAAAAACATGACCCTGTGCTTAAAGGTCCAACCAAAACAAAACCTTATATGGGAGGATCTAAGTTTGGACCCTGGGAAAACCATGAGAGAAGTGAATATCCAAAGAGAACAATACCATAGTGTTGGTCTGGCAAAGTGAAATGCAGGAAAATCGAAGCATTGAGTCAATCGGTTATGACAACATTCACTACATATCTTTCAAGTGTATGGGGTGGTCTTGGCTTGTAATAGAAATATTTGGACAGTATAAAAACAACCCAATAACTTTAATAGTTTTTTTTTTTTTTTTTGAAAGAGTCTCAAAAGGGTGCAACACGAGGACTTCTCAAGAGGTCACCCATACTAGTACTATTTTCAATAACTTTGACAGCTTAACTTCAAAGTTTTGACGGGATCCAATGCATTGGTGTTGGTATGATCGCACCCAACTTGAACCTCAGCACAATGGACCATTATAATGTCCTGCTTTGGAAACCTGAGACTACCAAAAGCCTAGAAGGCAATTGGAAACAAGATTAAACCCAAACACGGATCATATTTTACATGTTCTAGACTAAAACCCCATAATGCTTTACTAACAAATACTAATAAAACACTATATAAATGCATGGGATTGCTAAAAGAATTGCAAACCTTGAAAAACTTGCACCAATCCTCTCCCTTTGCCAACATTGTTATTCTGCGTACACCCCTATTCCATATACATGCTATGGATGTCAATGACTTTTGAACATCTGATACAGTGACTTGGAAACAAGACGAAGGTATCTCTTGAACAGCGTAACCACATCTGTTGTGAAGGCAGTTATATCGCAGACAGATAATGGGAAGAAGTAAAACTTGTAGATTTTATCAGTTGATAATGAGAATGTAAATACTTAGAGAGAAAAATGTTCTTGACAGAAATGGTAAAAGTGAACAAAGGGAATCAAGATTAAAAACATAACATCTATTTGACTATAAAAACTCAAGAGAAAAAAACAATTTCTCCTTCCCATCCCCCTGGAGCCCTAATGACCCACGCAGAATCGGAGGATAAGCAAAATCCTAAGTTACTTAAGATTTAGGTTTGAGCATCACAGATTTATCAGAGCCCAATTCTCTGAAGAAAAAAGAAAAGCCAGAGCAATTTAACAAAAACAGTGGAATGGAAAGGAAAGGAATATATGTCTGAGCAAAAGATAATATCAATCAAGAGAGCTTAGCATAAAGCATGGACAGTAGATAAGAAAAAGGATGAAATTGGAAGGCTACTGCTTCACATTCCATATAAATTCAATCAATGTGCAGAAATAGGGCTTAAACAAACTACATCAAATTAAAGATGCTTTTAAAAGGCACAATCAGATGACATAAGACAACCGAGGCATATAATTATCAATACTCACAGCTTCGATGATAAAATGCCATGCCCATAAAGAGTGACTACAACTAGAAGCAGAAGGTCGGCAAAAGATGAAGCAAAAGTTCTTCCACAAAGAAAGAACCAGCAAAATAACAAAACCAGAACAAAGAAGCAAGCAAATGTTCTCCTTTCATCTCTCCACAGCAAGATGTCCGCAACTGAAACAAAGAAATTTAAGGTCATTGTAGAGTGAAAATTGCATTATCATGCCTTAGGTGCTTACAGTTTAGATGCATAAAAGGAAAATGTGGTGAGTCAAGAGAAATGTCTTAAAGTCTTCAATTAGTGATCAGTTGATGCATCTAGCCTATGCCTGTATCTGATTGTACAGTTTTCCATGAAGTTGACTTAGGTTTTAGGCTAAGTCAGCGTGCACAGTTTAGCCTGTTGGTTATGATTAAAACTCAGAAATTTTCACCAGCATATGGGAAAAGAAGGAGCCGAATTTGAACTATTCTTCCCATAGTGCAATCATATTACATAACATGCATCAGAAAGCACATGGACTTTGAAAAATTGGTATTATACTGATGGACAAAATAGCAATCAGACGGAAAGAAACTAGTTCCAACATTAGATATCTACTAAAAATTGAACATATGCTCAATCATTGGAAGGACACCACTTCAAATTCTTTGGCCAAACATAAAATCAGAGAAAATGCCTATGCAATGCCATTACGAAGTCTGAGTCAAATATCAAATAATGAACTACCTATCCCACCGCCTAGCATCTTCTCCGCTTTGGATTGTTCATTAAATTTCGTATAAAATGTGTCATTGGCTAAATGAGAGAATGATTGAATTGTTGAATTGATACCATCCTGTAGCAAAAAGAAGAAAATAAAAAAGTCAAACCTTCAGATCTAAAGAAGCTAGCAATCTCCCAACTGGATCTTGAAAAAAACATTTTCAGATAATCAGTAAACGAGAAGAAACAGTCTTTGAATCAAACACTTCTATGTGCATAATTCAATCAGTTGGAGCTTGAAACTAACATTAATTATCTCTTAAGGTGGGATGGAATGTAAGACATGAGGAAAAAGGCATAACGGAGAATGAAAACGGACTTCTCCTTACCAACTAGGGAAGAACAAGTTTAAAGAAATGAGGAAAAAAGATGTTATTGGATTCAACTAGAAAGCATACTCTGAAGGGGCATATTTTTATTTTTTTTAATTTCAGAAAGCAACAAGGGTTTCCAATTCTACAAAATCTCATTCATTCTATCAGTTCCGTTCAAGGAAATAAGCAAAATTAACCCACACTCTATTTACCTTGCCATCAAAGACAGTATATCTGTGCCTCACAAGGGATATTTTATGGAACTTGAACGAGAATGAACTAGCTTTTGGACTTATTTACATTATAGCGTGTCAGGAAACAAATAAATTGAAGCCAACAATGTTCAATTGACTGTCTAGGTCAATTGATGATTTATAATCCTGTCAATATTTCAGAAGCGGAATCAAGAGTAATGCTTCTACCGTATAAAGATCAACAATAGAAATAAGACATTGAGAGACAAAACGAAAATACAGAAGCAGAAAAAGAAATTGAATGTGATATATACATACTCTGGTTAGTTAACTGATGATAAGTATTCTAGTTTTTAAAACCCAACATAAATTACGAAAGGGAAAAACTATAGGCTAACAGAAGATCAAGAAAATAATCTATATAATATAGGAGTGCTGAAAGAAAGAACAGATGTTGCTTATGTTATATGGTAGAAAAGATTGCATTTACATTCAGAGAAAGATGGAAGAAACTTACCATTAGGGAGATAACAGGTGAGTATCCGAGATGGTTTTGAGCTGCAGAGCAGTCAAAGGTTCTGGTGCGTGAAGCTAATCGAAGCATGTAGTGAGGTGATATGTTATGGTTGTGCAAATTTTCATGTGAACATTGGTGAAGTGAGGCAATACATGAAACCATCCAAGTAGGAACTTTTATGTAAGGTCTGCAGTACAATCATAAGCCCAGGTTAGGAGAAAAACAATGAAAATCTGGCACAATAAAACAAAAGGAAGAAAGGAATTATACCAATGCAACATAAAAACAAACACACAATTCTCTTACAAAAAACAAAGAGAATTCAGAGAAAAAGAAAATCAGACAGCACGACAAAATATACAACAGATTTTGTATAGCATAACAGTAGATATCATCTGCAATCCACTGCCAAACAAACAAGAAGATTCATGCCTAGGTATAGATCCTTGCTGCTAATGGTATGAAAAGATTCAGCAGCACCTTGTGCTGATGACTGACATATCATACTTCACCCATTATGAAAACAGGGGGCTTTACCTTGGATACCCTAAACCTCCAAGTATAAGAGATACAAATTCCCAGAACATTATGGGCTCGAGATTTGTGATGAAAAAAGCCTGCATATTGATAACTTCTCTCTTATATATGGATTCAATATAAATTAAAATATCAGAGAGATTTTGCATATCCAATAACACTTTTAAGGAGAACCTTTCCAGCCACAGAGACCACCCGAGAACCTAGAGTTTCTGCTGCACAGATATGGGCATGAGCAACATTCTCCGCATAGGTAAAGTCAGACATATTTTCACCACTTCCTATAATAAACTGAAATAAGGAACCTAGTCAATATAAAAAGAGTTAATATTCCACATTGCATCATTAAATAAGATAGACAATTATTTTTTGAAAAATCAAGAGAAATAACAGAATTTTACTAACAGGCATCCCCTTGCACCAAAAGCATACAAAATCTAAGATACATAACAACTAAGGATATCACATGAGATAAATCCAAATATGAGCTAGAGGTTAGAATAAAAATGGAGAGGCTCCTAAAGGTAAGTTGTGTTTATGTTTCAAACATTAAAAAAAAAGGAAAAGAAATCTAATATGCATAACATCTAAGAATCTTACATGAGAGAAACCCAAAAATGAGAAGTTGGGATAAAAATGGAAAGGTTCTTAAAAGGTACATTGTTTTAGTTATGTTTCAGCTACTATTGATAAAATCAGGAAATTTCAAATAAATAAGATAGTAGTAAAACTGAAGCTCTAAACAGTTATATTAAGACATTTCACTAACCTTTGACAAACCAGATTTGGCCAGATTTACCAGCAAAGGCACGAACTGTGTATCACAAGGTCCAAAGACATTGCTAGGACGAAGTACACATGTTAGAAGACCATCAATATTGTTCGCTAACCTGATTAGTCCTTCCGCATGAAACTTGAGGTCAATCACCATATCCTTAAACTGTATCGGTATATCAATAAAATAAAGGGCAAATAGCAAACAACAAATTGTAATCCAAATTCCAAAGTGTTTCATTAGATTGCAGCAATGAGAAACGTACTTTCCCCGGGCAAATGAAAGAGATATCACCATCAAGTATATCCCGTGAACCATCAAAAACAACATCTGCAGAACTGTTGTATACAAGTCGTCTAACTCTACATTCCCGACATGCATAAATGACATTTTTTGCACCTGAATATAGTATCTCCACAAAGGTATCCACTTTTAGAAATATAATGTATTAATTACAAAAGTAGAATATCAAATGAGAGGGAAAATCCATGAAAAGAGAGTGGAAAGATTCATTACCTTGAACTATGATCATGTAACAATTATAAAAATTACGAATGTCTAAATCAGTTGGCTCCATGTAAAATACAACGTCTGCCCCTTTAGTTACTGCAAGTGGTGCATTGTCAAGAGGAATCAGTTCTCAAACATTTTCAATGTTGCAAGGAAATTTCAAATTTGAAAATTAAAAAAATATATATATTAGACTATGAATTCAATTTATTTCCTCGTCACCTTAATACCATCCATTTTCTTAACAAAGATAATTGAGGTACTACTATATTTTAGATAATCTTCTTGCAACCTAATAATACCGATTCCATGAGTTCATTTCCCAGTAAGTTCGTAAAGGAAAGTTTAAAAAAGATCAAGTAAAGATTGATTAAGCTCTAGCATTTTTTTCAAGTTTTCAATTATCACAATTTCTTAGGAACAGAATATCAGTACCATAGACCTTAATTCCTATTCTTTCCAGGTATACTTAATCCATCCGGTAAATACTAATCTTTGAGGGCATTTTCCATTTTACTTCAATTTTCTAAGTAAAATAAAATGTTCCCCATTTCAATTAAGGACAATGTAAAACTAGTAAGATTTTCTCCCGAAAGAAAAAAACAAAACATGTTTGAAACTAAAAGCAAACAACTTTTTTGCAAATGCAGATATGCTAACAATTTCTTTTGGTAGTAAAATACATGATTTCACTCACCCCTTTAGACTAATTATTGTATAATAAGTATTACTTTTTGATCATTTTCATTTTAAATCATCAATGAATATGCTTTTACTTAAAGGCAAGAATCAGGGACACCTCGCAAAATTTAAGTAAATTCAGACATTAATGCTTAGCTCAGACTGGATTAATTCTCAGCTAAAACAAACTTAAAATCACCAAAATTTGAAAACATAAATATATATATATACACACACATGTTGAACGTATATATGCGTTTAAACATGCATGCATATATACATGTGTATATGTGAATACTATGGTTTACCTTTGATGATTTGAGATGTATTGCGAACGTCGACATGGCAAAAGGAGGCTTGACCGGAGCAAAGAGCTTTGGAGAGGAGAGTGTCGGATGCGAGGTAAGGATCGGTGAGCAGGGAGTGAGAAGATGAATCGGCGACTCGGACGATCCAACCACCGAGTCGAAGCAGCCTCGCAACGAGCGATCTCCCTAAGAATCCACGGCCTCCGAGAACGACGCAGGTCTTGTTCTCAGTGGCCACGTCATTGGCCGTCGTCTTCACCACCATCGTTGTAGGGATCGTCAATTATGGGCGTCGTAAGCAAAGGAGGTGTTTGGCGGGGAACCGTTGCATTAATGTTTTTATTATTATTTTGCTTGGCCTTTCTATTTTGGAGGAAAAAGATGAATTACGTATATAAATAAATAACCACTAACTATGGCATAATTTTATTTTAATCATTAAATTATAAATATTTTTTAATCAGATTACTAAATTTTTAAATAATTTTTATAAGTTATTAAAATTATATTAAACCACAGAATATAAAATTATTTTATAAAAATAGAATTTTTGAAATATAATATAACTTGATAAATTACTAAAAATATTATATTATTTTGCTTGGTTTAATTGATAAAAATATGATATTATATTATTTGGTTAGAAATATGATATTATTTGAAAGAAAATTTAATTAAATTATCCTTATGATATATTTTTTTAAAAGAGTCAAACTTATCGTATATAATTAAAATATTTACATAAAATTTCATATAATTATTTTATATAAATTTTAAGAAAAAAAAATATATATATATAACAAAAATTTAATATAACACATTAAACATCGACAGAAATATTAAATTTATTTATAAGATATAATATATATTATGAAAAAGAATATTGTGGTCTCGAGTGCGTAAAGAATTTTTTTTAATGTATAAGTATTATTTTTCCCTTTAATTACTTAGAATAAGATTTAAATTCACATTTTATTATAAGATTAGATTAATGATATTATTTAATCTTTTTTTATGAAATAATATGATTTTATTTATAAAAAAATATATAAGAGGTATTTCATAGGCCTCATTAAAAACTTTCTTAGATTTATGTGGAGGAAAAGAGTACCTATGAAAATACTTAAACTGACAATATATACATCATATGAGAACAACAAACATGAAACCTACAAAAAACGTATTCTCAGTCGCCTCTTAAAGCTCCCTCACGATCCGCAACAACCAAACCTCTAACAACCAACGAAATCTCATAAAAGAGACGAGTCTCAAGCGTAGCGTTCCTCAACAATCGGGTCAAAACTATCCGTCACTTTATTCGCCTCTCGAAACACATGCACAATCTGAACATTCTAATCACGTTGAAGTAATTCCTGTATATAGTGGTTCAAGTGTGAAAACGATATATCATTCTTATTAGTCAACGTATTAACGACAGTTAAATTATCCAGCTCAATCCTCAAACGTTGGATGCCAAACCGTCAGGTGTGGTGAAGACCCTCATATACACCTCATAAGTCTGCATTCAAAACCTCGCAAGACCACACAGATTTTGCATACCTCTTAATTCATTCTCCACCATCATCCCTAATCACCTCATATATCGTTATATTATCTGACTCCTCACACGCACCGTCCACATTCAAAACATGCCAACCTACTATAGATAAATTCCATCGAACTCCCTCACGATTTCGTCAATTTTCTCCAACACTCTTTTTATATTATAGAAACATGAGATAAATTTGTATGTACCGTTATTGAAATTAAACTTTTTTATTATTAATTTGTGATAATAATCTTTGAAAATTAAATAAAAAATAATATTTAAAGTATTTTTATGATTTTATATAAATAAAATTATATATTTTGATATCATTCAAATTATATAATTTATTTTATATGTTTATTTATATTTTTTCATTATCTATGTATTTATTTATTATTCTATATTTTAATTTTGTATATTATTTTTTAATATTTATTTATCTGTATGTAATAATTATACCTTACTTGATAATCTAAAGTGATAATTTAACTTAAAACGAAAACAAGTGACTAGAATGATTCTATTTTATGAAGAGAATTTTTGTCTAAACACAATGAATTATCAAATAGCGAAGAAAAAATAGAATAATATTTTTGATAAAAATCACAAAAAAAATTTATCGAAAATAGAGTATTAACCCTACTGGAAACCCTCCCAAAGAAACATGGATATGAGATTCTCATTAAACTTTTTTCTCTTAGTAATCCTCTTTTCTTCAATCTAAACACTCTTTAACTATTGTCTTTTAACGAAAATGATGTTGTGAAAATTAAGTAAATTTGTATAATTAACCATTTTAATCTTCTTTACTGATTTTAATTTAATTTAATAAGATATAATCTACCAACCAAATGATAATGCGTTTCACAATCCTTATTCTTAATTTTAAGTTACTAAATTTAACCAATAAACTGAACACTATACTCATGCAAGATTCAGTTTCTAGTGGGATAAGATGTGTTATATCTCTGACAAATATCTACGAAAAGATCTATCTCCGAAGGTAGCACCGCCATCTTCATGCCATGCTCTAACTTTATGGAGTTTGAAATTTAGCTCGTAACCCACAGGTCCCGAGACTAAAACTTGACTCTGACATCACCAGATATAATCTCCTCGACCTGACCTAGTCGCTAGACCCAAATCAAAAAGGCCAGACTATTTTTTCTTTTATCTTATCTAAATACATTTATAAGTTTTATATTATGCATACAAGCAATAGTTCAACCTTCATTCGAATCAGACATTGATAAGGCATTCAACTATAAATGCAAGTATTTAGAGACCAAAATATGAATATGATGATCACAAGGACTTACTCAAGTTTTAGGTTATCAATAATAAATTAATTATATTCCATGCTTGCGCGTCAAATTTCAGCTCAAATAGATCACAAATAAGCATCTAGTTTAGTAAAATATAAGACTAAGCACTAAATTATAAAATTGACATAACACAAGGACTAATACATTTATAAAATATTAATTGTACGGATACATATTGACCTAAAAAGAATATTAGAGATTCGAATTCCAAACTCAAATATTTCCAGATTATTTATAAACAACATCAACATGAATCTAATATTATATCATCATTAAACAAATATAATCAATTAACTATATGCCAATGAATCAATACCATCTATATTCGTAAAAATAATCTAAAAGCATGCTTCCTTACAATGTAAATTTTTATATAATAAGCGTCAAATGGTCAAGACCTCCAACATGAGCTATAGATTAATTAAAAAAATAGAGGTTTTAATCCATATATATAATTAAAACACAATCAATCCAATTATTATTTAAAACATTTCAACTCATTAGTTTATAGACATCAAATGTACTTGGAATTAAATAAAACCAACATAGTACATATTATACCAAATTATCATCCAACAAAATATAAAACACATTCGTATATTCAAACATTATACAAAATAATATCCCAACGACTATCTTATATTATCTTATTATAAATAATGATAATATCATAAAATATAATCTTTAATTCATTTTTCTTGAAAATCTTTCTTGTGTTGAATTATAATCTCGCACATACCTAATTCACTACATTGAAAAAACAAAATAGAACATAGACATAAAGCCTAATGATTGAACTTAAAAAGATAAAATATCAATGCATTTATAAAACCAAACCAATATTGAAAACCCGTTTTAAACCATTTCAAGAAATTAATTCTTAAGACATTTTAAATCATTTTAGCCTAATAAAAGTTTAAATTTGTCGTGTAATGTATTTTCAAACATTTACAAATCTCTCAAAAGATAGATATTAAACCATATGCAAAAAATGTATCATGGATTGCATGTATAATCCTATATGCATACCTCTATTTAGACTTTCCCATATAGACCATTAGGGGTGAGCAAAACTCGAATAGACTCGAAAAAATCGAATAACTCAACTCGAGGCGAAAATACTCGACTCGTTTTGACTCGACTCGAAAAAATTTCAAATAAAGTTTGAGATGTAAAATGAAAATTCGAATAACTTGAATAACTTGAAATTTTTAGTAATTAAAGGATTAATTTTTAAATTTTAGACAAATCTATCAATTTTTTATGATATATATACATTGATATATTAAATTATAAAGAAATATTGCTATATATGAATATATATATATATATGCATATCTTATATGATTAGAGAAAATCATTTAAATTGGAATCAAATCTTATTATAATATGATAAATAATTACAATTAAATATTTATAGGAACTCGACTCGACTCGAATTTCTTAAACTCGACTCGAACCGAAAAAATTTCAAATAAAGTTTGAGTTGTAAAATATGACTCGTCAACTTGAATAACTCGAAATTTTTTTACTCGACTCGATCGAATACTCACCCCTATAGACCATCACAATACAAAACTCATTTTAAGCCATTTTATATCACATCTTATATCGATATTCAAAACCGATTTCTCAAATCATTTTATTAACCTTATTTTAAATCATTTTGTCTTATTTTTCTTACACTTTACCTTTCCAAATAGCATAATAAACTATATGCACATGTACCATGGATAAAACAACATAATCACATGATAAAATCTTAATCTAATCCTTTCATGCATCTTCCGATGCAAAGATTAGAGAGACTTACATATATAAATCTACAATATAAATGCATCATCAACGCAGTATAAATACATTATATTGACAATTCAAGTGATAATTTTCATAATCATTTCATTCCTCAAAAAATATATCGAAGACGCGAATTTTTAACAAGTGATATCTCAATCACTTTAGTACAATGACAATGAGTAGTATCCTAGGCACATATCAATACTAACATGACTAAATCCTCCAATATAAGTCAATAAACCAAATGCTTTACCTCAACAAAAAATTCTGCAATAGATCTCTTATTGAGTGGAACAACTAAATAAATTAAGCCAAGAGGAATCAATTGACTATTTAAAATTTGGATGAAGCAAAAAGAAAAATTGAAAATGAACAATACAATTTATAGTATTTCAAATTTCGAACAATCTCTACATCCACTACCTTAGCTCCCACTAAACAATTTTAACAAACTTCACTAGATGTTATTCCCCTTTTCTAGGCTAAGGGGTAACCTTTATAAATGGTCATTCTTCCTATTCAAAGATTGACTGACAAGACTCTTTTGTACAAAGAAAATTTTTGGCAAACAAATGATATCTCACAAGATTAATTTTTGCCCAATTATATGCAAAAACTCCCTAAACTCTAAATAAAGATTTACATTGAAGAACTCAAATGAGTTTGGTACAAGAATTTGACTATGAAGAACAAAGGTTTGGAATATTGCTTGAGGATTAAATAGTTATTGTTATGCTTTGAAGGATTAATTTTATATCCTAAATTGATTTTTAGTCATTTGAGTTATTGAAATCATCAATCTAGTTGTTGAACTATCATCTTCCTACGATAAATACTTTTCTAAAACTGTACGTATTGATACTCGTAACACATGTATCAAAATGACCCTAAAAAAGATTTAGGCACCTAAGTATTGGTGCAGGTTAAGCGATACCATGATTTGAATCCATTTTCTAGGGCTTACATACTAAGTGCTACTAGGTTCCATATATGTAACATTTCCACGATATTATAAGGTAAATTTATGTCATACTTGCTAACATATTTATATTTGCCAATATATACATTGAAAGGATATTTAAAGCATACTTAGTCTTATATTACCATATTAGGAGTTTAGGGATAAAAGAGGTATTACATTGGCTTAAAGTGTAACTTATAAAATCTAATTTTTCGATTATTTTCCCAATATACTATTCAACCTAAATAGCATAAAGATGAATATATTGGACTTATATAAACTAGTAAGGTAATCAATAACAATGCAATAAATGATTCAATATATGTTAAAGGTATCGATGTCATAATTTTCATAACTTACTTGAAATGCATCTCAATAAGCATGTTATGATTATTATATCCCATGAAAGGCATGGTATATCAGTATATTCAATAGTTTAACTCTTTGATCGATATGAGACAATGGATACGCGAATTCTCAACCTATATCTCCAAATCAATAAGTGGTCAAAATCATCAACATCTAAAAAAAAAACAATATCACGACGATTTAGTGAATTCTACGACATGTTAATTGCATTCAATGTTTATTCAAATCCAAAGTCCAATAATTTAATCCAATAACAAAAATAATAACAGTAATAGTACTCGATGTAGCCTTGATTAATTATTCAATTATATAATAGGGTTAATTACCGCGAAAGTCATGTTTGTTTGCCTTCAGTACAAACTTAGTCACCGATTTTGAAAATTGACCAATATAGTCACGTACGATTTCGGGTTATAAATTTATGGTCACTGATACGTTTGTTGTCATTAAAATTTAACAGAATGTTATTCTGTCATAATAAAAATATCATAAACTACTTAAATAGTCCCTAAATTATTCTTTTACTTTTGTTTCATCTTTAATTTAATTCTCAAAATTTTAAAACTTTATATTTTTACATTCTTCAAACAAACCCCTTTCTCTAAATATTGTCCTTCCCAACAAAAATTTTCTAATACTTCATCGTCTTGTCCTCGATTTATCTACACAATTAAATCAAGATTTTTGTGTGAATGCTCGACTATTTTTCCACTCTCATTTCCCTCGATTACATTCCCAAGGAGTTCAATCTCATACCAATTATTTAGTTTAAATTAGATGAATAGGTTTTCTGTAGCAAACAATGATCTCTCAGGTGTTGTTCCTTCATCTTTTGAGCACAATGATAAGGTAAATTTTGATGAGAATGATCTTTGTGGGGGTCCTCTTGAAAAGTGTGGAGGGATGAATAAAAGGAATTTAACCATTATTATTACAGTTGAAAAGGTTAATCGTATTGAGTGTCGAATTTTTTTTTTAGTCGAGTTGGAAATTTAAACGGTGGCTAGAATTCTTCTATGATTGTTCATTTATTGTTTAATGATTTTGTGTTATTCTTTCCTCCTCAGCCCTCTCTTGCCTTCCAACAATAAACCGGTGTGGGTAAGGTAATCTCTAAAACCCTAAACTTAACTTAAAGTAAGTTTCTTTTCTACTAGAGTTATGGGGTTTTCAGTTGGGTTTGATTGATTTTTTTAATCTTACTACTCCTTATGTCTCATCTCATATATTTATCAACCTAAAACTTTTTTACACCGCTATTGAGGTCTTTAGCGGTGATGGACGACGCGCTACCACTATTTAGAACCCTCAGAATTTAACAATTTACTTAGGGCCAGTTTAACATTGCTTTTAAAAAGTGTAGTGAAAAAGTGTGGTGAAAAAGTGTAGTGGAAAAGTTCTTTTGGAATTTTTAGTTCGAAATATATGTGTTAGTATTACTGTCAAAAAGTGCTTTTGAGAAAATAAATAACTATTTTAGACATAATGTTATAAGTTAAAAAATATATATTTAAATGATAATTAAATTATTTTATATTATAATATTAATTTAAATTATGATAAAATATAAAAATATTAATAAATGAATACATAAATTATTTTTTAGAAGTGCTTTTGAGAAAATATATAACTTTTATATGAATATATATATTTTAAAATTAAAAAATAATTTATTTTAAATATAATTATGTATTTATAAAAATTAAATTATAATAAAACATAGTAAATGAAGGTTAAAATTGTAATCTGACTCTTAAAAGAACTTTTCCAACCGTAAAAGCTAGAAATTTTAGCTTTTGCGTTTGGGTTGAAAATCACTTTTCAAACGCAGTTTTTTTCCCCCCAAAAAAGTTAATTGTTTAGCATTGCTTTTGCGTTTCAAACCAGCTTTTGGCCCAAAAGTTAGTTTGAAAAGCAATCCTAAACGGAGCCTTAGTCCTAAAGGATATTATTTAAAATATATATTTCTTTCTTAAGACTTTTGTTTGTTTTTTCTCTTTTGGATTTCTTTGGTTCAATAAGATATGTAAAATTTTTGATACTTCGATTTTCATACATATATTTATATATTTTTTGTCTTAAAACAGACTGTGTACGTATGCGCGTATTTCTGTAAATGAATCATATGTAAATTTATAGATATTTTCCTTAACATAATCATTGTTCTTTTTACTTATGTTGACGTTTTATATTTTTATGTTTAAGGATCATTTCGAATTAATTGTTGGCGGTTTGTATTAGGTGGCATTAAATTCGGCTAACATTTTTAGCTGTAATTATAATGGTTAAATTCCTCTTACTCAACCCCCCATACTTTTTAAAAGGATCCCACAGTCATTTCCAGCAAAATCTACTTTATTGTTGTGCTCAAAAGATGAAGGAATAGTAGCTGAGAGATCATTATTTGTTACAGAATTTTTTTAAGTTAATTTAAACCAGATAATTGGTATAGGATTGAACTTCTTAGGAATAGAACCGAGGACAATAAGAGTGAGGAAATAGTCGAGTATTAACACAAAAATCTTGATTTAATTATGTAGATAAATCGAGGGTAATATGATGAAGTAATAGAAAATTTTGTTGAGAAGGACAATATTTAGAGAAAGGGGGTTTGTTTGAGAAGATGGTAAAATATAAAGTTTTAAAATTTTGAGAGTTAAATTAAAGATGAATAAAAGTAAAAGAATAATTTAGGGACTATTTAAGTAGTTTATTATTTTTTTTATTATGACAGATTAATATTCCGTTAAATTTTAGCTGCAAGAAACGTTTCAGTGACCATAAATTTACAACCCGAAAACGTACGTGACTATATTGGTCGATTTTGAAAATCAGTGACTAAATTTGTATAGCAAAAAAAATGACTTTCACAGTAATTAATCCTATATAATATTAACACTATGATTCAATAGGCAATAATTTAATGCAATGAACTTATCAATGCTTACAAATAGACTTTCAATGAAGTTTCAATATAGCCATACCTTGTAGAAAGGATGATAATATAATAATCAATAGACAATAAAAACAAGAAGACACCTAGACATTCTTAAGACTCTGACTACACAAACCAATTCTATCAAAGCTTTCAAGTCTCCTAGAGTACTATTCCCTTATTAGATGTCATGTAAGCTTAACTAGTAGTCGGTGAATCCTCGCCACCACCAGTTTGAACTATAGGAAAAGATACAAAAATTCATTAAAATCCATTTATATAAATTATATGGTCTACAACTAGTTTTCTAACTATTTCTAAATATCAAAACACAACTTATAAGCTTAGGGATTCATGAAAATTAGTTAGGATTTCGTTAAGTTCAATATCTTGATTTCTCCATAAAATATTTATGGAAATCAATAAAAATTCAATGGGCTTACCTTAGTTATTCAGTAGAAAATAATTAGTATCTATAGATGAAAGAAAAAACAAAGCTTGGAGATTTCTTCAATGGAAGTGTTTGCTTGGTGGAAGGAGAGGTGCTAGCTTAAGGTTTAGATTCAACCAAGTTTTCTTCCATTATTTCAAGTTAGCCCTTCAATTTCCCACTGTCCTTTTAGCCTAATAATGTCAATTTTTGTAATTTGGTCACTAGCTATGTCTCAATACTTCCAATACTTGCACAATTAACCACTTAGTCAAAAGTCAATGTTATGGTTTGACTTATCGGTGTAGGATTTTCTATCACCGGAATCCATTTTTTAAATAGGCCATTTTTAAGGTTTTATACGATTGATGTAAAAAAATTACAATACATTTTAGTTGAATGATAAAATTGAATAAAATAGAAAGTTAAATGGCTAAATTGGAAAAAAGAATATATTTTAAAAAAAATATGAATTGAAGTTATATAGATATTATATAGTGTTAGTGAATCATGTGGTTTAATTTAGAAAAAAATAAACTTAAAATGAGATACGAATTGAAGAAATAGGAAAAGGGTGTAAATCGTCTTCCCCTTTTCTATGCCTTCATTTATATCTCACTTCAAATTAAAGGATTTAGGGTTTAGGGTTTAAGGTTTTAGGTTAGGGGTTTTGGTTAGGGTTTAGGAAATTAGGGGTAAGGTGTATTTTTTAGGATGTAAGGTTTAGGATTTAAGATATAGAAAATAAGGTTTTAGGGTTTAAAATTCAATTTTTAAGAAAAAATTAAAGAGGCACAAAAGGAGGCACGAAAAAGAGGCAAAAGATTTTTGTTCATAGGAAAATCATGCAAATTTGACAGGCTAAAATAAAAAATAAAAAATTTAATTTAAAAAATATAAATTGAAGCTTAATATGTATTCCACAGCGGATTAGAAGCATGTAGTGAAAAGTTGAAGGGTTAAATTGTTTGAATTCAAACTAAATGAATGATGAATTAAAGAAATGGGAAATTGTACAAAGTTGAAGGGATGAACTTTATTTTCAAAGTTATGAATTGAAGTTAATAAGTATTCTATATTTTTCTAAGAATATGTGGTTCAAATTTTGTCAAAATATGAAGGAAAAATTGAAGGTAGATACTTGATAAGTGCTCAACACACTATCACTCTTTACTCCTTTTATCGGCATTTATCACCAAATATTCACCCACTTGAACTAATGCATGTGCTTAATGTGATGTATTTAGAAATTATACTTAAATAGATAATATTTACAGAAAAAGGCACTTTTACTGCGTTTTCATATCTGTGCAGGAAAACCAGTGCCGCGGCAGAGACAAGGCCGAGGCAGGACCTGATGCCGAGGCAGCAGCAGAAAGACAGGAAGCAAAGTGATAGGCGATGGAAAGACAATATTCCAAGGAACGTGTCTGGACTTGAAGCCCAAGAATCAGAGCTGGCTAGCACAAGGAAAAGCCCAAAGGAAGACCACGCGGGAAAGCCCCCTAGCCGAATACAAACTTGGAAATATATTATTATTATGTACTTGACTTGTTCCCTACTCCAAGTTGTATTCTACTTAGGAAAGGTTTGCCCTAGGTCTAGCCTATATAAAGACCTAGCCACCCAATGTAATGATATACCGAAATACCTAGGGAGAGCCGACTTCTACTCTTGTTTCTTTCCTCTCCACCATGTTCTAAACCTTCATAGGGTTTAGGTGAAGGTTGTAGAGTATTTGTGAGAGAAGATTGTACTTTGTCTTTTATTCAATGCAATAAAGATTATCAAGGTTTGTTTATCCTTTGTTATTCCTTGTTCTCGCATTCAAGCCCGGGAGGGAAGTTTGTGAGTAATCCATTTATCTAAGCTCGGGAGAGTTAGATTCACGAAAGGGGTAAGTACGGTGTTTCAATCGTGAAATACTAACTCAGCTTAGGGATAGGTTAAGAGTTTCAGCGGCTAAAAGAAGTGTGAGATTGGTTGGTGAGTATAATTGGTTCACGCCGGGAGGTATCATCAAGGACTAGTCATCAACAGCACTCTGACTTAGGGATAAGCGGATTCATTCAAGGACACTTTGCCGAACTTTGGTAAAGTCTGCCCACGAGCAAGGGATTGCCGCGGCAGACAACATTATCGCTGCCCAAGCAGTAAACTACAGTGCTGCCGAGGCAGAGATATACGATTACATTGGATAAAGACAAGTCAATCAAGTCCACAATACAATACAACTAGATCCTGGCCCATCTCTCTCTAATATTTCGACTCTTTATTTTTATTCAGTTATTTTAGTTTAAATAAATCAAATCAACTCATTTGTGTTTTTATCTTTCTACAGAGCAAGAAGATGAAGAAAGCATATTAAGTATACCAGTCCCTGAGGAGACGATAACTCGATAACATACTTATCACTTATTACTTGCGATGTGTCCGCTTGCACTGAACGCGCACTTTTGACACGCGACAATACTAAATTGTAAAACTATAGGTTTTTCTAGATTGAAAATTTTTAACTTGAATTAAACAATTTTTGGACTAAATCACAAAACCATTAAAACTTATAATGCAATTAAGTCGTTCTTCCCAGCTTATATATGCTTTTGTCCCTGGATAGAGGTTATGGCCATTAGATATTCAACAAAAACGAAATGCACTACATAGACCAAACTGAGAGCCCATATCGGGAAGCTTGGAGGACGAGTACTCTTACCATGAGATCCAAGGGCGAAAACAACATGACGACGAAGGAGATGAGAATCATGGCCTTTGATCCAACCTTGAGCCCACTGGACTAAACCACCACCGAAACAACGATGGCATCGTCAAAAGGTCAGGAGAAAGCAACACATGTCGTAAACTTTCCATCAAACCTACACCACAATGAAAAATTAACAAGGGAAGATAAAGGAGACAAAATCTTCCGAAAAGAATACCTCGTCGCCAGAACTTGGGCGGGTAATTCCCAAACCATTAAACTAAACTAATTTTTATAATATAGATCCCTATAACATATATATATATGAAATGCAGTTTTTTATATGTATTCTATTAGTTTTACATATAATCTTATATTTATTTTTTAATTTAATTAAAACATTCGAATATTTTTAAATCTAAATATTCGAATAAATTTTTTTTAATATTCGAATAAAAATCATAAATAATTTTATTCAAAAATTCGAATAAAAAACATAAATATTTGAATATTTATTATACGAATATTTTTATTTGAATATTTATTATACGAATATTTTTATTTGAATATTTAAAATCCAAATATTTTTTCTAATATTTTTAAATCCAAATATTAGAATATTTATGATTTTTATTCGAATATTTATTATACGAATATTTTTATTCGTATATTTATTATTGAAATATTTTTATTTGAATATTTTTTTATTCGAATATTTAAAATCTAAATATTTTATTCAAATATTTTTAAATCTAAATTTTTGAATATTTATGATTTTTATCCGAATTTAAGGTTTAACTTTTAGGTTTTAGTGTTTATAAATAAAATTTTATTAATTTTAAAATTTTAATATATTATATAATAGTTTAATAATTAATTTTAATTAAATTAAAAAATAAATATAAAGAAACAATTATAAAAAACAATACATATATACAGAATGTTAGTGTTTTATATCAAAAGGTAGTGCTTGGCCTAGTGGTTAAGCCAATGGTTTCTATGCTTTGGTTAATTATTCTATTTTATTTTTAAGGGCTATGTCATCAGTTCGTTAAATTTTAACGGTCGATGGCTATTTTGATACCATTTTAATGGTTTATCGGTGTATTTGACGCTTTTTAATATATTGGGGCCATTTCGATATCAACCCCATAATATGATGGTTATCTATGTAATTTATCCTAAAATAAAAGATAAAAAGAAAAAAAATTAGGCGGAGAAAATATTTTTAAAATATTTTATTGTTGCTTTAGGGCCAGTCTAGCATTACTTTTGAAAAGTGCGATGGAAAAGTGTGATGAAAAAATGTAGTGAAAAAAAAAAGAATTTTTGGTTTGAGATATATGTGTTTAGTATTGTTGTCAAAAAATGCTTTTGAGAAAGTAAATTACTATTTTAGACATGATGTTATGAATTAAAAAATATATACTTAAATGATAATCAAATTCTTTCATATTATAATATTAAATTAAATTATGATAAACTATAAAAATATTAATAAATGAATATATAAATTATTTTTGAAAAATGTTTTTTTAAAGTGTTTTTGAGAAAATATATAATTTTTACATAAATATATATAATTTTTAAACTAAAAAGTAATTTATGTTAAGTATAATTATGTATTTGTAAAAATTAAATTATAATAAAACATAGTAAATGATGGTTAAAATTGTAATCTGACTCCTAAAAGCATTTTTCCAACCGTAAAAATTAAAAATTTTATGTTTTGCGTTTGAGATGAAAAGCACTTTTCAAACGCAAATTTTTTCCTAAAAGGTTAACTGTTTAGCATTGCTTCTGCGTTTTAAACTAACTTTTGGCCCCCCAAAACTAATTCAGAATGCAATGTTAAACGCAACCTTAGTTGAAATTTAGAAATTAAATTAAATATCAATCATTGTTGTTAACGTTTTAAACCCAAATTAATGTTTAAATGATCTTTTTGTTTCTTTATAATAATTTTAGTAATACAAATATAACTTTTGAAACTTTAAAAATTAAAATAATGAATAACTAAAATTTTATTTTGATGTTTTTAATAGTTTTAAGTAATAATTTGAAAAGGAAGTAAAAAAGTGATTTTTTAATAAAAATGTATGAAAAATTCAAACTTATTTTTAAAATTATAATTTTTTATAAAAAAAAAATCGTAAAATTCTTTAATATGGTTACCAAACTTAGTTGTAACATTCAGTTATACAAAATTGAAGTCCCTAATGCTTGGGGTCGGCAAACTTTGCCAATTTTAAAAAGCTTTCTCCCCAGGGAAGTCGAGAACATGCTATCTAAGTAGGGAGTTCAAAATTACTTATTCTGATTGACTTGGATGATTCAAAAGAAAATTATCGATTAATTTTTTTAACAAAATATTTAAGCAGGTCGAGATTCGATCTGAGAATAATTAGACCAGGCTTAAGCAATTTTTTTTTAATTATTGAGTATTCGACTTGACCCAATTAATTTTAATATATATTTAGTTTTAAATTATATTTTTATTTTAAATTTCTTAATATTTCTTAATATTTGTAGTTAAAAACAAATTTAAATATTTAAATTAGTTTTATATTTGTATTATATATTTTAAAATTTTATAATACATAACCAAACATAAAATCACATATTAAATTTTTTTACTGATTCCTATATTAATTCTTTTTGAGTTGATGTTAACCATTTTGTTTTGCAACAGTTAATACGTACAACAATATGCTAAAAAATATTTATTTACATCGTAAGATATTTAACTTTTTCTTCGAATCATGTAAAAGGAAAAAAAAAACTATTGTGATTCGGTTGACCGGAGGTTCAGGATGCAGCAGTGAATTGCCATTGTTCTATGAGAATTAGGGATGTAAAAACAGTTACTCGGATGAGTTTCAGGTCGGGTACTGTCAGGTCGGGTAAAATCGGATACAGGTCATTTCAGGTCGATTTGATATTTTGACTCGATTCGGGTCGGGTGCGGGTCCATTTCAGGTCGGGTCCATTTCAGGTCGGGTTCGTTTCAGGTCTGGTCCGTTTCAGGTCGGGTCTGTTTCAGGTTGGATCCATTTCAGGTCGGGTTCAAACAGTTCGGGTCCAAATCGGATAATTGACAGTTTCATTTCAGGTTGGGTAGATTTCAAGTCGGGTCCATTTCAGTTCGGTTTCATTTCAGGTCGGGTAGATTTCAAGTCAGGTCCATTTCAGTTCGGTTGCATTTCAGGTCGGGTTCATTTCAGGTCGGTTTTGTTTCAGGTCGAATTAATTTTAATTTTATATTCATAATAATTTGAATTATTATTTTTTTTTTAAAAATACGTAAAAAGTAATAAATATTAAACTATAAAGTTAAAGATTAAATTTTGAAATTATAAAAAATCAGCATTAACTTGTAAGTTGTGTAACTTGTAACTTATAAGGACTCAATTATAAAAATTAAAAATTAGAAACATTAAAGTATATTACAAAAATCAGTAATAATCAATTTAAATAAATTAACTTGTAAGTTATGACTTGTAAGGACTAAATTATAAAAAATATAAATAAATAATAATTAAAAGTATTAAAAATCTAACTTTAATACATTATAAAATAATTATACTATAGTTTAATATATTTTTAAAATGAAAAAAAAATTTAAACAATGTATATAATTTATACTATAAATGAAATACTAGTTATATAAAATTAATATTATATAAGGAATTTATATTAAATGTAGAAAATATATTATATATGAAGTAATATTATAAATGAACTAATATTATTTTTGGAAATAGAATAATACTATATATGGATTAATAATATATGAAATAATACTATTTTTAAAGTAAAATAATATTAGAATAAGAAATAATACTATATATAGAGTAATACTATAAATGAACTAATATTATTTTTGGAAATAGAATAATACTATATATGTATAATGTATGTATAATATATTTATAAATTATAATGTATACAATTATTAATTATAATATATTATATAATGTATGTATAAATTATAATATGTTTATAAATCAATGTATGTTATATATATATATAGTGAATAGTGATAGTAGTACTAGTATTGTAGTAGTATACTAGTATTGTACATAGTACATTACATTAATATATTAAAATTATATATATCATATTATCATATATGTATGTTAATGTTATATGTATATGTATATATAATAATTATACTATGTATTATGTATATTATATACTATGTATATTATATACTAATATGTTAATATATTAATATATATATATGTATTTTATATGTATTATGTATATTTATAATATATTATACATATATCATAATACATACATGTTAATATGTATATTAATTTTTGTACATGTATTATATATATCGTATATATGTAGTTTAGTACATGTATTCTATACTATTAGACTATATATGTATATTAATATGTCACATGTGTTAGTACTTAGTATGTATAATGTATTAGACTATTATTACATAATTACATTGTACATATATTATACATGTGTATTAATAATGTAATGTTATATACTTATATACTTATATGTATATGTATTATGTATATTAATATTATAATATATACGTATGTTATATATATGTATATACATATATACATTATATATATATGATATATCATACATGTATATTAATTTTTAATCTATATATAATAAATATATATCATATTATATTATAATATTATACTATATTATATTATATTATATTATATTATATTATATTATATATACATACTATAAAAACTTTAACTACTATATAATGTACACATAGAATATAAATGTTATATATTATATAAATACTATATTATATAAATATTATATAGTATATACATATTATATAAATACTATATATTATAAAAGTATTTATACAATTATACATAGTATATATGTATTATATAATATAAATACATTAATAATATAAATCTTATATATTATATAAGTATTTATACAATTATACATAGTATATATATATTATATAGTATAAATACATTAATATATAAATACAGTGACTATATTATACATTAATAATATAAAAAAATTGATAAATGAATAAAATTTTAAAATTAAACGTTAATTGTTTGGGTTATTATTACTGATGAATTATAGTTTTTATCGCAATTGTAAAAAATATAATTTAAAATATAAAAGTTAAATATATATATATATATACCTTAACATAAATAAATATTAACTGAAATACATCTATCAAAACTTTTTTTTATAATAATATTATACAAAAATCGTGCTCGATCAAATGAGACTTTCACACAAATAACACGATAAATTTAAATCATATCGTTAAAATCAAATTATGCTAAATACAATTTTTAATTTTAAAATATTAAACTCTAATTAATTTAATATATCACATCATTAAAAATCTCATCTATTAAAAGATGATTTTTTAAATATTTTTAACAAGATATTTAGCAGAATGATATCCCCAAGAAAATATTGTGTTAAATTTGTCCAAAAAATCATGTGGCTGACAATTGAGACCCAACACCCCTCATCCTCAAAATCCCGAATCCCCAGACTATGATTCCCCTCTACCTCTACTACTCGAGATTAGTGTCATATAACTGGCATGGAAATTTCCCTCCCCCTTCGTTTTCACACAGCTAATTGTCTGACCAAGCTGTTTGTCCTCATTATTATATTAATCCACGTGGAACTTTGTTCCATTGTTCGTCTTAACTTGTCGACAAAGAAACTGGATGTTCCCGTACCCTTGATTTTTATCACGTTTTTCTCCGTATCACGTTTTAAATGATTTTAAATTTATATTAATTAAAATTATTAAATTTTAAGTTTAATACAAATAAGTAATTAAGTAAATAACCGATAGACTTTGAGTTGAATGGTTGATCATTTATTTCAAATTAATTATTTAATACCTAATGTTTTTAACTAGCATGAATCCATTAAAAATAAATATTATGCACTAAACTAAACAAAAATATCATCAAATGATTCATATCTTAAAAATTGAGATAAACTACAAAAAATAAATATTAATAAGGAATAAACATTGAATTAGAAAGAATAAAGTTTTAAATTAAAAAGGATAAACATTAATAAAATAAAATATCATCTTATTAAAAACACTAAACTAAATTAGAAAAATAAATAATAGTTAATTTAGAATAAAAATAAAGTTACAAGGACTATATTGTAAAAAATTATAAATTAATAATAATTAAATTCGATGAAAAATTTAATTTTAATGTACTTCAATATATTATAATTTATACCTATTTAATATAATTTAATGCATTTCAAAAATGTAATTAGTATATAGTACATGTATATATGTATATATATCATATATGTATGTTATATCAATATGTAATTATGTATCATGTATACTATAATCTATATGTATATATATTATATATATATATATGCTATATGTATATGTATTATACATAATACATATATACATTACATATTTCATACATGTATATTAATTTTCAATGTATAATATATATATCATATTATATTATTATACATATATATATATAATATGTATTATATTTATACATATATTATATATACATATACATATATGATATATTATATATACATATATTACATATATATATATATATGTATTATGTATATTAATTTTTAATGTATATATATGTAAGATGTATTATACATATATATTATATATAATATATATACGCATATGTTATATAATATATTAATATATATACATATTTAACATATTAATTATTATACATATTTAATATATTATACATATTTAACATGTATATATATATCATATATAAATACTATATATTATAAATATTATATTAATACTATATAAATACTATATTATATATACATACTATATAATAATAATATATACATACTAATATATTATATACTATATTATATATATATACTATAAAATATATAAATACTATATAATATATATAATAACAAAAATCCATTTTTCCCAACAATTTTGATCCCCTAAAGTCAAAAAAGTTTTCCTTAAATTTAGATTTCATTCCCCCACATGGCTAAAATAAAAAATTTCCCTTCACCCCTAAAATAAAAAATTTCTCTCCCCTCATCCAAGAAATTTACTTTAAATTTCTAATTTTAGATTTACTTCAAAAGTCAAATCAAGTACTATTTTTTTAACTTGGAGTGCTTAATAAATATATATATATTTATTATGATATTTATATGTATATATATATATTATATTTATTAATATATGTATATAATATACATTAATATATACTATGTATATAATATAATTTAATATATAATATACTTATATATATGTATATATTATATTTTATGTATTAATGTATTATATGTAATATATAATATACTTAAAATATATATAATATATTTTAATATATATATATTATATACTTAAATATATACTGATATATGTATTTAATTTGTTTATGAGTTAATGTATGTATTTAATTTAAAATTATAATTTTTAATGAAATATTATTTTAAATTTATAATTAAAATTAAATATATTAAAATTAAATAAAACAATAAATAAATTAATTTAATTAAATATGTAATACTAAATTTAAATATTAATCCCTACATTAATTATTATGTCTAATTTTACATTTTAAGACTAATTATATTTATCAATATTTTAAATTCATCAAATTATAGATATACTTAATTATATGTCATGTAAATATTAAGTCTTGTTAATATTAGTTCAGGTCAATAACAAGTCGAGTTCAAAACAAGTCGGGTCATTTATCAGGTCGGGTTCAAAACAGGTCGGGTAAAATCAGGTCTCGGGTCGATTTAGTCAGGTAATATCGGTTATCTGCCAGGTCATACTCGGGTTCGGGTTTGTTTCAGTCGGATGCAGGTCGGGTTTTGGGTCCACAGTAATAGGTTGAAATCGGGTTCGGGTCAATCTCGGTCGGATATAGTTCGGGTTCGGTTACTACAGTAACAGGTCCAACTCGGGTTCGGGTCAACAATAGTCGGATACAGATCAGGTTCGGGTCATTACATCCCCGGGTCAAACCAAGTTCTGACTCGAATAGGTTTCAGTCGTGTTTTCAGGTCGGGTCAACTTTTTACATCCCTATGAGAATGGTCCTTTCCATCTTTCGAAAAACTTGTCACTCGTATGGAATGACTATGTTTGAGATATGATATGTTATAAAATAATTATTAAATGTAATCACTGGAATTCGTCTCAGGAGTCGCCACCAATCTTTTTCTATTGTGCTATTGGAACACCAAATATGAGTTTGCGAAACCAGAGTTGGATCTGGGAGTCTGTTACGCGTGGGGAACAACACCCAAAATCAACACCTGTCGATTACAAAATATTTTATATGATGAAAAATATAATTTCGATTCTAAATTTAATATCGTGATCCCATACATTTTCAAAAAACAATCTGCAAAAAAACAAAATGTTAATTACCGAAAATAATGTAATGAAATAATGATGATAATAATAAAAATCAGGACCAAACCTGCAAAATAGAAACTATTCGGGTCAAAATAACAAAATTAGGGACTGAAATTGAATGAAAAATAAATTTATGTGACCCAAATAAGCAAAAGAGTGACCAAAATTAAATAATACAAAAGTATATAGCCAAAATAATAAAGAACCGTGGATAAAATTGAAAGAAATCTAAACTGAAAGGCCGAACAATATAAATACTGGAAGTGCGAGGACTATTGAAGTGATTTCCCCATTTTAGCGGGCTATGCGCAGTCGGGTCAGGCAACCGGGTCGGTATACGGGTTAGAGCTTGAAACGACACTGTTTTGGGCCCTATGAATCGGCACCAAAACGGTGCCATTTCGACTGGGAAATAAATGCCTTCATTTTAATCAAAGGCTCATTTGTTCTTCTTCGTGAACAATGAAAAATCAGAGCTTTAGAAAGCTCTTTGCTCTCACTCTTCTCTGGCTGTAACATCTACGATGGCTGTTGTCAGCTTGATATTCAATTTTGGGATGATCCAAAGGTAAACGATTTTTAACTTGAATATCATTTGAAAGACTTGGGTAAACTGGAAGTCTTAGATAAAATGCCTATGAGAAAATACGACATTCAATTTGGTAGAGAGGCAAGGCTGAAAGATGTAGATGTTTTTACGACAAAATCAGAAACGGTGCTGACTATTTCTAATAAAGATAATATGCTCGATAAATTGTGTATGTCAAAGAAAGAAGAGTCTGATGGTAATGAATTGACTATAGTTTCATTGAAAGATAACTTGATGAAGGATTTGAGTAAAATCCAACAACTTGATGAAATGATGATGTCGATGGTTGAAGCTTCAAACACCAACTTCCTTGGTGTTCAATCGCATGACAATATGAATGTTGTTGATTCAGATGACCAAACTAAAGGAGTTGTGACACCAATAAAATACTTTGACCAATTTTTAACAACGAGCATTGATCGAATTAAGGAAATTGAGAGTGTTGAATCGATTATGAAAGATATGAGTATTGACTTGGCTAGAAGCTTCGAACGCCAACATGGTGTTCGAGGGATAATATTAGTTATGATAAAACTAATATCGAATCTTTCATATTGGTGATGAAGAACATTATGACATATAAGTTGATTATTGAACAATTGAATATAGAATCTTACATATTGATGTCTTGCTATTATGTTAATAAAGTTTTTGGATTTGATTCACATCTTGATTTTGCTTAACCATGTTGAGTTATGTCTTTGATGAGTACTTGTTTTAATTTGTATTGAGAGCATGGAACTAGGATGCCAATCAACTAGAAATCTTTGATGAGTACTTGTTCATAGGGTATCGATTCCTAGGCAATAACATAACGATTTTCTGGGAAATTAAGCATGGGTATTTGAACCACATGAAATGGTTTCGAAACAGTTGTATGAAATTCATCAAGAGTATCGATACACGTTATTTTAGTTTCGATACCAACCATTATAGTAGCAAATGGTATCGGAACGGTCCTTCAGGCGTATCGAAACACAGGCTTGTCACGTAGGAAACCTTCTGAGTTATCGATGGTGTATCAAAACACTTAATAACTATATCGATACCCCTTTGTCGTTTTCTGCAGTATCGATAACAGGAAAGAGTGTTTCGAAACCCCTGTTAGGTAATGTCGTTAAAGGCTGAAATATAACTCTGAAAACTTACATTTTAATCACTAAACTTTGAGAAACCAATTAGATGACTTGTAGTATGACTTTAACCTGAAAATTTATGTGCAAGCATGAAATATACTCAATTAAGGATTGGAAATCTTAATTTCACTTTTAGATCATGAATTTTTGGAAAATTGCTATTAGGTCCTTAAAACTTGATCTTTTAAATTAGGACTCGTTTCACATTATTTCCCACTGCAAATGAACTGTCATTGCATGAATACGTAAGATCTAATTAATGCATTTAGAAAGATAAAAAGAAAAGAAAAAAAAATTAGGGTCATTTATCAGGGTGAGTCTCTAGATTAGCCTCGGTATTCCCCGTGTAGTTCGTTCGAGTCGGTGACATCTAGACCAGATCGAGTGTGTTACACCCAAAAAAAGTTCTAGAAGTTGTTAAGGTTTAATTAATCCCTAAAATTAGTGGAAATAACTGGTTAGTGTTTAAAGTGAAATATTCGAGAAACCCTAAACTATGTCTTAAGTTAATATTTAGCTTGGTACGTTTACAAGATAGATGATAAGATTGATATTAAAATGGATTAAAGGCTAATAAATATTAAAGATATTTATTCCCGATCATCCATCGGTTCTCTAGTAACACTTCCCGACCTGATTCCCTACCAAGTCAGGAAGGGGGTGTTACATATTCAGGTGAAAAGCGTAATGGATTCACATTTTCGATTATTTTAAAGTGTTATGGTTTTGGAGTAGTAAGGTGATACTACCGCGGTTATTAGCAATGATGGTTCATGCCTAGATGATGAAATTGGATGTGGAGCCTGATGAAGTGCTTTATACAGCTCGGACTGACTCGTATGTGAAGAACTTGAGGGTTAAATGAGATTAAATTGATAGATTATTAAAATCATGTGAATTAATTTCTAAAATTAGGACAAAAAAATAAGTGTAGAACTTGAGGGATAATTATATAATTATATCAATTTATATTAACTTTCACATCATCAACTATTAATTTTTAACGATATTGGATCAATTTATTAAATTTTTAAGTTGTAGGACCAATTTTTAACTTATGATAGTCGAGAGACACAAAAGATAATTGAAGCATCGTTAAAAGATCATTTATTTAGTTTACCCTTATTTAAATTGGATTTAAATTTATAAGATTTTCATCCATGAAAATCAACATGTATATTTGGTATCAATTTTCGGGCATAATGGTTGTGCTAACACTTCCCCACACATATCCAACTCTCAAACTCAAAAGAATTTTTGATTTTGTTTTTACGGTATCCGGCCTAGCATATTGTTTAGTGTCGACTCTATCCTTTTGTCTATCCATTTTTTTATATCATTCTAAATTGATCATCAAAGTTGAGTATTCCAGTTTCTTACCCCAACAACCAGCTTCAATTTAATTTGCTCCCCAATATTTTAAACATTCTAATTTCATCCTATAATTAACAGTACATGCTAAATATGTCCAACATTAATATAACAATTAAAAAAACTATTGAATGTTTGAAAATTTTAAAATGACATGACGTAGTAATATGGTGTGGCATGAATGATAAATTAGAGATAAAATTGAAAAATCTAAAAATTTGGGACTGATTTAGATTGATATTCTTAGTTTAGAAACCAATTTAAAATGGGTATTGATTGTTTTTAATTCAAATTCATCTTTTATATACAGTGAAATCGATCTTATCTTTTAGTATCTTTAATTTTTTTTTTAAATTTTTAGCGATTTTTTTATTAAGAAAATGAAATAAATAGGGTTCATTGGAAATTATTTGTGCATTTGATGCCTTAGGTTTTAAGAAAAAGGAATAACATTGAATTGATGCATAATACCTTGTTGCTTTGACCGTTCATATTGCTCCAGGCAATAACCCACTTATGCCAGCTGGGGTTGCATAAACAGTGCCGCCTTTCTAGCTTTTGGTCAACAAGGTTGATATATATATATAAACTATTCTGCAGCACATAAAATGACAACAAACAGCTATATATATATACATATATTTTTTTTTCATTTTTTGTATATTAATAAGGACAAAGGACTGAATAAATATATGTATCTATTTGTTTTAGCACATTTTTTCATTTTTTGTATCTATTTGTTGCAGAACATAAAATGACAACAAACAGAATTGAATTAAGTTCATGCGCTGGCCCTCGAGCCCGGGAACATCATTACCACGTCTAGATTTCATTTTACTTTTAATTTTTTTTATATCACGTGCATGGTTGTTATACCAACATGGTTGTTATACCAACATTGTTATACCAACATGGTTGATATTAAGTTGTGATAAAAGTCACATATGTAATTCAACCTTTTTATTATTTTTTTTATTTTAATCCCGTTGTTTTATGGTTACCTAGAAATGCACTGCATCATATCAAAATATATAAGTGACAGAAGTGGAGAATGTAAAAGGAAACTTATAGTATCACTTAACGAGTCTGGGTTATATTTCTCAATGGCAACTAACAAGAAGAGCAATGGTGTCCACCTCCTGACAATTCCATTCCCGGCCGGCGGTCATATTCTTCCCCACATAGACCTAATCCATCAGCTCCTCCTCCGTGGCCTGACCTTCACAATCGTAGTCACCCCCAAAACACTTCACTATCTAAATCCTCTATTATCTATGCATTCTTCGAACAGCGTTCATACACTGGTTCTTCCATTCCCTACTTGTTCAACCTCTCCCATCCCTCCTGGAGTGGAGATGATGCAAGATGTTTCCTTAGCACCTCACTTCATCAAATCCTTGAGTAAACTATTTGATCCTTTGGTTCAATGGTTTCAAACCCACCCATCCCCTCCTGTCGCCATTCTCTCTGATATGCTCCTTAGTTCCTAGGTTAACTCCCTTGCTTCGTCTCTTAATATTCAAAATCTAAGTTTCAGTGTTCTTAATCCGAGTTCAATGTTTCCATGGATGTCAAGGCACCTTAAGACAATGAATGGTTCGGAAGCCGATGAAGATTTTTTCACAAGGGTACATATAGGAATTGCATCAAGCTGGGGTCTTATCTTCAATTCATTTACTGAGCTAGATGGTGATAAAATGCATATGATCAAAGATGAAAGATGAGCTAGTCATGTAAGCATTAAACGAGCATAAACGCAGCGGAAAAAAGATCGAAATAAATACCTCCAGCCATTGTCATAACCTTATGCCAAATGGGATGTGGTTGCACCACCGTCGAGCTCGTCGGACCACCGTGGTAACGCCTCGAACCACCGTAAAATATAGAGAACTCGGCTACAAAAATAATTAGAACCGCCAAGATCTTCTAAGCACTCAAAAACTCACTAGATGGAATATGTGATTCTTGTGTTTGATGCTTAGGGACCTTAGGTTAATGGGGTATTTATAGGAGTGATTTACCATCAAAATCACTCCAATTGGACAAAAATGCCCTCAACTATATGACATGATCACCTTAACCGGCCACAATCACCTACACGTTCTCCTCCTCAACTATGCAAATGAATTGTGGATTACAGAGACGTGGATTGTGGATTGGAAATGTGGGACAACCATAATGGAACCGAATTAGTTCCTACATTCTCCCACTCGGTTCATATTGTCCATAAGAACTTAAAGTCAAAACATAATGTATGAATCATGACGCCATTTCCTCTAATGATTGAGTTGTATCTTCCATGTATCACAATACATCAAGTTTTAACGCTTTAGCCCATATACTTAATGAATAAACCCAATGTTTATTCTAGGTCCAAACTTTAGTGATATTTCTCGAAACATTTAACTTAATGTGTACACAACATAAATGAGAAATATCAAACTTTATTAGAGTTTCAACAGAATTGTTCATACAATGAAAAATTACAAAGTAGGAACAAGTCCCATAGTGACAACATGATCCTTAAATTTATGTGGTGGCATTCCCTTAGTCAAAGGATCAGCTAACATCTGCTCAGTGTTAATGTGCTCAATGACCACTTTCTTTTCTTTAACACGTTCCCTTATGGCTAGATACTTAATGTCGATGTGTTTACTTCGACTTCCACTTCTGTTGTTCTTAGCCATAAAGACAGCAGCTAAATTGTCATAATATATCCTTAATGGCCTAGAGATTGAGTCCACAAGTCTAAGCCCAGAAATGAAACTCTTTAACCATATTCCATGTGAGGTAGCCTCAAAACATGAAACGAACTCGGCCTCCATAGTGGAAGTAGCAGTCAAAGTCTGCTTAATGCTTCTCCAAGATATAGCTCCGCCGGTAAACATAAATATGTAACCTGATGTTGATTTACGTGAATCAACACAACCAGCAAAGTCTGAATCGGAGTAGCCAATCACCTCCAAATGGTCGGATCGTCTATATGTAAGCATGTATTCTTTTGTCCCTTTGAGATATCTCAAAACTTTCTTTGCAGCTTTCCAGTGGTCTATACCTGGATTACTCTGATATCGTCCCAACAGCAAATGCAATGTCAGGTCTTGTACAGACTTGAGCATACATCAGGCTTCCAACAGCAGAAGCATATGGGATGTTTTTCATTTGCTCCTTCTCAAATTCGTTCTTCGGGGATTGGTTCAAATTGAACTTATCACCCTTCACGATAGGAGCAACACTAGGTGAACAATCTTTCATCCGAAACCTTTCTAAAACTTTGTTGATGTAGGTTTCTTGAGATAGACCTAAGATACCTTTATGTCTATCACGATGAATCTTAATGCCAATGACATAAGAAGCATCACCCATATCTTTCATATCAAAGTTTTTAGAAAGAGATTGTTTCACCTCATGTAGTATACCCCTGTCATTCGTTGCAAGTAAAATGTCATCCACATATAGGATAAGGAAACAAATTTTACTCTCACTGACCTTCTGGTATATACATTGATCCATGATATTCTCAACAAAACCAAATGAAGAGATAACTTCATGGAATTTTAAATACCACTGGCGGGAGGCTTGTTTCAATCCATATATAGATTTCTTTAACTTGCAAACTAAGTGATCACCATCACTAGAGGAAAAACCTTCAGGTTGTTTCATGTATACCTCTTCCTCTAGATCACCATTAAGAAAGGCAGTTTTCACATCCATCTGTTGTAACTCAAGGTCAAATTGAGCTACTAATGCTAACAAAATGCGTAAGGAATCTTTCTTAGATACTGGACTAAAAGTCTCAGTGTAATCGATTCCTTCTCGCTGAGTGAATCCTTTAGCAACGAGTCTTGCTTTATATCTCTCTATGTTGCATTTTGAGTCTCTTTTTGTTTTGAAGACCCATTTACATCCGACGGCTTTTACACCATCAGGCAATGACACAAGATCCCAAACTTCGTTGCTCTTCATAGAATTCATCTCATCCTTCATAGCATCATACCATAATTGTGATTCGTTGCAGCTCATGGCACTTGAAAATGATTCAGGGTCATTTTCAGCTCCAACATTATAGTCAGATTCTTGTAAATACACAAAATAATCACTAGAAATTGCTGACTTTCTTTCTCTAATAGATCTTCTTATTGTTGAACCAACATTCTCTTGTGGATCATGTTGTTCAACTGGTTGTTCAATAATTTCTAGAATTTCTTGAACACCTTGTTCTATTGGAGTATTTTCAGCAGTTTGTGGAACTTCATTGATTTGTTGTTCAACACCCGATTGAGCTTGAGGGGTGTTATATATGATAACCAATCTCTCACTTGAAGTGGATGGTTGATCTATGGGTATTGAATCCCGAGACAGATCACTCCCACTGATTGAGTCATTCTCAAGAAATTTTGCATTTCTTGATTCCACAATTCTAGTGCTATTAGATGGACAATAGAATCTGTAACCTTTGGACTTTTCGGCATATCCAATGAAATACCCACTAATAGTCCTTGGGTCCAGTTTCTTTTCTTGTGGGTTATAAATTCTCACTTCAGACGGACATCCCCATACGCGTATATGTCGCAAACTCGGTTTCCAACCTTTGAATAACTCAAAAGGTGTCTTTGAGACAGCCTTGGTTGGGACCCGATTTAATATATACACAGCCGTCTTAAGAGCTTCAACCCATAAAGACTTAGGTAGCTTAGAGCTACTAAGCATACTTCGCACCATGTCCATTAAAGTTCGGTTTCTTCTTTCCGCAACACCATTCTGATCAGGCGAGCCTGACATGGTGTATTGCGCATTATATCGTTGTCTTGAAGAAACTTCGCAAATGGACCATGTGCTTGTCCATCTTCTGTGTATCTACCATAATACTCACCACCTCTATCCGTTCTCACAATCTTTATTTGCTTACCGCATTGTTTCTCTACTTCAGCCTTGAAAACCTTAAAGGCTTCTAATGCTTCACTTTTATGATGAAGCATGTAGAGATACATGTATCGTGAGTAATCGTCTATGAAAGTGATGAAGTATTTCTGACCTTGCACATCCATATCTGGGCAACAGATATCAGAATGGATGATTTCCAATATGGTTGAACTCCTCTTGGCACCTTTCTTTGACTTGTTAGTCTGCTTACCCTTAATGCAGTCTACACAAGTATCAAAATCAGTAAAATCTAAGGTATTGAGTACCCCATTATTTACTAATCTTTTAATCCTTTCAATGGAGATATGTCCTAATCTCCGATGCCATAAAGTAGAGGAATCTTCATTTATAACACAACGCTTGGTACCAGTTTGAATGTGCATAACATTATGAGTGACATCATTTTGTAAATCAATAGAGTAAAGACCATCGCATAAAATTCCATATCCAATAATTTCTGATTTATAAAATAAATTGAAACCAATATTCGAAAAATTAAAACAATACCCCAAGGGTACAAGTCTTGAAACAGAAATTAAATTTCTTGAAAAACTAGGAATATAGAAAGTCTTTTCTAAAATTAAAATAAAGCCACTACTAAGCACTAATTCACAGGTCCCAATAGCTTCCACATGCGATTTCATCTTGTTTCCTGAATAGATGTATCGCTCAGCTCCCACTGGTTCCCTCAGTTTTTTTAATCCCTGTAAGGAATTTGAGACATGGATTGTAAAACCAGAATCAATCCACCATGTGTTATAATTAACATCAACCATATTTGACTCAAAGCAAACAAGTGAGATTGATTTACCTTTCTTTTCAAGCCAGCCCTTATACTTGACACAATCCTTCTTCATGTGTCCCTTCTTTTTACAGAAGAAACACGTGGACTCTTTCTTGATGTCAGCTTGGGGTTGCATTTTAGCCTTCCCTTTTTGCTTGGCTTGGACTGAATTCTTTCCCTGAGTAACCGTCAGTGCACTCTCTCCCATCTCTAATACGAGCCTACCCTCTTCTTGATCACACATGGTCAAAAGATCATCAATAGACCATTTATCTTTATGTGTGTTATAAGAGATCTTAAATGGCCCGTATTGAGGAGGAAGAGTGTTCAATATATAGTGCACCAGGAAAGATTCAGACATTTCAACCTCAAGTGCCTTAAGTCGAGCTGCCAAATCACGCATCTTATTGATGTGATCACGCACACCTCTCACTGTAGTGAGCCTTAGATATGTGAACTTCATAATTAAGGTGCTGGCTAATGACTTTTGAGAAGTCTGAAATTGTTTCTCTATAGCCTTTAATAGCTCTTGGACATTCTCATAATGCTCAATTGAACCACGAACATCAGTAGGAACCTTGCTCTTAATGAACATAATGCTTAAGTGATTAGATCGCTCTCACTTTTCATGTAGATCAAGATCAGCCTAATTGCTGGTGTCACTGACATGTGGCTCAGGTTTTCTTATAGCATAGTCAATATCCATACACCCTAATTGAAGAAGAATACCTTCCTTCCAGAACTTAAAGTTTCACTAGTTAATTCAGGGATATCTACTCTATTATCAGAGATATTCACAGGTAATAATGCTGCAAAATAAATTGACATACATGCTTAATATAAATTTGAGGCATAACATAAGCTATAATTTACCAATGCAAATTATAAAAATAATGAATCTAGTGACATAAAAATTGCCTGTGGGCTAAATTTTTAATTCGATTAGATTCATTTGATAGAATATTTTCTATCCTTTATGTAAAAATTATTAAATTCATTTTTATAACTCTTGTGGGTAATTATAAAAATTCGTCTAATAATTTTTACCTTAATGTTAAGGAATTTAATATCTAAGCATTCTGTATGTGATTTTTAACCTTAGTAATTTTATTTAACTAAAGATGCTGTGGCTAGTCTTTAATTAAATAAAATTATTAAAATCACTTAGCTAGATATTAACCCTAAACTTTATTTAAGTATTGCTTGTTCATTATGCAACGTTTTATGTCTAGTCCTTATGAGATCCTTATAATAATTTTATTTAATTAAAGTTGCTGTGGCTAATTCTCTAATTAAATAAATTATTTGGATCCCTAGACATATTTTATAGTTTTATTGCTAAAGCTTTTATGCAATAAGTACTAAAGATCAAAAAGGCATTTTAATTTTGAGAAAAATTAAGCATGACAAGGCAGAGATTTAACCTGGCTCGCATACCAAATGTAAGCATTAAACGAGCATAAACGCAACGGAAAAAAGATCGAAATAAATACCTCCAGCCATTGTCATAACCTTATGCCAAATGGGATGTGGTTGCACCACCGTCGAGCTCGTCGGACCACCGTGGTAACGCCTCGAACCACCGTAAAATATAGAGAACTCGGCTACAAAAATAATTAGAACCACCAAGATCTTCTAAGCACTCAAAAACTCACTAGATAGAATATATGATTCTTGTGTTTGATGCTTAGGGACCTTAGGTTAATGGGGTATTTATAGGAGTGATTTACCATCAAAATCACTCCAATTGGACAAAAATGCCCTCAACTATATGACATGATCACCTTAACCGGCCACAATCACCTACACGTTCTCCTCCTCAACTATGCAAATGAATTGTGGATTACAGAGACGTGGATTGTGGATTGGAAATGTGGGACAACCATAATGGAACCGAATTAGTTCCTACAAGTCAAACATGATCGACTGTGGGCTATAGGTCCATTGCTCCCTATAAAACCTAATGGCACTGAGAGGGGCGGACCAGGTTCTATGTCCCAACAACAAATAATAGCATGGCTTGATTCCTTTCATGTCGATAAATCAGTTCTCTATGTTGGATTTGGAACCCAGATTTCGTTATCCAAACATCACAGGGATGCGTTGGCTTTGGCATTGGAAGAGAGTGGGGTTCCTTTCATTTGGGCTATCAACGTCAAGGATACATCGAAAGGCGATGATCGAAATATGGTTCCGCCTGGATTTGAAGAGAAAGTAGGAGGAAAGGGACTGGTGATCACAGGATGGACGCCGCAGTTGGTGATTCTGCAGCATCGATCTGTTGGTTCGTACTTGACTCATTGTGGCTGGAACTCAGCATTGGAGGGACTTTTAGCTGATGTTTTGTTGCTGGTATGGCCCATGCAAGTTGATCACTTTGACAACGCCAAACTCTTGGCTGATGATTTCGGAGTGGCCATCCGAGTCTGCGAGGGTTTAAATACTATCCCTGATGCCACCAAATTGGCTCGCATCTTATCTCACTCTGTGTCTGTGGACCAACCAGAGAGGGCTCGAGCCATGAAACTAAAGGAAAGTGCATTGGCTGCCATCCAAAAGGGTGGGAGTTCAGATAAAGCTTTAGATTGCTTGGTTCAACAACTTTCTGGCTTAAGTGTGTAACAACTATTTCATCCGCTATGAAAATTTAATAATAAAATTAAATAATTATAAGTACAAGGGTATATCTTGCTTTTTATTTAAAAAATTAATTAAATGGTGAAATTTTGAAAAAGCTTGTATTTTAAAAAACTTAAAGTCGTCGAATGTTAATTTGGTAAATCAGACACCGTAAAACAAAATCATTGAAGAGAGAACTTGGATTTGAAAATTGATTACTGATGGGAAAGGATTAGCACCTTACACTACAAAAATTGATACCTAATTAATTATCGCTTCATTAATATTAAAATTTTCAAATTAAAGTGATAGTCAAATTAAAATTCAGTTATATGTGCAAGTAAATTTTAAAGACTTTGATGTTCGAGGAATAAATAAAAACTACTATTTACATCTTAGACTGGTAAGCAAGTCTATCGTAAAAAAAAAACGGAATACTGCATTACAATTTAATCTATAAATATGCAACCTTAATAAAACGTGACAAAATAGAAAACATAAAAAAACAAACATCAATAACTAAATATACATACATAAATATATACAATATGAAAGACATACAAAAAAACAAATACATGACATTTACGACATATATTATAGAACTAAACATGATATTAATAAAACATATTATAAAATATATGCATGTACATACAATAATATAAGTCAAAGAAAATTATTAATATTATCAATATGTATTATACATATATTAAGGAAAAGCAACATGTTGATATATACATGTTATATAAAAAGAAACACATATTAATTAATATATGCATACAACATACAATATAAAAAGATAACAAAGTAACAAACTTACATATACGCTACCTAAAACGGATGCACATATATACAGACAAAAAACCTTCGAGTAAAGATATAAAATATTTTTTCTGTCTCACTTTATTTATTTATTATTAATTTTTTTTTGTAGTTATTTTTTTTAATTTTGCTTATTATAACTTTAAATCTATTATTGATAAAAATATAAAAAATATGTTTTAAAAACCTTTAATTAAGTAGTTTAAAAATGTATATTTTATAAAATTTAATAAATTAAAATATAAATAATTATGGTGAAAGTTTTAAAATTTTAACTTTTAAAAAAATCAATATTGGACATCGTAGGACAGAAGGTATGGGAAGAGTCACCCTTGCCGATGGGTGGTCAAATGACACTTCAAAATTTTTGGATTAATATTTTTTTTATATGATTTATATATATATATATATATAAAAATTAATAAACAACGTCAATTTATAAACAATTGACACCCCTTAAATATAATTCAAAAAAATTATACCTCTAAAATAATTTTCTAGCTTCATCCCTGACATAAGGAGTAATTAGTTTTATCTATATACAAAAATCAATATAAATTAAAAATAAACAAAAAGCAAAAATAAAAACCTCAACATATAAACATAAATTCTTGAAACATTTACACAAAATCTAAACAATTCAAACGATATATATATCGAACAAAATATAAAACGAACAAACATATTAAACATAAATATAAAAATAAAATACATTGAATATATCAAGAACATCTAAATAAAAATAAAATAAAAAAGGTTGGACAATATTAAGAAGCAACCAAAATACAGGGGTACTGATATTGTAATATTCCTTTTTGAAAGGTAATTAAATAAAGATTAGGGACATAATTAAAGAGAGTTTGAAAGTTTGGAGGATCGTGGAACGAATTGGACAATGCGACGACCCTTATCATGATGTTAAACTCGGGAGAGGATTAAAATGAAAATAAAACATTTTGTTCTCTTAACAAAAAATGAAAACCCTTTGAATATTCATCCGATTCTTCAAACCAAAACACAAAAAATCACTCTTGTTTCTAGAAACTGACAGTGGCCCGTCTAATCCAACCATCGCCCTCAGCCTACAACCACCGTTCACCGATACAAGACCTGTAAGCCCAACTTTAAAACTAGAAAAAAAAAAACTCTCATTTTATGATTTAAACATACACAAAAGAGCCCTTTGTATTTAAAAATACGATCTTGTTTCTTAGGAAAACTTAATTTTTTTTTTGAATTACAGTAATATAAAAGATGATGAACTGGTGCAGTTCATCATCTTCTAAGTAAACTGATTAATTAAAATAAGAAAGACAGCTAAGTAAATTTATTAAAATCAAGATGAGAATGAAAAAGGCTAGGTTGACTGCTTTGTAGTGTGGAATCGAATTGCACAATATCCTTCTCTTATAATGCAGATGGTTGAAGTGCCGCCTCATTGGGTCGCTGAAGGGTCTCCTTAGATGTCTCGGCGTGTTATACCTTGTCGACAATTTAACAACTCATAATTCGACAGAGCATCCTTAATCGTCTCCTTCTTATCCTTAATTCAGAGTACTATTGATGGCCACGTCTTGATGATACCTCCTAGCATGAATCAAGGGAGAACAACAACCAATAATATGCTTCCTTTTCGTCGCTGAAATCCTGGTTGGCTTATCTTTAAGCCGGATTAGTCAATGCCCAAGAGCAAAGACCGTGTTCTCTCGTTTTGTGAGCCTAATTATCCCTAGTTTAGACAAATAGGTTTTTTCTCACAAACTTATCTTTTGAGCTTGTATGCAAGAAAGAGTGTGAACAAGAGAGAATAAACTATGAATTCTGAAATTGCATTAATAAGAATTGGATAATATTACAAACTTCTTCCACAACTACTCCACAATTAACCTACGCCTTAAAAAGCATTTAGAACATAATGCGGGTGGCGGTGACTAAGATTTTAATCAGAGAAGATTTTTCCTAGGTATAAGGGTTGACTTATATAGGCCAAGCCTAGGTAAAAGTTTTCCATAGTTAATAGGAGTTCTAAAAGAAATAAAATACAAATTTATATTAAATACAAGTTTTTTTTTATCTTATTTCCTAATTTTACTCCTTTTGGACTCTTGAATTTTTGTGGCTTTGACCATGGCATGACTTGCTTTCCTTGCTTTTTGTTCCTTCTCTGATTGGGCTAACTAGATTCAATTCTTTATTCTTCATCTATCGAACACCATCTTTAATTTGTTGTCGCAACAACCCAATTGCTGCCTTAGCGGATGTTTTTTTACGAATGATCCTTATCTGCTTTTTTTCTACATCCAGCATCTATTGATGATATCTAGTAGCATTAGTAGGTTTATTCCCTATCTAAGAAAAAAACGATAGCATACCTTTTTCTACCAAATAATATATAAAAATAACAATGAAGCATTTGGATATTAAAATGTAGATCATCATCATCATAATAATAATTGTAACTCCCCAAAATTGGACCTAAAAGTTTAATAATCAGTTTTGTCGGTTTAACTTAATTCAAGATTAAATACTTAAAAATTAGTTTTAAATCAAAATAAATTGGGGAAATTTATCCTAAAATCCTTATTTAATATATATTTGACTTTGGTCAACTCAATTTTCAAAATTAACCCTTGAATCCCTAAGATTTTGAAATTAATGACTATTAAGTAAAAATTAAAAACTTAAGGATAATTTTATAATCTAAGCTAAATAACCCATAACTCATAATTTTAATTAATAACCCAAATAACTTAATATTAATTCTAAAAACCTATTTTCATCAAAAACATAAACCTAGTTTTTTAGAATTTTGACTTCTCCTTTTTTAGGCAGACACTCCATCATTTTTTCAAAGGTAAATACCAATTTTTCAATAAAAATTCATTTGGTTAATTCTTTATATTTTCTTCTTCAAAATCTCTTCGTTTTTCTTCGGTTTTACTTGTTTTTAAACCATGGAAGGAGGTTGGATCAATTTTGGAGTTGAGAATCATTCAAACCTCTGAAAACTAAAGTTCTTTAATGAAATTCCTAAGTTCTTGGCTGATTGCAACAATCTTTAAAGTCTGGAATCAATAAAATCGATTTTCTTGATAAAAATTTCATTGTTTTCTTGATTTTCGTTCAAGGATTTTATATGGATGCTTTTGATGCATAAATACATGAATATTGAATTATTTAGATGTAATTAAGATGTATTTTAAGTATCTTGTAACGCCCTAAAATTGGGCCTAGAAGTTAGTGGGACGATTTAGCCTAGTTCGGGATTAAATTCTTAAAAATTAGGCAAGCTCTACACGCACGTTCGGACACAAAGTCATCCTTGTTTACGTGTAGGCAACACAATATAATAACTCAATATTATAGTGCACTTAATCCTAATGACATGTCATTTGTATTCGTGGTCTTAAAATAGTGTCACTAAGCCAATATCATTCTCATTATGCATGGAAGCTTGTTGTTTTACAATGCACTCAACATATGTTCATCACAGTGAACTCAAATCATGCTCAACGACTTTATTCGGGGAAAAGGTAATAACCATACTTCAATCCAAACCATTCTCATGCTTTAAAAGTCATAGAAACCATCATAAACCATGCATATACAACAACTAACACATGCATGCATCATTTTCAAACTCAATTCATGTATTGGAAACCATTTCTTCATAATCATCTTTCATAAAACCAATGCAACACTACCAATCATTAGATATGTTATCAAATCATAGAAATTAATAAAACTCATTGAATGTTCAATTGCTAAAACATATCCGATACCAATGGACAATAATGAAAACATCATTTAGCCAAAGCACTTATCATTTCTCATGCATAAATCACATATGCAAAAACTACATTAAGAGCATGACCAAAATATGATAAATATGGAGCGATATGGGAACCATTAAGAGAGCAAAACCATTTAACTTACTTCCGAGCGTAGGAAGGTTTTTCACATCATCCCTACACCCCCAAACCTTTGATAAAACAAGTAAAACCTTACCGATATGGCAGCCCACTCACCACTTGTCCGAAACTCGCTTGTCGAAGCCAACCGATATTCTCGCCTTGTCTGAAACACATCCAACACTTAGATCAACATCTTGCCCTGTTTTAACAAAACAAAATCAGAGGTATTAATGCATATTAATGCATTCAATCAACCTCTCACACATCCCAAACAAATAGCCCCAAAAACTACACTTAAGAAAACCGAAAACATATCCGAAACTCATTCGAACGACCTCCAGCCCTTATCCAACGAAAACCAAAACTTATCAATATCAAAACACAACCAAGAACCATGATATAACCATCCTAAACCAGCAGCAAACATTCAGCCACCCAAACAAGCCATAAACCGAAGATCTAAGATAATTAACATCACCAAAACCTAAGATCCGGGTTTACCCATCCAAGAACCTTTAATTCCATGTTAAAATACATAAAAATTAATTGATTTACCCATTGAAAACCATCAGGTATCACCTTATTACGGGATTGCATCAATTCAATCAAAATTAACCGATAAAAACCGAAAATCATCAATTAAAACCATAGAAAAAATCAAGACATCAATGTAATGGATAAAACACTTGGGAATTTCAATAAATAACTCAAATTTCAGAGGTTTGAATGGTTTATTACCTCCAAACATGATCCAACCTCCTTCCGATTGTAAAACCCATGAAAAACAAGTTGTAAAGTAAAGAAAATTGAAGAAATCAAGAGGAAATTGATGTAAACGAAATTGAATAAAAAAGAAATGATTTACCTTGATTAAATTGAAGATAAATATGATTGGAAATGAAGAAAATTGGGAGAAGTTGTGAGAAAATGGGTAGTTACGTGAAATTATGATTTTGGTGAAAAATGAGAAATATATCTTAATTAAATCTTAATGGTGATTAAAAGAAGTTTATAAAAGTGATTTTTGGAAGGTTAGATCAGATGAGAAAGATTGGATAAATAGACCCTTAAATATTCTAAGTTTTGACCCAATTACATTTTAGTCACTAAAACAATCCAGTTTTACAATTTTTACAAAATAGTCACTAGTTTCCAAAATGTCAAGGTTCTAAGTGTAATTTTTCAAAATTGATTTGAACAAAGTCAAATATAGTCCAAATAAGAATTTTAGAGTATTTTTCCATATTTTATTTCCTTTAAAAACCATTTATAAAAATTAAATCCCGAATCTAGGCTAATTGGCTTTATTGGTTCAACCGAACCCTTGATCCGACCATGATAACATCTAGGCCCATTTTTGGGGTGTTACAAGTCTCCCCCACTTAGGAAATTTCGTCCTCGAAATTTACATAGCGAGCAGAGGTAAGGGAACTACTCATTCACAAACTCATTTCACTTATACACAACTCCTTCAGCACTTTGCCACCACCAAAAGCGCATTAATTCATTTGACAAACTTTCCACACAATCCTTGATCCTAGAAAAATAAGATCTCAAAAAACCTTCCAACCTCAAAGATAAAACTCGATTCCAACCAAACATTTACCCTACTCGGAAAAATAATAGATCCTTCCCTCATACCAAAGCAACAATGCACAAACCACTAACCTATCTCAACTCTCAGAGAAAACATAACTCAAAAGAGAACCCCTTTTCTTGTTTAAGATCGATAACCAACTCCTGATAACCAAAACGGTTTCCATACCATAATCGTCGAACTAACCCTCTTCTTCAACATCCTTCAACCTACCAAGTAACCATAAAAGCCTCTCACCAATCTTTGATCCACACAACGACATTCAACCAACAAGCCTCAAACTAACATAACATAGACCCGCTAAACATGGTTTTCAGCAAACTCCACCAACACTCATAGGAAAACTCCATATTACCCCAAAAACTTTACTACCAGACACATGATGTTTCATTCAAACTTTAACCTTGGGACCTTTACCGATACTAAAACCCCAAAGAAGATTGATACTCAAGTTTAACTTATTGACAGGACAAACATTCATCCATAATTCCAAAACAAGTCCACACAAAAGCACCCACTTATAAGCTTCTACCACAATACCGTACCATCAAACGCATAGAAAAAAATTTACCATATGCCTCGGTCAAGATACGACTCCAACTCGGCATCTTTCGAACAACCATGCGACTCATATAACATAAAATTTTCTTGACACAAAACTAAACATTGCCAAACAAATCCTCAACTAGACCCTCACCAAACATATGATCACAAATTTCCTCATATCAACTTAACAAAAGTAGAGTCTAACTCACAACTGCACCATTGTACCATAACTCTCACATAGATTTAATCGAACAACTTCTCTCGTAATTCCAAAACAACCTTGACTCGCCCCACAAAAAATCATCCATCATAGGCATCCTCATGCAAAACAAGCCATTCTCGATAGCTAACATTCAACAAGACATGCAACACAAGGCACTTACCAACTTTGTGTCGATACCCAACACCATACTCATCTCAAAGTTAGTACCTCCAACTAAAAGTTAATCCCCCATAACCAACTCAATATCACATTTAAAACTTCAATGTCCACACGTCGTTAACTGCCTCGACTCTCAACCCAAAAATCCTTCCCAACATCAACTCATCGATAAAGCCAACTCTCATCCTGCCTATACCATAACAATACCAAGTCTTGTAACACTCATCCTTCCACTCACCCTAACATCTCTTATTTTACAACCTTGCCAAGGCAACAACCATATAGATAAAACATCCACAGACATGAACCCACCAAACACAAACTCTCACTACACCTTTCCATAAAAGCAAGCCCATTAGACTGACTAACTGATATAGGTCATAAACTGTCCAGCAAACCCCGTCACACAACTCAAACATCACCACAATCTAACTTTATTCGAGGTAAACCTAACTCAACTCCTCAAAAACACAATATGTGCACTTTCCACCTTTACTAAACAACCAAAACCTCGCAAGGTCACAACAAAACCATGATTCAAACCCATGAAACCACAACTCCAATACTGATATATTTCTTTTTTTTATAACTCTTTTTTTATAAACTTGACCCAATACTCCTCAAGGTAAAACACCAGATCGGTCATAACACCCAACCTAACCACACATCAAACCCTACTACAAAAGATTCCAAGTAGCATTTCCACCAACCATGACAATAAAACAATACCTTTTTCACAAAACGAATCCACACCACTCTGAAAAACACTAAACCGCCTCTCAGCACACAACCTGCTACAAACCTCTCACAACTTCCAAACTCTAACCGGAGAGAACTCTTAGAACTCGACCTTACATTTCTTAATGACCAACTCAAAACTAAACATAACTCAGAATATTCCCCTTGGGTTCAACCATTCACAACTCCGAACCAAGCTAACCCATCTTTATCCAGGATTATTCCCTAACCAAAAGGGTAATTCGCCCACAACGCAACAAGCTCAAGACCAACAAGGAAGCTCTTTCAACACTTTTTTTAAACTCCAACACTTCACCTAAAAAGACCTAACCACGCACAACTTCCATCCTCAAAGGAGATACTCGCAAGTGTGAACAAATGTATGCATGATTTCCTGTATGCCCTCCTAAATGCCTGTGCAAGAGCATGTAAATGTATTTTCTAATGTCATGCTCGAGAATGCATGCATGTCCTATAATATCTATAGATATATACATATATGTGCTCTTACACTATGTGACGAGTACCTAAAAGTCCTATTCTTTATACCAATTTCCCACTCGATTATTGCTAATAAAGGATAGATTTAATGGCAATATTGGATAATTCTGCTTATTTCCATATTTCAGCATCCCAATACTTAATTCATGAATTTATCTATTATTTGGCATAAAACAGGTACGATTAATGATTTTCTCTCTTAGACAGGAAACTACCACACAGGTAATGCCAGATAGCATGATGGATGCTGGAAACCAAAACTGGAATGCAGATTAGTACCCGCCTCGGCAGCACTTGAAGGCTGCGGCAGCACCGGAAAAGCAATTGTTGATATGATAGGCAATCTGAAGAGAAAAATAAGGTGGACGTTTAAGACAAGCAGCATAGAAATCGGAACTGAGGAACACACGGAAAGTCAAGGTCAAAGGCCACACAGGAAAAGAATCCTTATAGGAATAAACTAGGAAATAAAATAAATATCTTTTATTTATGTACTTAACTTGTGTTTTACTCCAAGTTGAATTCCTACTTTGGAAATGTTTGCCCTAGGCCAAGCCTATATAATCCATAGCCTATGTAGAGAGGAAGATATCTCGAAATCAAGTGTTCATAGAAAACCCTAAACTCCTCCATCGCCCCCTTGGGGTTTAGGTTAGTTTGTGGAGTAGTTGTGGAAGAAAATTGTACTTTGCTTTCTTGTTTCATGCAATAAAATATCCAGGTTTGCTTATTCTTTGCCATTCATTTTTCTTACATTCAAGCTCGGGAGAGAAGTTTGTGAGAGATTTATTTATCTAATATCGAGAGAGTTAGATTCACGAAAGGGATAAGTACGGTATTTTTCTAGTTGAAAAATACTAACTCGGCCTAGGGAAAGGTTAGAGTTTTAGCGGCTAAAAGAAGTGTGAGATTGGTTGGTGGTTATAATTGATTCACGCCGGGAGGTATCATCAAAGACTAATCGTCAACAATACTTCGACTTAGGGATAAGCGGAGTCATCAGAGGACACTTTGCCGAACCTTGAAGAAGTCCACCCAAGAGCAAGGGATTGCCGCTACAGACGTAATCCTTCACTGCCAAGGCAGTAAAACTGCAGTTCTGCCGGGGCAGTGTTGTATAATTGCATGAGACAGAAAGAAGTCAATTGAACCCACACTACGAAGCACTCTAACCTACCCCACTTTTACATCCTTGATTTCTTGATCATTTATCTTTATTGCTTTAATTAGTTTCCTTAGTTAAAATCCAACTCAATTATTTGTGTCTGTCGCGTGTCAAAAGTGCGCGTTTAGTGCAAGTGGACACATCGAAAGTAATAAGTGATAAGTATTTATCGGATTATCGTCTCCACAGGGACTGGTAGACTTAATATGTCTTATTCCCCTTCTCGTTCTGTAAAAATAAGTAAAATAAAACACAAGTGATTGAGTTTAATTTAACTAAACTAAAATAACTATGCAAAGTAAAGAGATTGAATATTAGAGAGATGGGTCAGGATCCAGTTGCGTTGTATTGTGGATTTGATTGACTTGTCTCTTCTCAATGCAATCGTATATCACTACCTCGGCAGCACTGCAGTTTACTGCCTTGGCAGCGACGATACTGCTCGCCGCGTCAATCCCTTGCTCGTGGGTGGACTTTTACCAAAGTTCGACAAAGTGTCCTTGAATGACTCCGCTTATCCCTAAGTCAGAGTGTTGTTGATGACTAGTCCTTGATTATACCTCCTGGCGTGAACCAATTATACTCACCAACCAATCTCACACTTCTTTTAGACGCTGAAACTCTTAACCTATCCCTAGGCCGAGTTAGTATTTCGCGATTAAAACACCGTACTTACCCCTTTCGTGAATCTAACTCTCTCGAGCTTAGATAAATGGATTACTCACAAACTTCTCTCCCGAGCTTGAATGCAAGAACAAGGAATAACAAAGGATAAGCAAACCTTGATAGTTTTATTGCATTGAAAGAAAGACGAAGTACAATCTCCTCTCACATATACTAAACAACCTTCACCTAAACCCTAAGAAAGCTTAGAACATGATTGAGAGAAAGAAAACAAGTTATGATTCGACTCTCTCTCCCTCGGTATTCCCCTTCTTTTATACATTGGACGGCTAGGTCTTTATATAGGCTAGACCTAGGGCAAACCTTTCTTAAGTAGAATAGAACTTGGAGTAGGGAACAAGTCATGTACATAATTAAAATATTTCCAAGTTTAATTCCACTAAGGGGGCTTTCCCGCGTGGCCTTGTCTTGGGCTTTTCCTCATGCTAGCCAGCTCTGATCCATGGGCTTTATGTCCAGACACGTCCCTTGGATTTTTATCTTACAATCGCCTACAGTCTTGCTTCCTGGCTCTCAGCTGCTGCCTCGGCATCAAGTCCTGCCTCGGCCATGTTGCTGCCGCGGCACTGGTTCTCCTGCATAGATATAAAAATGCAGTAAAACGTGCCTTTTATGTAAATATTATCTCTATAAGCATAACTTCTAAATATATCACATTGAGTACATGCATTGGTCCGAGTGAGTGTATATTTGGTGATTAACGCCCATAAAAGGTGTAAAAAGTGATAGTGAGTTTAGCACTTATCACACCCCAAAACTCGAACTATTGCTTGTCCTCAAGCAATGCAAACCATCAATTTGCCGAACTGTACTCTCTCTTGGTCTTACATTTCCATCTATTCTCCCCACCATAGCTAGGCCTATTCTTTAGTCTTAACCTTTCGGCTACCCAAGGGTTTAGAAACAAACTATAAGAATTGTGAGTGTGTGCGTTTTTGTGGACAAGTTTGATTAAATGCTATCTTAGATAAACTCTAAGTTCAAGACAAGTAGAATTGGGTTAAGTGTTCTCCAGTCTAGAAAGATGATCAGCCACTTGGTTTTCTGTACCTTTTCGATCTTTGATTTCAACATCAAATTCTTGTAGAAGAAGGATCCATATAATTAGTCTAGGCTTGGCATCCTTCTTTGAGAAGAGGTATTTAATTGCCGAATGATCAGTGTGGATAGTGACCTTTGTTCCGATAAGATATGATCAGAACTTGTCAAAGGCAAATACCACTGCTAGTAATTCTTTTTCTGTTGTGGTGTAATTGATTTGTGCATCATTGAGCGTTTTTCTAGCATAGTAGATCACATGGAACAAATTATTCTTTCGCTGCCAGAGTGCTGCCCCGACAACATGATCAATAGCGTCATACATCAATTCAAATGGCAAGGACCAATCTGGTGGGATCACTATCGGTGCAATGTTTAGCTTCTCTTTGAGAGTTTTGAATGCTTCAGTGCATTCCTCATTGAATTCGAATTTCATATCTTGTTCCAGCAAGTTGCAAAGAGGTTTAGAAATTTTGGAAAAATTTGAAATAAACCTTCTATAAAAACCTGCATGGCCCAAGAAGCTATGAACTCCTTTCACAGAAATTGGTGGAGGTAAATTCTTTATCACATCAATCTTGTCTTTATCCACTTTGATTCCTTGTGATGATATTTTATGGCCCAATACGATGCCTTCATTCACCATAAAATGACATTTTTCTCAGTTTAGGACTAGATTGGATTCCTCGCATCTTTGCAGCACTTTTTCTAGATTGCCAAGGCAGTGATCAAAGCTATCTCCAAAGACTGAAAAATCATCCATGAATATCTCTAGGAAGTCCTCTATCATGTTAGAAAAAATCGCCATCATGCATCTCTGGAAGGTTGCCGGGGCATTGCAAAGGCCGAACGACATCCTTCTAAATGCATAAGTTCCATATGGGCAGGTGAAGGTGGTTTTTGCCTGGTCTTCTGGATCAATGGCAATTTGATTATATCCTGAATAACCATCAAGAAAACAGTAATACGGTTTACCAGCAAGTCTATCAAGCATTTCATCAATAAAGGGTAAAGGGAAGTGATCCTTCTTTGTTGCCTTATTTAACTTGCGATAATCCATTCAAACCCTCCAACCGGTCACAGTCCTGGTTGGGATTAATTAGTTGTTCTCGTTGGTTATGGCAGTCATGCCACCTTTCTTGGGTACACATTGTACCGGGCTTACCCATCCGCTGTCAGAGATCCTGCTGGAATGCTATTAAACCAAGCTTTCGCCCTATCCCTCAGTGAATAGGGGAATAGCTTTAGTCGCAAGACATCTTCATGGACTTCTTGGATTTTGAAAGAGTTGCATATTTCCATGAAGGACTTAAGGTGTTGCCTTGCGTCTTCAGTTGCAGATCCACCAAATTGTCCAATAGTGTTAAGCATATTGAACATAACAAGTTTCAGTTCAAAGTGGGTTGCTTCTATCTCCGGTGTAACGACTCCTGGGTTTAATCAATTTAAGTCCTCTTCCAGGAAGTCTCTGATAGTGAGCTGCCGCGACCCTAGTGGCGGCGGAAGACCTCCATTACCGATAGGTAAGTTTTGTCCTGCCGGGTGATCTGTCATGGCTTCTTGGATTTATCTCCTCAACCTTTGCCTTGTTCGTTCGATCTCCGGGTCTAACTCGTACAAAGGGTTGGTTGGGTTGACCCTAGTCATACACCAAGAAAAACAAAAGTAAAATAAAAATAAAAAGGAACAAGAAAATAAAGAAAACAAAATTTAGTTGCCAGTCCCCGGCCACGGCGCCAAAAACTTGTCGCGTGTCAAAAGTGCGCGTTTAGTGCAAGTGGACACATCGAAAGTAATAAGTGATAAGTATTTATCGGATTATCGTCTCCACAGGGACTGGTAGACTTAATATGTCTTCCTTGCCTTTTTGTTCTATATAAAGAAATAAAATAAAACACAGGTAATTGGGTTTGGTTTAACTAAACTAAAATAACTAAGCAAAGTAAAGAGATTGAATAGTAGAGAGAGATGGGTCAGGATCCAGTTGCGTTGTATTGTGGATTTGATTGACTTGTCTCTTCTCAATGCAATCGTATATCACTGCCTCGGCAGCACTGCAGTTTATTGCCTTGGCAGCGACGATACTTGTTCGCCGCGACAATCCCTTGCTCGTGGTTTGGACTTTACTAAAGTTCGGCAAAGTGTCCTTGAATGACTCCGCTTATCCCTAAGTCAGAGTGTTGTTGATGACTAGTCCTTGATTATACCTCCCGGCGTGAACCAATTATACTCACCAACCAATCTCACACTTCTTTTAGACGCTGAAACTCTTAACCTATCCCTAGGCCGAGTTAGTATTTTGCGATTGAAACACCGTACTTACCCCTTTCGTGAATCTAACTCTCCCGAGCTTAGATAAATGGATTACTCACAATATCCTCTCTCGAGCTTGAATGCGAGAACAAGGAATAACAAAGGATAAGCAAACCTTGATAATTTTATTGCATTGAAACAAAGACAAAGTACAATCTCCTCTCACATATACTAAACAACCTTCACCTAATCCCTAAGAAAGTTTAGAACATAATGGAGTGAAAGAAATCAAGTTTAGAATTCGGTTCTCTCTCCCTAGGTATTCTGTGTCTAATACATTGGATGGCTAGGTCTTTATATAGGCTAGACCTAGGGCAAACCTTTCCTAAGTAGAATACAACTTGGAGTAGGGAACAAGTCAAGTACATAATTAAAATATTACCAAGTTTAATTCGGCTAAGGGGCTTTCCCGTGTGGTCTTGTCTTAGGATTTTCCTTATGCTAGCCAGCTCTGATCCATGGGCTTTAAGTCCAGTCACGTCCCTTGGATTTTTCTCTTCCAATCGCTTACAGTCTTGCTTCTTGGCTCTCAGCTGCTGCCTCGGCATCAGGTCCTGCCTCGGCCTTGTTGCTGCAGCGGCACTGGTTCTCCTGCATAGATATAAAAAATACAGTAAAACATGTTTTTTCTATAAATATTTTCTCTCTAAGCTTAACTTCTAAATATATCACATTAAGTACATGCATTGGTCTAAGTGGGTGTAAATTCGGTGATTAATGCCCATAAAAGGTGTACAAAGTGACAGTGAGTTGAGCACTTAGATGTATCGTCTCTATAGGGATTGGTGTACTTAATATGTCTTCTTTAATATTCTTGTCCTGTAAAAGTAAAGTAAAAACACAAGTAGGAAGGATGTTTGAGTAAACTAATTAAATAAAAACTAAATAAAGGTAGTGAGAACGAATGAGGACAGTGGGCAGGATCCAGTTGCGTTGTACTATGGAATCGATTGACTTGTTTCTATCCAATGTTATCGCATGACTCTTCCTCGGCAGTACTGTAGATTACTGCCTCAGCAGCGACAATGCGTGTCTGCCGCGGCAATCCCTTGCTCTTGGGTAGACCTCACTAAGATTCGGCAAAGTGTCCTTGGATGGATCCGCTTATCCCTAAGTCGAAACACTGTTGATAATCAGTCCTTGATGATACCTCCCAGCGTGAATCAATTATAACTATCAACCAATCTCACACTTCTTTTAGCTGCTGAAACTCTAACCTATCCCTAGGCCGAGTTAGTATTTTTCAAATACCGTACTTACTCCTTTCGTGAATCTAACTCTCCCGAGTCTAGATAAATAGATTACTCACAAACTTCCCTCCCGGGCTTGGATGCAAGAACAAAGAATGGCAAAGAGTAAGCAAATCTTAATGTTTTATTGCATTGAAACGAGAAACAAAGTACAATCTCCTCTCACAAGTACTCGACAACCTTCACCTAACCCTAAGAAAGCTTAGAACATAATGAAGGAAAGAACACAGTAATTTTTAGGGTTGAACTCTCTCTAAATCGGCTCCCTAATACATTGGACGGCTATGATATATATAGTCTAGGTCTAGGGAAAACCTTTCCTAAGTAGGAATACTACTTGTAGTAGGATTACAATTATTCCCATAAATCAAATATTTCCAAGTTTATTTCAACTAGGAGGCTTTTCCCCTGTGGCCTTTGACTTGGGCTTTCCTCGAGCTAGCCAACTTCGATCCATGTGCTGTATGTCCATAAACGTCCAACGTATTTTTTTCTTCTAATCGCCTACAGTATTGATGTTGGAGTTTCAGTTGCTGCCGCGGCCCAGCTTCTGCCTCGGCCTCAACCCTGCCTCGGCAGTACCTGTTCCTGCATGTACAGAAGATATCGTAAATTCTGCATTTTTCTATAAATATTAGCTTTATGAGTTATAATACCAGAATATCCGAATGTTGCATATTAAACGCATGCATCAGTCCAAGTAAGTGTGAGATAAGTGCTTATTAACCATGAAAGGTGTATAAAATAATGATCTTTTGAGCACTTATCAGAGATCCATATATGTCATGGATAACATTCCCCAACAATCACTTCTGAGGGATACTGAAATCCCAACACTAGAGGACAAAGAGGGAATTTCGGAACCTCCGAGTCCAGAGCATGTTGATGAAAAAGACTGCTCAACATTGTATGAGCTTAAAGAAATAATTGCCACGACAATGGAGAAGCCTGTAGAGGGCAATGTCACGATACCATTCAATGAGGCAGAGGAGAGTATTTTTACAGCAAATTCTGAGGAGTCTGATTCCCAGGATGTTACATCAACACTGATGCTGAAGAAAGAATCTGAGGATTACTTTCACTCACAGTTGCCAATCCAATTACATGACGACATGCTCAATCAACGAGATAACGATACTTTGTTAATGGAATATGAGAAGGTAATGGATGAACCTTTTGAATTTTTTCAAAACTTACCTATTCCATTGTAGGTATCTTCTGAGGAATCAACGCTACAAGATTTGCAGCCATCAAATGTAAGGAATGATTATGTGGGAGATGATATTTTATCTATGGTGATTCCCTCCAATACTAGTTCCACGCCAAAATCTCTACTGATGGAGATGTTTGAGAAAATTAACGAACATGATGGGTTGATTCTTGAAGACTTTAAGAAAGCTGATCTTTCACTTGATTTACAAAGAATTTTGGCAAATGATTGCCACGACAATTGGCTAGCACAACAATTGCCTTGACAAAGAAGGCTATATCCAACTATTATGGATATCAACGAGAATGAGGTAATTAAATGGTTGAATGTTGATATAATTTTTTCTAATGAGATATTCATGTCTTCAGGTATAATATTAAGGTGGAGGATAGGCATGGACTAAAAAAGAACAAGAAAGAAAGACACCTCCACCATGATAGCACAAATGGGAGTACCCGTACCAGCATTGGCCCATATCTTTTTGGACATAATTTTCACTCGATGGAGGGTGCGGATGGACTATAAGAAATATCGAAAACGGACCTGCATAAGTTTTCTTTATATTTTTATTTACTGTTGTTTTTATCTTATATTTTATTTTGATTTTTTTATGAATTTTCTTAAATATGGTTGAATAATTTTCTTCTCATTACTTGAATGATTCTTGCTTTATTGATGTTTATTTTTTTTAAAGGAAATCAAGATCAATGAAGATATGTTTTAAGATTTAGGTAAACTTTAATATGGGTCAAACTTTGTAGAGATTAATTCCATAATTAACTCTAAAATTTACCCATATTTTTGGTTTATTTATTTCCTTTTTATTTCTAGCCGAAATTTTTTCCTTCCATTAATGATCTTTATCACCTACCTTCCCTAATATTATTTTCGTTTTTCTTGACAAGCAAGTGGAGTTGTGAATATATTGGAAATTTTGGATCAATTCGCTGTAATGATTATGCTCGCAACTTTACATGACTAGGCAATTGTTGTTGCTCAGGCAAATGCTACTCAAGTTAATGGAAAAGCATCAATGGAGGACCTAATCCACCAGCACAACCACCACGATGAGGATTGAAAATTAAATGCATGACAAACAGGGAATTACTAACCCAAGGTGATGACCTTTCTAACTCATTTGCATTTTTATTTTTATTTTTGCATGCATTGGGGACAATGCTCATCTCGAGTTTGGGGGGTGTTTGCCTTTAATTCATGATAGTTGAATTCATAATTAGTGGTTGCATATAGATTGCATATATTATTTGCCAAGAATTTCAATCTGATATAATTGCTTGAAATTTGATGGATAACTAATGATGAAATTTATGCCATTGTACTTAATTGAAATAGCCTTTAATTTTAGGATTGCATTGAAAGAATCTAGAATTTTACTATGATGCTGAAATTTTTACACAGTTGTGACTTGTTGATTGATAGAGACTTTATGAATTTAGGTTGTTAGAATTTTGGGCAAATAAAAAAAATCAAGTGTAAAAAAAAAGGAAAAGTGGACAAGCAATATCATTCTAGAGGTGCTCGAAACTGGCTCTAGTAAGATTAAAGATGAATGCCCAGGAAATTATTGTTAAAACCTTTTTTCATATAGAATCTTGAAAATTGACCTGTACACAACTACGCACACACTTTGTCATGAGCATTATAGTTTGATTCTGGAAAATTTCTTTGCTTTTCAAAAAATTAAAAGGTGATCATACTTTGTGCCCCGGTTCTGAGGTTGGAAGTTAAATTTGAAAGCATATCTATGAAGATTGGATGCCTTGGCAATTAATTGTTAGGTTTGCATTGCTTGAGGACAAACAATAATTCGAGTTTGGGTGTGTGATGAGTGTTCAAAAGTATTGTTTTTATTACCCTTTTACTCATTATTATTATTATTATACTTAAGCACATAATTAGTTGTATTTTATTATTTTCATGCATTATTTCCTTAGTTGTCACTTTAATTCCTCAATTGATTGAATTTTGTGGAAAAAAGATACTGTTGTGGTTTATTTCCATGTTTACAGTATTCTTTCCTTGATGAGGAGCTATCGATTTGGGAAAGAAAAGGTCAATAGAGAAGACATGGAAAGAATTAGAGAATAAAGCAAAGAAAGAAACAAACAAATAATGGGAATCAAATAAAGAATGGACATATTCTTTATGAATATTTCCAATTCAACCTCACCTTGTTACCTAAGTCAACCTAGATTTCTCCAATAAAAGGAAGAGCATGGCGTCAAGAAGAGATGAGCCGATCGTGGGAGAGATTTACTCAAAGGGGCTGTCGAATTTTCTTCTTGTTTTCTTATTCTACTCGAGTGATGAGAGGATGTTGTTGGATGTTTTGCCCAGCCATGAACTAATTTAAAGTGGCTTGGGTTATTTTGTTTTATGGTTTAATTTAGTTCGAATTCTATCTAAGCTTTTGAGTGTTCATAATTAAGGTTTGTCTATTCTTGGTGTTAATTTGGTTTGCAGGAGAATTGGGAAAGGACCCCGATAAACGATCCATTTATCTAGATTCATGAGGATTAGATTCACGAAACGAATAGGCATGGTTCGATCCAAGTGTGAAAGAACTAATCCGGCTTAGGGATAAGTGCAGGATTGCAACGACTAATAGAAGTTACGCTTTGCCGAACCTTAAGGATAGTCGCCCAAATTGCCCGAGAAATTCCCTCATTGCAATTGCCCAAACAATCTACGAACTGACAACTCGAAGAAATGACATAAGAAATCGATTGAGCCCAATTGCCAAAACAAGTTGGGTGGTGCGAGAACCCATTTACGAAGAAGAAACCATTCGATAGCCATTCCAAAATTCAGAATAACCCAACCTCATTTCTCTTATCGATTACTCCAATTTATTTTAGTTGTTTATTTTGTTATTTAATTTCAATATCAATTCTATCAACCAATTGTGTCTTTATTTTTTAGTGCAAGAAATTAAATTCCAGAAGAAGTACCAATCCCTGTGGAGACGATATCTTTCTATACTATAACTTGAAACATGTACACTTGCATGTATTTGCGAAGCACTTAAAACACGCAACAAGTTTTTGGCGCCGTTACCGGGGATTGACAATTGGTGTTAGTTGTTTTTGTTATTGCATTTTTATTATTATTGTTACTAACTTATTTCCTTTTAAAAAAAATCAAAAAAAAATTATAGGTGTGCTTCAAGTTGAAGGATTTTCAAGATGTAAGGAGAAAGAAAAAAATTTGTTTTGGAGTTAATGTTGAAAGATATGAATCGATCCAATCAAGAATTTCTTGATGATTACCTATGTCAACCAAGAAACTTCGAGATGCATAACAATAGAAAGAAATATGTTCGGGAGTTGATGTTAGAAGACATGAATCGAACAAATCAAGAATTTCTTGGATTCAATTATGATTACCCATACCAACAAAGAGTGACCCAACAAGTTCATGTCTGGGAAAATTTTTGTTTTAATTGTGGAGAAAATCATTTGGTTAGCAATTTCCCGTACAAAGCTGGAACATATGGCCACATGGAGGACCAAAGATAGAACCAACAACAAAATTCTTCATGGTATGATCAAAACACTCAAAAAAATTTTTACCATGACAATTTTGTTGATGCTACAGATATGCCATGGCAATGTAATCCTTTTCAAGAGAATCCAAATTTATTAGAGGAAAGATTGCAAGCATCAATGGCTAGAATTGAAGAATTAATGAGAGCAATCAAGGTCCATGGATGCATGTATAGCTAGATTGGATGCGATTATAGCTAAACTGGATGCACTCTTGGGGGATTCGGAAGATCAATTGAGGAGATCCATATTTTTCATGGATAACATGACCCGACAATCAGTTGTTCAAGATACCGAAATCCCAACACTAGAGGACAAAGAGGAAATTCCGGAACCTCTGAGTCCAGAACATGTTGATGAGAAAGACTGTCACATGTTGGATGAGTCTAAAGAAATAATTGCCACGACAATTGAAGAGCTTAAACACAACGAGATTGCGACAACATTTAGTGAAGCCGAGGATAATACTTCAACAACAAATTCTGAGGAGTCTGATCCGCAGGATGTTACATCATCACTGATGCTGAAAAAGGAATCTAAGGATTACTCTCACTCACAGTTGCCTGGGCAACTACATGACGATATGCTCGATCAACAAGATGGCGATACTTTATTAATGGAATATAAGATGGTAATGGATGAACCTTTTGAATTCCTTCAAAACTCACCTCTTCCATTGTAGGTATCTTTTGAGGAATCAACGCTACAAGATTTGAAGCCAGTACAAATAGGGAATGACTGTTGGGGAGAAAATAATCTATCTTTGGTAATTTCATCTGATATTCGTGCCATACCAACATCTCTACTGATGGAGATGTTTGAGAATCCTAAAGAGCAAGGTGGTTTGAGTCTTGAAGACTTCGTGAAAAAGGAACCTTCACTTGACGTGCACAGAATTTTGGCATATGATTGCCACGATAATTGGCTAGTTTCGCGTGTCAAAAGTGCGCAATTAGTGCAAGTGAACACATCGCAAGTAATAAAGTGATAAGTATTATCGTGTATCGTCTCCACAAGGATTGATATGCTTAATATGCCTTCTTCGTCTTCTAGATCTGTAAAAAGAAATAAAATAAAAACACAGGTAATTGTCATTTTGGTGGAACTAAATAAATTGAAATAAAATAAGCTAAGAATAAAGATGAAGTCTGATTAATAGAGAGAGAGGTTAGGATCCAGTTGCGTTGTATTGTGGATTTGATTGACTCGTCTCTGCCCAATGCAATTGTATATCACTGCCTCGGCAGTACTGCAGATTACTGCCTTTGCAGCGACGATACTGTCCGCCGCGACAATCCCTTGCTCGTGGGTGGACTTTACCAAAGTTTGGCAAAGTGTCCTTGGCTGACTCCGCTTATCCCTAAGTCGAAGTACTGTTGATGACTAGTCCTTGATGATACCTCCCGGCGTGAATCAATTATACTTACCAACCAATCTCACACTTCTTTTAGCCGCTGAAACTCTTAACCTATCCCTAGGCCGAGTTAGTATTTCGCGATTGAAACACCGAACTTATCCCTTTTGTGAATCTAACTCTCCCGAGTCTAGATAAATGGATTACTCACAACCTTGATAGTTTTATTGCATTGAAACAAAGACAAAGTACAATCTCCTCTCACAAATACTTAACAACCTTCACCTAAACCCTAAGAAAGCTTAGAACATAATTTGAGAGAAAGAAAACATTGAGTCTTAGGGTAAACTCTCTATGAATCGGCTCCTCTAATACATTGGACGGCTAGGTCTTATATAGGCTTGGCCTAGGGAAAACCTTTCCTAAGTAGAATACAACTTGGAGTAGGGAACAAGTCATGTACATAAATAAAATATTTCCAAGTTTAATTCAACTAAGAGGCTTTCCCGCGTGGCCTTGTCTTGGGCTTTTCCTCATGCTAACCAGCTGTCGCGTGTCAAAAGTGCGCGTTCAGTGCAAGCGGACACATCGCAAGTAATAAGTGATAAGTATGTTATCGAGTTATCGTCTCCTTAGGGACTGGTATACTCAATATGCTTTCTTTATCTTCTTGCTCTGTAGAAATATAAAAACACAAGTGAATTGGTGTGATTTATTTAAACTAAGATAATTGAATAAAAATAAAATGGTCGAAATATTAGAGAGAGAGATAGGCCAGGATCCAGTTGTTGATATCTTCCAAGAAGTCAGTATGGAGATCACTGTCCGGGGTGAGGCCGTAGAAGTTGTTGATCGTCTCGGCATCGAGCTGCACTGGCTTACCGCGGCAGTGAACAAAGAGGGAGTCTTTGCTGGGCCCATGAGCGTAGAACTCCCGCACAATCGTGGCGTTTGCCTGGGCAAGCTGCAAACAAAATATTTCCCAATTCTGGTACTTGATTCTGTCGAACAAGTAGTGTTCGATGCCATAATTCTCTTCGTCCGAGTACTGGAACCCTTGTTCTTCCCAAAGTTGCCTTGCGATGAAAGATCGATTGGATCGATCTTCAACGTTGGCTGGGGCGAATCTTTTGTAAGTTGCCATCAAGAAAGATAAAATTTAGTTCTTGGAGGTTTTCTTGAAGAGAATCTGGAGGTTTCAAAGGGATTAGTAGGCAGAGAGTAATTGAGAGAGTGATTGTTAAGAATACTAAAGAAAACAAGAAAGTAAGAGTGAATAGTTCAAGAGGAAATGAGTTTCTTATATAGGCCTCGGCCTTGTGACTGTTGAGACTACTAGCCGTTTGTAACCGTTTCCTTCTTTCTGCCGTTTCCTTTTTCTGCCGCGGCAGGAATCTCGGCAGACTAGCCATTACACTGTTCTTCCCGTTGGGACTGCTGCGGCCCTGACACTGTTGTTCTGCCTCGGCAGAGTTCCTGCTGTGAACTACTTCTCCTTTATTCTTGCTTATTATCCTAACCAAAAAAAAATAAGAGAAAATTAATATAAAATAAGAATCTGAGGAAAACTTATGGAGGGTCGTTTCCGATATTTCTTATAGTCCATCTGCACTCTCCATCGACTGACAATTCTATTAAAAAATATATGGGCTAATGCGGGTACGGATACTCTCATTTGTGCTATCATGGTGGAGGTGTCTCCCGTTTGTGTGCTTTTGTAGTCCATGCCTATCCTCCAACTTGATATTGTTTCTGAAGGCAAAAATAATTTGTTAGAAAAAATTATATCACCATCCAACCACTTAATTACCTCCTTGTCGTTAACTTCCATCATAGTTGGATATAGCCTTCGTTGTCGTGGCGATTGCTGTGATAGCCAATTGCCGTGGCAATCTTTTGCCAAAACTCGGTGTAAGTCAAGTGAAAAATCATCTTTCTTGAAGTCTTCAAGAATCAACCCACATTGTTTCTTATGCTTCTCAGTAATCTCCATCAGTAGAGACTTTGGCTTGGAACAAATATTAGAGGGAATTGTCACAGATAAAATATCATCTTCCAAACAATCATATCCTATTTGTGATGGCTTCAAATCTTGTAACGTTGATTCCTCGAAAGATACCTGCAATGAAAGAGATGAGTTTTTAAAGGAGCCAAAAGGTTTATTCGTTACCATCTCATATTCCATTATCACGACATTGCCATCTTGTTGATCAAGAATGTCGTCGCGTAACTGCCCTGGCAACTGTGAGTGAGAGTAATCCTCAGCTTACTTTTTTAGCATCATTGCTGCCGTAACATCCTGGGAATCAGACTCCTCAGAATTTTCTAGAGCATTACTCTCATCGGCCTCGTTGAGTGGTATCGTGACATTGCCCTGTTCAGGCTTCTCTATTGTCACGACAATTATTTCGGGAGACTCATCCATGGCATATACGGATCTTTGCAATTGATCTTCTGAATCCTTCAAGGGTGCATCCAATCGAGCTATATGTGCATCTAATAGCCTTGATTATTCTATCATCAATTCTTCAATTCTAGCCATTGACGCTTTCAATGTTTCCTCCAATGAATTTGGATACTCTTGAGAAGAATTATATTGCCATGGCATATCTGTAACATCAACAAAATTGTCATGGTAAAAATTTTGAGTGTTTTGATCATACCATGAAGAATTTTGTTGTTGGTTCCATCTATGGTCCTCTATGTGGCCATATGTTACAGTACTATACGGGCAATTGCTAACCAAATGATCATCTCCGCAATTAAAACAAAAATTTGCCCATGCATAAATTTGTTGGGTTGCTCTTGGTTGGCGTAGATAATCATCATGTAATCTAGGAAATTCTTGATTGGCTTGATTCATATCTTCCAACATCAACTCCCGAATAGATTTCTTTCTTTCTCCTAGCATCTTGAAAATTCTTCAACTTGAAACACACCTATAATTTTTAAAGAAAAAGAAAATATGTTAGTAAAAATAACGAAAAACAAGAAAATAAAGAAAACAAAATTTAGTTGCCAGTCCCCGGCAACGGCGCCAAAAACTTGTCGCGTGTCAAAAGTGCGCGTTCAGTGCAAGCGGACACATCGCAAGTAATAAGTGATAAGTATGTTATCGAGTTATCGTCTCCTCAGGGACTGGTATACTCAATATGCTTTCTTTATCTTCTAGCTCTGTAGAAATATAAAAACACAAGTGAATTGGTGTGATTTATTTAAACTAAGATAATTGAATAAAAATAAAAGGGTCAAAATATTAGAGAGAGAGATGGGCCAGGATCCAGTTGTATTGTATTGTGGACTTGATTGACTTGTCTTTATCCAATGCAATCGTATATCTCTGCCTCGGCAGCACTGCAGTTTACTGCCTGGGCAGCGATAACGTTGCCTGTCGCGACAATCTCTTGCTCGTGGGCAGACTTTACCAAAGTTCGGCAAAGTGTCCTTGAATGACTCCGCTTATCCCTAAGTCGGAGTGCTGTTGATGACTAGTCCTTGATGATACCTCCCGGTGTGAACCAATTATACTCACCAACCAATCTCACACTTCTTTTAGTCGCTGAAACTCTTAACCTATCCCTAGGGCGAGTTAGTATTTCGCGATTGAAACACTGTAATTACCCCTTTCATGAATCTAACTCTCCCGAGCTTAGATAAATGGATTACTCACAAACTTCCCTCCCGGGCTTGAATGTGAGAACAAGGAATAACAAAGGATAAGCAAACCTTGATAATCTTTATTGCATTGAATGAAAGACAAATTACAATCTCCTTTCACAAATACTCCACAACCTTCACCTAAACCCTATGAAGGTTTTAGAACATGATGGAGAGGAAAGAAACGAGAATAGAAGTCGGCTGTCCCTAGGTATTTCGATATATGTTACATTAGGTGGCTATGTCTTTATATAGGCTAGACCTAGGGCAAACCTTTCCTAAGTAGAATACAACTTGGAGTAGGGAACAAGTCAAGTACATAATAATATATTTCCAAGTTTGTATTCGGCTAGGGGGCTTTTCCGCGTGGTCTTCCTTTGGGCTTTTCCTTGTGCTAGCCAACTCCGATTCTTGGGCTTCAAGTACAGACACGTTCTTTGGATTTTTGTCTTTCCATCGCCTATCACTTTGCTTCCTGTCTTTCTGCTGCTGCCTCGGCATCAGGTCCTGCGTCGGTCTTGTCTCTATCGCGGCATTGGTTTTCCTGCACAGATATGAAAATGCAGTAAAAGTGCCTTTTCTGTAAATATTATCTATTTAGGTATAATTTCTAAATACATCACATTAAGCACATGCATTGGTTCAAGTGGGTGAATATTTGGTGATAAATCCCGATAAAAGGAGTAAAAAGTGATAGTGTGTTGAGCACTTATCACCATCTCCGATCCATATGCTTCATGTCCAGAAACGTCCCTTGTATTTTTCTGTTCCAATCGCCTACAATATTGCTTCCTGGCTCTTAGCTGCTGCCTCGACATCACGTCCTGCCTCGGCGATGTTGCTGCCGCGGCACTTGTTTCTCCTGCACAGATATAAAAATGCAGTAAAACTTGCCTTTTTTGTAAATATTATCTTTATAAGCATAACTTCTAAATATATCACATTAAGTACATGCTTTGGTCCGAGTGGGTGTAAATTTAGTGATTAATGCCCATAAAAGGTGTAGAAAGTGATAGTGAGTTGAGCACTTATCACACCCTTAAACTCGAACTATTGCTTGTCCTCAAGCAATGCAAACCATAAATTTTCAAACTCTACTCTCTCTTGGTCTTATGTTTCCATCTATTCTCCCCACCATAACTATGCCTATTCTTAAGCCTTAACCTTTCGGTTACCCAAGGGTTTACCTAGAAAGAAACTATAAGAGTTGGTGAGTGTGTGCGTTTTTGTGGACAAGTTTGATTAAAGGCTTTCTTAGATAAACTCTAAGTTCAAGACAAGTAGAATTGGGTTAAGTGTTCTATTCTTTTCTAAACAACCAATTCTTGAGCCAATTTCGGGCACCTCAAGGATTGTGTTTTTTTCTTCACTAATTCCTTCTTTCTTTTTGATGTTCCTTAGAGCATACTAGAGCCAATTTTGGGCACCTCTAGCATGAAGAAGAGTAATTCCTAGAGCCGGTGATAGGCACCTCTAGTTACTTTCCCCAAAATCTAAGTCTTTATCACCTAAGTTCATTAAAAGAACTCCTTTAATCCAACAAGTCCCAAAAGTTTTTAAATTTTATCCTATAGTAGGCTTCTAAGTTTTCATCCTTGAGTATCCTAAGGTTAAACCTTCTTAACAGAACCTAATCATGGTAAAGAGAAAGATTTATATAGCCTTAAAGAATAAACTAAGGCAATACTGATGATAAACAGTGAAAAAGTATAGGCAATTGATTAAAGTAAGGCGGGGAGCATGAAAAAATTTAAAAAAAATTCACTTAAATACTCCCTTTTCTTGGCATGGCCTCGGCAGTAGATTGTTGCCTTGGCAGTGGATCTATACCCCCAAACTCGAACCAAGCATTGTCCTCAATGTTTTATATTAGAAGAAAATAGCAGGCAACAAAAAAATATGAAAGAAATAAGCAGCAAATAAAGAAGCCAACAACGAATAATATTGAATTATATGAAAATTTTAAAGAGACTCCGAAGAGCTGCTTGTAACAATTTTTCTTCGTGGTCTTGCTGCTGATTGCTTCGTTCTTGGTGAGGGCAATGGCTGAGCTTTTGCTTGCCGGGGCGGTTGAATTCTTGTGGGTGGTGTCCGTTGCATCGGAGCATGCACTTCTTCTCCTTCTTCCACGTCGGCAATCTCCTCGGTGATCATGATGTCCTTTCCCCCTTCATTTTTTGTGGCTGCCCCGATATGGTGTGTACTTGGTCCGATAGCGGTTTAGCTTTTATGTACATAGTCATCTATCTCTGCTGATAGACTGCCCATGATGATTGGGGATCGTGGTGGAGTGCTGGATACTGCCCTCCTCTTTGATGGTCTTCTGCTGGCAGATGCTGCTGCGGCAGAGTCTGCTGCCCTAGATGGGCCTGCAGTATGAAACTGTGGTTGAGGGCCCACGTGGAAGAACGACCTCGGTCCTTCTGGAGCTAGTGTAGTCTCTATATATGGGGCGACTGTGACAAACATATTGCTTGGAAATTCTGGAAACTGCTCTCCTTGGTCTGGAAAAGCATGGAGCATCATTTGAGCAAGGGTGCTGTTGAAGTCCCTCTGATACTCCATGTAACTTTGCTGCCTAAGATCCATTGTTGTCATCCTCTGAAGTATCTCCTGATATGGGTCTGCTGCGGCAGTGGTATAGGCAGTGTCTGGCATGTCTGCCGTGTATTGGGCCCAGCAGCAGTATCAGCAGTGAACTGCTGGGGCGTTGCTTGGACTGGTTCCGCCTGCATGATCTGCATAATTTTGTGACAAAAGTCTCTGGTCCATTCACGCCTTTGGGGAGTGTATTCGTCCGTGTCTTCTATTGTTACACCTGCGACAACACATAAACCAGTGATCAAACAAGGGAAATATAATGGTCCTCTATCCTTCTTACCGCATTCGTAAATTTCGCGTAAGATGATCTCTCCAACTTTTATGCTCATTTTTTGATGATTGATTGGATGAGCACCGATCGCTTTCGTTCCACCGTGTTGTTGTGGGATGTGGGAATGAGGCGTCTCTTGACGAAGGTGTTCCAAAGCTTGGCCTCGGGCTTTAAGTTCTGCCGTGCTACAGATCCTCTATGGGCACCGGTTTCCCATGGAGTATTCGTGTAGCAAAGGTCGTCTTTAATCAACTCATAATCCTCGACAGTGATATCCTCCATGAATTCAGCATGAACATCATGGTCAGGTGTGAGGCCGTAGAATTGGTTGATGGTCTCGGCATCTAGCTGGACAGGCCTGCCTCAGCAGTGGACAAAGAGGGAGTCTTTGCTGGGCCCGTGTGCATAGAATTCTCGCACGATGGTAGCGTTTGCCTGGGCAGGTTGAAGGCAAAAGATTTCCCATTCTTGGTACTTGATCCTGTCGAACATATAGTGTTCGATGCCATAATTTTCATCATCCGAGTGTTGGAACCCTTGTTCCTCCCACAACTACCGGGCAATAAAAGACCTGTTGAAGCGGTCTTCAACATTGGCTGGGGCAAAGCGCTTGTAGGTGGCCATAAAGATTGTGAGAGTTGAATTTCTTGGAGAACTTCTAAGAATTTCAAGAAGGGTAGGCACAGATTATTGTGAGAGCAAGATTGTTGAGTATTCTAAAGAAAACAAGAATGCAAGAGTGAATAGTTCAAGAGGGGGGTTGCTTATATAGGCCTCGGCCTTGTGACCGTTTGAACCAGTAGCCGTTTTGTAGCCATTAGTCTTTATTGCTGTTTTCTTTTTTGCCACGGCAGTAATCTCGACAGACTAGCCGTTACACTGTTCTGCCCATTGAAACTGCTGCGGCTCTGACACTGTTCTCTGCCTCGGCAGAATTCCTACTGTGAACTCTTTCTCCTTTATTCTTGCTTAGTATCCTAAATAAAAATTAAACACAAACAAGAAAAATAATTAAAGCAAAAACACAAATTATAGAAAAAATAAATATAAACTAAACTAATCCTAATATAATAAAAAAAAGAAAGGTGAAAGATTATGTTACCGGCGGAGTGCATGCAAATGCATCTCCCAAGATTATTCTCTCTTGTTGGCCAGAATTATAATTCAGATGTTGGCCACTCCCTTTTGCTGTGTGTCCATTCTTATATGCTGCTTCCACTTTGAGCTTTATCTTTTTGCCAAATAGCCTGCCGAGCATGCTGCCAAGGCAGGATATTTTGGTGTCGGTTTTGTGGATGGCTTTGCACTCTTCTGGATCATCATATTTTTTGAAATTGTGGAATGCATTGAGTTTGACTTGTTGGTCATTAACCCTCATTGTCAATTCTCCTTTTTCCACATCAATTAAGGTGCGTCCAGTTGCAAGGAAAGGTCTCCCCAAGATGATCGGTGCATTGTCATCTGCTTCACAATCAAGGACAAGGAAATCAGCGGGAAAAATAAATGTATCAACTCTTACCAGTATGTCCTCGATTTTTCCTTTGGGTTGCACATATGATCGTTCCGCAAGTTGGAGCATAACTGTTGTAGGTTTTGCCCTTCCTATTCCAAGCTTTTGGAAGACAGATTTGGGCATTAGATTGATGCTTGCTCCAAGGTCGCATAGGCCCTTACCTTCATAGTTGTTACCTATTGCATAATGTATAATAAAGCATCCAAGATCCTTAAAATTTGGAGGCATGCGATTGTGCAGCATTGTCACGCATCCCTCGATAGCAGCCACTGTTTCGAACTCACCTATTCGTTTTCTCTTGGACACAATGTCTTTTAAGAACTTGGCATAATTAGGCATTTGTTCAATTGCCTCTACGAATTGTATGTTAACGTGGACTTGCTTTAAAATATCAAGAAATTTCTTGAATTGATGGTCCTGTTTTTGCTTTTTTAACCTTTGTGGGAAGGGTGGTGGTGGTCTCATCTCGTCCAGAGTTTCTTTAGTTTGAAATTTAATACCTGGCACCACTGAGGTTGTTGTTGTCTCGGCAGGCTGTTTAGGAGCTGCCGAGTTCCCTGCTGGGACAGTGTTATCAGGATCAGTTTGTTCAGCCTCCTCTCTTGTTGGGTCAGATGATGGAATTTGGCCTGCTGGAATTTTCGTCTTTTCCTTCATCTGTAGACCACTCCTAGTAGTGATTGCTTTACACTGTTCATGGTCCATTACCTTAGCAACTTCAGTATTGCTAGGTAGTCCTCCTTGTAGTCTAGTGTTTATATTTTGAGCAAACTATCCAACCTGAGTTTCTAGAGTTTTAATAGCCGCTTCTTGATTTTGCAGCCTCATCTCAGTCATGTTCATGAAAGCATTTTTCTTTTTGATGAAATTACTGTTCTCTGCCATGTATGATTCTTTTTTCATCATAAAAGCTTTGAGAGTGTTCTCCAATGAACTTACCGATTGTTGCTGCATCTGCTGCTGCTGCATTGGTTGATGGACCTGCTGCTGCGGCAGATTTTGCATTGGTTGTTGGAATCCTGAGGGTTGGGTGGTTGGGTTTAAGGCATTATTAGGATTGCTCAATGACAGGTTCGGATGCCTCTTCCATGAAGGATTGCATGTGTTGGACATCATATTGGTTTGGTTATAGTTTCCAACATACATATCGGTTTCTTGATTCATATAATCAGATGAATTGTGGTTACCTCCACATAAATCACAAAAGGAATCAATCACCTTAACCTCACGGGTATTTTGTTGTAGTTGCAAATTTTGCACCATCTTTGTAAGAGAGGCCAATTGTGCTGCCACATAAATCCAAGGGACGTTTCTGGACATAAAGCACAGGGATCGGAGCTGGCTAGCATGAGGAAAAGCCCAAGAAAAGGCCACGCGGGAAAACCTCTTAGTTGAATTAAACTTGGAAAAATTTTATTTATGTACATGACTTGGTCCCTACTCCAAGTTATATTCTACTTATGAAAGGTTTGCCCTAGACCAAGCCTATATAAGACCTAGTCGTCCAATGTATTAGATATACCTAGAGAGAGCCGATTCATAGAGAGTTTTCCCTAAGATTCAATGTTTTCTTTCTCTCAAATTATGTTCTAAGCTTTCTTAGGGTTTAGGTGAAGGTTGTTTAGTATTTGTGAGAGGAGATTGTACTTTGTCTTTGTTTCAATGCAATAAAACTATCAAGGTTTGCTTATCCTTTTCCATTCTTTGTTCTTGCATTCAAGTTCGGGAGAGAAGTTTGTGAGTAATCCATTTATCTAGACTCGGGAGAGTTAGATTCATGAAAGGGGTAAGTACGGTGTTTCAATCGCGAAATACTAACTCGGCCTAGGGATAGGTTAAGAGTTTCAGCGGCTAAAAGAAGTGTGAGATTGGTTGGTGAGTATAATTGATTCACGCCGGGAGGTATCATCAAGGACTAGTCATGAAAAGTACTTAGACTTAGGGATAAGCGGAGTTATTCAAGGACACTTTGCCGAACTTTGGTAAAGTCCACCCATGAGCAAGGGATTGCCGCGACGGACAGTATCGTCGCAGCCAAGGCAGTAATCTGTAGTGCTGCCGAGGCAGTGATATACGATTGCATTGGGTAGAGACAAGTCAATCAAATCCACAATACAACGCAACTTGATCCTAACCTTTCTCTCTATTAATCAAATCTCATTCTTTTACTTAGTTGTTTTATTTCAGATTATCCAACCCAAATTACTTGTGTTTTATTTTATTTCTTTTTACATAATAAGAAGACGAAGAAGAAATCCCTGTGGAGACGATAATCCGATAAATACTTATCACTTATTACTTGCGATGTGTCCACTTGCACTAAACGCGCACTTTTGACACGCGACAAGTTTTTGGCGCCATTGTCGGGGATTGACAACTAAATTTTGTTTTCTTTATTTTCTTGTTTCTTTTTATTTTTATTTTACCTTTGTTTTTCTTGGTGTATGACCAGGGCCAACCCAACCAACCCTTTGTACGAGTTAGACCTAGAGATCGAAGGAACAAGGAAAGGGTTGAGGAGACAAATCCAAGAAGCTATGGTAGATCACCCGGCAGGATAGAACTTACCTGCCGACAATGGAGGTCTTCCGCCGCCACCAGGGCCGCGGCAGCTCACTGTCAGAGACTTCCTGGAAGAGGATTTAAATGTATTAAATCCAGGAGTCGTTACACCGGAGATAGAAGTAGCCCACTTTGAACTGAAACCTGTCATGTTCAATATGCTTAACACTATTGGATAGTTTGGTGGGTTTGTAACTGAAGATGCAAGGCAGCACCTCAAGTCCTTCATGGAGATATGCAATTCCTTCAAAATCCAAGGAGTCCATGAAGATGTCTTGAGATTGAAGCTATTCCCCTTTTCACTGAGGGATAGGGCGAAAGCCTGGTTAAATAGCATTCCAGTAGGATCTATTGGATCTTGGAGTGAACTCTGTCGTGATTTTATTTCCCGTTTTAATCCCACAAATTTATATGATAGAATTCGTAATGAAATCACTTCTTTTCGACAAGTAGATGAAGAACCGATGTACGAGGCATGGGACCGATACAGGGAGTTGCTGTACAGGTGTCCGCTGCATGGATTTCCCCTATGGACACAATGACCATGTTCTATAATGCCACGAATGCCCCGACAAGGATGATGTTAGATGCCTCGGCGAACAGAACACTCCTTGATAAAGCACCTGAGGAAGCTATTGAGATACCGAACAAACTCGCAAAAAACGATTTTCAATTCCCTACATCTAGGCGAGGAGGAGTAAGACGCCAAGCCACAGTGAATGAGTTAGACATATCAAATTTAGTGGCAACACAATTGGTCTCTCTTACAAAAATTGTGCAAAATTTGCAACTACAACAAAATACCCGTGAGGTTAAGGTGATTGATTCCTTTTGTGACTTATGTGGAGGTAACCACAATTCCTCTGATTGTATGAATCAAGAAACCGGTATGTATGTTGGAAACTATAATCGAACCAATATGATGTCCAACACATACAATCCCTCGTGGAAGAGGCATCCGAACCTGTCATGGAGCAATCCTAACAATGCCTTAAACCCAACCACCTAACCCTTAGGATTCTAGCAACCAATGCAACATCTGCCGCAGCAGCAGGTCCACCAGCCAATGCCGTAGCAACAGATGCAGCAACAATCGGTAAGTTCGTTGGAGAACACTCTCAAAGCCTTTATGATGAAAACAGAATCATACATGGCAAGGAATAGTAATTTCATCAAAAGGACAAAAACTTTAGAAACTCAGGTTGGGCAATTTGCTCAAAATATAAACACTAGACTACAAGGAGGACTACCTAGCAATACTGAAGTTGCTAAGGTAATGTGACATGAAAAGTGTAAAGCAATCACTACTAGGAGTGGTCTACAACTGAAGAAAAGATTCCAGCAAGCCAAATTCCATCAGCAGACCCAGTAAAAGAGGAGGCTGAGCAAACTGATCCTGATAACACTGCCCCGGCAGAAAGCGCTGCAGCTCCTGAATAGTCTGCCGAGACAGCAACAACCCAGTGGTGCCAGGTATTAAATTCCAAACTAAAGAAACCCTGGACGAGATGAGACCACCACCACCTTTCCCACAAAGATTGAAAAAGCAAAAACAGGACCAGCAATCCAAGAAATTCCTTGATATTTTAGAGCAAGTCCACATTAACATACCATTCGTAGAGACAATTGAACAAATGCCTAATTATGCCAAGTTCTTAAAAGACATTGTGTCCAAGAGAAAACGAATAGGTGAGTTCAAAACAGTGGCTGCTACCGAGGGATGCATGGCAATGCTGCACAATCGCATGCCACCAAAATTGAAGGATCCTGGATGCTTTATCATACCTTGTGTGATAGGTAAAAACTATGAAGGTAAGACCCTTTGCGACCTTGGAGCAAGCATCAATCTCATGCCCAAATCTGTCTTCCAAAAGCTTGGAATAGGAAGGGCAAAACCTACAACAATTATGCTCCAACTAGCAGATCGATCATATGTGCAACCCGAAGGCAAAATCGAGGACATACTGGTAAGAGTCGATAAATTTATTTTTCCTGTTGATTTTCTTATCCTTGATTGTGAAGAAGATGATAATGCACCGATCATCTTGGGGAGACCTTTCCTTGCAACTGGACGCATCTTAATTGATGTGGAAAGAGGAGAATTGACAATGAGGGTTAATGACCAACAAGTCAAACTCAATGCATTCCACAATCTCAAAAAATATGATGATCCAGAAAAGTGCAAAGCCATCCACATAACAGACACCAAAATATCTTGCCTTGGCAGCATGCTCGGTAGGCTATTTAACAAAAAGATCAAGCTCAAAGTGGATGGACACACAGCAAAAGGGAGCGGCCAACATCCGCTTTATGATCCTGGCCAACAAGAGAGAATCATCTTGGGAGATGCATTTGCATGCACTCCACCAGTAACATGATCTCTTTCCTTTTCTTTTTATATTATTATTATATTAGGATTAGTTTAGTTTATTTTTATTTTTCTAATTTGTTTTTGCTTTAAGTACTTTTCTTGTTTGTGTTTAATTTTTATTTAGGAGAATAACCAAGAATAAAGGAGAAATAGTTCACAGCAGGAATTTTGCCGAGACAGAAAAAGTGTCAGAGCCGTAGTAGTTTCAACGGGCAAAACAATGTAACAACTAGTCTGCCGAGATTCCTGCCGCGGCAGAAAAAGGAAACGACAGTAAAAAGTAACGACTACAAAATGGCTAATGGATTCAAACGGTCACATGGACGAGGCCTATATAAGCAACCCTCTCCTCTTGAACTATTCACTCTTGCTTTCTTGTTTTCTTTAGAATACTCAACAATCTTGCTCTCACAATACTCTCTACCTAACCTTGTTAAAATTCTCAGAATTCTTCCAAGAAAATCTCCAAGAACTCAATCTCTCAAAATCTTTATGGCCACCTACAAGCGTTTTGCCCCAGCCAATGTTGAAGACCGCTTCAACAGGTCTTTCACTGCCTGACAATTGTGGGAGGAACAAAGGTTCCAACACTCGAATGATGAAAATTATGGCATCGGGCACTATCTATTAGACAGAATCAAGTACCAAGATTGGGAAATCTTTTGCCTTCAACCTGCCCAGGCAAACGCTACCATCGTGCGGGAATTTTATGCGCATGGGCCCAGCAAAGATTCCCTCTTTATCCACTGCCAAGGCAGGCCTATCCAACTAGATGCCGAGACCATCAACCAATTCTACGGCCTCACTCCGGACCATGATGTTCATGCTGAATTCATGGAGGATATCACTGCCGAGGATTACAAGTTGATTAAAGACGACTAATAAGTGCTCAACACACTATCACATTTTATCCTTTTAGGGGCTTTAATCACCAAATATACACCCACTTTAACCAATGAATGTGCTTAATGTGATATATTTAGAAGTTACACTTATATAGATAATATTTACAGAAAAAGGCACTTTTACTGCGTTTTCATATCTGTGCAGGAGAACCAGTGCCACGACAGCGACAAGGCCGAGGCAGCAACAGGAAGACAGGAAGCAAGACTGTAGGCGATGGAAAGACAAAAATCCAAGGGACGTGTCTGGACTTGAAGCCCATGAATCGAAGCTGGCTAGAACAAGGAAAAGCCCAAAGGAAGACCATGCGGGAAAGCCCCTTAGCCGAATATAAACTTGGAAATATATTTTATTATGTACTTAACTTGTTTCCTGCTCGAAGTTGTATTCTACTTAGGAAAGGTTTGCCCTAGGTCTAGCCTATATAAAGACCTAGCCACCCAATGTAATAGAACACGGAATACCTAGGGAGAGAGCTGATTTCTACACTTGTCTTCTTCCTCTCCATCTTGTTCTACACCTTCTTAGGGGTTAGGTGAAGGTTGTCGAGTATATGTGAGAGGAGATTGTACTTTGTTTTTGATTCAATGCAATAAAGATTATCAAGGCTTGCTTATCCTTTGTTATTCTTTGTTTTCACAATTAAGCTCGGGAGAGGATATTGTGAATCATCCATTTATCTAAGCTCGGGAGAGTTAGATTCACGAAAGGGGTAAGTACGGTGTTTCAATCGCGAAATACTAACTCGGCCTAGGGATAGGTTAAGAGTTTCAGCGGCTAAAAGAAGTGTGAGATTGGTTGGTGAGTATAATTGGTTCACACCGGGAGGTATCATCAAGGACTAGTCATCAACAGCACTCCGACTTAGGGATAAGCGAAGTCATCCAAGGACACTTTGCCGAACATTGGTAAGATCTGCCCATGAGCAAGGGATTGCCGCGGCGGACGGTATCGTCGCTGCCCAGGCAGTAAACTACAGTGCTGCCGAGACAGTGATATACACGATTGCATTGGACAAAGACAAGTCAATCAAATCCACAATACAACACAACTGAATCCTAACCCATCTCTCTCTATATTATTCCAACTCTTCCTTTTATTTGTTATTTTAGTTTAGATAATTCAACTCAAATTAATTGTGTCTTTACTTTTTCCACAGAACAAGAAAGTGAAGGAAGCATATAAAGTCTACCGGTTCCTGAGGAGACGATAACTCGATAATACTTATCAATTGTTACTTTCGACGTGTTCACTTGCACTAAACGCGCATATTTAACACGTGACAAGTTTTTGGCGCCATTGCCGGGGACTGACAACTAAATTTTGACTTCTTTATTTTCTTGTTTTTAGTTATTTTTACTAACATATTTTCTTTTTCTTTAAAAATTATAGGTGTGTTTCAAGTTGAACGATTTTCAAGATGCAAGGAGAAAGAAAGAAATCTATTCGGGAGTTGATGTTGGAAGATATAAATCAAGCCAATCAAGAATTTCCTAGATTAAATGATGATTATCTATGCCAACCAAGAACAGCCCAACAAGTTTATGCATGGGCAAATTTTTGTTTTAATTGCGGAGATGATTATTTGGTTAGCAATTGCCCGTATAGTACTGGAACATATGGCCACAGAGAGGACCATAGATGGAACCAACAACAAAATCCTTCATGGTATGATCAAAACACTCAAAAAAATTTTTATCATGACAATTTTGTTAATGTTATAGATATGCCATGGCATTATAATTCTTCTCAAGAGTATCCAAATTCATTTGAGGAAACATTGAAAGCATCAATGGCTAGAATTGAAGAATTAATGACAGAGCAATCAAGGTTCATGGATGCACAAATAGCTAGATTGGATGCAACCTTGAGGGATTCAGAAAATCAATTACAGAGATCCGAATATGCCATGGACAACATGACCCAACAATCAATCCTCAGGGATACTGAAATCCCAACACTAGAGGACATAGAGGAAATTCCGGAACCTCTGAGTCTAGAACATGTTGATAAGAAAGATTGTCAAACATTGGATGAGTCTCCCGAAATAATTGCTGCGGCAGTAGAGAAGCCTGAACAGGGCAATGTCACGATGCCACTCAACGAGGCCGATGAAAGTAATGCTCTAGAAAATTCTGAGGAGTCTGATTCCCAGGATGTTACGGCAGCAATGATGCTGAGAAAGGAAGCTGAGGATTACTCTCACTCACAGTTGTCGGGGTAGTTACACGACGACATGCTTGATCAACAAGATGGCAATGTCATGATAATGGAATATGAGATGGTAACGAATAAACCTTTTGAATTCTTTAAAAACTCATCTCTTCCATTGCAGGTATCTTTTGAGGAGTCAACGTTACAAGATTTGAAGTCATCACAAATAGGATATGATTATTCGGAAGATGATATTTTATCTGTGACAATTCCATCTAATATTAGTTCCAAGCCAGAGTCTCTACTGATGGGGATTACTGAGAAACATAAGAAACAATGTGGGTTTATTCTTGAAGACTTCAAGAAAGATGATTCTTCACTTAACTTACACCGGATTTTGGCAAAAGATTGCCACAACAATTGGCTATCACAGCAATTGCCACGACAACGAAGGCTATATCCAACTATGATGGAAGTTAACGACAAGGAGGTAATTAAGTGGTTGGATGGTGATATAATTTTTTCTAACAAATTATTTTTGCCTTCAGAAACAATATCAAGTTGGAGGATAGGCATGGACTACAAAAGCACACAAACGGAAGACACCTCCACCATGATAGCACAAATGGGAGTATCCATACCCGCATTAGCCCATATCTTTTTTAGTAGAATTGTCACTAGATGGAGGGCACAGATGGACTATAAGAAATATCGGAAACGACCCTCCATAAGTTTTCTTTAGATTCTTATTTTATATTAATTTTCTCTTATTTTATTTGATATTTTCATGAATTCTCTTAATTATGGTATTTAGGAATAATTATCTTCTCATTACTTGATTTTTCTCTTTCTCTATTTTAGTTAGGATAATAAGCAAGAATAACGGAGGAGTAGTTCACAGTAAGAATTCTGCTGAGGCAATAAAACAGTGTTAGGGCCGCAACAGTCCCAACGGGCAGAACAGTGTAACGGCTAGTCTGCCGAGATTCCTGCCGCGGCAGAAAAAGGAAACAGCAAAAAAGGAAACGATTACAAAAAGGCTAGTGGCTTCAACGGTCACAAGGCCGAGGCCTATATAAGAAATGCCTTCCTCTTGAACTATTCACTCTTATTTTCTTGTTTTCTTTAGTACTCATAACAATCTCTCTCTCATATTACTCTTTGCATACTAATCTTCTCTAAATTTCCAGATTCTCTTCAAGAAAACCTCCAAGAATGCACATCTCTCTATCTTGATGGCAACATATAAAAGATTTGCCCCAGCCAACTTCGAAGATCGATTCAACCGATCTTTTATCGCTAGGCAACTTTGGGAAGAACAAGGTTTCCAACATGCGGATGAAGAAAATTATGGCATTGAGCACTACCTGTTCGACAGAATTAAGTACCAAAATTGGGAAGTTTTCTGTTTGCAACCTGCCCAGGTAAACGCCACAATCGTGCGGGAGTTCTACGCTCATGGGCCCAGCAAAGACTCCCTATTTGTCCACTGCCGCTGCAAGCCAGTGCAGCTTGATGCCAAGACGATCAACGACTTTTACGGCCTCACCCCAGACAGTGATATCCTTGTCGAATTCTTGGAAGATATCACTGCCGAGGACTATGAACTCATCAAAGACGATCTTTGTTCCGCGAACACCCCATGGAAAACCGGTACCCATCGAGGATCCGTAACAAGACAAAGCTTGAAGAAACGATCTTCGTCAAACGACGCCTCATCCCAACATCACACAATAGCACGGTGGATCGCAAGAGATTGATGCTTATCCAATCCATCATCAACAAAAGGACAATCAATGTTGGAGAAATCATCCTATGGGAAATTCACGAGTGCGGTAAGAAAGATAGAGGACCATTGTATTTCCCTTGCTTGATTACAGGTTTATGTGTTTCTGCAGGTGTCCCATTGAAGAAACGGACGAATACATGCCCCAATGACGGGGGTGGACCAGGGACTTCTGCCACAAAGTCATGCAGATCACCCAAGCAGAACCTGTCTAGGCAACACCGCAGCAGTTCACTGCCGATACTGCTGCCGGGGCCCAGTACACGGCAGACATGCCTGTTACGGCTCACACCTCTACCGCAGCAGACCCATACCAAGAAATCTTGCAGCGAATGGCCGCAATGGATCTTCGACAACAAAGGTACATGGAGTACCAATAGGACTTCAATAGCACTCTAGGCCAGATGATGATGCACGCCTTCCCGGACCAAGGCGTACAATTCCCGGAGTTCCCAAGCAACATGTTCGTCACTGCCGCACCTTACACCGAGACTACACCAGCCCCGGGAGGACCACGACCGTTCTTCCATCCGGACCCTTAGCCCCAATACCATGCTACCGGCCTATCTAGGACGACAGATTCTACCGCGGCCTCTTCTATTAGCAGAAGGCCATCCAAGAGGAGGGTCGTCTTCAGCACCCCACCTAGATCGCCAATTCTCATGGGCAGTCTATCCGCCGAGATAGATGCATATGTGCACCAAGATTCCACTGCCGCCAGCCCAAGCACACACCACACCGGAGGAGTAACTACGATGGGAGGAGGAACGGAAGTGATGATAACTGAAGAGATGGCAGATGTTGAAGAAGGAGAAGAAGTAGAAGCCCCGATGCAAAGGACCCCACCCACTCGAGTCCAGCCGCCGAGGCAAGCAAAGGCGCAACCATCGCCCTCCCCAAGGACAAAGCATTTGGCATCAAGGCCACGGAGGAAAATTGTTACAAGCAGCTCTTTGGAGTCGCTTTAAATATTCTTTGTCAATTAATTGGTTTTACTGTTTTCACTTGTTGCAAATAATTCATATTCTGTTTTGTCGTTTATTCCTTCCAAATATAAAGCATTGAGGACAATGCTTGGTTCAAGTTTGGGGTGCAGATTCACTGCCAAGGCAGCAATCTACAGCCGCGGCCTTGCCAAAAGGGAGTATTCCAGTGATTTTTTTATTTTTATGCTACCCGCCTTACTTGAATTAACTGCCTACACTCTTGCACTGCTCATCATCACTATTACCTTAGTTTATTCTTTAAGGCTATAGAAATCTTTCTCCTTACCATGTTTAGGTTCTGTCAAGAGGGCTTAACCTTAAGATGCTTAAGGATGAAAACTTAGAAGCTTACTATAGGTAGAACTTTAAACACTTTTGGGACTAGTTGGATTATAGGAATTCTTTTAATGAACTTAGGTGATAAAGACTTAGATTTTTGGAAAGTAACTAGAGGTGCCTACCACCGGCTCTAGAAAATCTCTTCTTCATGCTAAAGGTGCCCGAAATTGGCTCTAGTATGTGTTAAGGAATATTAAAAAGAAATAAGGTTTTTAGTGAAAAGAAAAACACAAGTCTTTGGGGTGCCCGAAACCGGCTCAAGATTTGGGGTTTGAAAAAGAAGAGAACACTTAACCAATGTCTATTTGTCTTGAACTTAGAGTTTATCTAAGAAAGCCTTTAATCAACTTGTCCACAAAAACGCACACACACACAATTCTTATAGTTTGTTTCTAGGTAAATCCTTAGGTAGCCGAATGGTTAAGACTTAAGAATAGGCCTAGCTATGGTGGGGAGAATAGAAGTTCATGTAAGACCAAGAGAGAGTAGAGTTCGGCAAATTGATGGTTTGCATTGCTTGAGGACAAGCAATAGTTCGAGTTTGGGGGTGTGATAAGTGCTCAACACACTATAACTTTTTACTCCTTTTATGGGCATTAATCACCGAATATACACCCACTCGGACCAATGCATGCACTCAATGTAATATATTTAGAAGTTATACTCATATAGATGATATTTACAGAAAAATGCACGTTTTACTGCGTTTTCATATCTGTGCAGGAAAACCATTGTCGCGGCAGAGACGAGGCCGACGCAGGACCTGATGCCGAGGCAGCAACAGAAAGACAGGAAGCAAGATTATAGGCGATGGAAAGACAAAAATCCAAGGAACGTGTCTGGACTTGAAGCCCATGAATCAGAGCTGGCTAGAACAAGGAAAAGCCCAAAGGAAGACCACGCGGGAAAGCCCCTTTGCCGAATATAAACTTGGAAATATATTATTATTATGTACTTGACTTGTTCCCTACTCCAAGTTGTATTCTACTTAGGAAAGGTTTGCCCTAGGTCTAGCCTATATAAAGACCTAGCCACCCAATGTACAAGAGAGGAAATACATAGGGAGAGAGCCGACTTCTACGCTTGTTTCTTTCCTCTCCATCATGTTCTAAACCTTCTTAGGGATTAGGTGAAGGTTGTAGAGTATTAGTGAGAGGAGTTTGTTCTTTGTTTTTGATTCAATGCAATAAAGATTATCAAGGTTTGCTTATCCTTTGTTATTCCTTGTTTCACAGTTGAGCTCGGGAGAGGATTTTGTGATCATCCATTTATCTAAGCTCGGGAGAGTTAGATTCACGAAAGGGGTAAGTACGGTGTTTCAATCGCGAAATACTAACTCGGTCTAGGGATAGGTTAAGAGTTTCAGCGGCTAAAAGAAGTGTGAGATTGGTTGGTGAGTATACTTGGTTCACGCCGGGAGGTATCATCAAGGACTGGTCATCAACAGTGCTCTGACTTAGGGATAAGCGGAGTCATTCAAGGACACTTTGCCGAACTTTGGTAAAGTCTGCCCGCGAGCAAGGGATTACTGCGGTAGACATTGTTATCGCTGCCCAGGCAGTAAACTGCAGTGCTGTCGAGGCAGAGATACACAATTGCATTGGACAGAGACAAGTCAATCAATTCCACAATACGATACAGCTGGATCCTAGCCCATCTCTCTCTAATATTTCAGTCCTTTACTTTTATTTCAGTTGTTTTAGTTTAGATAAATCAAATCAACTTATTTGTGTCTTTATCTTTCTATAGAGCAAGGAGGTGAAGAAAGCATATTAAGTATATCGGTCCTTGAGGAGACGATAACTCGATAATTTACTTATCACTTATTACTTGCGATGTGTCCGCTTGCACTGAACGCACACTTTTGACACGCGACAACCATTGTATTTCCCTTGCTTGATTACGGGTTTATGTGTTTCTGTAGGTGTACCCGTTGAAGAAACGGACGAATACACGCCCCTAAGACGAGGATGGACCATGGATTTTTGTCACAAAGTCATGCAGATCACTCAAGCAGAGCCTATCCAAGCAACATCGCTGCAGTTCACTGTCGATACTGCTGCCGGGGCCCAGTACACGTCAGACTTGCTTGGTACTGCCCACACATCTGCCGCAGCAGACCCGTACCAGGAGATCTTACAGAGAATGGCAGTAATGGATCTTCGACAACAACGGTACATGGAGTACCAAAGGGATTTGAATGACACTCTAGCCCAAATGATGCTGCACGCTTTCCCGGACCAAGGAGCATAATTTCCGAAGTTCCCAAGCAACATGTTCGTCACAGCAGCACCTTACACCGAGACTACACCAGCCCCAGGAGGACCGAGGCCATTCCTCCATGCAGACCCTCAGCCCTAATACCAGGCTGCAGGCCCATCCAGGGCAGTAGGTTCTGCCGCGGCCTCGTCAGTCAGCAGAAGGCCATCCAAGAGGAGGGCAATTTTCAGCACTCCTCCCCGATCACCAATCATCATGGGCAGTCTATCGGCTTAGATAGATGCCTATGTACACCAAGGCTCCACCGCCGCTGGACCAAGTACACATCACACCGGAGGAGCCACGACAATGGGAGGAGGCACGGACGTGATGTTAACCGAAGAGATGGTAGATGTAGAAGAAGGAGAGAAGGTAGAAGCTCCGATGCAAAGAACACCACCCACTCGAGTCCAACCGCCTAGGCAAGCAAAGGCGCAACCATCACCCTCACCACGGACAAAGCAATCGGCAGCTAGGCCAAGGAGAAAAATTGTCACGAGCAGCTCTTCGGAGTCGCTCTAAAATTCTTTGTCCTTTACTCAAATATTAATTGCTTTTATTGTTCTACTTGCTGCTTATTATTCATATTCTGTTTTGCCGCTTATTTCTTCAAATATAAAGCATTGAGGACAATGCTTGGTTTGAGTTTGGGGGTGTAGATTCACTGCCAAGGCAGCAATCTACTGTCGCGGCCTTGCCAAAAAGGGAGTATTTCAGTGATTTTTTTTAAAATTTTTTATGCTCCTCGCCTTACTTGAATTAATTGCTTGCACTTTTGCACTGCCTATCATCAGTATTGCCTTAGTTTATTCTTTAAGGCTATAGAAATCTTTCTCCTTACCATGTTTAGGTTCTGTTAAAGCTTAATCTTAAGATGCTTAAGGGTGAACACTTAGAAGACTAGTATAGGGAGAATTTTAAACACTTTTGAGACTTGTTGGATTATAGGAATTCTTTCAATAAACTTAGGTGATAAAGACTTAGATTTTTGGGAAAGTAACTAGAGGTGCCTATCACCGGCTCTAGAAAGTCTCTTCTTCATGCTAAAGGTGCCCGAAATTGGCTCTAGTATGTTTTAAGAAATATTAAAAAGAAAAAAGGGAATTTAGTGAAAAGAAAAACACAAGTCTTTGAGGTGCCCGAAATTGGCTCAAGATTTGGTGTTCGAAAAGAAGAGAACACTTAACCAATTTCTATTTGTCTTGAACTTAGAGTTTATCTAAGAAAGCCTTTAATCAACTTGTCCACAAAAATGCACACACTCACAATTCTTATAGTTTGTTTCTAGGTAAATCCTTAGGTAACCGAATGGTTAAGGCTAAAGAATAGGCCTAGCTATGGTGGGGAGAATAGATGGACATGTAAGACCAAGAGAGAGCAGAGTTCGGCAAATTGATGGTTTGCATTGCTTGAGGACAAGCAATAGTTCGAGTTTGGGGGTGTGATAAGTGCTCAACACACTATCACTTTTTACTCCTTTTAGGGGCTTTAATCACCAAATATACACCCACTTTAACCAATGCATGTGCTTAATGTGATATATTTAAAAGTTACACTTATATAGATAATATTTACAGAAAAAGACACTTTTACTGCGTTTTCATATCTGTGCAGGAGAAACAGTGCCGCAGCAGAGACAAGGCCGAGGCAGGACCTGATGCCGAGGTAGTAGCAGGAAGACAGGAAGCAAGACTGTAGGCGATGGAATGACAAAAATCCAAGGGACGTGTCTGGACTTGAAGCCCATGAATCGAAGCTGGCTAGCACAAGGAAAAGCCCAAAGGAAGACCATGCGGGAAAGCCCCTTAGCCGAATATAAACTTGGAAATATATTTTATTATGTACTTAACTTGTTTCCTACTCCAAGTTGTATTCTACTTAGGAAAGGTTTGCCGTAGGTCTAGCCTATATAAAGACCTAGCCACCCAATGTAATAGAACATGAAATACTTAGGGAGAGAGACGATTTCTACACTTGTCTTCTTCCTCTCCATCATGTTCTAAACCTTCTTAGGGATTAGGTGAAGGTTGTCGAGTATATGTGAGAGGAGATTGTACTTTGTTTTTGATTCAATACAATAAAGATTATCAAGGTTTGCTTATCCTTTGTTATTCCTTGTTTTCACAAGTGAGCTCGGGAGAGGATATTGTGAGTCATCCATTTATCTAAGCTCGGGAGAGTTAGATTTACGAAAGGGGTAAGTACGATGTTTCAATCGCGAAATACTAACTCGGCCTAGGGATAGTTTAAGAGTTTTAGCGGCTAAAAGAAGTGTGAGATTGGTTGGTGAGTATAATTGGTTCACGCCGAGAGGTATCATCAAGGACTAGTCATCAACAACACTTCGACTTAGGGATAAGCGGAGTCATCCAAGGTCACTTTGCCGAACTTTGGTAAGATCTGCCCATGAGCAAGGGATTGCCGCGGCAGACGGTATCGTCGTTGCCCAGGCAGTAAACTGCAGTGCTGCCGAGGCAGTGATATACACGATTGCATTGGACAAAGACAAGTCAATCAAATCCTCAATACGACACAACAGGATCCTAACCCATCTCTTTCTATATTATTCCAACTCTTCCTTTTATTTGTTATTTTAGTTTAGATAATTCAACTCAAATTAATTGTGTCTTTACTTTTTCCACAAAACAAGAAAGTGGAGGAAGCATATTAAGTCTACCGGTCCCTGAGGAGACGATAACTCGATAATACTTATCAATTATTAATTTCGACGTGTTCACTTGCACTAAACGCGCATATTTAACACGCGACAACGACCTTTGCTACACAAATACTCCATGGGAAACCGGTGCCCATAGAGGATCTGTAGCAAGGTAGAGTTTAAAGCCCGAGGCCAAGCTTTGGAACACCTTTGTCAAGCGCCGCCTCATTCCCCTATCCCACAACAGCACGGTGGACTGAAAGCGATTGGTGCTCATCCAGTCGATCATCAATAAAAGGAGCATCAACGTTGGAGAGATCATCTTACGCGAAATTTATGAATGCGGTAAGAAGGATAGAGGACCATTATATTTCCCATGTTTGATCACTGGTTTGTGTGTTGCCGCAGGTGTACCAATAGAAGACACGGACGAATGCACTCCCCAAAGGAGTGGATGGACCAGAGATTTTTGCCACAAAGTTATGCATATCACACAGGCGGAACCAGTTCAAGTAACGCCCCAGTAGTTCACTGCTGATACTGCTAACGGGCCCCCGTACACGGCAGACATGCCAGACACTACCTATACCTCTGCCGCAGCAGACCCGTACCAGCAGATATTGCAAAGGATGGCAGCAATGGATCTTAGGCAACAGAGATACATGGAGTATCAAAGAGACTTTAACGACACATTAGCCCAAATGATCTCCATGCCTTTCCAGACCAAGGGGTGTAGTTTCCAGAATTCCCAAGCAATATGTTTGTCATAACCGCCCCTTATACCGAGACTACACTAGCTTTGGAAGGACCGAGGTCGTTCTTCCACGCGGGCCCTCAACCACAATACCATGCTGCTGGCCCATCTAGGGCAGCAGACTCTGCCAGTAGGAGACCATCAAAGCGGAGGGCAGTCTTCAGCACTCCACCACGATCCCCAATCATCATGGGCAGTCTATCAGCTAAGATAGATGCCTATGTGCACCAAAGCTCAACCGCTGCCGAACCGAGTACACACCATACCAAGGCAGCCACAACAATGGAAGGTAGAACGGACATTAAGTACATGCATTTGTTTCTTGCATTCAAGTTCGGGAGAGAAGTTTGTGAGTAATCCATTTATCTAGACTCGGGAGAGTTAGATTCACGAAAGGGGTAAGTATGGTGTTTCAATCGTGAAATAATAACTCGGCCTAGGGATAGGTTAAGAGTTTCAGTGGCTAAAAGAAGTGTAAGATTGGTTGGTGAGTATAATTGATTCACGTTGGGAGGTATCATCAAGGACTAGTCATCAACAATACTTCGACTTAGGGATCAGCGGAGTCATTCAAGGACACTTTGCCGAACTTTAGTAAAGTCCACCCACGAGCAAGGGATTGCCGCGGCGGATAGTATCTTCGCTGCCAAGGCAGTAATATGCAGTGCTGCCGAGGCAGTGATATATGATTGCATTGGGTAGAGACAAATCAATCAAATCCACAATACAACGCAAATGGATCCTAACCTCTCTCTCTATTAATCAAATCTCATTCTTTTACTTAGTTGTTTTATTTCAATTTATCCAACCCAAATTACTTGTGTTTTATTTTATTTCTTTTTATAGAACAAGAAGACGAAGAAGACATATTAAGTATACCAATCCGCGTGGAGACGATAATCCGATAAATACTTATCACTTATTACTTTTGATGTGTCCACTTGCACTAAACGCGAACTTTTGACACGCGACATAACTCATTCACCATGGCTTGGCGTCTTACTCCTCCTCGCCTAGATTTAGGGAATTGAAAATTGTTCTTTGCGAGTTTGTTTAATATCTCAATAGCTTTCTTAGGTGCCTTATCCAAGAGTGTTCCGTTCGCCGAGGCATCTAACATCATCCTTGTCGGGGAATTCGTGGCATTATAGAACATGGTCACTTGTGTCCATAGGGGAAATCCATGCAACAGACACTTGTGCAGTAACTCCTTGTATCGCTCCCATGCCTCGTACATAGGTTCGGCGTCTGCCTATCGAAAAGAAGTGATTTCATTACGAATTCTATCATATGAATTTGTAGGATTAAAACGTTTAATAAAATCACGACAGAGTTCACTCCAAGATCCAATAGATCCTGCTAGAATGCTATTTATCCAAGCTTTCGCCCTATCCCTCAGTGAATAGGGGAATAGCTTCAATCTCAAGACGTCTTCATGGACTCCTTAGATTTTGAAGGAATTGCATATCTCCATGAAGGACTTGAGGTGCTGCCTTGCATCTTCAGTTACAGACCCACCACACTGTCCAATAGTGTTAAGCATATTGAACATGACAGGTTTCAGTTCAAAATGGGCTGCTTCTATCTCCGGTGTAACGACTCCTGGGTTTAACCCATTTAAATCCTCTTCCAGGAAGTCTATGACAGTGAGCTACCGCGGCCCTGGTGGCGGCGGAAGACCTCAATTGCCGGAAGGTAAGTTTTATCCTACCGGGTGATCTGCCATAGCTTCTTGGATTTGTCTCTTCAACCTTTGCCGTGTACGTTCGATCTCTAGGTCTAACTCGTACAAAGGGTTGGTTGGGTTGGCCCTGGTCATACACCAAGAAAAAAAGAGTAAAATAATAAAAAAAAGAAACAAAAAAATAAAGAAGACAAAATTTAGTTGTCAATCCCCGGCAATAGTGCCAAAAACTTGTCGCGTGTCAAAAGTGCGCAATTAGTGCAAGTGAACACATCGCAACTAATAAAGTGATAAGTATTATCGTGTATCGTCTCAACAGGGATTGGTATACTTAATATGCCTTCTTCGTCTTCTTGCTCTGTAAAAAGAAATAAAATAAAAACACAGGTAATTGTGGTTTTGATGGAACTAAATAAATTGAAATAAAACAAACTAAGAATAAAGATGAAGTCTGATTAATAGAGATAGGTCAGGATCCAGTTGTGTTGTATTGTGGATTTGATTAACTTGTCTCTGCCCAATGCAATTGTATATCACAGCCTCGGTAGTACTGTAGATTACTGCCTTGGCAGCGACGATACTATCCGTCGCGGCAATCCCTTGCTCGTGGGTGGACTTTACCAAAGTTCGGCAAAGTGTCCTTGGATGACTCCGCTTATCCCTAAGTTGAAGTACTGTCGATGACTTGTCCTTGATGATACCTCCCGGCGTGAATCAATTATACTCACCAACCAATCTCACACTTCTTTTAGCCGTTGAAACTCTTAACCTATCCCTAAGCCGAGTTTGTATTTCGCGATTGAAACACTGTACTTATCCCTTTCGTGAATCTAACTCTCCCGAGTCTAGATAAATGGATTACTCACAAACTTCTCTCCCGAGCTTTGGATGCAAGAACAAAGAATGACAAAGGATAAGCAAACCTTGATAGTTTTATTGCATTGAATCAAAGGCAAAGTACAATCTCCTCTCACAAATTCTTAACAACCTTCACCTAAATCCTAAGAAAGCTTAGAACATAATTTGAGAGAAAGAAAACATTGAGTCTTAGGGTAAACTCTCTATCAATCGGCTCCTCTAATACATTGGACGGCTAGGTCTTATATAGGCTTGGCCTAGGGCAAACCTTTCCTAAGTACAATACAACTTTGAGTAGGGAACAAGTCATGTACATAAATAAAATATTTCCAAGTTTAATTCAACTAAGAGGCTTTCTCGTGTGGCCTTGTCTTGGGCTTTTCCTCATGCTAACCAGCTCCGATCCATATGCTTCATGTCCAGAAACGTCCCTTGGATTTTTCTGTTCCAATCGCCTATAGTATTGCTTCTTGGCTCTCAACTACTGCCTCGGCATCAGGTCCTTCCTCGGCCATGTTGCTGCCGCGACACTTGTTTCTCCTGCACAGATATAAAAATGCAGTAAAACTTGCCTTTTCTATAAATATTATCTTTATAAGCATAACTTCTAAATTTATCACATTAAGTACATGCTTTGGTCTGAGTGAGTGTAAATTTAATGATTAATGCCCATAAAAGGTGTAGAAAGTGATAGTGAGTTGAGCACTTATCTGCTAGCACAACAATTGCCTCGACAACGAAGACTATATCTAACCATTATGGATATCAACGAGAATGAGGTAATTAAATGGTTGGATGTTGATATAATTTTTTCTAATAATTTATTTTTGCCTTCAGGAACAATATCAAGGTGGAGGATTGTCGCGTGTCAAAAGTGCGCGTTCAGTGCAAGCGGACACATCGCAAGTAATAAGTGATAAGTATATTATCGAGTTATCGTCTCCTCAGGGACTGGTATACTTAATATGCTTTCTTCACCTCCTTGTTCTGTAGAAAAATAAAAACACAAATAAGTTGGTTTGAATTATCTAAACTAAACTAACTAAAGTAAAAGATTGAAATAATAGTGAGAGATGGGCTAGGATCCAGTTGTATTGTATTGTAGAATTGATTGACTTGTCTTTGTCCAATGCAATTGTATATCTCCGCCTCGGCAGCACTGCAGTTTACTGCCTGGGCAGCGATAACACTGTCTACCGCGACAATCCCATGCTCGTGGGCAGACTTTACCAAAGTTCGGCAAAGTGTCCTTGAATGACTCCGCTTAGCCCTAAGTCAGAGTGATGTTGATGACTAGTCCTTGATGATACCTCCTGGCGTGAACCAATTATAATCACCAACCAATCTCACACTTCTTTTAGCCGCTGAAACTCTTAACCTATCCGTAGGCCGAGTTAGTATTTTGCGATTGAAACACCGTACTTACCCCTTTCGTGAATCTAACTCTCTCGAGCTTAGATAAATGGATGATCACAATATCCTCTCCCGAGCTCAATTGTAAAACAAGGAATAACAAAGGATAAGCAAACCTTGATAATCTTTATTTCATTGAATAAAAGGCAAAGTACAATCTCCTCTCACAAATACTCTACAACCTTCACCTAAAACCTATGAAGGTTTAGAACATGATGGAGAGGAAAGAAACAAGAGTAGAATTCGTCTCTCCCTAGGTATTTCGTTCTATGTTACATTGGGTGGCTAGGTCTTTATATAAGCTAGACCTAGTGCAAACCTTTCCTAAGTAGAATACAACTTGGAGTAGGGAACAAGTCAAGTACATAATAATAATATATTTCCAAGTTTATATTCGGCTAAGGGGGCTCTCCCGCATGGTTTTCCTTTGGGCTTTTCCTTGTTCTAGCCAGCTCCGATTTATGGGCTTCAAGTCCAGACACGTTCCTTGGATTTTTGTCTTTCCATCGCTTATAACTTTGCTTCCTGTCTTTCTGCTGCTGCCTCGACATCAGGTCCTGCCTTGGCCTTATCTCTACTGCGGCACTGGTTCTCCTGCACAGATATGAAAACGCAGTAAAACGTGCCTTTTTTTGTAAATATTATCTATATGCGTATAACCTCTAAATATATCACACTAGGCACATGCATTGGTTCAAGTGGGTGTAAATTTAGTGATTAATGCCAATAAAAGGAGTAAAAAGTGATAGTGTGTTGAGCACTTATCACACCCCCAAACTCGAACTATTGCTTGTCCTCAAGCAATACAAACCATCAATTTGCCGAACTCTACTCTCTCTTGGTCTTACATATCCATATATTTACCTAGAAACAAACTATTGGATTTGTGAGTGTGTGTTTTTGTGGACAAGTTGATTAAAGGCTTTCTTAGATAAACTCTAAGTTCAAGACAAATAGACATTGGTTTAATTGTTCTCTTCTTTTTCAAACCCCAAATCTTGAGCCGGTTTCGGGCACCTCAAAAATGTGACTTATGTGGAGGAAACCACAGTTTTACAGATTGCATGAATCAAGAAACCGATATGTATGTTGGGAATTACAACCGCAACAATGTGATGTCCAACACATACAACCCCTCATGGAAGAGGCATCCAAACTTATCATGGAGCAACCCAAACAATGCCTTAAACCCAATCACCCAACCATCGGGATTTCAGCAGCCGATGCCACAGCAGCAAGTCCAACAACTGAGGAGTGAGCAGCAAATGCAGCAGCAACCGGGAAGTTCATTGGAAAACACACTAAAGGCCTTCATGATGAAAACTGAGTCATACATGGCGAAAAATAGTAATTTCATCAAGAGGACAAATGCCTTCATGAATAGGACTGAGATGAGGCTGCAAAATCAAGAAGCGGCCATAAAAACGCTGGAAACTCAGGTTGGACAGTTTGCTCAATGCATAAACACTAGACCACAAGGAGGCCTACCTAGCAATACTAAGGTTGCTAAGGTGATATGTCATGAACAGTGTAAGGTAATGACTACTAGGAGTGGTCTGCAGCTGAAGAAGAAGATCTCAGAGAGCCAAACTCAATCAGCAGATCAAGCAAAAGAAGAGGCTGAGCAAACTGAAGCTGACAACACTGCCCCGGCAGAGAGCACTATAGTTCTTGACCAGCCTGCCGAGGCAGCAAAAATTCCAGTCGTGCCAGGTATAAGAATTCAAACTAAAGAAACCCTGGAGGAGCTAAGACCACCACCACCGTTCCCGCAAAGGTTGAAAAAGCAAAAACAGGATCAGCAATTCAAGAAGTTCCTCGACATTCTGAAGCAAGTCCACATCAACATACCGTTCGTTGAAGCTATTGAACAAATGCCCAACTATGCCAAGTTTCTAAAGGACATGGTTTCAAAGAGAAAACGAATAGGTGAGTTTGAGACAGTGGCTGCCACCGAGGGATGCATGGCAATGCTGCATAACCGCATGCCACCAAAGTTAAAAGATCCTGGTTGCTTCACTATACCTTGTGCGATAGGAAAGAGTTATGTAGGAAAGGCCCTATGCGACCTTGGAGTAAGCATAAACCTCATGCCTAAATCAATCTTCCAAAAGCTTGGAATAGGAAGGCCGAAGCCTACAACAGTGATGCTCCAACTCGCGGATAGATCCTATGTGCAACCTGAAGGCAAAATCGAGGACATACTGGTATGAGTTGACAAGTTCATTTTTCCTGCTGACTTCCTTGTCCTTGATTGTGAAGCAGATGATAATGCACCGATCATCCTTGGGAGACCCTTTCTAGCAACTGGACGCACATTAATTGACGTGGAAAAAGGAGAGTTGACTATGCGGGTCAATGACCAACAAGTCAAACTCAACGTATTCCACAACTTAAAGAGGTATGATGATCTAGAGGAATGCAAGGCCATCCACACAATAGACAACAAGATATCCTGCCTGGCCAGTCTGCTCGGTAGAATATTTGGCAAGAAAATCAAGCCCAAGATGGATGGACAAACAGCATAAAGGAGCGGCCCACAACCGATACAAAATTTGGGCCTAAGGGAGAAAATAATTTTGGGAGATGCATTTGCATGCTCTCCACCAGTAACCTAACCTCTCCCCTTTTCTTTAAATATTATATTAGGATTAGTAGTTTATTTTTGTTTTTCTAATTATTTTCGCTTTCAGTATTTTTCTTTTGTGTGTTTCATTTAGGAATAAAAAGCAAGAATAAGGAAAAAATAGTTCACAGGAGGAACTCGGCCGAGGCATTAAAAATAGTGTCAAGGCCGTCGCAGTCCCAACGGGCAGAACAGTGTAACGGCTAGTCTGCCGAGATGCTTGCCGCGGCAGAATAAGGAAATGGCAAAAAAGGAAACGGTTACAACGACTAGTGGTCTCAACGGTCAAAAGGCCGAGGCCTATATAAGAAACTCCTTCCTCTTGAACTATTCACTCTTACCTTCTTGTTTTCTTTAGTATTCATAACAATCTTTCTCTCAATTACTCTCTGCCTACTAATTCTTCTTAAATCTCAGATTCTCTTCAAGAAAACCTCCAAGAACTCACATCTCTCTATCTTGATGGCTATATACAAAAGATTCGCCCCAACCAACGTTGAAGATCGATTCAACCGATCTTTCATCGTTAGGCAACTTTGGGAAGAACAAGGTTTCCAACATGCGGATGAAGAAAATTATGGCATTGAGCACTACCTGTTCGACAGAATTAAGTACCAAAATTAGGAAGTTTTCTATTTGCAACCTGCCCAGGCAAATGCCACAATCGTGCGAGAGTTCTATGCTCATGGGCCTAGCAAAGACTCCATATTTGTTCACTGCCTCGGCAAGCCAGTGCAGCTTGATGCCGAGACGATCAACAACTTTTACGGCCTCACCCCAGACAGTGATATCCATGCCGAATTCTTGGAAGATATCACTGTCGAGGACTATGAACTCATCAAAGACGATCTTTGTTACAGGAACACTCCATGGGAAACCGGTACCCATAGAGGATCCGTAACAAGACAAAGCTTGAAGCCGGAGGCCAAGATGTGGAACACCTTCGTCAAACGACGTCTCATCCCAACATCACATAATAGCACGGTGGATCGCAAGAGATTGGTGCTGATCTAATTCATCATCAACAAGAGGACCATCAACGTTGGAGAAATCATCCCACGAGAAATTCACGAGTGCTGTAAGAAAGATAGAGGATCATTGTATTTCCCTTGATTGATTACGGGTTTATGTGTTTCTGAAGGTGTACCCATTGAAGAAACGGACGAATGCACACTCCCACGACGGGGATGGACCAGGGACTTCTGCCACAAAGTCATGCAGATCACACAAGCAGAACCTGTCCAGGCAACACCGTAGCAGTTCACTGCCGATACTGCTGTCGGTGCCCAGTACATGGCAGACATGCCTGGTACTGCCCACACCTCTGCCACAGCAGACCCATACCAAGATATCTTGCAGCGAATGGCCTCAATGGATCTTTGACAACAAATGTACATGGAGTACCAACGGGACTTCAATAGCACTCAAGCTCAGATGCTGTTGCACGCCTTCCCGGACCAAGGCGTACAATTCACGGAGTTCCCGAGCAACATGTTCGTCACAGACGCACCCTACACTGAGACTACACCAGCCCCGGGAGGACCACGACCGTTCTTCCATCCAGACCCTCAGCCCCAATACCATGCTGCAGGCCCATCTAGGGCAGCAGATTTTGCCGCGGCCTCGTCTGTCAGCCGAAGGCCATCCAAGCGGAGGGCCGTCTTCAGCACTCCACCCAGATCGCCAATTATCATGGGAGGTCTATCCGCCGAGATAGATGCTTATGTACACCAAGGCTCCACTGCCGCCGGCCCAAGCACGCACCACACCAGAGGAGCAACTGCGATGGGAGGAGGAATAGACGTGATGATTACCGAAGAGATGGCGGATGTTGAAGAAGGAGAAGCCCCGATGCACAGGACCCCACCCACTCGAATCCAGCCGCCGAGGCAAGCAAAGGCGCAACAATCGCCCTCCCCAAGGACAAAGCATTTGGCATCAAGGCCACGGAGGAAAATTGTTATAAGCAGCTCTTCGGAGTCGTTTTAAATAATTCTTTGTCCTTTATTCAAATATTAATTGCTTTTCCTGTTTTTACTTGTTGCATATGATTCATATTTTGTCTTACCACTTATCTCTTCTAATATAAAGCATTGAGGACAATGCTTGCTTTGAGTTTGGGGGTGCAGATTCACTGCCAAGGTAGTAGCCTACTGTCGCGACCTTGCCAAAAAGGGAATATTCCAGTGATTTTATTTATTTTTATGCTCCCCGCCTTACTTGAATTAACTGCCTACACTCTTGCACTGCTCATCATCAGTATTGCCCTAGTTTATTCTTTAAGGCTATAGAAATCTTTCTCCTTACCATGTTTAGGTTCTGTTAAGAGGGCTTAACCTTAGGGTGCTTAAGGTTGAAAACTTAGAAGCTTACTATAGGTAGAACTTTAAACACTTTTGGGACTTGTTGGATTATAGGAATTCTTTTAATGAACTTGGGTGATAAAGACTTAGATTTTTGGAAAGTAACTAGAGGTGCCTACCAACGGCTCTAGAAAGTCTCTTCTTCATGCTAGAGGTGCCGAAAATTGGCTCTAGTATGTGTTAAGGAATTTTTTTTAAAAAAGAAGGAAGGATTTTTGTGAAAAGAAAAACACAAGTCTTTGAGGTGCCCGAAACCAGCTCAAGATTTGGGATTTGAAAAAGAAGAGAACACTTAACCAATGTCTATTTGTCTTGAACTTAGAGTTTATCTAAGAAAACCTTTAATCAACTTGTCCACAAAAACACACACTCACAATTCCTATAGTTTGTTTCTAGGTAAACCCTAGGGTAACCAAATGGTTAAGGCTTAAAGATAGACCTAGTTATGGTGGGGAGAATAGATGGAAATGTAAGACCAAGAGAGAGTAAAGTTCGGAAAATTGATGGTTTGCATTGCTTGAGGACAAGCAATAGTTCGTGTTTTGGGTGTGATAAGTGCTCAACACACTATCACTTTTTACTCCTTTTATGGGCATTAATTACCAAATATACACCCACTCGGACCAATGCATGCACTCAATGTGATATATTTAGAAGTTATACTCATATAGATGATATTTACAGAAAAAGGCACGTTTTACTGCGTTTTCATATCTGTGTAGGAAAACCAGTGCCGCGGCAGAGACGAGGCTGAGGCAGTAGTAGAAAGACAGGAATCAAGATTGTAGGCGATGGAAAGACAAAAATCCAAGGAACGTGTCTCGACTTGAAGCCCATGAATCGGAGTTGGCTAGCACAAGGAAAAGCCCAAAGGAAGACCACGCGGGAAAGCCCCTTAGCCGAATATAAACTTGGAAATATATTATTATTATGTACTTGCCTTGTTCCCTACTCCAAGTTGTATTCTACTTAGGAAAGGTTTGCCCTAGGTCTAGCCTATATAAAGACCTAGCCACCCAATGTACAATATACGAAATACCTAGGGAGAGAGCAGACTTCTACTCTTGTTTCTTTCTTCTCCGTCATTTTCTAAACCATCTTAGGGATTAGGTGAAGGTTGTAGAGTATTACTAAGAGGAGATTGTAGTTTGTTTTTGATTCAATGCAATAAAGATTATCAAGGTTTGCTTATCCTTTGTTATTCCTTGTTTCACAATTGAGCTCGGGAGAGGATATTGTGATCATCCATTTATCTAAGCTCGGGAGAGTTAGATTCACGAAAGGGGTAAGTACGGTGTTTCAATTGCGAAATACTAACTCGGCCTAGGGATAGGTTAAGAGTTTCAATAGCTAAAAGAAGTGTGGGATTGGTTGGTGAGTATACTTGGTTCACGCTAGGAGGTATCATCAAGGACTGTTCATCAACAGCGCTCTGACTTAGGGATAAGCGGAGTCATTCAAGGACACTTTGCCGAACTTTGGTAAAGTCTGCCCGCGAGCAAGGGATTACCGCGGCAGACAGTGTTATCGCTGCCCAGGCAATAAACTGCAGTGCTGCTGAGGCAGAGATACACAATTGCATTGGACAAAGACAAGTCAATCAATTCCACAATACGAAACAACTGGATCCTAGCCCAACTCTCTCTAATATTCCAGTCTTTACTTTTACTTTAGTTATTTTATCTTAGATAAATCAAATCAACTTATCTATGTTTTTATCTTTTTACAGAACAAGGAGGTGAAGAAAACATATTAAGTATACCGGTCCCTGAGTAGACGATAACTCGATAATATACTTATCACTTATTACTTGCGATGTGTCCGCTTGCACTGAACGCACACTTTTGACACGCGACACCCAGCCATGAACTAAATTAAATTTGGCATGGGTTATTTTGTCTTAAGTTTTGATTACAATTGAATTCTATCTATGCTTTTGAGTGTTCTTAATTAAGGTTTGTCTATTATTGGTACTTATTTTGTTTACGAGAGAATTGAGAAAGGAAATTGATAAACAATCCATTTATCTAGATTCGGGAGAATTAGATTCACGAAACGAATAGGCATGGTTCGATTCAAGTGCGAGAGAACTAATCAGGCTTAGGTATAATTACAGGATTTCAACGGCTAATAGAAGTGCAAGAACGTTGTTGTACTCCATTGATTACCGCAGGGATGTATCATCAAGGGTTGTGCAATTAATAGAGTCTCGGGTTAGGGATAACAGGGACCACTGAAGAACGCTTTGCCGAACCTTGAGGATAGTTGCCCAAATTGCCCGAGCAATTCCCATATCGCAATTTACCAAGCATTCGGATGAACTGACTAGGCAATTCGACTAAGCTCAATTGTCAGAACGAGTTGAGCGATTTAAGCACCCATTTGCAAGGAGCACCGTTTGCGTTGCACTAAAATCACTCAACAAAAACCATAGCCCCATTGTTCTCTTACTACTACTAATCTTTAAAACACATACTTGAGCAATTCATTAACACGCACTTTGAATCTTGCTTCTCTTGGCTGCCTCGGTTAATATCTCTGCATTGCAAGGTAAAATAGAGGGTAAGCATAAGCTTAGTGAGGGGTAAAACATAGAAATACCACCCTTGCAATGCAACCCATAAGTCCATCAATAAAACACTTTAAATCATGCCATGTTGTCGCGTGTCAAAAGTGCGCAATTAGTGCAAGTGAACACATCGCAAGTAATAAAGTGATAAGTATTATCGTGTATCGTCTCCATATGGATTGGTATACTTAATATGCCTTCTTCGTCTTCTTGTTCTGTAAAAAGGAATAAAATAAAAACACAGGTAATTGTGGTTTCGATGAAACTAAATAAATTGAAATAAAGAAAACTAAGAATAAAGATGAAGTCTGATTAATAGAGAGAGAGGTCAGGATCCAGTTGCGTTGTATTGTGTATTTGATTGACTAGTCTCTACCCAATGCAATTGTATATCACTGCCTCGGCAGTACTGCAGATTACTGCCTTGGCAACGACGATACTGTCCGCCGCGGCAATCCCTTGCTCGTGGGTGGACTTTACCAAAGTTGGGCAAAATGTCCTTGGATGACCCTGCTTATCCCTAAGTCGAAGTACTTGTCGCGTGTCAAAAGTGCGCGTTCAGTGCAAGCAGACACATCGCAAGTAATAGGTGATAAGTATATTATCGAGTTATCGTCTCCTCAGGGACTGGTATACTTAATATGCTTTCTTCACCTCCTTGTTCTGTAGAAAGATAAAAACACAGATAAGTTGGTTTGAATTATCTAAACTAAAATAACTAAAGTAAAAGATTGAAATAGTAGAGAGAGAGATGGGCTAGGATCCAGTTGTATCGTATTGCATAATTGATTAACTTGTCTTTATCCAATGCAATTGTATATCTCTGCCTCGGCAGCACTGTAGTTTACTGCCTGGGCAGCGATAACACTGTCTGTCGCGGCAATCCCTTGCTCGTGGGCAGACTTTACCAAAGTTTGGCAAAATGTCCTTGAATGACTCCGCTTATCACTAAGTTAGAGTGTTGTTGATGACTAGTCCTTGATGATACCTCCCGGCGTGAACCAATTATAATCACCAACCAATCTCACACTTCTTTTAGCCGCTGAAACTCTTAACCTATCCCTAGGCCGAGTTAGTATTTTGCGATTGAAACACCGTACTTACCCCTTTCGTGAATCTAACTCTCCCAAGCTTAGATAAATGGATGATCACAATATCCTCTCCCGAGCTCAATTGTGAAACAAGGAATAACAAAGGATAAGCAAACCTTGATAATATTTATTGCATTGAATAAAAGGCAAAGTACAATCTCCTCTCATAAATACTCTACAACCTTCACCTAAACCCTATGAAGGTTTAGAACATGATGGAGAGGAAAGAAACAAGAGTAGAATTCGTCTCTCCCTAGGTATTTCGTTCTATGTTACATTGGGTGGCTAGGTCTTTATATAGGCTAGACCTAGAGCAAACCTTTCCTAAGTAGAATACAACTTGGAGTAGGGAACAAGTCAAGTACATAATAATAATATATTTCCAAGTTTATATTCGGCTAAGGGGGCTCTCCCGCGTGGTCTTCCTTTGGGCTTTTCTCTGTGCTAGCCAGCTCCGATTCATGGGCTTCAAGTCCAGACACGTTCCTTGGATTTTTGTCTTTCCATCGCCTATAACTTTGTTTCTTGTCTTTCTGCTGCTGCCTCGGCATCAGGTCCTGCCTCGGCCTTGTCTCTGCCGCGGCACTGGTTCTCCTGCACAGATATGAAAACGCAGTAAAACGTGCCTTTTTCTGTAAATATTATCTATATGCGTATAACTTCTAAATATATCACACTAGGCACATGCATTGGTTCAAGTGGGTGTATATTTAGTGATAAATGCCAATAAAAGGAGTAAAAAGTGATAGTGTGTTGAGCACTTATCACACCCCCAAACTCGAACCATTGCTTGTCCTCAAGCAATGCAAACCATCAATTTGCCGAACTCTACTCTCTCTTGGTCTTACATGTCCATCTATTCTCCCCACCATAGCTAGGCCTATTCTTAAGCCTTAACCATTTGGCTACCTAAGGATTTACTTAGAAACAAACTATAGGAATTGTGAGTGTGTGTGTTTTTTTGGACAAGTTGATTAAAGGCTTTCTTAGATAAACTCTAAGTTCAAGACAAATAGAAATTGGTTTAAGTGTTCTCTTCTTTTTCAAACCCCAAATCTTGAGCCGGTTTCGGGTACCTCAAAGACTTGTGTTTTTCTTTTCACTAAAAACCTTTTTTTTTCTTTTTTAATATTCCTTAACACATTCTAGAGCCAATTTCGGCCACCTCTAGCATGAAGAAGAGATTTTCTTGAGCCGGTGGTAGACACCTCTAGTTACTTTTCCAAAAATCTAAGTCTTTATCACCCAAGTTCATTAAAAGAATTCCTATAATCCAACAAGTACCAAAAGTGTTTAAAGTTCTACCTATAGTAAGCTTCTAAGTTTTCATCCTTAAGCATCCTAAGGTTAAGCCCTCTTAACAGAACCTAAACATGGTAAGGAGAAAGATTTCTATAGCCTTAAAGAATAAACTAGGACAATACTAATGATGAGCAGTGCAAGAGTGTAGGCAGTTAATTCATGTAAGGCGGGGAGCATAAAAATTTTTAAAAAAAATCACTGGAATACTCCCTTTTTGGCAAGGCCGCGGTAGTAGATTGCTGCCTTGGCAATGAATCTGCACCCCCAAACTCAAACCAAGCATAGTCCTCAATGCTTTATATTTGGAAGGAATAAGCGGCAAAACAGAATATGAATTATATGCAGCAAGGAAAAACAGTAAAAGCAATTAAATGAATGAACAAAGAATAATTAAAGCGACTCCGAAGAGCTGCTTGTAACAATTTTCCTCCGTGGCCTAGATGCCAAATGTTTTGTCCTTAGGGAGGGCGATGGTTGTGCCTTTGCTTGCCTCGACGGCTGGACTCGAGTGGGTGGGGTTCTATGCATCGGGGACTCTACTTCTTCTCCTTCTTCAACATCCGCCATCTCTTCGGTAATCATCACGTCCGTTCCTCCTCCCATCGCAGTTGCTCTTCCGGTGTGGTGCGTGCTTGGGCCGGCGGCAGTGGAGCCATGGTGTTCATATGCATCTATCTCGGCGGATAGACTTCCCATGATAATTGGCGATCTGGGTGGAGTGCTGAAGACGACCCTCCGCTTGGATGGCCTTCGGCTGGCAGACGAGGCCGCGGCAGAATCTACCGCCCTAGATGGGCCAACAGCTTGGTATTAGGGCGAAGGGTCCGGATGGACGAACGGTCGCAGTCCTCCCGGGGCTGGTGTAGTCTCGGTGTAGGGTGCTGCGGTGACGAACATGTTGCTTGGGAACTCCGGGAATTGAATGCCTTGGTTCGGGAAGGCGTGCAGCATCATCTGGGTGAGAGTGCTATTGAAGTCCCACTGGTACTCCATGTACCTTTGTTGTCGAAGATCCATTGCGGCCATTCGCTGCAAGATTTCTTGGTACGGGTTTGCTGCGGCAGAGGTGTGGGCAATACCAGGCATGTCTGCCGTGTACTTGGCCCCGGTAGCAATATCGACAGTGAACTGCTACGGTGTTGCCTAGACAGGTTCTGCATGTGTGATCTGCATGACTTTGTGGCAGAAATCCCTAGTCCATCCTCGTCTTGGGGTCGTGTATCCGTCCGTTTCTTCAATGGGTACACCTGTAGAAACGCATAAACCCGTAATCAAGCAAGGGAAATATAGTGGTCCTCTATCTTTCTTATCGCATTCGTGAATTTCCCGTAAGATAATTTCTCCAATGTTGATGGTCCTCTTGTTGATGATGGATTGGATAAGCACCAATCTCTTGCGATCCACCGTGCTATTGTGTGATGTTGAGATGAGGCATCGTTTGACGAAGGTGTTCCACATCTTGGCCTCCGGCTTCAAGCTTTGTCTTGTTACGGATCCTCGATGGGTATCGGTTTCCCATGGAGTGTTCGCGTAACAAAGATCGTCTTTGATAAGTTCATAGTCCTCGGCAGTGATATCTTCCAAGAAGTCAGCATGGAGATCGCTGTCTGGGGTGAGGTCGTAAAAGTTGTTGATCGTCTCGGCATCAAGCTGCACTGGCCTGCCGCGGCAGTGAAAAAATAGGGAGTCTTTGTTGGGCCCATGAGCATAGAACTCCCGCACGATCGTGGCGTTTGCCTGGGCAGGTTGCGAACAGAATATTTCCCAATTATGGTACTAGATTCTGTCGAACAGGTAGTGTTCAATGCCATAATTCTCTTCGTTCGCGTGCTGGAACCCATGTTCTTCCCAAAGTTGCCTCGCAATGAAAGATCGGTTGAATCGATCTTCAACGTTGGCTGGGGTGAATCTTTTGTAAGTTGCCATCAAGAAAGAGAGATTTGAGTTCTTAGAGGTTTTCTTGAAGAGAATCTGGAAATTTACAAGAGTTAGTAGGAATATGAGAGGGAGATTGTTATGAATACTAAAGAAAACAAGAAAATAAGAGTGAATAGTTCAAGAGGAAGGAGTTTCTTATATAGGCCTCGGCCTTGTGACCGTTGGGACTACTAGCCGTTTGTAACCGTTTCCTTCTTTCTGCCGCGGCAGGAATCTCGGCAGACTAGCCGTTACACTGTTCTGCCCGTTGGGACTGCTGCGGCCCTGACATTGTTTTAATGCCTCGGCAGAGTTCCTGCTTTGAACTATTTTTCCCTTATTCTTGCTTTTTATTCCTAAATAAAACACACAAAAGAAAAATACTGAAAGCGAAAATAATTAGAACGTAAATATAAACTACTAATCCTAATATAATATTTAAAGAAAAGGGGAGAGGCTAGGTTACTGGTGGAGAGCATGCAAATGCATCTCCCAAAATTATTTTCTCCCTTAGGCCCAAATTTTGTATCGGTTGTGGGCCGCTCCTTTGTGCTGTCTGTCCATCCATCTTGGGCTTGATTTTCTTGCCAAATATTCTGCCGAGCAGACTGCCCAGGCAGGATATCTTATTGTCTACTGTGTGGATGGCCTTGCATTCCTCTGGATCGTCATACTTCTTTAAGTTGTGGAATGCGTTGAGTTTGACTTGTTGGTCATTGACCCGCATAGTCAACTCTCCTTTTTCCACGTCAATTAATGTGCGTCCAGTCGCAAGGAAGGGTCTCCCAAGGATGATCGGTGCATTTTCATCTGCTTCACAATCAAGGACAAGGAAGTCGGCAAGAAAAATGAACTTGTCAACTCTTACCAGTATGTCCTCGATTTTGCCTTCAGGTTGCACATAGGATCTATCCGCGAGTTGGAGCATCACTGTTGTAGGCTTCGGCCTTCCAATTCCAAGCTTTTGGAAGACTGATTTAGGCATGAGGTTTATACTTGCTCCAAGATCGCATAGGGCCTTTCCTTCGTAACATTTTCCTATCGCACAAGGTATAGTGAAGCACCCCGGATCTTTTTAACTTTGGTGGCATGCGATTATGCAGCATTGCCATACATCCCTCGGTAGCAGCCACTGTCTCAAACTCACTTATTCGTTTCCTCTTTGATACCATGTCCTTTAAGAACTTAGCATAGTTGGGCATTTGTTCAATAGCCTTAACGAATGGTATGTTAATGTGGACTTGCTTCAAGATGCCGAGGAACTTCTTGAATTGCTGATCCTGTTTTTTCTTTTTGAACCTTTGCGGGAAAGGTGGTGGTGGTGTCAGATCCTCCAGGGTTTCTTTAGTTTGAATTCTTATACCTGGTACCATTGGAATTTTTGCTGCCTCAGCAAGTTGCTCAGGCGCTGCAGTGCTCTCTATCGGGGCAGTGATATCAGCTTCAGTTTGCTCAGCCTCTTTTCTTGCTTGATCCGCCGGTTGAGTTTGGCTCTCTGGGATCTTCTCCTTCAGCTGTAGACCACTCTTGGTAGTGATTGCCTTACAATGTTCATGGCTTATTACCTTAGCAACCTCAGTATTCCTAGGTAGGCCTCCTTGTGGTCTAGTGTTTATGCATTGAGCAAACTGCCCAACCTGAGTTTCCAGTGTTTTTATGGCCGCTTCTTGATTTTGCAGCCTCATCTCAGTCCTATTCATGAAGGCATCTGTCCTCTTGATGAAATTACTATTTTCCGCCATATATGACTCGGTTTTCAACATGAAGGCCTTTAGCGTGATTTCCAATGAATTTACCGGTTGCTGCTGCATTTGCTGCTGCGGCATCGGTTGTTGGACTTGCTGCTGCGGCATCGGCTGCTGAAATCCCGGTGGTTGGGTGATGAGGTTTAAGGCATTGTTTGGGTTGCTCCATGATAAGTTTGGATGCCTCTTCCATGAGGGGTTGTATGTGTTGGACATCACATTGTTGCGGTTGTAGTTCCCAACATACATACCGGTTTCTTGATTCATGCAATCAGCAGAACTGTGGTTACCTCCACATAAGTCACAGTATGAATCAATTACCTTGACCTCACGGGTATTTTGTAACTGTAGGTTTTGCACCATCTTGGTAAGAGAGGCCAATTGTGCTACCATTGAACTTGATGAATCTAATTCGTTTACCGTGGCTTGGCGTCTTACTCCTCATCGCCTAGATGTAGGAAACTGAAAGTCATTCCTTGCGAGTTTGTTCAAGATTTCAATAGCTTCCTCAGGTGCTTTGTCCAGGAGTGTTCCGTTTGCCGAGGCATCTAACATCATCCTTGTCAGGGCATTCGTGGCGTTATAAAACATTGTCACTTGTGTCCATAAGGGAAATCCATGCAGCGGACACTTGTGCAATAGCTCTCTGTAGCGTTCCCATGCCTCGTACATTGGTTCGTCTTCAGCCTGTCGAAAAGATATAATTTCATTACGAATTCTATCATATAGATTAGTGGGATTAAAGTGAGTAATGAAATCACGGCAAAGTTCACTCCAGGATCCAATAGATCCCGCTGGAATGTTGTTCAACCAAGCTTTCGCCCTATCCCTCAGTGAATAGGGGAATAGCTTTAATCGCAAGACATCTTCATGGACTCCTTGGATTTTGAAAGAGTTGCAGATTTCCATGAAAGATTTGAGATGTTGCCTTGTGTCTTCAGTTGCAGACCCACCAAATTGTCCAATTGTATTTAACATATTGAACATAACGAATTTAAGTTCAAAATGGCATGCTTCAATCTCGGGTGTAACGACTCCTGGGTTTAGTCCATTTAAGTCCTCCTCCAAGAAATCTTTGACAGTCAGCTGCCGCGGCCCAGGTGGCGGCGGAAGACGTTCATTGCCGGCAGGTATGTTTTGTCCTGCCTGAACCTCTGCCATGACTCCTCGGATTTGTCTCCTCAACCTTAGCCTTGTTCTTTCGATTTCAAGATCTAATTCGTATAAAGGGTTGGTTGGATTGGCCCTGGTCATACACCAATAAAAACAAAAGTAAAATAAAAAGAAAAAGAAACAAGAAAATAAAGAAAACAAAATTTAGTTGTCAGTCCCCGGCAACGGCGCCAAAAACTTGTCGCGTGTCAAAAGTGCGCGTTCAGTGCAACCGGACACATCGCAAGTAATAGGTGATAAGTATATTATCGAGTTATCGTCTCCTCAGGGACTGGTATACTTAATATGCTTTCTTCACCTCCTTGTTCTGTAGAAAGATAAAAACACAGATAAGTTGGTTTGAATTATCTAAACTAAAATAACTAAAGTAAAAGATTGAAATAGTAGGGAGAGAGATGGGCTAGGATCCAGTTGTATCGTATTGCATAATTGATTAACTTGTCTTTATCCAATGCAATTGTATATCTCTGCCTCGGCAGCACTGCAGTTTACTGCCTGGGCTGCGATAACACTGTCTGCCGCGGCAATCCCTTGCTCGTGGGCAAAATTTACCAAAGTTTGGCAGAGTGTCCTTGAATGACTCCGCTTATCCCTAAGTCAGAGTGCTATTGATGACTAGTCCTTGATGATACCTCCCAGCGTGAACCAATTATACTCACCAACCAATCTCACACTTCTTTTAGCCGCTGAAACTCTTAACCTATCCCTAAGTCGAGTTAGTATTTTGCGATTGAAACACCGTACTTACCCCTTTCGTGAATCTAACTCTCCCGAGCTTAGAAAAATGGATGATCACAATATCCTCTCCCGAGCTCAATTGTGAAACAAGGAATAACAAAGGATAAGCAAACCTTGATAATATTTATTGCATTGAATAAAAGGCAAAGTACAATCTCCTCTCACAAATACTCTACAACCTTCACCTAAACCCTATGAAGGTTTAGAACATGATGGAGAGGAAAGAAACAAGAGTAGAATTCGTCTCTCCCTAGGTATTTCGTTCTATGTTACATTGGGTGGCTAGGTCTTTATATAGGCTAGACCTAGGGCAAACCTTTCCTAAGTAGAATACAACTTGGAGTAGGGAACAAGTCAAGTACATAATAATAATATATTTCCAAGTTTATATTCGGCTAAGGGGGTTGTCCCGCGTGGTCTTCCTTTGGGCTTTTCCTTGTGCTAGCCAGCCCTGATTCATGGGCTTCAAGTCCAGACACGTTCCTTGGATTTTTGTCTTTCCATCGCCTATAACTTTGCTTTCTGTCTTTCTGCTGCTGCCTCGGCCTTGTCTCTGCCGCGGCACTGGTTCTCCTGCACAGATATGAAAACGCAATAAAACGTGCCTTTTTCTGTAAATATTATCTATATACGTAAAACTTCTAAATATATCACACTAGGCACATGCATTGGTTCAAGTGGGTGTATATTTGGTGATAAATGCCAATAAAAGGAGTAAAAAGTGATAGTGTGTTGAGCACTTATCAGTACTGTTGATGACTAGTCCGTGATGATACCTCCCGGCATGAATCAATTATACTCACCAACCAATCTCACACTTTTTTTAGCCGCTGAAACTCTTAACCTATCCCTAGGCCGAGTTAGTATTTCGCGATTGAAACACCGTACTTATCCCTTTCGTGAATCTAACTCTCCCGAGTCTAGATAAATGGATTACTCACAAACTTCTCTCCCGAGCTTGAATGCAAGAACAAAGAATGGCAAAGGATAAGCAAACCTTGATAGTTTTATTGCATTGAAACAAAGAACAAAGTACAATCCCCTCTCACAAATACTTAACAACCTTCACCTAAACCCTATTAAAGCTTAGAACATAATTTGAGAGAAATAAAACAATGTGTCTTAGGGTAAACTCTCTATGAATCGGCTCTCCCAATACATTGGACGGCTATGGTATATATAGTCTAGGTCTATGGTAAACCTTTCCTAAGTAGGAATACTACTTGGAGTAGGATTACAATTATTCCCATAAATCAAATATTTCCAAGTTTATTTCAACTAGGAGGCTTTTCCCCGTGGCCTTTGACTTGGGCATTCTTAGCGCTAGCCAGCTTTGATCCATGTGTTGCATGTCCAGAATCGTCCAGTGTATTTTTATCTTCCAATCGCCTACAGTATTGATGTTAGAGCTTCAGTTGCTGTCGCGGCCCAGCTTCTGCCTCGGCCTCAACCCTGCCTCGGCAGTACGTGTTCCTGCATGTACAAAAGATATCGTAAATTCTGCACTTTTCTGTAAATATTAGCTTTATGAGTTATAATAGCAGAATATCCGAATATTGCGTATTAAGCGTATGCATAAGTCCAAGTAAGTGTGAGATAAGTGCTTATTGCACATGAAAGGTGTATAAAATAATGATCTTTTGAGCACTTATCACATGTCATGCTCAATATAAGTGTCTCAAACATTATTTACAAAACCAAATCCGTTTCCTTATCAAGTGTCAATTATCTCATGCAACTCAAAATTAAAATTCTCAAGACTTTCATGCTTTTAAAACAAAAACAATACTTATGGCCTTTTTAATACATATGCATCTCTATGCATCATCTCAAGTCTTATATGCTATACACCTAGCAAAGATTAAACCATACGCACGTTAATGTGCACATCACAAGTCTTATTTGCTAAACACATAGCAACACTTAGGCCATTCTCTTGTGCTCATATCCTTGCACAAAACTTAATTAAACCACATGCCTGTGAAATTCATGACCTTAAAACATTACATTTTATAAATAATTCTATATCAACATGTGATACAATCTCATGTTTTTCAATGCACAAAAATCTCAAATCATAAACTGTAACCCCTTTAGCCCTGCCTAGACAGAACCGACTCTAATGGATTACACGAGGAATATCGAACCAAACCCGCGATGGAAGAAAGTGATGAGATAATTGACCAAAGGTATCCATACCCCTGACCAAAAATGACATTCTAAGTACTGAAAACTTCGTGTAGGATTGGACATCTTCCCACGATCGAAGATAGATGTAATAAATAACATTTCGACTGATATTATCACCTTGATGCATGATTTTCATTTAAATTCGTATTGGTAAATAAATGCTGGTTTTAGTCTCTATGATTTGTGAGCTTTACAATTAGGTCCCTATTTAATGAAACATGAGATTGATGATGCTATAATGATCCGATTGATCCGAATTTTTTTGTCAGTATGTTATGCATGTTTAATTGAACTATGGTAGATTGAATTTCCGGTTATTGTTGGAATTAAAATTATTTGTGTTTTGGTCCTTAGGTGTTTACATGCAAATTGATTGATCAATTGTGAACTGAATGTCTTCACTCTCGTTATGCATGACCTCGACACACATAGGAACTTAATTATGCATCTAGTTAAGAAATAAAAAAGAACATATCGGTTTTCAGGTTTGTTTATCGAATCGGAATTTTGCGGGTTTGGTTCGATATTCCCCGTGTAACCCGTTAGTATCGGTTACGTCTAGTCCGAGCTAAGGGGGTTACAGTATGACCAGGGCCAACCCAAACAACCCTTTGTACGAGTTAAACCCAAAGATCGAACGTACACGGCAAAGGTTGAGGAGACAAATCCAAGAAGCTATGGCAGATCACCCGGCAGGACAAAACTTACCTGTCGGCAATGGAGGTCTTCTGCCTCCACCAGAGCCGCGGCAGCTTACTGTCAGAGACTTCCTGGAACAAGATTTAAATGGGTTGAACCCAGAAGTCGTTACACTGGAGATAGAAGCAACCCACTTTGAGCTAAAACCTATCATGTTCAATATGCTCAACACTATTGGATAGTTTGGTGGGTCTGTAACTGAAGATGCAAGGCAGCACCTCAAGTCATTCATGGAGATATGCAATTTCTTTTGAAATCCAAGGAGTCCATGAAGATGTCTTGAGATTGAAATTATTCCCCTATTCACTAAGGGATAGGGCAAAAGCCTGGTTAAATAGTATTCCAGTAGGATCTATTGGATCTTGGAGTGAACTCTGTCGTGATTTTATTACACGCTTTAATCCTACAAATTTATATGATAGAATTCGTAATGAAATCACTTCTTTTCGACAGGTAGATGACGAACCGATGTACGAGGCATGGGAGCGATACCGAGAGTTACTACATAAGTGTCCGTTGCATGGATTTCCCCTATGGAAACAAGTGACCATGTTCTATAATGCCACTAATGCCCCGAAAAGGATGATGTTAGATGCCTCGGAGAACGGAACACTCCTTGATAAAGCACCTGAGGAAGCTATTGAGATACCGAACAAACTCGCAAAAAACGATTTCCAATTCCCTACATCTAGGCGAGGAGGAGTAAGAAGCCAAACCACGGTGAATGGGTTAGACACATCAAATTCAATGGCAGCACAATTGGCCTCTCTTACCAAGATGGTGCAAAATTTGCAACTACAACAAAATACCCGTGAGGTTAAGGTGATTGATTCTTATTGTGATTTTTGTGGAGGTAACCACAATTCCTCTGATTGTATGAATCAAGAAACCGGTATGTATGTTGGAAATTACAACTGAACCAATATGATGTCCAACACATACAATCCCTCATGGAAGAGGCATCCAAACCTGTCATGGAGCAATCCTAACAATGCCTTAAACCCAACACCCAACCCTCAGGATTCCAGCAACCAATGCAACATCTCTCGCCGCCGCAAGTCCAGCAGCCAATGCCGCAGTAGCAAATGCAGCAACAATCTGTAAGTTCCTTGGAAAATTCTTTAAAAGCATTCATGATGAAAACTGAGTCATACATGGTAGAGAATAGCAACTTCATCAAAAGAACAGATCCGTTCATAAATAGGATTGAGATGAGGTTGCAGAACCAAGAGGCAGCAATCAAGGCATTGGAAACTTAGGTTGGGCAGTTTGCTCAAAATATAAACACTAGACCACAAGGAGGAATACCTAGCAATACTGAAGTTGCTAAGGTAATGGGCCATGAACAGTGTAAAGCAATCACTACTAGGAGTGGTCTACAGCTGAAGGAAAAGATAGAAATTCCAGCAAGCCAAGTTCCATCATCAGACCCAGAAAAAGAGGATGCTGAACAAACTGACCCTGATAACACTGCCCCAGCAGAAAACTCAGCAGCTCCTGAACATTCTGCCGAGACAGCAACATCCCCAGTGGTACCAGGTATTAAGTTCCAAACTAAAGAAACTCTAGATGAGATGAGACCACCACCACCCTTCCAACAAAGGTTGAAAAAGCAAAAACAGGACCATCAATTCAAGAAATTTCTTGATATTTTAAAGCAAGTCCACATCAACTTATCATTCGTAGAGGTAATTGAACAAATGCCCAATTATGCTAAATTCTTGAAAGACATTGTGTCTAAGAGAAAAAAACTAGGTGAGTTCGAAACAGTGACTGCTACCGAAGGATGCATGGCAATGCTACACAATCGCATGCCACCAAAATTGAAGGATCCTGGATGCTTTATCATACCTTCTGCAATAGGTAACAACTATGAAGGTAAGGCCCTATGCGACCTTGGAGCAAGCATTAATCTAATGCCCAAATCTGTTTTTCAAAAGCTTGGAATAGGGAGGGCAAAACCTACAACAGTTATGCTCCAACTTGCGGATTGATCATATGTGCAACCTGAAGGCAAAATCGAGGACATACTGGTAAGAGTTGATAAATTTATTTTTCCCGCTGACTTTCTTGTCCTTGATTGTGAAACAGATGATAATGCACCGATCATCTTGGGGAGACCTTTCCTTGCCACTAGACGAACACTAATTGATGTGGAAAAAGGAGAGTTGACAATGAGGGTCAATGACCAACAAGTCAAACTCAATGCCTTCCATAATTTGAAACGGCATGATGATGCAGAAGAATGCAAAGTCTTTCACAACACAGATACAGGCACAACGATATCCTGTTTCAACAGCCACTGCTTGGGCAGTATGCTCGGCAGGAAAATGGAAATATTTATGGCAGAATATTTGCCAGGAAAAGAAAGGCAGATGTGGAGGAAACCAATAGGACAACACATTGCCCAGACAAAAAGGGTGCGGTGCAGATCAGGAAAAACAAAGATGGACATAAAGCCAATAGCCAATACTTGAAGAATCACTGTGACTGGCAAGAGAGAATCATCTTGGGAGATGCATTTGCATGCACTCCACCAGTAACATGATCTCTCACTCTCCTTTTATTATAGTAGGATTAGTTTAGTTTATATTTATTTTCTATAATATGTGTTTTTACTTTAATTATTGATAAGTGCTCAACTCACTATCATTTTTTACACCTTTTATGGGCTTTAATCACCGAATTTACACCCACTTGGACCAATGCATGTACTTAATGTGATATATTTAGAAGTTATGCTTATAGAGATAATATTTACAGAAAAGGCACGTTTTACTGCATTTTTATATCTGTGCAGGAGAACCAGTGCCGCAGCAGCGACAAGGCCGAGGCAGGACCTGATGTCGAGGCAGCAGCTGAGAGTCAGGAAGCAAGATTGTAGGCGATTTGAAGATAAAAATCCAAGGGATTTTTAATTATGTACAGGAGAATCAGACGTGTCTGGACATAAATCTTATGGATCGGAGCTGGCTAGCATGAGGAAAAGCCCAAGACAAGGCCATGCGGGAAAGCCCCCTAAGCCAAATTAAACTTGGAAATAATTTAATTATGTACATGACTTGTTCCCTACTCCAAGTTGTATTCTACTTAGTAAAGGTTTGCCCTAGGTCTAGCCTATATAAAGACCTAGCCGTCAAATGTACAAAAGACGGAATACTTAGGGAGAGAGAGCCGAATTATAAACTTGTTTTCTTCTTCTCCATTATGTTCTAAACTTTCTTAGGGTTTCGGTGAAGGTTGTTGAGTATATGTGAGAGGAGACTGTACTTTGTCTTTGTTTCAATGCAATAAAACTATCAAGGTTTGCTTATCCTTTGTTATTCCTTGTTCTTGCATTCAAGCTCGGGAGAGAAGTTTGTGAGTAATCCATTTATCTAAGCTCGGGAGAGTTAGATTCACGAAAGGGGTAAGTACGGTGTTTCAATCGCGAAATAATAACTCGGCCTAGGGATAGGTTAAGAGTTTCAGCGGCTAAAAGAAGTGTGAGATTGGTTGGTGAGTATAATTGGTTCACGCTGGGAGGTATCATCAAGGACTAGTCATCAACAGTACTCTAACTTAGGGATAAACAGAGTCATTCAAGGACACTTTGCCGAACCTTGGTAAAAGTCCACCCACAAGCAAGGGATTGCTGCGGCGGACAGTATCGTCGCTGCCAAGGCAGTAAACTGCAGTGCTGCCGAGGCAGTGATATACGATTGCATTGAGCAGAGACAAGTCAATCAAATCCATAATACAACGCAACTGGATCCTGACCCATCTCTCTCTAATATTCAGTCTCTTTATTTTGCTTAGTTATTTTAGTTTAGTTAAACCAAACTCAATCACTTGTGTTTTATTTTATTTATTTCTACAGAACAAGAAGGCAAAGAAGACATATTAAGTCTACCAGTTACTGTGGAGACGATAATCCGATAAATACTTATCACTTATTACTTTCGATGTGTCCACTTGCACTAAACGCGTACTTTTGACACGCGACAATTAATTTTCTCGTTTGTGTTTAATTTTTATTTAGGATAATAAGCAAGAATAAAGGAGAAATAGTTCATAGCAGGAATTCTGCCGAGGCAAAAAGTAGTGTCAGAGCCACAGCAGTTTCAACGGGCTGAACAGTGTAACGACTAGTCTGCCGAGATTTCTACCGCGGCAGAAAAGGAAACGGCAGTAAAGACTAACGGCTACAAAACGGCTAGTGGTTCAAACGGTCACAAAGCCGAGGCCTATATAAGCAACCTCTCCCTCCTGAACTATTCACTCTTGCATTCTTATTTTCTTTAGAATACTCGACAATCTTGCTCTCACAATACTCTCTGCCTACCCTTCTTGAAATTTTCAGAATTCCTCCAAGAAAATCTCCAAGAACTTAATCTCGCACAATCCTTATGGCCACCTACAAACGTTTTGCCCCAGCCAATGTTGAAGACTGCTTCAATAGGTCTTTCATTGCCCAACAGTTGTGGGAGGAACAAGGGTTCCAACACTCGGATGAAGAAAATTACAGCATCGAGCATTATCTGTTTGATAGGATCAAGTATCAAGAATGGGAAATCTTTTACCTACAACCTGCCCAGGCAAACGCTACCATCATGCGGGAATTCTATGCGCACGAGCCAAGCAAAGACTCCCTCTTTGTTCACTACCGAGGCAGGCCTGTCCAACTTGATGCTGACAATATCAACCAATTCTTCGACCTCACACCTGACCATGATGTACATGCTGAATTCATGGAAGATATCATTGCCGAGGATTACGAGTTGATTAAAGACGACCTTTGCTACACGAATACTCCATGGGAAACCGGTGCCCATAGAGGATCTGTAGCAAGGAGCATTAACATTTGGAGAAGATTGGTGAATCGGAGAAATGCCTTTGTCAAGAAACGCCTCATCCCCACCTCCCACAACAGTACGGTGGATCGGAGAAGATTGGTGCTCATCCAATCAATTATCAACAAAAGGAGCATTAACATTGGAGAAATTATCCTACGTGAAATTTACGAATGTTGTAAGAAGGATAGAGGACCATTTATATTTCCCATGTTTGATCACTGGTTTGTGTGTTGCTGCAGGTGTACTAGTAGAAGACACGGACGAATACACTCCTCAAAGGCGTGGATGGATAAGAGACTTTTGCCACAAAATTATGCAGATCACGCAGGCGGAACCTGTCCAAGCAACGCCCCAGCAGTTCACTGTTGATACTGCTGTCGGGTCCCAATACACGGTAGACATGCCAGACACTGCCCACACCACTGCCGCAGCAGACCCGTACCAGGAGATACTTCAAAAGATGGCAACGATGGATCTTAGGCAGCAAAGATACATGGAGTACCAGAGGGACTTCAACAGTACAGTTGCCCAAATGATGCTCCTTGCCTTTCCAGACCAAGGGGCACAGTTTCTAGAATTTCCAAGCAACATGTTTGTCACAGCGGCACCCTATACAGAGACTACACCAGCTCCAAGAGGACTGAGACCGTTCTTCCATGCGGGCCCTCAACCATAGTTTCATGCTTTCGGCCCATCCAGGGCAGCAGACTCTACCGCAGCAGCATCTGCCAGCAGAAGACCATCAAAGAGAAGGGCAGTATTCAGCACTCCACCACGATCCCCCATCATCATGGTCAGTCTATCGGCAGAGATTGATGCCTATGTACACCAAAGCTCAACCGCTGCCGGTCCTAGTACACACCATGTCAGGGTAGCCGCAGCAAAGGAAGGTGGAACGAACATAATGATCACCGAAGAGATTGTCGACGTGGAAGAAGGTGAAGAAGTGGATGCTCCAATACAACGGACACCACCCACAACAGTCCAAACGTCCCGGCAAGCAAAATCTTAGCCATCGCCCTCACCAAGAACGAAGCAATCAGCAGCACGACCCTGAAGAAAAATTGCTACACGCAGCTCTTCGGAGTCCCTTTAATTTTTTTTCAATATTATTTGCTGCTTGTTTCTTTATGTGCTGCTTCTCTCCTATCATATTTTTGTTGCCCACTATTCTCTTCTAATATAAAGCATTGAGGACAATGCTTGGTTCAAGTTTTGGGGTGTAGAGCCACTGCCGAGGCAGCAATCTACTATCGAGGCCTTGCCAAGAAAAGAGAGTATTTAAGTGAATTTTTTTCTTTTTTTTTCATGCTCCCCACCTTACTTGAATAAATTGCCTATACTTTTGCACTGCTTATCATCAGTATTGCCTTAGTTTATTCTTTAAGGATACAAAAATCTTTCTTCTTACCATGGTTAGGTCCTGTTAAGAAGGTTTAACCTTAGGATACTTAAGGATGAAAACTTAGAAGCTTACTATAAGATAAATTCTATCACTTTTGGGACTTGTTGGATTATAGGAATTCTTTTAATGAACTTAGGTGATAAAGACTTAGATTTTTGGGAAAGTGACTAGAGGTGCCTATCACCGGCTCTAGGAATTACTCTTCTTTATACTAGAGGTGCCCGAAATTGGCTCTAGTATGTTATAAGGAATATCAAAAAGAAAGAAGGAATTAGTGAAGAGAAAAACACAATCCTTGAGGTGCACAAAATTGGCTCAAGAATTGGGTGTTTAGAAAAGAAGAGAACACTTACCCCAATTTTACTTGTCTTGAACTTAGAGTTTATCTAAGCCTTTAATCAAACTTGTCCACAAAAACGCACACACTCACCAACTCTTATAGTTTGTTTCTAGGTAAATCCTTGGGTAGCCGAAAGGTTAAGTCTAAAGAATAGGCATAGTTATGGTGGGGAGAATAGATGGAAACATAAGACCAAGAGAGAATAGAGTTTGGCAAATTGATGGTTTGCATTGCTTGAGGACAAGCAATAGTTCGAGTTTGGGTGTGTGATAAGTGCTAAACTCACTATCACTTTTTACACCTTTTATGGGCATTAATCACTAAATTTACACCCACTCGGACCAATGCATGTACTTAATGTGATATATTTAGAAGTTATGATTACAGAAAAAAGCAAGTTTTACTGCACGTATGTGCAAGTATGTGCAAATATACACAGTCGTCTGTGTAGTGCTATAAATTATGCACGTATGTGCAAGTATACACAGTCGTACAAGTAATAAAAGGGTGAGTGAGTATCGTTCCCACGAGGATCATGGTAACCAGTAAGTAAATATTGTCAACGCAAAAAGTTGTCACTAAATTAAAAGGAAAATAAAGATAAAGACAGGTGGAAATGGATATGTACGATGAAGGTGTAATGGTAAAATGCTATGGCAATTTTGGAATGCAAGTAACTGAAATATGCCAAGGCAAAATGGAATGGATGGTGATGACAAGATAGATGTATGGAAATGGTGTGTAGGAAAATATAGTAGTGTGATTGCAGGAGAACAAGTAAACAAAGAAAGCAGTTGATAAGTGCTCAACTCACTATCACTTTTTACACCTTTTATGGGCATTAAGCATCAAAATCTACACCCAATCGGACCAATGCATATACTTAATGTGATATATTTAGAAGTTATGCTTATAAAGATGATATTTGTAGAAAAAGGCAAGTTTTACTGCATTTTTACATCTGTGCAGGATAAACTATTACCGCGACAGCAACATGGCCGAGGCAGGACCTGATGCCGAGGCAGCAGCAGAAAGACAGGAAGCAATAATGTAGGCGATCGGAAGATAAAAATCCAAGGGACATTTCTGGACATGTAGCACATGGATCGGAGCTGGTTAACATGAGGAAAAGCCCAAGACAAGGCCATGCGGGAAAGCCTCTTAGTTGGAATAAACTTGGAAATATTTTATTTATGTACATGACTTGTTCCCTACTCCAAGTTGTATTCTACTTAGGAAAGGTTTGCCCTAGGCCAAGCCTATATAAGACATAGCCCTCTAAGGGAATAGGAGAGCCGATTCTTAGAAAGTTCACCCTAAGACTCAATATTTTCTTTCTCTCAAATTATGTTCTAAACTTTCTTAGGTTTTACGTGAAGGTTGTTAAGTATTGGTGAGAGGAGATTGTACTTTGTTCTTTGTTTCAATGCAATAAAACTATCAAGGTTTGCTTATCCTTTGCCATTCTTTGTTCTTGCATTCAAGCTCGGGAGAGAAGTTTGTGAGTAATCTATTTATCCAGACTCGGGAGAGTTAGATTCACGAAAGGGATAAGTACGGTGTTTCAATCGCGAAATACTAACTCAGCCTAGGGATAGGTTTAGAGTTTCAACGGCTAAAAGAAGTGTGTTATTAGTTGGTGGGTATAATTGATTCATGCCGGGAGGTATCATCAAGGATTAGTCATCAACAGTACTTCGACTTAGGGATAAGCGGAGTCACCCAAGGACATTTTGCCGAACTTTGGTAAAGTCCACCCACGAGCAAGGGATTGCCACGGCGGACAGTATCGTTGCTGCCAAGGCAGTAATCTGCAGTACTGCCGAGGCAATGATATACAATTGCATTGGACAAAGACAAGTCAATCAAATCCACAATACAACGCAACTGGATCCTAACCTCTCTCTATTAAGCAGATCTCATCTCTTTTACTTAGTTGTTTTATTTCAATTTATTTAGTTTCATCCAACCTCAAAATTACCTGTGTTTTTATTTTTTTTCCTTTTTACAGAACAAGAAGACGAAGAAGGCATATTAAGTATACCAATCCATGTGGAGACGATACACGATAATACTTATCACTTTATTACTTGCGATGTGTTCACTTGCACTAATTGCGCACTTTTGACCTGCGACACCTGCCGCGCATACTGGCCAGGCAATGGCTGTTGAAACAGGATATCTTTATGACTGCATCTTTGCTGTGAAGGAATTTGCACTCTTCTGCATCATCATGCCGTTTCAAATTGTGGAAGGCATTGAGTTTGACTTGTTGGTCATTGACCCTCATTGTCAACTCTCTTTTTTCCACATCAATTAGTGTTCATCCAGTGGCAAGGAAAGGTCTCCCCAAGATGATCGGTGCATTATCATCTGCTTTACTTTCAAGGACAATAAAATCAGCGGGAAAAATAAATTTATCAACTCTTACCAGTATGTCCTCGATTTTGCCTTCGGGTTGCACATATGACCGATCCACAAGTTGGAGCATAACTGTTGTAGGTTTTGCCCTTCCTATTCCAGGCCTTTGAAAAACAGATTTAGGAATTAGATTGATGCTTGCTCAAAGGTCGCATAGGGCCTTACCTTCATAGCTATTACCTATTGCACAAGGTATGATAAAGCATCCAGGATCCTTCAATTTTGGTGGCATGCGATTGTGTAGCATTGCCATGCATCCTTCGGTAGCAACCACTGTTTCGAACTCACCTAGTCTTTTTCTCTTACACATGATTTCTTTCAAGAATTTAGAATAATTGGACATTTGTTCAATTGCCTCTACGAATGGTAAGTTGATGTGGACTTGCTTTAAAATATCAAGAAATTTCTTGAATTGATGGTCCTGTTTTTACTTTTTCAATCTTTGTGTAGTGGTGGTCTCATCTCATCCAGGGTTTCCTTAGTTTGGAACTTAATATCTGGCACCACTGGGGTTGTTGCTGCCTCGGCAGATTGTTCAGGAACTGCTACGCTTTCTGCTGGGGCAGTGTTATCATGATCAGTTTGTTCAGTGTCTAAATCTTCTTTTGCTGGTTCTGTTGATGGAACTTGGCCTGCTAGAATCTTTTCCTTCAGCTGTAGACCACTCATAGTAGTGATTGCTTTACATTGTTCATGGCCTATTACCTTAGCAACTTCAGTATTGCTAGGTAGTCCTCCTTGTGGTCTAGTGTTTGTATTTTGAGCAAACTTTCCCACCTGAGTTTCCAGTGCCTTAATTGTTGCCTCTTGGTTTTACAACCTAATCTCAGTCTTATTTATAAACGCGTCTGTTATTTTGATGAAGTTGTTATTCTCTGCCATATATGACTCAGTTTTTATCATGAATACTTTTAGAGAATTTTCCAAGGAACTTACAAATTGCTGCTGCATCTACTGCGGCGACATTGGTTCTTGGACCTGCGGCGGCTGCAGATGTTGCATTGGTTGTTAGAATCCTGGGGTTTGGGTGGTTGGGTTTAAGGCATTGTTAGGATTACTCCATGATAAGTTTGGATGCCTCTTCCATGAGGGGTTGTGTGTGTTGGATATCACATTGGTTCGGTTATAGTTTCCAACATACATGCCGGCTTCTTGATTCATACAGTCAGAAGAATTGTGGTTACCTCCACATAAATCACAAAAAGAATCAATCACCTTAATCTCACGGGAATTTTCTTGTAGTTGCAAATTTTGCACCATCTTGGTAAGAGAGGCCAATTGTGCTGCAACTGAATTTGATGTGTCTAACTCATTCATCGTGGCTTGGCATCTTACTCCTCCTCGCCTAGATGTAGGGAATTGAAAATCGTTTTTTGTGAGTTTATTTAGTATCTCAATAGCTTCCTCAGGTACTTTGTCAAGGAGTGTTCAGTTTGTCAAGGCATCTAACATCATCCTTGTCGGGGCATTCGTGGCATTATAGAACATGGTGACTTGTGTCCATAGGGGAAATCCATGCAAAGGACACTTGTGCAGTAACTCCCTGTAGTGCTCCCATGCCTCGTACATAGGTTCATCATCTGCCTGTCGAAAAGAAGTGATTTCATTACGGATTCGATCATATAAATTTGTAGGATTAAAGCGTGTAATAAAATCTCGGCATAATTCACTCCAAGATCCTATTGATCCTGTTGGAATGCTATTTAACCAGGCTTTTTCCCTATCCCTCAGTGAATAGGGGAATAATTTCAATCTCAAGACATCTTCATGGACTACTTGGATTTTGAAGGAATTGCATATCTTCATGAATGACTTGAGTTGATGCCTTGCATCTTCAGTCACAGACCCACCAAACTGTCCAATAGTGTTAAGCATATTGAACATGACAGGTTTTAGCTCAAAGTCGGCTACTTCTATCTCCGGTGTAACGACTCCATGGTTTAATCCATTTAAATCCTCTTCCAGGAAGACTCTGACAGTGAGCTATCGCGGCCCTGGTGGCGACGGAAGACCTCCATTGTCGGCAGGTAAGTTTTGTCCTGCCGGATGATCTGCCATAGCTTCTTGGATTTGTCTCCTAAACCGTTGCCGTGATCTCTGGGTCTAACTAGTACAAAGGGTTGGTTAGGTTGGCCCTGGTCATACACCAAGAAAAACCAAAGTAAAATAAAAATTAAAAAGCAAGAAAATAAAGAAAACAAAATTTAGTTGTCAATCCCCTGCAACGGCGCCAAAAACTTGTTGCGTGTCAAAAGTGCGAATTGGTGCAAGTGGACACATCGTAAGTAATAAAGTGATTAGTATCATCGTGTATCATCTCCACATGGATTGGTATACTTAATATGCCTCCTTCGTCTTCTTGCTCTGTAAAAAGAAATAAAATAAAGACACAGGTGATTTGGGTTTAGATGAAACTAAATAAATTAAAATAAAGAAACTAAGTAAAAGAAGATGAGATCTGATTAAGAGAGAAAGCAGGATCCAGTTGCGTTGTATTGTGGATTTGATTGACTTGTCTCTGTCCAATAGAATTGCACATCACTGTCTCGACAGTCCTGCAGATTACTGCCTTGGCAACAACGATAGTTGTCCGTTGCGGCAATCCCTTGCTCGTGGGTGGACTTTACCAAAGTTTGGCAAAATGTCCTTGGGTGACTCTGCTTATCCCTAAGTCGAAGTACTGTTGATGACTAATCCTTGATGATACCTCCCGGCATGAATCAATTATACCCACCAACTAATAACACACTTCTTTTAGCCGTTGAAACTCTAAACCTATCCCTAGGCCGAGTTAGTATTTCGCAATTGAAACACCGTACTTGTCCCTTTCGTGAATCTAACTCTCCCGAGTCTGGATAAATAGATTACTCACAAACTTCTCTCCCGAGCTTGAATGCAAGAACAAAGAATGGCAAAGGATAAGCAAACCTTGATAGTTTTATTGCATTGAAACAAAGAACAAAGTACAATCTCCTCTCACCAATACTTAACAACCTTCACCTAAAACCTAAGAAAGTTTAGAACATAATTTGAGAGAAAGAAAATATTGAGTCTTAGGGTGAACTTTCTAAGAATCGGCTCTCCTATTCCCTTAGAGGGCTATGTCTTATATAGGCTTGGCCTAGGGCAAACCTTTCCTAAGTAGAATACAACTTGGAGTAGGGAACAAGTCATGTACATAAATAAAATATTTCCAAGTTTATTCCAACTAAGAGGCTTTCCCGCATGGCCTTGTCTTGGGCTTTTCCTCATGTTAACCAGCTCTGATCCATGTGCTGCATGTCCAGAAACGTCCCTTGGATTTTTATCTTCCGATCACCTACAGTATTGCTTCCTGTCTTTCTGCTGCTGCCTCGGCATCAGGTCCTGCCTCGGCCATGTTGCTGTCGCGGCAATAGTTTATCCTGCACAGATGTAAAAATGCAGTAAAACTTGCCTTTTTCTACAAATATCATCTTTATAAGCATAACTTCTAAATATATCACATTAAGTATATGCATTGGTCCGATTGGGTGTAGATTTTGATGCTTAATGCCCATAAAAGCTGTAAAAAGTGATAGTGAGTTGAGCACTTATTAACTGCTTTCTTTGTTTACTTGTTCTCCTGCAATCACACTACTATATTTTCCTACACACCATTTCCATACATCTATCTTGTCATCACCATCAATTCCATTTTGCCTTGGCATATTTCAGTTACTTGCATTCCGAAATTGCCATAGCATTTTACCATTACACCTTCATCGTACATATCCATTTCCACCTGTCTTTATCTTTATTTTCCTTTTTATTTAGTGACAACTTTTTGCCTTGACAATATTTACTTACTGGTTCCCACGATCCTCGTGGGAACGATACTCACTCACCCTTTTATTACTTGTACGACTGTATATACTTGCACATACGTGCATAATTTATAGCACTACACAGGCGACACCAATCCACCTCTTGTGGAATCTTAAAGAAACGGTTGAGTGTCGTATTCGAGAAATTGATGTTTTTTCCCGGGACATATATAGATTTCAACTCTAGGCTATGGATATTTGCATAGAACTCCCGTAAAATGGTGGCGTTTATAAAACCAAGATGAGCAACAAACCGCTCCCAATGGTGATGCTTAACCACATCCAGCACTTCCAGCCCGAACTCTTCACCGAAGAAGAGGAAACCGAGCTCAAAAAAGAGCTTCCTATTCTTTAAGGTTTTAAATCTCTCTTCTGCCGCATCGTCTATGAAAGTGGGAGGAGGTTGTGGTGCAGAGCCTACTGGTCTTGTTCGTACCATTTTTAACTAAGAGAAAGCAAGAAAATATGAAAAAGCGTGAAACTTGTTTTTATGGTGGGGGAGGTTTCGGTTATGGAGGAGGGAGGTGAAAAGGAAGAAGATGAAAGAGATGAAAGAGAAAGAAATAAAAAGAAATAAATAAAAAGGAGGTGGGGATTAAGGGTAGAAAACGTGTGGAGGGGGGTTATGAGCTAATGATGACAAAAATTAAAGGTGTAGAGAGAAGAGATTTAAAAAAATTAATTAAATGAAAAATGCTCCCTTTTTGTCCTTTTGCCGCCCAAACAATTCAAGCTAAGATTTTTTGCTTTTCTCTTGCTTTCTTCCTCAACCTCCAACTTTAAAGGGTGATATTTAACCTAAAAAGATAAAAACAAAACATGAAAAGGACTTAGCGAATTAAAACATAAAAAATAATAACTTAGAAACAATTTATTTATGAAAAGGAGTAAGGTAAAAATGTCATGACATTTTAGTATGCCATGCATTCTGAAGATATGCAGTAGGTTTATCACGCATCAAAAAGGCTCCAATGTAGACTTTCAGACGTTGGTCATTGACTTTAAAGGTTGTCCCATCATCAATGTTCCTGATGTCCACTTCTCCGTATGGATAAACATGGTGCACCTCAAATGGTCCAGACCACCATGATTTAAGCGTCCCAGGGAAGTGTTTCAGCCTTGAGTTGAATAAGAGCACTTGTTGTCCATCTTGAAAATGTCGTGACAAAATTGTCTCGTCGTGCCATCTTTTGGTGCTCTTTGTAGAGTTTGACATTTTATTAAGCTTAGGCTCTGAATTCCTCCATCTCATTCAACTATAGAAGCCTTCTTTCTCCAGCTAATTGGGCATCAAAATTGAGCTTCTTAATTGCCCAATAGGCCTTATGCTCTAGTTCGATCGGGAGGTGACATGCCTTGCCATAGACTAACTTAAAAGGATACATTCCCAATGGGTTTTTGAATGTTTTACGGTATGTCCATAACGCTTCATCAAGCTTTGGTGATCAATCCTTCCTTCTCGGATTCACCACCTTCTCCAATATTTGCTTGATCTCACGGTTTGAAACCTCGGCTTGTCCATTGGTCTGAGAGTGATATGTCGTGGCAATCTTGTGTCTTACCCCGTATCTTTATAATGCCTTGACAATTAACTTGTTGTCAAAGTGGGTGCCTTCATCGCTGATGATAGCTCTTGGTGCGCCAAACCTTTTGAATATGTACTTATGAAGGAACTTAAGCACAGTCTTCGAATTATTCCTCGGCGTCGCAATGGCTTCAACCACCTTGGACACATAGTCCACTGCCAATAGGATGTATAAGTATCCAAATGAATATGGGAAAGGTCCCATGAAGTCTATGCCCCATACATCAAATAACTTTATCTCCAAAATATTTTGTTGTGGCTTTTCATGACGTTTGGAGATATTCCCAGTCCTTTGACATGGATCGCAGGCTTTGTAAAATGCTTGGGCATCTTTAAATAAGGTAGGCCAATAAAAACCAGATTGGAGGACCTTTGCAGCAGTCCTCGTCCCTCCAAAGTGTCCTCCACATAGGCCTATGTGACAATGATGCAAAATATCTTTTTTTTCCTCTTCGGGTATACATCTTTGGATAATTTGATCAGCACAACGCTTGAACAGGTATGGCTCATCCCAGAAATAGAACCATGCGTCATGCCTAAACTTTTTCCTTCCCTGGATAGTCATGTCAAAAGGCAAAACACCACTAACAAAAAAATTAACAAGGTTAGTGTGCCACGTAATTTTCGTGGCATAAAGAATTTTCTCTTCAGGGAATTCATCATCAATTTACAAATTTTCATGACATTCTAGGTTAACTTTTAGTCTAGACAGATGATTAACAATTTGATTTTTTGTACCCTTTCTATCTACCACCTCTAAATCAACTTCTCGCAGGAGTAAAATCCATCTAATAAGTCTAGGTTTTGCATCCTTTTTATTCACTAAGTATCTAATGGCTGAGTGATCATTGTGAGCAATAACTTTAGTGCCTATCAAGTATACCCTAAACTTGTCAAATGCAAATACCACAACAAGTAGCTCTTTCTCTATGATAGTGTAATTAAGTTGTGCATCATTTAAAGTTCGGCTAGCATAATAAATAATGTGAAATATCTTACCTCGACATTGCCCCAAGACTGCTCCCATGACGTAATCCCTAGTATTGCATATCAGCTCGAACAGTAATGTCCAATCCAGGGGAACAACTATAGGTGCGGTGATGAGGCTTTGCTTCAGGTCTGTGAATGCTCCATGAAATTTTTGATCACGCAAAAAAGGATGATTATGTTGCAACAACATGCACAAGGGCTTGGAAATCTTCGAAAAATCCTTGATGAATCTCCTATACAATCCTGCGTGTCTGAGGAAACTTCTTAAGCCCTTGACATTTGTTGTTGGTGATAACTTCTCAATCACCTCGATCTTAGCCTTATCCACCTCAATGCCTTTGTGTGAAATTTTATGGCCCAACACAATGCCTTCAGTCATCATGAAATAGCATTTCTCCCAATTTAGTACAAGGTCAGCTTCTTCACATCGCTTCAGGACCTTCGCGAGATTGCCAAGAAAAATTTGAAAACTGTCTCCAAAACGGAGAAATCATCCATAAATATTTCTAGATAATCCTCAACCATATCAGAAAAGATAGCTTGTATGCAGCGCTGGAAAGTTTTCAGGGCATTACACAATCCAAAGGGCATCCTCTGGAAAGCATAAGTGCCATAAGGACATGTGAAAGTAGTCTTCTCTTGGTCCTCCGATGCTATGGTTATTTGGTTATAACCCGAATATCCGTCCAAGAAACATTAGTAAGCTTTGCCCGCCAAACGATCCAACATTTGGTTGATGAAGGGTAGAGGAAAGTGATCCTTCTTCATAGCCTTGTTGAGCTTTCGGTAGTCCATACAAACCCTCCATTCTGTCACTACGCACGTCGGCAATAGCTCATTGTCTTCATTGCTCACCACGGTTGTGCCTCCCTTCTTGGGCACACATTGCACCGGGCTCACCCATGTGTTAGAGTATGCCCAAAGGCCAATCATATGATGATTGTAAGGATACTTTTATTTACCAATTTTATTGAATAAAGGCATTGTCATTGTTGTTTTCAGATATATGTGTCAATGTATAACATAAACTAAGAAACAATAAGGTCCATATAATAATATATGTATTATTATTAAAAGATCCTTAGTCAAGTATTATTATGGGTATGGAAAATAATAATACGCTTAAGACTAACATGTGATCAATTGATGACAATGAGTTGTCATTGACATAGAGATGTCAGAACTAATACATGAATATATTAGTAGAGAATAATATATTGGATTGACCCACTATGAGCATATATCTTGGATTATTATGTGACGGTCACGATATTGCTCAGAGTGACAATTATATGTATGATCCTTAGACTTGAGATTATTACTATCTCAACATATGTTGTTTTATGTTTTGATGCAGTTAAACGTGTCTCGTAATTAGTTACACTATAAAACTGACATTGGACATATTACAATGTATGTAGTGAGATGTGAATGATCAAGATAGGATTTGTCCTTCCTACATAATAGGAAAATATATCAAAGGCCACTTGATTGAGTGAGACTAGAAATGCATGGCCATGCTTGAATACGTCGATATGAGATATCACAAATTATTCATTAAAAGTAGTCCACTCTAAATATCAAGAAACATTAAAATAGGCTATACAGGTGTGACTATTCCAAGACTTGTGACTATTAAAGATATAGAAGGACAAAAGGATATAATACATTAAGATAGTTGGTCACGGACATGATACTTCGAATCATAATCTCTTGTAACTTAGATGACAATGATATATTGCTAGATGTCACTTATTGTTTATAATATTAGAATTGTTTTAATATTATTACTAACGTTACAATGAGCCTACAGGGTCACATCCAATGGTTGAAAATGAGCAAAAAATATATATATAAGTATAAGTAGAATATATTTAATCCTGGATTTTAATAAAGGATATAATTAAAGTAATTATATCCCTTTTAAATTCGAATTAAATATAAATTCCGAAATTTAAGGAAATAATTAAAGTAATTATTTCCTATAAACAAATTTAGAATCAAACTCTTATACCTAGGGTTACACCTATATAAAGGATCTTTGGTCTAGCAGCCATATCAGAGAATTCGGAATTCCTAACCCTAAAATCACGAAAAACAGTTTTTTCGAGATTTGCTCTCTCAACCGGGTGAACTGAGTAGAGGCCAAGATGATATTCGTGGAGGCTAAAGATTCGATTGTTGAACGATTATAACTGTAACAGATCTCATTGTTGTCTTTGTTGTTTATCAAGGAACCCAATGTAAGTTATCGCATATCTTCCTCCCAATTTCGGATTAAACGTACATGGATCACTGGAAAGACCATCGTAATTTTGTTCCGCTATGACATGGGGTGTGTCGGCGGTCCCAACACCATGAACTATCAGATATTGGGTAGATAACTCTAGCATATAGCCATTTGATAGTTTCCTTCATCACAACTTTCTTCATAATAGGGTTGATTCTGCGTTGTGGCTCTTTGGAATTGCCATGACATTCTTCCAGAAGTATCTTATGCATACAGATGGTAGGACTAATCCCCTTTAAATATGCCAAGGTCCATCCTATTGCCCGTTTATGTTGTGATAAAACAAGTAGACTTCTCTCTTGATCAGCATTAAGACTTGCAGAAATGATAACAGGAAGTGTTTCAACTTCACCCAGATAAGCATATTTGAGATGTTGTGGCAAAGTCTTCAGCTCCAGCTTGGGTGCGTGTAGTAAATAGGGCTTAGGAGGAATAAATTCCTCAAAATCAAGCGGTTCAAAGCTTGAATGTTGTCTAGCCATAAGTAGACTAGATTGTTGTACTTCCAATGGGAATTCACGAGCTTCCTCTTTATCTTCCTTCATGAGTTCTTCATAGTCATCCAGTTGTACAAAATTGTTATGACAAAAATGATCTAGTTCCCTTGATAGCTCAGAGTCTGCTTCCAAAATGCTCTTGCATTCTTTAGAATCATCCATGTACTTAAGAGAATTGTTGATGTTCACGGTCAATCTTTGATTTGCTACTCGCATAGTAAGTTCACCCTTCTCACAATCAATGAGAATTCGACCGGTTGCTAGGAAAAGTCTCCCTAAGATGATGGGTGCATTAGCATCAAACTCGCAATCAAGTATTAAAAAGTCGACTAGAAACACAAAATTGTCCACCCTCACTATGACATCTTCGATCTTCCCCTCTGGTCTCACATGGGAACGATCGGCTAGTTGCAATATGATAGACATAGGTCTCACATCTCTCATGCCAAGCTTCACAAAAATTGATTTGGGCATCAAATTTACACTTGATCCAAGATCATAGAGTGCTTTCCCAATAAAATTGTCCTCAATAGCACACAGAATGATAAATCTTCCTAAATCCTTGTTCTTCAATGGCAAATTACTTAAAGCAGAGCATTACTCTTTTGTCGTGGCAATTGTCTCAAACTTCACCACTTTCCTCTTCTTCGTAACTATCTCCTTGTGAAATTTGGCATAAGTGGGAATTTGATTAATTGCCTCCATGAGTGGGACATTTATGTATAGTTGGCCCAATTTATCAACGAACTTCTTGAACTGAATCTCATCATTGTTCTTCTTTAGCCTCTGGGAAAGGGGGGTCTAACTTCTTCCACTGCAGGTGTAGGAACTGTTTTTGCTGTGGCAATTTTGCTAGATCCATCAGTAGGATCACATGTCAAACCTTCCTCCTTTTCCTTTTTCTCGAGAATTTGCTCAGGCATTTTTGTCTATTCAGGCACAGTTTTGAGTTAATAATCTTCACTCATCTCCCCCCCAAACTTATCTTATTGATTAATATGTTTTCCACTCCTTAGTGTGATTGCGCTACATTGCTCTTTACCGTGTGGCTTAGTGACTTCAGGGTCACTTGGAAGACGTGGCTGACGTTCTTGTAATGCCATGGCAATTTGGCCAACCTGACTCTCTAAAGTTCGCAATGAAGCACTGTGGCTTATAATAGCGTACCTTGATTCTTGATAGCTGTTGTATGCTCTTGAAGAATTGTCTTTGTACTTTGAATGAATTCTTGCATGGTCATTTACAAAAAACTAGTATTCGATGATGATGATGCCCCCTTGTTCGAATTATGCCATGGCATATTTGATTGAAAATTCTGGGGCTTATTCGTATTCTAATTCCGTGCTGGGGATTAGGATTGCTAGATCCTTGGTTTCCCCATGAAAAATTCTGATGTTGTCGCCATCCTGGATTATATGTGTTGGAGTAGGGATTGTTGTTGCCTTTTTGAAATTGCTCACATAATTGCTTGTCTCATGACTTCATGGGCACTCACTCTCATGATGATTGCCATAGCATAATAGACATGCTAAACTGGCCATGTTTACTTCCTTCACTTCATTGGAATGTTGGGTGTTCTTTGACATGTTGGTCATGGCTGAGAGTTGGGCAGATAGTGAATCCTTAGCTTCAAGCTTGAATATCCCTTGCACCTTCCTCCCGGTTCCAAGTCTTGTAGAAGAAAATTGACATTGTTGGCAATTCTGTCAAGAATGTCAAATGCCTCCTCGGGTGATTTGTCTAGCCAATTTCCATTTGCCGAGGCATCTAACATCATTCTAGTTGGTGCATTGACTCCTTTGTAGAACATAACAACTTGAGTCCAGTCTTGAAAACCATGATTTGTACACTTTCGAAGCAATCCCTTGTAACGATCTCAACATTCGCACATAGACTCGTCCTCACATTGTCGGAAAGAAGCTATGTCATTTCTAATCTGAGTGTTGAGATTTGGTGGATTATACCACAGCAAAAAGCTCTTGCATAGATCGGCCCATGACTCCATCGATCCGGACGGTACTCCACTCAACCATGCCCTTGCTCGGCCACATAGAGAATAAGGAAATAGTTTGAGCTTCAACACATCCTCATTTACTCCTTGTTGACGGAATGAGTTACAAACTTCTAAGAAAGATTGAATACGTTGCCTTACGTCCTTGTGCGCCATACCACTAAATTTCCCAATAGAATTCAGCATATTGAACATGACAGGCTTGAGCTTAAAGAGTGTATCTTGAATTTATGGTACCACGATGCTAGGATTAAGATCATCCAAGATAGGATTTAAATGATCCCGAATAGCCCTTGGTCGAGGTGCAGCGGCATTTTGATTTGCCCCGACATTTTGAACTACTGGATCTTGCAATGGTGGGTCCATAGCTCTACGCTGAGTACGTCTTCTTTGTCGAAATAAACGCTCAATTTCAGTCACTATAGGATAGAGAGGTAGGTCCTTTAGTAGACCTTCTGGACATGCACTGAGAAAAACCCTAAAAAGAAAAACAAGTAAACTAAACTAAGAAAATAAACAAAGTAAAACGAAAATGCAAGATAAAAATGACAAACTTTACTCTTGCCAGATCCCTAGCAACGACGCCAAAAATTTGGTGATGTCCATGTAGTGCTATAAATTATGTGGATCACATATGTGCAAGTATACACAGTCACGCAAGTAATAAAGGGTGAGTGAGTATCGTTCCCCCGAGGATTTGGGATAAAGTGTAAGTCAAATTTGTCAAGGCAAAAAGATATCACTAACTAAAAGGAAAAAAAGATACTAATATAAACAGATAGGAATGGATATGTACAGTGAAGGTGTAATGGTGAAATGCTATGACAATTTCAGACTGCAAGCAACTAAAATATGTCAAGGCAAATTAGAATGGATGGCGATGACATGATATATGTATGGAAGCAGTGTGCGAAGAGAATGGTGATTTGATTGCAAGAGAACAGTTAAAACAGAGAAAACACTTTATAAATGTTAATGCAAAAGCAGGATGCAAGAACACGAGTAAGCAATATGTTGTACTAACCCTCGATTGATGAGCTCTACTGGGAATGATTGATGGGGGTTCCTATGGAATTCTTAACATCACTCATATGAACATCTAGATGCTATGTGGTCTATTTATTTGACAGAGGTTTCTAAGGTATTCTCGCTCTCTCGATTCATAGGAACCTGACATTCTAAAATGTCATAACATCTCCTCTCTGTCTCAGTAGTGTCATCTAGCCTATCGACAAAGCACACTCCTTTTAGTAGTTGAAACCCTCACATAAGTCTTTCTCTAGAACCTAAGGTCAAATTAGGCTCAATTTGCAGTCTAGAACCCATTGCTCATGTAGATCCTCCCTTAGTTCCTCTTGGACACTAAGGATCTATGGCTAGGTTTCTCTCGAACACCTAGCGTGCACCTAAACAAGGGAAACTATCATGCCTCTTACAATGCTTAAATGATTAAAATCAATGAGAAAAACAAATATACAAACACATAGTATGCTAAACATTCATAGAAATAAAGAGTTAATCATACAAAAAAACAACCACCAAAATAAAGCAAACACATGGTGGTGTGAAAGTTAAAGATAAGTATCATTCAAAAACATCATCCTTAAACATCTACAATAACCCTCTCAAAGTTATAAAAATAAAGCAAAGGAAGAAGGATAGAAGACACCCTCGGTGTGCACAGCTGATAAGTGCTCAACACACTATCACTTTTTACTCCTTTTATTGGCATTTATCACTAAATATACACCCACTTGAACCAATGCATGTGCCTAGTGTGATATATTTAGAAGTTATACACATATAGATAATATTTACAGAAAAAGGCATGTTTTACTGCGTCTTCATATCTGTGCAGGAGAACCAGTGCCGCGGCAGTGACAAGGCCGAGGCAGGACCTGATGCCGAGGCAGCAGCAGAAAGACAGGAAGCAAATTTATAGGCGATGGAAAGACAAAAATCCAAGGAACGTGTCTGGACTTGAAGCCCATAAATCGGAGCTAGCTAGCACAAGGAAAAGCCCAAAGGAAGACCACGCGGGAAAGCCCCCTTAGCCGAATATAAACTTGGAAATAAATTATTATTATTATGTACTTTACTTGTTCCCTACTCCAAGTTGTATTCTACTTAGGAAAGGTTTGCCCTAGGTCTAGCCTATATAAAGACCTAGCCACCCAATGTAACAAAAAACGAAATACCTAGGGAGAGCCGACTTCTACTCTTGTTTCTTTCCTCTCCATCATGTTCTAAAACCTTCATAGGGTTTAGGTGAAGGTTGTAGAGTATTTGTGAGAGGAGATTTTACTTAGAATTTTATTCAATGCAATAAAGATTATCAAGGTTTGCTTATCCTTTGTTATTCCTTGTTTCACAATTGAGCTCGGGAGAGGATATTGTGATCATCCATTTATCTAAGCTCGGGAGAGTTAGATTCACGAAAGGGGTAAGCTCGGTGTTTCAATCGCGAAATACTAACTCGGCCTAGGGATAGGTTAAGAGTTTCAGCGGCTAAAAGAAGTGTGAGATTGGTTGGTGAGTATAATTGGTTCACGCCAGGAGGTATCATCAAGGACTAGTCATCAACAGCACTCCGACTTAGGGATAAGCGGAGTCATTCAAGGACACTTTGTCGAACTTTGGTAAAGTCTGCCCACGAGCAAGGGATTGCCGCGGCAGACAGTGTTATCGCTGCCTAGGCAGTAAACTGCAGTGCTGCCGAGGCGGAGATATACAATTGCATTGGGTAAAGACAAGTCAATCAATTCTACAATATAATACAACTGGATCCTAGCCCATATTTCTCTCTCTATTATTTCAATCTTTTACTTTAGTTATTTTAGTTTAGATAATTCAAACCAACTTATCTGTGTTTTTATCTTTCTACAGAACAAGGAGGTGAAGAAAGCATATTAAGTATATCAGTCCCTGAGGAGACGATAACTCGATAAAATACTTATCACTTATTACTTGCGATGTGTCCACTTGCACTGAACACGCACTTTTGAAACGCGACAACAGCCACCTGCCTCTTCAACCACCATGGTACGCCTTAGCGTGCTAGCCCCTCTCGGGTGCCTAGCACGCCACTCCCTTCAGGCTCTATCAATGGAGGACCCTTCGGACGATGGCTGGGAAGAAAGGTGGAAGCTTTCTTTCGCCGCAAGCAGCTCCAAATTTGTCTATTTTTTCGTGTCCAAGATCCTCAAAAAAAGGTATGGTCTTTTCTTAAGTCACCATGCCTTATAAAAAGAGGGTGAAAAACCCTAAGGTTTAGTAGAAATTCCATTTGTACCCCTATTCACGTGATGACATTTCTGACATGGTGATAGTGGTCCCCTATAGTGGTGGTTGTGGCCAGCTGACACTCCTTTCAAAATATTTTCTTGTCTTTTAGTGCCGCACATGTGGTATCCAGATTTTCCATGACATTTTTCCATCGCTATTCTTCTGCGAATGCCATGACAAATTTTCTTTGCTCCCTTTTTGCTTTACCTATGCACAACAGCCAAAAGCACGACTTTCCCCGTAAAATAACACCTATTGCCACACCAAAAATGCCAAGGCATAACTAGAAACTACATGCAATGTTATGATCCTAGATGCAACTAAATGTTCATGTATGCACTTAAAGACACTCAATAACTTAAGTAAAAAGGCTTAAAATATAGACTTTTTGCGTAGTTATCACTAGGATTGCGTCGAACTCCTGAAACGGCAAGACCATAAGATCGGCTGGGAAGATAGACCCTTTCACCTCGATCTGACACCTCCAATATGCCTTATCCACCAACACATCTAACCCCAAAGGACTGGTCACATAGACTCCTATCTTTAGATCCTCCGCTGGTAACCCCCATTGCTGCGATATCCCACTACGGATATACGAGTGGGTAGATCCTGAGTTCACAAGAGCAATTATAGGGACAGAAAACAAACTGAACGTACCTGAGATAAAATATGTTGTAGCACAATCCTCTTGTGCTTTCACCATATACTGCCTCGTCAGTGCTCTAGCGGTGGACTGAAAGGTGCCTTCTGATGCATGGCTAGTATCGCCACGTGAGAAACCACGACCCCTCTAGGCCTGAAACATAATCCTCTGAGCTTGACCAGGTGGAGACGTCACAACCTCGATATTGTCCTTCACAAGATGATCCAGTGTCCCACACTAAAAACAAGCTCTAGCATTGCCCCAACACTCTCCTTAGTAGCTCCAACCACAACGTCTACAAGTCTTAACACTGGCACTCATCTTTAAACTCTCCGGACCCCCAGCAGAAGAAGACAAAAATTGTCTCCTACGTCCCATAGACTCTAATCTCTAGTTTGACCTTGAACCCTGATTCAATGCTCCTCTTTTCTGGTTCCAACGGTTCCTACTCCTACCGGAGTGAGACTGAGAGTTACCTGCATGACTCTAACTGGCCCCACCGGTGACTCCCTAGCCAACAGACGACCCATAAGTTAACCCCTGAACCTACTCTAACGACTTGGCACTAACAGCTAACTCTAAGAACACCTCAGGCGATGTAGCAGTAAGATAAGTCTGGGTATCCTTCCTCAAACCTCTCAAGAACCTCTTACATCTCATCTTCTCTATAGTAACAAGCTCTAGAACATACCAGCTCAACTGTAGGAACTCCTGCTCATAAGCGAAGACTGAATGATTCCCTTGCACAAGATGGGTAAACTGCTCCCTCAGGGTATCGATGTGAGTCTCACCTACATACTTACTCTGAAACTCCTCAAGGAAATCCTCCCACTTTGGGCGATGAGTATATCAACCCTACTCCACCGTCTCCCACCACTCTCTCGCGTTGCCTTTCAGAAGCGAAAACACACACGATAGCTTGTCTTCTGATCTCAGCCTCATTTGACTCACTATCCACCTTGTTTCATGCGACCATTGATCCGCATGCACGAGATTATCTTGTCTTGTACCAAAAAAGTCTGCAGCTCCCTATCTCTGCACCCTCTCCACTAGTGCCTCACGAGGCGTAGAAGATGGCCTCGGTATAGCTCTCATTATCCTACGTAGGGTACAGTTGAACTGAGTAAAGTAGTTGGCCCCTTGACCAAATGCATCGTCCGATGACACCTCCTCATTGGGCTCATACTTGTAGTTAGAGTCTCCTCCCCGAGAACCCCTAGTCTCCTCACGCTCTCTAACACGCCTTGACATGATCAACTTCTGCAAAAACAACAAGCAAGATTATACCATCGAAATTTCAGTTTTAAAGAAAGTACGATATCGACTCATGGGCAAGTACTTGTCTAACACCTATATAACACACCAGACTCCCCCGGGGACTTCCTCAAACCGACTCAACCTAAGCTCTAATACCACTAAATGTAACACCCTTAACCCGGTGTCACATTTGGCCTCCAGCCCAAAACCTGTATTTCAAAATTTCTTTCAAAAGCCCATTAATGAGCCAACTCAAGTATAAATATAATTCATAAAATCCATTTAAGTTAAAACATAAGTCCAAAATAGTTTAATGTAGCTGGAGCTCCAAAATATTACAAAACATTTAAAACATTCAACCCAAATAAATAAACAGAGTTACAATTATATATAGGGTTCAAAATAGTACAAGCCCACTAAATCTATAACGATACTCTTACACATAGTCGATGCTGAAATCCAAACCTCGATGGTGCTCCACAGAAACTGGTTTCACCTAACTTACGCACGAAAACACATTTCGAATGCTGAGTTACAAAAGCTTAATGGGTACACTGTAACTCGGCCAACATCAAGCGTATCATAAGCAGTAAAGCAAAGCATATAAATATTATGCATGGTATAATGGTCTAGCATGCTTACCTACCACATGGCATAAATGAATGTATAATAACGCACACAACTTATACATGTCACAACACAAAACAAACACAAAAATGAGGCTTGCGTCCACACAGCATCGAGATCTTACACTCAAGATTGAGGTCTCCTCAAATCATATGCTCAGAATGTTACATCGAGCATGTTCGAACGAGGTCGCCCAACGTTCGGAATAAGTAATCTGGATGGAGGCCTCCCAACCAATCCCATGTTCGGAATGTTACATCGAACATCTTCGAATGAGGTCGCCCAACATTCGGAATAAAGTCTTCAATACATCACCTGGAATATTACATTGGATGGCCTTCAATGTGTTACAGCACTTTTGGATATCCGGATTTCTATCAAACAAGGACTCAACACACATAAAAGATCCACCTAGGATCTTCACATTAAGACGTATTAAGACTTATCATAACTTAGTCTTTCAGGGTTAAAAACATCAATCTTGGTTTAACAATTCATTTCATAGTGTAAATGTAACACCTTTCATTTTTGGAAAATTTTAAAATATTAAATTTGAAATAAAATAAATATATAAGTATATAAAAAAATTAATTAGTATACCTTTTTGAAACCATATTAGATTCAAAACCAAAAAAAAAATTAACCTTCTTTATCCTCTCAAACCCCTGTCACCGCCGCTTCCCTCACCGCCAGCCAGAGGCCCTCATCGCCGTCACCATCTGGTCCGTCTCCCCTCCCCGACCAAAACCCCTCCTTCAACGCGCCGAGCCGCCGTCTGGATCGCCCAGAATCGAGGCCGAGAGCTTCGAAATTTTTCTAGGGTTTGAAACCCTTCGGTTTCTCGTCGAAATCGACCGCCGGTTGACGTCGTTCAGGCGCGTCGTCCGGCCTGTCGTACTCCTCGTCCAAAGCCGTCCAAAACCCCTCTGGTTTTGTCTCCGACCATCGCCGTTTGAACCCTCGCCGGAGTTTTTCCGTTTCGGTAAGTTTGGTAAGCCTTCCGAGTTGTTTTCTGGTACTTTTGCTCAGTTTTAGGGTGTTTTAAGTTGAATCTCTAAATAATCCGGTTTCTATGAGTGTTTTCTGGCCGTTTAGGGCCGCGCGTGGCCTCCACGCGCCGCCAGGGCGATTTCCGGCAGCCCTGGACGGTGGCCTGGAGGCGGCCGGTCCAAACCGGCCCAAACCCGGTCCGAGCCAACCATGAACCGGCCAAACCGAGCCGAACCAGTCTTGAACCGAACCGGTCAAACCCAACCCGTTGACCGTTGACCAACCTGACCCGTTGACCCGTTGACCGACCCGTTGACCGACCTAACCCGTTGACCGTTGACCATTGACCATGATGCCAGCGCTGACCGTTGACTTTGACTACTGATGTCAGCATGACGTCAGCGTTGACTTTGACTGTTGACGTCAACGTTGACTTTGACCCAAAAAGTCAAAATTTTCAAAAACTCCCATTTTATGTTTTTCGACGTCCTGAGTCCATCCGTGAAGTCTGTTTTTCGAAATTCGAATCCGAAAGCCTCCAAATTGGACTTCAAAATCTCGAGTCAAACTTTTCTTCTAAGTTAACTTAAGTCCAGAGTTTTATCTAAGGTCTAAAATTTATATCTGTTTGTTTGTAGGACCCTATAGTTCTCCCGGTTGTGTACCGACCCAGCCCAGTTCCTCCCGCTTTGACCGATCCCGAGATCCGATCGTGACCCGTATGTTTTTAATACCCGTGAATAATCAATTCAATGTTTAACTCAAGTATTAATAAAAATTCTATCTTATATTTTTAGGGTCCAGTACAGCTACAGAGCGTGGCTCGAACGCCCAGTAGATCACCTGTCTGTTTCTGCCATTGAGGTGTGTTCCTTGTGTGCTATATAACTGTATTTTACCGTTTTACGTTTTAAACGAATCAAGTATGTGCACATGACTGTTTTCTGGGTTTATATAAACATTTGCTTTGAATCTTAGGATATATCATTTTATGATTTATCGTATGTCTGATATGTCCTGATTTATGTATACCTATTGCCTGTTTAATTTCTGTTACTACCATCATGATTCCTGTTATTATTGCATGCCTGCCATCTTAGTATTGGGATGATGAGTAGTATTTAATATCCGGTTCAGCCTTGATCCAGCTGGTAATTCCGCCTGTTTACGGTTCCTAACCTTAGTTAGGGTAATTCCGCCTGTTATCGGTTCTCGTGCATTAGCCTGTTATTGGTTTTACAAATTATTTTGTGAACATTATTTTCCAGTTACCCTGTTTTGGTGACATTTTATATATTTTAAATTTTTAGACAATATTTACTTTTATTTGCTTTAGTTAAATAATTTTTTTTATGCCATATGTTTTGTAAATAAAAACAATGTGACCTCTCTAGTCGGGCTTCCCGCATAGGCCGGTTTAGGGGGTTACAGTAAAGATTAATAGGGACCCTTAATTACAATTACCGACCCCAAACTCTATATCGACTTAAGCAAGATTACCGACCCCTAACTCTATGTGGGGGATGGAAACACCCTGTATCGATACCCTTATAAAGGGGGTAACGAAACACCGGGTATCGATACGCTTTGACCAACTCTAAGGTCAACTAAGTAGGACTTTCCCGCTTCGATATTGGTATCAAATCGGAGATGCCACTTGATAAGTGCTCAACACACTATCATTTTTACTCCTTTTAATGGCATTTATCACTAAATTTACACCCACTTGAACCAATGCATGTGCCTAGTGTGATATATTTAGAAGTTATACTCATATAGATAATATTTACAGAAAAAGGCACGTTTTAATGTAGAGACAAGGCCGAGGCAGGACCTGATGCCGAGGCAGCAGCAGAAAGACAGGAAGCAAAGTTATAGGCGATGAAAAGATAAAAATCCAAGGAACGTGTCTGGACTTGAAGCCCAAGAATCGGAGCTGGCTAGCACAAGGAAAAGCCCAAAGGAAGACCACGCGGGAAAGCCTCCTTAGCCGAATTCAAACTTGGAAATATATTATTATTATGTACTTGACTTGTTCTCTACTCCAAGTTGTATTCTACTTAGGAAAGGTTTGCCTTAGGTCTAGCCTATATAAAGACCTAGCCACCCCATTGTAATAGACAACGAAATACCTAGGGAGAGCCGACTTCTACTCTTGTTTCTTTCCTGTCCATCATGTTCTAAAACCTTCATAGGGTTTAGGTGAAGGTTGTAGAGTGTTTGTGAGAGGAGATTGTACTTAGTCTTTTATTCAATGCAATAAAGATTATCAAGGTGTGCTTATCCTTTGTTATTCCTTGTTTCACAATTGAGCTCGGGAGAGGATATTGTGATCATCCATTTATCTAAGCTCGGGAGAGTTAGATTCACGAAAGGGGTAAGCTCGGTGTTTCAATCGCGAAATACTAACTCGGCCTAGGGATAGGTTAAGAGTTTCAGCGGCTAAAAGAAGTGTGAGATTGGTTGGTGAGTATAATTGGTTCACGCCGGGAGGTATCATCAAGGACTAGTCAGCAATAACACTTCGACTTAGGGATAAGCGGAGTCATTCAAGGACACTTTGCCTAACTTTGGTAAAGTCTGCCCACGAGCAAGGGATTGCCGCGGCAGACAGTGTTATCGCTGCCCAGGCAGTCAACTGCAGTGCTGCCGAGGCAGAGATACACAATTGCATTGGATAGAGACAAGTCAATCAATTCCACAATACGATACAACTGGATCCTAGCCCATCTCTCTCTACTATTTCGACTCTTTATTTTTATTTAGTTATTTTAGTTTAAATAAATCAAATCAACTCACTTGTGTTTTTATCTTTCTACAGAACAAGAAGATGAAGAAAGCATATTAAGTATACCGATCCCTGAGGAGACGATAACTCGATAAAATACTTATCACTTATTACTTGCAATGTGTCCACTTGCACTGAACGCGTACTTTTGACACGCGACAAGTTTTTGGCGCCGTTGCCGGGGACTGGCAACTAAATTTTGTTTTCTTTATTTTCTTGTTTTTAGTTATTTTTACTAACATATTTTCTTTTTCTTTTTCTTTAAAAATTATAGGTGTTTTCAAGTGAAGGATTTTCAAGATGCAAGGAGAAAGAAGGAAATCCATTCGAGAGTTGATGTTGGAAGATATGAATCGAGCTAATCAAGAATTTCCTAGATTACATGATGATTATCTATGCCAACCAAGAGCAACCCAACAAGTTTATGCTTGGGCAAATTTTTGTTTTAATTGCGGAAATGACCATTTGGTTAACAACTGCCCAGGCAATACTGGAACATATGGCCACATAGAGGACCATAGATGGAACCAACAACAAAATCCTTCATGGTATGATCAAAACACTCAAAAATTTTACCATGACAATTTTGTTGATGTTACAGATATGCCATGGCAATATAATTCTTCTCAAGAGTATCCAAATTCATTGGAGGAAACATTGAAAGCGTCAATGGCTAGAATTGAAGAATTAATGACAGAACAATCAAGGCTATTGGATGCACATATAGCTAGATTGGATGCACCCATGAAGGATTCAGAAGATCAATTGCAGGGATCCATATATGCCATGGATGAGTCTCCCGAAATAATTGTCGCGGCAATAGAGAAGCCTGAACAGGGCAATGTCACGATACCACTCAACGAGGCCGGTGAGAGTAATGCTCTAGAAAATTCTGAGGAGTCTGATTTCCATGATGTTACGGCAGCAAAGATGCTGAAAAAGGAAGCTGAGGATTACTCTCACTCACAGCTGTCGGGGCAGTTACACAACGACATGCTTGATCAACAAGATGGCAATGCCGTGATAATGGAATATGAGATGGTAACGAATAAACCTTTTGAATTCTTTAAAAACTCATCTCTTCCATTGCAGGTATCTTTCGAGGAATCAACGTTACAAGATTTGAAGCCATCACAAATAGGATATGATTGTTTGGAAGATGATATTTTATCTGTGACAATTCCCTCTAATATTAGTTCCAAGCCAAAGTCTCTACTGATGGAGATTACTGAGAAGCATAAGAAACGATGTAGGTTGATTCTTGAAGACTTCAAGAAAGATGATTCTTCACTTGACTTACACCGAGTTTTGGCAAAAGATTGCCACGGCAATTGGCTATCACAGCAATCGCCATGACAACGAAGGCTATATCCAACTATGATGGAAGTTAATGACAAGGAGGTAATTAAGTGGTTGGATGGTGATATAATTTTTTCTAACAAATTATTTTTGCCTTCAGAAACAATATCAAGTTGGAGGATAGGCATGGACTACAAAAGCACACAAACGGGAGACACCTCCACCATGATAGCACATATGGGAGTATCCGTACCCGTATTAGCCCATATATTTTTGAGTAGAATTGTCACTCGATGGAGAGTGCAGATGGACTATAAAAAATATCGAAAACGACCCTCCATAAGTTTTCTTTATATTCTTATTTTTTTCCTCTTTTATTTTATTTGGTATTTTCATGAATTCTCTTAATTATAGTGTTTAAGAATAATTATCTTCTCTTTACTTGAATATTTCCTTCTCTATTTAGGTTAGGATAATAAGCAAGAATAAGGGAAAAATAGTTCACAGCAGAAACTCTACCGAGGCAATAAAACAGTGTCAGGGCCGCAGCAGTCCCAACGGGCAGAACAGTGTAACGGCTAGTCTGCCGAGATTCCTGCCGCGGCAGGAAAAGGAAACGGTTACAAACGGCTAGTAGTCCCAATGGTCACAAGGCCGAGGCCTATATAAGAAACTCCTTCTTCTTGAACTATTCAGTCTTATTTTCTTGTTTTCTTCAGTACTCATAACAATCACTCTCTCAATTACTCTCTGCCTACTAATCCCTTTTAAATCTCCAGATTCTCTTCAAGAAAACCTCCAAGAACTAAATTTTCTCTTTCTTGATGGTAACTTACAAAAGATTCACCCCAACCAACGTTGAAGATCGATTCAACTGATCTTTCATCGCAAGGCAGCTTTAGGAAGAACAAGGGTTCCAGCACGCGGACGAAGAGAATTATGGCATTGAACACTACCTGTTCGACAGAATCAAGTACTAGAACTGGGAAATATTCTGTTTACAACCTGCCCAGGCAAACGCCACGGTCGTGCGGGAGTTCTACGCTCATGGGCCTAGCAAAGACTCCCTATTTGTTCATTGTCGCGGCAGGCCAGTGCAGCTTGATGCCGAGACGATCAACAACTTTTACGGCCTCACCCCGAACAGCGATCTCCATGCTGACTTCTTGGAAGATATCACTGCCGAAGACTATGAACTTATCAAAGACGATCTTTGTTACGCGAACACTCCATGGGAAACCGGTACCCATCGAGGATCCGTAACAAGACAAAGTTTGAAGCCGGAGGCCAAGATGTGGAACACCTTCGTCAAACGACGCCTCATCCCAACATCATACAATAGCACGGTGGATCGCAAGAGATTGGTGCTTATCCAATCCATCATCAACAAGAGGACCATCAACATTGGAGAAATTATCTTACGAGAAATTCACGAGTGCGGTAACAAAGATAGAGGACCATTGTATTTCCCTTGCTTGATTACAGGTTTATGCGTTTCTGCAGGTGTACCCATTGAAGAAACGGACGAATACATACCCCTAAGACGAGGATGGACCAGGGATTTCTGCCACAAAGTCATGCAGATCACACAAGCAGAACCTGTCCAGGCAACACCGCAGCAGTTCACTACCGATACTGCTGTCGGGGCCCAGTACACGGCAGACATGCCTAGTACTGCCCACACCTCTGCCGCAGCAGACTCGTACCAAGAAATCTTACAGCGAATGGTCGCAATGGATCTTCGACAACAAAGGTACATGGAGTACCAACGGGACTTCAATAGCACTCTCGCCCAGATGATGTTGCACGCCTTCCCGGACCAAGGCGTATAATTCCCGGAGTTCCCGAACAACATGTTCGTCACAGCCGCACTGTACACCGAGACTACACCAGCCCCAGGAAGACCGAGGCCATTTTTCCACGCGGACCCTCAGCCCCAATACCAGGCTGCAGGACCATCTAGGGCGGCAGATTCTGCCGCGGCCTCGTCTGTCAGCCGAAGGCCATCCAAGCGGAGGGTCGTTTTCAGCACTTCACCCAGATCGCCAATTATCATGGGCAGTCTATCCGCCGAGATAGATGCCTATGTACACTAAGGTTCTACTGCCGTCGGCCCAAGCACACACCACACCGGAGAAGCAACTACGATGGGAGGAGGAACGAACGTGATGATCACCGAAGAGATGGCGGATATTGAAGAAGGAGAAGAAATAGAAGCCCCGATGCATAGGACACCACCCACTCGAGTCCAGCCGTCGAGGCAAGCAAAAGCGCAGCCATCGCCCTCCCCAAAGACAGCACTTGGCATCAAGGCCACGGAAAAAAATTGTTACGAGCAGCTCTTCGGAGTCGCTTTAAATAGTCTTTGTCCATTAATTGCTTTTACTGTTTTTCTTGTTGCATATAATTCATATTCTGTTTTGCCGCTTATTCCTTCCAAATATAAAGCATTGAGTACAATGTTTGGTTTGAGTTTGGGGGTGCAGATTCACTGCCAAGGCAGCAATCTACTGCCGCGGCCTTACTTGAATTAACTGCCTACAGTCTTGCACTGCTCATCATCAGTATTACCCTAGTTTATTCTTTAAGGCTATAGAAATCTTTCTCCTTACCATGTTTAGGCTCTGTCAAGAGGGCTTAACCTTAGGATGCTTAAGGATGAAAACTTAGAAGCTTACTATAGGTAGAACTTTAAACACTTTTGGGACTAGTTGGATTATAGGAATTCTTTTAGTGAACTCGGGTGATAAAGACTTAGATTTTTGGAAAAGTAACTAGAGGTGCCTACCACCGGCTCTAGAAAGTCTCTTCTTCATGCTAGAGGTGCCCGAAATTGGCTCTAGTATGTGTTAAGGAATATTAAAAATAAAGAAGGATTTTAGTAAAAAGAAAAACACAAGTCTTTGAGGTGCCCGAAACCGGCTCAAGATTTGGGGTTTGAAAAAGAAGAGAACACTTAACAATTGTCTATTTGTCTTGAACTTAGAGTTTATCTAAGAAAGCCTTTAATCAACTTGTCCACAAAAACACACCCACTCACAAATCCTATAGTTTGTTTCTAGGTAAACCCTTGGGTAACCGAATGGTTAAGACTAAAGAATAGGCCTAGCTATGGTGGGAGAATAGATGGACATGTAAGACCAAGAGACCGAGGCAGGACCTGATGTCGAGGCAGCAGCAGAAAGACAGGAAGCAAAGTTATAGGCGATGGAAAGACAAAAATCCAAGGAACGTGTCTAGACTTGAAGCCCAAGAATCGGAGCTGGCTAGCACAAGGAAAAGCCCAAAGGAAGACCACGCGGGAAAGCCTTCTTAGCCGAATTCAAACTTGGAAATATATTATTATTATGTACTTGACTTGTTCCCTACTCCAAGTTGTATTCTACTTAGGAAAGGTTTGCCATAGGTCTAGCCTATATAAAGACCTAGCCACCCCATTGTAATAGACAACGAAATACCTAGGGAGAGTCGACTTCTACTCTTGTTTCTTTCCTCTCCATCTTGTTCTAAAACCTTCATAGGGTTTAGGTGAAGGTTGTTTAGTATATGTGAGAGGAGATTGTACTTTGTCTTTGTTTCAATGCAATAAAATTATCAAGGTTTGCTTATCCTTTGTTATTCCTTGTTTCACAATTGAGCTCGGGAGAGGATATTGTGATTATCCATTTATCTAAGCTCGGGAGAGTTAGATTCACGAAAGGGGTAAGTACGGTGTTTCAATCGCGAAATACTAACTCGGCCTAGGGATAGGTTAAGAGTTTCAGCGGCTAAAAGAAGTGTGAGATTGGTTGGTGAGTATAATTGGTTCACGCCGGGAGGTATCATCAAGGACTAGTCAGCAATAACACTTCGACTTAGGGATAAGCGGAGTCATTCAAGGACACTTTGCCTAACTTTGGTAAAGTCTGCCCACGAGCAAGGGATTGCCGCGGCAGACAGTGTTATCGCTGCCCAGGCAGTCAACTATAGTGCTGCCGAGGCAGAGATACACAATTGCATTAGATAGAGACAAGTCAATCAATTCCACAATACGATACAACTGGATCCTAGCCCATCTCTCTCTACTATTTCGACTCTTTATTTTTATTTAGTTATTTTAGTTTAAATAAATCAAATCAACTCACTTGTGTTTTTATCTTTCTACAGAACAAGAAGGTGAAGAAAGCCTATTAAGTATACTGGTCCTTGAGGAGACGATAACTCGATAAAATACTTATCACTTATTACTTGCGATGTGTCCACTTTGCACTGAACGCACACTTTTGACACGCGACACCACTATAAGTCCCCGTATCGAAACACGGGCAAGGCGTTTCGAAACGCTTGCCCAAAATAACCTATTTCTCTCAGGGGTATCGATACCGGTATTGATACCTCTGCACGAAATACAAAATTGGACCTGGAAATTCATAAGAACCCTCCCCAAATTTTATCTATTCGATCTAAAATTATTCCTACATGTTCATGGAAGTATTTAAGGTGTGTTTACATCAATTTTAACAATTAACTCAACCTTAAGCAAAAATCACCATTAAAGCTCATTAAGCTAACAACCAAGACATCATGCATCAAACCTACATGTATGCAATCTACTATGGTATGAATGATGATAGGAAGAGTTGAGAGTACCAACCTTAGCAAGCAACAAAAAAAACGTCCTCTTTGCTTCTCCTCTAGCTTTCTCTTTTCAAAGGCTTGAAGATGGTCCCCCAACCTCTTTCTCTACAAGAGAAAGATAAACGACAGATTAGCAACGTCTTGGGATGATTCTAGATCCTAAAAACGCTAGAAAACTTAGATTCTAAGCTCTTAAAACCCAAACCCAAGCTATACCAAAAAAAACCTCTTAACTCTTCATCCTCACTAAACCCACCATTCTTTACCTTGTTTTGTAGATCACAAACACCTCTACAACTTACCCTTTAAGCATAAACCGAGATTTCCAACAAAACTTACCAAGATTTCACCTTTAGATTCTCTCTTTTCTTGCTACAAGTGTGAGAAAAATGGAAAGAAAGAAGAGAAAAAATGAGATCATGGTCTGAAACCATTAAACCCCTCTCTCCAACTCATCTTATTTGACATTTACCAAAATGCCCTCTACAAAAAACCCTAAGACCCTAATCACTCAAACCCAGCAAGCCTAAGCCAAAAACCACTCAACTCGGGGCCCAAAACCAAAGCCCAAACTCTCAAGTTAACCCGATGCTTGAATCTGAATCCGTATCGTTAAAATTTTAGTGATCTGGGCTTAAGGGATTAATGTTGGACTTAAAGAATTAATAATATACATACATTAATTAAATACATATACATACATTAATTTATAAATAAATTATATACATATATTAGTATACATTTAGTATATATATATATATTAAAGTATATTATATACATATATTAATATATACATCTAGTATATATACATATATATATATAAGTAATAAGTATACATACAATCTATATTATATACATATATTAATGTATACTATATAATATATAAGTATACATATACTTACTTACATACTTATATATATATATATTATATATATATACATACATACATATATTATATATAGTTTTTTATATATAATATTATACATTCTATATTTCCATATATAATATACATTTTATATTTTTCATATATAGTATCATACCATATATAATATAAATTTTATATATAAAATATATTTTATATATAGTATAAATTTCATATATAGAATACGTTCAATGTTTAGTTTAAATTCCATATATAGAATATATATTTCATATATAGTATAAATTTTATATTCATTTTTAAATGTATTAAACAATAATGTAAATGTATAAATTATAATGTATTAAAGTACATTAAAATTAAAATTTTTACCGAATTTAACTATTATTAATTTATAATTTTTTTAATTTAATCTTTACAACTTTATTTTTATTTTAAATTGACTACTATTTATTTTTCTAATTTAGTGTTTTTAACAAGATGATATTTTATTTTATTAATGTTTATCTTTTTTAATTTAAAACTTTATTCTTTTTAGTCTAATGTTTATTCCTTATTATTTTTTAATTTTTTTAATTTAGCCCAATTTTTAAGATATAAATCATTTGATGATATTTTTGTTTAGTCTAGTGTGTAATATTTATTTTTAATGAGATTCATGCTAGTTAAAGACGTTAGATATTAAATAATTAATTCGAAATGAATGAGCAATCATTCAACTCAAAGTCTATCGGTTATTTACTTAATTAATTATTTGTACTAAATTAAAACTTAATAATTTTAATTAATATGAATTTAAAACCCAAATTAATTCGCCCTGAAATAAAGCCGACTTGAAATGAACCCGACCTGAAATGAACTTGTCAATTATTTGATTTGGACCCGAACCGTTTGAACCCGACCTGAAATAAACATGACTTGAAATGAACTCACACCCGATCCTAATCGAGTCAAAACATTAAATCAACTTAAAATGATATGTATACAATTTTACCCGACCTAAAACCCATCGGAATAACTTTTTTTACATCCCTACCGCCAACTCTTTCTTCGACCGCGGTTTGCACCTCTGTGTAGCCAAAAATCAACATTGAATAATATATTTAAATCTTACCATAAACAAATTAATTAAATTAAAAGAACAAAAGTTTTATCGGTATCTATTTACCCATGTGCATGTGTATATGGAACATGTATTATTTCGTTGTTAGGCAATGTTAGTGCTGACTCGATCAAAAAGAAGGTAATGTTAGTGCTGCATTTTCCTTGAGCATCTTTCCGCAGGAAAAACATGAGATTTAAAGAAGAAAAAGGAGCATCGAACAAGAAGAATTAGTACAACCAAACGAGGAAAACAAAAGGAAATAAAAACCAGAGCATGCACCTTCCATAACAGCAGCACCATGAACAACAAACCCCACAGAGAAGGTCAGCATAAGAAAGAAAGTCTTGATTCCAGATTCAGCCAAACCCTCAGAAATGTCCAAGAGTACCTCGTTTTTAACTATACTCCATCCAATTCCCCATTTCTCTTTGTTTCTTTCTCTGTTTTCTATTTTCTCTTTTGTTTCTCAATGTTTTGAATCTGGATTCTCTTCTGTTTTTCTGCAATTGGATATAGATACCCTTTTGAGAAATACGTTCGGATCTTTCGAATTTCAATTCCAGTTATGGAGTCATGTGTAAGAATCTTCCTTTTCGATGAGAAATTTTGATTTCCCAGAACTTTTTTCTTTTGGAAAGAATTCCTGAACATTTCATTTCTTGTTATTGGGTAAAATTTGTTGGATTTGCACTTAGATTTAAGGACCCTTTTGATAATTTAATTTAGATCCCTCAAGTTCTGCTTGATTGCACAATCCCAGTTTCTATTTATCATAGAAGATTCTGTGTGTTTAAAATCTTTTATCCCCCTCTGAATGCCTTTATTTTGGTTTTATCCTGTTATTTGATTATGGCATTGTGTTTGTCGAAGCATGGAAATTACTAGGATTAAAAAGAGGTTATTCCTATTTCATTTAGCCTGGATTTTCTGGTAATAAGGGCAGTTATGCACGGGGGAAGTTCATAAAGGATGTGACTCTGTGTTTTGATGTGCTGACTAAACAGCATGGATTTCCTAATTCAATTTGGCTAGAGATCAATGATAACATGGGCTACAATGTTGTTTTCGCTAAATGAAATCTCTCTGGGTGTAAATTGTAAAGAGGATGAACAAAAACAAATTTTAGCTTCGGTAAGGTTGGCTTGTCTTGTTATGTCATTGTCACCTATATTAGCTCCTCCATGTGGTTTTAATGAGTGTTAGGAAATTATTTGTGTTTTCTACCTTTTGGTTTTGAATAGAAATGCAATTATGTGCTTACTATTTTTGTTTATTTTGAATCGTACCTTCATCTAAGAGTATGTAAAACTTGCGTAACTAGTCCATTGTCATGTCTGTGGAGACCCAATTTTTCTTTGTTTATGAGCTTACTTCTCTCAAATTATTGCATTCAATGCAAAATTTGATATTCTTGTATGCCTTTTATTAAGGTTGCTTAAGGGTCGCAGCATTCCCGGAAAAGTATTATTGACCAGAAGGTTGGAACCATCGATCAATTCTGGCTTACAGAAACAATATCACAGAAGTTATTCTCAGAATGACGCTGGAAGAAGTAATGATGTGGAGAAATACATAGAGGTGATGTTGATAGTGAATATGTATTGTGTCTAATAGTTATTTTAGTACTACAGTACCAAAAATAATTATCATATCAGTAGTGTGGCTTTTTATTTCTTTAAAATTTGGTAATATTGTTAACCAAAAAAATTTTGTTTCATATAGGTAGGGGTCAGAGATACGAGTATCTCGGATATTAATATATCTGTTAATAAGTTAAGATCTTCAACCTCGAACATCGAGCATGCTGCTAGGGATGTCAAATCTGTAATGGGTGCAAGATCCACAGATTCTGCAAGGGTTTTGAAGTTCACTAAAGAGCTCTCAGGGCAAATGGTTGTAATAGGTACATGTCTATTTTGTTGCTTCAGGATGATTTATCTATTTATTAGAGTCTGTTTACTCTGCTGAAACTTGTACGAGATGTTAATTGAGCTAATATAAAAATGATATATAAGTAGGTTTTACAAGCTTCTTTGTCTAGCTCAAAACTAGTGCTTTTATATCAAGCTTCTGCTGATTTTTTTATATTTTTTTAGTGCTTATATAGTAGAAAAGCCAATTCAAAAGTTCCTACCTGCTTGTGTTGTCAATTGGAGATTGCATCCTGACATTAAGATGTATAAAGTTTGTGGCAGCATGTTGATCGTAACATATGTGTAGTTTTGTACAAGTTAATAGAACTTTTTGGACTGCGTGTAGTATATAGATGCTAAATCTAAATGTGTATGAGCTCCTTTATAAAAGTGTATTCTCCTTTCTCTTGGAAGTTTTGAACCATTATGGTGTATGTTGCTAAAACATGCTTCCTTGCTTGGAACTGTCACAACAATATATAACTGTGAACAAATTTTGTTCATGATGCATTTAAACAATTAAATCCAAGCATTACTAGTACCAACAAGATATGAAATAACATATTTTCAACCATATTTGAAAGAAACAAAATACTGATTTGGTGTTTATATGCATGGGCCATGCTCATTCTGGTTTTTGATATCATATAGGCACTTTTGTCCTTGTTAATTTGTATTAACAGATATTTTCACTTGGCACTCATTCCCACTTTCTGAGTTTGATAGAGAACCTAGTATTTTCCATTCCCTTACTTCTCCAAGCTGTAGTTTAACTATCTTTAGTTAATAGTATCATAGTTTGACTTGGTCATGATTTCCTTGTGCAGAGAGATTACGTGAGCTAGCTTGGAGCGGTGTTCCACCTTATATGCGACCTGATGTATGGAGACTTCTTTTGGTAAGCCTGATTGTCTAATGAAACAATCAATTATAGGTACTAGGATAATTTGAACTCTATGCGTAACCCCTAAATTTAACCTAGTTACTTAGGTTAAACATTGGTAGTCAAGTTTGAAAACTTTTCCTTCAAGTAAAAAAAAAAATAGGTTAAAATTGGTAAATCAAAATTATTATAAAATAATAATTACTCAATACATGTTTCATTTGTCCAAAACACAATTATAAAATTTATATTCCGAAAATTGATGCAATATTCAAATAAGAATATAAACATATGTAAAAATAGTCCCAATGTCTGATTACAAAAATATTCCAAATCATAAAATAAAATATTTTGTTAGTTTGAAATTAAATTCATATTGATAATAGGATATCCGAATAAAATGTGAGATGCTCCAAGTAGCGAATCGCCTAATAATTCTAGGGTATTTGAAAGAGGAAATAAAAGGATGTAAGCTAAAGAGCTTAGTGTGTCTCTAAAATATAAACAACCACAAAAGCAAAATAATGTTTTAATTTATGATAGACTTTGTTTTGAAATTATATTCAATCTGATAGTCATTTATTAAAACTCAATAAATCCGATAAAAAAATCTGAATCATAATGATATGATGTCCGATGCACATGGTGATACAATACCCAATCTCCAACACACCAAATGAGTTAGGTTCCCCAGAACCTACTCCCATCCAACGTCACCATCCGAAGTGGTCTCAAGTAACAGTGTTGAAGCCGAGTACAGAGCTTTAGCTCTAGGAATATCTGATGGGATTTGGTTACTGAAACTACTTGAAGAACTTGGAATGTGTCAAGACAAGAAATTTGAAATTTTTTGTGACAACCAATCAACAATCCAGATTGCCAGAAATCCTATCCAACATGATCAAACAAAACATGTTGAGATAGACAGACACTTCATAGCAGAGAAACTCACAAGTGGAATTACATCTCTATCCTATGTTCCAACAGATAAACAAGTGGCATATATATTCACGAAGGCTCTGCCAAAAGCTTCGTTCGGCAAGTTTATGTTCGAGCTGGGATTATAGGATGTATACTCACTAGCTTGAGGGGGAGTTTATCCAAGATTTATAGTTAGTTTTCCAAGAGTTTATTTGGAAAGTAAGATATGTTTTAATTAGATTCTAGTAAGTAATTATATTTAGAGTCAACTACTTAAAGAGTTTAGAGTTAGAAGTTTAATGTATCCTAGACTCCTAATTTAACTAAAAGTTCTACTCTTAGAAGTCTATAAAAGAGTATGTAAACTCAGTTTTAATGGACAGAAATAAACTGATCAAAGTTTACTCAAAAACTATTGTTTATTCACTTATTCACAATTTCATGATGAGATTAAGGACTTGAAAAAAAAGACTAGCTGATATATCATTAGTAGAAAGTGAAATGACTGCTCGGAAAGAGTGGTGTTTAGTGGGAAGTGGGAATAAGTTTGGGTCGGGAGCTGGAAAGGGTTAATATTTGAGACAAAAGAAAGATTCAAATTAATAGAGGAGATAGCTCAAAAGGAAACAATGAGGTGGGAAATGTTATTAAAACAGGGTTTATTCAAGTATATTTAATAAGGGTAAATTTTTAATTTAATAATAAACTATGCATAAAAATATAAATGTTTGCTTAGACTCGCAAGCTTCTCGAGTCAAGTATTAAAGTACTCGAATTCAGCTCACTTGATAGTTGATGTCAGGTCTAGGTTTAAATCTAGGCCTTGGATTTTAGAATATTTTTAGGGGTCTGGTACTATTTTTTGGGGTTGATAAAGACCATAACTTTTTATTTCCCTACATTTTCAGGAGTTCCATCTTCTTTCTTACTCATTTGTTCAGCTCTAATTCTATCGATTTACTGCTGTTATAAAACATCAGTGTCTGAAGATAGTAAGCCGCTTTTAGTGTCAGGTGTTTCTTTTTAGGAGTTATTGGTTATAGTTTGTCATTCCAGTAATCTGATTTGGTTTTTAAGTCTTCTAGAATTTCTATTCCAATTTAAACCAATGAGGCCACTGTTTAGAGCATGCATGAAGAACCAATGTGTCTAATATTTTATATTCAGGGTTAACTAATGAGTCTTTTAATGGATATGGTTATCTTTATTAAATTTTGTTTGCTTGTTTGAAATTAAAGTATGAACTGACAACAGGGATATGCACCGCCTAATTCAGATAGAAGGGAGGGAGTTCTAAGGAGGAAACGCATTGAATATCTTGATTGTGTTGCACAATTTTATGACATTCCAGACTCAGAACGTTCAGATGACGAGATCAATATGCTTCACCAGGTACCCTTAGCCCATAGTGAATTCAAATTTCAGCCTTCTATGCCCAATTATTAACAATTAGCTTCATTCTGTTCATTAGATTGCTGTTGATTGTCCTAGAACTGTACCTGATGTTGCCTTCTTTCAGCAACCACAAGTTCAAAAATCCTTGGAGCGCATTCTTTACACATGGTAAGGTATTATTTACATTCTTGAATTCAAATTTATTGATGGCTTCTTATAACACTAATGTTTGCAGTTAAGATGCTGAGATCCCATGCGTTGTTTTGGAGTAATGATATTTTTCTCTACTTCATGTATAGGGCCATTCGGCATCCTGCAAGTGGATATGTGCAGGGGATAAATGATCTAGTTACACCCTTTCTGGTTGTCTTCTTATCAGAGTACTTAGACGGGAGCATAGATAGTTGGTCAATCTCTGATATATCTTCGGTGAATATCTCCAACGTAGAAGCCGACTGTTATTGGTGCTTGTCACAGTTGCTCGATGGCATGCAAGACCATTACACTTTTGCTCAGCCAGGAATCCAGAGGCTTGTATTCAAGCTGAAGGAATTGGTTCGGCGAATTGATGGTAAACTCTTTAGGAGCAGTCAGTTCTCTCCCTGGCATTATTTTTACTTCATGAATTCAACAAACTTTTCCGTTATGTAGGAAATTTACGCCTTCATTTATGTGCAGATATTTTAGTGCTTGTTATATAGTAAGCTAAAGGTTGTGTTTGTACAGGCCCCCCTATTTTCTTACTGATATAGAGAAAGTGGGAAAAGGTTTTAGTATTGGCATTTTCTTGTGTATGCTTGTTTTCATGTTGTATGCTTCTTTGTTTACTTCAAATCTATGTTACCTGGAGTCTAGTATGAGTTCCAGTAACGTGTCTGTTTGACATGTGAATGTTCAAATCTTTTTTTGAAGTTTTTCCTTGTATTTGGAGGATCCGTGGAGGGTGATACTAATAACCCCATATCCATATCCGTGTATGTGTAAAACGTGGGCACTTAAAGAAAAATGAAGAGTTGAAATAACAAATCTTAAAATTTTCTTTCCATTTTGTTTGTTCTAATTTCTTTTTCATATTAACCACTTTGTTCTGTTAACTTGTACAAGAACCTGTTTCTAGACATGTGGAGGACCAAGGACTTGAATTTCTTCAATTTGCTTTTCGCTGGTTCAACTGCCTACTGATACGTGAGGTAAAGTTTAATCCTTCCATCCAATCCATTACTTGTCTGATTGTGCTGCATTTTGCAATTTTTTATGCTTGAGTGATAAACTGGTCATACTTTTAATTTTTATTGTGGATCAATTAGCTTTTCTTTTAATTATTTTTGTTTAACAGATTCCTTTCCATCTAGTAACCCGTCTATGGGATACGTATCTTGCTGAAGGCGATGCACTCCCTGATTTTCTTGTGTACATATTTGCCAGTTTCCTTTTAACGGTGAGCTGTGCTCTAACTTCCTTTCTACTAATATAATTCTCTTCATCTTAGACTGCATGCATTTCTGGAATCTTTAGGAGATATAGCTACAATAATTGTTCAAATAAAAAGACGTTTCTTTTTCCTCTTAATTTACGCCTTTTCTCACCCCGAAAGGAAATGAAAGACTATATTTCTTGGTCCAAAATATATTTGACTGTCTAAGGTGAAGCTGGTGGATCGATGACATTGAGACTGAAAGCTAGCATCTAGTATGGCTTTCTTCATAGGCATAAGAGCTTGATTTATCAAACAACAGAGTATTTTAATGGACCGATGCTTGTTTTCCAGGGTTTCTACGACTGCATTATTTTTGTTCTTTTCTTTGCATTGTTTGGATCATCTCATACCTCATTTGATTCCCTACAGACTGTGCTGCTGTGAATCACAATTGTTCTAATGAATTTCCCCTGGTCACCGGATGCTTTGCGAACCTTTTTTCCCACTTCACGATTATTCATAACCTTGTTGATTACAGAAGCTAATCAATGTTGAATTTGTTGTAAAATTTCAGTGGTCAGACACACTTCGGAAGCTTGATTTCCAGGAATTGGTGATGTTCCTCCAGCACCTTCCAACTCACAACTGGACATATCAAGAGCTTGAAATGGTACTTTCTAGGGCATATATGTGGCACAGTATGTTTAACAACTCTCCCAATCACTTGGCATAAATTTATATTTGTTTTGTCGATTAAAAAGTGAGCAATTGTTTATTGTTTTCGAGTCAAGGCCTAGAAATGTTATTTCTTGTATTTTGACATGTAATCTCTCCTATCTGTAATACCAAAAAGCATTCCTCTGTAGATCTACCTTGAACGTAAGGAAGGGCACACATGTATAACTAATTCCCACAATTTCGAGCTAAGGATATGACTATGTGCTTGAGACAAACATGTTTGATTGTTTTAAAGTTTTCCGATGTATGTAGAGGGTCGTTCGAGGGTTATATTCATATATATATGTACTCCTACCTGAATGTTGAATGCTGTTATTGAAAGATGTATGTAAAAGTTGAGTACTTGTAACTTTGATTATGAAAGTAGATCCACAGCTGAGTTTGAACCAGTAGAAGGTTCCAGACAAGGGGCTAGTTTTCTTTTAGTGTATTAACCAAAAATTAAAGGGGTTATGGTTAATATTCTAAAAGAAAGCACTCAAACTGCTATACATTGTTCAAACATCCACTGTTAAATGCGCCCTTCAATTTAATTAAGGTGATAATATTCTTGATTTATTTGCATCCACACTCTGGTAAATCTGATCTTTAATGCTAATCTTTCTTCTATTGTCTAAGTTCTTGCTTGAAGTGTTATTTGGTGCGATATTATTTGAAATGTCATATTTTTAAACCATCACTGCAACCTTCTAGCATGAAGATGACTTATTGGACAAGACCAGATTTGGGTTGGATTTGTTTAAATATGATAGGTGTTATATCACAAGCAACAAGTATTGGTTCAGTTGGAGGCATTTTTTGAACAGATGATGATTCATAGATCTTTGACTTTAACAAAACGATAGGTAATCACCCAACACTTACAAACAAAGTTATGGATGATCCTAACTGGACTTCAAATAGCATGACAAAATAGTTTCAAACATCTAGAGATCCAATCAAATAATAAAGAGGATCATACGCGTGAATAGTTTGAATGCTAACTCGAATTCGCTCGTATGCGTTATTGTTTACTTTTGTAAACAAGGATGGACGATTGATTTCAAATAGATCCTCCCTCCGTGAAGGAAAACAATCCGCAAACATATTGACGAATCTTGATAACTTACGTGACTACATTATATCTATTTTCAATGTCTCTTTAGCTCTCTAATATCTACTTTAGATTTGTATATGATGAATATGCTGTAAATCTTTAGTTTTTATTTTCACAAAAAAACTTTAATAATTTTATTTTATTAAATTTATCATTGAGTTTCAAAATCTGGAATCCCAATATTAAAACTGGCATTTTAGTGACTCCAAGGTTTTAAACAAGTCATGTGTATTAAAAATTACCTTGATTTTCTAAACTAGGATCATGTGTGTAAAATGAAACTTGAATGTTTATACCAATCATTAAGTTCGTATCAGCTCAATTTTTTTAAATAAAATTTGATTTATAAAATTAGAAGTAAAATGTTTTAGTAATTGATTGATTTTTAAATTCAAATAAATTTATTCAATTATGTTGGATATATGTATATTATAAATATGTGCATATGAAAGTTTTGAAGATATATATATATATATATTATTGTAGAACTAATATTTTGATATAATAATTGAAAATTAGTTTTGAGCTAAATTGAAAATATTTCAAAAATGAATTTATTTCAAAACAACTTGAAAATAAGTTTGAGACATTTTCAAGGACTTGTTAATGTGTTTTAAATATTTTAAAAAAGTCAAAGAACACAAAATGTTCCAAGTGTTTCGATACACTTCCCAAGTGTTTCTAAACAGCTTGCTTATTTCAAAGGAAAATGTCCAGGTGTTTCGATAAGCCCCAAGGCGTTTTGATATGCTTTTGTCTCTAGACAAAATGGTTTCGATACGTATTTCGATACACCTCCAACGGTCATTTGAAAAAAACCCAACGACTGGAGCAGTATCGAAACGGCTAAGGCATGTTTCAATACAATGAGCTAAGGGTTTCGATACACCTCATGGGTGTTTCGATACCGGTTATTAAATGCAGGTTCAACGACTATTTCCTAAAGCAGCTATATCGAAACAACTTCCACGTGTTTCGAAACCGATTATACTAGAAGTAGAAATAAGCCTCGAAATCAGCTCCAAACGTCTCCAAATCAATCCCAACGGTCACCAACGGCTATAAGCTCATTTGGGATGATAAAAATAAGCCTCAAGCATCAAATAGAAGACTTATGCTTATATTGTAACAACATTATGATTCAAGAAATGTCTTAGTGCTTAATTTTCAATCTTTTGGATAGACAACACTTGTGAGCTTAATGTTTATGTATGCTCAAGTGTCTTAGGATTGTGTGAAAACTTAGTTGCAAACAATTAGCCTTATTAGAAGGATTATCAAAGTTTGCTTAAGTTTATCTCTTTGTTGAGAGGATTCCCAAAGTTCGGGTTGTGAACTTTGGATGAATGATTCGGGTTTGAATCAAGGTTTGTAAAGCCCTTTGTCCTCAAAAGAAAGAGATTCTTAGTGAATTTGGGAAATCCTTAGTGGGAAGCTAAGGTAGTGGATGTAGGTACTTGTTCGAAGGCCGAACCACTCTAAAATTCTTGTGTCAAATTCTTTTTTTTTTTTGCTTCCACAACAAGCATCCAAATTACCAATTCTCCATCAACTTGGTGAGCTATACCGGTTATCTATCGACCTACCTTCAAGCCTAACAATTGGTATTAGAGCGAGGCTCAATCGAGAAGGATTAACATCCTATTGAGAAGATCCAGCGAGCTCGACCAATTACCGATCAACCGACATTCCATGGCTCAATCCATTGACAATCCACCTTTCTTCGACGGGTCCAACTACTCCCAATGGAAGATAAAGATGATGTACTTCATAAAAGCCCAACATTATAAGCTATGAGATATAGTAGAAGATGGACCGTTTGTGCCAAAAGGAACAAAGGTGGAATGGAGCGTCGAAGATCACAAGAAGATGATGCTCAATTGCAAAGCATTGCACATCTTATTTTGTGCATTCTATCCCAACATTTATGAGAAGATGTCCTCTTGCGAAGATGCCAAGGAAGTTTGGGACAAGCTACAAGTCACATACGAGGTTACAAATGAAGTAAAGGAGACCAAGATTGGACTCCTCAACCAAGAGTATAATAACTTCAAAATGAATCCGGAAGAGGACATTGCAAAGATGTTCGATTGGTTCTTCATCATCACCAATGGACTTAAAGGCTATGGAGAGATCATTCCGGAGGAGAAGTTTGTTCGTAAGCTTATCTATTCCCTTCCTGAGTCATGAGACTCAAAAAGAACCTCCATCATCGAAGCAAAGAATTTAAAGACTCTCAAGCTTGATGAACTCATGTTGTCACTCCTCACACATCAAATTATGATGAATGAAATAGAAGGGGAAAAGAAGAAGGAAGAGGTTAGATCGATGGGGAAGAAGAAGATACAAGAGCTTGGTATAAATGTTAACATCATTGCTCTCAAATCCTCCAAGTGCATCCACCTTGAAGATTCAAGTGAGGAGGATAGTGAAGAAGATGAAGAGCTTGCCCAACTCTTCGTTGACTTTGATTGATTCATGAGGAACAAAAGTAAGAAATCCTTAAAGCATGAATCAAAGAAGAAGATGAAGGATTCCCATAAGTCAATCATAAAGGGATCATCTTCAAACAAGCAAGCATATTGTTGCGTGTTTTAAGTGCTTCGCAACTACGTGCTAGTGTACACGTTTCAAGTTATAGTATAGAAATATATCGTCTCCACAGGAATTGGTGCTTCTTCCGGAATTTAATTTCTTGCACTGAAAATAAAGACACAAATGTTTATAGAATTGATATTTAATTGAAATTAAATAATAAAATTAATAAGTGCTCAACTCACTATCACTTTTTACACCTTTTTTGGGCATTAATCACTGAATTTACACCCACTCGGACCAATGCATGTACTTAATGTGATATATTTAGAAGTTATGCTTATAAAGATGATATTTACAGAAAAGGTAAGTTTTACTGCATTTTTACTTCTGTGCAGGAGAAACTAGTGTCGTGGCAGCAACATGGCTGAGGCTGCAACTGAAAGCCAGGAAGCAATACTGTAGGCGATCGAAAGAGAAAAATCCAAGGGACATTTCTGGACATGAAGCACATGGATCAGAGCTGGTTAGCATGAGGAAAAGCCCAAGACAAGGCCACACAACAAAGCCTCTTAGTTGAATTAAACTTGGAAATATTTTATTTATGTACATGACTTGTTCCCTACTCCAATTTATATTCTACTTAGGAAAGGTTTGCCCTAGGCCAAGCCTATATAAGACCTAGCCGTCCAATGTACTAGGAGAACCGATTCATAGAGAGTTTACCCTAAGATTCAATGTTTTCTTTCTCTCAAATTATGTTCTAAGCTTTCTTAGGGTTTAGGTGAAGGTTGTTAAATATTTGTGAGAGGAGATTGTACTTTGTTCTTTGTTTCAATACAATAAAACTATCAAGGTTTGCTTATCCTTTGTCATTCTTTGTTCTTGCATTCAAGCTCGGGAGAGAAGTTTGTGAGTAATCCATTTATCTAGACTCGGGAGAGTTAGATTCACGAAAGGGATAAGTACAGTGTTTCAATCGCGAAATAATAACTTGGCCTAAGGACAGGTTAAGTGTTTCAGCGGCTAAAAGAAGTGTGAGATTGGTTGGTGAGTATAATTGATTCACGCCGGGAGGTATCATCAAGGACTAGTCATCAACAGTACTTCGACTTAGGCATAAGCGGAGTCATCTAAGGAAACTTTGCCGAACTTTGGTAAAGTCCACCCACGAGCAAGGGATTGCCGCGGCGGACAATATCGTCGCTGCCAAGGCAGTAATCTGCAGTATTGCTGAGGCAGTGGTATACAATTGCATTGGACAGAGACAAGTCAATCAATTCCACAATACAACACAACTGGATCCTGACTTCTCTCTATATTAATCAAACTTCATCTTTATTCTTAGTTTGTTTTATTTCAATTTATTTAGTTCCATCAAAACCAAAATTACCCGTGTTTTTATTTTATTTCTTTTTACAGAACAAGAAGACGAAGAAGGCATATTAAGTATATCAATCCCTGTGGAGAAGATACACGATAATACTTATCACTTTTTTACTTGCGATGTGTTCACTTGCACTAATTTGCGCACTTTTAACACGCGACAAAAATAAACAAGTAAAATAAATTGGAGTAATCGATAAGAGAGATTAGGCTGGGTTATCCTGAATTATGGAGTGATGGACGAATGAATTCTTCTTCGTAGTGGGTGCTCGCACCGCTCAACTCGTTCTGGCAATTGGTTTCAGTCGAATTGCCTAATCAATTCTTTGAATTGTCAGTTCGTCGAATGCTTGAGCAATTGCGATGAGGGAATTGCTCGGGCAATTTGGGCAACTATCCTCAAGGTTCGGCAAAGCGTAGCTTCTTTTAACCGTTTAAATCCTGCACTTATCCTTAAGCCGGATTAGTTCTTTCGTACTTGGATTGAACCATACCTATTTGTTTCGTGAATCCAATTCTCCCAAATCTGGATAAATAAGTCGTTTATCGAGGTCTTTTCCCAATTCTCTTGCAAACAAAATAAGTACCAAGAATAGGCAAACCTTAATTAAGAACACACCACAAACTTAGATAGAAATTAAACTAAATCAATCCATAACAATAGAATAACCTAAGCCAACTTCGAATTAGTTAATGGCTGGGCAAAATATCCACAAACAATATCCTCTCATCACTCGAAATAAACAAGAAAACAAGAAGTAAATTGCATCCCCTTTGCGTCAATGTCTCTCTCACGATCGGCTCCCTTTGTTATAGGTGTCAAGCTCTCTTTTTAATGGCTTGATCGGTTGACTTAGGTGATGGAATACATTTGAGTTGGAAATAATTACAAAGAATATTTATATTCTCATTTGATTCCAATAAAGTCTTTCCATCTTTGCTTTAATCTCCAACTTTTTCCATGTACTCTTCCATTGATCTTATCTCCACTAATTTATTACCCATTTTATAGTTTCTCATCAAGGAAGGAATCTTGCAAACATGGAAATACACCACAACATTATCCTTTTCCATAAATATTAGCCAAGACATGAAATAAATATGACAAACAAGGAAATTATGTAAATATGTATGAATGACTAATAATATAATTGATAATATGCTTAAGTATAACAATAATGTGAGTAAAACGGGTAATAAAAATAGTACTTTTGAACACTCATCACACCCCTAAACTTTAATTATTGCTTGTCTTCAAGCAATGCAAACCTAACAATTAATTGCCAAGGCATCCAATTTTCAAAGGCATGCTTAAAAATTTAACTTTCAACCTTAGAACCGGGTCATAAAGTATGATCACCTTCAAATTTTTCGAAAAGCAAAGAAATTTCCCAGAATCAAGCTATAATGCTCATAAAAAGTGTGTGCATAGTTGTGTACAAGTTAATTTCCATGATTCCAAGTGAACATTAGATTTAAACCTCTAGTGATTCTTCATCACACACAAACTAAACCAAGTTTTGGGCACCTCTAGAATGATATTGCTTATTAACTTTTCCACTTCTTCTTTTTTTATTTTGCCCAAAATTCTAACAACCTAAATTCACAAAGTCTATCAATTAACAAGTCACAACCATGTAAAAATTTTAGCATCATAGTAAAATTCTAGATCTTTCATTGCAATCCTAAAATCAAAGGCAATTTCAATTAAGTGTAGTGGCATAAACTTCATCATTGGTTATCCATCAAATTTAAAACAATTAGATCAAATTGAATTATTTGGCAAATAATTGATGCAATCTACATGCAACAACTAATGATGAATGCAACTACCATGAATTAATTAAAGGTAAACACCCCTCAAACTCGAGATGAGCATTGTCCCCAATGCATGCAAAAATAAAATTAAAAAATGCAAATGAGTTAGAAAGATCGTCACCTTGAGTTATTAATTTCCAGCTTGCCATGTATTTAACTTTCAGTCATCGTCGTGGTGGTTGTGCTGATGGATTAGGTCCTCCATCGGGGCTTTTTCATTAACTTGAGCAACATTTGCCTGAGCAACAACAATTGCCTTGGCATGTGAAGTTGCGAGCATAACATTACAACGACTTGATCCAAAATTTTCAATATAATCACAACTCCACTTACCTGTCAAGAAAAACGAAAATAATAAAGATGAAGGTAGGTGACAAAGATCATTAGTGGAAGGAAAGAATTTCAGAGAGAAATAAAAGGAAATAAATAGACAAAAAATTAGGGTAACTTCTAGAGTTAATTATGGAATTAAGCTCTTAAAAGTTTGACCCATATTAAAGTCTATCCAAATCTTCCAGCAAATTTCTCTTGATCTTGATTTCCTTTTCTAAAAAGATAAACATAAATAAAGCAAGAATTATTCAAGTGATGAGAAAAAAATTATTCACAGAAACCAAAAATAAGAGAATTCATAAAAAATCAAAATAAAATAAAAGATAAAAACAATAATAAATAAAAATATAAAGAAAACTTATGAATGTCGTTTCCGATATTTCTTATAATCCATCCACACCCTCCATCGAGTGAAAATTCTACCCAAAAAAGATATGGGCCAATGCTGGTACAGATACTCCCATTTGTGCTATCATGGTGGAGGTATCTTTCTTTCTTTCTTGTTCTTTTATAGTCCATGCCTATACTCCACCTTGATATTATACCTGAAGGCATGAATATCTAGTTAGAAAAAATTATATCAACATCCAACTATTTAATTACCTCATTCTCGTTGATATCCATAATGGTTGGATATAGCCTTCTTGTCGAGGCAATTGCTATTCAAGCCAATTACCGTGGTAATCTTTTGCCAAAATTCGGTGTAAGTCAAATGAAGGATCATCTTTCTCGAAGTCTTCAAGAATTAACCCACCGTGTTCTTTAGGATTCTCAAACATCTCCATCAATAGAGATGTTGGTATGGCACTAATATCAGATGGAATTACCAAAGATAGATTATCTCCCAAACAATCATGCCCTGCTTTTGATGGCTTCAAGTCTTGTAGCATTGATTCCTCAAAAGATACTTGCAATGGAAGAAGTGAGTTTTGAAAGAATTCAAAAGGTTCATTCATTACCTTCTCATATTCCATTAACAAAGTATTGCCATCTTGTAGATCGAGCATGTCGTCATGTAATTGCCCAAGCAACTGTGAGTGAGAGTAATCCTCAGATTCCTTCTTCAGCATCAGTGCTGATGTAACATCCTGAGAATCATACTCCTCAGAATTTTCTGTAGCATTACTCTCCTCAGCCTCATTGAATAGTATCGTGACATTGCCCTGTGCCTTCTCCATTGTCGTGGCAATTATTTCTGTAAACCCATCCACTGTTGGGCAGTCTTTCTCATCAACATGTTATGGACTTAGAGGTTCCAACATTTCCTCTTCGTCCTCTAGTATTCGGATTTCAGTATCCCTCAGAACTAATTGTTGGGGCATGTTTTCCATGACATATATAGATCTCCTCAATTATCTTCCGAATCCGCGAAGGGTGCATCCAATTCGATTTTCCTCGCTTCCATGGACTTTATTTGATCTCTCACCTTCTCTATTAATCTGTCCATTCTAGCCATGGTTGCTTGAAATATTTCCTCTAAAGAATTTGGATTCTCTTGAAAAGGACTATAATGTCATGGCATATCTGTAGCATCAACAAAATTGTCTTGGTAAAAAAAAATTGAGCGTTTTAATCATACCATGAAGGATTTTATTGTTGGTTCCATCTATGGTCCTCCATGTGGCCATATGTTCCAGTACTATACGAGCAATTGCTAACCAAATGATTTTCTCCACAATAAGAACAAAAAATTGTCCTAGCATGAACTTGTTAGGTTGCTCTTTGTTGGTATAGGTAATCATCATTTAATGTAAAAAATTCTTGGTTTGTTCGATTCCTATCTTCCAACATCAACTCTCGAACAAAATTTTTTCTATCTTGTTGGGCTACTCTTGGTTGGCATAGATTATCATTTAATCTAAGAAATTCTTGATTGGTTCGATTCATATCTTTCAACATCAACTCCCGAACATATTTCTTTCTATTGTTCTGCATCTCGAAGTTTCTTGGTTGGCATAGGTAATCATCACGAAATTCTTGATTGGATCGATTCATATCTTCCAACATCAACTCCCGAACATATTTCTTTCTTTCTCCTTGCATCTTGAAAATCTGATAAGTGCTCAACTCACTATAACTTTTTACACCTTTTTTGGGCATTAATCACCGAATTTACACCCACTCGAACCAATGTATGTACTTAATGTGATATATTTAGAAGTTAAGCTTATGAAGATAATATTTACAGAAAAGGCAAGTTTTACTGCATTTTTATCTGTGTAGGAGAAACAAGTACCGCGGCAGCAACATGGCCGAGGCAGGACCTGATGCCGAGGCAGCATCTGAGAGCCAAAGAGCAATACTTTAGGCGATTGGAAGAGAAAAATCCAAGGGACGTTTCTCGACATAAAGCACAGGGATCAGAGCTGGCTATCATTAGGAAAACCGCAAGCCAAAGCCACGTGGGAAAGCCTCTTTGTTGAATTAAACTTGGAGATATTTTATTTATGTACATGACTTGTTCCCTACTCCAAGTTATATTCTACTTAGGAAAGGTTTGCCCTAGGCCAAGCCTACATAAGACCTAGCCGTCCAATGTATTTGATATAAATAGAGAGAGCCGATTCATAGAGAGTTTTCCCTAAGATTCAATGTTTTCTTTCTCTCAAATTATGTTCTAAGCTTTCTTAGTGTTTAGGTGAAGGTTGTTTAGTATTTGTGAGAGGAGATTGTACTTTGTCTTTGTTTCAATGTAATAAAACTATCAAGGTTTGCTTATCCTTTGCCATTCTTTGTTCTTGCATTCAAGCTCGGGAGAGAAGTTTGTGAGTAATCCATTTATCTAGACTCGGGAGAGTTAGATTCACGAAAGGGGTAAGTACGGTGTTTCAATCGCGAAATACTAACTCGGCCTAGGGATAGGTTAAGAGTTTCAGCGACTAAAAGAAGTGTGAGATTGGTTGGTGAGTATAATTGATTCACGTCGGGAGGTATCATCAAGAACTAGTCATCAACAGTACTTCGACTTAGTCATAAGCGGAGTCATTCAAGGACATTTTGCCGAACTTTGGTAAAGTCCACCCACGAGCAAAGGATTGCCGCGGCGGACAATATCGTCGCTGCCAAGGCAGTAATCTGCAGTGCTGCCGAGGCAATGATATACGATTGCATTGGGTAGAGACAAGTCAATCAAATCCACAATACAACGCAACTGGATCCTAACCTCTCTCTACTAATCAAATCTCATTTTTTTACTTAGTTGTTTTATTTCAGTTTATCCAACCCAAATTACTTGTGTTTTATTTTATTTCTCTTTACAAAACAAGAAGATGAAGAAGACATATTAAGTATACCAATCCCTGTGGAGACGATAATCCGATAAATACTTATCACTTATTCCTTGCGATGTGTCCACTTGCACTAAACGCGCACTTTTGACACGCGATAAGTTTTTGGTGTCGTTGCCGGGGATTTACAACTAAATTTTGTTTTCTTTATTTTCTTATTTATTTTTATTTTTATTTTACCTTTGTTTTTCTTGGTGTATGACTAGGGCCAACCCAACCAACCCTTTGTACGAGTTAGACCCAGAGATCGAATGAACAAGGCAAAGGTTGAGGAGACAAATCTAAGAAGCTATGGCAGATCACCAGGCAGGACAAAACATACCTGCCGACAATGGAGGTCTTCCGCCACCACCAGGGCCGCGAAAGCTCATTTTCAGAGACTTCCTGGAAGAGGATTTAAATGGATTAAATCTAGGAGTCGTTACACCGGAGATAGAAGCAGCCCACTTTGAACTGAAACCTATCATGTTCAATATGCTTAACACTATTGGACAGTTTGGTGGGTCTGTAACTGAAGATGCAAGGCAACACCTCAAGTCCTTCATGGAGATATGCAATTCCTTCAAAATCCAAGGAGTCCATGAAGACATTGTGTCCAAGAGAAAACGAATAGGTGAGTTCGAAACAGTGGCTGCTACCGAGGGATGCATGGCAATGCTGCACAATCGCATGCCACCAAAATTGAAGGATCCTAGATGCTTTATCATACCTTGTTCGATAGGTAAAAACTATGAAGGTAAGGCCCTATGCGACCTTGGAGCAAGCATCAATCTAATGCCCAAATCTGTCTTCCAAAAGCTTGGAATAGGAAGGGCAAAACCTAAAACAGTTATACTCCAACTAGCGGATCGATCATATGTGCAACCCGAAGGCAAAATCGAGGACATACTGGTAAGAGTCGATAAATTTATTTTTCTTGCTGATTTTCTTGTCCTTGATTGTAAAGCAGATGATAATGCACCGATCATCTTGGGGAGACCTTTCCTTGCAATTGGACGCACCTTAATTGATGTGGAAAGAGGAGAATTGACAATGATGGTTAATGACCAACAAGTCAAACTCAATGCATTCCACAATCTCAAAAAATATGATGATCCAGAAGAGTGCAAAGTCATCCACATAATAGACACCAAAATATCCTGCCTTGGCAGCATGCTCGGCAGGCTATTTGGTAAAAAGATCAAGCTCAAAGTGGATGGACACACAGCAAAAGGGAGTGGCCAACATCCGCTTTATAATCCTGGCCAACAAGAGAGAATCATCTTGGTAGATGCATTTGCATGAACTTCACTAGTAACATGATCTCTTCCCTTTTCTTTTTATATTATTATTATATTAGGATTGGTTTATTTTATTTTTATTTTTCTAATTTGTTTTTGCTTTAAGTACTTTTCTTGTTTGTGTTTAATTTTTATTTAGGAGAATAAGCAAGAATAAAGGAGAAATAGTTCACAGCAGGAATTCTACCGAGACAGAAAACAGTGTCAGAGCTGCAGCAGTTTCAACAGGCAGAATAGTGTAACAGCTAGTCTGCCGAGATTCCTGCCGCGGTAGAAAAAGGAAACGACAGTAAAGAGTAACAACTACAAACGGCTAGTGGATTCAAACGGTCACAAGGCCGAGGCCTATATAAGCAACCCTCTCCTCTTGAACTATTCACTCTTGCTTTCCTGTTTTCTTTAGAATACTCAACAATCTTGCTCTCACAATACTCTCTACCTAACCTTGTTAAAATTCTCAGAATTATTCCAAGAAAATCTCCAAGAACTCAATCTCTCAAAATCTTTATGGCCACCTACAAGCGTTTTGCCCCAGACAATGTTGAAGACCGCTTCAACAGGTCTTTTATTGCCCGACAGTTGTGGGAGGAATAAGGGTTCCAACACTCGGATGACGAAAATTATGGCATCGACACTATCTATTTGACAGAATCAAGTACCAAGATTGGGAAATCTTTTTCCTTCAACCTGCCCAGGCAAACGCTACCATCGTGCGGGAATTCTATGCGCACGGGTCCAGCAAAGATTCCCTCTTTGTCCACTGCCGAGGCAGGCCTGTCCAGCTAGATGCCGAGACCATCAACCAATTCTACGGCCTCACTCCGGACCATGATGTTCATGCTGAATTCATTGAGGATATCACTGCCGAGGATTACGAGTTGATTAAAGACGACCTTTGCTACACAAATACTCCATGGGAAACCGGTGCCCATAGAGGATCTATAGCAAGGCAGAGTTTAAAGCCCGAGGCCAAGCTTTGGAACACCTTTGTCAAGCGATGCCTCATTCCCACATCCCACAACAGCACGGTGGACCGAAAGCGATTTGTGCTCATCCAATCAATCATTAACAAAAGGAGCATCAACGTTGGAGAGATCATCTTACGCGAAATTTACGAATGCGGTAAGAAGGAAAGAGGACCATTATATTTCCCATGTTTGATCACTGGTTTGTGTGTTGCCGCAGGTGTACCAATAGAAGACACGGACGAATACACTCCTCAAAGGCGTGGATGGACCAGAGATTTTTGCCACAAAGTTATGCAGATCACACAGGCGGAACCAGTTCAAGCAATGCCCAGTAGTTCACTGCTGATACTACTGTTGGGGCCCAGTACACGGCAGACAAGCCAGACACTGCCCATACCTCTGCCGCAGCAGACCCATACCAGGAGATATTGGAAAGGATGGCAACAATGGATCTTAGGCAACAGAGATACATAGAGTATCAAAGAGACTTTAACGGCACATTAGCCCAAATGATGTTCCATGCCTTTCTAGACCAAGGGGCGCATTTTCCAGAATTCCCAAGCAATATGTTTGTCACAGCCGCCCCTATACCGAGACTACACCAACTCCGGGAGGACCGAGGCCGTTCTTCCACACGGGCCCTCAACCACAATACCATGTTGCCGGCCCATCTAGGGCAGCAGACTCTGCCGCAGCAGCATCTGCCAGCAAAAGACCATCAAAGCGGAGGGTAGTCTTCAGCATTCCACCACGATCCCCAATCATCATGGGCAGTCTATCAGCTAAGATAGATGCCTATGTGCACCAAAGCTCAACTGCTGCCGAACCGAGTACACACCATACCAGGGCAGCCATAGCAATGGAAGGTAGAACGGACATCATGATCACCGAGGAGATGGCTAACGTGGAAGAAGGAGAAGAAGCGGATGCTCCGATGCAACGGACACCACCCACAACAATCCAACCGCCCCGGCAAGCAAAAGCTCAGCCATCGCCCTCACCAAGAACGAAGCAATCAGCAGCAAGACCACGGAGAAAAATTGTTACAAGCAGCTCCTCGGAGTCTCTTTAAATTTTGCATATATTCAATTTTAATTGTTGTTTGTTTCTTGATATGCTGCTTATTTCTCTCATATTTTTGTTGCCCACTATTCTCTTCTAATATAAAGCATTGAGGACAATGCTTGGTTTGAGTTTGGGGGTGCAGATCCACTGCCGAGGCATCAATCTACTACCGAGACCATGCCAAGAAAAGGGAGTATTTAAGTGAAATTTTTTTAAATTCTTTTACGCTCCCCACCTTACTTGAATCAATTGCCTATACTTTTGCACTGCTTATCATCAATATTGCCTTAGTTTATTCTTTAAGGCTATAGAAATCTTTTTCCTTACCATGATTAGGTCCTGTTAAGAAGGTTTAACCTTAGGATACTTAAGGATGAAAACTTAGAAGCTTACTATAAGATGAATTTCTCAAACACTTTTGGGACTTGTTAGATTATAGGAATTCTTTTAATGAGCTTAGGTGATAAAGACTTAGATTTTTGGGCAAGTGACTAGAGGTGCCTATCACCGGCTCTAAGAATTACTCTTCTTCGTGCTAGAGGTGTCCGAAATTGGCTCTAGTATGTTTTAAGGAATATTTACAAGAAAGAAGGAATTAATGAAGGGAAAAACACAATCCTTGAGGTGCCCGAAATTGGCTCAAGAATTGGTTGTTTAGAAAAAAGGAGAACACTTAACCCAATTCTACTTTTCTTGAACTTAGAGTTTATCTAAGAAAGCCTTTAATCAAACTTGTCCACAAAAACGCACAAACTCACCAAATCTTATAGTTTGTTTCTAGGTAAACCCTTGGGTAGCCGAAAGGTTAAATCTAAAAGAATAGGCACAGTTATGGTGGGGAGAATAGATGGAAACATAAGACCAAGAGAGAGTAGAGTTTGGCAAATTGATTGTTTGCATTGCTTGAGGACAAGCAATAGTTCGAGTTTGGGGTGTGATAAGTGCTCAACTCACTATCACTTTTTACACCTTTTTATGGGCATTAATCACCGAATTTAGACCCACTCGAACCAATGCATGTACTTAATGTGATATATTTAGAAGTTAAGCTTATGAAGATAATATTTACAGAAAAGGCAAGTTTTACTGCATTTTTATCTGTACAGGAGAAACAAGTGTCACGGCAACAACATGGTCGAGGCAGGACCTGATGCCGAGGCAGCAGTTGAGATCCAGAGAGCAATACTGTAGGCGATTGGAAGAGAAAAATCCAAGGGATGTTTCTGGACATAAAGCACAGGGATCGGAGCTGGCTAGCATGAGGAAAAGCCCAAGACAAGGCCACGCGAGAAAGCCTCTTAGCTGAATTAAACTTGGAAATATTTTATTTATGTACATGACTTGTTCCCTACTTCAAGTTATATTCTACTTAGGAAAGGTTTGCCCTAGGCCAAGCCTATATAAGACCTAGCCGTCCAATGTATTAGATATACATAGAAAGAGCTGATTCATAGAGAGTTTTCCCTAAGATTCAATGTTTTCTTTCTCTCAAATTATGTTCTAAGCTTTCTTTGGGTTTAGGTGAAGGTTGTTTAGTATTTGTGAGAGGAGATTGTAATTTGTCTTTGTTTCAATGCAATAAAACTATCAAGGTTTGCTTATCCTTTGCCATTCTTTGTTCTTGCATTCAAGCTCGGGAGAGAAGTTTGTGAGTAATCCATTTATCTAGACTCGGGAGAGCTAGATTCACGAAAGGGGTAAGTATGGTGTTTCAATCGCGAAATACTAACTCGGCCTAAGGATAGGTTAAGAGTTTCAGCGGCTAAAAGAAGTGTGAGATTGGTTGGTGAGTATAATTGATTCACGTCGGGAGGTATCATCAAGGACTAGTCATCAACAGTACTTCGACTTAGGGATAAGCGGAGTCATTCAAGGACACTTTGCCGAACTTTGGTAAAATCCACCCGCGAGCAAGGGATTGCCGCGGGGGACAGTATGGTCGCTGCCAAGGCAGTAATCTGCAGTGCTGCCGAGGCAGTGATATACGATTGCATTGGGTAGAGACAAGTCAATCAAATCCACAATACAACGCAACTGGATCCTAACCTCTCTCTATTAATCAAATCTCATTCTCTTACTTAGTTGTTTTATTTCAGTTTATCCAACCCAAATTACTTGTGTTTTATTTTATTTCACTTTACAGAACAAGAAGACGAAGAAGACATATTAAGTATACCAATCCCTGTGGAGACGATAATCTGATAAATACTTTTCACTTATTACTTGCGATGTGTCCACTTGCACTAAACACGCACTTTTGACACGCGACAAAATCCTTCAACTTGAAACACACCTATAATTTTTTTTTTGATTTTTTAAAATAAAAAAAATCGGTTACCAAAATAAAATAAAATAAATGCAAGAAACTAAAGACAAAGTTGCTATTACCAATCCTCGGCAACGGTGCCAAAAACTTGTTGCGTGTTTTTAGTGCTTCACAAATACGTGCAAGTGTACACGTTTCAAGTTATAGTATAGAAAGATATCGTCTCCACAGGGATTGATGCTTCTTTCGAAATTTAATTTCTTGCACTAAAAATAAAGACACAAATGTTTATAGAATTGATATTTAATTGAAATTTAATAATAAAATAAACAAGTAAAATAAATTGGAGTAATTAATGAGAGAGATTAGGTTGGGTTATCCTGAATTATGGAATGATGGACGAATGAATTCTTCTTCATAGTGGGTGCTCGTACCGCTCAACTCGTTCTGACAATTGGGCTCAATCGGATATGGCCTAGTCAGTTCTTCGAATTGTTAGTTCTTGAATGCTTGGGCGATTGCGATGAGGGAATTGTATGGGCAATTTGAGCGACTATCCTTAAGGTTCGGTAAAGCATAGCTTTTTTTAGCCCTTGAAATCCTGCACTTATCCCTAAGCCAAATTAGTTCTTTCGTACTTGGATCGAACAATCAATTTTTCAAACTTGTCCTTGAAAAATTGATTGTTCAAACTTGTCCTTGAAAAATCATTATTCTCTTATTTAAACTTTTATTTCACAAAGGGGGAGCAATCGCAAAAACAATTTTTCAAGTTGGTTTTATTATATGGAAAAAGGGGAGATTGTAGAACTAATATTTTGATATAATAATTGAAAATTAGTTTTGGACTAAATTGAAAATATTTCAAAAATGATTTTATGTCCAAACAACTTGAAAATAAGTTTGAGACATTTTCAAGGACTTGTTAATGTGTTTTAAAGAAGCTAAAGAACAAAAATTGTTCTAGGTGCTTCAATACACTTCCCAAGTGTTTCTAAACAGCTTGCTTATTTCAAAGGAAAATGCCCAGGTGTTTCGATACTCCCCCAAGGTGTTTCAATACGCTTTTGTCTCTAGACAAAATGGTTTCGATACATGTTTCTATACACCTCCAACAAACCATTTGAAAACCCCTCAACGACTCGGAGCAGTATCGAAACGGCTAAGGCCTGTTTCGATATAATGAGCTAAGGGTTTCGATACACCTCAAGGGTGTTTCGATACCGGTTATTAAATGCAGGTTCAATGGTTATTTCCTAAAGCAACTGTATCGAAATAGCTTCTACGTGTTTCAATACCGATTATACCAGAAGCAGAAATAAGCCTCGAAATCAGCTCCAAACGGCTCCAAATCAATCTCAACGGTCACCAATGACTATAAGCTCATTTGGGATGATAAAAGCAAGCCTCAAGCATCAAATAGAAAACTAATGCTTACATTGTAACAACACTATGATTCAAGAAATGTCTTAATGCTTAATTTCCAATCTTTTGGGCAGACAACACTTGTGAGCTTAATGTTTATGTATGCTCAAGTGTCTTAGGATTGGGTGAAAACTTAGTTGCAAACAATTACTCTTATTAGAAGGATTATCAAAGTTTGCTTAAGTTTATCTCTTTGTTGAGAGGATTCCGAAGTTCGGGTTGTGAACTTTGGATGCTTGATTCGGGTTTGAATTAAGGTTTGTAAGGTTAGTCCTTTGTCCTCAAAAGGAAGAGATTTTTAGTGAATTTGGGAAATCCTTAGTGGGAAGCTAAGGTAGTGGATGTAGGTGTTTGTTCAAAGGCCGAACCACTCTAAAATCCTTGTGTCAAATTCTAATTTTTTTTGCTTCCACAACAAACACCCAAATTACCAATTCTCCATCAAATTGGCGAGTTATATCGGTTATCCATCGAGCTACCTTCAAGCCTAACAATTATAGTTATAGAAAATCATTTAAAATAGAATCAATTAATTTCATAACACTATAAATATATACAACTAAATTTGAACATAAACTCAAACAACTCCACTCGACTTCACAGTAAGGGTGTGAATATTTTATTGAGTCAAAAAATTGAATTAATCGAGTTGACGAGTCTTATTTTATAACTCAAACTTTATTTAAATTTGTTTAAGTTGAGTCAAATGGTTTAAATTTTTGTTTCAATTTACTTGTAAATATTTATAATATTATGATACTTTGTTAAAATATTATAATATTACAGTACAAATCAGTTTTAATTTAAATTACTTTCTATAACAATATACAACATGCGTATATATTTCTTCTTGCTTTTTCATACATATAATATAAAATTAAAAGACTTGACTCGAACTTGAAAAATAATTTATTAGCTATTAAAAATTTATTTTTAAAAATTTATATTTTATAATTCAAATTTTATTTAAAATGTTTATATTAAATTTATAAAATTTCGAGAAAAATATTTTTTACGCCAAATTAAATATAACAATTCCTGAATTGTTCCTTTGTTCCGATGTTTTGGGGGTTAAATTCCTGAATTGCATCCACGGGAAGAAATGGATGAAAAATCTGAGACTTTTTCTTTCCTCTTTAGCTTCTTGCTTTTATTCTTCCTCTGTTTTTACTTCTTATCGATTTCTTACTTGTTAATATGTTTTCTATTGTATATTTCCTATATCTTAAGTTCCTATCAGTACTAAATAAGGGCTAGTAAAATTCGAATCGATTTGAAAAAATCGAATAACTCGACTCAACTCAAAGTAAAAATACTCGACTCATTTTGACTCAATTGAAATTTCATAAACTCAACTCGACTCGAAAAATTTCAAATAAATTTCGAGTTGTAAAATAGAAATTTGAATAACTCCAAATTTTTAATAATTAAAGGATTTATTTTTTAAGTTTGAGACAAGTCTCTAAATTTTTTATGATATATATATGAGATATAAAAATATGAAGAAATATTGTCACATATGAAAAAAATATTTATACATATATTATATGATTAGAGAAAATGGTTTAAATTAAAATAAAATCATACTATAATATGATAAATAATTATAATTAAATATTTATAAGAACTCAAAAATTTTACTCAACTCGTCTCGAATCAATTTTTTTAAACTCAAATCGAATAAAAAAATTCAAATAAAGTTTGAATCTTAAAATATGACTCGTCAACTCAATTAACTTATTTTTGATTCGACTCGACTTGATCGCATGCTCACCCTTAGTACTAAACCTAAATTTTCTCTATAAACAAACAAACAAACATGAATTATGCACTTTTGCAAAATCTTAAAATTTAGAGATCAAATTATAAAACATGCAAAATAAAAAGACTTGGTAGAAATTGAACTTACCTATCGGTAATTAATTATAGAAATAAAGATAATTTTCACCCTTAATATTTATAATTTTTATCATTTTAATCCTCATTTTTTGGGATAAATTTATCCTTTTAACTTATGTCTTTTTGAATATTCTAAATTTTAACTAGCATAATAATTGGACCGTTAAAAATTTAAAGATGGTGACATGTCATATACATGTGATAATATATTTTAAATGACATGATATCTAACCTATCAAATACATACATATGGAATATAATTTTATTCTAATATAAAATAATTAAAATTTAAATAAATATTAAAAATTAATTAAATCTAAAACAAAAGGCTACTAAAAATTCACAAGCCTTACTATGATAGAATTAAAATCCTATCTAAAAAAGTATGAACATAGTTTGAAAAAACAAGGCTTTGTAGAGTTTGTTACCGGTGAATTAAAGATAAAAGATTATGATACTAATCAATTGGGGTTTTATTATTTTAGTTTAGAATTTAGATATTTTTAGTGTTTAATCTAAATTGGAAGGTTTAGGGTTTTTTATAAAGATCCTTTATTTAGGTTTGAGAATGTTTAATAACCTTTAGTGTTAGATTTAATTAATTTTTAATATTTTATTTGTTTAATAACCTTTACTTAGGTTTGAGAATGTTTAATAACCATCGTTAAATTTTAACGATCCAATCATCATACTAGTTAAGAAATAAGATTGTAATCACCCATTTTTAATTATACTTTAAGTTATTAAGTAAAATTTTAAATAAGGGCCATATTGTACATTTATGTGTTTAATGCGTGTTTATGTGAGTTATATGTACTTATCATGTTAGTATGCATGTTATTTAATTACTATGAATACTATTATGTCATGTGTGTATTTGCATTAACTTGTGTGTATGTCACACATTATATTTAGTTATGTATATATTTTATGTATATGTTATTCTATATTAAGTACTATGTGTGTCACTAATTGTACGTGGCTATTATGTAGGTTAATTCATGGTGTTTATTATGCATGTGTCATTGTATCGTATATATATGTATATGGTGTTGTTAACTGTGCATGTGTTAGTATAATTATCATATGCTATTAGTATTATAGTATATTAAGTATGATACATAAATGGCCTACAAAAAATAAATAATAATAACATAAAACCCAAAAGTTAAGTTATAATAAAACCCATTAAAATCTAAGCAGTCCAAGTGTCTTAATAATAAAACCACTCTTTTACAAGTTCAAACCCGAGCCCAAATCAGCAAAAATCCTAAAGCCCTAATACATTTCCATATGATATCATGCAAACCTCTCCAGTACCGTCAAATGAGGATGAAGATAAAGGGTCTGGATTGGTTCTAGAAGTTCCACGCGCCCAAGCGCCCCTTCGGCTCCCACACGCGCGTGGGCGTCACGCTCTTGTCTTTTCAATTGTTGGCCTTACTTTTTGGCTACCCATCGAGACCCTTTGATTGCCCTCGTCGATCTAGATCTAACAACGCCTTCTGCAATAATGTACGATCGCCACCATCAGTCCGAAAAACCTATAAAAGAGACATGAAATATTAATCCAGCTTCAGAAAAGGAACAAAATCAAATCTGAAAAGAAGAGATCTATCTAGAAAAAGAGGTAACATAGCCATGGATGACCCTAATTCTAAAAAGCAAAATCGAATAAGGGATATAAGCAAGAGATTTTCATATATCAAAAACCATTTCCAAACTTAAAATAAAAAAACAAAAAAAAATCAATCGAAGAGAGCACTTAAAAACTTTTTTAGAAAATACGAAGAGTAATCATCTTTCTCATTTTTCAGTTTTCATTTCATACATGCATAAAAAACAACAAAGAAAAAAAAGAAAGAAAAAGACTCTACTTTAGCCAAATAATCTTCGTTGGTGATAAATCCTTCTGGGTGAGCCACATGCAAAAGGAACGAAGTTAAAAGAGATTCCTTTTATGGTTTTGGGGCAACACTAAACGTCCCTAGTTTTGAAAAATCAAAGGTTCTTCGTTTCTGTGTCGTGTCTTCATGTCCCCCATACGCTCTCGATTTAACCGATGATGTCGAAGCACAGTCTAAGGCTAAAATCCCGCCGAGGCTACGGTTTCCATAATGAGGAATGGTGGCTGAATTTCTAAGTATGAATGGGGTGTTTTCTAGAAAACGTTTGGGTTTCTTAGATTTTCATTTGAAAATATGAAGAATAGGGGATATGATAAGTTGAGAGGATTTTCAGAAGTTTTTTTATAACCATTTTTTTAAATGGCCAAAAAGATCGATTTAAACTAACAAGGTCATTTTATAAACTAGAATCAGATTTATTTTGGTTTTATGACCGAATAAGTCCTTCCGCTCATTTATAATGTCAAACATAAGGGCTTTCCCTTGGTCTTATTACATCCTTAATTCATCGGGCCTTAAAATCGTTTCTAATTTCGTTTTGAGTTTAAACTTATAGCCATTCTATTTGGTAAAATTTTCCTTTGGTTCCACAACATTTTTCTGCTTTTCAATTTTATCCCGAAATCAATTTTTTTAGGGACCTATCTTTATTACCGTTATTTTGCTAATATTATTGTTGTTGTTTACCTTTCTGTTATGCTGAGTTGGCCAATTGGTTTTGGGCTAGCTGTTAGGTTGGTTTTTAATTCTATTTTATGTGGAACATTGTCGTTTGGGGGAGGAGGCTAGGTATTATGAATAGGGATTGTTTCCCTATTCTTCATCATTGAAAATCTTAATTGACTATTATCTTTTCTTCCTCTCAATTCCTATCTTCTCTAAGTTTCTTCTTCTGATCTTCTTAATCTCCTGTTAATTCTGATTCGGAACCTTACAAAGGCATTAAAGCCATTATTCGATCCGTTCCAATGGTGGATGGTGTTCGGACTCGTAATCAGGTGGTGCAGTTGGCTCTAGCAGCACAGACAGGGACCTCGGCAAAAGTTGTGGATGAAGGAAACCCTTCTTCTTCTTGGCAGGATGAAGCGACGCGACTACAATCGAAGATTTCTTCTGTTCGACTGGATATAGCTCGAATGGATGCGCGTATGGAGGACAGAATCAGTGAGGTCCAGACTTCAATCCTTATGGAGATCCAAAAATTGCTATCGATTGCTATTGAGAAGGCTCACGTAGTAGAAGAGATTTCTCGACCTTCGATTTCAGTGTCGAAAGGAATAGTTGGAGTTCCCATTCTAGTCGAGAGTGTGTTTCGGCTCTTCTCCTAGGGCACAGGCCACCACTGGTAATCCGGTTAGGACCCAAGCAGCATCCAATACCATTCCACCTCATATACTTGCTAGGATTGTTGATCCTCGACCTGTTCTTCCACAACCACAATCAGGTAATCTCGATTATCATATTATGTGTCCTAAATTTGACAGCTCGGATTTTCGGGGTTGGCTTTTCAAATTGGAGCAATTTTTCGAAGCAGAGTATGTGCCATAGGATTCTCGTATTTGGTTGGTAATGCTTCATCTTGAGGCCAAGGCTCTTCAATGAAATCAATTAGCTGCTCGTAATACTGTGGAGTTTGGTCGATCTTCAGCAAGTGTGTTCGGTAGATCAATTTTACGAGGATTTTGTTGTGCTTCTGAACCAGGTAAAGTTACCTGACGATTATGTTCTGAATCTCTTTAAAATCACTTGAAATTGGAGATTAGCCAATTTTTGAAATTATTGAAACCTGAAACTCTAACTTAAGCATTTCATATGGCTAAAAACCTTGAATCTATATTTGCACCGGTAAAAAAAGGGGTTCAATACATCTTCTAGAACAGGAGTACCAGTTTCATCCACTTTGTCCATTCCTTCGAGGGGAGCAGGAAGTATGACAAAAAATGTGGTGACTCCCTCCACATTTTCCTCTCGAAGTACCTCTTCTGGAACCATGAGTCTTAACTCTCCAATAATTAGTAATTCAAGAGGATACAACAAAGCCTTAAGTCCTACTAAAATTGAGGACATAAGGAAAAATGGGCTATGCTTTTGGTGTTCGGCTAAATATACGCCGGGAAACAAGTGTGCTAAAACTCAAATCTACCAAATAACTGTGTAAGGTGTTGATGATGAGGTGGAATCTTACGAAAAAGAGGAATTTTTAGACCGTAAATAACATTAAGAGGTCTCAAAGGCTGAGGTGCATATGCTTTCATTTCAAGCTAGATGGGGAATTTCTTCTTGGAAAACTATGCGACTCATGGTTATTTTGTAAGGTCAACAACTTGTTGCATTATTGGACTCGGGCAGTACTCACAATTTTGTGAGTTTGGCAGCTATTAAGAATTTGGCGTTGAAGGTGGAGAAAAGGGTGAGTCTTAAGGTAACAGTGGTTGATGAAGGGTTATTGGAAACATTAGGATGTTGTAATAAAGTGACATGGTGTGTTTAGGATCAGGTTTTTGTTGCTGATTTTTTAGTTTTATCTTGGAAAAACAATGATTTAGTCTTGGGGTACAACGGTTATCAATTTTGGGTCCAATTCGATGGGATTTTCAGCATTTACTATGGAATTTCAACATCACGAGAGGGAGGTGAAGTTAGAAGGAATCTATCTTGATCCAGTAACTTGGGTTACTCCTAAGGTTTGTGCTAAAATGTTGAGAGGAGTGGCAAGTGCTTACACTACTTGTCTTTGGTTATTAAATGCAAAATTAGAAGTACATGGGACAAAGGGAAGGATACCTTGTGAAATGCAACAATTTTTGGAGGATTTTAAGGGTATATTTGAGGAGCCGAAAACACTTCCACTTGTGAGAAGGATCATAGAATTCCTTTAATTGATGAGACCTAGGCGGTAAAAATTTGATCATACAGATATCTCACTTACCAAAAAAATGAGATTGAAAATCTGATAGAGGAATTTTTACAATCTGGTTTGATCAGAGATAGCAATAACCCTTTTGCCTCACCCGTGGTAATGGTTAAAAAGGACGGGTCTTGGAGGATGTGTGTTGACTATCGAAGGTTAAATCAACTCACTTTGAAGGATAAATTCCCCATGCCCATTTTGGAGGATCTGTTGGATGAATTGGGAGAAGCCAAGGTATTTTCTAAGTTGCATTTGCGTTCTAGTTATCATCAAATCAGAGTTTGGGAACCAGACATTCCAAAATTTACGTTCCGAACTCACTTGGGTCATTATGAATTTGTTGTAATGTCGTTTGATTTAATCAACACACCGAAAATATTTTAGAGGCTCATGAACCAAATATTCCAGGAACATATTTGAAAATTTATTCTCGTTTTCCTCGATGATATTTTAGTGTACTCGGCAAGCTAGGCAGATCACTTGCAGTATGTGAAGAGGGTGATGGAAATATTGTGAACCCATTAACTCTATACTAAAAGGAGTAAGTGTGAGTTTGGGGCTTCTTCAGTCAACCATCTAGGGTATGTAATTTCGAATGGTTGTATTATCGTGGAGGAATCCAAAGTTTTACGCATTAAAGAATGGCCTACTCTAGGAACAATGAGAGATTTGAGAGGTTTTCTAGGACTCTTAGGTTATTATAGGAAATTCATTTGTGGTTATGGAGGCATTGCCAAACCTCTTACTGATTTGTTGAAAAAGAGGGTTTGGGAGTGGGGTAAGAAAGAACAAGAGGCTTTTGAAGTGTTAAAAAAGGCATTACAAGAAGCTTTTGTGTTGGCACTTCCCGACTTTAAAGATGAATTTATAGTCGAAACTGATGCTTCAGCTTTAGGAGTAGGGTTGTATTGGTTCAAAAAGGAAGGTCATTGGCTTTCTTTAGTAAAGGCCTTGGGGTACGACATCAAGCTTTATCTATTTATGAGAAGGAGATGTTGGCAACCCCTCTTGCGGTAAAAAAATGGTCTCCTTACCTTATTGGGAAGCACTTTAAAATCAAAATCGATCATCAAAACTTACGATTTTTGACTGATAAACAAGCTGTCACTTCGGCCCAACAGAAGTGGGTAGTAGAGATGATGGGCTACAAATTTGATGTGGTATATAGTGTCGCGTGTCAAAAGTGCACGTTCAGTGCAAGTGGACACATCACAAGAAAAAAGTGATAAGTATATTATCGAGTTATCATCTCCTCAGGGACTGGTATACTTAATATGCTTTCTTCACCTCCTTGTTCTGTAGAAAAATAAAGACACAAATAAGTTGGATTGATTTATCGAACTAAAATAACTAAAATAAAAGTAAAGGATTGAAATAATAGAGAGAGAGATGGGCTAGGATCTAGTTGTATCGTATTGCAGAATTGATTGACTTGTCTTTATCCAATGCAATTGTACATCTCCGCCACAGCAGCACTGCAGTTTACTGCCTGGGCAGCGATAACACTGTCTGCCGCGACAATCCCTTGCTCGTGGGAAGACTTTACCAAAGTTCGGCAAAGTGTCCTTGAATGACTCCGCTTATCCCTAAGTCAGAGTGTTGTTGATGACTAGTCCTTGATGATACCTCCCGGCGTGAACCAATTATACTCACCAACCAATCTCACACTTCTTTTAGCCGCTGAAACTCTTAACATATTCCTAGGCCGAGTTAGTATTTCGCGATTGAAACACCGTACTTACCCCTTTCGTGAATCTAACTCTCCCGAACTTAGATAAATGGATGATCACAATATCCTCTCCCGAGCTCAATTGTGAAACAAGGAATAACAAAGGATAAGCAAACCTTGATAATCTTTATTGCATTGAATAAAAGGCAAAGTACAATCTCCTCTCACAAATACTCTACAACCTTCACCGAAACCCTATGAAGGTTTAGAACATGATAGAGAGGAAAGAAACAAGAGTAGAAGTCGGCTCTCCCTAGGTATTTCGCTATATGTTACATTGGGTGGCTAGGTCTTTATATAGGCTAGACCTAGGGCAAACCTTTCCTAAGTAGAATACAACTTGGAGTAGGGAACAAGTCAAGTACATAATAATAATATATTTCCAAGTTTATATTCGGCTAAGGGGGCTTTCCCGCGTGGTCTTCCTTTGGACTTTTCCTTGTGCTAGCCAGCTCCGATTCATGGGCTTCAAGTCCAGACACGTTCCTTGGATTTTGTCTTTCCATCGCCTATAATCTTGCTTCCTGTCTTTCTGTTGCTGCCTCGGCATCAGGTCCTGCCTCAGCCTTGTCTCTACCGCGGCATTGGTTTTCCTACAAAGATGTGAAAACGCAGTAAAACGTGCTTTTTTCCTGTAAATATTATCTATATGAGCATAACTTCTAAATATATCACACTAGGCACATGCATTGGTTCAAGTGGGTGTATATTTGGTGATAAATGCCAATAAAAGGAGTAAAAAGTGATAGTGTGTTGAGCACTTATCACACACCCAAACTCAAACTATTGCTTGTCCTCAAGCAATGCAAACCATCAATTTGCCGAACTCTACTCTCTCTTGGTCTTACATGTCCATCTATTCTCCCCACCATAGCCAGGCCTATTCTTAAGACTTAACCATTCGGCTACCTAAGGATTTACCTAGAAACAAACTATAGGATTTGTGAGTGTGTGTGTTTTTGTGGACAAGTTGAATAAAGGCTTTCTTAGATAAACTTTAAGTTCAAGACAAATAGACATTGGTTTAAGTGTTCTCTTCTTTTCAAACCCCAAATCTTGAGCCGGTTTCGGGCACCTCAAAGACTTGTGTTTTTCTTTTCACTAAAAACCTTTTTTTTTTCTTTTCTTTTTAATATTCCTTAACACATATTAGAGCCAATTTCGGGCACCTCTAGCATGAAGAAGAGATTTTCTAGAGCCGGTGGTAGGCACCTCTAGTTACTTTTCCAAAAATCTAAGTCTTTATCACCCAAGTTCATTAAAAGAATTCCTATAATCCAACAAGTCCCAAAAGTGTTTAAAGTTATACCTATAGTAAGCTTCTAAGTTTTCATCCTTAAGCATCCTAAGGTTAAGCCCTCTTGACAGAACCTAAATATGGTAAGGAGAAAGATTTCTATAGCCTTAAAGAATAAACTAGGGAATACTGATGATGATCAGTGCAAGAGTGTAGGCAGTTAATTCAAGTAAGGCGGGGAACATAAAAATTTTAAAAAAAAATCACTGGAATACTCCCTTTTTGGCAAGGCCGCGATAGTAGATTGCTGCATTGGCAGTGAATCTGCACCCCCAAACTCAAACCAAGCATTGTCCTCAATGCTTTATATTTGGAAGGAATAAGCGGCAAAACAGAATATGAATTATATGCAGCAAGTAAAAACAGTAAAAACAATTAAATGGACAAAGACTATTTAAAGCGACTCCGAAGAGCTGCTCGTAACAATTTTCCTCCGTGGCCTTGATGCCAAGTGCTTTGTCCTTGGGGAGGGCGATGGTTGCGCCTTTGCTTGCCTCGGTGGCTGGACTCGAGTGGGTGGGGTTCTATGCATCGGGGCTTCTACTTCTTCTCCTTCTTCAACATCCGCCATCTCTTCGGTAATCATCACGTCCGTTCCTCCTCCCATCGCAGTTGCTCCTCTATTGTGGTGTGTGCTTGGGCCGGCGGCAGTAGAGCCTTGGTGTACGTATGCATCTATCTCGGCGGATAGACTGCCCATGATAATTGGCGATCTAGGTGGAGTGCTTAAAACGACCCTCCGCTTGGATGGCCTTCGGCTGACAGACGAGGCCACGGTAGAATTTGCCGCCCTAGATGGGCCAGCATCCTGTTATTGGGGCCGAGGGTCCGGATGGAAGAACGGTCGCGGTCCTCCCGGGGCTGGTGTAGTCTCGGTGTAGGGTGCTGTGGTGACGAACATGTTGCTTGGGAACTCCGGGAATTAGATGCCTTGATCCGGGAAGGCGTGCAACATCATCTGGGCTAGAGTGCTATTGAAGTCCCGCTGGTACGCCATGTACCTTTGTTGTCGAAGATGTATTGCGGCCATTCGCTGCAAGATTTCTTGGTACGGGTCTGCTGCGGCAGAGGTGTGTGCAGTACCAGGCATGTCTGCCGTGTACTGGGCCCCGGCAGTAGTATCGGCAGTGAACTACTGCGGTGTTGCCTGGACAGGTTCTGCTTGTGTGATCTGCATGACTTTGTGGCATAAATCCTTGGTCCATCCTCGTCTTGGGGGCATGTATTCGTCCGTTTCTTCAATTGGTACACCTGCAGAAACACATAAACCCGTAATCAAGCAAGGGAAATACAATGGTCCTCTATCTTTCTTACCACACTCGTGAATTTCCCGTAGGATGATTTCTCCAACGTTGATGGTTCTCTTGTTGATGATGGATTGGATAAGCACCAATCTCTTGCGATCCACCGTGCTATTGTGCGATGTTGGGATGAGGCGTCGTTTGACGAAGGTGTTCCACATCTTGGCCTTCGGCTTCAAGCTTTGTCTTGTTACGGATCCTCGATGGGTACCGGTTTCCCATGGAGTGTTCGCGTAACAAAGATCGTCTTTGATAAGTTCATAGTCCTCGGCAGTGATATCTTCCAAGAAGTCAGCATGGAGATCACTGTCCGGGGTGAGACCGTAGAAGTTGTTGATCGTCTCGGCATCAAGCTGCACTGGCTTGCCTCGACAGTGAACTAATAGGGAGTCTTTGATGGGCCCATGAGCATAGAACTCCCGCATGATCGTGGCGTTTGCCTGGGCAGGTTGCAAACAGAAAATTTCCCAATTCTGGTACTTAATCCTGTCGAACAGGTAGTGTTCAATGCCATAATTTTCTTCGTTCGCGTGCTGGAACCCTTGTTCTTCCCAAAGTTGCCTCGTGATGAAAGATCGGTTGAATCGATCTTCAACGTTGGCTGGGGCGAATCTTTTGTAAGTTGCCATCAAGAAAGAGAGATTTGAGTTCTTGGAGGTTTTCTTGAAGAGAATCTGGAAATTTACGAGAGTTAGTAGGCAGAGAGTAATATGAGAGAGAGATTGTTATGAATACTAAAGAAAACAAGAAGGTAAGAGTGAATAGTTCAAGAGGAAGGAGTTTCTTATATAGGCCTCGGCCTTGTGGCCGTTAAGACTACTAGCCGTTTGTAACCGTTTCCTTCTTTCTGTTGTTTCCTTTTTCTACCGTGGCAGGAATCTCGGCAGACTAGTCGTTACATTGTTCTGCCCGTTGGGGCTGCTGCAGCCCTGACACTGTTTATTGCCTAGGTAGAGTTCCTGTTGTGAACTACTTTTCCCTTATTCTTGCTTTTTATTCCTAAATAAAACACACAAAAGAAAAATACTGAAAGCGAAACTAATTAAAAAAATAAAAATAAACTATTAATCCTAATATAATAAAGAAAAGGAAAAGGGAGAGGTTAGGTTACTGGTGGAGAGCATGCAAATGCATCAACCAAAATTATTTTCTCCCTTAGGCCCAAGTTATGTATCGGTTGTGGGCCGCTCCTTTTTGTTGTCTGTCCATCCATCTTGGGCTTGATTTTCTTGCCAAATAATCTGCCGAGCAGACTGCCCAGGCAGGATATCTTATTGGCTACTGCGTGGATGGCCTTACATTCCTCTGGATCGTCATACCTCTTTAAGTTGTGGAATGCGTTGAGTTTGACTTGTTGGTCATTGACCCGCATAGTCAACTCTCCTTTTTCCACGTCAATTAATGTGCGTCCAGTTGCTAGGAAAGGTCTCCCAAGGATGATCGGTGCATTGTCATCTGCTTCACAATCAAGGACAAGGAAGTCGGCAAGAAAAATAAACTTGTCAACTCTTACTAGTTTGTCCTCAATTTTGCCTTCAGGTTGCACATAGGATCTATCCGCGAGTTGGAGCATCACTGTTGTAGGCTTCGGCCTTCCAATTCCAAGCTTTTGGAAGACTGATTTAGGCATGAGGTTTATACTTGCTCCAAGTTCGCATAGGGCTTTTCCCTCATAACTCTTTCCTATCGCACAAGGTATAGTGAAACACCCAGGATCTTTTAACTTTGGTGGCATGCGATTATGCAGCGTTGCCATACATCCCTCGGTAGCAGCCACTGTCTCAAACTCACCTATTTATTTCCTCTTTAACACCATGTCCTTTAGGAACTTGGCATAGCTGGGAATTTGTTCAATAGCCTTAACGAATGGTATGTTGATGTGGACTTGCTCCAAGATGTCGAGGAACTTCTTGAATTGTTGATCCTGTTTTTGCTTTTTCAACCTTTGCGGGAAAGGTGGTGGTGGTCTATTCTCATCCAGGGTTTCTTTAGTTTGAATTCTTATACCTGGTACCACTGGAATTTTGGCTGCCTCGGCAGGCTGCTCAGGCACTACAGTGCTCTCTGCCGGGGCAGTGTTGTCAGCTTCAGTTTGCTCAGCATCTTCTCTTGCTTGATCCGCCGGTTGAGTTTAGCTCTCTGGGATCTTCTCCTTCAGTTGTAGACCACTCTTAGTAGTGGTTGCCTTACACTGTTCATGGCTTATTACCTTAGCAACCTCAGTATTGCTAGGTAGGCCTCCTTGTGGTCTAGTGTTTATGCATTGAGCAAACTGCCCAACCTGAGTTTCCAGCATTTTTATGGCCACTTCTTGATTTTGCAGCCTCATCTCAGTCCTATTCATGAAGGCATCTGTCCTCTTGATGCAATTACTATTTTCTGCCATGTATGACTCGGTTTTCATCATGAAGGCCTTTAGTGTGTTTTCCAATGAACTTACCGGTTGCTGCTGCATCTGCTGCGGCGGCATCGGTTGTTGGACTTGCTGCTGCGGCATCGTCTGCTGAAATCCCGGTGGTTGGGTTTAAGACATTATTTGGGTTGCTCCATGACAAGTTTGGATGCCTCTTCCATGAGGGGTTGTATGTGTTGGACATCACATTGTTGCGGTTGTAGTTCCCAACATACATACCGGTTTCTTGATTCATGCAATCAACAGAACTATGGTTACCTCCACATAAGTCACAGTATGAATCAATTACCTTGACCTCACGGATATTGTGTTGTAACTGTAGGTTTTGCACCATCTTGGTAAGAGAGGTCAATTGTGCTGCCACTGAACTTGATGAATCTAATTCATTTACCGTGGCTTGGCGTCTTACTCCTCCTCGCCTAGATGTAGGAAACTGAAACTCATTCTTTGCAAGTTTGTTTAATATTTCAATAGCTTCCTCAGGTGCTTTGTCCAGGAGTGTTCTGTTTGCCGAGGCATCTAACATCATTCTTTTTGGGGCGTTCGTGGCGTTGTAAAACATTGTCACTTGTGTCCATAGGGGAAATCCATGCAGCGGACACTTGTTCAATAGCTCTCTGTAGCGTTCCCATGCCCCGTACATTGGTTCGTCTTCAGCTTGTTGAAAAGAAGTAATTTCATTACGGATTCTATCATATAGATTAGTAGGATTAAAGCGAGTAATGAAATCACGACAAAGTTCACTCCAAGATCCAATAGATCCCGCTAGAATGCTATTTAACCAAGCTTTCGCCCTATCCCTCAGTGAATAGGGGAATAGCTTCAATCGCAAAACATCTTCATGGACTCTTTGGATTTTGAAAGAGTTGTAGATTTCCATGAAGGATTTGAGGTGCTGCCTTGCGTCTTCAGTTGCAGACCGAATTGTCCAATTGTATTTAACATATTGAACATAACGGGTTTTAGTTCAAAATGGGCTGCTTCAATCTCGGGTGTAACGACTCCTAGGTTCAGTCCATTTAAATCCTCCTCCAAGAAATCTCTGACAGTCAGTTGCCGCGGCCCAAGTGGCGGCGGAAGACCTTCATTACCGGCAGGTATGTTTTGTCCTGCCTGAACCTCTACCACGACTCCTCGGATTTGTCTCCTCAACCTTAGCCCTGTTCTTTCGATCTTAGGATCTAACTCGTATAAGGGGTTGGTTGGATTGGCCCTGGACATACACCAAAAAAAAGTAAAATAAATATAAAAATAAAAAGAAACAAGAAAATAAAGAAAACAAAATTTAGTTGTCAGTCCCCGGCAACGACGCCAAAAACTTGTCGCGTGTCAAAAGTGCGCGTTCAGTGCAAGCAGACACATCGTAAGTAATAAGTGATAAGTATATTATCGAGTTATCGTCTCCTTAGGGACCGATATACTTAATATGCTTTCTTCACCTCATTGTTCTGTAGAAAGATAAAAACACAAATAAGTTGATTTGAATTATCTAAACTAAAATAACTAAAGTAAAAGAAAAGGATTGAAATAGTAGAGAGAGATGGGCTAGGATCCAGTTGTATTGTATTGTAGAATTGATTGACTTGTCTTTATCCAATGCAATTGTATATCTCCGCCTCGGCAGCACTGTAGTTTACTGCCTGGGCAGCGATAACACTGTCTGCCGCGGCAATCCCTTGCTCGTGGGCAAACTTTACCAAAGTTCGGCAAAGTGTCCTTGAATGTCTCCGCTTATCCCTAAGTCAGAGTGCTGTTGATGACTAGTCCTTGATGATACCTCCCGGCGTGAACCAATTATACTCACCAACCAATCTCACACTTCTTTTAGCCGCTGAAACTCTTAACCTATCCCTAGGCCAAGTTAGTATTTCGCGATTAAAACATCGTACTTACCCCTTTCGTGAATCTAACTCTCCCGAGCTTAGATAAATGGATGATCACAATATCCTCTCCCGAGCTCAATTGTGAAACAAGGAATAACAAAGGATAAGCAAACCTTGATAATCTTTATTGCATTGAATAAAAGGCAAAGTACAATCTCCTCTCACAAATACTCTACAACCTTCACCTAAACTCTATGAAGGTTTAGAATATGATGGAGAGGAAAGAAACAAGAGTAGAAGTCGGCTCTCCCTAGGTATTTCGCTATATGTTACATTGGGTGGCTAGGTCTTTATATAGGCTAGACCTAGGGCAAACCTTTCCTAAGTAGAATACAACTTAGAGTAGGGAACAAGTCAAGTACATAATAATATATTTCCAAGTTTGTATTCGGCTAAGGGGGCTTTCCCGCGTGGTCTTCCTTTGGACTTTTCCTTGTGCTAGCCAGCTCCGATTCATGGGCTTCAAGTCTAGACACATTCCTTGGATTTTTGTCTTTCCATCGCCTATAATCTTGCTTCCTGTCTTTCTGCTGCTGCCTCGGCATCAGATCCTGCCTCGGCCTTGTCTCTGCCGCGGCACTGGTTCTCCTGCACAGATGTGAAAACGCAGTAAAACGTGCCTTTTTCTGTAAATATTATCTATATGAGCATAACTTCTAAATATATCACACTAGGCACATGCATTGGTTCAAGTGGGTGTATGGGTTTAGGGTCACTACTGTTATATACTGGAAGGGTTTGCGAAGAGATATCAAAAATTTGGTTCGAGAATGTTTAGTCTGCCAATAAAACAAGGGAGATCTCCAACATCCTAGAAGATTGTTGTAGCCCTTTCCAATTTCGGAAATAATTTGGACATCCATTAGTATGGATTTCATAGAGGGTCTTTCCAATTCGAAAGGTAAAACTATGATTTATGTGGTGATAGATCGGTTAAAAAAGTATAGACATTTCTTAGCAATGAATCATCCTTTTACTGTTGTTGATGTGGCTCGGGTATTTCTAAAAATCATATTTAAATTGCATGGTTTACCGGGAAATATTGTCTGTTATCGTGATAAAATTTTTGTTAGCACTTTTTTTGAGGGAGTTGTTCACAAGGCTGTAAGTCAGCATCACCCCTTCTACGGCTTATCACCCAAATACAAATGGACAAACCGAGAGGGTAAATCAATGCCTTGAGACTTATTTACGTTATATGACAAGGGAGAAACCTAGGGACTGGTGTAATTGGCTACACCTAGCTGAGTGGTGGTATAACACCACTTACCACTCTTTTGTACACACTACACCTTACAAGGCTCTTTATGGGTGTGATCCTCCTATTTATCCCCCTATTTAGCAAGAGATTAGAAGGTAGCAACTGTGGACAGATCTTTACAGCAAAGGGAAGCAACACTTAAGATGATGAAATTATATTTACAAAGGGCTCAACAACGAATGAAACAACAAGCAAACAAATTGTGAATTTTAAGTGAGTGATTATATTCTTCTGAAACTCGAACCTTACTACCAACTGTCAGTTCAATCTAGGGGCAATCAAAAATTATCCCGAAGTGGTTTGGTCCTTGTAAAGTTGTGGAAAGGGTGAAAAATTGTGGAAAGGGTGAGAAATACTGCATATAAGTTGGAGTTGCCTGCTCAATCCAAAGTTCACCCAGTTTTTCATATTTCCTAGCTTAAAAAATATGTTGGAGATGACCTGGTACAAGACAATTTGCCGGTGGTTGATAATTATAAGGCAATGGTCAAAGAGCCAAAGAAGATTTTAGACAGAGAATGATGAAGAAAGGAAACCAAGCAGTGACTGAAGTTTTTGTGGAGTGGTCGAATTCTTTCCCGAAAGATGCTACCTGAAAATTTCTTTATAAGCTGCAACAACAATACTTATGGTTTGATCCTTGAGGTCAAGGGTACTTTTAAAGAGGAAGTATTGTCAAGGACCTATCTTTATTATTGTTATTTTTTGTTGTTTTTAACCTTTTTGTTATGTTGAGCTGGCCAATTGGTTTTGGACTAATCGTTAGGTTGGTTTTTAATTCTGTTTTATGTGGAACTATGTTATTTGGGAAGGAGGTTGAATATTATGAATAGGGACTGTTTTTCATATTCTTCATCAACGAAAATATGGAATGAATATATCTTTTCTTCTTTTCAATTCCTATATTCTTTTAGTTTCTTCTTTTAATCTTTTTAATCTCTTATTAATTCTGATTCGGAACCTTACAGTTTTTGATTTTACTTTTTTTTTGTGTGTAATTATTTTTATTTCTCTAACTATCTGTTTCTTTATCATGTTTTGTCATGGTCTTCATTCATGCTATTTTAGTTTATGATTGATTATCGCTAATATCGGCTATATTTCGGTTCTTGTTACATCGCCTACCCTTTTATCACATTCTTGTTCAATCTTTTATAGACCATTAATGTGCGAAATGATTTAGGAATAATTTAATTAGTAGTTCATAGTAATTTTGAAATTAAAATTGGATAGCTTAATCAGATGCCTTAATTTAGTACCTTTATCGCATTTAGGTCTCTTTATACCTCGATGTTTATTATGTTTATCTTAATAGCTTTCTTGTTGCAAGGTTAATTTATTTTCGTTTAGGAATTCACCATGACAATCTTAATTAATTAATTAATATGAAGCCCCTAAATTCGATCAGAGGTAAATTTCAATATAGTGGTGGTGGTTCAGATATTTACCTTGAGGTTTAGGTCCTTCTAAAACTAATACGCACATCCAATTAAATTTTAATTTGATATAACTTTAGTCCAGAAAATTTAATATTAATAAAACGATAATTAATTAAAATATCAATTTTTTGACAGTGTGGGGTGCTAATCTTTTTTTCATCCATAACTGACTCCCGAAACCCATTTTCAATATTCTCTAGTTTTACGGTGTCCAATATACCTAAACGGACGATGACGACTCCAATTTTTGAAAAAATATATTTTTAAATTGAAAACCTTGTGGGGAACTTTATTTAAAAAAAGGATGAAAATATGTTTTTCAAAACGAAAAATAAATATTTAGCAAAACTTGAATTTTTTAGATTGTTACAGATGAAGATTCTATTGGGAATAAATTTTATTTTTCTCAAAACAAAAAGAGAATCAAGCTTTTAAATGATTATAACTTTAATAATATTCAAAGATTTATGCTAAAGTGATCATTGAATTAATTTTTGGTCGTATGTGCACCTTTATTTTTCCTCATTTAAAATTTGACATTTAAACTCGTCCGTCTAAGTGGGGGAAAAGGCTAATACTTTCGTAGAGATATTGTTCTCCCATGTAGATCCTAGCCGAAGTACCTTTTATGGTTCTACTGCCTTATGCTTTCGTAAGGATATCGTTCCTTCGTATAGGCATAAGCGATATTCGGGGGCCTTGCTACTCTTAGCAGAGATCAAATTGATAATTGTGGTCTTCATTTAATACTAACACTGCATATAGAGAATTATATTGTCCACCCCTAGGTGCACTAGACAAGATATCTAGGATTGCTCTTCTTTGTTTATTTTATATAAATTTAATTTTCTAAAGTTTACTTTTGCGTTTATTATTCTTACTCGGTACTATTTTTTTTCGTTTTCCTTTTACATGCGTCGTTATATTTTGCATAAAAAGGTATCGATTAAAGTGATTTATTCTGAAACTTTTCACCATAGAAAAGAGGTATTTGATAATCTCGACCCCACTATTAGACACCAAGCAGAAACCAACCAAGGAGCCTGAGACAGCACTCCACTGAACAAGGAACCTGGCATTTTGTCTGAGCTTACAGCAAAGTGACGATCTGTGCTTCAGATTTCACTTTTCAGCATTTGTTCTATAATCTATAATCAGCCCATGCCTTAAGATGAAAACTCAATGTAACAAGAGCCTTGTGTAAATAATATTAAATTCCGGTTGTAATGTCGCCGTTGCCTCCGTTGCGGTCTGATTTTTCTCCAAAACCAAACATCAAAGACGGAGAATGCCAAAATCATTCCATTCATTGAGAAAGAGATTGGTGCCTTTAATCCTACACATGATTCAAGCATAAAAAAAGAGTGCTTGCAAAGCTTTCGAGAAAGTACAAGCTGCTGGCAGGAAAGCTCTCTCCGACATTTTCAACTCCGGTAAGCCATATTCGCAAGGAACATCAAAGAAGAACCAAAAGAATCGAAGATATTGCAGTGGAAGGATGCCTGCACAATCGTGAAGATTGTATCAAAGCACATACAAGAGCTATTAGCACTAATGAATTTTTGAGGATTCTTGGATTTGATGGTAAAGAAATTTGCTTGGCATTGAATATATGTTTACTTTGCATTAGTATTTGAGCGGATACTTACATTTTTATGCATGTTTTTGTTTAGATTTTTCCAAACACTCAATATCTGCAAACAAAATGGAGTTAAAACATTCATTTTAGTTGTCTCTTAGCTTTAGCATGCATTGGCTTAAGAATACTAGTTTACTTCTGTTACAGGCTATGAGTCCCCCAAGGTATGCTGAATCGGACAAGATGATACCGATGCTGATCGAAGAACTCTCTCCTCCAAAACATGTGTTGTCGAGGAAACTTGATTGCTAGTAGGAAAACTGATAGAATCTCACCATATGCAGTGGGATGATTGTTATGATCATGAGCAGTAGTTCATGTCAATACAATCCAACCTAATCACTGCCAAGTCAGCAACGAAGGACTAGGATGAAACGCATGAAAAAGGATAGTTAGTTACGGTAATGGACTATTAAAAGAAAGTAAGAAAATAGGAGGAAGGCATGAAAATTGTGAAACCCTTGTTATCTTCTCTCTACATTTCTTTTTCTCTTCTCCTTATTTTTTTTTTTTGTAATTCTCTGATTTTCAATAGAAATTCAGTTTGATTACTTGAGTTCATAACATTGGTGCTTTCGTTGAGAGAGTTGGGAATCATGGCGAAAATTATCGAAACATATGAAGCAAATACAAGGATGATGAAACAAAATAGTGGATGATCCTTTGTTATTTCAACTCTTGGTGATGGGTAAGTCTATGAACCATCTCAATAGAAGAATAGTTGAAAATGGTATCATTTTCAGTTTTAAATGGTTCATTATTAGGAAGTTTATAACATTCTACAATAGCCGCTACATTTCAATTGTTGGTAGTGCATTGGGTGCCAAGGAAGTGGACGTTACTAGGAAAACCAAAATGAAAGTGGTGGCAATAAAAAAACAAAGACCAACACACTTCTGCTAAAAGAGTAGTTGTTATTGATGTTATTGCAAGGGACAATTTTATACCAAATGAAGGACTTGTCTATAAGTTCTTTGGACAATGCGCAAACCACAATTTGGAGCTTATTCTAGGTCTTCTTGATGAAATTTTAGAATTAATGACAGAAGATTCTTCCCATGTTGTTCAAGCTTTTACAAATTTGAAAAGCATATTCATCAAGTACACAACATCAAGTTATATCGAACTATATGAACGACATGAGAATTTTGATGTGTCCATCGATTTTGAGAAATTTTTGGTCGATCACAAGAAATTATTAAAGTGGAAACATCAAGGAAACCAAAAGAAGGATGGTCAGAGAGACAAAAAAATTGTGATTTGGTTTGATGTTGACGATATTAACAAAGGGATTGATACAAGCAAATGGAAACTAAGGAAGAAGCTCATGATGATTGTTAATTACAAAGGTGAAGAAAGTCAATTTGCTACTGAAGAAATATTGTTCTTCGTTTTAATCAAGAGGTATGAAAGGTATGAAACAATGGAGGATAACCTTGGATCAAATCTCAAGAACACCATCATGAAGGATCAGAAAAAAGGATGCTGAAACTTGGTCTTCGCATCGATGAGGATGCGGTTGAAGTTGATGCTATTGTGCCACTGTTGGAGGCTGCTGATGCTGGGATCAATATGATTGTATACAAATGTCGACTTCCAACAGTGAAATGGGCATAGAGATCAGATGAAGTCTTCATAACTATTGAGCTTCCTGATGCTCTGGATGTGAAGCTTAGACTGGAGCCTGAGGGAAAATTTTTGTTCTCGGCTGCAAGTGGTGCAGACAAAATTCCTTATGAAGTTGACTTTGATCTGAACGACAAATTTGATGTTGATGGAAGCAAGTCTAGTGTTGAAAATAGAATTATCACTTACCTTGTGAAAAAGGCAGAGAGCAAGTGGTGGAACAGATTGCTGAAACAGGAAGGGAAACCTCCTGTGTTCTTGAAAGTCGAATGGGATCGATGGGTCGACGAAGATGAAGAGGATCAAGACACAAAGACCGGACCTAATATGGACTTTGGTGATTTTGACTTTTCTAAGATGAACATGGGTGGTGGTGAAGGCTTTGGTGTGGCTGCTGGGATTATTACGCTCACTTCTTTAAAAAAAAAAGTCTCTTTGCATGCTGGAATTCTACCGTTAGTTATTCGGGTACCTATACAGAAGTTTCAAAGAAAAATTATTATCTCGAACCTTGATGACAAGGTTCTTTCGTTAGGGGAGGTTTTGTTAGGGGAGGGTATTGTTATGATCATGAGCAGTAGCTCATGTCAATACAATCCAACCCAATCACCGTCAAATCAGCAACAAATGGCTAGGATGAAACGCATGAAAAAGGGTAGTTAGTTACGATAATTGACTATTAAAAGAAAGTAACAATGATTTTCTCTTCTCTCTACGGTTATTGTAATCACAATTATTATAAAATAATATTTCATTACATAAAATATCATAATTATTTATAAAACTTAAATATTAAAATATATTCCGATAATTTAATAAAATCCATAAATTAAATTCTGAAAATGCATGCTAAAATATAATAAAAATATATAATGTCCCGATTACATGAATATTCTAAATTATAAAATAAAAATAATTATAAAAATTTGAAGTAAAGTTCATAATGATAATAATTTATCCGAAGAAAAATACAAGTTACTCCAAGTATCGAGTCGCCTAATAAGTCCGAGTATACCTGAAAGAGAAAACTAGAGGCTTAAAAGTTAAGAAGCTTAATGTGTCTCTGAGGTGCAAATAAACATTATAGAACAAAATTCACAAAATAATTTCTTAAGAGTAATATTTTTAAAAAAATACAATACATGATGTATGAATGATGTCATGCACACAACGTAAATCTCAACTACTTCATCATCAGTTAAAATAGAGGAGTTCTACAAAACCCTCACTTATAACATCACCAAAGTCCGAGAGTGATTTTAGAGTTCCGTAAACGGAAGGCTACCACAACTTCCTCTGTACACAATCTCACCCCATACACAATATAACATGAAATGATTTAAAAATACGTAATCAGTCACAATACAATCCGAATTTATAACATTTCTAAGTTCACAAAAATAGTCAGATCACAGTAATAAAAAATACTAATTAAAGTACGAGATCTCAATTTTTAAAATATATATATTCTCAAATCACAAATCATGTATGCATAGTGATGCAAGAACACAATTAACAAGAATACAAATATATTAACAAAACACAAAACATTAAGTATGTAATTGAAATATATTTTTTCAAAAATACACATATAACATCAATAAAAAAAACACCTCTAAAAAATCACAATTACAATGACGTTGATATTGTATTTAGGTAATATACTAGTATACTAATTTATATAATAAATTACCTATTTAATCCTGCTAATATATTAGTTTTCTTTTATAAATTTAGTGCGGCATTGTATTGGTGTATAGATCTAAATTATCACTTAAGCGATCTAAAGCTAATGTTGTATTTAGTTAATATTTTTAGACCAATTAAGTTATTGTGATTTACGGCTAATTAAGATATAATGATTTCTTATAAAATTAGGTGTACGATATGGGTTCGGATTAGTCAAGACGAAATCTTAAAAACCGAAAAAGCAATAAAAGAAGATATAATTATTATAGACCAAAAATTTCATTAGCTTTGTTTTCCAAATCAAAAGATCTCTTTATTCACATCTGACAATTTTATAATTGTCAAAACAATTCTTAAAATCAATGATTGATTTTTCGGACTTGATTTGAAAAATATATGACGATGTAGATTTTTTTAAAGTCTACACTAAGTTACCATTGTTCTTTGAAGTCTAAATAAGATGTGATATTTATAATTTTTTGAAAAAAGAAAAACTTTAAAAATTTTCTTTTAAGAACAATTTTAATGTTAATATAAAATTAAAAAAAAATTTAAGAGTCAATTACACATAAAATAAGATTAACATTTTACGGTATCTAAAATTGTTACCTAATTAACTATAAAGTATCTTAATAACAAAACTTATGAGTTAAAAACTTAAAAGATTCATTTTTTTATGCATGCATAATTTGTTTTAAAAAGAATAAATCCGAAGAGACCAAAGTTCACACAAACGGTTAACAAAGATGTCACTAGTAATTGAATATTGTAATCACGAAAAGAGTCATTATTGATCTTATTTTTTAAAGTGCGATTAAAATATTAAAAAACCAGTTATTTTAATAAAATTATTTTTATTTTTATTAAAACAACGAGTTTTGGGTCTAAAAAAAGGTTTGAGAGTCAGTTACGTGTGGAAGGAAAAATACCCACAACGCTTAAAATTGGTACTTTATCGATTACAAAATATTTTAAACGAAGAAAATTATAAATTTTAATTTAATTGAAAAGTGTGATCCCCTATTTAAGAGTTATTTTAAAACCTTAGTAATAAATTATTTTAAAAATATTGATAATATACTAATTAAATTATTAGATAATTCTATATAAAATTTAAAATAGTAATAAATAATAAAAATAGTAATAAATAGTAATAGTAATAATAAAAATGATAATAATAGATACTAACAATAATAAAAACTAAAATGATAATAAAAATATATAACTAATAAAATAATAATATTATTAATAATAAGAAATAAATATGGCATGACTTACTATAATAATAATAATAATAATAATAATAATAATAATAATAATAATAATAATATAATACTGATTAAATTGTAGCAAAATGAAAATTAAAAAGCAATTAAAGCATGAAATTGGTGACCAGAATGAAAAGAAATAAAAATTGTTAGGAAATATTGCAAGAATATGAAACTTGGATGGTCGGAAGTGTAATTTTCCCTTTTGCTTTAAAAGCTCGTGGGTCCTGTTCAGGTTTATTCACGGTTTTGGTGATGCAAAATGACACCGTTATAGTTTTCAGTGATTAACACCAAAACGACACCATTTTGATAATGTCTTTTATAATAAGGTCTGTAAGTCTTGATCCTGCTACAACACTAATGAAGAGATCGGACCGAGACAAAGATTCTGACATTAGATCCAACTACAACACCTACGAAAAAGATGAGTTATGATATTTGAGATAACTGCAATATGGATGAAGATGAAAGATCGAATGACGGAGGATCTGATGTTTAATCTGGCTGTAACACTAACCAAGAGGCAAAATCAAAAAATTAACTAAGCTTCAACACTGACAAAAAGGCATGGTCTAAAATTTATAGGATTGATCCAGCTACAACACTAACAAAGAGACAAGATCAAACTTCAATAGATTTGGCCCAACTACAACAATGACGAAGAGGTAGGATCAGAAATTATTTGGTTGGATCTATCCACATCATCAATAGAAGGGTAAGATTGAACTTCGACAATCACAATCCTTTAATTCAAATCATATATATTCTTTGCATTTTTTTAAATACACAGGGATCAATGGATTTGACTTGCCTTTACGGTAATCGTTTACTCTAGCTAGTTGTATTATTTCACTGAGTACAATCAGCGTATACCAATCACGAGATTTAATTTTCTCTAAAGATTTATTTTCCTTTGATCATTCGCGAAAATGAATTTTTAAAGGATATTTGAATTGTCCCTTATTTTAAGTTTTTACGAGTTTGTTGGATTTTTTAGTTTTTTCTTTTTTTTTTCTTTTTCTATTTTTTTCTTTTATTATCTTTTTTCTTCTTTTTATTTCCTTTTTATGGAATTATTTATCTACTAAGGTATTTCACAAGGAATGCTCAAGCCATAGAACTGGTGAAGCGATGCGATCTGGTAAAGACAATTTTGATTTACAAAACTCTGATGAAGTGACATGATCAAAGGAAGGTTTGATCCGTACAACTTTGACGAAGTGAAATGATTTGAAAAGAAAATTTTAATCTACATAGCTTTGACGAAGTAACATGATATAGATAAAATTCGATCTACACAACTCTGAACAAGTGACACGATCTGCAGAAGGTTCGATTCGCATAACTCTGATGAAGTGAAGTGATCTGAAAAAGATGAATTCGATCTGCACAACTCGAACATGAATGTATTGTCTAACACATGCCTGGGACAAATCCTTCCAAGAGTTAATCTTGGTACGATTCAACTGGTTGTACCATCTCGCTGCGGATGCAATTAGGCTATCTTGAAAATAATAAATTAAAAGGAGGTCATTATAGATTTAACCCGTCATTCTCCTGAAAAACATTGTAAAATGAGACTCATGACACGTGGTTCGATTATAATTTTTAATCTTCTTGCCTCCATCGTTGGAAGTTTATCTATGTTTTCCATGGATTTAAACTTCTCTTCAAGTTTTTTACATCGATCCTCGATTTTTTAGGTAGATCAACCTTTAGTCTAGTGATCTTGTTGAAATTAGGTAAAAGATATTCATTTGGGTCATCATAAACTACAAACCTCCTTACAGGGAAGATTCGGCTTGACCAACCTGCACCTTTTTAATGGGATTCTCTACCGAAAAATGAGTATTATCGAGAAGATTACCCAAGTCTTCTACCAATGCGTTTGAGTCTATGACCACTCCTTTCTTCTTTTTAAAATCTCTTTCGACCAATATTTTAATTATTTTTTCTAACAGGTACTCTTGCAACTACAAAATGTGTTTACGAGTATCTAGTTGTAACAATCTAGATTTCGGATCTGAGTGTTGGGTTAACCCGAATTATTCGACTCCGACGTTTAGACTCATTTAGGCCTCATTCTTGAGTGTTGGGCTGGTTTTGGCCTTGGGCTTAGGTTTATGGTTTATCTTTGGCCCAAAGTGGGTTTTATAGAGGTCTTTTTGGTATTTTCCTAAATGGATAAGAAAGAGAAGGGAAGGGGAAGAGAGTTCTACAGAAAATTTAATGTAGTGAGGTCACTTTGTTCCCATCTTCTTCATCTTTTCTCTGTATATAACCTTAAGTTCAAGGTAGCATCTTTGAGTTGTGGGCTTTAAATCCCATTTTGAGGGTTGAGAGAAAATTGTAGAGCATAAATAGATCTACAAGACAAGAGGAAGAAGTTAGGAATCCTCAAGGAGGCATGACAAAGAGAAAGCTTGAGGGAATTGGAAAATTAGGATTGTAGCTCATTTTTCTTAAGCTTGGTACCCCTTTAACTCCCAATGCATCATACATCCCATGAAAATAGGTTGCATTGCTTGTTGATTTAATGTTTGGTTTGTTTGGTAGCTTAAGAAGCCTTTAATGATTAATTATGAGTTGCACAATTGATGGCTTAAAATTGGTAGCTATAGATTTTAAACTTTTCCTATAATGTGTAGGAATGTTTTGGAAATCAATCATATGGTTTAAGCTAGTGTTCTTTGTGAAATTTAGGTTTAGAGCTACACATTTTTAAAGGCGTACTGATGCGGGTTGGGAACGTATTGGTACTCTAGAGGGAAAATTAAGGGCATTTAAGGCAGAAATATCGGTATGGAAACCCATTTATCGATACGCCTTGCATATTTCAAATTCCAGATACTTTTTTCGGTATCAGTACGCAAGGGCATATCGATATCTTTATGGCGTACCGATACTGGTACCAATCGATATAGATACAGGGTTTGGCTGTATCAGTACGGGTAGACAACTTAGGCTCTTCAAAGGCAATAACGTATTGGTACACCTTGTGGGCATATCGATATTGGGCAGCGTATCGATATATTATATAGGCGTATCGATACTCACTGTGCAATCTATCCAAAAATTAGTGTTTGAGTTTGGGGGCACTATAATTTATGATAATGGGTTCTAAGGTCTCTTATTTTTCAAAAGAAATACTAAAACCGAGAAATTGATAAATTAACCCCATATATGAATAATTGGACTAATGGTTTGGTAAACTTGAACATGGTTTAAATGGATGATAGAAACCATAAGGATCTTTATCGGACTTTGTTGCTATGTGTTAGCTCGGACCTTGTTGTGTGCTGATAGATTGCTTAGCTTAAGAAAAATCATTGTGTGATGGGAATCTAGATACCCAAGAAATAGTGTTGCAACATAATGAAGGTCATCCGATATGAGATTTCAGGTGATGTATTGAAGACTATCCCGAATAGAGGAACTCGATGTTGTATGGACGCAGACCTCATTCGAAGATGCTCGATGTAACATTCTGAGCATGGGATTTGGAGGATCCCGATGTTGTGTGGACACGGACCTCAATCCCTAAGTATAGGATCCTGATGTTGTATGGACGCGAACCTCACTCATAGTGTAGAATCTCGATGTTTTGTGGACATAGGCCTCACTATTTTTTTATATTTATATGTTGTGTGTGATAGTATACATTCATGATGCCATGTGTTTATAAAATTATGTTAGCGCCATCATATCATGCATGATAATACATGTGCTACATTGCTTTATTCATGATATGTGCGTCTTTGCTCGAGTGGCGGTGTACCCACTGAGATTCTATATCTAAGCGTTTCGGAATGTTTTTTTTTCGTGCGTAGGTTAGTTGACGACACGGATCGTAGGAATACCATCACGGTTGGATTTCAGCATCGAATTTGTATTAAAATATAAACACTTGATGTAATTGGGCTATGTACTTGTAGAACTTATATGTGTTTTAAGTCTTATTTAATTTGGTTTTGAGTCGAATGCTTTTAATGGTCTATACTTATTTTGGAAATCCTTATGACTCTTTTGAAATACTTGCTTTTATTTGGAATTGAACTTAATGTATTTGCTTTGGATTTGAATGGTTAAATGGGCTTTTGACGCAAAATTTTGTAATACGAGTTTTGGGCTGGAGGTCCAATGTGACATCCGGGTTAAGGGTGTTACATTAGTTGTGCCTTTTCTAGCTTCCTCTCGATATCCTTCTTGATATCTTCGTACGCTTTCTAAATTTTTGACAATCTCTCTTCCATACCTTTAGCTTTGCTTTTGTTGAAATAAAGGTATTGTGACTTAGTATGTCCAGAATTATTGCGATAGCGATGCCTTTTTAATGTTAGAATTATAGCAAAATAATGCAATAAGATATGGCATGATGCAACTATAAAAATGTAATATACATGTAAAAAACATATTATATTATTAGTACTGCATCATATTTAAGAAAAAATGTGTTGATTTTAGTACAACTTTTAAAAGGAAACTCACATCAGAATAAGTTTCTCTACATATGGTGGCCTATTTCACATATAGTGTTTGGCCGTAACTCTTAAAGTCTTGACCGGAAGAACAACGCTAGTTTCTTTCCCCTGTTAGATTCTGAATCAAAATGCAGACTTAGGACATATTCGTGAACGGCTAAAGCTTTTAGATATTTACCACTTCTCATAATTCAACGAAAGTTTTGGTCATGACATGGTCTTTGTCCCAAACTTGATCCAGAGATTGGTCGAGCTGCATACGCCGACCTTGTTCATACCATATTTAGATTTCTTCCAAATTATCAATTTTCTCTTGATAGGTCTGCAAAGCTATCTCTTACTCATCGATTCAATTTTTCAAAGCCTCATTATTTTCCTTTAATTCAACTATAGAGCCTCGATTGTGATACCATTGTAAGGAATCTTCCTGCTCGATAATTCTACCTTTCAGACTTGTATTCTCGAATATATTTTAGGATAATTCTTCTTGTATGATTGCTTGTTGTGCTTGATCCTCTCTAAATTTCCTATCCCACACACCAGTTTTCCTCTTTTCCTCTTAGATTTCGAGTTTCCAGTTAGCAGATGTCTTTCCGAGATCGACGTACTTTTCTAACTCATGGAGTTTCTTTTAATCTCCTTATAGATTGCTCAAATTATCTTTAGATTTACTATTTCCTTTTCTCAGCCTTTCGATCTCTTGTTCCTAAGACTGCATACTGAACTTGAATTAATTCCTTTCATTTTTAAACCTTGATATCCGCATATCCATGTTAGTTCATCTCCCTTCAAAATCTTGTTTCACCATTTCCATTTTCGAGGGATCCACTCGGAGTTGTTCTTCCACAGACGTAATATTTCCTTAATCTCGAGTATGAATGTCATTATTGATTCTCTTGGTATTCCATCGACTATATTCCAATGTAACTCTTAGTTTTTTATTAAACGATTCCATCTTAAAAAGATACTTCGATGCCTTGTCGATTGTGAAAATATTTTTCTTATAATCCCTTCCCTTGTAGGAAAATTCACAGGTAGCGAGTTTCCTTATTGCTGGAATAAAATATCTCGACCTGTACTGCGTGGAAACTAGTAACGAAGTTTATCCAGTTGTACTCCATATCTCAAGCAGTGGGACTAAGTCATAATCCCCACACTTGTATGTGTCTCAAGGAAAGAATCAACATGTTTTTCCAAATAATGTCCTTTTCGCTTAGGTTTCGTAGAATGTCTTTCCACTTTTCATAAGGGATATTTTCTTGCCTTTGAGTAGATGCCAAATCTCTTAATGGTGAATAATTTTCAAAGTTAGCTCGACATGAGACTTATTCTAGTTTCCAAACAAAACCTGAGTACAACTTATGAATCTTTCCTCACCGCTTCTTTTACAAGCAATAAGTGACCTAAAAGTTTCGGCTAATATAGCTGGAACAAGGGTGACTCCTTTATTGAGATGGTTGAGTAACTCCATAACAATATCATTTATGTATCCTAGTTTTAACGCTTTAAAAAGCGTATATTTTATACCCTTTTACTTAAGGTTTTGTTTGATCTCAAGTTCATTTGTATTGCATTTAGTTGCATTTCATGTGCATTTGCATTTAGATTAAGTATTTATTTTATTTTCTCTTTTATTTTTAAAGATGCTGATTTGAAGGGTATTTTCTTTGGTGGTGGTGTGCAGTTTGTTGGGGCAAAGTTGAAAGAATGGAAGAGATGTTGTAGCATATTTTAAGGTGTTGGATCGGACCTCAGGATGCTACAACATTGTGGGCGGACAAAACATAACAGAAGAAATGACACACCTGCAGACCACTATCCTCACGCAGTATTTTTAGGCCAACTGCACCTCCCTGCATTTTGCTGCAATTCTCTGCAGAAAATGTCAGGGAATATTCCTTGCATCATTAGGGCACAAAACCCTAGAAGCCTTCTATAAATACAACCTCAAGCCTCCTTTTACAAGTGTGGTGAAATAGAGCTGAAAAAAAGTAGCAAAGGAGCCAAAGAAAAAAGGAGCGAACTTTAAGACAGAACGAGGAAGAAGAAAGAAGAAATGCGACCAATTCCTTCATCTTGAACCTCTAGCGGAGCCAGCATTATTGGAAAGCTTCAAGGAAGGGATTTGCGCGACTTCGGGAGGAGCGGCAAGCTAGGAAAGCTTCACGGCACATGCGTTTGGGACTTCCTTCCTCTTCACTTTGCTTTACCTCTTTTCTAAAGTAGTTGAAAATGTATCTCAAAGGACGCAAGTTGAATAGTTTGCCTTACCTAGCCATGAACTAAACTAGTATGGCTTAGGCTTGTTATGGATGATTTTTAATTTATTTGAATGAATGTTTACTGTTTTGAGTGTTTATATAAGTGTTTTGTTCAAGAAAACTAACATCATTTCTTCTTAAACCTTAGTTTATAAGAGCATCGGGAGATAACCATAGCTAAGGGTTTCGGGAGATAAACAAAGCTATATCAACTTGAACAATGAGGTTACTGCGGGAGCAGAATCCTAACTCACCTTAGGGTTGAGGAAGAGTTTCAACGACTAAAAGGGGTAGAACTTCATCAACATTAGAAGTGATAGGGTTGAGACCGAAAGATAATGCCTTAGCATTTTCGAGTGTTAGGGCTTTTGAATAGGGATAGTGGAGGCATTTTTAGCAAACTCCGTCGAGCACTTGTTAAACCAGTAGAATAGTAAGCATCAGGAGAAAAAGTAAGATCTTTTTCGTAGTAAGCCTAGTTTGTCTTAAGCTTGAAAATCTTCTCTGTGTTGTGTTTGTGCAACTTTATTTATTTCTCCATTATCTGTTTTATTTTGCTAACGCTTTTCTTTGACAAGCTTTATTTTGTTACCACATTCATAGTGACACTTTTATTTTGCTAGAGAAATTTGGTAACAATTACAGAATTGCTTTAGCATATGTTCATACAAAGGATTATTTTATTTTTTGTGTATGTTAACTATTTTTTGAAATAACCTAACCAATCCTCGTGGGAACGATCTCACTCACACACTTTATTACTTGTTCAATGTGTATACTTGTACGAAAATTAATCAACTTCTGAACCACCAACACTTAGCAATTTAGGAAAAACGTTCAAACCATAAAGAGAAAAATTTAACATCTTGAATTGCTCTTTGCGTTTGGTCTCAACTTGAATCAGATCTCGGATGTCTCTTCAAGCAATACACGTAGTTTCTCCTTTTTCCTTGATCCTCGCCTTGGTCTATTATTAATCCTTGCCTATCAAATTTAAAAGCTTCTTCTGAAATGTTGATAAATCATTAGACTTGAAGTAAGTTTTGTTCATCTAAATCTTTGGACAACGGATTAGAGAAATATACTCTTAAAATAAAATTTTAATTAAATTATTTTTATACTTATTATATGTATTTTTTAAAATAATTGTATCAAAAATTAAATTTAATCATTTGGATAAATATCCTAAATCTTAAATTATAAAAATATAAACCTAAAATTTAAAATTCAAAATTCTAAACTCTAAACTCTAAATATAAAACACAACATCGTAAGAGAACTAAATGTCCATTGTTGAAATGAAGTTGATATTTTCTCTTATCGTACCTTATTTCACCCTTTGCAACGATGATTGTTTTAGAATTTTAGAGTTTTAGGGTTTAAGGTTTTAATTTTTTAAATTGATTAATATTAGTTTAAAATTAATTATTTTTTAAAAAATAAAAATATATAATATATAAATAATTTAATTAAAATTTTATTTTAAATTATTTATAAGTATATATTAAATCCTTAATTTTTTTAATTTTTATTAATAAATTCAATGATATTTAGTATTAATAGTGTTTAATAATATTCAACGCATATTATAAGCTTATCCTTCAAGATATTATAAGCTTTGTAAATGGTGGGTGACTTAATGGTGATCGTAACTCATAGGTTATTGGTGGATTATATATGTGTTGATAAGTTACCTAATAGTTAGATATTTGTGTGATGGGATTCGAATACCCAATATAAAGTGTTGCAACGCTCAAATACTATCGAATGAAGGATCTCGATACTTAATAGATGCGGACCTCACTACTTATACTGTTAATATAGATGTAGATTACTCTTGATATATATATATGATGTGTGAGGAAATGTACATACATGTTTATCATGTATTTAGGCAGATATGATAACGTCATTGTTGTCATGATATGATATCATTCATGTAGAATTGCTTTATTTATGATGTGTGTGAGTCTTGCTTAAGTGGCGATGTATTCACTAAGCTTTTGTAGCTCAGTGTTCGGAATGTATTTTCGTGCGTAGATTTTTAGATCGCAACTTGGTTTGTGAGGAGCACCATCAAGGGTTGGATTTTCAGTATCGACTTTGTGTTTAGAGTACAATTATTAGATGACTTGGGTCATGTACTTGTAGGACCCTATATGAATTTTGTAATTCTTATCTAAATTGGGCTTGAGTTGAATACTTTTAAATAATTGTATTATTTGGTGCTCTTTTATACTCTTTGAAATAATTTAGTTTTATATCTATTTGAATTAAATGGATTCGTTTTGAATTTGAATATGTTAAATGGGCTTTTGAAATAAAATTTTTATAATACGAGTTCTAGAATAAATACCTAATATCCGGATCGAAAATGTTACATATTCAATAATATTCGAAGCATATTATAAACTTATCCTTCAAGATATTATTCCGTTAACAATGTTTCCTTTATTTTTTCCGAAAAAAATGACGAGAAAGTATTGTAACGACATAAAAGAACATAGCAATATATGAAAGCAGAACATAAAAAATAGGACGGGAATCGCATGACGCAAACATACCTTTTTTCATACCTCACGTTATTTAGGATTTAAAATTAAAGTTAATTATAAATTAGATATACATTGTATGGGTATGGCTAATCCGGCCGCTTAAAAAGTGGCCAATGAAGGATGACCGTTGGATGGTAGGCAATTATTTTTGACCGTTATTATAAACAGATTAACCTGTTACCCTATTAAAATGGGTAAATTACACTAGAGACCACTCAATTAATCTGTAATACCTATTTTGGTCACCCAACTAAAAAAATCATCAATTAGGTCACCCAACTTTTAAAATAATATATAATAAATATTAGAATAAAAATATTCGAATAAAATATATATGAATAAAAATATTCGTATAATAAATATTAGAATAAAAATATTCGTATAATAAAAATTCGAATAAAAATATTTATATAATAAATATTCAAATAAAAATATAAAAAAATATTAATATAATAAATATTTGCATAAAAATATTAATATAATAAATATTAAAATAAAATATATGAGAATAAAAATCTAACCAAATATTTGAACAAAAAAATTTCATATAATAAATATTCGAAAAAATATAAGAATAAAAATATTCATATAATAAATATTCGGATAAAAATATTCATATAATAAATATTCGAATAAACATATTCGAATAAAAAATATATTAATAAAAATATTCATATAATAAATATTCGAATAAAAATAATAGAATAAAAATATTCGAATAAAATATATACAAATAAAAATATACGTATAATAAATATTTGAATAAAAATATTCATATAATAAATATTCAAATAAAAAATATTCGCTTAATAAATATAGGAATAAAAATATTCATATAATAAATAATCGAATAAAAATATACGAATAAAAAATATACGAATAAAAATATTCTTATAATAAATATTCGAATAAAAAATATAAGAATAAAAATATTGGAATAAAAAATATAAGAATAAAAATATTCATTTAATAAATATTCGAATAATAAATATAGAAATAAAAATATTTATATAATAAATATTCGAATAAAAATATTCAAATAAAAAATATACGAATAAAAATATTCGTATAATAAATATTCGAATAAAAACATTTGTATAATAAGTATCCTTATAATAAATATTAGAATAAAACTATCTGTATAATAAATATTAGAATAAAAATATTCGTATAAAAATATTCGAGTAAAATATATACGAATAAAAATATCCGTATAATAAATATACGAATAAAAATATCCGTATAATAAATATTCGAATAAAAATATCCGTATAATAAATATTCGAATAAAAATATCCGTATAATAAATATTCGAATAAAAATATCCGTATAATAAATATTCGAATAAAAATATTCATATAATAAAAATTCGAATAAAAATATTCGAATAGAAATTATAGGAATAAAAATATCCGTTTAATAAATATTGGAATAATAAATATAGGAATAAAAATATTCAAATAAAAAATATATGAATAAAAATATTCGTTTAATAAATATAGGAATAAAAATATTCATATAATAAATATTCAAATACAAATATGGGAATAAAAAATATACGAATAAAAGTATTCGTATAATAAATATTCAATTAAAAAATATACAAATAAAAATATTCAAATAAAAAATATACGAATAAAAATCATTTTTCATTACGTTTTTCGTAAGCCATTGTGTATACTTTGTAAGGAATTGTCTACATACATAAATCCTTACCATTTTTATGCCATATTATGTATACTCGTAGCTAATTGTGTATGTACACAAATCCTTACCCTTGGATGACCTTCTTTAGCTCATGGTTTCGAAGTCGTAAGGATTTGTGTACATACCTTTTTTCTTACGATTTTCGTAAGTTATTGTGTACATACACAAATCCTTACCATTTTTGTGCCATATTATGTATACTCGTAACCAATTGTGTATGTACACAAATCCTTACGTTGTAAGGATTTCTGTAAATACCATTTTTCTTACAATATTTGTAAGGATTTTTGTATGTACACAAATCCTTACGTTTGTAACAATTTATGTATATACCTTTTTACTTACAGTTTTTGTAAGAAATTGTGTACATATTTCGTAACCAATTATTTACATAAATGACCGGATAAACCGATCAGTCTCTTTTTAGCCGGCTTTTAACCGACGTTTGCTAGAACAACCCTACCTTTTATTAGGAAACAAAAGACAAAAATCGTTCTTTCATTTTAGTTTACATATTTTTTTTAATAAATTAAACTTTACTCATCCAAGATTATCTAAAAATTATTTTACAAAATATTTTAATCATCCTCACCTATCTCACCTGAATGAGCTATTCACATATCTCCCATCTCATTGTTATACTTCGATCAAAAATTTTAAAACAATAATCAATCAATTTGAGTCTAACATCTTTCTTTACAAGACAAAAGATCTCCGATGCTTCTTTTTGTCCTTTTTCATTTACTCTGCAGTTGCGTTCAATCCAAAGATGATAATTAAGGTTACACCATATCAATCGAATCAAAATTGTTTTCATGGATTTCTCCTTACCAGCGCGTTATACCTACTCTAAAAGCCTCACTCAACTAACATGTTCAATTTGTTCCTCTAAATCATAAAATACTAATGACCAAATTCGTAAAATTTAGTTTACAGACTCAGACATTTGATTAGGGTAAATAGTCTTTGATTTTAAATTAGAGAGAGTATTTATGGGCACATAGAACACTCTAAATGTTTCCTTTGATTTCTCTTAGAAAGATTTATATACGTGATCTTTATGAAAGTGAGAGGTTCAGTAACAATGGCTCAAATAAGGCATTCAGAATTTAATACAACAGGATTATTCAAGATTCGGATAATCAGGAATGATTTTATCAATTAGGCTACCTAGGGCATTCTAGACATTTTAACACTGAGAAAAATTTGGTAAATCGGTTTAATAAGGTTAATATCATGATTTTACAGTATTAAGATTTTTCACGATTTGTAAGTTTTCAAGTCTATTCGAACTAAACAAATACTTATAAAATTAGGGGTTTTCAAAAATGTTCAATCCGATTGATTCGATCAGAAAATTTATTGATTAGATTTAAAAGTTTGAATATTTGATTCAATTTTTATTTTCAGACTAGATAACTGATCCGATTTTAAATTTTTTGAATCCGATACGGATCGTAATATTTCAAATTTTAAATTATCCAAAAATCCAAAAATTTAGTTTGTAAATTTTTTAATATTTTTTATTTTAGTAATTTAATGCTCGTTATCTCCAAAAAATAATATAATTAAAAATTTTATAAATATGAATATTGTTATATTTAATAATTTGTTGTTTGTTTATATTTAAATTTTTATTTTTTTTTATAAATATAACCTTTAAAAAGTAATTAAATTAAAATATATTTTTGGATAATAAAATATTCGAAAGTACAATTATTCGATTATTCAAAAAGGCGAATATCCGAAAAAACCAGATCAAAAATGGTTTATTATTATTATCGATTTAAAAATTTCAATATCCAAAAAGTAAATAATTGATCTTCACAAATCACCACTGAACATACCATGAGCAGTCTAACATGCGTTTGTCAGGGGGCTAGACTTCTAACTAGCTAACCCGTGCGACCTTAATCGAGTCCTTAAGACAAACGACTAAGTCAATCTGAAATCCCACCCTGGAAGATCAAACTTTCAAGACACTCAAGAACGAAAGATCGCTCTAAGAGGAAGCTAAGTATAAGAATGCCTTCGAAGAAATTTGAAGAACAAGAGAAGAACTCTCGAGACCACTAGAGAGAATTAGAGTAAATGCTTCAGAGTTTTTTATTACTGTCTTAAGGAGGATGGATGGAATTGAGTGATTACAAATGGTGGTGAGAGCTATCTATTTATAGTTGAGCTCTCACTCACTCAATGGTCAGGATCGATTAACACGAATGGCCAGGATTAGCCCGAAATAAATACAAAATCACCTATCTAAGAGAACTCTATCAAATCTTATCTAATTACATCAATTCATAGGTTTGTTCCCTAGATAACTGATCTCTCCCGATATGGTAAGATTCCCCCAAATCGTTATCTGATAAGTTATCTCTTTCCATATCTGAAATGGTCTCTCTAGCATTCTCCAAGTCTTGGGCCAAGTCTGGTGGTCTTGGCAAGCCCGATGGAACCTGGTTGTCGGGCTTGTGCGCGACTGTCATGGACCTTAATATGCAGAACGTGACATTCTCCCCCACTGAACTTAGCGACGCCCTCGTCGCTCCACTAGAACGATCCTGGGTCGGTCCATCTTGGATGCAACTGCATGATGCCTCAACTTGTTGCGGTTCCCTTATAAGAAGTACTTACGTGGGCTCCTATCGCCATAGACTACTTCGATCCTCTACACCATTCCTCACATCATCTTGGTGGCTTATCGGTGTCTCGGCTTGCTCATGTCCCCCATAAGGACTGCTCGTTTTGACTCTTCCTACCAAGTGATGTCGCGTGCTAAGATGCCTTCGGTTACATCTCCTTAATGACTTGATTTACCTTGAACCGGAGACTCTTGGTCTCGCGGAAAAGTCTTGGTTGTTACCACATTGAACATTGGACGAACTTTCAGACTCGTCAGCACATCTGTTTGGCTCCTTAGAACTCTAAAAGGTCCCTCTCAAGCTTTCTCTTCTCCACAATATGAGTTAGGTCTAACCTGACCTACACTCCACAACGATGGTAAATCAAAATCAAGAACACTGGAATTGTGTTTGAGATGTACCTTCCTCTCGTTCATCGCATTTACTCTAAAATAGGTCAGCCCTTCTGTCTCCACGAAGTTTGGCCCCCTTTGCATTGAACTTTCTGCCTCAAATTTCTTTGCACCATGTTGCATCGGCCCTTCTACGAAGTCCGTTGCCCTCGATCGCATCTTCCCATCTCACTTGATGTTTGGAGCTTTCATTTTGCATCAACCCGTGTTCCTCGAAGTTTGGTGCTTCCTCTTGCGTTGGCACTTCTTACTTGAAGTCCTCTGCTTGCTTTCCACCTTGACCATGGGTGGTGTCTCCACAATTGCAATATCCCTCTTCGGCTTGGATTCCTTCGACCCTTTCTTAATCGTGGTCTCTGAAGAAGTGTTCTTCCCATGAACACCCTCGGTAAGCTCCTTAATGGCCTTCTCAGACATGGCTAACTATTTAAGCCTTCTATCAATGTAGGCTGTAGCATAATTTATTGGGCAATTCCGCAACTTGTGTGGCCCCTTGCATTGGTGAAACTTCAGTTTCTTCTTCTCCCTCGGCTTGACGACTTTTTCATTCGCTATCTCATCGGGTCTCAACCTTGGTTCGACTACTTTGGTACTTGTAGTCGCACCTTGGTTCTTACTTGGCTTGCTGGAAAATGCAATCGCGCCAATTCGCACTACTTCCCCTTGTGGCTCGTATGGTTCCTTGATGATGGCAGCAAGGCGATTCTTCTCGGGACAACTCCTTATCAAATGTGGGCCATCATAGAATTAGCAATTCAATCTTCTACTCACCTTCTTTTCTCGCACGAACTTAGTTTCGCCACTCCCACTGTCTTTCTTTATGGTCTTGGACGTATCAATGCTGGTTGGCTTGTCTATCGCTAGCTCGGTCAACAATTGAGCCTCATCATTGGCCTTTTAAGAAACATGGTCATCTCCTTGCTTCGATGCAAGTTCTAACCTTGATCTAAGTCTCGTCAAGAAGGTGTTGAGCACACCCTATTCACTCAATGTTGCCTTGCAACTGAGTAGCTCGTTCTTGAGCTCATCCACCTCAATCCGTAAAGCCTTCACCTCGACTTCACAAGCATTACTTCCTCGAACGTTCTTCAATTTGTTGAGAACACGTTGGGTCTCGTCTTTGCACCTGTCCTCCATGGACTCTAATTGGTTAATACGGGACTCCAAGACACCTTGAGTTTCTTTCATGGCCTCCATTGTGGGTTGGATAGAGTTGTCTTGGACTTTCATCTTCTCAAACAGGGAATGGAAACTCTCTCTAGCATCATTCTTCAACTCATTGATGAAGCATTGTGTCTCATTGATAACTCCGCAAAAAGGCTATATTTTAGGTCTTTTTACTTAAGTTATTGAGTGCCCTTAGGCTCATATAGGATCATGTAGTTGCATTTAGGGTCATAACATTACATATAGTCTTTTGGTTATGCCTTGGCATTTTCATATGGTAATAGGTGCTATTTCACGAGAAAGGTAGTTCTTTTTAGTGGTGTTGTGCAGGAAAGCAGAAACGGTAGTTGAGGTAATTTTTTATGGCATTTGCAGAAGGATAGCAAAAGGAAAATGCCATGGCAAAGCTAGAGAACTCCTAGGCTGAGCTAAACGACAAAGTGATATTTTGATAAGAGTGCCATCTGGTGCTACCACAGCCGCTCGGGACCACTACAACTGGCTACAGCCACCTCAGTAGGGGACCACTGCCATATTGCCTGTATGCGAGCCACCAGGGTAGGGGATCACTGTCACCTCTGCCAGTCTTGCAGAAATGCTAGGACAAAATGAGGGCAAAAATGGACTTTTACACATCTTTTAGGGTTTTTCACCCTCTTTAAAAGGCATGGTGACCTACACAAAAAGAAAGGCTTTTGAGAGGAACAACCAGAAAACAGAGACCTTTGAGGCGGTCTTTGCGGCGGCGGAAAGCTTCCACCTTTCTCCTCCAAACTCCGGCCAAGGGGACCTCCATTGATAGAGCTCGAAGGGAGTGGTGTGCTAGGCACCCGAGAGGGGCTAGCACACCAAGGCGTCCCATGGTGGTTGAAGAGCCGGCGGCAGTGCACACCGAGGGTGTCTTCTAGTCCTCCTTCCTTCCTTTATTTGTTTATCTTTTCATGTGGATGATTGTTAGATGTTTAAGATTTATGTGGATGATTAATCTTAACATTTAGCCCCACCATGTAGCTTTGTTTCGGTGGTTGCTTTTATGGATGATTAACTTTTGTTTCTATTTAATATATTGCCTACTAAGTGTTTGTATATTTGCTTTGCTCATTGTTGGTAATTATTTAAGCATTGTAAGAGCCACGATAGTGTCCCGTGTTTAAGTACATGTTAGAGCACTCGAGAGAGGCGTAACTATAGATCCTTAGATCATCCGAGAGGAGCTAAGGGAGGATCTACGTGAGCAATGGGTTCTAGACTGAAAATAGAGCCTAGTTGGATCCTAGAGCACTCGAGAGAGGCGTAGGTGAAGACTTCAACGACTAAAAGGAGTGTGCTTTACCGATAGAATAAGGTGTCATTCGCGTGACAGGCGAAAATACCATGGCATTTTAGAATATCAGGTTCCTATGACTCGAGAGAGCGGGAACACTTTAGAAACCTCTATCGAGTAGGAATACACCGTAATGGATATATGTTAGGTAGGGGTAAGGGGTAAGAAACCATAGAAGCCACCATCAGTCATTCCTGAGAGAGTTCATCAATAGAGGAGAAGTACAATATATTGTTTAACGTGTTCATGCATTCTGTTTTTTCCTCCGCATTTACAACTTACTTTCATTGTTTTGCTTGTTACTCAGCGATCTCTCTACTATTCACTCACACACCATCTCCATACATTAACTTTGCCATCATCATCCATTCCATTTTGCCTTGGCATATTTTAGTTGCTTGCATTCTAGAATTGCCATAGCATTTCCGTTTTACACCTTCACCGTACATAACCATTTTCTCTTGTTTATAACTTTACCGTTGTTTTCCTTTTTAGTTTGTGACAACCCTTTTTGTCTTGGCAAATTTGACTGCATGCTTTACATAGATCCTCGTGGGAACGATACTCACTCACCCTATTATTACTTGTATGACTGTGTATACTTGCACATATATGTGTGTTCACATACATCATTTATAGCACTACACAGAACACACCAAGTTTTTGGCGCCGTTGCCGGGGATCTATCTATCTATCTATCTATCTATCTATCATCTAGAGTAAAGTTTGTCATTTTGTCTTGACATTTTTGTTTTGCTTAGTTTATTTTTGTTAGTTCTATTTTACTTGTTTTTTTTTCTTTTTAGTGCATGTCCAAACGGTCTACTGAAGGACATGTCTATCCTATAGTGCCTGAAATTGAGCGTTTGTTTCGTCAAAGAAGGCGTACTCAGCGTAGAGACATGGACTCACCACCAGTTCAAGACCCAGTAATTCAAAATGTCGGGGCAAATTAGCATGCTGCTGCACCTCGACCGAGAGCTATTAGGGATCATTTAAATCCCATCTTGGATGATCTTAATCCTGGTATCGTGGCACCAGAAATTATAGGTACACATTTCGAACTTAAGCCAGTTATGTTCAACATGCTTAACTTGATTGGGTAATTTGGAGGAATGGCGTATGAAGATGCAAGGCAACATATTAGGGCATTTTTAGAAGTTTGTGACTCATTCTGTCAATAAGGAGTTCATGAGGATGTGTTAAAGGTCAAGTTATTTCCTTATTCTCTATGTGGTCGAGCAAGGGGATGGTTGAGTGGAGTACCATCCGAATGGATGGAGTCATGGGCTGATCTATGCAAAAGCTTTTTGCTACGGTATAATCCTCCGAATCTCAATACTCAACTTAGAAATGACATTGCTTCTTTTCGACAAGGTGACGACGATTCGATGTGCGAATGTTGGGATCGATATAAGGGATTGCTACGCAAGTATACAAATCATGGATTTAATGATTGGACTCAAGTTGTGATGTTTTACAACGGAGTCAATGCACCAACTAGGATGATGCTAGATGCCTCGACAAATGGAATTTTGTTAGATAAATCACCCGAGGAAGCCTTTGACATTCTTGATAGAATTGCAAATAATGACTATCAATTTCCTTCTACGAGACTTGGAACCGGGAGGAAGGCACAAGGGACATTTGATCTTGATGTGAAAGACTCACTATCCACCCAACTCTCAGCTATCACTGATAAGTGCTCAACACACTATCACTTTTTACTCCTTTTATGGGCACTAATCACTAAACATACACCCACTTGAACCAATGCATGTGCTTAATGTGATATATTTAGAAGTTATATTCATATAGATACTATTTATAGAAAAGGTACGTTTTACTGTTTTTTCATATCTGTGCAGGAGAACCATTGTCGCGGCAGCGACAAGGCCGAGGCAGGACCTGATGCCGAGGCAGCAGCAGGAAGACAGGAAGCAAGACTGTAGGCGATGAAAATATAAAAATCCAAGGAACGTGTCTGGACTTGAAGCCCATGAATCGGAGCTGGCTAGCACAAGGAAAAGCCCAAAGGAAGACCATGCGGGAACGCCCCTTAGCCGAATATAAACTTGGAAATATATTTTTTTATGTACTTAACTTGTTTCCTACTCCAAGTTGTATTCTACTTAGGAAAGGTTTGCCCTAGGTCTAGCCTATATAAAGACCTAGCCACCCAATGTAATAGAACACGGAATACCGAGGGAGAGAGCCGATTTCTACACTTGTCTTCTTCCTCTCCATCATGTTCTAAACCTTCTTAGGGATTAGGTGAAGGTTGTCAATTATATGTGAGAGGAGATTGTACTTTTTTTTGATTCAATGCAATAAAGATTATCAAGGTTTGCTTATCCTTTGTTATTCCTTGTTTTCACAATTGAGCTTGGGAGAGGATATTGTGAATCATCCATTTATCTAAGCTCGGGAGAGTTAGATTCACGAAAGGGGTAAGTACGATGTTTCAATCGCGAAATACTAACTCGGCCTAGGGATAGGTTAAGAGTTTCAGCAGCTAAAAGAAGTGTGAGATTGGTTGGTGAGTATAATTGGTTCACGCCGGGAGGTATCATCAAGGATTAGTCATCAACAACACTCCGACTTAGGGATAAGCGGAGTCATCCAAGGTCACTTTGCCTAACTTTGGTAAGATCTACCCATGAGTAAGGGATTGCCGCGGCGGATGGTATCGTCGCTGCCCAAGCAGTAAACTGTAGTGCTGCCGAGGCAGTGATATACACGATTGCATTGGACAAAGACAAGTCAATCAATCCACAATACGACACAACTGGATCCTAACCCATCTCTCTCTATATTATTCCAACTCTTTCTTTTTATTTTGTTATTTTAGTTTAGATAATTCAACTCAAATTAATTGTGTCTTTACTTTTTCCACAGAACAAGAAAGTGAAGGAAGCATATTAAGTCTACCGGTCCCTGAGGAGACGATAACTCGATAATACTTATCATTTATTACTTTCGACGTGTTCACTTGCATTAAACGCGCATATTTAACACGCGGCAAGTTTTTAGTGTCGTTGCCGGGGACTGACGACTAAATTTTGTTTTCTTTATTTTCTTGTTTATTTTTATTTTTATTTTTATTTTACTTTTGTTTTTCTTGGTGTATGACTAGTGCCAATCCAACCAACCCCTTTACCAGTTAGATCCTGAAATCGAAAGAACAAGGCTAAGGTTGAGGAGACAAATCCAAGGATCATGGCAGATGTTCAGGCATGACAAAACGTACCTGCCGGTAATGGAGGTCTTCCGCCGCCACATGGGCCGCGGCAGCTCACTGTTAGAGATTTCCTAGAGGAGGATTTAAATGGACTAAACCAGGAGTCGTTACACCCGAGATTGAAGCAGCCCATTTTGAACTCAAACCCGTTATGTTCAATATGTTAAACACAATTGGACAATTCGGTGGGTCTGCAACTGAAGACGCAAGGCAGCATCTCAAGTCTTTCATGGAAATATGCAACTCTTTCAAAATCCAAGGTGTCCATGAAGATGTCTTGCGGTTAAAGCTATTCCCCTATTCACTGAGGGATAGGGCGAAAGCTTGGTTAAATAGCATTCCAGCAGAATCGATTGGATCTTGGAGTGAACTTTGCCGTGATTTCATTACTCGTTTCAATCCTACGAACTTATATGATAGAATTCGTAATGAAATTACTTCTTTTCGACAGGCAGAAGACGAATCAATGTACGAGGCATGGGAGCGTTACAGGGAGCTATTACACAAGTGTCCTTTACATGGATTTCCCCTATGGATACAAGTGACAATGTTTTACAATGCCACGAATGCCCCGACACGGATGATGTTAGATGCCTCAGCAAACAGGACACTCCTTGACAAAGCACCTAAGGAAGCTATTGAAATATTAAATAAACTCGCAAAGAATGACTTTCAGTTTCCTAAATCTAGGCGAGGGTGAGTAAGACACCAAGCCACGGTAAATGAATTAGACTCATCAAGTTCAGTGGCAGCATAATTGGCCTCTCTTACAAAGATGGTACAAAACCTACAGTTACAAAATACCCGTGAGGTAAAGGTGATTGATTCATACTGTGACTTATGTGGAGGTAACCGCAGTTCTGCTGATTGCATGAATCAAGAGACTGGTATGTATGTTGGGAACTATAATCGTAACAATATGATGTCCAACACATACAACCCCTCATGGAAGAGGCATCCAAACCTATCATGGAGTAACCCTAACAATGCCTTAAACCCAATCACCCAACCTTCTGGATTTCAGCAGCCGATGCAGCAACTGCCGCAGCATGCCCAACAGTCTATACCAAAGCAGCAGATGCCGCAGCAACCGGTAAGTACACTAGAGAACACGCTAAAAGCCTTTATGATAAAAACCGAGTCCTACATGGTAGAGAATATCAATTTCATCAATAGGACAAATGCGTTTTTGAATAGAACTGAGATGAGGTTGCAAAACCAAGAGGCGGCAAATAAAACCCTTGAAACCCAAGTTGGGCAGTTTGCTCAAACCATTAACACTAGACCACAAGGAGGATTCCCTAGCAATACTGAAGATGCTAAGGTAATGGGCCATGAGCAGTGCAAAGCAATCACTACTCGGAGTGGTCTACAACTGAAGGAAAAGATCCCAGAGAGCCAAATTTAGTCAGCTGATTCAGCAAAAGAAGAGGCCGAGCAAACTGAAGCCGATAACGCTGCCCCGGCAGAAAGCACTACAACTCCTCAGCAGCCTGCCGAGGCAACAACAACTCCAGTGGTGCCAGGTATCAAATTTCGAACTAAGAAAACCCTAGATGAGATGAGACCACCACCACCTTTCCCACAAAGGTTAAAAAAGCAAAAACAGGACCAACAATTCAAGAAGTTCCTCGATATCTTGAAGTAAGTCCACATAAACATCCCTTTCATTGAAGCTATTGAACAAATGCCCAATTATGCCAAGTTCCTAAAGGACATGGTATCAAAGAGGAAACGAATAGGTGAGTTTGAGATAGTGGCTGCTACCGAGGGATGCATGGCAATGTTGCATAACCGCATGCCACCAAAGTTAAAAGATTCTGGTTGCTTTACCATACCTTGTGCGATAGGTAAGAGCTATAAAAGTAAGGCCCTATGCGACCTTGGAGCAAGCATAAACCTCATGCCCAAATCAGTCTTTCAAAAGCTCGAAATTGGAAGGCCGAAACCTACAATAGTGATGCTCCAACTAGCGGATAGATCCTATGTGCAACCTGAAGGCAAAATCGAGGAAATACTGGTAAGAGTAGATAAGTTTATCTTTCCTGCTGATTTCCTTGTCCTTGATTGTGAAGCAAATGAGAATGCACTGATCATCCTTGGGAGACCTTTCCTTGCAGTTGGACGAACCTTTATTGATGTGGAAAAGGGAGAGTTGACAATGCGGGTCAATGATCAACAAGTTAAACTCAACGCATTCCACAATTTAAAGAAGTATGATGATCCAGAGGAGTGCAAGGCCATCCACACAGTAGACACTAAAATATCCTGCCTGGGCAGCCTACTCGGAAAAAAAGATTAAGCCCAATGTGGATGAAAACACAGCAAAAAGGAGTGGCCCACAACCGATGCACAATTTGTGCCAAAGGGAGAGAATAATTTTGGGAGATGCATTTGCATGCTCTCCACCAGTAACATGACCTCTCCCCTTTTCTTTATTAATATATATTAGGGTTAGTTAGTTTATTTTTATTTTTCTAATTATTTTTGCTTTAAGTATTTTTTTCTTTTCGTGTGTTTTATTTTTTTTAGGTTAATAAGCAAGAATAAGGGAAAAGTGGTTCATAGCAGGAACTTTGCCGAGGCAATAAAACAGTGTCAGGGCCGCAGCAGTCCCAACGGGCAGAACAGTGTAACGGCTAGTCTACCGAGATTCCTGCCACGACAGAAAAAGGAAACGACAGAAAAGGAAATAGTTACAAAACGGCTAGTGGCTTCAATGGTCACAAGGCCGAGGCCTATATAAGAAACGCCTTCCTCTTGAACTATTCACTCTTATCTTCTTGTTTTCTTTAGTACTCATAACAATCTCTCTCTCATATTACTCTCTGCCTACTAACTCTCGTAAAATTTCCAGATTCTCTTCAAGAAAACCTCCAAGAACTCACATCTCTCTATCTTGATGGCAACATATAAAAGATTCGCCCCAACCAACGTCGAAGATTGATTCAACCGATCTTTCATCGCTAGGCAACTTTGGGAAGAACAAGGTTTCCAGCATGCGGATGAAGAAAATTATGGCTTTGAGCACTATCTTTTCGACAGAATTAAGTACAAAAATTGGGAAGTTTTCTGTCTGCAACTTGCCCAGGCGAACGCCACAATCGTGCGGGAGTTCTACGCTCATCGGCCCAGCAAAGACTCTCTCCTTGTTCACTGCCGCGGTAGGCCAGTCTAGCTCGATGCCGAGACTATTAACAATTTCTACGACCTCACCCCTAACAGCGATATCCATTCCAATTTCTTGGAAGATATCATTGCCGAGGACTATGAACTCATCAAAGACGATCTTTGTTACGCGAACACCCCATGGGAAACCGGTACCCATAGAGGATCAGTAACAACACAAAGCCTAAAGCCGGAGGCCAAGATGTGGAATACCTTTGTCAAACGACGCCTCATCCCAACATCACATAATAGCACGGTGGATCGCAAGAGATTTGTGCTTATCCAATCCATCATCAACAAGAGGACCATCAATGTTGGAGAAATCATCCTAAGGGAAATTCACTAGTGCGGTAAGAAAGATAGGGGACCATTGTATTTCCCTTGCTTGATTACGGGTTTATGTGTTTCTGCAGGTGTACCCATTGAAGAAACGGACGAATACACGCCCCCAAGACGAGGATGGACCAGGAATTTCTGTCATAAAGTCATGCAGATCACTCAAGCAGAACCTGTCCAAGCAACACCGCAGCAGTTCACTGCCTATACTGTTGTCGGGGACCAGTACACGGCAGACATGCCTAGTACTGCCCACACATCTGCCGTAGCAGACCCATACCAGGAGATCTTGCAACGAATGGCAGCAATGGATCTCCGACAACAAAGGTACATGGAGTACCAAAGGGATTTCAATGGCACCCTAGCCCAAATGATGTTGCACGCTTTCCCGGACCAAGGAGCATGATGAGTGCCTAAAAGTCTTATTCTTTATACCAATTTCCCACTCGATTATTGCTAATAAAGGACAAATTTAATGGCAATATTGGATAATTCTGCTTATTCCATATTTCAGCATCTCAATACTCAATTTATGAATTAATCTATTATTTGGCATAAAACAGATGCATTTGATGGTTTTCTTTCTTAGACAGGAAACTGCATCATAGTCTTGCCAAACAAGAAGATGGATGTTGGAAACCAAAGCTGGAATGCAGACATGTACCTACCTCGACAGCAGTTTACTGCCTCAGCAGCACTTTGATGCCCCGGCAGCAGTTTACTGCCTCAGCAGCACCTTGATGCCCCGGCAACATTTTACTGCCTCAGCAGCACCTTGATGCCCCGGCAACATTTTACTGCCTCAGCAGCAATTTGATGCCCCGACAGCAGCTTACTGCCTCAGCAACACCTTGATGCCCCGACAACAGTTTACTGCCTCAGCAGCACTTTGATGCCCCGACAGCAGTTTACTGCCTCAGTAGCACTTTAATGCCTCAGCAGCATCTAAGGCCGCGGTAGCACCTGGAACATAAATGTTGATATGATAGGCGATCTGAAGAGAAAAATAAGGTGAACGTTTTAAGACAAGAAGCATAGAAATCGGAGCTGAAGAACACACGGAAAGTCAAGGTCAAAGGCCACACGGGAAAAGAATCCTTATAGGAATAAACTAGGAAATAAAATAAATATCTTTTATTTATGTACTTAACTTGTGTTTTACTCTAAGTTGTATTCCTACTTTGGAAAGGTTTGCCCTAGGCCAAGCCTATATAAACCATAGCCTATGTAGAGAGGAGGATATCTTGAAATCAAGTTTCATAGAAAAACCCTAAACTCCTTCATCGTCCCCTTGGGGTTTAGATTAGATTGTGGAGTAGTTGTGGAAGAAAATTGTACTTTGCTTTCTTGTTTCATGCAATAAAATTATCAAGGTTTGCTTATCTTTTGTTATTCCTTGTTTTCACAATTGACCTCGGGAGAGGATATTGTGAATCATCCATTTATCTAAGCTCGAGAGAGTTAGATTCACGAAAAGGGTAAGTACGGTGTTTCAATCGCGAAATACTAACTCGGCCTAGGGATAGGTTAAGAGTTTTAGCGGCTAAAAGAAGTGTGAGATTGGTTGGTGAGTGTAATTGGTTCACGCCGGGCGGTATCATCAAGGACTAGTCATTAATAGCACTCTGACTTAGGGATAAGCAGAGTCATTCAAGGATACTTTGCCAAACTTTGGTAAAGTCTACCCACGAGCAAGGGATTGCCGCGGCAGACAGTATCATCGCTGCCAAGGCAGTAAACTGCAGTGCTGCCGAGGCAGTGATGTACAATTGCATGAGACAAAAACAAGTCAATTGAATCCTCACTACGAAGAACTCTAACCTACCCCACTTCTCCATCCTTGATTTCCTGATCATTTATCTTTATTGCTTTAATTAGTTTTCCTAGTTATAATCCAACTCAACTATTTGTGTCTTTAATTTTCCATTGTGCAGGAAGTATAAATTGCGTAAGTAAAGCCAATCCCTGTGGGTTCGACATCTTAAATACTTCAATCTGACAAAAGGTGGAAGGACGAATGCTTCTTCATAAAAGCAAGACTTTCTAGCCTCCATCAGAGCACAATTTCCGAAGTTCCCAAGCAACATGTTCGTCACATCCGCACCTTACACCGAGACTACAACAGCCCCGGGAGGACCGAGGCCATTCTTCCATGTAGACCCTCAGCCCCAATACCAGGCTGTAGGCCAATCCAGGGCAGTTGGTTCTGCCGCGGCCTCGTCTGCCAGCAGGAGACCATCAAAGAGGAGGGTCATTTTCAGCACTCCACCCCGATCACCAATCATCATGGACAGTCTATCGGCTGAGATAGATGCCTATGTGCACCAAGGCTCCACCGTCGCCGGACCAAGTACACATCACACCGGAGGAGCCACGACAATGGGAGGAGGAACGGACGTGATGCTAACCGAAGAGATGGTAGATGTAGAAGAAGGACATGAGGTAGAAGCTCCGATGCAAAGAACACCACCCACTCGAGTCCAACCGCCTAGGCAAGCAAAGGCACAACCATCACCCTTACCACGGATAAAGCAATCGGCAACAAGGCCGAGGAGGAAAATTGTTACAAGCAGCTCTTCAGAGTGGCTTTAAATCCTTTGTCATTTATTCAAATATTAATTGCTTTTACTGTTTTTACTTGCTTTATATGATTCATATTCTGTTTTGCCGTTTATTTCTTCAAATATAAAGCATTGAGGACAATGCTTGGTTTGAGTTTGGGGGTGCAGATTCACTGCCAAGGCAGTAATCTACTGCCGGGGCCTTGCCAGAAAGGGAGTATTCTAGTGATTTTTTTTTAAATTTTATGCTCCCCGCATTACTTGAATTAACTGCCTACACTTTTGCACTGCTTATCATCAGTATTGCCTTAGTTTATTCTTTAAGGCTATAAAAATCTTTCTCCTTACCATGTTTAGGTTCTGTTAAAGATTAACCTTAGGATGCTTAAGGATGAAAACTTAGAAGCTCAGTATAGGAAGAACTTTAAACACTTTTGGGACTTGTTGATTATATGAATTCTTTTAATAAACTTAGGTGATAAAGACTTAGATTTTAGGAAAGTAACTAGAGGTGCCTATCACCGGCTCTAGGAAGTACTCTTCTTCATGCTAGAGGTGCCCGAAATTGGCTCTAGTATGCTTTAAGGAAGACTAAAAAAAAAGAAAAATTTAGTGAAGGGAAAAACACAATCCTTGAGGTGCCCGAAATTGGCTCAAGAATTGGTTGTTTAAAAAAAAAGAGAACACTTAACCCAAATCTACTTGTCTTGAACTTAGAGTTTATCTAAGAAAGCCTTTAATCAAACTTGTCCACAAAAACGCACACACTCACAATTCTTATAGTTTGTTTCTAGGTAAATCCTTAGGTAGCCGAATGGTTAAGACTAAAGAATAGGCCTAGTTATGGTAGGGAGAATAGATGGACATGTAAGACCAAGAGAGAGTAGAGTTCAGAAAATTAATGGTTTGCATTGCTTGAGGACAAGCAATAGTTCAAGTTTGGGGGTGTGATAACTGCTCAACACACTATCACTTTTTACTCCTTTTATGGGAACTAATCACTAAACATACACCCACTTGAACCAATGCATGTGCTTAATGTAATATATTTAGAAGTTATGTTCATATAGATACTATTTATAGAAAAAGGCACGTTTTACTGTGTTTTCATATCTGTGCAGGAGAACCATTGCCGCGGCAGCGACAAGGTCGAGGCAGCAACAGGAAGACAGGAAGCAAGACTGTAGGCGATGGAAAGATAAAAATCCAAGGAACGTGTCTGAACTTGAAGCCCATGAATCGAAGCTGGCTAGCACAAGGAAAAGCCCAAAGGAAGATCATGTGGGAAAGCCCCTTAGCCGAATATAAACTTGGAAATATATTTTATTATGTACTTAACTTCTTTCCTAATCCAAGTTGTATTCTACTTAGGAAAGGTTTGCCCTAGGTCTAGCCTATATAAAGACCTAGCCACCCAATGTAATAGAACACGGAATACCTAGGGAGAGAACCGATTTCTACACTTGTCTTCTTCCTCTCCATCATGTTCTAAAACTTCTTAGGATTAGGTGAAGGTTGTCAATTATATGTGAGAGGAGATTGTACTTTTTTTTGATTCAATGCAATAAAGATTATCAAGGTTTGCTTATCCTTTGTTATTCCTTGTTTTCACAATTGAGCTTGGGAGAGGATATTGTGAATCATCCATTTATCTAAGCTCGGGAGAGTTAGATTCACGAAAGGGGTAAGTACGGTGTTTCAATGGCGAAATTCTAACTCGGCCTAGGGATAGGTTAAGAGTTTCAGCGGCTAAAAGAAGTGTGAGATTGGTTGGTGAGTATAATTGGTTCACGCCGGGAGGTATCATCAAGGACTAGTCATCAACAACACTCCGACTTAGGGATAAGTGGAGTCATCCAAGGACACTTTGCCGAACTTTGGTAAGATCTGCCCATGATCAAGGGATTTCCGTGGCGGACGGTATCGTCGCTGCCTAGGGAGTAAATTGCAGTGCTACTGAGGCAGTGATATACACGATTGCATTCGACAAAGACAAGTAAATCAAATCCACAATACGACTCAACTGGATCCTAACCCATCTATCTCTATATTATTCCAACTCTTTCTTTTTATTTTATTTTTTTAGTTTAGATAATTCAACTCAAATTAATTGTGTCTTTACTTTTTCCACAGAACAAGAAAGTGAAGGAAGCATATTAAGTCTACCGGTCCCTGAGGAGACGATAACTCGATAATACTTATCATTTATTACTTTCGACGTGTTCACTTACACTAAACGCGCATATTTAACACGCGACAATCACCAACATGTTGAAGAGCATTCAACGTTCCAATGAAGTAAAGGAAGTAAAGATGGCCAGTTTAGCATGTTTATTATGCCATGGCAATCATCACGAGAGTGAGTGCCCAGGAAGCCATGAAATAGCTAATTATGTGAGCAATTTCAACCGAAGTAACATCAATCCCTACTCTAACACCTATAATCCAGGATGGAGACAACATCCGAATTTTTCATGGGGAAACCAAGGACCCAGCAATCCTAATTCCCCAGCGCGGAACCAAAATCAGCATGAGCCCCAGAATTTTCAACTGAATATGCCCTGGCATAATCAGAGCAAGGGGCTGCATTATCATCTAATACATGTTCTTAGGAGGCAACTATGCAAGATTTTATTCTAAATACCAAGACGATGCTTCAAGAGCATACAACTGCCATCAAGAACCAAGGTACTCTACTGCAAAGCCACAGTGCTTTGTTGCGAAATCTAGAGAGTCAGGTTGGCCAAATTGCCACGGCATTGCAAGAGCGTCAGCCTGGACGTTTCCCGAGTGATACTGAAGTTACTAATCCGCATGGTAAAGAGTATTGTAGCTCGATCACACTCAAAAGTGGTACTAAACTTAATTAGCAAGATAAGTTTTGGGGGAAAAAATCTGATGATTCCCTACCAGAACCTGTGCAAGAAGAAATGTCTAAGCAAAATCTCGAGGAAAAGGACCAGGAAGAATGTTTGACAAAGGAACTTGCCGATGGAGCGAGCAAAAATGCCACGGCAAAACCAGTTCCTACACCACCTGTGGAAGAAGTTAAACCCCCCCACCCTTTCCTCAGAGGCTGAAGAAGCACAATGATGAAGTTCAATATAAGAAGCTTGTGGACAAGTTGGATCATCTATATATAAATGTCCCACTATTGGAGGCAATTGACCAGATGCCCACCTACGCTAAATTTTTGAAGGAGATAGTCACGAAGAAGCGTAAAGTGGAGAAGTTCGAGACAATTGCCACAACAAAAGAATATTGCTCTGCTTTGAGTAATCTACCATCAAAGAAGAAGGATCTAGGCAGCTTCATTATTCCTTGTGCCATTGGAGAAAAGTTTTTTGGGAAAGCACTCTGTGATCTTGGATCGAGTGTAAATCTGATGCCCAAGTCAATTTTCCTGAAGCTTGGCATGGGAAATGCGAGGCCCACATCCGTCATCTTGCAGCTAGCCGATCGTTCCCATGTGAGACCCGAGAGGAAGATCGAAGATGTCATAGTGAAGGTGGACAAGTTCATTTTTACATTCGACTTCCTCATACTTGATTGCGAGGCTGATGCTAATACACCCATCATCTTAGGGAGGCCTTTCCTAGCAACCGGTTGCATTCTCATTGATTGTGAGAAAGGTGAGCTTACAATGCAAGTAGCAAATTAAAGATTGACCATTAACATCAACAATTCTCTCAAGTACATGGATGATTCTGAAGAATGCCAGAGCATTTTGGAAGCAAATTATGAGCAATCTATAGAAGCTGATCAATTTTGCCACAACAATTTGATGCAACTGGATGAGTATGAAGAGCTCACGAATGAAGAAGAGGAAGATAGTGAACCTTCATTGGAGGAGCATCAGTCTAGTCTGTTGATAGCTAGAAGCAATTCAAGCTTTGAACCTCTTGTTTTCGAGGAATTCAGTCCTCCTAAGCCTTCATTACTCGATGCACCGAAGCTGGAACTAAAAATTTTGCCACAACATTTGAAATATGCTTATCTGGGGTAAAGACGAGACCCTGCCTGTTATTATTTTTGTGAACTTACACGTTGATCAAGAGAGGAGTCTACTTGCTATTTTGTCACAGCATAAACAAGCAATAGGATGGACCATGGCAGACTTAAAGGGAATTATTCCTACCATCTGTATGCATAAGATACTTCTGCAAGAATGTCATGGCAAATCAATTGAGCCACAGCGTAGACTCAACCCTATCATGAAGCAAGTTGTTATGAAGGAGATTCTTAAATGGCTTGATGCTGGAGTAATTTACCCAATATCGAACAGTTCATGGGTAATCCCGGTTCAGTGTGTACCAAAGAAAGGAGGCATGACCGTGGTGAGCAATGAGGACAATGAGCTATTGCCGACGCAAGTAGTGATCGGATGGAGGATTTGTATGGACTATCATAAGCTCAACAAAGCTACAAAGAAGGACCACTTTCCTCTACCCTTCATCGACCAAATGTTAGATCGCTTGGCGGGCAAAGCTTACTATTGTTTCTTGGATGGATGTTCGGGTTATAATCAAATAGCTATCGCATCGGAGGACCAAGAGAAGACCACTTTCACTTGTCCTTATGGCATTTACGCTTTTCGAATGATGACCTTTGGATTGTGTAATGCCCCGGTAACTTTCCACCGCTGCATGCAAGCCATCTTCTCCAATATGGTTGAAGACTCTCTTGAGATTTTTATGGATGAATTTTCTGTTTCTGGAGACAATTTCCAGAAATGTCTTGGAAATTTAGCAAAGGTCCTGAAGCGATGTGAAGAGACTGACCTTGTGCTAAATTGGGAGAAATGTCACTTCATGGTGACGGAAGGTATTGTGTTGGGCCATAAGATCTCACACAAAGGCATTGAGGTAGACAGAGCTAAGATCGAGGTGGTCGAGAAGCTATTACCACCGACAAATGTCAAGGGCATAAGAAGTTTTCTTGGACATGCAGGATTCTACTGGAGATTCATCAAGGATTTCTCCAAGATCTCCAAGCCCTTGTGCATGTTGTTGCAGCAGAACTAGCCTTTTGTGTTCGATCAAAAATCTCATGGCACTTTCACAGAGCTGAAGCAAAGCCTGATCACTGCACCAATTGTTGTTCCCCTAGATTGGACACTACCGTTCAAGCTGATGTGCGACGCGAGCGACTACGCCGTGGGAGCAGTCTTGGGGCAGTGTCGAGGTAAAATTTTTCAAGTTGTTTATTATGCTAGCCATACTTTAAATGATGCACAACTTAACTATACTACCACCGAGAAAGAGCTACTTGCCGTGGTATTTGCATTTGACAAGTTTAGGTCATACTTGATAGGCACTAAGGTCATTGTTCACACCGATCACTCAGCAATTAAGTACTTATTGACTAAAAAGGATGCCAAACCTAGGCTCATTAGATGGATACTGCTATTGCAAGAATTTGATTTAGAAGTGGTAGATAGGAAGGGCATCGAGAACCAAGTCGCTGATCATCTTTCTAGGCTAGAAGATAACCTGCAATGTCATGACAAAATTGATATACATGATGAATTTCCTAATGAGAAAATTCTTTATGTCACGGCAATTCCGTGGTACGCTGACCTTGCTAATTTTCTCGTTAGTGGTATTTTGCCCTTTGACATGACTATCCAGGGAAGGAAGAAATTCAGACATGACGCGCGGTCATATTTCTGGGATGAACCGTATCTGTTCAAGCGTTGTGCCGATCAAATTATTCGAAGATTTGTGCCGGAAGAAGAGCAACGTGATATTTTGCATCACTGTCACACAGGCCCATGTGGAGGTCACTTCGGAGGAATGAGGACTGCTGCAAAAGTCCTCCAATCAGGTTTCTATTGGCCTAAATTATTCAAAGATGCCCAGGCATTTTACCAAGCCTGCGACCGATGTCAGAGAACTGGGAACATTTCCAGATGGCATGAAATGCCACGACAAAATATATTGGAGGTCGAGTTATTTGATGTATGGGGCATAGACTTTATGAGACCATTCCCATCCTCATTTGGAGATCTGTACATCCTTTTGGCGGTAGACTATGTGTCTAAATGGGTTGAAGCCATTGCAACACCAAGGAACGATGCAAAGACAGTGCTTAAATTTCTGCATAAGCATATTTTCACAAGATTTGGTGTGCCAAGGGCTATCATCAGTGATGAAGGTACCCATTTTGACAACAAGTTAATTGCCAAGGCATTACAAAGATATGGGGTGCGACACAAAATTACCACGGCATATCATCCCCAAACCAATGGGCAAGCCGAGGTTTCCAACCGTGAAATCAAGCAAATTTTGGAAAGAGTGGTGAATCTGAGAAGGAAAGATTGGTCACCAAAGCTTGATGAGGCGTTGTGGGCGTACCGAACAACTTTCAAAACCCCACTAGGGATGTCTCTATTTAAGCTAGTCTATGGCAAAGCATGTCACCTCCCGGTCGAACTAGAGCATCGGGCTTATTGGGCAATCAAGAAACTCAATTTGGACGCCGATTTAGCTGGTTAGAGAAGACTTCTAGAGTTGAATGAGATGGAGGAATTCAGGACCCAAGCTTATGATAATGCTAAACTCTACAAGGAGCGAACCAAGCGATGGCATGATCAAGCGATTTTGCCACGACATTTTCATGCAGGACAACAGGTGCTCCTATTCAACTCAAGGCTGAAGCTCTTCCCTGGGAAGCTGAAATCGAGGTGGTCTGGGCCATTTGAAATTCACCATGTGTATCCCCATGGAGCTATAGACATCAAAAATCCGGATGATGGGACAATTTTCAAAGTTAATGGCCAGCGTCTGAAGATCTACACTAGAGCCCACGTGATGCGAGATAAACCTACCGCATATCCAATAGATGCATGACATACTGAAATGTCATGGCATTTTCAGTTTACTCCTATTCATAAATAAATAATCTTTGAGTTTGTTTTTATTTGCTTTTATTTGCTTAATCCTTTTTAATTCGTTCTTTTATTTTTATTAGGTTATTATACACCCTTAGAGGCGGACGGATGAAGAAAAAAGAAGGAGAAAATTAGGAAACCCTACTTAGAAACTTTGGGCGGTAAAAGATAAAAGGAGAAGCCTTTTCTTTATTTTATTTTGAGTTTCAAATTCAACCCTTTCTCTCTCCTATTAAAAATCTGACACCTTTATTCCCCACCCACCAATTAACCCCCTCCACACGTCTCTAGCCCACACACCCCACTAGGAAACAAATAAAGGTTTCACCTTTATTTTCTTTAACCTTCATCTTCTTCTTCTTCAAACCCCCTCCATAGCCGAAAACCCCCATCCTCCATTAAAGAAAAGTTTCAAGCTTTCTTGTTTTCTCTCCTTACTTTTCACTCAAAGATGGTACGCACAAGACCTTTAGGATCCGCACCACCCCTCCCGTTTTTGTGGACCAAGCAGCGGAAGAAAGATTCAAGAGCTTCAAGAACCGAAGGATTTTGTTCGAACTAGGCTTCAATCTCTTCGATGAGATGGGACCAGAGGTAAAAAATGTGGTGGCGCAACACCATTGGGAGAAGTTCGCTGCACATCCAGGCTCCGTCAACGCAACAATAGTGCGTGAATTCTACGCAAATATCCATAGCCCAGACCAGAAATCCGTTTATGTTCGGGGCAAAAATATTCACTTCACCAACATCGCTATCAACCGACTCTTCAAGATTCCCCAAGGAGTGGACCGCCACGCCAAGAAAGAAGAAGTGGCTGATTATGAAACCTATCAGGGAGTGAAGGCAGATTTGTGTTTGCCCGGGACAAAATGGAATGGTCAGCAAGAAGCACGGCGCACGGTGAACCGAGAGTCTCTACTTCCCAACGCTCGGTTGTGGAGCCACTTTGTTCGATACAAGTTGATGCCTACCTCGCATCATACCACTGAAAGTTTGCCCCACCTTATGCTATTGCATTCTATTTTATTTGGCTGCCCCATGGATGTAGGGAGGATTATTGTGTAAGATATGTATGCATGTTGGAAGAGACCCAAGAGCACCCTTGTGTTCCCAAATATGATCACGGCTTTATGCCGGAAAAAGGATATCCCGAAAGATCAGTACGATGAAATTTTAGAAGGCATGAAAGGGCATTCGCCCGAGAAGGTGACCGCCTTAATGGGAAGCGTAGATGAGCAGCTAGAATCCTCTCACGCTGCTGCTGCTCGAGGAAGAGCTCCATTCTACAAGGATGAGGCACTGAAGCTGTCCAAGAATGCCCTGGCAAAAGTGGATGACTTGTCCAAAGATATCAAATAATTTTTTCTCTACACGAAGCAAAGAGAAGAAGTCATCAAAGCTTACCTGGCAGAGTTGCTTCCTCCTCTTGATCAAGAATTTCCCGCTTTCCCGGACTCAATATTGCCCACTGTAAAAGAAAATGCCACGACATTTACAGCTGCTTCAACTCCGACCAGGCGAGCTGCACCTGATCTAAATCAGGTACCATCCCCAGTTGAGCCGTTAGAGGAGGCATGACCAACAGAGCCGGAGAACGAGGAACAAGTCCCAGAAGCACAATCACCAGCACAAGAAAAAACTCCTGAAAATGTCAGGACATTTTCAGAGAAGCAAGCCCATACTCAAGATCAACCGGACCCCACTACTGAAAAAGAAAAGGAAACCGAGTTTATTTTTCACTTTTCGAAGACCCGTCCGCACCGCCCGTACAGCAACAAGAAGAACACCACCCAGCAGCTCCGACAGTTGAAACACAAATGCCCTCTCCTCAGAGGAAGAAATCGAAGAGTAAACTCAAAATGTCGGCTGGGAAGCTCCCAACCCCACCTTCAGCTGCTAGCAAATCAAAATCACGGGGAGCCGATGAAGAGACTGACCCTGAAGTCAGCCCACCCCCGTTGAAGCGCCGAACCTCGCATCGAATTGCCACCACACCGCCCAAGTAGCCAAGGTACATCTCATTGCATTTCATTTACTTTCATTGCATAGCATATAGTTTAATTTTTTTAGGTGCATTGAGGACAATGCTTGCCTCGAGTTTGGGGGAGGTATCGTTCTGAACTCTTTTTCATGTGCATGATAGTTGTAGTTGTAGAAAAATACCATGACATTTGTAAAAGTTTAGGTTAAGTTTTTAGTGTTATAGTTAGTGATTCCCGATGATGATATTCCTTATATGGCCAGTATTGAATTAAATGCATGACTTGAGATTTGAATAGAACCTGCCTTAGAATTTGGCTGGCCGTGATTATTTTATTGTTACACGAGTGTATGTTTTCCATGCTTAGGAAAGTTAGAAAATTTTTTATAGAATGAAAACTTGAATAGCTTAGCATGCTTAAATGAATTTTGATGTTAATAGAGAACCCCCAATAGTTAGTATTAGAAGTTGAAAATAAATGCCTAGACATATATGTAGAGGTATACTCCGCTATGCCATGGCATTTTCGCATTTTCATGTGCATATGAGTTACTGAAAGAGGCACAGGGTGACGCTACACTTTTAACTTGCCATGGCATTGCATGGATACTGCGTTTAAATAAATGGCAACTATAGTATGAGTAGAAGGTAGTGTGACAGTCTGGCTCCTCTCGTAGCAGTTTGTTGGCATGTATAAAAAAAATGTATATATATAAATATGGGGAGTATAAAAAATATGCTTTAATGAACAAACATGCCTTGCTAGAATAGTGATTACAAATGGATGGAATTGAGTGATTACAAATGGTGGTGAGAGCTCTCTATTTATAGTTGAGCTCTCACTCACTCAATGGTCAGGATCGATTTACACAGATGGCCAGGATTAGCCCGAAATAAATACAAAATCACTTATCTAAGGAAGCTCTATCAAATCTTATCTAATTACATCAATTCATAGGTTTGTTTCCCTGGATAACTGATCTCTCTCGATATGGTAGGATTCCCCCAAATCCTTATTTGATAAGTTGTCTCTTTCCATATCTGAAATGGGCTCTCTAGCATTCTCCAAGTCTTTGGCCAAATTTGGTGGTCTTGGCAAGCCCGATGGAACCTGGTTGTCGGACTTGTGCGCGATTGTCACGGACCTCAATGTGCGGGACGTGACACGTTCATATTCCCTTATTTTGGAAGTACTATGATTAACCGACATACTTGGGTCATGTTTCATAACCTTTAAGATCATTACGATCTTTACGTTTAACCGATATTTTTAGTATTTATCAAAGACATATTAGTTTTAAAAGGTTCTCCAGGTACAAAAAGTTTTTAGAGTTAAGATGAGGTGTGAGGTAAAAAAATATTTTTATTTAAATTTTTACTTAAATCTCAAATTAAACAAAATGATATTAAAAAACAATCAAGCATAGTTCAAATAAATGAAATAAAAACAATCAAAGTATCAAACATATTTCAAAGTTCAAATATAAGTAAGCAACATGCATAAAGTTGCACTTAGATAATTATTAGTTATTACTTAAACAATAAATGATTAATACTTTTGTTGTCACTGATTTTTTCTAATAGAAAATATGGAAGGAATTACCCAAAGAGCAGATCCAAATCAGAATAAAACTAGTAATATCATTATGAATTCTATCATATAAGTTCGTAGGATTAAAACGAGTAATGAAATCACGGCAAAGTTCACTCCAAGATCTAATCGATCCTGCTGGAATGCTATTTAACCAAGCTTTCGCCCTATCCCTCAGTGAATAGGGGAATAACTTTAATCGCAAGACATCTTCATGGACTCCTTGGATTTTGAAAGAGTTGCAAATTTCCATGAAGGACTTGAGATGTTGTCTTGCGTCTTCAGTTGCAGACCCACCAAATTGTCCAATTGTATTTAACATATTGAACATAACGGGTTTGAGATCAAAATAGGTTGCTTCAATCTCCGGTGTAATGACTCCTGGGTTTAATCCATTTAGCTCCTCCTCCAGGAAATCTCTGACAGTGAGCTGCCGCGGCCCAGGTGGCGGTGGAAGACCTACAGTACCGGCAGGTATGTTTTGTCCTGCCTGAATATCTTCCATGACTCTTTGGATCTGTCTCCTCAACCTTTGCCTTGTTCTTTCGATTTCAGGATCTAACTCGTACAAGTGGTTGGTTGGATTGGCCCTGGTCATACACCAAGAAAAATAAAAGTAAAATAAAAATAAAAATAAACAAGAAAATAAAGAAAACAAAATTTAGTTGCCAGTCCTCGGCAACGGCGCCAAAAACTTGTCGCGTGTCAAAAGTGCGCGTTTAGTGCAAGTGAACACGTCGAAAGTAATAAATGATAAGTATTATCGAGTTATCGTCTCCTCAAGGACTGGTAGACTTAATATGCTTTCTTCACCTTCTTGTTCGATAGAAAAGTAAAGACACAAGTGAATTGGGTTGATTTATCTAAACTAAAATAACTAAATAAAGATAAGGAATTGGAATAATAGAGAGATATGGGCTAGGATCCAGTTTTGTTGTATAGTGGATTTGATTGACTCGTCTCTGTCCAATGCAATCGCATCTCACTGCCTGGGCAACGACGATACTGTCCGTCGCGGCAATCCCTTGCTTGTGGTTAGACTTTACCAAAGTTCGGCAAAGTGTCATTGAGTGACTCCGCTTATCCCTAAGTCAGAGTGTTGTTGATGACTAGTCCTTGATGATACGTCCCGGCGTGAACCAATTATACTCACCAACCAATCCCACACTTCTTTTAGCCGATGAAACTCTTAACCTATCCCTAGGCCGAGTTAGTATTTCGCGATTGAAACTCCGTACTTACCCCTTTCGTGAATCTAACTCTCCCGAGCTTAGATAAATGGATGATTCATAATATCCTCTCCCGAGCTCAATTGTGAAAATAAGGAATAACAAAGGATAAGCAAACCTTGATAACTTTATTGCATTGAATCAAAGGCAAAGTAGAATCTCTTCTCACAAAGTAGACCTAGGGCAAACCTTTCCTAAGTAGAATACAACTTGGAGTAGGAAACAAGTCAAGTACATAATAAAATATATTTCCAAGTTTATATTCGGCTAAGGTGCTTTCCCGCATGGTCTTTCTTTGGGCTTTTCCTTGTGCTAGCCAGCTTCGATCCATGGGCTTTAAGTCCAGACACGCTCTTTGGATTTTTTTCTTTCCATCTCCTACAGTCTTGCTTCCTGTCTTTCTGCTGCTGTCTCGGCATCAAGTCCTGCCTCAGCCTTGTCGCTGCCGCGGCACTGGTTCTCCTGCACAGATATGAAAATACAGTAAAACGTGTATTTTTCTATAAATAGTATCTATATGAGCATAAATTCTAAATATATCACATTAAGCACATGCATTGGTCCGAGTGGGTGTATATTTGGTGATTAATGCTCATAAAAGGAGTAAAAAATGATAGTGTGTTGAGCACTTATCACACCCCCAAACTCGAACTATTGTTTGTCCTCAAGCAATGCAAACCATCGATTTGCCGAACTCTACTCTCTCTTGGTCTTACATGTCCATCTATTCTCCCCACCATATCTAGGCCTATTCTTTAGTCTTAACCATTCGGTTACCCAAGGGTTTACCTAGAAACAAACTATAAGAATTGTGAGTGTGTGCATTTTTGTGGACAAGTTTGATTAAAGGCTTTCTTAGATAAACTCTAAGTTCAAGACAAATAGAATTGGGTTAAGCGTTCTCTTCTTTTCTAAACCACCAATTCTTGAGCCAATTTCGGGCACCTCAAGGATTGTGTTTTTCCCTTCACTAATTTTTTTTCTTTTTGATATTCCTTAAAACATGCTAGAGCCAATTTCGGGCACCTCTAGTATGAAGAAGAGATTTTCTAGAGCTGGTGATAGGCAACTCTAGTTACTTTCCCCAAAATCTAAGACTTTATCACCTAAGTTCATTAAAAGAATTCCTCTAATCCAACAAGTCCCAAAAGTGTTTTAAATTCTTCCTATAGTAAGCTTCTAAGTTTTCATCCTTAAGTATCCTATGGTTAAGCTTTAACAGAACCTAAACATGGTAAGGAGAAAGATTTCTATAGCCTTAAAGAATAAACTAAAGCAATACTGATGATAAGCAGTGCAAAAGTGCAAGCAGTTAATTTAAGAAAGGCGGGGAGCATAAAAATTTAAAAAAAATCACTAGAATACTCCCTTTTTGGCAAGGCCGCGACAGAAGATTGCTGCCTTGGCAGTGAATCTGCACCCCCAAACTCAAACCAAGCATTGTCCTCAATGCTTTATATTTGAAGAAATAAGCGGCAAAACAGAATATGAATAATAAGCAGCGAGTAAAACAATAAAAGCAATTAATATTGAATAAAGGACAAAGAATTTTAAAGCGACTCCGAAGAGCTGCTTGTAACAATTTTCCCCCTAGGCCTTGCTGCCGATTGCTTTGTCCGTGGTGAGGGCGATGGTTGCGCTTTTGCTTGCCTTCACTTTGTCTTTGCGCTAAAGAAAACAAAAGAAAATCAACAAGTAAATCCTAAAATAAAATTAAAATTGTTCCTAGGAATTGCGGAAAAAGAAAAAGATAGAATGTCGCGGCATTAGTTTTCCATAGGAGAGCGTGTGAAGGCAGCTTCTAAGGTGATGGTCTCCATGGTCTTCATGTCATGTGGTCCAGAATAGTGTTTCAATCGTTGTCCATTCACTTTGAATTCATGGCCATCTTTTGGTGATTTGATTGTTACTGCTCCATGTGGGAAAACTCGAACGACTTCAAATGGCCCTGACCATCTAGATTTGAGTTTTCCTGGAAATAGTCTAAGCCTGGAGTTGAAAAGGAGGACGTGCTGTCCCGACAGTAACTTACGATCGTGCCATATTTTCGTTTTCTCTTTGTAGATCTTGGCATTCTCGTATGCTGTTGTTCGGAATTCTTCTATCTCATTGAGGTCTAGCAGTCTTTTCTGTCCGGCTTTTTCCCAATCTATATTTAGGTTCTTTACTGCCCAATATGCTTTATGCTCAATTTCGACAGGCAAGTGACAAGCTTTCCCAAATACAAGCTTATATGGAGATGTTCCTAATGAGGTTTTGAATGTTGTCTTGTAGGCCCATAAAGCATCATCGAGACAATAGTACCAATATTTCCTAGAAGGATTTACCATATTTTCAAGGATTTGTTTTAATTCCTTGTTGGATATTTCAGCTTGCCCATTTGTCTGTGGATGATATACCGTAGCGAGCTTGTGGGTGATGCCGAGTTTCTTTAGTGCCGCGGCAATGAGTCTGTTATCAAAGTGTTTGCCTTCGTCACTTATTATTGCTCTGGGGATTCCAAACCTAGTAAAAATATTTTTCTTGAGAAATTTTTGAACTGTCTTGGAATCATTGTGAGGTGTGGAGATTGCTTCGACCCACTTTGATACATAATATACCGCCACTAAAATGTAAAGATTTCCTTGGGATGATGGGAAGGGTCCCATGAAATCTATGCCCCAAACATCAAATAGTTCTACTTCCAAAATTGGTTGTAATGGCATCTCATGTCGTCTTAAAATATTGCCCGTGCGTTGGCATCAATCACAGTTCTTGTAATAGTCGTGGGCATCTCTATAGAGAGAGGGCTAGTAGAGGCCAGATTGCAGTACCTTTGCTGTGGTTCTGTTTCCTCCAAAATGTCCACCGCAAGGTGAGTCATGACAGTGCTGAAGTGTCGTTTTCTGTTCTTCTTCTGGTACGCATCTTCTTATAACCTGATATGCACACTGTTTAAACAAAAGAGGTCGTCCCAGAAATAATGCTTCGCATTATGCTGAAACCTCTTCTTCTCGTTATGGTTAAGGTTATAAGGAATAATACCACTAACTAAATAATTAACAAGATTAGCATACTAGGGGGTGGATGTTACAGTAGCAAGGTCTTTTGTCAATGCTGCAGAGATGTATTCAGACAATGCCACGGCAGCTCGGTTGTACACTGTTGTGGCCTCTGTCTCGGCAGTATCCCTTGTAGTTGTAACAATTTGCAATAATTGCTCATTTGGAAATGTATCTTGTATTTCTTCATCTGAGTGGGCATTTTCTCTGTTCTCCGGTCAAGAGAGATGATCGGCCACTTGGTTTTCTGTACCTTTCTGATCTTTGATTTCAACATCAAATTCTTGTAGAAGAAGGATCCATCTAATTAGTCTAGGCTTGGCATCCTTCTTCGAAAAGAGGTATTTAATTACCGAATGATCAGTGTGAACAATGACCTTTGTTCCGATGAGATATGATCGAAACTTGTCAAAAGTACATACCACTGCTAGTAATTCTTTTTCTGTTATGGTGTAATTGATTTGGGCATCATTAAGTGTTTTACTAGCATAGTAGATCACATGGAATAGGTTATTCTTTCTCTACCCGAGTGTTGCCCCGATAGCATGATCACTAGCATCACATATCAATTCAAATGGCAATGACCAATCCGGTGGGATCACGATTGGTGCCGTGATTAGCTTCTCCTTGAGAGTCTCGAATGCTTCAGTGCATTCCTCATTAAATTCGAATTTCTTGTCTTGTTCAAGCAAGTTGCAAAGAGGTTTAGAAATTTTAGAAAAATTAGAAATAAACCTTCTATAGAAACCTGCATGTCCCAAGAAACTTCGAATTCCTTTCACAGAAATTGGTGGAGTTAAATTCTTTATGAAATCTATCTTGGCTTTATCCACTTCTAGTCCTTGTGATGATATTTTATGGCCCAATACGATGCCCTTACTAACCATAAAATGGCATTTTTCCCAATTCAAGACTAGATTGGATTCCTCACATCTTTGCAACACTTTTTCGAGATTGCCGAGGCAATTCTCAAAGCTGTCTCCAAAGACTGAGAAATCATCCATGAATATCTCTAAGAAGTCCTTTATCATGTCAGAAAAAATTGCCATCATGCATCTCTGGAAAGTTGTCGGGGCATTGCAGAGGTCGAACGACATCCTTCTAAATGCATAGGTTCCATACGGGCAAGTCAAAGTGGTTTTTGCCTGATCTTCTGGATCAATGGCAATTTGATTGTATCCCGAATAACCATTAAGAAAATAGTAATAAGTTTTACCAGCAAGTCTGTCAAGCATTTTATCAATAAAGGGTAAGGGGAAGTGATCCTTCTTTGTTGCCTTATTCAACTTGCGATAATCCATACAAACCCTCCAACCGGTCTCAGTCCTGGTTAGTATTAGTTCGTTGTTCTCGTTGGTTATGACAGTCATACCACCTTTCTTAGGTACACATTGTACCGGGCTTACCCATGCACTGTCAGAGATAGGATAAATAATTCCTGCATCAAGCCACTTGATTATTTCCTTACGTACTACCTCCTTCATAGTGTGGTTAAGTCTCCTTTGAGCTTCAACAATGGGCTTATGGTCTTCTTCTAAGAGGATTTTATGCATACATATCGCTGGTCTTATTCCCTTCAGATCATCAATTGACCACCCAATTGTTTTTCTGTGCTGCCGCAACATTGCTATTAAGGTTTGTTCCTGTTCTGGCGACAACTTAGAAGAAATAATTACCGTCATCATGTGGTTATCTCCCAAATAAGCATATTTTAATTTTTCTGGTAAGGGTTTTAATTCTGTGACCAACGGTTCTTTATTTACAGATTATTCATTTTTCCCTTTATACTCTAATGGTTCAAAATACTTACCTGGAAGATGCGCTGTCCAATTGGCTTCCACTTTCTCGATTGTCTCAGTGCTGTTCAAAGTACTGTTGTAACAGTCATCCATATCACTGTCGAGGCATACCTGTGGTATGTCATTGAGATCACTGCCGAGGCAGTTGTTGCTGAGACAAGGTATTGTACGATCTTCATCCGTGTGATCCAACATCTGACATTCTTCTTCTAGATCATCATGTCTCTTCATCAATTGACACATTTAATTTGATTTCTTGATCATTGATTCTCATTGTCAGTTCACCTTTTTCCACGTCAATTAAGGTACGTCCAGTTGCAAGGAAATGTCTCCCAAGGATGATCGATGCATTCTCATTTGCTTCACAATCAAGGACAAGAAAATCAGCAATAAAGATAAACTTATCTACTCTTACCAGTATGTCCTCGATTTTGCCTTCAGGTTGCACAAAGGATCTATCCGCTAGTTGGAGCATCACTATTGTAGGTTTCGGCCTTCCAATTTCCAGCTTTTGAATGACTGATTTGGGCATGAGGTTTATGCTTGCTCCAAGGTCGCATAGGGCCTTACCTTCATAGGTCTTACCTATCGCACAAGGTATGGTAAAGCAGCCAGGATCTTTTAACTTTGGTGGCATGCGGTTATGCAGCATTGCCATGCATCCCTCGGTATCAACCACTTTCTTAAACTCAACTATTCGTTTCCTTTTTGACACCATGTCCTTTAGGAACTTGGAATAGTTGGGAATTTGTTCAATAGCTTCAACGAAAGGTATGTTGATGTGGACTTGCTTCAAGATGTCGAGGAACTTCTTGAATTGTTGGTCCTATTTTTGCTTTTTCAACCTTTGTGGGAAAGGTGGTGGTGGTCTCATCTCATCCAGGGTTTCATTAGTTCAAAATTGAATACCTGGCACCAATGGAATTGTTGCTGCCTCGGCAGGCTGCTCAGGAGCTGCAATGCTTTCTACCGGGACAGTGTTATCAACTTCAGTTTGCTCAGCCTCTTCTTTTGCTGGATCAGCTGACTGAATTTGGCTCTCTGGGATCTTTTCCTTCAGCTATAGACCATTCCTAGTAGTGATTGCTTTGCACTGCTCATGGCCCATTACCTTAGCAACTTCAGTATTGCTAGGTAATCCTCCTTGTGGTCTAGTGTTAATGGTTTGAGCAAACTGCCCAACCTGCGTTTCAAGCGTTTTAATGGCCGCCTCTTGGTTTTGCAGCCTCATCACAGTTCTATTCATAAAAGAATCTGTCTTTTTGATGAAATTGTTGTTCTCTGCCATGTATGATTCAATTTTCATCATAAAGGCTTTAAGCGTGTTCTCTAGTGTACTTACCGGTTGCTGCGGCATTTGCTGCTGCGGCATTGACTGCTGGGCCTGCGGCGGCGGCAGTTGTTGCATCGGTTGCTGAAATACAGAAGGTTGGGTGATTGGGTTTAAGGCATTGTTAGGGTTACTCCATGATAGGTTTGGATGCCTCTTCCACGAGGGGTTGTATGTGTTGGACATCATATTGTTACGATTGTAGTTCCCAACATACATACCAGTTTCTTGATTCATGCAATCAGAGGAACTGTGGTTACCTCCACATAGGTCACAGTACGAATCAATCACCTTTACCTCACGGGTATTTTGTTGTAACTGTAGGTTTTGCACCATTTTTGTTAGAGATGCCAACTGAGCTGCCACTAAACTTGATGAGTCTAATTCATTTACCGTGGCTTGGTGTCTTACTCCTCCTCGCCTAGATGTAGGAAACTAAAAGTCATTCTTTGCGAGTTTATTCAATATTTCAATAGCTTCCTCAGGTGCTTTGTCATTGAGTGTTCTGTTTGCCGAGGCATCTAACATCATCCTTGTCGGGGCATTCGTAGCATTGTAGAACATTGTCTTTTTTTTTATAGACATTGTAAAACATTGTCACTTGTGTCCATAGGGGAAATCCATGCCAAGGACACTTGTGCAGCAATAGCTCCTTGTAGCGCTCCCATGCCTCGTACATTGGTTCGTCTTCTTCCTGTCAAAAAGAAGTAATTTCATTACGAATTCTATCATATAAGTTCGTAGGATTAAAACGAGTAATGAAATCACGGCAAAGTTCACTCCAAGATCCAATCGATCCTGCTGGAATGCTATTTAACCAACCTTTCGCCCTATCCCTCAGTGAATAGAGGAATAGCTTTAATCGCAAGACATCTTCATGGACTCCTTGGATTTTGAAAGAGTTGAAAATTTCCATGAATGACTTGAGATGCTGCCTTGCGTCTTCAGTTGCAGACCCACCAAATTGTCCAATTGTATTTAACATATTGAACATAACGGGTTTGATTTCAAAATGGGCTGCTTCAATCTCCGGTGTAATGACTCCTGGGTTTAATCCATTTAGCTCCTCCTCCAGGAAATCTCTTACACTGAGCTGCCGCGGCCAAGGTGGCGGCAAAAGACCTACAGTACCGACAGGTACGTTTTGTCCTACTTGAACATCTGCCATGACTCCTTGGATCTGTCTCCTCAACCTTTGCCTTGTTCTTTCGATTTTAGGATCTAACTCTTACAAGGGGTTGGTTGGATTAGCCCTGGTCATACACCAAGAAAAATAAATGTAAAATAAAAATAAAAATAAACAAGAAAATAAAGAAAAAAAATTTAGTTGCCAGTCTCCGGAAACGGCGCCAAAAACTTGTCGCGTGTCAAAAGTGCGCGTTTAGTGCAAGTGAACACGTCGAATAAATGATAAGTATTATCGAGTTATCGTCTCCTCAGGGACCGGAAGACTTAATATGCTTTCTTCACCTTATTGTTCTGTAGAAAAATAAAGACACAAGTGAATTGGGTTGATTTATCTAAACTAAAATAACTAAATAAAGATAAGGAATTGGAATAATAGAGAGATATGGACTAGGATCCAGTTGTGTTATATAGTTGATTTGATTGACTCATCTCTTTCCAATGCAATCGCATCTCACTGCCTCGGCAGTACTGCAGTTTACTGCCTGGGCAGCGACGATACTGTCCGCCGCGGCAATCCCTTGCTCGTGGTTGGACTTTACCAAAGTTCGGCAAAGTGTCATTGAGTGACTCCGCTTATCCCTAAGTCAGAGTGCTGTTGATGACTAGTGCTTGATGATACCTCCCGGCGTGAACCAATTATATTCACCAACCAATCCCACACTTCTTCTAGCCATTGAAACTCTTAACCTATCCCTAGGCCGAGTTAGTATTTCGCGATTGAAACACCGTACTTACCCCTTTCGTGAATCTAACTCTCCCGAGCTTAGATAAATGGATGATTCACTATATCCTCTCCCGAGCTCAATTGTGAAAACAAGGAATAACAAAGGATAAGCAAACCTTGATAACTTTATTGCATTGAATCAAAGACAAAGTACAATCTCTTCTCACATTTACTCGACAACCTTCACCTAATCACTAAAAAGGTTTAGAACATAATGGAGAAGAAGAAGACAAGAATAATATTCGGCTCTCCCTAGGTATTCCGTGTTTTTTACATTGGGTGGCTAGGTCTTTATATAGGTAGACCTAGGGCAAACCTTTCTTAAGTAGAATACAACTTGGAGTAGGAAACAAGTCAAGTACATAATAAAATATATTTCCAAGTTTATATTCGGCTAAGGGGTTTTCCCGCATGGTCTTCTTTTCGATTTTTCCTTGTGCTAGCCAGCTCCGATCCATGGGCTTTGAGTCCAGACACGCTCTTTGGATTTTTTCTTTCCATCGCCTACAGTCTTGCTTCCTGTCTTTCTGTTGCTGCCTCGGCATCAGGTCCTGCCTCGGCCTTGTCGCTATCGCGACACTGGTTCTCCTGCACAGATATGAAAATACAGTAAAACGTGCCTTTTTCTATAAATAGTATCTATATGAGTATAACTTCTAAATATATCACATTAAGCACATGCATTGGTCCGAGAGGGTGTATATTTGGTGATTAATGCTCATAAAAGGAGTAAAAAGTGATAGTGTGTTGAGCACTTATCAAATAAAATCAAGATTTTTTGTATAATATTTTTATCCAAAGTTTGGGATTTCTTGGATTGAATTTCCATGTATTTATGGGTTCAAAACCAATATAAACCCCCAGCACTTATAATTCACATATCACAGCTCACATTCACTAATCGTCCTAGCATCTTAATGGATTGCAAATTTCCAAAAATGATTTAAGTTGCTTTCGAGCATCCTAGCTGGTTGATCCTCTGAATTACGCAAGTGTATTAATCATATTAAACATAATCGATTTAAGCTCAAAATGCTCAATGCCAATATTTAGCATTAAAATTGCAGGTGTAAGCCCATCTAGATCTTCTTCAAGATAATTGCGAGTTGTTACTCGTTCAGGTGATGAAAGATCTACCGGATCGATTACTGCATATGCAGTCGTGTCGCCTGCCGCGAAGGCATTCATGCCAGCGTTGTTCCCTTGTTGGCCAGGTGCTTTATTCATTCTTGCTCTTAACCTCTGTCAAAGACTTCGTGCTGTACGATCGATTTCTAGGTCAAAGGGATATTCGTCACCTGATAGATTTGACCTGGTCATACAACGGGACAAACCATATTATATGTAAAATAAAAGAAAATAACTAAAAATAAAAGTAAAATATTGAAAATAGGGTGCAAGATTAATATGCTTGAAGGTTGGAACACTAGTCCAATACAAAGGTACCAAAACTTGGTGCGAGTAGGAAGTCCTAAACCTCTATGATGCAAGCGTACACCTTTCCCAAGTTCTAATATTTAAGATATCGATCCCACAGGGACTGGATACTCACATAACTTATCTTTCTTGCACTAAGAAAAGTAAGACACAAGCATTTTTATTGGAAGTATAGTTAAATAAAATAATGAAAATAACTAAAGAATTGAATAAAATCAAGATGAGATGGAAAGGATAGGTTGACTACTTCGTAGTGTGGAGTCCAGTTGTACATTATTCTCCTCTTATTAATGCAAAGGGTTGAAGTGTCTCCTCGGCGGGTCGTTGAAGGATCGCCTTAGCTGCCTCGGCGGGTTATGCCTTGTCGACAGTTCAACAACTCATAGTTCGACAAAGCATCCGTAATTGCCTCCTCCTTATCCTTAATTCAGAGTAACATTGAAGGCCATATCTTGATGATAGGCTTTCTTTTAGTCAATGAAATCCTAATTGGATTATCTCTAAGCCGGATTAGCCAATTCCCAAGAGAAAAGACCGTATTCTCTCGTTTCATGATCCTAACTATCCTTATTCTAGACAAATAGATTTTTCCTCACAAACTTATCTTCCGAGCTCGTACGCAAGAAAGAGTATGAACCAAGAGACAATAAACTATGAATTCTGAAATAGAATTAATAAGAATTGAATAAAGTTACAACCTTCTTCTAGAACTACTCCACAATTAACCTATGCCTTAAGGAGAGTTTATAACATAGTGCGGGTGGCGACTACTATGATTTTAATCGTGGAAAGCTGACTTCCTTCTCCTAGGTCTAAGGGTTGGCTTATATAGGCCAAGCCTAGGTCAAAGCTTTCCATATGTGATTGGAGTTCTAAAAAGGAATAAAATATAATTTTATTTTAAATACAAGATCTTTATTTTATTTCCTAATTTTTCTCATTTTGGACTCTTGAGTTACGTAACTTTGACCGTGACTTGACTTGCTTTCCTTGACTCTGTTCCTTCTCTAAATGGTCTAACTAATTCAATTCTTTATTCTCCATCTATCGAACACCATATGCCATCTTTAATCTGCTGCCGCAACAACCAAATTGCTGCCTTGGCGGGTGTTTGTCTATGATTGATCCTTATTTTTATTCTTCTGCATCCAGCATCTGTTGATGGTATCTGGTATCATTGGTAGGTGTATTTCCTTTCTAAGAAAGAAAACTATAAATATACCTATTTTTTTATCAAATAATACATAAAAAAATATTTAAGTATTTGGATGATGAATGTAGAAAATATACTGAATTATCCAATATTGCCATTAAAGTCTATTAATTATAAGCAATAATTAAGTGAAAATTTGTATAAAATATAGGACTTTTGCGCACTTATCAGCTACCATTATTGCCTAAACACATGATATGAGTAACCAACAACATCGAGCTTTTGTCATCCGATACTAAGAGACTCAATCATTCTCGCAATCGCACATCGAGTTACTTGTAATCTCGCATCGAGCTAGTATTCTCGGAATCTCACATAGAGTCTTTAATCGGAATCTCGGATCGAGTAGGGATCAGAATCTCGCATCGAGCAAACTCATTACCTAAAATCTCATATCAAATGGATTTCAATACATGATCAGAATCTCACATTGGATGACCTTTATTGTGTTGCAACACTAACTCACTTGGTATCCGGATCCCACCATACAAAGACTCAAACTACCTAATGATCCAACCAAGATCCCTAAACCATGCTATTAAAGCAACCATCAATACTCAAGCAATACAAGTCAAAGCCAACATACCAACATTTTAAACACTCTTTCCAAGTTTTAATATTCATTTTACAACCTAAGATATCCCTCTATGTACTGATATTGAGATTAAATTCAATATAGTTGACCTTTTAACGAGTATTGATATACGTACCTAGAATTCTGATATGCTACATCGGTACTCATATATTGAGTATCGATCTCAAGCTTCTTGTTGATACACCTCTTGGTGTATTTATACCTAAAGTGGTCACTAGAATTTGAATTAGTGCACCCGTACCGATACGTACCATGTTTGTATCGATACCCCTAAGAGGAGTCACCCATCTTGAAATAGGGGAGTATTGATACTCAATCCCGAGTATCGATACTTGGGCCTAGAAAACATAGCATGAATCTCCAAAAAAAACCTTTTTATCCCAAAATGCAATCCTAACAATCTAAGAACGTACCTACACGTTATAGGAAGTAATTAGGTGAGTTTATAATCATTTTCAACCCAACATATCAATAATTTGTCAAGTTACCATTAATGCATAGATAAGCTCTATGTTTAGCCATAAACATCATAAAATAAATTAAACATGCCATAAGGATGATGCAAATGAATTCTTAGGGTTGAGGAGTATACTAACCTCAAAAACAAGTTGATAGAACCCTCAAACGATCCCCTTAGGCCTTCTCCTTGCCCAAACTTCTTGAAGGTTCTCCTTGCTCTCCCACTATAAGGGATAGTTACCAAGGGATTACTATTCTCTTAAAACAATTTTAGGAAGCTATAAACGAAATCTAACCATCTTGGAGCTCCCAAAAACTCAATCTCATTCACTCCTCGAAGCCTCCTTAAAACCTCAACCCTACCATTTAAAACCTAACTTACCTTGATGGATATATCTTAGGAAGCTGAACAATCTTTCCTCTTCAAGTCAAAAGTGATTCCACTATTTAAATCTCAAGATTTTACCTTTTAGAAAGAAGTTTGGAAGGAAGAATGGTATAGAAAAAAAGAGAACCAACAGAATGACCAAAATAATTCTTTACAGGATGACCAAATACCCCCTTTGATATTATCTCCAATCCCAACCAGGTTCACAAGGCCCAAATACGAGGCTTATTGCCTCAGGTTAATCTGATACTTGAGTTTCAAAACCCAAGTCAACATGTATTGTTGCAACATTCTTTATTCAACTTTTTGTTAGACATAATTTAGGAATTTATACGAATTTTTTTTGACTAGATGAAAATAGTCTCATCGTTATATCTTTCTATTGATAATTAGAATCATACTTAGCAATAAATTTAATATTCATTCTCATTTCATATATTTGCTACAATATTTGTTTTTATCGATAATTTCTTCACTTAACCTTTTCTTGCAATAACATTACTTTATAGTCTTATTCATTATACCACACACCATTATTTTATTAATTTTAAGTGAAATTGCTTTGAGTTTATCACTCTAATCTTTGTGGTTTTAAACTCCACTCACCACTTTATTATTTGTGCAACGAGTATACTTGCTTTTAATTGCGTATCCATTCACACGCACCAAGCAACTGATACCAAAAACCCGTAGAAAATCATACATAATTTGGTTTCTTAGAAAAACTTCTCATACGGAGACAAACCATTTAAAAGACCATTAAGTAACATGTTAATAAGAAACACCAACGTATAAATGGCACCAATCCAATATTTGAGAGGATTAAACATTGAATCATTAGTGACGTTAAGTTTGACAATATATCGATGTTTAACCTCAATCATACTATTTTGTCTATAGGTACGAGGACAAATATACTGAAAAGTTACCCATTATTGGGCAAAATAATTGGCTATGCCCTGAAATCAGTACCATGGTCAGTTTGAACAACCTTAAGTATGCAATTAAGTTGTCTTTAAGCTAGCTTGTAAAATGAAACGAAAATCTTAGATGCATATGATTTTCTTGGAAATGAAATAAATCTATATATATAGTGCAAGAATCCACAAAACTAAATTAATAGCTTGAATTATTAGAAGTTAATGGAATAGGCCCCCACAAATCAATGTGAAGTTGTAATGGTTTATTACATAAGGAATCAAGAGAAATGATGATACGGTCTTAGTTTATCATATCATTTATTGTCTAATTAAATGAGATTCATTCATTTAATGATATTTAAAAAATATATAAAAATTTATCTTGTAAACCCCCGAAAGAAGTGAAGATTCACTTTTAAAAAATAAGATATAAATTTATTATTTAGATGAGACTTTTGAAAGTGTAATTTGTGACTCTTACCAAGGTTGCAAGTAACACACACAAAAAGCTTTAATACTAATAAAAGCGTCATACCTTTTCAAAAACTTTATTTGCGGATCATGAGTTTTCACTATTCTCTACCATATAACCATTCTTAGTTTTAAAAGAGCAGTAACAAGTATCTTTAACAGCAGACGATTCAAAATTAAAGGTCTAGACTCTACGAGTATAAAAGCATTACTAACTCCAAATATGGGAACACTAGAGCCATTGGTTACTGAAAACTTACCCATACCATTCTAAGGAACAAAATTAGCTTTTCTCTGGTGTCAAATCCGTTGTTGCCTCATAATCTGAAGACCGACATAATTAGGATAAACGCTCTAATCGACATGAGAAACAATTGCCAAACTGTTAGTGACAAAAAGAACTTGATGTTGTCATTGCCACAGCAAGTGCACCATTTGATGAAGCCGAATAATGATAGTTTTATTAATAAAATGTTTAGAAGAGTCTGCTCCTTGTGAGAACTCTGACATGGTAAATCACGATAACTCATGAGCAAGGGGTAAAAATGAAGAAGACGGTTCAGCAAATAACCAAAGCATAAAGGTTTCAATCTAATTTTTTAATGATTCAAGACTTTATTTGGGTTACAAAAAAGATAGGTATTTATAGCCCAATAGACTAAATAACAAACTAACAAAATACTAGTCAATTATTCTAAGAGCCCATTAACAAACAAACAGTAAACTTAATTAATTATAACGAACGATTTTAGCTAATTACATTCTAACATTCACTCTACTTTTATTTTCTTATTTCTTCTACCTCAAAACTTGACAAAAATACATGTGCTTTACTTGTTTTTGACTTCTTCACATTCTTTAATTATGTAACTCAACTTTCAAAGTTGATAATAACTTGATTGATCTTTTTTTCTTTCCTTGAATGACTGTTCAAGGTATTTTCATATACATATATCATTTAAAAAATGAATCAGAAAGAAGTTCTAGTTTTCTTTTTTTTTATTTGATAATAACTTGATCAATCTTTTTTCTTCCTTTCCTTGAAAGGCTTATCGTAAATGTCTTTATAAACATCTGTTGTTTTTGCTTCTTTTCTTCTTCTTTTACTTCGTAGTAACTTGACCAGTCTTTTTTTCTTCTTTTCCTTCAACTGTTAATCATAAATGTTATCATAAACACCTATCGTTTTTAGTGTACTAAAAGCAAGTTTCTTTTTTTTAGCTTTTTTTATTATTTCTCTTCTTATTGATCAATTTCTCTACATCTACCTTTACTTGCACATTCGATCTATTATATGGCAGTGTACTAAAAAATAAACCTTTCTAAGTTTGCATCTTTTTTCACAATCCGAAGTATTGAGTGGATCAATCAATGAAATTTGGCCAAGAGAGGGTGACTTGACAATTTAAAAAATTGTGAGAAGATTAAAAAAGGGAAAAGTTAAAGAATACATGATTTATAGTGGTTCAAGTTTCGAACAAGTTCTACATCCATTATCTTAGCTTCTACTAAGGATTTTCTGACTAATTCACTATTGAATTCAATATTTTTCTAGGTTCAAGTGATAACGTTTAGAAACAAGTCGATCTTTCTACTCAAAGATTGACTTAACCTCACAATGTTACAAAAAATTGAAGAATGACAATCTAATGTTTCTCTCACAGAAATATTTTTCCTGATTACAAGTATAACAAAGATTGTCTTAACCTCACAAGGTTACAAGAAATTGAAGAATGACAATCTAATGTTTCTCTCACAGGAATATTTGCCCCAATTACAAGTATAACACTTCCCAAACACAATTACAAAAGATTAAAATGAAGTAAAAAGAGTGGGTGTATGAATTTAGCAATAAAGTGTTTGGTGTTAGATTTGGATGCTTGGATGTTTGCTTGAAGATCAATAGTTGTTGTTACTGCTTGAAATGCTTCATTTTATTTCTCATTGAATTCTAACCTTTGAAGTTCTTGGAAACTTAAATATGGACGTTAGACCTTCATCTTCCCACCATAAATGTACTTCTGTAACTATCAGTATCAAAACGCGGACTACCTGTATCAAAACAGTACCAAACTAGAAAGAGACATTGTGTGCATTTAATAGGAGTATCGAAATGCTAGGTTAGCGCATCGAAAAAATATGTCTTTAAAACATGGCATATCGAAACAGCTAAAACTTTGTAGCAAAACGTTTTGGTTCTACCGAAATTCGTATCAAAACACCTTTAAGGGTGTATCGAAACGGGTCAACAAAATTTTAAAGTTCAACTATCAAACAACGGTCAAAATCATTTTATGCTCAAAGAGACGTTGAAAATTTGACCTGGTATCTAAATGCCTTGAATATTCATTAATTTTATAAAACACAAGATGGTATCGAAACAGCCACAGTGTAACATCCCGATTTTGGGGTTAGTAGCTTGAGTGTTAGTTGGGGAAATTCGGTTCGGGTCGAATCGGATTCCTAGGGTTCGTTATTCCAGGAAAAATTAAAATAATAATATTTTAATCGGATAAGTAATAATTTTGTGAAATGGTTCTAAAAATATTAAAATGGTGTTTTAAAGTTAAAGGAATATTATTGAGCCTTAATTTGATTTTTAATTAGGCTTAATTTTGTACTATTGATTGACTAAATTGTAATTTTTGGAAAAGTTTAGGGATTTAATTAGTGATTTTCGGAAATAAGGATTTTTTAGTGATTAATTTAGAAAGCAAGCCATACTTAGAATCCTTAGAGGGCCATAAACCAAATTTATTTTTGATTAATGATTTATCCACCAAAATTGTTTTTAAGTGGTTTTATTTTAGATGATAATTCCATTTTCTTTTGTAACTTCTCATTTTCCCATATTTTCTCTCTAGATTTTCTCTCCATCTTCTTCTCCAAATTTCTTCAATTACTTTCTGATTTCTTCATCATTTTCAACAAGATTTATTTCATTTTACTCATCCTTTCATTCTCTACAAAACCTACTCATCAATTTTGCAAAAATCAACATCTTTTTCAAGGAAATCAAGGAAGGCTTTCTCATCTTTTTGGTGGATTTAATCTCAAAGGTAATATTCTGATTTCTAATATATTTCTAAGGTTCTTTATTGAAGTTCCCAAGCATTGGCTTGCTCATCAACAATTGCTATTTAATTTTTGTGTTTTTAATTCAAGATCTATGAGTTTTATTATTTGTTTTTGTGAAATCTTTTGAGATATAAATTGATGCTGGATTTAGGATGATTTAATTATGATATTAGGTTAATTAAATGATTGATTGAGTCTTGAAATGATTTAATATCAAATTAATCCCGGAATAATGCAATCGGTGGTGTTTTAAGGTGGTTTTCGGTTGTTTTAGGGGTTGTTTTGAGTGTTCTTATGTTTCTGGAGGTATAAGGATGGTTTGGAAGTTTTTTTGGTTCATATTTGAAGTGGATTAGATGTTAGATTCATTAGGTTTTGGGCTGATGATGTTCGGATGCGTTTCGGCTAGGTTTTCGATAGTTTTGTGAAGGTTTAATGTGGCTGATGTTTTGAGCATGTTGTGATGTGAATATGCTTTGTTTTTAATGTTGTAGAGGTAGTGCAAGAAGGTGCATAAGTGGCTGGTGCGTTGGCCTTGCCGTCGGAGCATCGGCGAGGGCTCGTTTTGCTTGTCGGTGAGTGATTTCGGGTTTAAAGTGAATCACATTGGTTCGGTTCTGTTTTGGGGACTATGGAATAGTGTGAAAACTTTCCATATTTCAAGAGTAAGTGATTTAAATGATGTTGATGAATTACCTCAAGTTTCGGCTATTTCGGTAACGACATATTTGTGAACAATGTTTCAATAAGATTTTGAAATAGCATATCTTTGATTTGAAATGATGCATGCATATGTTAATTGCTGAAAATGCATGGTTTATAAAGGCATTCATGGCTTATGTAAGCATGAAAAAGATTTTGGAATATGATGAGGTTATTTGCCCTATGTTGATAAAGCCGTTGAGAATGATTTTAGTTCACATGATGAACATTTAATTAGTGCATTATGAGCAACAAGTTAACATGCATGATTGGAATTGATATTGGCTTAGTGACACTAAACTTAGATTCGAATATAAATGACATGTCATTAGGATTGAGTGCACTATAAAATAATGAGAATATTGATGATGCCTACACGTAAACAAGGGAGACTTTGTGTCTGACCGTGCGTGTAGAATTTGCCTATATGTAAACAAGGGTGACTTTGTGTTTGACCGTGCAGATAGTTGACCCATGCGTAAACAAGGGTGACTTTGTGTCCGACCGTGCGTAGTGGGGGTAACATGTATACAAGGGTGGCTATGTGTCCGACCGATGCATGTTGAGACCGAGTGTCTCCAATTATGGAAAAAGGAATCCGTGTATTCGGTGAACTAAAAGTTCATATTAAGTGATCACTAGAAAGCCAATATGCATACATGAAATAAAATGATATACTTGTGCATGACACATGAAATGATTTGACAATGTTGATAAGTATGATTGGGTTTTACCTATTTCAAATAAGCATGAAGGATGCAAGTATGATTTTTGTAAATGATTTTTGAACTTGTTTAGAGCTTCCTCACTAAGCATGTTGTGCTTAAGCTCTCTCTTTTCATACTTGCAGAAAAATAGTGATATTCGACGCTACATTCGGAGCAAGGGAAACAAGGGGAAAAGACCTCGCAATTTTGGTATGATTTGGAAAATAAATAAGGGCACGACAATATGTAAACCTACCCGTATGAGAGTGTGTTTTACTTTGGTTAATGACTTGTAATGAGACCTTGTATTGTCTTGATTTTGGTTTGATGAATTTTGATTTTGTTGGAATTGGTTGAAGCATGTACATGCATGAACGTTCTTGTTTTTAATCATAACGTAGGAAACATACCTATAGATAATTTTGAGGTCCATGTTGTTGGTAATTGTGTGCTTTAAATTGTTCTTTATGCTTAGGAAATTATGCATATAATTAGGGGTGATTAATGGTTATGTTTGAATGGGTGGAATTATCTTAGAATGTTCAAACTCGTCAAATTGCACAGGGGGTATCGATACCTCTTGTTAGGGTATCGATACCCAAGGCTTAATTTGGGGTGGTACTGACGCATGATTCTATGCAATTATCCCACTGGTCACTGTGGTATCGATACCACCTTTGGAGGTATCGATACCCCTGACCTTCGAAGTGCAACGAGGCTCATTCCACGTCAGGGTATCGATACCCAGACCAAAGATATCGATACCCCTGACCAAAAATGACATTATAAGTGTTGAAAATTTCATGTAGGATTGGACGTCTACCCACGACCGAATATAGATGCCATGAATATCATTTTGAGTTGAAATATCACCTGGAGGCATGGTGTTCGATTAACTTCATATTGGCTAATTAATGCTGGTTCAGTCCCCATGATTTGTGAATTTTACAACTAGGTCCCTGAACATTAAAACATGAATTTTGATGATGCAATACTGCCCCGATTGGTCTGAATGTTATTGTGAGTATGCTATGCACGTTTAATTGAACTATGGCAGATTGAATTATCCGGTTTATTATAGGAATTTGAATTATTTGGGTTTTGGTCCTTATGTACTTATATGCGAGTTGAATGATCAATTGTAAATCGAATGTTCTAACTTTCGTTATGCTTGACCTCGACACACATAGGAACATAATTATGCATCTAGTTTAAAAAAACATGCGGTTTTCAGGGTTGTTTATCGAATTGGACCTTCGCGGGTTTGGTTCGATATTCTCCGTGTAACCCATTAGTGTCGATTCCGTCTAGTTCGGCTAAGGGGGTTACATTTGGTGGTATCAGAGCCAGGTTAGCTTAAGTGTATAGTTAGGTTTGCCAAGTGTGTGACTGAATGTGATATGTTGTTGATGTGTTGAATATCTATGCATTATGGTTATACTTTGAATGATGATGGTTGAAAGGGATAACGGTTACACATTGCCAATGCCAATACATTTTCAAATCCTGCTCAAGTTTCCCTTGGATCTTCCCCGAATGTAAGTTTATTATGTTTTAATATCGTGTTTTATATTGCATGTATGAAGCTTTTGGAATATGCCACCGAGACGTGAGACGTGTGCTAGTGCGAATATGATCACCGAGGGTTAGGCTGAGGGTGAGGCGACTGCTAGGGAAGAGCCGCTTATACAGGTTATGGCGGGTGCGTTTCAGGCTGCCATGGCTGGAGTGCATATCCCGGCTCCTACCCCTGCTGTTGTGGTTACCCCAGGTCTACCTTTAGAGCGTCTGCGTAGTTTAGGCGGTATAATGTTCCGTGGATCAGATCCGAGCTCGGCTGAGGAGTGGTTGGCCAGTACAGAGAGGATTTTGGATCACATGGATTGTCAAGATAATAGGAGGCTGGGTTGTGTAGTTTCTCTGCTTTAGGGAGATGCTTATCGTTGGTGGATCACCACGAAAGCTGGTGTAGATGCTGCTAACCTGACTTGGGAGCATTTTCGGACCGCTTTTGTGCAGAAGTTTTGGGGGCCACAATATGAGGATGCAAGGAAGAGGGATTTTATATCCTTGGTACAGGGGGCTATGACCGTAGCTGAGTATGAGATACAATTTATCAGGTTGAGCCACTATGCTCCCGAGTTGGTTCCTACTGACCGGAAGAGGTGTGATAGGTTTCGATATGGGTTGGATCTCGAGATTAAGACATACTTGTTGGCTGTGGAGTACACTGAGTTTGATGTGTTGGTTAATAGGGCCAAGGATATCGAGGAGTCTCTGAGAGTGGATAGAAAGTCTACCGATGTTGGCAAGAGGCCTGTTGAGGCTAGTGCTGAAGGTAATAAGAGTAAGAGGTTTCGAGACAACCGGTGCAGAGCTGACTGATGCCGAGGTGATTTTGGACGCGGTGGTCGTGCTCAGCATTATGGTAGAGGTGGTGGTGATGCTCCAGTCTGTAACTTGTGTTCTAGGCGCCATCCAGGAGAGTGTTGGTGGGCCACTGGTTCTTGTATAGGATGTGGATCGAAGGATCATTTGAGGCGTGATTGTCCAAGGTTTGCTGGTGAGTCGGATGATCGTGCTGAGGCCGTTGTGATGCCTGGTAGTGGACGTGGACATGGTCAAGGTCCTTTCCAGAGGCAAGGAGATGGACGGAAGGTTTATGCTCAGCGTGGGACTCGTAATACCAAAGATGTGGTTGCAGGTACCTTTTGTTTGCAAAATGTACCGTTGTTCTCTTTCATAGATTCGGGATCTACGCATTCTTATGCTTTGAGTGAACATGCAGATTTGTTGGATATCCCGGTTGAGGTTTTAAACATAGGTGTTGTGGTTACCAATTCTTTTGGTGAGACGGTTACGGTAATGAGGTTGTATAAAAGGTGTCCATTGGAGGTGCAGAGACATGTTTTTGAGGTCGAATTGATGGAGTTGCCGTTTCATGGTTTTGATCTTATCTTGGGTGTTGATTGGTTGATGGAGCATCGAGCGTTGGTAGACTTTGAAAAGAAGAATGTTACCTTGAGGTTGTTGGATGGTGGTGAGGTTGTAGTGAAGAGTGAGTATGCCGAATTTTTGTCTAATGTGGTTTCGGCTTTATAAGAGGAAAAGATGTTGCAACATGGTGGTATGGAATATCTAGCCTATGTGATGAATCCGGGTATAGAAGATGTTCGGGTGCAGGACATTCGAATAGTGCGTGATTTTCCGAAAGTTTTTCGTGAGGAGTTGCCAGGGTTACCTCCGGATCGTGATGTGGAGTTCAGTATTGAGACTTATGCTGGTACTAATCCGGTGTCCATTGCTCCTTATCGCATGCCACCTAAGGAGTTAAAGGAGTTGAAAGGATTTGAAGATGCAGTTGCAAGAGTTGCTTGACCGAGGTTTCATTCGACCAAGCGTATCACCTTGGGGTGCGCCGGTGTTGTTTGTGAAGAAGAAGGATGGCACTATGAGGATGTGCATTGATTATCGGCAATTGAATAAGTTGACCGTGGAGAATAAGTATCCTTTGCCGAGGATTGACGATCTGTTTGATCAATTTCGGGGAGCAAGTGTGTTCTCGAAGTTTGATTTGAGGTCGGGGTATTATCAGTTGAAGGTGAAAGAGGAGGATGTGTTGAAAACAGCTTTTCGAACAAGGTATGGACATTATGAGTTTTTGGTGATGCCGTTTGGGTTGACAAATGCCCCTGCTGGTTTTATGGATATGATGAACCGAGTGTTTCATGAATACTTGGATCAGTTTGTGGTGGTATTCATAGATGATATCCTTGTGTATTCACGTACCGAGGAAGATCATGATTGGCATTTGCGGATAGTGTTGCAAGCATTGAAGGCGAATTAGTTGTATGCTAAGTTAAGTAAATGTGAGTTTTGGTTAAAGGAAGTGGTGTTCCTTTGTCATGTGGTGTCGGAAAAGGGTATTAGTGTTGATCCAAAAAAGATAGAGGTTGTTATGGGTTGGAAGCAACCAAAGTCAGTGTCGGAGGTTGGGAGTTTCCTAGGCTTGGCGGGTTATTATCGTAGGTTTGTTGAGGGGTTTTCGAGCATTGCTGATCCTATGACCAAGCTTTTGCAAAAGAAGGTTCCTTTTGAGTGGAAAGAAAGTCAACAAAAGAGTTTTGAGAAGTTAAAAGAGGTTTTGACTAGTGCTCCGGTGTTAGTGCGACCCGAGTCCGGTAAGGATTTTGTGGTTTATAGTGATGCATCATATGTTGGTCTTGGATGTGTTTTGATGTAAGAAGGGAAGGTTGTGGCGTATGCTTCTAGACAATTAAGGGTGCATGAAAAGAATTATCCGACGCATGATTTGGAGCTTGTGGCGGTTGTGTTTGCTTTGAAGATATTGAGACATTATTTGTATGGTGAGAGGTGTACTATATACACGGATCACAAGAGTTTGAAGTATCTCATGTCAGAAAAGGATCTAAATCTTAGGCAACGAAGATGGATGAAGTTGCTTAAGGATTAATATTTGTCTATTGAGTATCATCCGGGGAATGCTAATGTGGTAGCTGATGCTTTGAGTCGTAAAGCGGCGGTTGAGTTGAGGGTGATGTTTGCCAAGTTGAGTATTTCAAGGGAAGGTGGTTTAGTGGCGGAGTTGCAAGTAAAACCTGTGTTGGTTGAGTTGATAAAGGTGAAACAGATAGAGGATGAGGCTTTGGTGCCTTTTGTGGAGGATATTGCTGAAGGCAGACCGACCGAATATCATTTTGATGATGATGAGGTGTTGTGTTTTAGAGGCCGGATTGTGGTGCCGGATGATGTTGAGTTAAGGCAAGCTATCTTGACTGAGGCTCACACTAGTCCGTTCGCTATGCATCTAGGTGGTGTGAAGATGTATAGGGATATCAAGAGTGTGTACTTTTGGGTTGGTTTGAACAAGGATGTGACGGAGTTTGTGTCCCGATGTATGGTGTGTCAGCGGGTGAAAGCTGAACATCAGTTCCCTGCAGGCTTGTTGCAACCGGTTCAAGTGCCAGAGTGGAAGTGGGAGAGAGTGACTATGGATTTTGTGACGGGGTTACCCTTGACGCCATCCAAAAAGGATTCTATATGGTTGATTGTTGATAGGTTTACGAAGTGTGCACATTTTATTGCCGTGCATACGACGTATTCTATGGATAAGTTAACGGGGTTGTATGTTTCTAGGTGGTGAAGTTGCATGGTGTGCCTAAGTCGATCATATCGGATAGGGATCCGCGTTTTACTTCTAAGTTTTGGAAGGGTTTGCAAATTGCTTTGGGTAGGAGGCTTAGCTTTAGTACAACCTATTATCCACAGACGGATGGTCAGTCTGAACGTGTTATTCAGACTTTGGAGGATATGTTGAGATGTTGAATCATTGATTTTCAAGGTTCTTGGGAGAAGTAGTTGCCTTTGGTGGAGTTTTCTTACAATAATAGTTATCAGGTAAGTAAGTATACAGATGGCACCGTTTAAGGCTTTATATGGACTTAGGTGTCGTGCACCTTTGTGTTGGAAGGAAGTTGGACAAAAGTATGTTTCTTTACCACAAGTGTTGAAAGATACGGATGAGAAGGTTAAGCTTAGTTGTGCTATGCTGAAGGAGGCTTCAGATAGACAGAAGTCTTATGCCGATTTGAAACGTAGAGAGATAGAGTATGATGTCGGGGACAAAGTATTTCTAAAAGTTTTGCCATGGAAGAAAGTGATGAGGTTTGGACGTAAGTGTAAGTTGAGTCCTCGTTTCATTGGACCGTATGAGGTGTTGGAGCGTGTTGGTCCGGTTGCTTATCGATTGAGGTTGCCGGAAGAGTTGAGTAGGATGCATGATGTTTTTCATGTATCGATGCTTCGTAGGTATAGATCAGATTCCTCTCATGTTGTTCCAGTTGAGGAGATTGAGTTAAGAGCGGATATGAGCTACGAGGAAGAACCGGTGAAGATTTTGGATGTAGACACAAAGGTTCTTCGAGGGAAGACCATAGATTTGGTTAAAGTGCTTTGGAGACACCGAGGTGTTGAAGAGGCAACTTGGGAGACAAGGAAAAGTATGGAGGAGCAGTTTCCTCACTTGTTTGCTTCAAGTAAGAATTTCGAGGAAGAAATTTTCTTAAGAGGGGGAGAGTTGTAACATCCCGATTTTGGGGTTAGTAGCTTGAGTGTTAGTTGGGGAAATTCGGTTCGGGTCGAATCGGATTCCTAAGGTTTATTATTCCGAGAAAAATTAAAATAATAATATTTTAATCGGATAAGTAATAATTTTTTAAAATGGTTCTAAAAATATTAAAATGGTGTTTTAAAGTTAAAGGAATATTATTGAGCCTTAATTTGATTTTTAATTAGGCTTAATTTTGTACAAGTGACTAAATTGTATTTTTGGAAAAGTTTAGAGATTTAATTGGTGATTTTCAGAAATAAAGATTTTTTAGTGATTAAATTGGAAAGCAAGCCATACTTAGAATCCTTAGAGAACCATAAACCAAATTTAATTTTGATTAATGATTTATCCACCAAAATTGTTTTTAAATGGTTTTATTTTAGATGATAATTCCAATTTCTTTTGTAACTTCTCATTTTCCCATCTTTTCTCTCAAGATTTTCTCTCCATTTTCTCTCCATCTTCTTCTCCAAATTTCTTCAATTACTTGCTGATTTCTTCATCATTTTCAACAAGATTTATTTCATTTTACTCATCCTTTCATTCTCTACAAAACCTACTCATCAATTTTGCAAAAATCAACATCTTTTTCAAGGAAATCAAGGAAGGCTTTCTCATCTTTTTGGTGGATTTAATCTCAAAGGTAGTATTCTGATTTCTAATCTTTTTCTAAGGTTCTTTGTTGAAATGATTTAATATCAAATTAATCCCAGAATAATACAATCGGTGGTGTTTTAAGGTGGTTTTCGGTTGTTTTAGGGGTTGTTTTGAGTGTTCTTATGTTGCTGGAGGTATAAGGATCGTTTGGAAGTGTTTTTGGTTCATATTTGAATTGGATTAGATGTTAGATTCATTAGGTTTTGGGCTGATGATGTTCGGATGCGTTTCGGCTAGGTTTTCGATAGTTTTGTGAAGGCTTAATGTGGCTGATGTTTTGAGCATGTTGTGATGTGAATATGCTCTATTTTTAATGTTCTAGAGGTAGTGCAAGAAGGTGCGTAAGTGGCTGGTGCGTTGGCATTGCCGTCGGAGCATCGGCGAGGGCTCGTTTTGCTTGTCGGTGAGTGATTTCGGGTTTAAAGTGAATCGCATTGGTTCAGTTCTGTTTTGGGGACTATGGAATAGTGTGAAAACTTTCCATATTTCAAGAGTAAGTGATTTAAATGATGTTGATGCATTACCTCAAGTTTTGGCTATTTCGGTAACGACATATTTGTGAACAAAGTTTCAATAAGATTTTGAAATAGCATATCTTTGATTTGAAATGATGCATGCATATGTTAATTGCTGAAAATGCATGGTTTATAAAGGCATTCATGGCTTATGTAAGCATGAAAAAGATTTTGGAATATGATGAGGTTATTTGCCCTATGTTGATAAAGCCGTTAAGAATGATTTTAGTTCACATGATGAACATTTAATGAGTGCATTATGAGCAGGAAGTTAACATGCATGATTGGAATTGATATTGGCTTAGTGACACTAAACTTAGATTCGAATAAAAATGATATGTCATTAGGATTGAGTGCACTATAAAATAATGAGAATATTGATGATGCCTACACGTAAACAAGGGAGACTTTGTGTCCGACCGTGCGTGTAGAGTTTGCCTATATATAAACAAGGGTGACTTTGTGTTTGACCGTGCAGATAGTTGACCCATGCGTAAACAAGGGTGACTTTGTGTCCGACCGTGCGTAGTGGGGGTAACATGTATACAAGGGTGGCTATGTGTCCGACCGATGCATGTTGAGACCGAGTGTCTCCAATTATGGTAAAAGGAATCCGTATATTCGGTGAACTAAAAGTTCATATTAAGTGATCACTAGAAAGTCAATATGCATACATGAAATGAAATGATATACTTGTGCATGACACATGAAATGATTTGACAATGTTGATAAGTATGATTTGGTTTTACCTATTTCAAATAAGCATGAAGGATGCAAGTATGATTTTTGTAAATGATTTTTGAACTTGTTTAGAGCTTCCTCACTAAGCATGTTGTTCTTAAGCTCTCTCTTTTCATACTCGCAGAAAAATAGTGATATTCGAGGCTACATTCGGAGCAAGGGAAACAAGGGGAAAAGATCTCGTAATTTTGGTATGATTTGGCAAATAAATAAGGGCACGACAATGTGTAAACCTACCCGTATGAGAGTGTGTTTTACTTTGGTTAATGACTTGTAATGAGACCTTGTATTGTCTTGATTTTGGTTTGATGAATTTTGATATTGTTGGAATTGGTTGAAGCATGTACATGCATGTACGTTCTTGTTTTTAATCATAACGTAGGAAGCATACCTATAGATAATTTTGAGGTCCATGTTGTTGGTAATTGTGTGCTTTAAATTGTTCTTTATGCTTAAGAATTTATGCATATAATTAGGGGTGATTAATGGTTATGTTTGAATGGGTGGAATTAACTTAGAATGTTCAAACTTGTCAAATTGCACAGGGGTTATCGATACCTCTTGTAAGGGTATCGATACCAAGGCTTAATTTGGGGTGGTACCGAAGCATGATTCGAAGCAATTACCCCACTGGTCACTGTGGTATTGATACCACCTTTGGAGGTATCGATACCCCTGACCTTCGAAGTGCAACGAGGCTCATTGCACGAGAGGGTATCGATACCCAGACCAAAGATATCGATACCCCTGACCAAAAATGACAATATAAGTGTTGAAAATTTCATGTAGGATTGGACGTCTTCCCACGATCGAATATAGATGCCATGAATATCATTTTGAGTTGAAATATCACCTTGAGGCATGGTGTTCGATTAACTTCATATTGGCAAATTAATGCTGGATCAATCCCCATGATTTGTGAATTTTACAACTAGGTCCCTGATCATTAAAACATGAATTTGATGATGATGCACTGTCCCTATTGGTCTGAATGTTATTGTGAGTATACTATGCACGTTTAATTGAACTATGGTAGATTGAGTTATCCGGTTTATTATAGGAATTTAAATCATTTGGGTTTTGGTCCTTATGTACTTATATGCGAGTTGAATGATCAATTGTGAATCGAATATTCTCACTTTCGTTATGCTTGACCTCGACACACATAGGAACTTTATTATGCATCTAGTTTAAAAAAAAACATGTTGATTTTCAGGGTTGTTTATCGAATCGGACCTTCGCGGGTTTGGTTCGATATTCTCCGTGTAACCCATTAGTGTCGGTTCCTTCTAGGCCGGGCTAAGGGGGTTACATTTGGTGGTATCAGAGCCAGGTTAGCTAAAGTGTATGGTTAGGTTTGCTAAGTGTGTGACTGAATGTGATATGTTGTTGATGTGTTGAATATCTATGCATTATGGTTATACTTTGAATGATGATGGTTGAAAGGGATAACGGTTACACATTGCCAATGCCAATACATTTTGAAATGCTGCTCAAGTTTCCCTTGGATCTTGACCGAATGTAAGTTTATTATGTTTTAATATTATGTTTTAAATTGCATGTATGAAGTTTTTGGAATATGCCACCAAGACGTGAAACGTGTGCTAGTGCGAATATGATCACCGAGGGTCAGGCTGAGGGTGAGGCGACTGCTAGGGAAGAGCTGCTTCCTCCTCCTCCACTCGTGGGTGTGCCTCCGGTTCCTCTTGGAGGTCAATTTAGAGAGTTTGCACCGCTTATACAAGTTATGGCGGGTGCGTTTCAGGATGCCATGGCTGGAGTGCATATCCCGACTCCTTCCCCTGCTGTTGTGGTTACCCCAGGTCTACCTTTAGAGCGCCTGCGTAGTTTGGGCGGTATAAAGTTCCGTGGATCAGATCCGAGCTCGGCTGAGAAGTGGTTGGCTAGTACAGAGAGGATTTTGGATCAGATGGATTGTCAGGATAATAGGAGGCTGGGTTGTGTAGTTTCTCTGCTTCAGGGAGATGCTTATCGTTGGTGGATCACCACGAAAGCTGGTGTAGATGCTGCTAACCTAACTTAGGAGTATTTTCGGACCGCTTTTGTGCAGAAGTTTTGGGGCCACAATATGAGGATGCAAGGAAGGAGTTTATATCCTTGGTACAGGGGGCTATGACCGTAACTGAGTATGAGATACAATTTATCAGGTTGAGCCACTATGCTCCCGAGTTGGTTCCTACTGACCGGAAGAGGTGTGATAGGTTTCGATATGGGTTGGATCTCGAGATTAAGACATACTTGTTGGATGCGGAGTACACTGAGTTTGATGTGTTGGTTAATAGGGCCAAGGATGTCGAGGAGTCTCTGAGGGAGGCTAGGAAGTCTACCGGAAAAAGGAATCCGTATATTCGGTGAACTAAAAGTTCATATTAAGTGATCACTAGAAAGCCAATATGCATACATGAAATGAAATGATATACTTGTGCATGACACATGAAATGATTTGACAATGTTAATAAGTATGATTTGGTTTTACCTATTTCAAATAAGCATGGAGGATGCAAGTACGATTTTTGTAAATGATTTTTGAACTTGTTTAGAGCTTCCTCACTAAGCATGTTGTGCTTAAGCTCTCTCTTTTCATACTTGCAGAAAAATAGTGATATTCGAGGCTACATTCGGAGTAAGTGAAACAAGGGGAAAAGACCTCACAATTTTGGTATGATTTGGCAAATAAATAAGGGCACGACAATGTGTAAACCTACCCGTATGAGAGTGTGTTTTACTTTGGTTAATGACTTGTAATGAGACCTTATATTGTCTTGATTTTGGTTTGATGAATTTTGATATTGTTAGAATTGGTTGAAGCATGTACATGCATGAACGTTCTTGTTTTTAATCATAACGTAGGAAGCATGCCTATAGATAATTTTGAGGTCCATGTTGTTGGTAAATGTGTGCTTTAAATTGTTCTTTATGCTTAGGAAATTATGCATATAATTAGGGGTGATTAATGGTTATGTTTGAATGGGTGGAATTAACTTAGAATGTTCAAACTTGTCAAATTGCACAGGGGGTATCGATACCCAAGGCTTAATATGGGGTGGTACCGAAGCGTGATTCGATGCAATTACCCCACTGGTCACTGTGGTATCGATACCACCTTTGGAGGTATCGATACCCCTGACCTTCGAAGTGCAACGTGGCTCATTCCACGTCAGGGTATCGATACCCAGACCAAAGGTATCGATACCCCTGACAAAAAATGACATTATAAGTTTTTAAAATTTCATGTAGGATTGGACGTCTTCCCACGATCGAATATAGATGCTATGAATATCATTTTGAGTTGAAATATCACCTTGAGGCATGGTGTTCTATTAACTTCATATTGGCTAATTAATGCTGGTTCAGTCCCCATGATTTGTGAATTTTACAACTAGGTCCCTGAACATTAAAACATGAATTTGATGATGCTATACTGCCTCGATTGGTCTGAATGTTATAGTGAGTATGCTATGCACGTTTAATTGAACTATGGTAGATTGAATTATCCGGTTTATTATAGGAATTTGAATTATTTGCGTTTTGGTCCTTGTGTACTTATATGCGAGTTGAATGATCAATTGTGAATCGAATGTTCTCACTTTCGTTATGCTTGACCTCGACACACATAGGAACTTAATTATGCATCTAGTTTAAAAAAAACATTTCGGGTTTTAGGGTTTTTTATCGAATCGGACCTTCGCGGGTTTGGTTCGATATTCCCCGTGTAACCCATTAGTGTTGGTTCCGTCTAGGCCGGGCTAAGGGGGTTACACACAGGCTGTATCGAAACACTTGTTTCAATACCATTTTTCATAGTTTTGAAACAATTTTTCACAGATTCAAATCGTATAACAACGGTTTAAAGCCGTATCGGAACGCCTAATAAAACTTGAAGAACTTAATTAAAAATATGTAGGCCGTATCGAAACGACTTGCATGCGTATTCAAACACCTGTAACAAAAAAACAAGTTTGCCTTTGAAAAGCACTTAAAATTATTTGTTTGTGCTTTCAATTTCTTAAGGACTTAAAAAATTATTTCAAAATGTTCTTTTAACTTCTTTGTTATATCAAAATCAAATTTGGTTTTACAATCTCTCCCTTTTTGTTATAATAAAATCAAAATAAATTTTTAAGTAAAACTCCCCGTAAATATTTGTATAGATTTAAAAAAATTGTATTAAAGACTTATTCCTTTTTTTAATCAAAATCAAATATATAAAAGTATAGAGAAAGAACTAAGCAAGCAAGATATAACATTCAAAATTTATAATCCATAGCATTAAACTTAATAAAATCCAACATAAAATTCGAAGCCATAACTAATCCAGCATAAAATTCAAAGTCATAACTTAATAAATTCATAGCATAGTACTTTTAGATAAAAACATAGGTGCATAAGTATTAAAACATAAAACATGACATGAATGGAAAATGCAAACCAATCCTAAAAGCCATAACTAGTCCTAAGAACCAAAAGCAAGAACCTAAAAAGCTAAGATATCTACCATTCACCACCATCATCCTCGTCACTACAACCACCACCACCACCATCATCATCTTTAGGGGCATTGGAATGGCTCCACTCATCATGGAAAGCTCCAAGAGGCATCCTCAAGGAGAGATGTTGAGCTTCGATATCCTTCAAACGAGTATCCATTGATTCAAGACGGACATCCATGGTGTTGAAACGGTTGTTGATAGCGTAAAAACCAGTGTACATTTGATTTCCCAAGCTTGCAAATTGATTTGTAAGAAAAGGCAGAAGTTCGGCATTAGGATCAACTTGGTGAACCGGCTCCAGATCAACTTAAGGAAGAGGTTCCTCTCCATGAACCCATTCACCTCCAATAAATTGTTTGTGAGAACGGTTAAAGGAGGTCCTTAACCGATTCCAAAAATCATACGAGCAAACAATACCCAAATGCAAGAAAAGAGCACTTAAAGCACTAGAATATGAAAGATTTGCATTGAGGGGTGTGAAGGTTTTGAACTTTCCAAAATAGATCCACAAAGATGATTTTGAAAATTCATACATAAAACATGTATAATATATACAAAAATTGAATTTTAACATCCTAAAAGTAAACGAAAATAAGGATTTTCGAAATTACCTTGAGTATAGATTAAAACATAATTTGGGTTTTTCTGAGCACAAGAATTGAATATAGCCTTAGCCTTGATCTTTGGATTAAAAATCCTCAAGAAAACTTTGTGTTTGTGTGAGAAAAAATGATGTATTGAGGGGTGTTTATATAGGGTTTTCGGCTAGGCTTTTAGAGATAAAGAAGGAAGTGTTTTAATTAGAGTGAAATTATGTTTTTAAGGGTTTTAAAACACTTTTACCGCCGCACGTTTCGATACGCCCTTAAAGGCGTTTTGAAACAGTCTATTTCAGAAAACTTTCTACCTGTTTCGATACGGGTCTATTTCGATATAAAATTTACCGTATCAAAACAACATGAGCATCGAAATGCATTGTGGCAGTTTCGATACTAGCCTTGGCCACCAACGTCCTAAGGATGAACTCTAAGAGAAGGTATCAAAACCGTTCGAGATCGTTTCGATACCACTTAGCTAGGCTCTACATTTTTGGCTTCTAAAGTTCTAGAAATGAGTCTCTAAAGTCCTTAAAAGCATGTAAATGACGATATGACAAGATTAAATACATGAACAAGCCAATTTCATAATTAGTCCTTTAGCTCTTGGAAAATTAAATTTTGGTTCCTGAATCATGTTTGTACGTTTTAGGACTCGGTACTTATTTGTTTCCTATACAATTGAATATAATCTATGCATGGACATATAGGATTAAAATAAATCATCTAGATAAGATACAAAAATCTAATAGTAAAATTTTTAGGATAGTTTATCGGGATCAATCTCTAAATTAGCCTCGGTATTCCCCGTGTAGCTCATTTAAGTCAGGTTTTGTCTAGTCCGAGTGAGGGGGTTACATTTTTTGGTATCAGAGCTTAGGTTTAGGAAACCTTTGTGGATGTTTTGTTTGATTCTCATATTGTAGAGTTAAATTTGTTTTAAATGTTACTTGTGCATAGTAATTGTTTGCAAATGTTATATTATTGTATGAGATGCACGTTGTTTGCTATATGTGAATGATTTTTTTTGTGGCCTAATAGTTATGGTCTTCTTTGAAAAGTATGTTGTTTGCAAACATGATTAAAACCTATTGCATTGTTACGACATTGATTACTATACATCATGGTTTAATAATTTTATTATATTTTAATGTTATCTTGCATATAGAATTTATGCATGAGAAAACAAATGTACTTAGAATTTAAATGTTGCATGCATTATTGTTACTTGGTTTTGAAAATGATTTCTAAGTTGAACATTCCATGAGATTTGCGATTTAAATATGCCATGTAGCATAAGAATATAGATTGAATTTGCCTTGTTTAGTGCATGAGAGTTTGGGATAGTTTTATATGATGCTTAATGCATGTGTGGGCAATATCTGAAAAATTTTGATTATATTGTGAAAAATACACTTGTTATACGGTTATATACTTTTGATGCTAATCATAATTGATGTTTGTGTCATTTAATGTTTGAGTACATACTGTAAGGGTTTATTTCGGGGTACCCATTACTTTAACTACTACTCGGCAATAGAGGAGTTGTGGAGATCAAAAAGTGTATACAGATTTATGTTGTAGTGTTATGATATCGGGTCTTGAGTCGACTGTGTCCTCGATCGTGTTTGAGTGTAAAGTAGTTTTTGAATCAATTTAGTTTGAGAATCTGTTATGCTAGTGAGTAGTAGGTGACTACATCATTGAGAGTGGCTTTGGGAGTTTCAATGTGATTTGTGTTCAAGCTGAATCGAATGTGTTGGAAACGTTTGGGTTATAGTATGGTTGTGTACTCTTGAGTGCTAAGTTTCTATGGTTCTGAACATTGAAGAGATATAAAGTTGAAGTTTTCGGTGGTGAGGATGTTGTTTGTGAGTATGTGATAAGTGCTTAATTCATTATCACTTTTTACACCTTTCATGGACAATAATCACTTAATCTACACCTACTTGGACTAAAGCATGTAATTAATGTGAGATATTTAGATATTTTGCTTTTGCGACTTATAAAGATGATATTTATAGAAAATGCAAGCTTTACGACACCTTTGTGCATTTGTAGGAAGATCAGATGACGCGGCAAAGATTGATGCCGAGGCAGGACCTACGGTCGCGGTAGTACTTGGTGAACAAGTACTGATATGGTAGGTGATCTGAAGAGAAAAATGAGGTGGACGTTTCTGGATAAGCATAACAAGAATCGGAGCTGGGAAGAGCATGGAAGGTCAAAGTCAAAGGCCACGCGGGAAAAGAATCCTAGTGGGAATAAACTTGAAAATAAAACAAATATTTTATGTATGTACTTGACTTGTGTTTTACTCCAAGTTGTATTCTTACTTAGGAAAGGTTTTCCCTAGGCCAAGCCTATATAAACCATAGCCGCCCAAGGAGAAGAACACACATCATATACTAGAGAACCGAATTAGAGAGTTCATCTTAGAATTTAGAGTTTTCTTTGTTTCTCGTTATGTTTTAATTTCTTTTAGGCTTAGGTGAAAGTTGTAGAGTATTTGTGAGAAGAGATTGAACTTTGTTTTCTTGTTTCAATGTAATAAACTATCAAGATTTGCTTATTCTTTGCCATTCATTGTTCTTGCATTCAAGCTCAGGAGAGAAGTTTGTAAGAGACATATTTATCTAATATCGGGAGAGTTAGATTCACGAAAGAAATAAGTACGGTATTTTTTCTATTCGGAAAATACTAACTCAGCCTAGGGATAGGTTAGAGTTTTAGCGGCTAAAAGAAGTGTGGGATTGGTTGGTGATTATAATTGATTCACGCCGGGAGGTATCATTAAGGATTAGTCATCAACAACACTTCGACTTAGGGATAAGCGGAGTCATGAAAGGACACTTTGTCGAATCTTGGTAAAGTCTACCCAAGGCAAGGGATTGTTGTGACGGACGAACATCATCACTGTTGAGGCAGTAAAACTGCAGTGCTGCCGAGGCAGTGTTATGTGATTGTATTGGACAAAGACAAGTCAATTGAATCCACAATACAACACAACTGGATCCTGGCCACCTTCTTACTCTGATTATTTTCTCATTATTTAGTTTGTTTTATTATTCAAGTTATTTAGTTTACTCCAACCCAAATCATCTGTGTGTTTTTATTTTATTTCTTTTACAGAGCAAGAAGACAAAAAAAGACATTTTAAGTAGACCAATCCCTGTGGAGACAATATTAGATAATACTTATCACTTTATTACTTGCGACATGTACACTTGCACTAATTGCGCACTTTTTACACGCAACAAGTTTTTTGCACCGTTGCCGGGGATTGGCGATTCCAGCTTTCCTTTTTATTTTTATGGCACTACTATCTTAGGAAATTAGTTTAATTATTTTTTAGTTATTTGTTTTAGGAAATAAGTTTAATTATGTTTGAGTTATCTTTTTAGGATGAAATTTCAAAAAGGAGAAGCCATGAAGCATATAAAACGACCCTGAAATCGAGCTTGTCGTCCCGCCCAAGAAGGTTGCCTCGGCATAATATCACATCGGAAGGTTGCCTTGGCAGCATAATGCCACGGCGGAGGTTGCCTCGGCGGCAAGTTGGCATGGAGAAAGGTTGCCTCGGCGGAAAAATATGAAGGAGGGTTGGCCACCCAAGAACATGTGATGAAGGTTTTGCGTCCTTAAAATTTAATCTCCCCCGTTTTATTTCATACTTCTTCATTATTGTTTTTCATTGCAATTTTTAGTTTCTTTCTCAATAAACTCCACACAATCTGATGACCCTCAGGATACAGAAGAGGCCAAGACGCGACATATAAGTATTGGTTTATCTTTTCCTTTTCTCTTAATTTTTATCGTCTTTTATTGTTTCCTTATGCTCAGATACATGCATTGAGGACTGATGAGTGCCCAAAAGTTCTATACCATTTTCTCACTCGATTATTGCTAATAAAGGAAAGATTTAATTGCAATATCGAATAATTTTTCTTATTTCCATATTTCAGCATCTCAATACTCAATTTATAAATTAATCTATTATTTGGCATAACACAGATGCATTTGATAGTTTTCTTTCTTAGATAGGAAACTGCATCATAGTATTGCCAAACAAGAAGATGGATGCTGGAAACCAAAGCTGGAATGCAGATAAGTACCCACCTCGGCAGCACTCTGATGCCTCTGCAGCAACTGAGGCCGTGGCAGCACTCGAAGTGCAAATGTTGATATGATAGGCGATCTGAAGAGAAAAATAAGATGAACGTTTTAAGACAAGCGGCATAGAAATCGGAGCTGAGGAACACACGAAAAGTCAATGTCAAAGGCCACGTGGGAAAAAAATCCTTATAGGAATAAACTTGGAAATATTTTGTTTATGGGAATTATTGTAATTCTACTCCATGTAGTATTCCTACTTAGGAAGGATTTGCCCTAGGCCAATCCTATATAAACCATAGCCTATGTAGAGAGGAGGATATCTCGAAATCAAGTTTCATAGAAAAACGCTAACCTCCTCCATCGTCCCCTTGGGGTTTAAGTTAGATTGTGGAAGAAAATTGTATTTTGCTTTCTTGTTTCATACAATAAAATATCGAGGTTTGCTTATTCTATGTCATTCATTGTTCTTGCATTCAAGCTCGAGAGAGAAGTTTGTCAGAGATCTATTTATCTAGCATCGGGAGATGTAGATTCACGAAAGGGATAAGTACGGTATTTCAATCGCGAAATACTAACTCGGCCTAGGGATAGGTTAGAGTTTCAGTGGCTAAAAGAAGTGTGAAATTGGTTGGTGGTTATAGTTGATTCACGCCGGGAGGTATCATCAAGGACTAGTCATCAACAATACTTCGACTTAGGGATAAGTGGGGTCATCCAAGGATACTTTGCCGAACTTTGATTAAGTCCACCGAAGAGCAAGGGATTGCCACAGCGGACAAGTATCGTTGCTGCCAAGGCAGTAATTTGCAGTACTGTCGAGGCAGTGATGTACAATTGCATGAGACAGAAACAAGTCAATTGAATCCACACTACGAAGCACTTTAACCTACCCCACTTTTCCATCCTTAATTTCTTGATCATTTATCTTTATTGCTTTAATTAGTTTCCTTAGTTATAATCCAACTCAATCATCTGTGTTTTTACTTTTCCATTGTGCGGGAAGAATAAATTGCGTAAGTAAAGCCAATCCCTGTGGGTTCGACATATTAAATACTTCAATCTGACAAAGCAGGACTTCTAGCCTCCATCAAGGACAATGCATCCCTCGAGTTTGGGGGAATATTGATCCTAGTTTCTGCCTTATAAAAATATATGCCATGTATGGAAATTATTCAGATTATCCTACTACTGCCTTAAATTTTGTCTTTACAACAATTACAATTTTATGCAATTTTTTTTAAGTTTGTTGAATTTTATTGAGACTGCCTTGGTAGCAATATATTCTCCAGCCGCCGAAGCAATATGCACCATTCACCAGACTTGAAATTAGAAAGGTCTCTTAGGATTAGTACTTAGGATTAGACTATGAGCCTGAAAAATCCATAAACACCACTAGTCTTAATTGATTTTAAAAGTTCTTTTCTTTGAAAAGCAATAAGGACTTAGGCTTAGATTTTAACTAGAGGTGCCTATCACCAACTCTAGTTTAGTCCATAGAGGTGCCTATCACTGGCTCTAGGACTTAGTCTTTTTCCCACTTACCAGAGGTGCCTGAAATTGGCTCTAGTAAGAGTAGTTAACACTTGAGGTGCCCGAAAACTGGCTCAAGTAATATAAGTATATAGCAATATATATTTATATACCAAATAGGGAAAATGAAGTAAAATATTTGAAGAAAAATCTTAGTCGGAAGTCTTGAGCTAGAAAAAGGATTAGAACTTAGATAATCAACTTGACACAGCTACGCACACACTCACCAAGACTCATAGTCCAGTTCCGAGGAATGCCTAAAAGTCCTATTCTTTATACCAATTTCCCACTCGATTATTGCTAATAAAGGACAAATTTAATGGCAATATTGGATAATTCTGCTTATTTTCATATTTCAGCATCCCAATACTCAATTCATGAATTTATCTATTATTTGGCATAAAATAGATGCATTTGGTGGTTTTCTTTCTTAGAAAGGAAATTGCATCATTGGAATTGCCAAACAAGAAGATGGATGTTGGAAGCCGAAACTAGAATGCAGATTAGTACCCGCCTCGGCAGCACTTGAAGGCCGCGACAGCACCTGAAGAGCAAATGTCGATATGATAAGCGATCTGAAGAAAAAAATAAGGTGGACGTTTTAAGACTAGCAGCATAGAAATCGGAGCTGGAAAACACACGAAAAGTCAAGGTCAAAGGCCACGTGGGAAAAGAATCCTTATAAGAATAAACTAGGAAATAAAATAAATATCTTTTATTTATGTACTTAACTTGTGTTTTACTCCAAGTTGTATTCCTACTTTGGAAAGGTTTGCCTTAGGCCAAGCCTATATAAACCATAGCCTATGTAGAGAGGAGATATCTCGAAATCAAGTGTTCATAGAAAATCCTAAACTCCTCCATCGCCCCCTTGGGGTTTAGGTTAGTTTGTGGACTAGTTGTGGAAGAAAATTGTACTTTGCTTTCTTGTTTCATGCAATAAAATATCGAGGTTTGCTTATTCTTTGCCATTCATTGTTCTTGCATTCAAGCTCGAGAGAGAAGTTTGTGAGAGATTTATTTATCTAATATCGGGAGAGTTAGGCTCACTAAAGGGATAAGTACGGTATTTTTTTAGCTGAAAAATACTAACTCGGCCTAGGGATAGGTTAGAGTTTTAGCGGCTAAAAGAAGTGTGAGATTGGTTGGTGGTTATAGTTGATTCACGCCGGGAGGTATCATCAAGGACTAATCGTCAACAGTACTTTGACTTAGGGATAAGCGGAGTCATCAAAGGACACTTTGCCGAACCTTGAAGAAGTCCACCCAAAAGTAAGGGATTGTCGCGTCAGACGTAATCTTTCATTGCCGAGGCTGTAAAACTGCAGTTCTGCGGGGGCAGTGTTGTATAATTGCATGAGACAGAAACAAGTTAATTGAACCCACACTACGAAGCACTCTAACCTGCCCTACTTTTCTATCCTTAATTTCTTGATCATTTATCTTTATTGTTTTAATTAGTTTCCTTAGTTATAATCCAACTCAATTATCTGTGTCTTTACTTTTCCATTGTGCAGGAAGAATAAATTGGGTGAGTAAAGCTAATCCTTGTGGGTTCGACATCTTAAATACTAAAATCTGACAAAGATGGAAGGACGAATGCTTCATCATAAAAGCAGGACTTTCTAGCCTTCATCAGATTTGGCGCCGTTGTCGGGGATTGGCAACTAAATTTTGTTTTCTTTATTTTCTTGCTTTTAGTTATTTTTATTTTTTTATTTTTATTTTACTTCGTTTTTTATTGGTGTATGACCAGGGCAAACCCAAGCAATCCTTTGTACGATTTAGATCTAGAGATTGAACGTACACATCAAAGGTTGAGAAGACAAATTCGTGAAGTTATGGCAGATAATCCAGCTGAACAGAATTTACATGCCGGCAATGGAGGCCTTCCGCCGCCACCACTACCGCGGCAGCTCACTGTCAGAGATTTCTTGGAAGATGATTTGAATGGGTTAAATCCTGAAGTTGTCACACCAGATATCGAAGCAGCCCACTTTGAACTGAAACCTGTCATGTTCAATATGCTCAATACTATTGGACAGTTTGGTGGGTCTTTAACAGAAGATGCCATGAAGATGTTTTGAGACTGAAATTATTTCCCTATTCACTGAGGGATAGGGCAAAAACCTGGTTAAATATCATTCCAGTAGGATCTATTGGATCTTGGAGTGAACTATGCCGTGATTTCATTACACGTTTTATTCCTACTAATCTATATGATCGTATACGTAATGAAATTACCTCTTTTCGGCAGGCAGATGATGAACCAATGTATTAGGCACGGGAGCGCTATAGGGAGCTACTGCAAAAGTGTCCTTTACATGGATTTCCATTGTGGACACAAGTGACCATGTTTTACAATGCTACCAATGCCCCAACAAGGATGATGTTAGATGCCTCTGCAACCGGAACACTCCTTGACAAAGCTCCGGAGGAATCTATAGAGATTTTGAACAAACTCGCAAAGAATGACTTTCAATTCCCTACATATAGGCGAGGAGGAGTAAGACACCAAGCTACAGTGAATGAGTTGGAAACATACAATTTAGTGGCAGCACAATTGGCCTCTCTTACTAAGATGGTTCAGAACATGCAAATGCAGCATAATACCCATGAGATTAAGGCAATGGATTCTTTTTGTAATTTATATGGAGGTAATCATAACTCTTTTGAATTTATGCAGAATCAAGAATCTAGCCTTTATGTTGGAAACTACAATTGGAACAATATGATGTCCAACACATACAACCCATCACGGAAAAGACATCCCAATTTCTCATGGAATAATCCCAACAATGCTCTGAATCCAACTACTCAACCCCCAAGTTTCCAACAACCAATGCAAATGCAACATCTGCCGCCGCAGCAGGTACATCAATCATTGCCGCAGCAGCAGATGCATCATCATCATCCCACAAGTTCACTGGAAAATTCTCTTAAGGACTTTATGATGAAAACAGAATCTTACATTTCAGTTAATAGTAACTTCATTAAAAGAATTGATACATTCATAAACCGAACTGAGATGAGGTTGCAAAATCAAAAGGCAACAATTAAATCACTGGAAACTCAGGTTGGGCAGTTTGCTCAGAATCTGAACACTGGACCACAAGGAGGATTACCCAACAATACTGAAGTTGCTAAGGGAATGGGTCATGAGCAATGTAAGGCAATTACTACTAGGAGTGGCCTACAACTTAAGGAGATGTTAGGTGATAAGTGCTCAACTCACTATCACTTTGTACACCTTTTATGAGCATTAATCACCAAATATACACCCACTCGGACCAATGCATGTACATAATGTGATATATTTAGAAGTTAATCTCATAGAGATAATATTTACAGTAAAAGCACGTTTTACTACATTTTTATATCTGTGCAGGAGAACCAGTGCCGCGGCAGCGACAAGGCCGAGGCAGGACCTGATGCCGAGGCAGCAGCTAAGAGCCAGGAAGCAAGACTGTCGGCGATTGGAAGATAAAAATCCAAGGGACGTGTCTGGACTTAAAGCCCATGGATCGGAGCTGGCTAGCATGAGGAAAAGCCCAAGATAAGGCCACGCGGGAAAGACCCCTTAGCTGAATTAAACTTGGAAATATTTTAAATTATGTACATGACTTGTTCCGTACTCCAAGTTGTATTCTACTTAGGAAAAGTTTGCCCTAGGTCTAGCCTATATAAAGACCTAGCCGTCCATTGTATGATACACGGATACCTAGAGAGAGAGATCCTATTCATAAACTTGTTTTCTTTCTCTCAATTATGTTCTAAGCTTCTTTAGGGTTTAGGTGAAGGTTGTTAGTATTTGTGAGAAGAGATTGTACTTTGTCTTTGTTTCAATGCAATAAAACTATTAAGGTTTGCTTATCCTTTGTTATTCCTTGTTCTTGCATTCAAGCTCGGGAGAGAAGTTTGTAAGTAATCCATTTATCTAGACTCGGGAGAGTTATATTCACGAAAGGGGTAAGTACGGTGTTTTAATCGCGAAAATACTAACTCAGCCTAGGGATAGGTTAAGAGTTTCAGCGGCTAAAAGAAGTGTGAGATTGGTTGGTGAGTATAATTGGTTCACGCCGGGAGGTATCATCAAGGACTAGTCATCAACAGTACTTCGACTTAGGGATAAGCGGAGTCATCCAAGGACACTTTGCCGAACTTTGGTAAAGTCCACCCACGAGCAAGGGATTGCCGCGGCGCACAGTATCGTCTCTTCCAAGGTAGTAATCTGCAGTGCTACCGAGACAGAGATATACGATTGCATTGGGCAGAGACAAGTCAATCAAATCCACAATACAACGCAACTGGATCTTGACCTATCTCTTTCTAATATTCGAATTTCTTTATTTTACTTAGTTGTTTTATTTTTGTTCCATCACAACCCGAACTACTTGTGTTTTTTATTTTCTACAGAACAAGAAGACGAAGAAGACCTATTGAGTATACCAATCCCTGTGGAGACGATAATCCGATAAATACTTATCACTTATTACTTTCGATGTGTCCACTTGCACTAAACGCGCACTTTTGACACGCGGCATTAGGAAACTCAGCAGACAAAGTCCCACTAGTGGAACAAGAAGAAACAAATGAAGAGGACTTGGATGCTGAACTAAGTGATCATGCCACATCAATCCCAAAAAAGAGCACCGCCTCGGCAGAAAAATCGGCAGTCCCTAGATAAGTGGCCGAGACAACAGGAAAACTAGTGGTGCCAGGTATTAAATTCCAGACCAATGAGACAATAGAGGAGATGCGACCACCACCACCTTTCCCAAAATGGTTGAAAAGGCATAAACAGGACTATCAATTTAAAAAATTCTTAGACAACTTGAAGCTAGTCCACATTAACTTGCCATTTATTGAGGGAATAGAAAAAATGCCGAATTATGCTAAATTCTTAAAAGATATTGTGTCTAAAAGAAAAAGGCTTGATGAGTTTGAAATAGTGCTGCAAATGAAGGATGCATGGCAATGCTTCATAATCGCATGCCTCCTAAATTGAAGGATCCGGGGTGTTTTACTATACCTTGTGCGATAGGAAACCACTATGAAGGAAAGGCCTTATGTGACATTGGAGCAAGTATAATTTGATGCCAAAAGCTGTCTTCCAAAAGTTTCGAATAGAAAGGGCAAAACCTACAACCGTGATGCTCCAATTGGCGGATAGATCATATGTGCAACCTAAAGGAAAGATCGAGGACATATTGGTAAGGGTGGATAAATTTATTTTTCCAACTGAGTTTATTGTTTTTGATTGTGAAGCAGATGACAATGCACCAATCATCTTGGGCCGACCTATTCTAGCCACTGGACGCACTCTTATAGAATTGACAATGAGGGTTAACGACCAGCAAGTCAAACTCAATGCTTTCCATAATTTGAAAAGACATGATGATCTAGAGGAGTGCAAGGTTATCCACACAACAGATGCAGGCAGAAAATATCCTATCTCAGCAACCACTGCCCCGAAAGTAAGCTCGACAATACAGTTATTGATTGTTACAGCAGAGTCCTGGATAGTGTTGAAACACCAGAGGTGGAGGAAGCTAATTGTAAAACACACTTTCCAGGAAAACTCAAGGCCAGATGTTCAAACCCACATGGTGAAGTAACAATCAGATCACAAAGGGATGGGCATGAGTTCGAAGTCAATGGCCAACGATTGAAGCTTCATTCTGACCAACATGATTTGATAAATATAGAGACCATCACTTTAGGAGATGCACTCGCATGCACTCCTCCCGTGACATAATCTCTTTACCTTCTCTTTATTTTATTTTTTTTTGTTTTAGTTTTAGTTTTAGTTTAGAGTTAATGTTTTTATTTTTGCTTCTTTTTAATTTAATTTTTGTTTGGTGTTTATTTTTAGGAAAATAAGCAAGAATCAAGGAGAAGTAGTCATAACACAGAAAATTTGCTACCGTGGCAGTGCACAGTGTCAGTGCCGCAGCAGTCCCAACGGGAAGAACAGTGTAACGGATAGTCTGCCGAAATTCCCGCCACGACAGTAAAGGCTACTGGCATTAAAGGCTAATGGCTAGTTGATTCAAACGGCTAAAAGGCCGAGGCCTTTATAAGCACCTTCTCCCTTTTAAACTATTCACTCTTGCATTCTTGAATCTTTAGAATTTTTTTTGCTAATCTCTCTTGCATTACTTTCTACTCATCTCCAAGATTTTCAGAAACTCTTCATTGTTTATCTCTATGGCCACATACAATAGATTCGCACCCGCCGCCGTTGAAGAACGATTCAACAGATCTTTCATTGCTAGGCAGTTGTGGGAAGAACAAGGATTCCAACATTCTGATGAGGAGAATTATGGCATCGAGCATTACTTGTTCGATAAAATGAAGTACCAAGAATGGCAAATCTTTTGCCTAAAACCTACACAAGCCAATGCCACAATGGTGCGGGAATTCTACGCACATGGGCCAAGCAAGGACTCACTGTACGTCCACTGCCGAGATAGGCCGGTCAGACTTGATGCCGAGACAATCAATCTGTTCTACGGCCTAAACCCTGATCGTGATGACCATTCTGCATTCATGGAGGACATCACCAACGAAGATTATGAATTGATCAAAGATGACCTCTGCTACGACAACATAAATTGGGAAACCAGTGCCCATAGAGGATCGGTAGCAAGGCAGAACTTACGGCCCGAGGAAAAGATGTGGAATACTTTTGTAAAAAGACGACTCATCTCAACTTCCCACAAAAGAACCATACACCGAAGAAGATTGGTTCTCATCCAATCTATCATCAACAAAAGAAGCATCAACGTGGGAGAGATCCTAAGGGAAATTTATGAGTGCGGAAAGAAAGACAAAGGACCCTTATATTTTCCTTGTCTAATTACGGGTATTTGCACTGCTACAGGTGTACCGATGGCGAACACAGATGAATTCACTAACCAAAGGCGCGGGTGGACAAGGGAATTCTGCCACAAGGTTATGCAAATAACCCAGGCAGAACCATTTTAAGCAACTCCACAACAATTCACTACTGACACTACTGTCGCGGCCCAGTACACGGCAGACATACCTGATGTTTCCCACAACACTGTCGCGGCAGATCCCTACCAGGAACTACTAGAAAGAATGGTAGCCATGGACCTAAGATAACAAAGGTACATGGAGTACCAGAGGGATTTCAACAACACACTTGCCCAGATGATGATCAACAACTTTCCTAGCCAAGGGGTGCAATTTCTAGAATTCCCCACCAACATGTTTGTCATAGCTGCACCCTACACCGAGACCACTCCAGCTCCAGGAGGACCGAGGTCATTCTAAACTACTGGCCCTCAGCAACAATTCCATGCCACTGGCCCATCTCGTCCAATAGAGCCTGTTGCGACATCCTCTGCCATCCGACGACCATCCAAGAGGAGAGTAGTCTTCAACAAGCCACCAAGATCTCCCATCATCATAGGCAGTCTCTCGGCAGAGATAGATGCTTACGTGCATCAAACTTCAACAGTTGTCGGGCCAAGCACTCATCATGCCTAGGCAGACCCAATGAATGTGGAAGATGAAGGCGGGACAAACATAATGGCCACTGAAGAAATTGCCGAAGAAGAAGAAGGAGAAGAAGTAGACGACCCAATGCAACGGAAACCACCTACACAAATTCAGCCGCCCCGACAAGCCAAAACTCAACCATCACCAGCAAAAAAATCAAAAATGAAAAAATCAGCAGCAAGGCCTCAAAAACTGATAGTCACTAGCAGTTCTTTGGAGTCTATTTAATTTCAAAATCTTTATGCTGATTTTATATCTTTACTTGTTTTTTTTCATATTTTGTTTCCTGTTGTGTGCTATGATCATAAGCTATGAGGACAATGCTTGGTTCGAGTTTGGGGGTGTAGGTTCCCTGCCAAGGCAATTCACTATCGCGGCCTTGCCATGAAAGGAAGTATTTAAGTTGTTTTCGAAAATTTCTTTTTATGTCCACCACCTTACTTGAAATATTGCTCATACTTTTGCACTGTTCTACATCAGTATTGCCTTAGTTTATTCTTTTAAGGCTATAGAAATCTTTCTCCTTACCATGGTTAGGTCATGTTTAGAAGGCTTAACTTTAGAATACTTAAGAAAGAAAACTTAGAAGCTTGCTATAAAATTGATCATAAAAACACCTTTGGGACTTGTTAGATTATAGGAATTCTTTTAATGAACTTAGGTGATAAAGACTTAGATTTTTGGAAATGTTGACTAAAGGTGCATATCCCCGGCTCTAGGAATCACTCTTCTTCATGCTAGAGGTGCCCGAAATTGGCTCTAGCATGATAAAAATATATAAAAAAGAGAAGGAAGGAAATCTTGATGAGAAAACAAAATCTTTGAGGTGCCTGAAATTGGCTCAAGTAATTGGTGTTTTAAGAAGAGAACATTAATTTCAAGTCTACTTGTCTTTAACTTAGAGTTTGTCTACGAAAGTCTTTAATTAAACTTGTCCACAAAAACGCACACACTCACAAAATCTTATAGCTTGATTCCGAGTAAGTCCTTGGGTAACCAAAATGTTAAGGCTTAAGAGTAGGCATAGTTATGGTGGGGAGAATAGATGAAAACGTAAGACCAAAAGAGAATAAGGTTTGGCAATTTGATGGTTTGTATTGCTTGAGGACAAGCAATACTTTGAGTTTGGGAGTGTGATAAGTGCTTAATTCACTATCACTTTTTACACCTTTCATGGACAATAATCACTTAATCTACACCTACTAGGACTAAAGCATGTATTTAATATGAGATATTTAGATATTTTACTTTTGCGACTTATAAAGATGATATTTATAGAAAATGAAAGCTTTACGGAACCTTTGTGCATTTGTAGGAAGATCAGATGTCGCGGCAGAGATTGATGCCGAGGCAGGACCTACGGCCGCGGCAGTACCTGGTGAACAAGTATTGATATGGTAGGCGATCTGAAGAGAAAAATGACGTGAACGTTTCTGGACAAGCAACACAAGGATCGGAGTTGGGAAGAGCATGGAAGGTCATATTCAAAGGCCACGCAGGAAAAGAATCCTTGTGGGAATAAACTTGGAAATAAAACAAATATTTTATTTATGTACTTGACTTGTGTTTTACTCCAAGTTGTATTCCTATTTAGGAAAGGTTTGCCCTAGGCCATGCCTATATAAACCACATCCGCCCAAGGAGAAGAACACACATCATATACTAGAGAGCCGAATTAGAGAGTTCATCTTCGAATTTAGAGTTTTCTTTGTTTCTCGTTATGTTATAATTTCTTTTAGGCTTAGGTGAAAGTTGTATAGCATTTGTGAGAAGAGATTGAACTTTGTTTTCTTGTTTCAATGCAATAAATTATCAAGATTTGCTTATTCTTTGCCATTCATTGTTCTTGCATTCAAGCTCGGGAGAGAAGTTTGTAAAAGACATATTTATCTAATATCGGGAGAGTTAGATTTACGAAAGGAATAAGTACGGTATTTTTTATATTCGGAAAATACTAACTCAGCCTAGGGATAGGTTAGAGTTTCAGCGGCTAAAAGAAGTGTGGGATTGGGTGATTATAATTGATTCACGCCGGGAGGTATCATCAAGGATTAGTCATCAACAACACTCCGACTTAGGTATAAGCGGAGTAATCAAAGGACACTTTGTCGAATCTTGGTAAAGTCTACCCAAGAGCAAGGGACTGCCGTGACGGACGAACATCATCACTGTCGAAGCAGTAAAACTGCAGTGCTGCCGAGGCAGTGTTATGTGATTGCATTAGACAGAGACAAGTCAATTTAATCCACAATACAACACAACTGGATCCTGGCCACCTTCTTATTATGCTTATTTTCTCATTATTTAGTTTGTTTTATTTTTCAAGTTATTTAGTTTACTCCAACCCAAATCATCTGTGTTTTTATTTTATATCTTTTATAGAGCAAGAAGACAAAAGAAGGCATATTAAGTAGACCAATCCCTGTGGAGACGATATTCGATAATACTTATCACTTTATTACTTGCGACGTGTACACTTGCACTAATTACGCACTTTTTACACACAACAGTATGGTGATAACTCCGCAAAAAGGCTATATTTTAGGCCTTTTTACTTAAGTTATTGAGTGCCCTTTGGCTCATATAGGATCATGTAGTTGCATTTAGGGTCATAACATTGCATATAGTCTTTTGGTTATGCCTTGGCATTTTCATATGGTAATAGGTGCTATTTCACGAGAAAGGTAGTTCTTTTTAGTGGTGTTGTGCAGGGAAGCGGAAAGGGAAGTTGAGGAAATTTGTCATGGCATTTGCAGAAGGATAGCAAAAGGAAAATGCCATGGCAAAGCTAGAGAACTCCTGGGCTGAGCTAAACGACAAAGTGATATTTTGATAAGAGTGCCATCTGGTGCTACCACAGCCGCTCGGGACCACTACAACTGGCTACATAACGTGTTCCTGCATTTACAATATATTGTTTAACGTGTTCCTGCATTTTGTTTATGCCTCCACATTTACAACTTACTTTCATTGTTTTCCTTGTTCCTCAGCGATCTCTCTGCTATTCACTCACACACCACCTCCATACATTCACCTTGCCATCATCATCCATACCATTTTTCCTTGGCATATTTTAGTTGCTTGCATTCTAGAATTGCCATAGCATTTCCATTTTACACCTTCACCTTACATAACCATTTTCTCTTGTTTATATCTTCACCTTTGTTTTCCTTTTTAGTTTGAGACAACCCTTTTTGTCTTGGCAAATTTGACTGCATGCTTTACATAGATCCTCGTGAGAACGATACTCACTCACCCTATTATTACTTGTATGACTGTGTATACTTGCACATATATGTGTGTTCACATACATCATTTATAGCACTACACAGAACACACCAAGTTTTGGCGTCGTTGCCGGGGATCTATCTATCTATCATCTAGAGTAAAGTTTGTCATTTTGTCTTGACATTTTTGTTTTACTTAGTTTATTTTTGTTAGTTCTATTTTACTTGTTTTATTTGTTTTTCTTTTCAGTGCATGTCCAGAAGGTCTACTGACGGACCTCTCTATCCTATAGTGCCTGAAATTGGGCGTTTGTTTCGTTAAAGAAGGCGTACTCAGTTTAGAGACATGGACCCACCACCAGTTCAAGACCCATTAGTTCAAAATGCCGGGGTAAATCAGCATGCTGCTGCACCTCGACCGAGAACTATTAGGGATCATTTAAATCCCATCTTGGATGATCTTAATCCTAGCATCGTGGCACCAGAAATTATAGCTACACATTTCGAACTTAAGCCAGTTATGTTCAACATGCTTAACTTGATTGGGCAATTTGGAGGAATTGCGCATGAAGATGCAAGGCAACATATCAGGGCATTTTTAGAAGTTTGTGACTCATTCCGTCAACAAGAAGTTCATGAGGATGTTTTGAAGCTCAAGTTATTTCCTTATTCTCTATGTGGTCGACCAAGGGGATGGTTGAGTGGAGTACCATCCGGATCGATGGAGTCATGGGCTGATCTATGCAAAAGCTTTTTGCTACGGTATAATCCTCCAAATCTCAATACTCAACTTAGAAATGACATTGCTTCTTTTCGACAAGGTGACAATGAGTCGATGTGCGAATGTTGGGATCGATATAAGGGACTGTTGCGCAAGTGTAAAAATCATGGATTTCAAGATTGGACTCAAGTTGTGATGTTTTACAATGGAGTCAATGCACCAACTGGGATGATGCTTGATGCCTCGACAAATGGAACTTTGTTAGACAAATCACCCGAGGAAGCCTTTGACATTCTTGATAGAATTGCCAATAATGACTATCAATTTCCTTCTACGAGACTTGGAACCGGGAGGAAGGCACAAGGGACATTTGATCTTGATGTGAAAGACTCACTATCCGCCCAACTCTCAGCTATCACCAACATGTTGAAGAGCATTCAACGTTCCAATGAAGTAAAGGAAGTAAAGATGGCCAGTTCATCATGTCTATTATGCCATGGCAATCATCACGAGAGTGAGTGCCCAGGAAGCCATGAAACAGCTAATTATGTGAGCAATTTCAACCGAAGCAACAACAATCCCTACTCGAACACCTACAATCAAGGATGGAGACAACATCCGAATTTTTCATGAGGAAACTAGGGACCCAACAATCCTGATCCCCCAGCGCGGAACCAAAATCAGAATGAGCCCCAGAATTTTCAACCGAATATGCCCTGGCATAATCAGAGCAAGGGGGCTGCATCATCATCTAATGCCAGTTCTTTGGAGGCAACTATGCAAGATTTTATTCTAAGTACCAAGACGATGCTTCAAGAGCATACAACTGCCATCAAGAACCAAGGTACTCTACTACAAAGCCACAGTGCTTCGTTGTGAAATCTGGAGAGTCAGGTTGGCAAAATTGTCACGGTATTGCAAGAGCGTTAGCCTGGACGTTTGCCGAGTGATAATGAAGTCACTAAGCCGCATGGTAAAGAGCATTGTAGCGCGATCACAATCAGAAGTGGTACTCAACTTAATCAGCAAGATAAGTTTGGTGGGGAAGAAGTCTGATGATTCCCTACCAAAACCTGTGCAAGAAGAAATGTCTGAGCAAAATCTCGAGGAAAAGGACCAGGATGAAGGTTTGACAAAGGAACCTGCCGATGGAGCGAGCAAAAATGCCACGGCAAAACCAGTTCCTACACCACCTGTGGAGGAAGTTAGACCCCCACCACCCTTTCCCCAGAGGCTGAAGAAGCACAATGATGAAGTTCAATATAAGAAGCTTGTGGACAAGTTGGATCAGCTATATATAAATGTCCCACTATTGGAGGCAATTGACCAGATGCCCACCTATGCTAAATTTTTGAAGGAGATAGTCACGAAGAAGCGTAAAGTGGAGAAGTTCGAGACAATTGGCAAAAGAATATTGCTCTGCTTTGAGTAATCTACCATCAAAGAAGAAGGATCCAGACAGCTTCATTATTCCTTGCGCCATTGGAGAAAAGTTTTTTGGGAAAGCACTCTGTGATCTTGGGTCGAGTGTAAATCTGATGCCCAAGTCAATTTTCGTGAAGCTTGGCATGGGAAATGCGAGGCCCACATCCGTCGTCTTGCAGCTAGCCGATCGTTCCCATGTGAGACTCGAGAGGAAGATCGAAGATGTCATAGTGAAGGTGGACAAGTTCGTTTTTACAACCGACTTCCTCATACTTGATTGCGAGGCTGATGCTAATACACCCATCATCTTAGGGAGGCCTTTCCTAGCAACCGGTCGCATTCTCATTGATTGTGAGAAGGGTGAACTTACAATGCGAGTAGCAAGTCAAAGATTGAAAGTGAACATCAACAATTCTCTCAAGTACATGGATGATTCTGAAGAATGCCGGAGCATTTTGGAAGCAGATTATGAGCAATCTACAAAAGCTGATCAATTTTGCCACAACAATTTCATGCAACTGGATGAGTATGAAGAGCTCACGAATGAAGAAGAGGAAGATAGTGAACCTTCATTGGAGGAGCATCGGTCTAGTCTGTTGATAGCTAGAAGCAATTCAAGCTTTGAACCTCTTGTTTTCGAGGAATTCAGTCCTCCTAACCTTCATTACTCGATGCACCGAAGCTGGAACTAAAAATTTTACCACAACATTTGAAATATGCTTATTTGGGGTAAAGACGAGACCCTGCCTGTTATTATTTTTGCGAACTTACACGTTGATCAAGAGAGGAGTCTACTTGCTATTTTGTCACAGCATAAACAAGCAATAGGATGGACCATGGCAGACTTAAAGGGAATTATTCCTACCATCTGTATGCATAAGATACTTCTGCAAGATATGTATGCATGTTGGAAGAGACCCAAGAGCACCCTTGTGTTCCCAAATATGATCACGGCTTTGTGCCGGAAAAAGGATGTCCCGAAAGATCAGTACGATGAAATTTTAGAAGGCATGAAAGGGCTTTCACTCGAGAAGGCGACCGCCTTAATGGGAAGCGTAGATGAGCAGCCAGAATCTTCTCACGCTGCTGCTGCTCGAGGAAGAGCTCCATTCTACAAGGATGAGGCACTGGAGCTGTCCAAGAATGCCTGGCAAAAGTGGATGACTTGTCCAAAGATCTCAAAGAATTTTTTCTCTACACGAAGCAAAGAGAAGAAGTCATGAAAGCTTACCTGGCAGAGTTGCTTCCTCCTCTTGATCAAGAATTTCCCGCTTTCCCGGACTCAATATTGCCCACTCTAAAAGAAAATGCCACGACATTTACAGCTGCTTCAACTCCGACCAGGCGAGCTGCACCTGATCTAAATCAGGTACCATCCCCAACTGAGCCGTCAGAGGAGGCACGACCAACAGAGCCGGAGAACGAGGAACAAGTCCCAGAAGCGCAGTCACTAGCACAAGAACAAACTCTTGAAAATGTCAGGACATTTTTAGAGGAGCAAGCCCAGACTCAAGATCAACCAAACCCCAATACTGAAAAAGAAAAGGAAGCCGAGTTTATTTTTCACTTTTCGAAGACTCGCCCGCACCGCCAGCACAACAACAAGAGGAACACCACCTAGCAACTCCAACAGTTGAAACACAAATGCCCTCTCCTCAGAGGAAGAAATCGAAGCACAAACTCAAAATGTCGGCTGGGAAGCTCCCAACCCCACCTTCAGCTACTAGCAAATCAAAATCACGGGGAGCCGATGAAGAGACTGACCCTGAAGTCAGCCCACCCCCGTTGAAGCGTCGAACCTCGCATCGAATTGCCACCACACCGCCCAAGTAGCCAAGGTACATCTCATTGCATTTCATTTACTTTCATTGCATAGCATATAGTTTAATTTTTTTAGGTGCATTGAGGACAATTCTTGCCTCGAGTTTGGGGGAGGTATTGTTCTCAGCTCTTTTTCATGTGCATGATAGCTGCAGTTGTAGAAAAATACCATGACATTTGTAAAAGTTTAAGTTAAGTTTTTAGTGTTATAGTTAGTGATTCCCGATGATGATATTCCTTATATGGCCAGTATTGAATTAAATGCATGACTTGGGATTTGAATAGAACCTGCCTTAGAATTTGGCTGGTCGTGATTATTTTATTGTTACACGAGTGTATGTTTTCCATGCTTAGGAAAGTTAGAAAATTTTTTATAGAATGAAAACTTGAATAGCTTAGCATGCTTAAATGAATTTTGATGTTAATAGAGAACCCCCAATAGTTAGTATTAGAAGTTGAAAATAAATGCCTAGACATATATGTAGAGGTATACACCGCTATGCCATGGCATTTTCGCATTTTCATGTGCATATGAGTTACTGAAAGAGGCACAGGGTGACGCTACACTTTTAACTTGCCATGGCATTGCATGGATACTGCGTTTAAATAAATGGCAACTATAGTATGAGTAGAAGGTAGTGTGACAGTCTGGCTCCTCTCGTAGCAGTTTGTTGGCATGTATAAAAAAATGTATATATATAAACATGGGGAGTATTAAAAATATGCTTTAATGAACAAACATACCTTGCTAGAATAGTGATTACAAATGGATGGAATTGAGTGATTACAAATGGTGGTGAGAGCTCTCTATTTATAGTTGAGCTCTCACTCACTCAATGGTCAGGATCGATTTACACAGATGGCCAAGATTAGCCCGGAATAAATACAAAATCACCTATCTAAGGAAACTCTATCAAATCTTATCTAATTACATCAATTCATAGGTTTGTTTCCCTGGATAACTGATCTCTCTCGATATGGTAGGATTCCCCCAAATCCTTATTTGATAAGTTGTCTCTTTCTATATCTTAAATGGGCTCTCTAGCATTCTCCAAGTCTTTGGCCAAATTTGGTGATCTTGGCAAGCCCGATGGAACCTGGTTGTCGGACTTGTGCGCGATTGTCACGGACCTCAATGTGCGGGACGTGACACATTCATATTCCCTTATTTTAGAAGTACTATGATTAACCGACATACTTGGGTCATGTTTCATAACCTTTAAGATCATTACGATCTTTACGTTTAAGCGATATTTTTAGTATTTATCAAAGACATATTAGTTTTAAAAGGTTCTCCAGGTACAAAAAGTTTTTAGAGTTAAGATGAGGTGTGAGGTAAAAAAATATTTTTATTTAAATTTTTACTTAAATCTCAAATTAAACAAAATGATATTAAAAAACAATCAAGCATAGTTCGAATAAATGAAATAAAAACAATCAAAGTATCAAACATATTTCAAAGTTCAAATATAAGTAAGCAACATGCATAAAGTTGCACTTAGATAATTATTAGTTATTACTTAAACAATAAATGATTAATACTTTTGTTGTCACTGATTTTTTCTGATAGAAAATATGGAAGGAATTACCCAAAGAGCAGATCCAAATCAGAATAAAACGAGTAATATCATTACGAATTCTATCATATAAGTTCGTAGGATTAAAACGAGTAATGAAATCAGGGCAAAGTTCACTCCAAGATCTAATCAATCCTGCTGGAATGCTATTTAACCAAGCTTTCGCCCTATCCCTCAATAAATAGGGGAATAGCTTTAATCGCAAGACATCTTCATGCACTCCTTGGATTTTGAAAGAGTTGCAAATTTCCATGAAGGACTTGAGATGTTGCCTTGCGTCTTCAGTTGCAGACCCACCAAATTGTCCAATTGTATTTAACATATTGAACATAACGAGTTTGAGATCAAAATGGGTTGCTTCAATCTCCGGTGTAATGACTCCTGGGTTTAATCCATTTAGCTCATCCTCCAAGAAATCTCTGACAGTGAGCTATCGCGGCCCAGGTGGCGGTCGAAGACCTACAGTACCGGCAGGTATGTTTTGTCCTGCCTGAATATCTTCCATGACTCTTTGGATCTGTCTCCTCAACCTTTGCCTTGTTCTTTCGATTTCAGGATCTAACTCGTACAAGTGGTTGGTTGGATTGGCCCTGGTCATACACCAAGAAAAATAAAAGTAAAATAAAAAAAAATAAACAAGAAAATAAAGAAAACAAAATTTAGTTGCCAGTCCCCGGCAACGGCGCCAAAAACTTGTTGCGTGTCAAAAGTGCGCGTTTAGTGCAAGTGAACACGTCGAAAGTAATAAATGATAAGTATTATCGAGTTATCATCTCCTCAGGGACTGGTAGACTTAATATGCTTTCTTCACCTTCTTGTTCGATAGAAAAGTAAAGACACAAGTGAATTGGGTTGATTTATCTAAACTAAAATAACTAAATAAAGATAAGGAATTGGAATAATAGAGAGATATGGGCTAGGATCCAGTTGTGTTGTATAGTGGATTTGATTGACTCGTGTCTGTCCAATGCAATCGCATCTCACTGCCTGGGCAACGACGATAATGTCCGTCGCGGCAATCCCTTGCTCGTGGTTGGACTTTACCAAAGTTCGGCAAAGTGTCATTGAGTGACTCCGCTTATCCCTAAGTCAGAGTGTTGTTGATGACTAGTCCTTGATGATACCTCCCGGCGTGAACCAATTATACTCACCAACCAATCTCACACTTCTTTTAGCCGATGAAACTCTTAACCTATCCCTAGGCCGAGTTAGGATTTCGCGATTGAAACACCGTACTTACCCTTTCGTGAATCTAACTCTCCCGAGCTTAGATAAATGAATGATTCACAATATCCTCTCCCGAGCTCAATTGTGAAAATAAGGAATAACAAAGGATAAGCAAACCTTGATAACTTTATTGCATTGAATCAAAGACAAAGTAGAATCTCTTCTCACATTTACTCGACAACCTTCACCTAATCCCTAAAAAGGTTTAGAACATAATGAAGAAGAAGAAGACAAGAATAATATTCGTCTCTCCCTAGGTATTCTGTGTTTTTTACATTGGGTGGCTAGGTCTTTATATAGGTAGACCTAAGGCAAACCTTTCCTAAGTAGAATACAACTTGGAGTAGGAAACAAGTCAAGTACATAATAAAATATATTTCCAAGCTTATATTCGGCTCAGGTGCTTTCCCGCATGGTCTTCCTTTGGGCTTTTCTTTGTGCTCGCCAGCCCCGATCCATGGGCTTTGAGTCCAGACACGCTCTTTGGATTTTTGTCTTTCCATCGCCTACAGTCTTGCTTCTTGTCTTTCTGCTGCTGCCTCAACATCAAGTCCTGCCTCGGCCTTGTCGCTGCCGCGGCACTGGTTCTCCTGCACAGATATGAAAATACAGTAAAACGTGCATTTTTCTATAAATAGTATCTATATGAGCATAAATTCTAAATATATCACATTAAGCACATGCATTGGTCCGAGCGGGTGTATATTTGGTGATTAATGCTCATAAAAGGAGTAAAAAGTGATAGTGTGTTGAGCACTTATCACACCCCCAAACTCAAACTATTGTTTGTCCTCAAGCAATGCAAACCATCGATTTGCCAAACTCTACTCTCTCATGGTCTTACATGTCCATCTATTCTCCCCACCATATCTAGGCCTATTCTTTAGTCTTAACCATTCGGTTACCCAAGGGTTTACCTAGAAACAAACTATAAGAATTGTGAGTGTGTGCGTTTTTGTGGACAAGTTTGATTAAAGGCTTTCTTAGATAAACTCTAAGTTCAAGACAAATAGAATTGGGTTAAGTGTTCTCTTCTTTTCTAAACCACCAATTCTTGAGCCAATTTCGGGCACCTCAAGGATTGTGTTTTTCCCTTCACTAATTGTTTTTTTCTTTTTGATATTCCTTAAAGCATACTAGAGCCAATTTCGGGCACCTCTAGTATGAAGAAGAGATTTTCTAGAGCCGGTGATAGGCACCTCTAGTTACTTTCCTAAAAATCTAAGTCTTTATCACCTAAGTTCATTAAAAGAATTCCTCTAATCCAACAAGTCCCAGAAGTGTTTAAAATTCTTCCTATAGTAAGCTTCTAAGTTTTCATCCTTAAGTATCCTAAGGTTAAGCTTTAACAGAACCTAAACATGGTAAGGAGAAAGATTTCTATAGCCTTAAAGAATAAACTAAGGCAATACTGATGATAAGAAGTGCAAAAGTGCATGCAGTTAATTTAAGTAAGGCAGGGAGCATAAAAATTTAAAAATAAATCACTAGAATACTCCCTTTTTGGCAAGGCCGCGACAGAAGATTGTTGCCTTGGTTGTGAATCTGCACCCCCAAACTCAAACCAAACATTATCCTCAATGCTTTATATTTGAAGAAATAAGCGGCAAAACAGAATATGAATAATAAGCAGTGAGTAAAACAGTAAAAGCAATTAATATTGAATAAAGGACAAAAAATTTTAAAACGACTCCGAAGAGCTGCTTGTAACAATTTTCCCACTCGGCCTTGCTGCCGATTGCTTTGTCCGTGGTGAGGGCGATGGTTGCGCTTTTGCTTGCCTTCACTTTGTCTCTGCGCTAAAGAAAACAAAAGAAAATCCACAAGTAAATCCTAAAATAAAATTAAAATTCTTCCTAGAAATTGCGGAAAAAGAAAAAGATAGAATGTCGCGGCATTAGTTTTCAATAGGAGAGCGTGCGAAGGCAGCTTCTAAGGTGATGGTCTCCATGTTCTTCATGTCATGTGGTCCAGAATAGTGTTTCAATCGTTGTCCATTCACTTTGAATTCATGGCCATCTTTTGGTGATTTGATTGTTACTGCTCCATGTGGGAAAACTCGAACGACTTCAAATGGCCCTGACCATCTGGATTTGAGTTTTCCTGGAAATAGTCTAAGCCTGGAATTGAAAAGGAGGACGTGCTGCCCCGACAGTAACTTACGATCGTGCCATATTTTCGTTTTCTCTTTGTAGATCTTGGCATTCTCGTATGCTACTGTTCGGAATTCTTCTATCTCATTGAGGTCTAGCAGTCTTTTCTGTCCTGCTTTTTCCCAATTTATATTTAGGTTCTTTACAACCCAATATGCTTTATGCTCAATTTCGACAGGCAAGTGACAAGCTTTCCCAAATACAAGCTTATATGGAGATGTTCCTAATGGGGTTTTGAATGTTGTCCTGTAGGCCCATAAAGCATCATCGAGACGATAGTACCAATCTTTCCTAGATGGATTTACCACCTTTTCAAGGATCTGTTTTAATTCCTTGTTGGATATTTTAGCTTGCCCATTTGTCTGTGGATGATATGCTGTAGCGAGCTTGTGGGTGATGCCGAGTTTCTTTAGTGGCAATGAGGCTGTTATCAAAGTGTTTGCCTTCGTCACTTATTATTGCTATGGGGATTCCAAACCTTGTAAAAATATTTTTCTTGAGAAATTTTTGAACTATCTTGGAATCATTGTGAGGTGTGGAGATTGCTTCGACCCACTTTGATACGTAATCTACCGCCACTAAAATGTAAAGATTTCCTTGGGATGATGGGAAGGGTCCCATGAAATCTATGCCCCAAACATCAAATAGTTCTACTTCCAAAATTGGTTGTAATGGCATCTCATGTCGTCTTGAAATATTGCCCGTGCGTTGGCATCGATCACAGTTCTTGTAATAGTCGTGGGCATCTCTGTAGAGAGAGGGCCAGTAGAGGCCAGATTGTAGTACCTTTGCTGCTGTTTTGTTTCCTCCAAAATGTCCACCGCAAGGTGAATCATGACAATGCTGAAGTACCGTTTTCTGTTCTTGTTCTACTACGCATCTTCTTATAACCTGATATGCACACTGTTTAAACAGAAGAGGTCATCCCAGAAATAATGCTTCGCATTATGCTGAAACCTCTTCTTCTTGTTATGGTTAAGGTTATAAGGAATAATACCACTAACTAAATAATTAACAAGATCAGCATACCAGGGGGTGGATGTTATAGTAGCAAGGTCTTCTGTCAATGTTGCAGAGATGTATTCAGACATTGTCGCGGCAGCTCGGTTGTACACTGTTGTGGCCTCTATCTCGGCAGTATCCCTTGTAGTTGTAACAATTTGCAATAATTGCTCATCTGGAAATGTATCTTGTATTTCTTCAACTGAGTGGGCATTTTCTCTGTTCTCCGGTCAAGAGAGATGATCGGCCACTTGGGTTTCTGTACCTTTGTGATCTTTGATTTCAACATCAAATTCTTGTAGAAGAAGGATCCATCTAATTAGTCTAGGCTTGACATCCTTCTTCGAAAAGAGGTATTTAATTGCCGAATGATCAGTGTGAACAATGACCTTTGTTCCGATGAGATATGATCGAAACTTGTCAAAAGCACATACCACTGCTAGTAATTCTTTTTCTGTTGTGGTGCAATTGATTTGGGCATCATTAAGTGTTTTACTAGCATAGTAGATCACATGGAATAGGTTATTCTTTCTCTACCCGAGTGTTGCCCCGATAGCATGATCACTAGCATCACACATCAATCAAATGGCAACGACCAATCCGGTGGGATTACGATTGGTGCCGTGATTAGCTTCTCCTTGAGAGTCTCGAATGCTTCAGTGCATTCCTCATTAAATTCGAATTTCCTGTCTTGTTCAAGCAAGTTGCAAAGAGGTTTAGAAATTTTAGAAAAATTAGAAATAAACCTTTTATAGAAACCTACATGTCCCAAGAAGCTTCGAATTCCTTTCACAGAAATTGGTGGAGGTAAATTCTTTATAACATCTATCTTGGCTTTATCCACTTCTATTCCTTGTGATGATATTTTATGGCCCAATACGATGCCCTTACTAACCATAAAATGGCATTTTTCCCAGTTCAAGACTAGATTGGATTCCTCACATCTTTGCAACACTTTTTCGAGATTGCCGAGGCAGTGCTCAAAGCTGTCTCCAAAGACTGAGAAATCATCCATGAATATCTCTAAGAAGTCCTTTATCATGTCAGAAAAATTGCCATCATGCATCTCTGGAAAGTTGTCGGGGCATTGTAGAGGCCGAACGACATCCTTCTAAATGCATAGGTTCCATACGGGCAAGTGAAAGTGGTTTTTGCCTGGTCTTCTGGATCAATGGCAATTTGATTGTATCCTGAATAACCATCAAGAAAACAGTAAAAAGTTTTACCAGCAAGTCTGTCAAGCATTTCATCAATAAAGGGTAAGGGGAAGTGATCCTTCTTTATTTCCTTTCTTTATTTCCTTATTCAACTTGCGATAATCCATACAAACCCTCCAACCGGTCACAGTACTGGTTGGTATTAGTTCGTTGTTCTCGTTGGTTATGACAGTCATACCACCTTTCTTAGGTACACATTGTACCGGGCTTACCCATGCACTGTCAGAGATAGGATAAATAATTCCTGCATCAAGCCACTTGATTATTTCCTTACGTACTACCTCCTTCATAGTGTGGTTAAGTCTCCTTTGAGCTTCAACAGTGGGCTTATGGTCTTCTTCTAAGAGGATTTTATGCATACATACCGCTGATCTTATTCCCTTCAGATCATCAATTGACCACCCAAATGCTTTTCTGTGCTGCCGCAACATTGCTATTAAGGTTTGTTCCTGTTCTGGCGACAACTTAGAAGAAATAATTACCGTCATCATGTGGTTATCTCCCAAATAAGCATATTTTAATTTTTCTAGTAAGGGTTTTAATTCTGCGACCAACTGTTCTTTATTTACAGATTATCCATTTTTCCCTTTATACTCAATGGTTCAAAATACTTACCTGGAAGATGCGCTGTCCAATTGGCTTCCTCTTTCTCGATTGTCCCAGTGCTGTTCAAAGTACTATTGTAACAGTCATCCATATCACTACCGAGGCATACCTGTGGTATGTCATTGAGATCACTGCCGAGGCAGTTGTTGCTGAGACAAGGTATTGTATGATCTTCATCCGTGTCATCCAACATCTGACATTCTTCTTCTAGATCATCATGTCTCTTCATCAATTGACACACATTTAATTTGATTTCTTGATCATTGATTCTCATTGTCAGTTCACCTTTTTCCACGTCAATTAAGGTGCGTCCAGTTGCAAGGAAAGGTCTCCCAAGGATGATCGATGCATTCTCATCTGCTTCACAATCAAGGACAAGAAAATCAGTAGGAAAGATAAACTTATCTACTCTTACCAGTATGTCCTCGATTTTGCCTTCAGGTTGCACAAAGGATCTATCCGCTAGTTGGAGCATCACTGTTGTAGGTTTCGGCCTTCCAATTTCCAGCTTTTGAAAGACTGATTTGAGCATGAGGTTTATGCTTGCTCCAAGGTCGCATAGGGCCTTACCTTCATAGGTCTTACCTCTCGCACAAGGTATGGTAAAGCAGCCAGGATCTTTTAACTTTGGTGGCATGCGGTTATGCAGCATTGCCATGCATCCCTCGGTAGCAGCCACTTTCTCAAACTCACCTATTCGTTTCCTTTTTGACACCATGTCCTTTAGGAACTTGGAATAGTTGGGCATTTGTTCAATAGCTTCAACGAAAGGTATGTTGATGTGGACATGCTTTAAGATGTCGAGGAACTTCTTGAATTGTTGGTCCTGTTTTTGCTTTTTCAACCTTTGTGGGAAAGGTGGTGGTGGTCTCATCTCATCCAGGGTTTCATTAGTTCAAAATTGAATACCTGGCACCATTGGAATTGTTGCTGCCTCGGCAGGCTGCTCAGGAGCTGCAATGCTTTCTACCGGGACAGTGTTATCAGCTTCAGTTTGCTCAGCCTCTTCTTTTGCTGGATCAACTGACTGAATTTGGCTCTCTGGGATCTTTTCCTTCAGCTGTAGACCATTCCTAGTAGTGATTGCTTTGCACTGCTCATGGCCCATTACCTTAGCAACTTCAGTACTGCTAGGTAATCCTCCTTGTGGTCTAGTGTTAATGGATTGAGCAAACTGCCCAACCTGCGTTTCAAGCGTTTTAATGGCCGCCTCTTGATTTTGCAGCCTCATCTCAGTTCTATTCATAAAAGAATCTGTCTTTTTGATGAAATTGTTGTTCTCTGCCATGTATGATTCAGTTTTCAACATAAAGGCTTTAAGCGTGTTCTCTAGTGTACTTACCGGTAGCTGCGGCATCTACTGCTGCGGCATTGACTGTTGGGCCTGCAGCGGCGGCAATTGTTGCATCAGTTGCTGAAATCCAGAAGGTTGGGTGATTGGGTTTAAGGCATTGTTAGGGTTACTCAATGATAGGTTTGGATGCCTCTTCCACGAGGGGTTGTATGTGTTGGACATCATATTGTTACGATTGTAGTTCCCAACATACATACCAGTTTCTTGATTCATGCAATCAGAGGAACTGTGGTTACCTCCACATAGGTCACTGTACGAATCAATCACCTTTACCTCACGGGTATTTTGTTGTAACTGTAGGTTTTGCACCATATTTGTAAGAGATGCCAACTGAGCTGCCACGGATTAAAACGAGTAATTTCATTACGAATTCTATCATATAAGTTTGTAGGATTAAAACGAGTAATGAAATCACTCTTCTTCATGCTAGAGGTGCCCGAAATTGGCTCTAGCATGATAAAAATATATAAAAAAGAGAAAGAAGGAAATCTTGATGAGAAAACAAAATCTTTGAGGTGCCTGAAATTGGCTCAAGTAATTGGTGTTTTAAGAAGAGAACATTAATTTCAAGTCTACTTGTCTTTAACTTAGAGTTTGTCTAAGAAAGTCTTTAATTAAACTTATCCACAAAAACGCACACACTCACAAAATCTTATAGCTTGATTCCGAGTAAGTCCTTAGGTAACCGAAATGTTAAGGCTTAAGAGTAGGCATAGTTATGGTGGGGAGAATAGATGAAAACGTCAGACCAAAAGAGAATAAGGTTTGGCAATTTTATGGTTTGTATTGCTTGAGGACAAGCAATACTTCGAGTTTGGGAGTGTGATAAGTGCTTAATTCACTATCATTTTTTACACCTTTCATGGACAATAATCACTTAATCTACACCTACTAGGACTAAAGCATGTATTTAATGTGAGACATTTAGATATTTTGCTTTTGCGACTTATAAAGATGATATTTATAGAAAATGAAAGCTTTACGGAACCTTTGTGCATTTGCAGGAAGATCAGATGCCGCGGCATAGATTGATGCCGAGGTAGGACCTGCGGCCACGATAGTACCTGGTGAACAAGTATTGATATGGTAGGCGATCTGAAGAGAAAAATGAGGTGAACGTTTCTGGACAAGCAACACAAGGATCGGAGTTGGGAAGAGCATGGAAGGTCATATTCAAAGGCCACGTAGGAAAAGAATCCTTGTGGGAATAAACTTGGAAATAAAACAAATATTTTATTTATGTACTTGACTTGTGTTTTACTCTAAGTTGTATTCCTACTTAGGAAAGGTTTGCCCTAGGCCATGCCTATATAAACCATAGCCGCCAAGGAGAAGAACACACATCATATACTAGAGAGCTGAATTAAAGAGTTCATCTTCGAATTTAGAGTTTTCTTTGTTTCTCGTTATGTTATAATTTCTTTTAGGCTTAGGTGAAAGTTGTAGAACATTTGTGAGAAGAGATTGAGGCAGTAAAACTGCAGTGCTGTTGAGGCAGTGTTATGTGATTGCATTGGACAGAGACAAGTCAATTGAATCCACAATACAACACAACTGGATCCTGGCCACCTTCTTATTCTGCTTATTTTCTCATTATTTAGTTTGTTTTATTATTCAAGTTATTTAGTTTACTCCAACTCAAATCATCTGTGTTTTTATTTTATTTCTTTTACAGAGCAAGAAGACAAAAGAAGGCATATTAAGTAGATCAATCCCTGTGGAGATGATATTCGCTAGTACTTATCACTTTATTACTTGCGACGTGTACACTTGCACTAATTACGCACATTTTACACGCAACAGTATGGTGATAACTCCACAAAAAGGCTATATTTTAGGCCTTTTTACTTAAGTTATTGAGTGCCCTTTGGCTCAAATAGGATCATGTAGTTGCATTTAGGGTCATAACATTGCATATAGTTTTTGGTTATGCCTTGACATTTTCATATGGTAATAGGTGCTATTTCACGAGAAAGGTAGTTCTTTTTAGTGGTGTTGTGCAGGGAAGCAGAAACGGAAGTTGAGGCAATTTGTCATGGCATTTGCAGAAGGATAGAAAAAGGAAAATGCCATGGCAAAGCTACAGAACTCCTGGGCTAAGTTAAACGACAAAGAGATATTTTGATAAGAGTGCCAGCTGGTGCTACCATAGCCGCTCGGGACCACTACAGTTGGCTATAGCCACCTCAGTAGGGGACCACTGCCATATTGCCTATATGCGAGCCACCTGGGTAGGGGACCACTGTTACCTCTTCCAGTCCTGTAGAAATGCTAGGACAAAATGAGGGCAGAAATGGACTTTTACACATCTTTTAGGGTTTTTCACCCTCTTTATAGGACATGGTGACCTACACAAAAAGAGAGGCTTTGGAGAGGAACAACCAGAAAAGAGAGACCTTTGAGGCGGTCTTTGCGGCGACGGAAAGCTTCCACCTTTCTCCTCCAAACTTCGGCCAAGGGGACCTCCATTGATAGAGCTCGAAGGGAGTGGTGTGCTAGGCACCCGAGAGGGGCTAGCACACCAAGGCGTCCCATGGTGGTTGAAGAGCCGGCGGCAGTGCACAGCGAGGGTGTCTTCTAGTCCTCCTTCCTTTCTTTATTTTGTTTATCTTTTCATGAGGATGATTGTTAGATGTTTAAGATTTATGTGGATGATTTATCTTAACATTTAGCCCCACCATGTAGCTTTGTTTCGGTGGTTGCTTTTATGGATGATTAACTTTTGTTTCTATTTGATATATTGCCTACTAAGTGTTTGTATATTTGCTCTACTCATTGTTGGTAATTATTTAAGCATTGCAAGAGGCACGAGAGTGTCCCGTGTTTAGGTACATGTTAGAGCACTCGAGAGAGGCGTAACTATAGATCCTTAGATCATCCGAAAGGAGCTAAGGGAGGATCTACGTGAGCAATGGGTTCTAGACTGAAAATAGGGCCTAGCTGGATCCTAGAGCACTCGAGAGAGGTGTAAGTGAAGGCTTCAACGACTAAAAGGAGTGTGTTTTACCGATAGACTAAGGTGTCATTCGCGTGACAGGCGAAAATACCATGGCATTTTAGAATATCAGGTTCCTATGACTCGAGATAGCGGGAACACTTTAGAAACCTCTTTCGAGTAGGTATACACCGTAATGGATATATGTTAGGTAGGGGTAAGGGGTAGGAAACCATAGAAGCCACCATCAGTCATTCCCGAGAGAGTTCATCAATAGAGTAGAAGTACAATATATTGTTTAACGTGTTCCTGCATTTTGTTTATGCCTCCGCATTTACAACTTACTTTCATTGTTTTCCTTGTTACTCAGCGATCTCTCTACTATTCACTCACACACCACCTCCATGCATTCACCTTGCCATCATCATCCATACCATTTTTCCTTGGCATATTTTAGTTGCTTGCATTCTAGAATTGCCATAGCATTTCCATTTTACACCTTCACCTTACATAACCACTTTCTCTTGTTTATATCTTTACCTTTGATTTCCTTTTTAGTTTGAGACAACCCTTTTTGTCTTGGCAAATTTGACTGCATGCTTTACATAGATCCTCGTGGGAACGATACTCACTCACCCTATTATTACTTGTATGACTGTGTATACTTGCACATATATGTGTGTTCACATACATCATTTATAGCACTACACAGAACACACCAAGTTTTTGGCGCCGTTTTCAGTGCATGTCCAGACGGTCTACTGACAGACCTCTCTATCCTATAGTGCCTGAAATTGGGCGTTTGTTTCGTTAAAGAAGGCGTACTCAGCGTAGAGACATGGACCCACCACCAGTTCAAGACCCATTAGTTCAAAATGCCGGGGTAAATCAGCATGCTGCTGCACCTCGACCGAGAGCTATTAGGGATCATTTAAATCCCATCTTGGATGATCTTAATCCTAGCATCGTGGCACCAGAAATTATAGCTACATATTTCGAACTTAATCCAGTTATGTTCAACATGCTTAACTCGATTGGGCAATTTGGAGGAATGGCGCATGAAGATGCAAGGCAACATATCAGGGCATTTTTAGAAGTTTGTGACTCATTCCGTCAACAAGGAGTTCATGAGGATGTGTTGAAGCTCAAGTTATTTCCTTATTCTCTATGTGGTCGAGCAAGGGGATGGTTGAGTGGAGTACCATCCGGATCGATGGAGTCACGGAATGATCTATGCAAAAGCTTTTTGCTACAGTATAATCCTCCAAATCTCAATACTCAACTTAGAAATGACATTGCTTCTTTTCGACAAGGTGACAATGAGTCGATGTGCGAATGTTGGGATCGATATAAGGGACTGCTGCGCAAGTGTAAAAATCATGGATTTCAAGATTGGACTCAAGTTGTGATGTTTTACAACGGAGTCAATGCACCAAATAGGATGATGCTAGATGCCTCGGCAAATGGAACTTTGTTAGACAAATCACCCGAGGAAGCCTTTGACATTCTTGATTGAATTGCCAATAATGACTATCAATTTCCTTCTACGAGACTTGGAACCGGGAGGAAGGCACAAGGGACATTTGATCTTGATGTGAAATACTCACTATCCGCCCAACTCTCAGCTATCACCAACATGTTGAAGAGCATTTAACGTTCCAATGAAGTAAAGGAAGTAAAGATGGCCAGTTCATCATGTCTATTATGCCATGGCAATCATCACGAGAGTGAGTGCCCAGGAAGCCATGAAACAGCTAATTATGTGAGCAATTTCACCCAAAGCAACAACAATCCCTACTCGAACACCTACAATCCAGGATGGAGACAACATCCGAATTTTTCATGGGGAAACTAGGGACCCAACAATCCTGATCCCCCAGCGCGGAACCAAAATCAGCATGAGCCCCATAATTTTCAACCGAATATTCCCTGGCATAATCAGAGCAAGGGGGCTACATCATCATCTAATACCAGTTCTTTGGAGGCAACTATGCAAGATTTTATTCTAAGTACCAAGACGATGCTTCAAGAGCATACAACTGCCATCAAGAACCAAGGTACTCTACTACAAAGCCACAGTGCTTCGTTGTGAAATCTGGAGAGTCAGGTTGGCAAAATTGCCACGGCATTGCAAGAGCGTCAGCCTGGACGTTTGCCGAGTGATACTGAAGTCACTAAGCCGCATGGTAAAGAGCATTGTAGCGCGATCACACTCAGAAGTGGTACTGAACTTAATCAGCAAGATAAGTTTGGGGGGGAAGAAGTCTGATGATTCCCTACCAGAACCTGTGCAAGAAGAAATGTCTGAGCAAAATCTCGAGGAAAAGGACTAGGAGGAAGGTTTGACAAAGGAACCTGCCGATGGAGCGAGCAAAAATGCCACGGAAAAACCAGTTTCTACACCACCTGTGGAAGAAGTTAGACCCCCACCACCTTTTCCCCAAAGGCTGAAGAAGCACAATGATGAAGTTCAATTTAAGAAGTTTGTGGACAAGTTGGATCAGCTATATATAAATGTCCCACTATTGGAGGCAATTGACCAGATGCCCTCGTACGCTAAATTTTTGAAGGAGATAGTCATGAAGAAGCGTAAAGTGGAGAAGTTCGAGACAATTGCCACGACAAAAGAATATTGCTCTGCTTTGAGTAATCTACCATCAAAGAAGAAGGATCCAGGCAGCTTCATTATTCCTTGTGCCATTGGAGAAAAGTTTTTTGGGAAAGCACTCTGTGATTTTGGATCGAGTGTAAATTTGATGCCCAAGTCAATTTTCGTGAAGCTTGGCATGGGAAATGCGAGGCCCACATCTGTCATATTGCAGCTAGACGATCGTTCCCATGTGAGACCCGAGGGGAAGATCAAAGATGTCATAGTGAGGGAGGACAAGTTCGTTTTTCCAGCCGACTTCCTCATACTTGATTGCGAGGTTGATGCTAATACACCCATCATCTTAGGGAGGCCTTTCCTAGCAACCGGTCGCATTCTCATTGATTGTGAGAAGGGTGAACTTACAATGCGAGTAGCAAGTCAAAGATTGAAAGTGAACATCAACAATTCTCTCAAGTACATGGATGATTCTGAAGAATGCCGGAGCATTTTGGAAGCAGATTATGAGCAATCTACAAAAGCTGATCAATTTTGCCACAACAATTTTGTGCAACTGGATGAGTAAGAAGAGCTCACGAATGAAGAAGAGGAAGAAGCTAGTGAACCTTCATTGGAGGAGCATCAATCTAGTCTGCTGATAGCTAGAAACAATTCGAGCTTCGAGCCACTTGATTTCGAGGAATTCAATCCTCCTAAGCCTTCATTACTCGATGCACCGAAGCTGGAACTAAAAATTTTGCCACAGCATTTGAAATATGCTTATCTGGGTAAAGACGAGACCCTGCCTGTTATTATTTCCGCGAACTTAAACGTTGATCAAGAGAGGAGTCTACTTGCTATTTTGTTACAGCATAAACGAGCAATAGGATGGACCATGGAAGACTTAAAGGGAATTTGTCCTACCATCTGTATGCATAAGATACTTCTGCAAGAATGTCATGGCAAATCCGTTGAGCCACAGCGTAGACTCAAACCCATCATGAAGCAAGTTGTTATGAAGGACATTTTTAAATGGCTTGATGTTGGAGTAATTTACCCAATATCGGACAATTCATGGGTAAGCCCGGTTTAGTGTGTACCAAAGAAAGGAGGCACGACTGTGGTGAGCAATGAGGACAATAAGCTATTGCCGATGCGAGTAGTGACCGGATGGAGGATTTGTATGGACTATCGTAAGCTCAACAAAGCTACAAAGAAGGACCACTTTCCTCTACCCTTCATCGACCAAATGTTAGATCGCTTGGCGGGCAAAGCTTACTATTGTTTCTTGGATGGATATTCGGGTTATAATCAAATAGCTATCGCACCGGAGGACCAAGAGAAGACCACTTTCACTTGTCCTTATGGCACTTACGCTTTTCGAAGGATGCCCTTTGGATTGTGTAATGCCCCGACAACTTTCCACCGCTGCATGCAAGCCATCTTCTCCGATATGGTTGAAGACTCTCTTGAGATTTTTATGGATGACTTTTCTGTTTCTGGAGACAGTTTCCAGAAATGTCTTGGCAATTTAGCAAAGGTCCTGAAGCGATGTGAAGAGGTTGACCTTGTGCTAAATTGGGGGAAATGTCACTTCATGGTGACGGAAGGTATTGTGTTGGGCCATAAGATCTCAACAAAGGCATTGAGGTAGACAGAGCTAAGATCGAGGTGGTCGAGAAGCTATTACCACCGACAAATGTCAAGGGCATATGAAGTTTTCTTGGACACGCAGGATTCTACCGGAGATTCATCAAGGATTTCTCCAAGATCTCCAAGCCCTTGTGCATGTTGTTGCAGTAGAACCAGCCTTTTGTGTTCGATCAAAAATGTCATGGCGCTTTCACAGAGCTGAAGCAAAGCCTGATCACTGCACAAATTGTTTTTCCCCCAGATTGGACACTACCGTTCGAGCTGATGTGCGACGTGAGAGACTACGCCATGGGAGCAGTCTTGGGGCAGCGTCGAGGTAAAATTTTTCATGTTGTTTATTATGCTAGCCGTACTTTAAATGATGCACAACTTAAGTATACTACCACCAAGAACGAGCTACTTGCCGTGGTATTTGCATTTGACAAGTTTAGGTCATACTTGATAGGCACTAAGGTCATTGTTCACACCGATCACTCAGCAATTAAGTACTTATTGACTAAAAAGGATGCCAAACCTAGGCTTATTAGATGGATACTGCTATTGCAAGAATTTGATTTAGAAGTGGTAGATAGGAAGGGCACCGAGAACCAAGTTGTTGATCATCTTTCTAGGCTAGAAGATAACCTGGAATGTCATGACAAAATTGATATACATGATGAATTTCCTGATGAGAAAATTCTTTATGTCACGGCAATTCCGTGGTACGCTGACCTTGCTAATTTTCTCGTTAGTGGTATTTTGCCTTTTGACATGACTATCCAGGGAAGGAAGAATTCAGACATGACGCGCGGTCATATTTCTGGGATGAAACGTATCTATTCAAGCGTTGTGCCGATCAAATTATCCGAAGATGTGTGTCGGAAGAAGAGCAACGTGATATTTTGCATCACTGTCACACAGACCCATGTGGAGGTCACTTTGGAGGAATGAGGACTGCTGCAAAAGTCCTCCAATCAGGTTTCTATTGGCCTAAATTATTCAAAGATGCCCAGGAATTTTACCAAGCCTGCGACCGATGTTAGAGAACTGGGAACATTTTCAGACGGCATGAAATGCCACGACAAAATATATTGGAGGTCGAGTTATTTGACGTATAGGGCATAGACTTTATGGGACCATTCCCATCCTCATTTGGAGATCTGTACATCCTTTTGGCGGTAGACTATGTGTCTAAATGGGTTGAAGCCATTGCAACACCAAGGAACGATGCAAAGACAGTGCTTAAATTTCTGCATAAGCACATTTTCACAAGATTTGGTGTCCCAAGGGCTATCATCAGTGATGAAGATACCTATTTTGACAACAAGTTAATTGCCAAGGCATTACAAAGATATGGGGTGCGACACAAAATTGCCACGGCATATCATCCCCAGACCAATGGGCAAGCCGAGGTTTCCAACCATGAAATCAAGCAAATTTTGGAAAAAGTGGTGAATCTGAGAAGGAAAGATTGGTCACCAAAGCTTGATGAGGCGTTGTGGGCGTACCGAACAACTTTCAAAACCCCACTAGGGATGTCTCCATTTAAGCTAGTCTATGGCAAAGCATGTCACCTCCCGGTCGAACTAGAGCATAGGGCTTATTGGGCAATTAAGAAACTTAATTTGGATGCCGATTTAGCTAGTGAGAGAAGACTTCTAGAGTTGAATGAGATGGAGGAATTCAGGACCCAAGCTTATGAGAATGCTAAACTCTACAAGGAGCGAACCAAGCGATGGCATGATCAAGCGATTTTGCCACGACATTTTCATGTGGGACCACAGGTGCTCCTATTCAACTCAAGGCTGAAGCTCTTCCCTGGGAAGCTGAAATCGAGGTGGTCCGGGCCATTTGAAATTCACCATGTGTATCCCCATGGAACTGTAGACATCAAAAATCCGGACGATGGGACAATTTTCAAATTTAATGGCCAGCGTCTGAAGATCTACACTGGAGCCCACGTGATGCGAGATAAACCTACCGCATATCTGATAGATGCATGACATACTGAAATGTCATGGCATTTTCAGTTTACTCCTATTCATAAATAAATAATCTTTGAGTTTGTTTTTATTTGCTTAATCCTTTTTAATCCGTTCTTTTATTTTTATTAGGTTATTATACACCCTTGGAGGCGGACGATTGAAGAAAAAAGAAGGAGAAAAGTAGGAAACCATACTTAGAAACTTTGGGCGGAAAAAGACAAAAGGAGGAGCCTTTTCTTTATTTTATTTTGAATTTCAAATTCAACCCTCTCTCTCTCCTATTAAAAACCTGACACCTTTATTCCCCACCCACCAATTAACCCCGTCCTCACGTCTCTAGCCCACCCCCCACTAGGAAACAAATAAAGGTTTCACCTTTATTTTCTTTAACCTTCATCTTCTTCTTCTTCAAACCCCCTCCATAGCCGAAAACCCCCCTCCTCCATTAAAGAAAAGTTTCAAGCTTTCTTGCTTTCTCTCCCTACTTTTCACTCAAAGATGGTACGCACAAGACCTTTAGGATCCGCACCACCCCTCCTCCCATTTTTGTGGACCAAGCGGCGGAAGAAAGATTCAAGAGCTTCAAGAACCAAAGGATTTTGTTCGAACTAGGCTTCAATCTCTCCGATGAGATGGGACCAGAGGTAAAAGATGTGGTGGCACAACACCATTGGGAGAAGTTCGCCGCACATCCAGGCTCCATCAACGCAACAATAGTGCGTGAATTCTACGCAAATATCCATAGCCCAGACCAGAAATCCGTTTATGTCTGGAGCAAAAATATTCACTTCACCAACACCGCTATCAGCCGATTCTTCAAGATTCCCCAAGGAGTGGACCGCCACGCCAAGAAAGAAGAAGAGGCTGATTATGAAACCTATTAGGGAGTGAAGGAAGATTTGTGTTTGCCCGGGACAAAATGGAATGATCAGCCAGAATCTTCTCACGCTACTGCTGCTCGAGGAAGAGCTCCATTCTACAAGGATGAGGCACTGGAGCTGTCCAAGAATGCCCTGACAAAAGTGGATGACTTGTCCAAAGATCTGAAAGAATTTTTTCTCTACACGAAGCAAAGAGACAAAGTCATCAAAGCTTACTTGGCAGAGCTGCTTCCTCCTCTCGATCAAGAATTTTCCGCTTTCCCGGACTCAATATTGCCCACTGCAAAAGAAAATGCCACGACATTTACAGCTGCTTCAACTCCAACCAGGCGAGTTGCACCTAATCTAAATCAGGTACCATCCCCAATTGAGCCGTCAGAGGAGGCAAGACCAACACAACCGGAGAACGAGGAACAAGCCCTAGAAGCGCAATCACCAGCACAAGAACAAACTCCTGAAAATGTCACAACATTTTCAGAGGAGCAAGCCCAGACTCAAGATCAACCGGACCCCACTACTGAAAAAGAAAAGGAAGCCGAGTTTATTTCTTCACTTTTCTAAGACCCGCCAGCACCGCCAGCACAACAACAAGAAGAAAACCACCCAGCAACTCCGACAGTTGAATCACAAAAGCCCTCTCCTCAGAGGAAGAAATCAAAGCGCAAACTCAAAATTTCGGCTGGGAAGCTCCCAACCCCACCTTTAGATGCTAGCAAATCAAAATCACGGGGAGCCGATGAAGAGACTGAACCTAAAGTCAGCCCACCCCCGTTGAAGCGCCGAACCTCGCATCGAATTGCCACCACACCGCCCAAGTATCCAAGGTACATCTCATTGCATTTCATTTACTTGCATTGCCTAGCATATAATTTAATTTTTTTAGGTGCATTGAGGACAATGCTTGCCTCTAGTTTGGGGGAGGTATCTTTCTCAACTCTTTTTCATGAGCATGATAGCTGCAATTGTAGAAAAATGCCATGACATTTTTAAAAGTTTAGGTTAAGTTTTTAGTGTTATAGTTAGTGATGCTCGATGATGATATTCCTTATATGGCCAGTATTGAATTGAATGCATGACTTGGGATTTGAATAGAACCTGCCTTAAAATTTGGTTGGTCGTGATTATTTTATTGTTACACGAGTGTATGTTCTCCATGCTTAAGAAAGTTAGAAATTTTTTTATAGAATGAAAACTTGAATAGCTTAGCATGCTTAAATGAATTTTGATGTTAATAGAGAACCCCCAATAGTTAGTATGAGAAGTTGAAAGTAAATGCTTGGACATATCTGTAGAGGGATACTCCGCTATGCCATGACATTTCTGCATTTCCATGTGCATATGAGTTACTGAAAGAGGCACAGGGTGACGCTACACTTTTAACTTGCCATGGCATTGCCTGGATACTGCGTTTAAATAAACGGCAACTATGGTATGAGTAGAAGGTAGTGTGACAGGATGGCTCCTCTCGTAGCAGTATGTTAGCATAAAAAAAAAGAATATATATATAAATATGGAGAGTATTAAAAATATGCTTTAATGAACAAACATGCCTTGCTAGAATAGTGAACATTCCTTAGATTTTTTTCTAAGTTAACTAAGCATAGATTAGATACACTCACTAATGCACACACAAACTCACAATCGACCTGGTCCTAAGGTAGTGTTCTTGCAATTTCCTCGAGTCTTATATGTTGATGCCATGACATTTTCTAAGGGCTGAAACTCTGACCTATTACTTGCCTAGATTTTGAATTTGTCATGACATTCTTTCTATGCTAGCTGCTATCCATTGCTTGAGGACAAGCAATAGCTTAAAATTGGGGGTGTGATAACTCCGCAAAAAGGCTATATTTTAGGCCTTTTTACTTAAGTTATTGAGTGCCCTTAGGCTCATATAGGATCATGTAGTTGAATTTAGGTTCATAACATTGCATATAGTCGTTTGGTTATGCCTTGACATTTTCATATGGTAATAGGTGCTATTTCACGAGAAAGCTAGTTCTTTTTAGTGGTGTTGTGCAGGGAAGCAGAAACGGAAGTTGAGGCAATTTGTCATGGCATTTGCAGAAGGATAGCAAAAGGAAAATGCCATGGCAAAGCTAGAGAACTCCTAGGCTGAGCTAAACGACAAAGAGATATTTTGATAAGAGTGCCAGCTGGTGCTACCACAACCGCTCGACACCACTACAGCTAGCTACAGCCACCTCAGTAGGGGACCACTACCATATTGCTTGTATGCGAGCCACCTGGGTAGGGGACCATTGTCACCTCTGCCAGTCCTGCAGAAATGCCAGGACAAAATGACGGCAGAAATGGACTTTTACACATCTTTTAGGGTTTTTCACCCTCTTTAAAAGACATGGTGACCTACACAAAAAGAGAGCCTTTGGAGAGGAACAACCAGAAAAGAGAGACCTTTGAGGCGGTCTTTACGGTGGCGGAAAGCTTCCACCTTTCTCCTCCAAACTTCGGCCAAGGGGACCTCCATTGATAGAGCTCGAAGGGAGTGGTGTGCTAGGCACCCGAGAGGGGCTAGCACACCAAGGCGTCCCATGGTGGTTGAAGAACCAGTGGCAGTGCACACCGAGGGTGTCTTCTAGTCCTCCTTCCTTTCTTTATTTTGTTTATCTTTTCATGAGGATAATTGTTAGATGTTTAAGATTTATGTGGATGATTTATCTTAACTTTTGTTTCTATTTAATATATTGCCTACTAAGTGTTTGTATATATGCTTTGCTCATTGTTAGTAATTATTTAAGCATTGTAAGAGGCACCAGAGTGTCCCGTGTTTAGGTACATGTTAGAGCACTCGAGAGAGGCGTAACTATAGATACTTAGATCATCCGAGAGGAGCTAAGGGAGGATCTATGTGAGCTAAGGTACATGTCCCGTGTTTCTGTCTCCAACCTGCCCAGGTGAATGCTACGATCGTACGGGAGTTCTATGCGCACGGGCCCAACAAAGACTCCTTCTTTGTTCACTGCCGCGGCAGGCCGGTCCAGTTAGTTGACGAGACAATCAACAATTTCTACGACCTCACTCCTGACAGTGGTATCCATGCCGAATTCATGGAAGACATCACTGTCGAGAACTACGTTCTCATCAAAGATGATCTTTGTTACGTGAACACCCCATGGGAAACCGGTTCCCATAGAGGATCCGTAACAAGACAAAGCCTCAAGCCCGAGGCCAAGATGTGGAACACTTTTGTCAAGCGACGCCTCATCCCAACGTCCCATAATAGTACGGTGGACCGCAAAAGATTGGTGCTTATCCAATCAATCATCAACAAGAGGACCATCAACGTTGGAGAAATCATCCTAAGGGAAATTCACGAGTGCGGTAAGAAAGATAGGGGACCATTGTATTTCCCATGTTTGATCACGGGTTTATGTGTTGCTGCAGGTGTGCCCATTGAAGATACGGACGAATACACTCCCCCACGGCGAGGATGGACTAGAGACTTTTGTCACAAAGTCATGCAGATCAAGTAAGCGGAGCCAGTCCAAGCAACGCCCCAGCAGTTCACTGCTGATACTACTGCCGGGGACCAGTACACGGCAGACATGCCAGACACTGCCCACACCTCTGCTGCAGCAGACCCGTACCAGGAGATTCTGCAACGGATGATAGCAATGGACCTCAGGAAACAAAGGTACATGGAGTACCAAAAAGATTTCAACGGCACATTAGCCTAGATGATGCTGCACGCTTTTCCGGACTAAGGAGCGCAATTTCTTGAGTTTCCCAGCAACATGTTCGTCACAGCCGCCCCTTATACCGAGACTACACCAGCTCCGGGAGGACCGAGGCCGTTCTTCCATTCGGACCATCAACCCCGGAGAAGCTACAGCAATGGGAGGTGGAACGAACATAATGATAACTGTCTCGTGTTAAATATGCGCGTTTAGTGCAAGTGAACACGTCGAAAGTAATAATTGATAAGTATTATCGAGTTATCGTCTCCTCAGGGACCGGTAGACTTAATATGCTTCCTTCACTTTCTTGTTCTGTGGAAAAAGTAAAGACACAATTAATTTGAGTTGAATTATCTAAACTAAAATAACAAAGAAAAAGGAAGAGTTGGAAATAATATAGAGAGAGATGGTTTAGGATCCAGTTGTGTCGTATTGTGGATTTGATTGACTTGTCTTTGTCCAGTGCAATCGTGTATATCACTGCCTCGGCAGCACTACAGTTTACTGCCTGGGCAACGACGATACCGTCCGCCGTGGTAATCCCTTGCTGACGGGCAAATCTTACCAAAGTTCGGCAAAGTGTCCTTGGATGACTCCGCTTATCCCTAAGTGAGAGTGCTGTTGATGACTAGTCCTTTATGATACCTCCCGGCGTTAACCAATTATACTCACCAACCAATCTCACGCTTCTTTTAGCCGCTGAAACTCTTAACCTATCCCTAGGCCGAGTTAGTATTTCGCGATTGAAACACTGTACTTACCCCTTTCGCTAATCTAACTCTCCCGAGCTTAGATAAATGGATGATTCACAATATCCTCTCCCGAGCTCAATTGTGAAGACAAAGAATAACAAAATTGTGAAGACAAGGAATAGCAAAGGATAAACAAACCTTGATAATCTTTATTGCATTGAATCAAAAACAAAGTACAATCTCCTCTCACATATACTCGACAACCTTCACCTAATCCCTAACAAGGTTTAGAACATGATGGAGAGGAAGAAGACAAGTGTAGAAATCGGCTCTCTCCTTAGGTATTCCGTGTTCTATTACATTGGGTGGTTAGGTCTTTATATAGGCTAGACCTAGGGCAAACCTTTCCTAAGTAGAACACAACTTGGAGTAGGAAACAAGTTAAGTACATAATAAAATATATTTCCAAGTTTATATTCGGCTAAGGGGCTTTCCCGCATGGTCTTCCTTTGGGCTTTTCCTTGTGCTAGCCAGCTCCGATTCATGGGCTTCAAGTCCATACACGTCTCTTGGATTTTTGTCTTTCCATCGCCTACAGTCTTGCTTTTTGTCTTCCTGCTGCTGTCTCGGCATCAGGTCCTGCCTCGGCCTTGTTGATGCCGCGGCACTGGTTCTCCTGCACAGATATGAAAACGCAATAAAAGTGTCTTTTTCTATAAATATTATCTATATAAGTGTAACTTCTAAATATATCACATTAAGCACATGCATTGGTTCAAGTGGGTGTATATATGGTGATTAATGCCCCTAAAGGAGTAAAAAGTGATAATGTGTTGAGCACTTATCACACCCCAAACTCGAACTATTGCTTGTCCTCAAGCAATGCAAACCATCAATTTGCCAAACTCTACTCTCTCTTGGTCTTACATTTCCATCTATTCTCCCCACCATAGCTAGGCCTATTCTTTAGCCTTAACCATTCGGTTACCTAAGGGTTTACCTAGAAACAAACTATAAGAATTGTGAGTGTGTGCGTTTTTGTGGACAAGTTTGATTAAAGGCTTTCTTAGATAAACTCTAAGTTCAAGACAAGTAGAATTGGGTTAAGTGTTCTCTTCTTTTCTAGACAACCAATTCTTGAGCCAATTTCGAGCACCTCAAAGACTTGTGTTTTTCTTTTCACTAAATTCCCTTTTTTTCTTTTTAATATTTCTTAAAACATACTAGAGCCAATTTCGGGAACCTATAGCATGAAGAAGAGACTTTCTAGATTCGGTGATAGGCACCTCTAGTTACTTTCCCAAAAATTTAAGTCTTTATCACCTAAGTTTATTGAAAGAATTCCTATATTCCAACCAGTCCCAAAAGTGTTTAAAATTCTCCCTATAGTAGGCTTCTAAGTTTTCATCCTTAAGCATCCTAAGATTAAGCTTTAACAGAACCTAAACATGGTAAGGAGAAAGATTTCTATAGCCTTAAAGAATAAACTAAGGCAATATTGATGATAGGCAGTGCAAAAGTACAAGAAATTAATTCAAGTAAGGCGGGGAGCGTAAAAAATTTAAAAAAAATCACTGAAATACTCCCTTTTTGGCAAGACCGCGGCAGTAGATTGCTGCCTTGGCAGTGAATCTGCACCCCCAAACTCAAACCAAGCATTGTCCTCAATGCTTTATATTTGAAGAAATAAACGGCAAAACAGAATATGAATAGTAAGCAGCAAGTAGAACAGTAAAAGCAATTAATATTTGAGTAAAGGACAAAGAATTTTAGAGCGATTCCGAAGAGCTGCTCGTGACAATTTTTCTCCTTGGCCTACCTGCCGATTGCTTTGTCCGTGGTGAGGGTGATGGTTGCGCCTTTGCTTGCCTAGGCGGTTGGACTCGAGTGGGTGGTGTTCTTTGCACCGGAGCTTCTACCTCCTCTCCTTCATCTACCATCTCTTCGGTTAATATCATGTCCGTGCCTCCTCCCATTGCCGTGGCTCCTCTGGTGTGATGTGTATTTGGTCCGACGGCGGTAGAGCCTTGGTGTACATAGACATCTATCTCAGCCAATAAACTGCCCATGATGATTGGTGATCGGGGTGGAGTGTTGAAAACTGCCCTCCTCTTGGATGGCCTTCTGCTGACTGACGAGGTCGCGGCAGAACCTGCTGCCCTGGATGGGACTGCAGCTTGGTATTGGGGCTGAGGGTCTGGATGGAAGAATGGCCTCAGTCCTCCCGGGGTTGGTGTAGTCTCGGCGTAAGGTGTTGCTGTGACGAACATGTTGCTTGGGAACTCCGAAAATTGTGCTCCTTGGTCCAGGAAAGCGTGCAGCATCATTTAGGCTAGAGTGCCATTGAAATCCCTTTGGTACTCCATGTACCGTTGTTGTCGAAGATCCATTGCTGCCATTCTCTGTAAGATCTCCTGGTACGGGTCTGCTGCGGCAGATGTGTGGGCAGTACTAGGCATGTTTGCCGTGTACTGGGCCCTGACAGCAGTATCGACAGTGAACTGCTGCGGTGTTGCTTGGACAGGCTCTGCTTGAGTGATCTGCACGTCTTTGTGACAGAAATCCCTGGTCCATCCTCGTCTTTGGGGCGTGTATTTGTCTGTTTCTTCAATGGGTACACCTGCAGAAACACATAAACCCGTAATTAAGCAAGGGAAATACAATGGTCCCCTATCTTTCTTACCGCACTCATGAATTTCCCTTAGGATGATTTCTCCAACGTTGATGGTCCTCTTGTTGATGATGGATTGGATAAGCACCAATCTCTTGCGATCCACCGTGCTATTATGTGATGTTGGGATGAGGCATCGTTTGACGAAGGTATTCCACATCTTGGCCTCCAGCTTTAGGCTTTGTCTTGTTACGGATCCTCTATGGGTATCGGTTTCCCATGGGTTGTTCGCATAACAAAGATCGTCTTTGATGAGTTCATAGTCCTCGGCAGTGATATCTTCCAAGAATTCGGTGTGGATATCACTGTCTGGGGTGAGGCCGTAGAAATTGTTGATTGTCTCGGCATCGAGCTGGACTAGCCTACCGCGGCAGTGAACAAAGAGAGAGTCTTTGCTGGGCCCATGAGCATAGAACTCCCGCACGATTGTGGCATTCACCTGGGCAGGTTGCAGACAGAAAAATTCCTAATTTTGGTACTTAATTCTGTCGAAAAGGTAGTGCTCAATGCCATAATTTTCTTCATCCACATGTTGGAAACCTTGTTCTTCCCAAAGTTGCCTAGCGATAAAAGATCGGTTGAATCAATCTTCGACGTTGGCTGGGGCGAATCTTTTATATGTTGCCATCAAGATAGAGAGATGTGCGTTCTTGGAGGTTTTCTTGAAGAGAATCTAGAAATTTAGAGAAGATTAGTATGCAGAGAGTAATATGAGAGAGAGATTGTTATGAGTACTAAAGAAAACAAGAAAATAAAAGTGAATAGTTCAAGAGGAAGGCGTTTCTTATATAGGCCTCGGCCTTGTGACCTTTGAAGCCACTAGCCATTTTGTAGCCGTTTCCTTTTTCTGCCGTGGCAGGAATCTCGGCAGACTAGCCGTTACACTGTTCTGCCCGTTGGGACTACTGCGGCCCTGACACAGTTTTATTGCCTTGGCAGAGTTCCTGCTGTGAACTACTTTTCCCTTATTCTTGCTTATTAACCTAAAAATAAAACACACAGAAAGAGAAAATACTTAAAGCAAAAATAACTAGAAAAATAAAAATAAATTAAATAACCCTAATATATTAATAAAGAAAAGGGGAGAGGTCATGTTACTGGTGGAGAGCATGCAAATGCATCTCCAAAAATTATTCTCTTCCTTTGGCCCAAATTGTGTGTCGGTTGTGGGCCACTCCTTTTTGATTTGTTTTCATCCACCTTGGGCTTAATCTTTATGCCGAATATCCTGCAGAGTAGGCTGCCCAGGTAGGATATTTTAGTATCTACTGTGTGGATGTCCTTGCACTCCTCTGGATCATCATACTTCTTTAAATTGTGGAATGCGTTGAGTTTAACTTGTTGGTCATTGACCCGCATTGTCAACTCTACCTTTTCCACATCAATAAGGTTCGTCCAGTTGCAAGGAAAGGTCTCCCAAGGATGATCGGTGCATTCTCATCTGCTTCACAATCAAGGACAAGAAAATCAGCAGGAAAAATAAATTTATCTACTCTTACCAGTATGTCCTCGATTTTGCCTTCGGGTTGCACATAGGATATATCCGCTAGTTGGAGCATCACTGTTGTAGGTTTCGGCCTTCCAATTTCCAGCTTTTGAAAGACTGATTTGGGCATGAGGTTTATGCTTGCTCCAAGGTCGCATAGGGCCTTTCCTTCATAGCTCTTACCTATCGCAAAAGGTATTGTAAAGCAACCAGGATCTTTTAACTTTGGTGGCATGTGGTTATGCAGCATTGCCATGCATCCATCGGTAGCAGCCACTGTTTCAAACTCACCTATTCGTTTCCTCTTTGATACCATGTCCTTTAGGAACTTATCATAATTGGGCATTTGTTCAATAGCTTCAATGAATGGGATGTTTATGTGGACTTGCTTCAAAATGTCGAGGAACTTCTTAAATTGTTGGTCCTGTTTTTGCTTTTTCAACCTTTGTGGGAAAGGTGGTGGTGGTCTCATCTCATCCAGGGTTTTCTTTGTTCGAAATTTGATACCTGGCACCACTGGAATTGTTGCTGCCTCGGCAGGCTGCTCTGGAGCTGTAGTGCTTTCTGCTGGGGTAATGTTATCAGCTTCAGTTTGCTCGGCCTCTTCTCTTGCTGGATCAGCTGACTGAATTTGGCTCTCTGGGATCTTTTCCTTCAGCTGTAGACCACTCCGAGTAGTGATTGCTTTGCATTGCTCATGGCCCATTACCTTAGCAACTTCAGTATTGCTAGGTAATCCTCCTTGTGGTCTGGTGTTAATGGTTTGAGCAAACTTCCCAACCTGGGTTTTAAGCGTTTTAATTGCCGCCTCTTGGTTTTGCATCCTCATCTCAGTTCTATTCATAAACACATCTGTCCTCTTGATGAAATTGCTATTCTCTGCCATGTAGGACTCGATTTTCATCATAAAGGCCTTTAGCGTGTTCTCTAGTGTACTTACCGGTTGATGCGGCATCTGCTGCTGCGGCATAGACTGTTGGGCCTGCTGCGGCAGTTGCTGCATTCGCTGTTGAAATCCAGAAGGTTGGGTGATTGGGTTTAAGGCATTCTTAGGGTTACTCCATGATAGGTTTGGATGCCTCTTCCATGAGGGGTTGTATGTGTTGGACATCATATTGTTACGATTATAGTTCCCAACATACATACCAGTCTCTTGATTTATGCAATCAGCAGAACTGTGGTTACCTCCACATAAGTCACAGTATGTATCAATCACCTTTACCTCACGGGTATTTTGTAACTGTAGGTTTTGTATCATCTTTGTAGGAGAGGCCAATTGTGCTACCACTGAACTTGATGAGTCTAATTCGTTTACCATGGCATGGCGTCTTACTCCTCCTCGCCTAGATGTAGGAAACTGAAAGTCATTCTTTGCGAGTTTATTCAATATTTCAATAGCTTCCTCAGGTGCTTTGTCAAGGAGTGTCCCATTTGTCGAGGCATCTAACATCGTCCGTGTCGGGGCATTCGTGTCATTGTAAAACATTGTCACTTTGTGTCCATAGGGGGAATCCATGTAAAGGACACTTGTGCAATAGCTCCATGTAGCGCTCCCATGCCTCGTACATTGGTTCGTCTTCTGCCTGTAGAAAAGAGGTAATTTCATTACGAATTCTATCATATAAGTTCGTAGGATTAAAATGAGTAATGAAATCGCGGCAAAGTTCACTCCAAGATCCAATCGATCCTGTTGGAATGCTATTTAACCAAGCCTTCGCCCTATCCCTCAATGAATAGGGGAATAGCTTTAACCGCAAGACATCTTCATGGACTCTTTGGATTTTGAAAGAGTTGCAAATTTCCATGAAGGACTTGAGATGCTGCCTTGCGTCTTCAGTTGCAGACCCACCGAATTATCCAATTGTGTTTAACATATTGAACATCACGGGTTTAAGTTCAAAATGGGTTGCTTCAATCTCGGGTGTAACGACTCCTGGGTTCAGTCCATTTAGATCCTCCTCCAGGAAATCTCTGACAGTGAGCTGCCGCGGCCCAGGTGGCGTCGGAAGACCTCCATTACGGGCAGGTACGTATTGTCCTGCCTGAACATCTGCCATGACTCCTCGGATCTGTCTCCTCAACCTTAGCCTTGTTCTTTCGATTTCAGGATCTAACTCGTACAAGGGTTTGGTTGGATTGGCCTTGGTCATACACCAAGAAAAACAACAGTAAAATAAAAAAAATAAACAAGAAAATAAAGAAAACAAAATTTAGTTCCCAGTCCCCGACAACGGCGCCAAAAACTTGCCGTGTGTTAAATATGCGCGTTTAGCGCAAGTGAACACGTCGAAAGTAATAATTGATAAGTATTATCGAGTTATCGTCTCCTTAGGGACCGGTAGACTTAATATGCTTCCTTCACTTTCTTGTTCTATGGAAAAAGTAAAGACACAATTAATTTGAGTTGAATTATCTAAACTAAAATAAAAAATAAAAAGGAAGAGTTGAAATAATATAGAGAGAGTTGGTTTAGGATCCAGTTGTGTCGTATTGTGGATTTGAGTGACTTGTCTTTGTCCAATGCAATCGTGTATATCATTGCCTCGGTAGCACTGCAGTTTACTGCCTGGGCAGCGACGATACCGTCCGCCACGGCAATCCCTTGCTCACGGGCAGATCTTACCAATGTTCGGCAAAGTGTCATTGGATGACTCCGCTTATCCCTAATTCGGAGGGTTATTGATGACTAGTCCTTGATGATACCTCCCAGCGTTAACCAATTATACTCACCAACCAATCTCACACTTCTTTTAGCCGTTGAAACTCTTAACCTATCCCTAGGCCGAGTTAGTATTTCGCGATTGAAACACCGTACTTACCCCTTTCGTGAATCTAACTCTCCCGAGCTTAGATAAAAGGATGATTCACAATATCCTCTCCCGAGCTCAATTGTGAAAACAAGGAATAACAAAGGATAAACAAACCTTGATAATCTTTATTGCATTGAATCAAAAACTATGTACAATCTCCTCTCACATATACTCGACAACCTTCACCTAATCCCTTAGAAGGTTTAGAACATGATAGAGAGGAAGAAGACAAGTGTAGAAATCGGCTCTCTCCCTAGGTATTTCGTGTTCTATTACATTGGGTGGCTAGGTCTTTATATAGGCTAGACCTAGGGCAAACCTTTCCTAAGTAGAATACAACTTGGAGTAGGAAACAAGTTAAGTACATAATAAAATATATTTGCAAGTTTATATTTGGCTAAGGGCTTTCCCGCATGGTCTTCCTTTGGGCTTTTCCTTATGCTAGCCAGCTCCGATTCATGGGCTTCAAGTCCAGACACGTCCCTTGGATTTTTGTCTTTCCACCGCCTACAGTCTTGCTTCCTGTCTTCCTGCTGCTGCCTCGGCATCAGGTCCTGCCTCGGCCTTATCGCTGCCGCGACACTGGTTCTCCTGCACAGATGTGAAAACGCAGTAAAAGTGCCTTTTTCTTTAAATATTATCTATATAAGTGTAACTTCTAAATATATTGGGTGTATATTTGGTTGTTCAAGCGGAGTCATCCAAGAACACTTTGCCGAACTTTTATAAGATCTGCCCACGAGCAAGGGATTGCCGCGGTAGACGGTATCGTCGCTGCCCAGGCAGTAAACTGCAGTGCTGCCGAGGCAGTGATATACACGATTGCATTGGACAAAGACAAGTCAATCAAATCCACAATACGACACAACTGGATCCTAACCCATCTCTCTCTATATTATTCCAACTCTTTCTTTTTATTTTGTTATTTTAGTTTAGATAATTCAACTCAAATTAATTATGTCTTTACTTTTTCCACAGAACAAGAAAGTGAAGGATGCATATTAAGTCGATCGGTCCCTGAGGAGACGATAACTCGATAATACTTATCATTTATTACTTTCGACGTGTTCACTTGCACTAAACGCGCATATTTAACACGCGACAAGTTTTTGGCGCCGTTGCCGGGGACTGACAACTAAATTTTGTTTTCTTTATTTTCTTGTTTATTTTTATTTTTATTTTACTGTTGTTTTTCTTGGTGTATGACCAGGGTCAATCCAAGCAACCCCTTGTACGAGTTAGATCCTGAAATCGAAAGAACATGGCTAAGGTTGAGGAGACAGATCCGAGGAGTCATGGCAGATGTTCAGGCAGGACAAAACGTACCTGCCGGTAATGGAGGTCTTCCGCCACCACCTAGGCCGCGGCAGCTCACTGTCAGAGATTTCCTAGAGGAGGATCTAAATGGACTGAACCCAGGAGTCGTTACACCCGAGATTGAAGCAGCCCATTTTGAACTTAAACCCGTGATGTTCAATATGTTAAACACAATTGGACAATTCGGTGGGTCTGCAACTAAAGACGCAAGGCAGCATCTCAAGTCCTTCATGGAAATATGCAACTCTTTCAAAATCCAAGGAGTCCATGAAGATGTCTTGTGGTTAAAACTATTCCCCTATTCACTGAGGGATAGGGCGAAATCTTGGTTAAATAGCATTCCAGCAGGATTGATTGGATCTTGGAGTGAACTTTGCTGTGATTTCATTACTCGTTTCAATCCTACGAACTTATATGATAGAATTCGTAATGAAATTACTTCTTTTCGACAGGCAGAAGACGAACCAATATACGAGGCATGGGAGCGCTACAGGGAGTTATTACACAAGTGTCCTTTACATGGATTTCCCCTATGGACACAAGTGACAATGTTTTACAATGCCACGAATGCCCCGACACGGATGATGTTAAATGCCTCGGCAAACGGGACACTCCTTGACAAAGCACCTCATAAAGCTATTGAAATATTAAATAAACTCGCAAAGAATGACTTTCAGTTTCCTACATCTAGGCGAGGAGGAGTAAGACGCCAAGCCATGGTAAATGAATTAGACTCATCAAGTTCAGTGGCAGCACAATTGGCCTCTCTTACAAAGATGGTACAAAACCTACAGCTACAAAATATCCGTGAGGTAAAGGTGATTGATTCATAATGTGACTGATGTGGAGGTAACCACAGTTCTGCTGATTACATGAATCAAGAGACTGGTATGTATGTTGGGAACTATAATCGTAACAATATGATGTCCAACACATACAACCCCTCATTGAAGAGGCATCCAAACCTATCATGGAGTAACCCTAACAATGCCTTAAACCCAATCACACAACCTTCTGGATTTCAGCAGTTAATGCAGCAACTGCCGCAGCAACTGCCGCAGCAGGCCCAACAGTCTATACCACAACAGCAGATGCAGCAGCAATCGGTAAGTACACTAGAGGACACGCTAAAGGACTTTATGATGAAAATCGAGTCCTACATGGCATAGAGTAGCAATTTCATCAAGAGGACAGATGCGTTTATGAATAGAACTGAGATGAGGTTGCAAAACCAAGAGGCGGCAATTAAAACGCTTGAAACCCAGGTTGGGCAGTTTGCTCAAACCATTAACACTAGACCACAAGGAGGATTACCTAGCAATATTGAAGTTGCTAAGGTAATGGGCCATGAGCAGTACAAAGCAATCACTACTCGAAGTGGTCTACAGTTGAAGGAAAAGATCCCAGAGAGCCAATTTTAGTCAGCTGATTCAGCAAAAGAAGAGGCCGAGCAAACTAAAGCCGATAACACTGCCTCGGCCGAAAGCACTACAACTCCTAAGTAGCCTACCGAGGCAGTAACAACTCCAGTGGTGCCAAGTATCAAATTTCGAACTAAGGAAACCCTGGATGAGATAAGACCACCACCACCTTTCCCACAAAGGTTAAAAAAGCAAAAAAAGGACCAGCAATTCAAGAAGTTCCTCGACATCTTGAAGCAAGTCCACAAAAACATCCCTTTCGTTGAAGCTATTGAACAAATGCCCAATTACGCCAAGTTCCTAAAGGACATGGTATCAAAGAGGAAACAAATAGGTGAGTTTGAGACAGTGGCTGCTACCCAGGGATGCATGGCAATGCTGCATAACCGCATACCACCAAAGTTAAAAGATCTTGGTTGTTTTACCATACCTTGTGCGATAGGTAAGAGCTATGAAGGTAGGCCCTATGAGACCTTGGAGCAAGCATAAACCTCATGCCCAAATCAGTCTTCCAAAAACTGGAAATTGGAAGGCCGAAACCTACAACAGTGATGCTCCAACTAGCGGATAGATCCTATGTGCAACCCGAAGGCAAAATCGAGGATATACTGGTAAGAGTAGATAAGTTTATCTTTCCTACTGATTTCCTTGTCCTTGATTGTGAAGCAGATGAGAATGCACTGATCATCCTTGGAAGACCTTTCCTTGCAACTGGACGAACCTTAATTGATGTGGAAAATGGAGAGTTGACAATGCGGGTCAATGATCAACAAGTTAAACTCAATGCATTCCACAATTTAAAGAAGTATGATGATCCAGAGGAGTGCAAGGCCATCCACACAATAGACACTAAAATATCCTGCTTGGGCAGCCTACTCGGCAGGATATTCGGTAAAAAGATTAAGCCCAAGGTGGATGAAAACACAGCAAAAAGGAGTGGCCCACAACCGACGCACAATTTGGGCCAAAGGGAGAGAATAATTTTAGGAGATGCATTTGCATGCTCTCCACCAGTAACATGACCTCTCCCCTTTTCTTTGTTAATATATATTAGGGTTAGTTAGTTTATTTTTATTTTTCTAATTATTTTTGCTTTAAGTATTTTTTTCTTTTCGTGTGTTTTATTTTTTTAGGTTAATAAGCAAGAATAAGGGAAAAGTAGTTCACAGCAGTAACTCTGCCGAGGCAATAAAACAGTGTCAGGGCCACAGCAGTCCCAACGGACAGAACAGTGTAACGGCTAGTCTGCCGAGATTCCTGCCGCGACAGAAAAAGGAAACGACAGAAAAGGAAACGGTTACAAAACGGCTAATGGCTTCAACGGTCACAAGGCCGAGGCCTATATAAGAAACGCCTTCCTCTTGAACTATTCACTCTTCTTGTTTTCTTTAGTACTCATAACAATCTCTCTCATATTACTCTCTGCCTACTAACTCTCGTAAAATTTCCAGATTCTCTTCAAGAAAACCTCCAAGAACTCACATCTCTCTATCTTGATGACAACATATAAAAGAATCGCCCCAGTCAACGTCGAAGATCGATTCAACCGATCTTTCATCGCTAGGCAACTTTGGGAAGAACAAGGTTTCCAGCATGCGGATGAAGAAAATTATGGCATTGAGCACTATCTTTTCGACAGAATTAAGTACCCAAATTGGGAAGTTTTCTGTCTGCAACCTGCCCTAGGCGAACGCCACAATCGTGCGGGAGTTCTATGCTCATAGGCCCAGAAAAGACTCTCTCTTTGTTCACTGCCGCGACAGGCCAGTCCAGCTCGATGTCGAGATTATTAACAATTTCTACGGCCTCACCCCTGACAGCGATATCCATGCCGATTTCTTGGAAGATATCACAGCCGAGGACTATGAACTCATCAAAGACGATCTTTGTTACGCGAACACCCCATGGGAAACCGGTACCCATAGAGCCATGCAGATCACTCAAGCAGAACCTGTCCAAGCAATACCGCAGTAGTTCACTGCCGATACTGCTGTCGGGGCCCAGTACACGGTAGACATGCCTGGTATTGCCCACACATCTTCCGCAGCAGACCCATACTAGGAGATCTTGCAACGAATGGCAACAATGGATCTACGACAACAAAGGTACATGGAGTACCAAAGGGATTTCAATGGCACCCTAGCCCAAATGATGTTGCACGCTTTCCCGGACCAAGGAGCACAATTTCCAGAGTTCCCAAGCAACATGTTCGTCACAGATGCACCTTACACCGAGACTACACCAGCCCTGGGAGGACCAAGGCCATTCTTCCATGCAGACCCTCAGCCCCAATACCAGGCTGCAGGCCAATCTAGGGCAGCAGGTTCTGCCGCGGCCTCGTCTACCAGCAGGAGACCATCCAAGAGGAGGGTCGTTTTCAGCACTCCACCCCAATCACTAATCATCATGGGCAGTCTATCGGCTGAGATAGATGCCTATGTGCACCAAATCTCCACCGCCGCCGGACCAAGTACACATCACAACGGAGGAGCCACGGCAATGGGAGAAGGAACGAACGTGATGCTAACCAAAGAGATGGTAGATGTAGAAGAAGGAGAGGAGGTAGAAGCTTCGATGCAAAGAACACCACCCAGTCGAGTCCAACCGCCTAGGCAAGCAAAGGCGCAACCATCACCCTCACCACGGACAAAGCAATCCACAACAAGGCCGAGGAGGAAAATTGTTACAAGCAACTCTTCGGAGTCGCTTTAAATCCTTTTTCCTTTATTCAAATATTAATTGCTTTTACTGTTTTTACTTGCTGCATATGATTCATATTCTGTTTTGCCGTTTATTTCTTCAAATATAAAGCATTGAGGACAATGCTTAAGGATGAAAACTTAGAAGCTCACTATAGGAAGAACTTTAAACACTTTTGGGACTTGTTGGATTATAGGAATTCTTTTAATGAACTTAGGTGATAAAGACTTAGATTTTGGGAAAGTAACTAGAGGTACCTATCACCGGCTCTAGGAAGTATTCTTCTTCATGCTAGAGGTGCCCCAAATTGGCTCTAGTATGCTTTAAGCAAGACTAAAAAAAGAAAAATTTAGTGAAGGGAAAAACACAATCCTTGAGGTGCCCAAAATTGGCTCAAGAATTGGTTGTCTAGAAAAGAAGAGAACACTTAACCCAATTCTACTTGTCTTGAACTTAGAGTTTATCCAAGAAAGTCTTTAATCAAACTTGTCCACAAAAACGCACACACTCACAATTCTTATAGTTTGTTTCTAGGTAAATCCTTAGGTAGCCGAATGGTTAAGACTAAAGAATAGGCCTAGTTATGGTAGGGAGAATAGATGGACATGTAAGACAAAGAGAGAGTAGAGTTCGGCAAATTGATGGTTTGCATTGCTTGAGGACAAGAAATAGTTCGAGTTTGGGGGTGTGATAAGTGCTCAACACACTATCACTTTTTACTCCTTTTATGGGCACTAATCATTAAACATACACTCACTTAAACCAATGCATGTGCTTAATGTGATATATTTAGAAGTTATGTTCATATAGTTACTATTTATAGAAAAAAACATGTTTTACTGTGTTTTCATATCTGTGCAGGAGAACCAATGCCGCGACAGTGACAAGGCCGAGGCAACAGTAGGAAGACAGGAAGCAAGACTATAGGCGATGGAAAGATAATAATCCAAGGAACGTGTCTGGACTTGAAGCCCATGAATCGGAGCTGGCTAGCACAAGGAAAAGCCCAAAGGAAGACCATGCGGGAAAGCCCCTTAGCCGAATATAATCTTCGAAATATATTTTATTATGTACTTAACTTGTTTCCTACTCCAAGTTGTATTCTACTTAGGAAAGGTTTGCCCTAGGTCTAGCCTATATAAAGACCTAGCCACCCAATGTAATAGAACACGGAATACCTAGTGAGAGAGCCGATTTCTACTTTTTTCTTCTTCCTCTCCATCATGTTCTAAACCTTCTTAGGGATTAGGTGAAGGTTATCAAGTATATGTGAGAGGAGATTGTACTTTGTTTTTGATTCAATGCAATAAAGATTATCAAGGTTTGCTTATCATTTGTTATTCCTTGTTTTCACAATTGAGCTTGGGAGAGGATATTGTGAATCATCCATTTATCTAAGCTCGGGAGAGTTAGATTCACGAAAAGGGTAAGTACGGTGTTTCAATTGCGAAATACTAACTCGGCCTAGGGATAGGTTAAGAGTTTCAGCGGCTAAAAGAAGTGTGAGATTAGTTGTTGAGTATAATTGGTTCACGCCGGGAGGTATCATCAAGGACTAGTCATCAACAGCACTCCGACTTAGGGATAAGCGGAGTCATCCAAGGACACTTTGCCGAACTTTGGTAAGATCTGCCCACGAGCAAGGGATTGCTGCGGCAGACGGTATCGTCGTTGCCCAGGTAGTAAACTGCAGTGCTGCCGAGGCAGTGATATACACGATTGCATTGGACAAAGACAAGTCAATCAAATCCACAATACGACACAACTGGATCCTAACCCATCTCTCTCTATATTATTCCAACTCTTTCTTTTTATTTTGTTATTTTAGTTTAGATAATTCAACTCAAGTTAATTGTGTCTTTACTTTTTCCACAGAAGAAGAAAGTGAAAGAAGCATATTAAGTCTACCGGTCCCTGAGGAGACGATAACTTGATAATACTTTTCATTTGTTACTTTCGACGTGTTCACTTGCACTAAACGCGCATATTTAACACGCGACACCACCCTTTCCCTAGAGGCTGAAGAAGCACAATGATGAAGTTTGTCGTGTGTTAAAATTGCGCGTCTAGTGCAAGTGGACACATCGAAAGTAATAAATGATAAGTATTATCGGATTATCGTCTCCACAGGCACTGGTATACTTAATATGTCTTCTTTGTCTTCTTGTTCTGTAGAAAAGTAAAAACACAAGTAATTTGAGTTGGTTCATCTAAACTAAAATAACTAAATAAAAGTAAAGAGTTGGAATAATAGCGAGAGAAGGGTCAGGATCCAGTTGCGTTGTATTGTGGAATTGATTGACTTGTCTCTGCTCAATGCAATCGTATATCACTGCCTCGGCAGCACTGCAGTTTACTGCCTTGGGAGCGACGATACTATCCGCCGCGGCAATCCCTTGCTCGTTGGTAGACTTTACCAAAGTTTGGCAAAGTGTCCTTGAATGACTCCGCTTATCCCTAAGTCAGAGTGTTGTTGATGACTAGTCCTTGATGATACCTCCCGGCGTGAACCAATTATACTCACCAACCAATCTCACACTTCTTTTAGCCGTTGAAATTCTTAACCTAGGCCGAGTTAGTGTTTTGCGATTGAAACATCGTACTTACCCCTTTCGTGAATCTAACTCTCCCGAGCTTAGATAAATGGATGACTCACAATCTCCTCTCCCGAGCTTGAATGTGAGAATAAGGAATAACAAAGGATAAGCAAACCTTGATAACTTTTATTGCATTGAAAAAAAGACAAAGTACAATCTCCTCTCGCATATACTCGACAACCTTCACCTAATCACTAAGAAGGTTTAGAACATAATGGAGAGGAAGAAGACAATTATAAAATTCGCCTCTCTCCCTAGGTATTTTCGTGTATAATACATTGGGTGCCTAGGTCTTTATATAGGCTAGATCTAGGGCAAACCTTTCCTAAGTAGAATACAACTTAGAGTAGGGAACAAGTCAAGTACATAATTAAAATATTTCCAAGTTTAATTCGGCTAAGGGGATTTCCCGCGTGGTCTTGCCTTGGGCTTTTCCTTGTGCTAGCCAGCTCCGATCCATGGGCTTCAAGTCCAGACACGTTCCTTGGATTTTTATCTTTCTATCGCCTATAGTCTTGCTTCTTGTCTTTCTGCTGCTGCCTCGGCATCAGGTCCTGCCTCGGCCTTGTCGCTGCCGCAGCACTGGTTGTCCTGCACAGATATGAAAATGCAGTAAAACGTGCCTTTTTCTATAAATATTATCTATATGAGTACAACTTCTAAATATATCACATTAAGCTCATGCATTGGTATGAGTGGGTGTATATTCGGTGATTAATTCCCATAAAAGGAGTAAAAAGTGATAGTGAGTTGAGCACTTATCAAAGTTCAATATAAGAAATTTGTGGATAAGTTGGATAAGCTATATATAAATGTCCCACTATTGGAGGTAATTGACCATATGCCCACCTACGCTAAATTTTTGAAGGAGATAGTCAAGAAGAAGCGTAATGTTGAGAAGTTTGAGACAATTGCCACGGCAAAAGAATATTGCTCTGCTTTGAGTAATCTACCATCAAAGAAGAAGGATCCAGGTAGCTTCATTATTCCTTGTGCCATTGGAGAAAAGTTTTTTGGGAAAGTACTTTGTGATCTTGGATCGAGTGTAAATCTGATGCCCAAGTCAATTTTCTTGAAGCTTGGCATGGGAAATGCGAGGCCCACATCCGTCATATTACAGCTAGACGATCGTTCCCATGTGAGAGCAAGGGGAAGATCGAAGATGTCATAGTGAGGGTGGACAAGTTCGTTTTTCCATCCGAGTTCCTCATACTTGATTGCGATGCTGATGCTAATACACCCATCATCTTAGGGAGGCCTTTCCTAGCAACCGGTCGCATTCTCATTGATTGTGAGAAGGGTGAGCTTACAATAAGAGTAGCAAATCAATGTGAGAAGGGTGACAACAAGTTAATTTCCAAGGCATTACAAATATATGGGGTGCGACACAAAATTGCCACGGCATATCATCCCCAGACCAATGGGCAAGCCGAGGTTTCCAACCGTGAAATCAAGCAAATTTTGGAAAAAGTGGTGAATCTGAGAAGGAAAGATTGGTCACCGAAGCTTGATGAGGCATTGTGGGCGTACTGAACAGCTTTCAAAACCCCACTAAGGATGTCTCCATTTAAGCTAGTCTATGGCAAAGCATGTCAACTCCCGGTCGAACTAGAGCATAGGGCTTATTGGGCAATCAAGAAACTCAATTTGGACGCCAATTTAGCTGGTGAGAGAAGACTTCTAGAGTTGAATGAGATGGAGGAATTCAGGACCCAAGCTTATGAGAATGCTAAACTCTACAAGGAGCAAACCAAGCGATGGCATGATCAAGCGATTTTGCCACGGCATTTTCATGTGGGACAACAGGTGCTCCTATTCAACTCAAGGCTGAAGCTATTCCCTCGGAAGCTGAAATCGAGGTGGTACGGGCCATTTGAAATTCACCATGTGTATCCCCATGGAGCTGTAAACATCAAAAATCCGGACGATGGGACAATTTTCAAAGTTAATGGCCAGCGTCTGAAGATCTACACTGGAGCCCACGTGATGCGAGATAAACCTACCGCATATCTGATAGATGCATGACATACTGAAATGTCATGGCATTTTCAGTTTACTCCTGTTCATAAATAAATAATCTTTGAGTTTGTTTTTATTTGCTTTTATTTGCTTAATCCTTTTTAATCCGTTCTTTTATTTTTATTAGGTTATTATACACCCTAGGAGGCGGACGGCTGAAGGAAAAAGAAGGAGAAAAGTAGGAAACCCTACTTAGAAACTTTGGGCGGCAAAAGACAAAAGGAGGAGACTTTTCTTTATTTTATTTTGAATTTCAAATTCAACCCTCTCTCTCTCCTATTAAAAACCTGACACCTTTATTCCCCACCCACCAATTAACTCCCTCCACACGTCTCTAGCCTACACCCCCCACTAGGAAACAAATAAAGGTTTCACCTTTATTTTCTTTAACCTTCATCTTCTTCTTCTTCAAACCCCCTCTATAGCCGAAAACCCTCTCCTCCATTAAAGAAAAGTTTCAAGCTTTCTTGCTTTCTCTCCTTACTTTTCACTCAAAGATGGTACGCACAAGACCTTTAGGATCCGCACCACCCCCTCCTCCCATTTTTGTGGACCATGCGACGGAAGAAAGATTCAAGAGCTTCAAGAATCGAAGGATTTTGTTCGAACTAGGCTTCAATCTCTCCGATGAGATGGGACCAGAGGTAAAAGATGTGGTGGCGCAACACCATTGGGAGAAGTTCGTCGCACATCCAGGCTCCGTCAAGGAGTGGACCGCCACACCAAGAAAGAAGAAGAGGCTGATTATGAAACCTATCAGGGAGTGAAGGAAGATTTGTGTTTGCCCAGGACAGAATGGAATGGTCAGCAAGCAGCACAGCGCACGGTGAACCGAGAGTCTCTACTTCCCAACGCTCGGTTGTGGAGCCACTTTGTTCGATACAAGTTGATGCCTACCTCGCATCATACCACTGTAAGTTTGCCCCGCCTTATGTTGTTGCATTCTATTTTATTTGGCTGCCCCATGGATGTAGGGAGGATTATTGTGCAAGAGACGCACGCATGTTGGAAGAGACCCAAGAGCACCCTTGTGTTACCAAATTTGATCACGGCTTTGCGCCAGAAAAAGGATGTCCTAGAACATCAATACGATGAAATTTTAGAACGCATGAAAGGGCTTTCGCCGGAGAAGGTGACCGCCTTAATGGGAAACGTAGATGAGCAGCCAGAATCTTCTCACGCTGCTGCTGCTCGAGGAAGAGCTCCATTCTACAAGGATGAGGCACTAGAGCTGTCCAAGAATGCCCTGGCAAAAGTGGATGACTTGTCCAAAGATCTCAGAGAATTTTTTCTCTACACGAAGCAAAGAGACAAAGTCATCAAAGCTTACCTGGCAGAGTTGCTTCCTCCTCTCGATCAAGAATTTCCCGCTTTCCCGGACTCAATATTGCCCACTGCAAAAGAAAATGCCATGGCATTTATAGCTGCTTCAACTCCGACCAGGCGAGTTGCACCTGATCTAAATCAGGTACCATCCCCAGTTGAGCCGTCAGAGGAGGCACGACCAACAGAGCCGGAGAACGAGGAACAAACCCCAGAAGCGTAATCACCAGCACAAGAGGAAACTCCTGAAAAATGTCAGGACATTTTCAGAGGAGCAAGCCTAGACTCAAGATCAACCGGACCCCACTGCTGAAAAAGAAAAGGAAGCCGAGTTTATTTTTTCACTTTTCGAAGACCCGCCCGCACCGCCGGCACAATAACAAGAAGAACACCACCCAGCAGCTCCGATAGTTGAATCACAAATGCCCTCTCCTCAGAGGAAGAAATCGAAGCACAAACTCAAAATGTCTGCTGGGAAGCTCCCAACCCCACCTTCAGCTGCTAGCAAATCAAAATCACGGGGAGCCGATGAAGAGACTGACCCTGAAGTCAGCCCAACCCCGTTGAAGCGTTGAACCTCGCGTCGAATTGCCACCACACCGCCCAAGTAGACAAGGTACATCTCATTGCATTTCATTTACTTGCATTGCATAGCATATAGTTTAATTTTTTTAGGTGCATTGAGGACAATTCTTGCCTCGAGTTCGGGGGAGGTATCGTTCTTAACTCTTTTTCATGAGCATGATAGCTGCAGTTGTAGAAAAATGCCATAACATTTTTAAAAGTTTAGGTTAAGTTTTTAGTGTTATAGTTAGTGATGCCCGATGATGATATTCCTTATATGGCAATTATTGAATTGAATGCATGACTTGGGATTTGAATAGAACCTGCCTTAGAATTTGGTTGGTCGTGATTATTTTATTGTTACACGAGTGTATGTTCTCCATGCTTAAGAAAGTTAGAAAAATTTTTATAGAATGAAAACTTGAATAACTTAGCATGCTTAAATGAATTTTGATGTTAATAGAGAACCCCCAATAGTTAGTATGAGAAGTTGAAAGTAAATGCCTGGACATATCTGTAGAGGGATGCTCCGCTATGCCATGGCATTTCCGCATTTCCATGTGCATATGAGTTACTGAAAGAGGCACAGGGTGATGCTACACTTTTAACTTGCCATGGCATTGCCTGGATACTGCGTTTAAATAAATGGCAGCTATGGTATGAGTAGAAGGTAGTGTGACAGGCTGGCTCCTCTCGTAGCAGTATGTTAGCATAAAAAAATAAAAAAAAGAATATATATAAAAATATGGGGAGTATTAAAAATATGTTTTAATGAACAAACATGCCTTGCTAGAATAGTGAACATTCCTTAGAATTTTTCTAAGTTAACTAAGCATAGATTAGATACACTCACTAATGCACACACACACTCACATTCGACCTAGTCCTAAGGTAGTGTTCTTGCTATTTTCTCGAGTCTTATATGTTTATGCCATGACATTTTCTGAGGGCTGAACCTCTGACCTATTGCTTGCCTAGATTTTGATTTTGTCATGACATTCTTTCTCTGTTAACTGCTATCCATTGCTTGAGGACAAGCAATAGCTTAAGTTTTGGGGGGTGATAACTCCGCAAAAAGGCTATATTTTTGGCCTTTTACTTAAGTTATTGAGTGCCCTTAGGCTCATATAGGATCATGTAATTGCATTTAGGGTCATAACATTGCTTATAGTCTTTTGGTTATGCCTTGGCATTTTCATATGGTAATAGGTACTATATCACGAGAAAGGTAGTTCTTTTTAGTGGTGTTGTGCAGGGAAGCAGAAACGGAAGTTGAGGCAATTTGTCATGGCATTTGCAGAAGGATAGCAAAAGGAAAATGCCATGGCAAAGCTAGAGAACTCCTGGGCTGAGCTAAACGAAAAAGAGATATTTTGATAAGAGTGCCAGCTGGAGCTACCAAAACCGCTCGGGACCACTAAAGTTGGCTACAACCACCTCAATAGGGGACCACTACCATATTGCCTATATGCGAGCCACCTGGGTAGGGGATCACTGTCACCTCTGCCAGTCCTGCAGAAATGCTAGGACAAAATGAGGGCAGAAATGGTCTTGTACATATCTTTTAGGGTTTTTCACCCTCTTTAAAAGACATGGTGACCTACACAAAAAGAGAGGCTTTGGAGAGAAACAACCAGAAAAGAGAGACCTTTGAGGCGGTCTTTGCGGTGGCAGAAAGCTTGCACCTTTCTCCTCCAAACTCCGGCCAAGGGGACCTCCATTGATAGAGCTCGAAGGGAGTGGTGTACTAGGCACCCGAGAGGGGCTAGCACACCAAGGCGTCCCATGGTGGTTGAAGAGCCGGCGACAGTGCACACCGAGGGTGTCTTCTAGTCCTCCTTCCTTTCTTTATTTTGTTTATCTTTTCATGAGGATGATTGTTAAATGTTTAAGATGTATGTGGATGATTTATCTTAACATTTAGCCTCACCATGTAGCTTTGTTTCGGTGGTTGCTTTTATGGATGATTAACTTTTGTTTCTATTTAATATATTGCCTACTAAGTGTTTGTATATTTGCTTTGCTCATTGTTGGTAATTATTTAAGCATTGTAAGAGGCACAAGAGTGTGCCGTGTTTAGGTACATGTTAGAGCACTCGAGAGAGGCATAACTATAGATCCTTAGATCATCCGAGAGGAGCTAAGGGAGGATCTATGTGAGCAATGGGTTCTAGACTGAAAATAGAGACTAGTTGGATCCTAGAGCACTCGAGAGAGGCGTAGGTGAAGGCTTCAACGACTAAAAGGAGTGTGCTTTACCAATAGACTAAGGTGTCATTCGCATGACAAGCGAAAATACCATGGCATTTTAGAATATCAGGTTCCTATGACTCGAGAGAGAGGGAACACTTTAGAAACCTCTGTCGAGTAGGTATACACCGTAGTGGATATATGTTAGGTAGGGCTAAGGGGTAGGAAACCATAGAAGCCACCATCAGTCATTCCCGAGAGACTTCATCAATAGAGGAGAAGTGTAATATATTGTTTAACGTGTTCCTGCATTCTGTTTATGCCTCCGCATTTACTACTTACTTTCATTGTTTTGCTTGTTACTCAACGATCTCTCTGCTATTCACTCACACACCACCTCCATACATTCACCTTGCCATCATCATCCACACCAGCTCCGATTTCTATGCCGCTTGTCTTAAAACGTCCACCTTATTTTTCTCTTCAGATCGCCTATCATATCGACATTTGCTCTTCAGGTGCTGCCACAGCCTTCAAGTGCTGCCGAGGCGGGTACTAATTTGCATTCCAGTTTCGGCTTCCAGCATCCATCTTCTTGTTTGGCAATTCCTATGATGTAGTTTCCTGTCTAAGAAAGAAAACCATCAAATGCATCTGTTTTATGCCAAATAATAGATAAATTCATGAATTGAGTATTGGGATGTTGAAATATGGAAATAAGCAAAATTATCCAATATTGCCATTAAATCTGTCCTTTATTAGCAATAATCGAGTGGGAGATTGGTATAAAGAATAGGACTTTTAGGCACTCGTCATCAGATGCCAATTTTAAGTAAGGAAAGATTAGGTTGCTAGAAAACAAAAAAGTTTTTTTTTCTTTTGGCTTGAGGATGCAATGAGTGTTGAGACGAACCATGGTGTTTTTGTTGTATCGTTGTTTTGTTTATCATTTCAAGTTGTGATGACGGGTGGTGTTAGGATGAAATCAAATCTTGTCTCTATGAGTTTTATGTTGAGATCTTGGTTTTGGTAGCAAAGGTCTTTTTGATAAGGTGATTACGTGGGTTGGAGTGTTTTAAATGGTATCTTTGTGTCCGCCGCGGCAATCCCTTGCTCGTGGGCAGATCTTACCAAAGTTCGGCAAAGTGTCCTTGGATGACTCCGCTTATCCCTAAGTCGGAGTGCTGTTGATGACTAGTCCTTGATGATACCTCTCGGCGTGAACCAATTATACTCACCAACCAATCTCACACTTCTTTTAGCCGTTGAAACTCTTAACCTATCCCTAGGCCGAGTTAGTATTTCGCGATTGAAACACCGTACTTACCCCTTTCGTGAATCTAACTCTCCCGAGCTTAGATAAATGGATGATCACAATATCCTCTCCCGAGCTCAATTGTGAATTGTGAAACAAGGAATAACAAAGGATAAGCAAACCTTGATAAACTTTATTGCATTAAATCAAAAACAAAGTACAATCTCCTCTCACATATACTCGACAACCTTCACCTAGTCCCTAAGAAGGTTTAGAACATGATGGAGAGGAAAAAGACAAGTGTGGAAATCGGCTCTCTCCCTAGGAATTCCGTCTTGTATTACATTGGGTGGCTAGGTCTTTATATAGGCTAGACCTAGGGCAAACCTTTCCTAAGTAGAATACAACTTGGAGTAGGAAACAAGTTAAGTACATAATAAAATATATTTCCAAGTTTATATTCGGCTAGGGGATCTCCCGCATGGTCTTCCTTTGGGCTTTTCCTTGCGCTAGCCAGCTCCGATTCATGGGCTTCCAGTCCAGACATGTCCCTTGGATTTTATCTTTCGATCGCCTACAGTGTTGCTTCTTGTCTTCCTGTTGCTGCCTCGGCATCAGGTCCTGCCTCGGCCTTGTCGCTGCCGCGGCACTGGTTCTCCTGCACAGATATGAAAAACGCAGTAAAAGTGCCTTTTTCTGTAAATATTATTTATTTAAGTATAACTTCTAAATACATCACAATAGGCACATGCATTGGTTCAAGTGGGTGTATATTTGGTGATTAATGCCTATAAAAGGAGTAAAAAGTGATAGTGTGTTGAGCATTTATTACACCCCCAAACTCGAACTATTGCTTGTCCTCAAGCAATGCAAACCATCAATTTTCCTAACTCTACTCTCTCTTGGTCTTACATGTCCATCTATTCTCCCCACCATAGCTAGGTCTATTCTTTAGTCTTAATCATTCGGTTACCTAAGGATTTACCTAGAAACAAACTATAAGAATTGTGAGTGTGTGCGTTTTTGTGGACAAGTTTGATTAAAGGATTTCTTAGATAAACTCTAAGTTCAAGACAAATAGAAATTGGTTAAGTGTTCTCTCTTCTTTTCGAACACCAAATCTTGAGCCATTTTCGGGCACCTCAAAGATTTGTGTTTTTCTTTTCACTAAATTCCTTTTTTTTAATATTTCTCAAAAAACATACTAGAGCCAATTTTGGGCAGCTCTAGCATGAAGAAGAGACTTTCTAGAGCCGGTGATAGGCACCTCTAATTACTTTCCCAAAAATCTATGTCTTTATCACCTAAGTTCATTAAAAGAATTCCTCTAATCCAACAAGTCCCGAAAGTGTTTTGAAGTTCTTCCTATAGTAAGCTTCTAAGTTTTCATCCTTAAGCATCCTAAGGTTAAGCCTTCTTAACAGAACCTAAACATGGTAAGGAGAAAGATTTCTATAGCCTTAAAGAATAAACTAAGTCAAATACTGATGATAAGCAGTGCAAAAGTGTAGGCAGTTAATTCGAGTAAGGCGGGGAGCATTAAAAAAAATCACTGGAATACTCCCTTTTTGGCAAGGCCGCGGCAGTAGATTGCTGCCTTGGCAGTGAATCTGCACCCCCAAACTCAAACCAAGCATTGTCCTCAATGTTTTATATTAGAAGAGATAAGCGGTAAGACAAAATATGAATCATATGCAGCAAGTAAAAACAGTAAAAGCAATTAATATTTGAATAAAGGACAAAGAATTTTAGAGCGACTCCGAAGAGCTGCTCGTAACAATTTTCCTCCTCGGCCTTGCTGCCGATTGCTTTGTCCTTGGCGAGGGTGATGGTTGCGCCTTTGCTTGCCTTCACTTTGTCTCTGTGCTTAAAGAAAACAAAAGAAAATCAAGAAGTAAATCCTAAAAATAAAATTAAAATTAAAATTCTTCCTAAAAATTACGAAAAAGAAACATATAGAATGTTGCGGCATTAATTTCCCGTAAGAGGGAGTGCGAAGGCATCTTCTAAAGTGATGGTCTCCATAGTCTTCATATCATGTGGCCCAGAGTAGTGTTTTAATCGTTGTCCATTCACTTTGAATTCATGGCCATCTTTTTGTGATTTGATTGTTACTACTCCATGTGGGAAAACTCGAACGACTTCAAATGGCCCTGACCATCTGGATTTTAGTTTTCCTGGAAACAGTCTAAGCCTGGAGTTGAAAAGGAGAACGTGTTGCCCAGGCAGGAACTGTCGCGATAGTAACTTACGATCGTGCCATCTTTTCGTTTTCTCTTTGTAGATCTTGGCATTCTCGTATGCTGCTGTTCGAATTCTACTATCTCATTGAGGTCTAGCAGTCTTTTCTGTCCGGCTTTTTCCCAATCCATATTTAAGTTCTTGACTGCCCAATATGCTTTATGCTCAATTTCGACAGGTAAGTGACAAGCTTTTCCGAATACAAGCTTATATGGAGATGTTCCTAATGGGGTTTTGAATGTTGTCCTGTAGGCCCATAAAGCATTATCGAGGCGATATGACCAATCCTTTCTAGATGGATTTACCACCTTTTCAAGGATCTGCTTTAATTCCTTGTTGGATATTTAAGCTTGCCCATTTGTTTGTGGATGATATGCTATAGCAATCTTGTGGGTGATGACGAGTTTCTTTAATACCGCGGCAATGAGTTTGTTATCAAAGTGTTTGCCTTCGTCACTTATTATTGCTCTAGGGATTCCAAACCTTGTAAAAATATTTTTCTTAAGGAATTTTTGAACTGTCTTGGAATCATTGTGAGGTATGGTGATTGCTTCGACCCACTTTGACGCGTAATCTACTGCCACTAAAATCTAAAGATTTCCTCGAGATGATGGGAAGGGTCCCATGAAATCTATTCCCCAAACATCAAATAGTTCTACTTCCAAAATTGATTGTAATGGCATCTCATGTCATTTTGAAATATTGCCCGTGCGTTGGCATCGATCACAGTTCTTGTAATAGTCGTGGGCATCTTTGTAGAGAGAGGGCCAGTAGAGGCCATATTGTAGTACCTTTGTTGTTGTTCTATTTCCTCCAAAATGTCCACCACAAGGTGAGTCATGACAGTGCTGGAGTACTGCTTTCTGTTCTTCTTCTGGTACGCATCTTCTTATAACCTGATCTGCACAATGTTTAAATAGAAGAGGACCGTCCCAGAAATAATGCTTCACATTATGTTGAAACCTCTTTTTTCGTTATGGTTAAGGTTTTAAGGAATAATGCCACTAACTAAATAATTTACAAGATCAGCATACCAGGGGGTGGCGGTTACAGCAGTAAGGTCTTCTGTTAACGCTGCAGAGATGTATTCAGACAATGCCGCGACAGCTTGGTTGTACACTGTTGCAGCCTCTGTCTCGGCAGTATCCCTTGCGGTTGTAATAATTTCCAATAATTGCTCATCTGGGAATGCATCTTGTATTTCTTCAACTGAGTGGGTATTTGCTCTGTTCTCCAGTCGAGAAAGATGATCGGACACTTGGTTTTCTGTACCTTTGCGATCTTTGATTTCAACATCAAATTCTTGTAGAAGAAGGGTCCATCTAATTACTCTAGGCTTGGCATCCTTCTTCGAAAAGAGGTATTTGATTGCTGAATGATTAGTGTGAACAGTGACTTTTGTTCCAATAAGATATGATCGAAACTTGTCAAAAGCAAATACTACTGCTAGTAGTTCTTTTTCTGTTGTGGTGTAATTGACTTGGGCATCGTTAAGTATTTTACTGGCGTAGTAGATCACATGGAACAAGTTATTCTTTCTCTGCCCGAGTTCTGCCCTGACAGCATGATCACTAGCATCACACATCAATTCAAATGGCAACGACTAGTCAGGTGGGATCACGATTGGTGCAGTGATTAGCTTCTCCTTGAGAGCCTCGAATGCTTCAGTGCATTCCTCATTAAATTCGAATTTCCTGTCTTGTTCAAGCAAGTTGCAAAGAGGTTTAGAAATTTTAGAGAAATTAGAAATAAACCTTCTATAGAAACCTGCATGTCCCAAGAAGCTTCGAATTCCTTTCACAGAAATCGGTGGAGGTAAATTCTTTATCATATCTATCTTGGCTTTATCCACTTCTATTCCTTGTGATGATATTTTATGGCCCAATACGATTCCCTCATTTACCATAAAATGACATTTTTCCCAGTTCAAGACTAGATTGGTTTCCTCACATCTTCGCAACACTTTTTCGAGATTGCCGAGACAGTGCTCAAAGCTGTCCCCAAAGACTGAGAAATCTTCCATGAATATCTCTAAGAAGTCTTCTATCATGTCAGAAAAAATTGCCATCATGCATCTTTGGAAAGTTGCCGGGGCATTGTAGAGGCCGAACGACATCCTTCTAAATGCATAGGTTCCATATGGGCAGGTGAAAGTGGTTTCTTCCTGGTCTTCTGGATCAATGACAATTTGATTGTATCCTGAATAGCCATCAAGAAAATAGTAATAAGGTTTACCAGCAAGTCTGTCAAGCATTTCATCAATAAAAGGTAAGGGAAAGTGATCCTTCTTTGTTGCTTTATTCAACTTGCGATAATCCATACAAACCCTCCATCCGGTCACAGTCCTGGTTGGTATTAGTTCGTTGTTCTCGTTGGTTATGACAGTCATACCAGCTTTCTTAGGTACACATTGTACCGGTCTTACCCATGCACTGTCAGAGATAGGATAAATAATTCCTGCATCGAGCCACTTGATTATTTCCTTACGTACTACCTCCTTCATTGCGTGGTTAAGTCTTCTTTGAGCTTCAACCGTGGGCTTATGGTCTTCTTCTAGGAGGATTTTATGCATACATACCGTTGGGCTTATTCCCTTTAAATCATCAATCGACCACCCAATTTCCTTTCTGTGCTCCTCAGCATTGCTATTAAAGTTTGTTCCTGTTTTGGCAACAACTTAGAAGAAATAATTACCGGCATTGTGTGGTTATCTCCCAAATAAGCATATTTTAATTTTTTAGGTAAGGGTTTTAATTCTGTGACCGACGGTTCTTTATTTACCGATTGTTCATTTTCCCCTTATACTCTAATGGTTCAAAATACCTACCTGGAAGATGCGTTGTCCAATTGGCTTCCTCTTTCTCGATTGTCTCAGTGTTGTTCAAAGTACTATTGTAACAGTCATCCATATCACTGCCGAGACATACCTGTGGTATGTTATTGAGATCACTGCCGAGGCAGTTGTTGCTGAGACAAGGTATTGTACGATCTTCATCCGTGTCATCCAGCATCTGACATTCTTCTTCTAGATCATCATGTCTCTTCATCATTTGACACACATTTAATTTGATTTCTTGATCATTGATTCTCATTGTCAGTTCACATTTTTCCACGTCGATTAGAGTGCGCCCAGTTGCAAGGAAAGGTCTCCCAAGGATGATCGGTGCATTCTCATCTGCTTCACAATCAAGGAAAAGGAAATCAGTAGGAAAAATAAATTTATCTACTCTTACCAGTATATCCTCGATTTTTCCTTCGGGTTGCACATAGGATCCATCCGCTAATTGGAGAATCACTGTTGTAGGTTTCGGCCTTCCAATTTCCAACTTTTGGAAGACTGATTTTGGCATGAGGTTTATGCTGGCTCCAAGCTCGCATAGGGCCTTACCTTCATATCTCTTACCTATCGCACAAGGTATAGTAAAGCAACCAGGATCTTTTAACTTTGGTGGCATGCGGTTATGCAGCATTGCCATGCATCCCTCGGTAGCATCCACTGTCTCAAACTCACCTATTTGTTTCCTCTTTGATACCATGTCCTTTAGAAACTTGGCATAGTTAGGCATTTGTTCAATTGCCTCAACGAAAGGGATGTTGATGTGGACTTGCTTCAAGATGTCGAGGAATTTCTTGAATTGTTGGTCCTGTTTTTGCTTTTTTAACCTTTTTGAGAAAGGTGGTGGTGGTCTCATCTCATCCAGGGTTTCATTAGTTTGAAATTTAATACCTGGCACCACTGGAGTTGTTGCTACCTCGGCAGACTGCTCAGGAACTGCAGTGCTCTCTGCCGGGGTAGTGCTATCAACTTCAGTTTGCTCTACCTCTTCTCTTGCTGGATCAGCTGACTGAATTCGGCTCTCTGGGATCTTTTCCTTCAGCTGTAGACCACTCCGAGTAGTGATTGCTTTACATTGCTCATGGCCCATTACCTTAGCAACTTTAGTATTGCTAGGTAATCCTCTTTGAGGTCTAGTGTTAATGGTTTGAGCAAACTGCCCAACCTGAGTTTCAAGCGTTTTAATTGCCGCCTCTTGGTTTTGTAACCTCATCTCGGTTCTATTCATAAATGCATCTGTCCTCTTGATGAAATTGCTATTCTCTACCCTGTATGATTCAGTTTTCATCATAAAGGCCTTTAGCGTATTCTCTAGTGTACTTACCGGTTGCTGCGGCATAGACTGTTGGGCCTGCTGTGGCAGTTGCTGCATCGGCTGCTGAAATCTAGAAGGTTGGGTGCTTGAGTTTAAGGTATTGCTAGGATTGCTTCATGATAAGTTTGGATGCCTCTTCCATGAGGGGTTGTATGTGTTGGACATCATGTTGTTACGATTATAATTTCCAACATACATACCAGTCTCTTGATTCATGCAGTCAGCAGAACTATGGTTACCTCCACGTAAGTCACAGTATGAATCAATCACCTTTACCTCACGGGTATTTTGTAACTATAGGTTTTGCACCATCTTTGTAAGAGAGGCCAATTGTGCTGCCACTGAACTTGATGAGTCTAATTCATTTACCTTGGCTTGGCGTCTTACTCCTCCTCGCCTAGATGTAGGAAACTGAAAGTCATTCCTTGCGAGTTTATTCAAGATTTCAATAGCTTCCTTAGGTGCTTTGTCAAGGAGTGTTCCGTTTGCCGAGGCATCTAACATCATCCGTGTTGGGGCATTCGTGGCATTGTAAAACATTGTCACTTGTGTCCATAGACGAAATCCATGTAAAGGACACTTGTGCAATAGTTCCCTGTAGCGCTCCCATGCCTCGTACATTGGTTCGTCTTCTGCCTGTCGAAAAGAGGTAATTTCATTACGAATTCTATCATATAAGTTAGTAGGATTAAAACGAGTAATGAAATCACGACAAAGTTCACTCCAAGATCCAATCGATCCTGCTGGAATGCTATTTAACCAAGCCTTCGCCCTATCCCTCAGTGAATAGGGGAATAGCTTTAACCGTAAGACATCTTCATGAACTCCTTGGATTTTTAAAGAATTGCAGATTTCCATGAAGGACTTGAGATGCTGCCTTGCGTCTTCAGTTGCAGATCCACCGAATTGTCCAATTGTATTTAACATATTGAACATAACGGGTTTAAGTTCAAAATGGGCTGCTTCAATCTCGGGTGTAATGAATCCTGGGTTCAGCCCATTTAAATCCTCCCCAAAAAAATCTGTGACAGTCAGCTGCCGCGGCCCAGGTGGCAGCGGAAGACCTCCATTACCGGCAGGTACGTTTTGTCCTGCCTGAACCTCTGCCATGACTCCTCGGATCTGTCTCCTCAATCTTAGCCTTGTTCTTTCGATTTTAGGATCTAACTCGTATAAGGGGTTGGTTGGATTGGCCCTGGTCATACACCAAGAAAAACAAAAGTAAAATAAAAATAAAAATAAATAAGAAAATAAAGAAAACAAAATTTAGTTGTCAGTCCCCGGCAACAGCGCCAAAAACTTGTCGCGTGTAAAATATGCGCGTTTAGTGCTAGTGAACACGTTGAAAGTAATAATTGATAAGTATTATCGAGTTATCGTCTCCTCAGGGACCGGTAGACTTAATATGCTTCCTTCACTTCCTTGTTCTGTGGAAAAGTAAAAACACAATTAAATTGAGTTGAATTATCTAGACTAAAATAACTAAATAAAAAGAAGCGAGTTGGAATAGTATAGAGAGAGATGGGTTAGGATCCAGTTGTGTCGTATTGTGGAATTCATTGACTTGTCTTTGTCCAATGCAATCGTGTATATCACTACATCGGCAGCACTGCAGTTTACTGCCTGGGCAGTGACGATACCGTCCGCCGCGGCAATCCCTTGCTCGTGGGCAGATCTTACCAAAGTTCGGCAAAGTGTCCTTGGATGACTCCGCTTATCGCTAAGTCGGAGTGCTGTTGATGACTAGTCCTTGATGATACCTCCCGGCATGAACCAATTATACTCACCAACCAATCTCACACTTCTTTTAGCCGTTGAAACTCTTAACCTATCCCTAGGCCGAGTTAGTATTTCGCGATTGAAACACCGTACTTACCCCTTTCGTGAATCTAACTCTCCCGAGCTTAGATAAATGGATGATCACAATATCCTCTCCCGAGCTCAATTGTGAATTGTGAAACAAGGAATAACAAAGGATAAGCAAACCTTGATAAACTTTATTGCATTAAATCAAAAACAAAGTACAATCTCCTCTCACATATACTCGACAACCTTCACCTAGTCCCTAAGAAGGTTTAGAACATGATGGAGAGGAAAAAGACAAGTGTGGAAATCGGCTCTCTCCCTAGGTATTCCGTCTTGTATTACATTGGGTGGCTAGGTCTTTATATAGGCTAGACCTAGGGCAAACCTTTCCTAAGTAGAATACAACTTGGAGTAGGAAACAAGTTAAGTACATAATAAAATATATTTCCAAGTTTATATTCGGCTAGGGGATCTCCCGCATGGTCTTCCTTTGGGCTTTTCCTTGTGCTAGCCAGCTCCGATTCATGGGCTTCAAGTCCAGACACGTCCCTTGGATTTTTATCTTTCCATCGCCTACAGTGTTGCTTCCTGTCTTCCTGCTGCTACCTCGGCATCAGGTCCTGCCTCAGCCTTGTCGCTGCCGTGGCACTGGTTCTCCTGCACAGATATGAAAAATGCAATAAAAGTGCCTTTTTCTGTAAATATTATTTATTTAAGTATAACTTCTAAATATATCACAATAGGCACATGCATTGGTTCAAGTGGGTGTATATTTGGTGATTAATGCCCATAAAAGGAGTAAAAAGTGATAGTGTGTTGAGCACTTATCAACATAAGTAAAATATTTGTTTCATTTCCAAGTTTATTCCCACAAGTATTCTTTTCCGTGTGGCCTTTGACTTGGACTTTCTGCTCCCTTCCCAGCTCCGATCCTTGTGCTGCTTGTCTAGAAACGTCCACCTCATTTTTCTGTTCAAGTTTTCTACAATATCGGTACTTGTCCTTCAACTGCTGCCGCGGCCTCAGGTTCTGCTTCGGCCTCAATTACTGCCGCGGCAGTGGATATTCCTGCAATTGCATAAAAGGTTCCGTAAAGCCTGCATTTTCTATAAATATCATCTTTATAAGTCACACAAGTAGAATATCTAAATATCTCACATTAAGTACATGTTTTATTCCAAGTAGGTGTAGTTTAGGTGATTATTGTCCATGAAAGGTGTAAAAAGTGATAGTTATTTAAGCATTTATCAATGGGCTTACTAAACATTACTCGCAACACATAGCCCAAAACAAATAGCCCAACTCACAAATCGAATTATACACACTTAAAACCAAAGCCATAACATTCGGCCCAAACTCCCAAAGCCCATCATCAATTAATTCATCTTTCATAGCCCACCAACCAACTAAACCCACTAACTAACAATAACACCCACTACTTACATATGAATCGGCCCAACAAACAACACCCACCAGCCCACAACTCTTAAACAAGAACATTAGGGTTTCCAACAACTCTTAAGGCAGAAAGGAGGAGGACAAAGGCGACAACAACCTCCCGGTGTCGACTCAGAAAGCAATTCCGACGACGCCATGCAAAACATTTTCCGATGCAACACCCCTAAACAAATTCTAATTCCAAGGAAAAAACCCACTCAACACAACCAAACCGAAAACAATAATCAACTAAAAAAAATCCAAACTCATATCAAATAAAAAGATCTTAACCATAAAAACTTACCGAACCACTTACCCAAACGGATCTAAACAATAAGAGAACTGAACAAATCTTCCACGGTTCATCATGATAGAGAATGAAGAGGAGAAAAACGATTCTTCTAATGACGTTACTAACTCCGATGATGACCAAACAAGCCACGGAACAGGGTGGTCGGAGATCAAAGGGAGAGGGAAAAAATGAGAGATCCGGAGAGAGGGAGTGAGGCAGAGAATAATATGTGGCTGGTGTGGGTTTCCAAAACCCATTTTGCCGAAAATTAGAATTAAACATAAGGGGAAAAGGTCCAATTGCAAGATTGGTCCCTGAACTCATTAGGGTTTTAAAAAAACATATAACTTTTAGATTAAAACAATTTAATCCCTAATTTAAAAAATTAAGATTTAACACAAAATTCCCAAATTAATAGGGTTTCGGAATTTAGGGATTTCAAAATCGAATTCTAAATTAGGGCAAAATTCGGGATGTTACATGATCGATCAATAGGATGGTAGTGCACTAAATATATAAAATGCGTACGTGTGAAATTCTTTAGTGATGCATTAAGGAGAGCTAATGTTACGCGGTATAAGGGACTTTATTGCATTCGGGTTTGCTAACTAACCCGAATGTTGCGTGTCAAAAGTGCGTAAATTGTGCAAGTGAACACGTCACAAGTAATAAAGTGATAAGTATATCATATATCGTCTCCACAGGGATTGGTCTACTTAATATGTCTTATTTTGTCTTCTTGCTCTGAAAAGGAATAAAATAAAAACACAAGTAAGATTGGGGTTGATGAATAATAAATAAAGAAAACTAAATAAAGAGAAGATAAACAGATTAAAGAAGTGGCCAGGATCCAGTTGTGTTGTATAGTGGATTCAATTGACTTTTTTTTGTCCAATGCAATCGCACAAAACTGCCTCGGCAGTACTGCAGATTACTGCCTCAACAACGATGATACTTTTCCGCCGCGGAAATCTCTTGCTCTTGGGTAGACTTTATCAAAGTTCGCAAAGTGTTGTTTAATGACTCCGCTTATCTCTAAATCGAAGTACTGTTGATGACCAGTCCTTGATGATACCTCTCGCCGTGAATCAATTGTAATCACCAACCAATCCCACACTTCTCTTAGCCGCTGAAACTCTTAACCTATCTCTAGGCCGAGTTAGTGTTTCCCGATTGAAACACCGTACTTATTCCTTTCGTGAATCTAACTCTCTCGAAATTAGATAAATGGATTACTTGCAAACTTCTCTCCCGAGCTTGGATGCAAGAATAAAGAATGACAAAGAATAAGCAAACCTTGATATTTTATTGCATTAAAACAAGAAACAAAAGTCAATCTCTTCTCACTAATACTTTACAACCTTCACCTAAGCCTAAAGAAACTTAGAACATAATAAAGAATAAAAGAGAAATCTAAAATCTAAGGTGGAGTCGTCTCTCTATATGATGCTAAGTGCTTTGTGCAGAAAACTCTCCTCCTCTCCTTCCTCTTGGACGACTAGGGATTATATAGGCTTCGTCTAGGGCAAACCTTTCCAAAGTAGGAGTATAACTTGGAGTAGGACACAAGTCAAGTCCATAAATAAAATATTTCCAAGTTTACTCCAACTAGAATTCTTTTCCGCGTGGCCTTTGACTTGGGCTTTCCATGTGCTACCCAGCTCCGATTCATGTGCTACTTGTCTAGAAACGTCCAGCTCATTTTTCTCTTCAAGTCGCCTAGAATATCGTTATTTGTCCTTCAGTTTCTGCCTCGGCATCAGGTCCTGCCTCGGCCTTATTCGCTTCCACGGCAATAGTTTTTCCTGCGCAGACACAAAAGTACAGTAAAACTCGCCTTTTCTATAAATATCATCTTTATATGCTTCAAAAGCAGAATATCTAATTATCTCACATTAAGCACATGCATTGGTCCAAGTGGGTGCAGATTTAGTGATTATAGCCCATGAAAGGTGTAAAAAGTGATAGTGAGTTGAGCACTTATCACACCCCCAAACTCGAACTATTGCTTGTCCTCAAGCAATGCAAACCATCAATTTGCCAAACCTTACTCTCTCTTGGTCTTATGTTTTCATCTATTATCCCCACCATAACTATGCCTATTCTTAAGCCTTGACCTTTCGGCTACCCAAGGGTTTACATAGAAACAAACTATAAGATTTAGTGAGTGTGTGCGTTTTTGTGGACAAGTTTGATTAAAGTCTTTCTTAGACAAACTCTAAGTTCAAGACAAGTAGATTTGGGTTTAGTATTCTCTTCTTAAAACAACAATTTCTTGAGCCAATTTCGGGCACCTCAAGGGTTGTGTTTTTTCATCACTAATTCCTTCTTTCTTTTGATATTCTTTTTAGCATACTAGAGCCAATTTCGGGCACCTCTAGCATGAAGAAGAGTAACTCCTAGAGCCTGTGATAGGCACCTCTAGTCACTTTCTCAAAAATCTAAGTCTTTATCACCTAAGTTCATTAAAAGAATTCTGATAAGTGCTCAACACACTATCACTTTTTACTCCTTTTATTGGCATTTATCACCAAATATTCACCCACTTGAACCAATGCATGTCCTTAATGTGATATATTTGGAAGTTATACTTGAATAGATAATATTTATAGAAAAAGGCACGTTTTACTGCGTATTCATATCTGTGCAGGAAAAACATTGCTGCGGTAGCGACAAGGCCGAGGCAGGACCTGATGTCGAGGCAGCAGCAGGAAGATAGGAAGCAATGTGATAAGCGATGGAAAGACAAAAATCTAAAGAACGTGTCTGGACTTGAAGCCCAAGAATCGGGGCTGGCTAGCACAAGGAAAAGCCCAAAGGAAGATCACGCGGGAAAGCCCCCTTAGCCGAATTCAAACTTGGAAATATAATATTATTATGTACTTGACTTGTTCCCTACTCCAAGTTATATTCTACTTAGGAAAGGTTTGCCCTAGGTCTAGCCTATATAAAGACCTAGCCACCCAATGTAATAGACATCGAAATACCTACGGAGAGCCGACTTCCACTCTTGTTTCTTTCCTCTCCATCATGTTCTCAAACCTTCATAGGGTTTAGGTGAAGGTTGTGGAGTATTTGTGAGAGGAGATTGTACTTTGTCTTTCATTCAATGCAATAAGAATTATCAAGGTTTGCTTATCCTTTGTTATTCCTTGTTCTTGCATTCAAGCCCGGGAGGGAAGTTTGTGAGTAATCCATTTATCTAAGCTCGGGAGAGCTAGATTCACGAAAGGGGGAAGTACGGTGTTTCAATCGCGAAATACTAACTCGGCCTACGGATAGGTTAAGAGTTTCAGCGGCTAAAAGAAGTGTGAGATTGGTTGGTGAGTATAATTGGTTTACGCCGGGAGGTATCATCAAGGACTAGTCATCAACAGCACTCTGACTTAGGGATAAGCGGAGTCATTCAAAGATACTTTGTCGAACTTTGGTAAGTCTGCCCACGAGCAAGGGATTACCGCGGCAGACAACGATATCGCTGCCCAGGTAGTAAACTGCAGTGCTTCCGAGGCAGAGATAAGCGATTGCATTGGATAAAGACAAGTCAATCAAGTCCACAATACAATAGAACTGGATCCTGGCCCATCTTTCTCTCTAATATTTCGACCCTGTTATTTTTATTCAATTACCTTAGTTTAAATAAATCACACCCATTCACTTATGTTTTTATTTTCTACAGAGCAAGAAGATAAAGAAGGCATATTGAGTATACCAGTCCCTGAGGAGACGATAACTCAATAATATACTTATCACTTATTACTTGCGATGTGTCCGCTTGCACTAAACGCGCACTTTTGACACGCGACAAGTTTTTGGCGCCGTTGCCGGGGACTGACAACTAAATTTTGTTTTCTTTGTTTTCTTGTTTCTTGTTTCTTGTTTCTTTTTCTTTTTATTTTACTTTTGTTTTTATTGGTGTATGACCAGGGCGAATCCAACCAACCCCCAATACGAGTTAGATCCTGAGATCGAAAGAACAGGGTTAAGGTTGAGAAGACAAATCCGAGGAATCATGGCAGAGAATTAGGCAGGACAAAACATACCTGCCGGCAATGAAGTTCTTCCGCCGCCACCTGGGCCGCGGCAGCTAACTGTCAGAGATTTCTTGGAGGAAGACTTAAATGGACTAAACCCAGGAGTCGTTACCCCCGAGATTGAAGCAGCCCATTTTGAACTTAAACCTGTTATGTTCAATATGTTAAATACAATTGGACAATTTGGTGGGTCTGCAACTGAAGACGCAAGGCAACATCTTAAATCTTTCATGGAAATCTGCAACTCTTTCAAAATCCAAGGAGTCCATGAAGATGTCTTGCGGTTGAAGCTATTCCCCTATTCACTGAGGGATAGGGCGAAAGCTTGGTTGAATAGCATTCCAGCGGGATCTATTGGATCCTGGAGTGAACTATGTCGTGATTTCATTACTCGTTTTAATTCTACTAATCTATATGACAGAATTTGTAATGAAATTACTTCTTTTCGACAGGCTGAAGACGAACCAATGTACGAGGCATGGGAACGCTACAGAGAGCTATTGCACAAGTGTCCGCTGCATGGATTTCCTTTATGGACACAAGTGACAATGTTTTACAACGCCACGAATGCCCCGACAAGGATGATGTTAGATGCCTCGGCAAACGGCACACTCCTGGACAAGGCACTCGAGGAAGCTATTGAAATTTTAAATAAACTCGCAAGGAATGACTTTCAATTTCCCACATCCAAGCGAGGAGGAGTAAGACGCCAAGCCACGGTAAACGAATTAGATTCATCAAGTTCAGTGGCAGCACAATTGGCCTCTCTTACCAAGATGGTGCAAAACCTACAATTACAAAATAATACCCGTGAGGTCAAGGTAATTGATTCATGTTGTGATTTATGTGGAGGTAACCACAGTTCTGTTGATTGCATGAATCAAGAAACCGGTATGTATGTTGGGAACTACAACCGTAACAATATGATGTCCAACACATACAACCCCTCATGGAAGAGGCATCCAAACTTATCATGGAGCAACCCAAACAATGCCTTAAACCCAATCACCCAACCACAAGGATTTCAGCAGCCAATGTTGCAGCAGCAAGTCCAACAACCGATGTCGTAGCAGCAGATGCAGCAGCAACCAGTAAATTCATTAGAAAACATACTAAAGGCCTTCATGACGAAAACCGAGTCATACATGGCTGAAAACAGTAATTTCATCAAGAGGACCGACGCCTTCATGAACAGGACTGAGATGAGGTTACAAAATCAAGAAGTGGCCATAAAAACGCTGGAAACTCAGGTTGGGCAGTTTGCTCAATGCATAAATACTAGACCACAAGGAAGCCTACCTAGCAATATTGAGGTTGCTAAGGTACTAAGCCATGAACAGTGCAAGGCAATCACTACCAGGAGTGGTCTACAGTTGAAAGAGAAGATCCCAGAGAACCAAACCAAACCAGTGGATCAATCAAGAGAAGAGGCGGAGCAAACCGAGACTGACAACACTGCCCCGGCAGCAAGCACTGCAGCACCTGAACAGTCTGCCGAGGCAGCAAAAATTCCAGTGGTGCCAGGTATAAGATTCCAAACTAAAGAAACCCTGGAAGAGATGAGACCACCACCACCTTTCCCGCAAAGGTTGAAAAAACAAAAACAGGATCAGCAGTTCAAGAAGTTCCTCGACATCTTGAAGCAAGTCCACATCAACATACCATTCGTTGAGGCCATTGAACAAATGCCTAACTATGCCAAGTTCTTAAAAGATATGGTATCAAAGAGAAAACGAATAGGTGAGTTTGAGACAGTGGCTGCCACCGAGGGATGCATGGCAATGCTACATAACCGCATGCCACCAAAGTTAAAAGATCCTGGCTTTTTCACTATACCTTGTGCGATAGGAAAGAGTTATGAAGGAAAGGCCCTATGCGACCTTGGAGCAAGTATAAATCTCATGCCAAAATCAGTCTTTCAAAAGCTCGGAATTGGAAGGCCGAAGCCTACAACAGTGATGCTCCAACTCGCGGATAGATCCTACGTGCAACCTGAAGGCAAAATCGAGGACATACTGGTAAGAGTTGACAAATTTATTTTTCCGGCTGACTTCCTTGTCCTTGATTGTGAAGCAGATGACAACGCACCGATCATCCTTGGGAGACCCTTCCTAGCAGCTGGACGGACATTGATTGACGTGGAAAAAAGAGAGTTAACTATGCGGGTCAATGACCAACAAGTCAAACTCAACGCATTCCACAACTTAAAAAGGTATGATGAGCCAGAAGAATGCAAGGCCATCCGCACAGTAGACAATAAGATATCCTGCCTGGGCAGTCTGCTCGGCAGGATATTCGGCAAGAAAATCAAGCCTAAGATGGATGGACAGACAGTACAAAGGAGCGGCCCACACCCGATACAAAATTTGGGCCTAAGGGAGAAAATAATTTTGGGAGATGCATTCGCATGCTCTCCACTAGTAACCTAGAATCTCCCTTTTACTTTAAATATTATATTAGGGTTAATAGTTTATTATTTTTTTTCTAATTATTTTCGTTTTTAGTACTTTTTCTTTTGTGTGTTTACTTTTTATTTAGGAATAAAAAGCAAAGGTAAGGGAAAAATAGTTCACAGCAGGAACTCTGTCGAGGCAATACAACAGTGTCAGAGCCGCAGCAGTCCCAACGGGAAGAAAAGTGTAACTGCTAGTCTGCCGAGATTCCTGCCGCGGCAGAAAAGGGAACGGTTACAACGGCTAGTGATCTCAACGGTCACAAGGCCGAGGCCTATATAAGAAACTCCTTCCTCTTGAACTATTCACTCTTACTCTCTTGTTTTCGTTAGTATTCTTAACAATTCCTCTCTCAATTACTTTCTGCCTACTAATCCCTTCTAATTTTCCAGATTCTCTTCAAGAAACCTCCAAGAACTTAAATCTTTCTTCCTTGATGGCAACTTACAAAAGATTCGCTCCAGCCAACGTTGAAGATCGATTCAATCGATCCTTCATCGCAAGGCAACTTTGGGAAGAGCAAGGGTTCCAGCACGCGGACGAAGAGAATTACGGCATCGAACACTACTTGTTCGACAGAATCAAATACCAGAATTGGGAAATATTCTGTTTGCAACCTGCCCAGGCAAACGCCACGATCGTGCGGGAGTTCTACGCTCATGGGCCCAGCAAAGACTCTCTCTTTGTTCACTACCGCGGCAGGCCAGTGCAACTCGATGCCGAGACAATCAACAGCTTCTACGGCCTCACCCCGGACAATGATCTCCATGCTGACTTCTTGGACGATATCACTGTCGAGGACTATGAACTTATCAAAGACGATCTTTGTTACGAAAACACTCCATGGGAAACCGGTACAAATCGGGGTTCTGTAACAAGACAAAGCTTGAAGCCGGAGGCCAAGATGTGGAACACCTTCTTTAAACGACGCCTCATCCCAACATCACATAATAGCACGGTGGATCGCAAGAGATTGGTGCTAATCCAATCCATCATCAACAAAAGGACCATCAACGTTGGAGAAATTATCCTACGGGAAATTCACGAGTGCGGTAAGAAAGATCAAGGACCATCGTATTTCCCTTGCTTGATTACGGGTTTATGTGTTTCTGCTGGTGTGCCCATTGAAGAAACCGATGAATACACCCCCCAAGAAGAGGATGGACTAGGGAATTCTGCCACAAAGTCATGCAAATCACACAAGCAGAACCTGTCCAGGCAACACCGTAGCAGTTCACTGCCGATACTGCTGTCGGGGCCCAGTACACGGCAGAGATGCCTGGTACTGCCCACACTTCTACCACAGCAGACCCGTATCAAGAAATCCTGCAGCGCATGGCCGCGATGGATCTTCGACAACAACGGTACATGGAGTACCAACGGGACTTCAATGGAACGGTAGCCCAAATGATGATGCACGCATTCCCGGACCAGGGCGTACAATTCCCAGAGTTCCCGAGCAATATGTTCGTTACTGCAGCACCCTACACCGAGACCACACCAGCCCCAGGAAGACCGCGACCGTTCTTCCATCCGGACCCTCAGCCCCAATACCATGTTGCTGGACCATCTAGGGCGGCAGACTCTACCGTGGCCTCATCTGTCAGCTGAAGGCCATCCAAGCGGAGAGCCGTTTTGAGCACTCCACCAAGATCGCCAATTATCATGGGCAGTCTATCCGCCGAGATAGATGCTTATGTACACCAAGGCTGTACTGCCGCCGGCCCAAGCACACACCACACCGGAGGAGCAACTGCAATGGGAGGAGGAACGGACGTGATGATCACTGAAGAGATGGCGGATGTTGAAGAAGGACAAGAAGTAGAAGCCCCGATGCATAGGACCCCACCCACTCGAGTCCAGCCGCCGAGGCAAGCAAAGGCGCAACCATCGCCCTCCCCAAGGACAAAGCACTTGGCATCTCGGCCACGGAGGAAAATTGTTACGAGTAGCTCTTCGGAGTCGCTCTAAAATTCTTTGTCTTTTATTCAATATTCACTGCTTTTACTGTTTTTACTTGCGGCATATAATTCCTATTCTGTTTTGCCGCTTATTCCTTCCTAATATAAAGCATTGAGGAAAATGCTTGGTTTGAGTTTGGGGGTGCAGATTCACTGCCAAGGCAGCAATCTACTGCCGCGGCCTTGCCAAAAAGGGAGTATTTCAGTGAATTTTTTTTTTATTTTTATGCTCTCCGCCTTACTTGAATTAACTGCCTACACTCTTGCACTGCTCATCATCAGTATTGCCCTAGTTTATTCTTTAAGGCTATAGAAATCTTTCTCCTTACCATTTTTAGGTTCTGTTAAGAGAGCTTAACCTTAGGATGCTTAAGGATAAAAACTTAGAAGCTTACTATAGGAAGAACCTTAAACACTTTTGGGACTTGTTGGATTATAGGAATTCTTTTAATGAACTTGGGTAATAAAGACTTAGATTTTTGGAAAGTAACTAGAGGTGCCTACAACCGGCTCTAGAAAATCTCTTCTTCATGCTAGAGGTGCCCGAAATTGGCTCTAGTATGTCTTAAGGGATATTAAAAAGAAAAGACAAAAAGGATTTTAGTGAAAAGAAAAACACAAGTCTTTGAGGTGCCCGAAACCGGCTCAAGATTTGGGGTAAAAAAAAAAGAGAAGACTTAACCAATGTCTATTTGTCTTGAACTTAGAGTTTATCTAAGAAAGCCTTTAATCAACTTGTCCACAAACACGCACACACACACAATTCTTATAGTTTGTTACTAGGTAAATTCTTAGGTAGCCGAATGGTTAAGGCTAAAAGATAGGCCTAGCTATGGTGGGGAGAATAGATGGACATGTAAGACCAAGAGAGAGTAGAGTTCGGCAAATTGATGGTTTGCATTGCTTGAGGACAAGCAATAGTTCGAGTTTGGGGGTGTGATAACTGCTCAACACACTATCACTTTTTACTCCTTTTATTGGCATTTATCACCAAATATTCACCCACTTGAACCAATGCATGTGCTTAATGTGATATATTTGGAAGTTATACTTGAATAGATAATATTTATAGAAAAAGGCACGTTTTACTGCGTATTCATATCTGTGCAGGAAAACCATTGTCGCGGCAGCGACAAGGCCGAGCCAGGACCTGATGCCGAGGCAGCAGCAGGAAGATAGGAAGCAGCAGGAAGATCACGCGGGAAAGCCCCCTTAGCCGAATTCAAACTTGGAAATATAATATTATTATGTACTTGACTTGTTCCCTACTCCAAGTTGTATTCTACTTAGGAAAGGTTTGCCCTAGGTCTAGCCTATATAAAGACCTAGCCACCCAATGTAATAGACATCGAAATACCTACGGAGAGCCGACTTCTACTCTTGTTTCTTTCCTCTCCATCATGTTCTAAAACCTTCATAGGGTTTAGGTGAAGGTTGTGGAGTATTTGTGAGAGGAGATTGTACTTTGTCTTTCATTCAATGCAATAAGAATTATCAAGGTTTGCTTATCCTTTGTTATTCCTTGTTCTTGCATTCAAGCCCGGGAGGGAAGTTTGTGAGTAATCTATTTATCTAAGCTCGAGAGAGCTAGATTCATGAAAGGGGTAAGTACGGTGTTTCAATCGTGAAATACTAACTCGGCCTAGGGATAGGTTAAGAGTTTCAGCGGCTAAAAGAAGTGTGAGATTGGTTGGTGAGTATAATTGGTTTACGCCGGGAAGTATCATCAAGGACTAGTCATCAACAGCACTCTGACTTAGGGATAAGCGGAATCATTCAAGGACACTTTGCCGAACTTTGGTAAGTCTGCCCACGAGCAAGGGATTGCCGCGGCAGACAACGTTATCGCTGCCCAGGCAGTAAATTGCAGTGCTGCCGAGGCAGAGATAAGCGATTGCATTGGATAAAGACAAGTCAATCAAGTCCATAATACAATACAACTGGATCCTGGCCCATCTTTCTCTCTAATATTTCGACCCTGTTATATTTATTCAATTACCTTAGTTTAAATAAATCACACTCATTCACTTGTGTTTTTATTTTCTACAGAGCAAGAAGATAAAGAAGGCATATTGAGTATACCAGTCCCTGAGGAGACGATAACTCGATAATATACTTATCACTTATTACTTGCGATGTGTCCGCTTGCACTGAACGTGCACTTTTGACACGCGACAAATTCCTATAATCCAACAAGTCCCAAAAGTGTTTTTAGGATCCATCTTATAGTAAGCTTCTAAGCTTTCTTCCTTAAGTATCCTAAGGTTAAATTTTCTTAACAGGACCTAACCATGGTAAGGAGAAAGATTTCTATAGACTTAAAAGAATAAACTAAGGCAATACTGATGAAAAGTAGTGCAAAAGTATAGATAACAATTCAGGTAAGGTGGTGGACATAAATTTTTTTTGAAGAAACACTTAAATACTTTCTTTCATGGCAAGACTGTGGCAGTAGATGGCCTCGGCAGTGGATCTACACCCCCAAACTCGAACCAAGCATTGTCCGCAATGCTTATAAATAGCACACAACAAGATATAAAGAAGAAAACAAGACAAGTAAAAATATATTAAGGCATGAATATGTAAATTTTTAAAGAGATTCGGAGGAGCTGTTGGGAACAATTATTTTTCATGGCCGTGCTGACTGTTTGAATTTTGATGATGGAGATGGTTGAGTTTTGGCTTGTCTTGGTGGTTGGACTCTCGTTGGTGGTGTCCGTTGCATTGGAGCATCCACTTCTTCTCCTCCTTCCTCGTCGGCAATTTCCTCGGTGACCATGATGTTTGTCCCGCCTTCATTTGTTGCGTCTGCCCAGGCATGGTGAATGATTGGCCCGACAACGGTTGAACTTTGATGTACATAGGCATCTATCTCTGCTGATAAACTACCCATAATGATAGGGGATCTTGGTGGAGTGCTGAAGACTGCCCTCCTCTTTGAAGGTCGTTTGTTGGTAGATGATGCCGCGGCAGAGTCTGCTGCCCTAGATGGGCCAGCAGCATGAAATTGTTGCTGAGGGTCAGTGGGGAAAAATGGTCGTGGTCCTAGAGATGGATTCGTCTCAGTGTAGGTTACAGCTGTGACAAACATGTTTGGAGGAAACTCGGGAAACTGCACCCCTTGGACGAGAAAGTTATGGAGCATCATTTGGGCAAGTGTGCTATTGAAGTCCCTTTGATACTCTATGTATCGTTGTTGCCTAAGATCCATAGCTATCATCCTTTGAAGTATCTCCTAGTATGGGTCTGCTGCGGTAGTGGTGTGGGCAGTGTCAAGCATGTCTGTCGTGTATTGGGCCCCGGCAGCTATGTCAGCAGTGAACTGCTGAGGGGTTGCCAGGACTGGCTCTGCTTGTGTGATCTGCATGATTTTTTGGCAGAAGTCTCTAGTCCACCCTCATCCATGGGCTGTGAATTCATCCGTTTCTGCCATTGGTACACCTGCAGCAATACAAATACTAGTGATTAAACAAGGGAAATATAAAGGTCCTCTATCTTTCTTACCTCATTCGTATATCTCCTTTAAAATTATTTCTCCAACATTGATGCTCCGTTTGTTGATGATGGATTGAATGAGCACCAATCTTCGTCGGTCCACCGTGCTATTGTGGGAAGTTGGGATGAGGCGTCTTTTGACAAAGGTATTTCAAAGCTTGGCCTCGGGCTTAAGATTTTGCCTTGCTACCGGTCCTCTATGGGCACCGGTTTCCCAATGAGTATTCTCGTAGCAAAGGTCGTCTTTTATCAGCTCATAATCTTCGTTGGTGATGTCCTCCATGAATTCAACATGATCATCACGTTCAGGTGTAAGGTCGTAGGATAGGTTGATTGTCTCAACATCAAGTTTGACAAGCCTGCCTCGGTAGTGGACATAAAGAGAGTCCTTGCTTGGCCCGTGAGCATAGAATTCTCGTACGATGGTGGCATTGTCCTGAGCAGGTTGTAGGCAAAAGATCTCCCAATCTTGATACTTGATCTTGTCGAAAAAATAATGCTCAATGTCGTAATTCTCCTCATCGGAGTGTTGTAACCCTTGCTCTTCCCATAGCTGCCGAGCAATGAAAGATTTGTTGAAGCGTTCTTCAACAGCGGCGGGGGCGAATATGTTGTATGAAGCCATGTATGAATGGTGAAGATTTGAGGATCTTGGAGAGTTTCTTGGAAAGGTTCTGAAAATTCTAAGAAATCTTAGAGATAGACAGAAAGTATTGTGAGAAAGATATTAGCAATTAAATCTAAAGAAAAAAATCAAGAATGCAAGAGTGAATAGTTCAAAAGGAAGTGCTTATATAGGCCTCGACCTTCTAGCCGTTTGAACCACTAGTCGTTTTGTAGCCGTTAGCCTTTACTACCGTTTGCCTTTACTACCTCGGCAGGAATTTCGAAAGACTAGCCGTTACACTGTTCTGCCTGTTGGGACTATTGTGGCTTCTGACACTGTTTTCTGCCTCGGCAGCACTTTTCCTGCTGTGAACTATTTCTCCTTTATTCTTGCTTATTGTCCTAAAAATTAAACATAAACAAAAATAATTAAAGGTCAAATATAATAAAAATTTTAACTCTAAACTAAACTAATCTTAATAATATAAAAATTAAAGGAAAGAGATTATGTCACTGATGGAGTGCATGCAAATGCATCTCCTATGGTGATTATCTCTTGTTTGCCAGAATGGTGTCTCAGAAGTTGGCCATTCTTTTTGACTTCATGTCCATCCCTTTTTGTTTTGATCTTTATTGCATCCCGTATGTCTGGACAGTATGTTGTCTTTTTGGTTTCCTCCACTTCTGGCTTAATCTTCTTGTCCAATATTTTGCAGAGCATGCTGCCGAGGCAGTTGCTGCTGAAACAGGATATCTTGGTGCCTGCATCTGTGGTGTGGAGGACTTTGCATTCTTCTACATCATCATATCTTTTCAAATTGTGAAAGGCATTGAGTTTGACTTGTTGGTCATTAACCCTCAATGTTAACTCTCCTTTTTCCACATCTATGAGTGTGCGTCCAGTGGCAAGAAAAGGTCTCCCCAAGATGATCGGTGCATTGTCATCTGCTTCATAATCAAGGACAAGGAAGTCAGCAGGAAAAATAAATTTATCAACTCTTACCAGTATATCCTCGATCTTTCCTTCAGGTTGCACATATGATCTATCCGCAAGTTGGAGCATCATTGTCGTGGGTTTTGCCCTTCCTATTCCAAGCTTTTGGAAGACAGATTTAGGCATTAAGTTTATGCTTGCTCCAAGTTTGCATAAGGCCTTTCCTTCATAGTTATTACCTATCGCACGAGGTATGGTAAAGCATCCAGGATCCTTCAGTTTGAGTGGCATGCGATTGTGCAGCATTGCCATGCATCCTTCAGTAGCAGCCACTGTTTCGAACTCACCAATCCTCTTTCTTTTAGACACAATGTCTTTCAAGAACTTAGCATAGTTGGTCATTTGTTCAATTGCCTCTACCAATGGCAAGTTGATGTGGACCTATTTTAAAATATCTAAGAATTTTTTGAATTGATGATCCTGTTTTTGCTTTTTCAACCTTTGTGGGAAAGGTGGTGGGGTTTCATTAGTTTGGAATTTAATACCTGGCACCACTGGGTTTTTATCTGCCTCGGCAGCTGGTCGAGGTACTATCGAGTTCTCTGTTGGGGCAGTGCTTTCTGCTGTGACATGATCCGTTTGTTCAGCATCCAAGTCCTCTTTTTCTTGTTCTTCTGGTGGGACTTTGTCTGCTGGGTTTCCTACTTTCTCCTTTAGTTGTAGACCACTCCTAGTAGTGGTTGCTTTGTACTGTTCATGGTCCATTATCTTAGCAACTTCAGTATTGCTAGGTAATCCTCCTTGTGGTCTAGTATTTATGTTCTGGGCAAACTGTCCAACCTGAGTTTCCAGTGCCTTAATTGCTGCCTCTTGGTTCTACAACCTCATCTCAGTTCTATTTATGAATGCATCTGTTCTTTTGATGAAATTGCTATTTTCTGCCATGTATGATTCAATTTTCATCATAAAGGCCTCCAGAGAATGTTCCGGTGAATTTACAGGCTGCTATTGATGCATTTGCTGCTGCAGCAATGGTTGCTGGACCGGCTACTGCGGCAGATGTTGCATTGGTTGTTGGAAACCTGGGGGTTGAGTAATTGGATTCAAGGCATTGTTAGGATTACTCCATGAAAAATTTGGATGCCTTTTCCATGAGGGGTTATATGTGTTGGACATCATATTTTTTTGGCTATAGTTTCCAACATACAGGCTGGATTCTTGAGTCTGCATACATTCAGAAGAATTGTGGTTACCTCCATATAAATTGCAAAAAGAATCAATGGCCTTAACCTCATGGGTATTTTGCTGAGCATGTTTTGCACCATCTTGGTAAGAGAGGCCAATAATACTGCCACTAAATTTGATGTTTCTAACTCATTCACTGTGGCTTGGTGTCTTACTCCTCGCCTTGATGTAGGGAATTGAAAATCGTTCTTGGCGAGTTTGTTCAAGATTTTAATAGCTTCCTCAGGTGCTTTATCAAGGAGTGTTCCATTGGCAGATGCGTCTAACATCATCCTGGTTGGGGCATTGGTTGCATTGTAAAACATGGTTACTTGTGTCCACAAGGGAAATCCATGTAAAGGACACTTGTGCAGTAGCTCCCTATAGCGCTCCCATGCCTCATACATTTGTTCATCATCTGCCTGTCGAAAAGAAGTAATTTCATTACGTATACGATCATATAAATTAGTAGGATTGAAATGCGTAATGAAATCACGGCAGAGTTCAGTCCAAGATCCAATAGATCCTGCTGGAATGCTATTTAACTAGGTTTTTGCCCTATCCCTCAGTGAATCAATTGTAATCACCAATCAATCCCACACTTCTCTTAGCCGCTGAAACTCTTAACCTATCTTTAGGCCGAGTTAGTGTTTCCCGATTGAAACACCGTACTTATTCCTTTCATGAATCTAACTCTCTCGATATTAGATAAATGGATTACTTGCAAACTTCTCTCTCGAGCTTGGATGCAAAAACAAAGAATGGCAAAGAATAAACAAACCTTGATATTTTATTGCATTAAAACAAGAAACAAAAGTCAATCTCTTCTCACTAATACTCTACAACCTTCACCTAAGCCTAAAGAAACTTAGAACATAATAAAGAATAAAAGAGAAATCTAAAATCTAAGGTGGAGTCGGCTCTCCATATGATGCTAAGTGCTTTGTGCCGAAAACTTTCCTCCTCTCCTTCCTCTTGGACGGTGATAAGTGCTCATCTCACTATCACTTTTTACTCCTTTTATGGGCATTAATCACCAAATATACACCCAATCGGACCAATACATATACTCAATGTGATATATTTAGAAGTTATGCTTATAGAGTTAATATTTATAGAAAAGGCATGTTTTACTGTATTTTTATATCTGTGCATGAGAACTATTGTCACGGCAGCGACATGGCTGCGGCAGGACCTGATGCCGAGGCAGTAGCAGAAAGATAGGAAGTAAGACTGTAGGCGATTGGAAGATAAAAATCCAAGGGACGTGTCTGGACTTAAAGCCCATGGATCGGAGCTGGCTAGCATGAGGAAAAGCCCAAGACAAGACCACACGAGAAAGCCCCTTAGCCGAATTAAACTTGGAAATATTTTAATTATGTACTTGACTTGTTCCCTACTCCAAGTTGTATTCTACTTAGGAAAGGTTTGCCCTAGGTCTAGCCTATATAAAGACCTAGCCATCCAATTTACCTAGGACGGAATACCTAGGGAGAGAGAGCCAAATTCTATACTTGTCTTCCTTATCTCCATTATGTTCTAAACCTTCTTAGGGATTACGTGAAGGTTGCTTAGTATATGTGAGAGGAGATTTTACTTTGTCTTTGTTTCAATGCAATAAAATTATCAAGGTTTGCTTATCCTTTGTTATTCCTTGTTCTCGTATTCAAGCTCGGGAGAGAAGTTTGTGAGTAATCCATTTATCTAAGCTCGGGAGAGTTAGATTCACGAAAGGGGTAAGTATGGTGTTTCAATCGCGAAATACTAACTCGACCTAGGGATAAGTTAAGAGTTTCAGCGGCTAAAAGAAGTGTGAGATCGGTTGGTGAGTATAATTGGTTCACGCCGAGAGGTATCATCAAGGACTAGTCATCAACAGCACTCTGACTTAGGGTTAAGCAGAGTCATTCAAGGACACTTTGCCGAACTTTGGTAAATTCCAAACCACGAGCAAGGGATTGCCACGACGGACAAGTACCGTCGCTGCCAAGGCAGTAAACTGCAGTGCTGCCGAGGCAGTGATATACGATTGCATTGAGCAGAGACAAGTCAATCAAGTGCACAATACAACGCAACTGGATCCTGACCCATCTTTCTCTGATATTCAAATCTCTTTATTTTACTTAGTTATTTCAATTTAGTTTCATCACACCCAAAACTATTTGTGTTTTTTACTTTCTACAGAACAAGTAGACAAAGAAGACATATTAAGTCTACCAGTCCCTGTGGAGACGATAATCCGATAATTACTTATCACTTATTACTTTTAATGTGTCCACTTGCACTAAACACGCACTTTTAACACGCGACAGACGGCTAGGGATTATATAGGCTTGGTCTAGGGCAAACCTTTCCTAAGTAGGAGTATAACTTGGAGTAGGACACAAGTCAAGTCCATAAATAAAATATTTCCAAGTTTACTACAACTAGGATTCTTTTCTGCGTGGCCTTTGACTTGGGCTTTCCATGTGCTACCCAGCTCCGATTCATGTGCTGCTTGTCTAGAAACGTCCAGCTCATTTTTCTCTTCAAGTCGCCTACAATATCATTACTTTTCCTTCAGCTGCTGCCTCGGCATCAAGTCCTGCATCGGCCTCTAACGCTGCTGCGACAATAGTTTTTCCTGCGCAGACACAAAAGTACAATAAAACTCGCATTTTCTATAAATATCATCTTTATATGCTTCAAAAGCAGAATATCTAATTATCTCACATTAAGCACATGCATTGGTCCAAGTGGGTGTAGATTTAGTGATTATAGTCCATGAAAGGTGTAAAAAGTGATAGTGAGTTGAGCACTTATCACCGGACAATAAGGTGAGTTTGTCATGGTGGATTAGACCTCCATGTAACCTCGTTCAAGGGACCGATCGAGAGTTTTTTTATCCCAACGATTAGTGGTAGACTAATCGGATCCCTAATACCAATATGGTTTAAAAAGCAAGTGTTTTTACTTTGCAATAAGAATTGCATGTGTTGAGAATTGTGCACAAGAGTTTTGATTTAAGCATTGCTATGAGTAGCATCTAAGACTTTTGTTTTTCTGATTAAGCATTTGTTTTCAAAAAGGGATTTTGAAAATGTTTTGTGTCTTGGGAGCCATGGCCACTTGCTGATTTTCTAAAGATGTCCTTGTTAGCCATAAATGTTTTTCAAAGAGTATGACTTAGTTTTTAAACTTGATTTTTGTTTATTATGGGTTGCATTGAAAGGTATTTTAAATATGGTTTTATTCACTCACTAAGGTTATGCTTACCCTTTCATTTACCTTGCAATATAGAGTATTTAATGTGGAGGCAACAAAGAGAATCAAGGATCCAGGTAACTGCTAAGTGAAAGCTCAAGTATTTTTTATAACATTAGTAGTAGTGAGAGAGCAATGTGGATAGTTTATCATTGTGAATATTGTTTATGCTTTTGAGACTTGAAATGGTTATATGCTTATACTTATTTGATGAATATCAACATTTATGTTAGCTCGTGACTTGGTCTTGAATTACCTATTGGTATTCCTTTAGTTATAATAAAGTTATATTGAAGTTTGATTCTTGTTATCTCTATGTGTGAAATTGAGTGTTGTGGATAATAAAACATGATTATTTTGAGTTGATTCTATGATGTGGTTATTTAGGCTAGAATGCATCTAGAAATCATGTTGAGTATATTGATGTTTTTCTTATATGTGTTTTATGAGATTGTCAAACTGTTACGTATGCTTTTAGGAGTTTGGATATATTCTTGCTAACTAGGTTGCATTGTATCTAGTAAGTTTTGTATGATATGTGGATAAAGTGTATTTAGGATGAAATTTGAAATGCAGGCATGTAATGAACCTAATTAAAGATTGGTAACACTAATTTCATAATTAGTCCTTTAGTTTTTGGAAAAGTACATTTTGGTTCCTGAAGCATGTTTGTACGTTTTAGGACTCGTTCCTTATTTGTTTCCTCTATAATTGAATATAATCTATGCATGGAAATGTAGGATCAAAATATAAGCATCTAGATAAGATACAAAAAAGTAACAGTAAAATTTTTAGGATAGTTTATCGGGGCGAGTCTCCTAATTAATCTCGGTATTCCCCGTGTAGCTCGTTCAAGTCGGGTTTTATCTAGACCGGGTCAAGGGGGTCATAGCCATTGAATAAGGGAAACTTGGTGATGGATTGTGTCTTATACATTTTTTCCCAAATGTGGATGCCATGGCTTGATTTGATGGATTCATCAACACTTCTTGGATTTTCTCTAGAGGATGTTAATCCCTTAAAGAGTGTGGCTCTGATACCAATTGTTGAGTTAATTAATCAATGGAATTTAGCCAAGAGAGGGTAAATTGTTATTTTAAAAAATTATAGGAAGATTGGAAAAATGGAAAAGTTAAAGAACACACGATTTATAGTGTTTCAAGCTTTGAACAAGTTCTACATCCACTATATTAACTCCCACTAAGGATTTTCTATTTAATTCACTATCGTATTCAACCTTTTTCTAGGTTCAAGAGATAAACTTTACAAACAAGTCAATCTTTTTACTCAAAGATTAACTTAACCTCACAAGGTTACAAGAAATTGAAGAATGACAATCTAATGTTTTTCTCACAAAAATATTTGCCCCAATTACATGTATAATACTCCTCAAACTCAATTATAAAAGATTGAAATAAAGTACAAAGAATGGGTGTATAAATTTAACAATAAAGTGCCTGGATTTAGATTTGGATGAATGGATGTTTGCTTGAAGATTAATGTAACCCCCTTAGCCAGGCCTAGACGGAACCGACACCAATGGGTTACACGGGGAATATCGAACCAAACCCGCGAAGGTCCGATTCGATAAACAACCCTGAAACCGATATATATTTTTTTTTCTTATCTAGATGCATAATTAATTATGTTCCTAAAAGTCTTGATCTCATACAAACCATTAACGAAAACAATCCGATCACATACAAGCATTCAATTAAACACTTAAGTAAATTAAGGACTAAAACGTAAAACTTTTATGTACTAATGAAAAATTAAAAATTCTTTCCATCAAGGTGTAATTAAGTATACAAGTATCCCTTACGGTGAATCTCAAGTCACACGGAGCATTCTAACATCATCAATTGCATGTTTCATTAATCTAGGGACCAAAATGTAAATCTTACAAATTATAAGGACTTCGTCAAAATTAAGTTATCCATCTTGAAATTTAATCAACTTTATGCATCCATGTGAAATTTTAGCTCAAAATAACATCTGTAGATACCTTGATTGAACAAAGAAGGATATTCGGGACTAAAACGCAATTTCCAGCAACTTCCATTTCCTGGCAGCAAAAGGTTTTGAAACCTTTCTTAGAGGTTTCGAAACTTTATGTAAAAGGTTTCGAAACTTCACCGAAGGTTTCGAAACTTTTCGCGTCCAGTAAGGGTCCAGAATCAAAATTTGCCTGAAAGGTTTCGAAACTATTTGACAAAGGTTTCAAAACCTTTCCTGAGGTTTCGAAACTTTGTGCCTGGAACCTAAAAATTCCGTCACACCAAGTGAATTCAACCGACTCAAGACACAGCCATTAATCACCATCCACTATATGCATAATTCCTAAACACAAAGAACAATTTTAAGCACACATTTATCACAACAAAGATCCCATACAATCTATAGGCATGCTTCCTAAAATATGGATTAAATTCAAAGATGTTGATGCATGCACATGCTTCAACAATCCAAACAACACATATTCAATCAATTAACAATCCAAAACATTATAGGTCTTATAACAACAACACCAAAGCAAAAATTATACACTACACATGGGTTTGTTTTACACATTGCCAAGCCCTAATTATTTGCCAAAACATACCAAAATTGAGATAATCTTACCCTTGGCTCCCTTGCCCCGAACGTAGCCTCCAAAGACACTATTTTTCTGCAAGTATGAAAAGGGAGAGCTTAAGCACAACATGCTTAGTGAGGAAGCTCTAAAACAAGTTCAAAATCATTTATAAATTCATACTTGCATTTCTCATGCTTATTTGAAATATGTAAAACCAAATCATGCTTATTAACAATGTCAAAACATTTCATGTATCATGCACCAATAAATCACTCCATTTCATATATGCATATTGGCTTCCTAGTGATCACTTAATATAAACTTTTAGTTCACCGAATACACGGATTCCTTTTTTCATAATTGGAGACACTTTGTCTCAACATGCATCGGTCGGACACATAGTCACCCTTGTATACATGTTACCCCCACTACGCACGGTCGGACACAAAGTCACCCTTGTTTACGCATGGGTCAACTATATGCACGGTCGAACACAAAGTCACCCTTGTTTACATATAGGCAAGCTCTACACGCACGGTTGGACACAAAGTCACCCTTGTTTACGTGTAGGCAAACTCTACACGCACGGTCGGACACAAAGTCACCCTTGTTTACGTGTAGGCATCATCATTATTCTCATTATTTTTATAGTGCACTCAATCCTAATGACATCTCATTTGTATTCGAATCTAAGGTTAGTGTCACTAAGACAATATCAATTCCAATCATGCATGTTAACTTGCTGCTCATAATGCACTCATTAAATGTTCATCATGTGAACTAAAATCATGCTCAACGGCTTTATCAACATAGGGCAAATAACCTCACCATATTCCAAATTCTTTTTCATGCTTACATAAGCCATGAATTCCTTTATAAACCATGCATTTTCAGCAATTAACATATGCATGCATCATTTCCAAAATCAAATATATGCAATTCTAAAATCATATTAAAACATTGTTCACATATGTGCCATTACCGAAAAAGCCGAAACTTGAGATAATGCATCAACATCATTTAAACCACTTACTCTTGAACTATGGAAAGTTTTCACACTATTCCATAGCCCCCAAAACAGAACCGAACCAATTCGATTCACTTTAAATCCAAAACCACTCACCGACAAGCGAAACGAGCCTCACCGATGCTCCGATGGCAACGCCAACACACCAGCCACTTATGCACCTTCTTGCACTACCTCTACAACATTAAAAGCATAGCATATTCACATTACAACATGCTCAAAACAGCAGCCACATTTAACCCTCACAAAACTATCGAAAACCTAGCCTAAAAGACTGAAACCAAGCCGAAACGCAACCGAAACAACATCAGCCCAAAACCTAATGAATCTAACATCTAATCCACTACAATTATGAACCAAAAACACTTCCAAACCATCCTTATACCTCCATCAACATAAGAACACCTAAAACAGCCCCTAAAACAACCGAAAACCACCTTAAAACACCACCGATTACATTATTCCGGGATTAAATTAATGTGCCATCAATTCAACACTTAATTAATCATTTAATTGACATAATATCATAATTAAATCAACCTAATTACAGCATTAATTGAGATCTAAAAAGATTTCACAAAAATCTCCATAAAATCCATAGATCTAGAATTAAAAACACAAAATTAAGTTTCCATTATTGATTAGCAAGCCAATACTTGGGAATTTCAATAAAGAACCTTAGAAAAAGATTATAAATCAGCAAAGTTACCTTAAAGATTTGCTCCACCAAAGATTTGCAAAAATTGATGAGTATGCTTTGTAGAGAATGAAAGGATGAGTAAAATGAAGTAAATCTTGTAGAAAATGATGAAGAAATCAGCAAGTAATTGAAGAAATTTGGAGAAGAAGATGGAGAGAAAAGATGAGAGAAAAGATGAGAAAATAGGTAGTTAAGAGAGAAAATGAAATTATCATATTTAATAAAACTATTTTAAAACAATTTTGCTGGATAAATCATTAATTAAAAATAAATTGGGTTTATGGCCCTCTAAGGATTCTAAGCATGGCTTACTTTCCAATTTAGTCACTAAAATCCACATTTCCAAAAATTACTAATTAAATCCCCAAAACTTTTCCAAAATTACAATTTAGTCACTAACACAAAAATAAACCCAATTAAAAATCAAATTAAAGTTAAAATAATATTCCTTTAACTTTAAAACATTTTTTTAATATTTTTTTAGAACCATTTCACAAAATTATTACTTATCCGATTAGAATACTATTATTTTAATTTTTCCCGGAATAACGAACCCTAGGAATCCGATTCGACCCGAATCGAATTTCCCCAACTAACACTCAAACTACTAACCCCAAAATCGGGATGTTACAACTCTCCCCCTCTTAAGAAAATTTCGTCCTCGAAATTCTTACCTTAACCAAACAAGTGAGGAAACTGCTCCTCCATACTTTTTCTTGTCTCCCAAGTTGCCTCTTCAAGACCTCGGTGTCTCCATAGCACTTTAACCAAATCTATGGTCTTCCCTCGAAGAACCTTTGTATCTACATCCAAAATCTTCACCGGTTCTTCCTCATAACTCATATCAGCTCTTAACTCAACATCATCTGGCACCACAATCCGACCTCTAAAACATAACACCTCATCATCGTCAAAATGATATTCGGTCGGTCTGCCTTCAGCAATATCCTCCACAACAAGCACCAAAGCCTCATCCTCTAACTGTTTCGCCTTTATCATTTCAACCAACACAGGTTTTACCTGCAACTCTGAACACTAAACCACCTTCCCTTGAAATACAAAACTTTGCAAACATAGCCCTCAACTCCACCGCTGTCTTACAGCTCAAAGCATCAGCTACCACATTAGCTTTTCCCGGATGATACTCACTAGACAATCAAACATTTCCCTCTTCGGACACATAACAAATTTGTCCCTCACACTGAAGCAACAACGCACAAACCACCACATTACTTCAACTTTCACAGAAAACATAACTCAAAAGAGAACTCTTTTTTTAGATCGATAATCAACTCTTAGCAACCACAACAGTTTCCATATCACCACCGTCGAACTAGCCCTCTTTTCAACATCCTCAATCATACAAGGTAACCATATAAACCTTCCATCAACCTACGGTCCACACAACGATGCTCAACCAACAAAACTCATACTGGCTTAACATAAAACCGTTAAACATGGTCTCAAGCAAACTCCATCGATGGCAACACCTTCATTAAGAGACATAGTCCCAGTATACCATCCTTCCACCTATGGATGACAAAACCCAATACTCAAACGGAAGCCAATGTTTTTCCCAAAACCTCGAATCTAAACATGCTAGGACATACCACATATCCAACCCAACCAATGGAACTTAGGACTCCAAGAGAACCGTACTCAAATAAACGATTGTTCCAACCACACACCTAGAAAACTTCATCTCACCTTCAAAATTTTACTACCAAACTCATGATGGTTCTTCCCAACTTACCAGATAACCTAAAAGGTTCTTGACACAAAAACTTAACCTTACCAAACACATCCTCAACTAGACCCTTACCAAACATCTGATCACGTCTTACATCCGATCAACTTAACTAAGTTAGAGCCCCACTCACAGCTCCACTATTTTACCAGGACTCTCACATAGATTTAACCAAACAACTTTTCTCGTAACTCCACAGCAACCCTGGTTCATACCACGAAACAAACACCCTTCACAGACATCCTTACACAAGCCAAGCCACCCACGATAGCTAACATTGAATAAAACATGCAACACCAGGAACCTACCACCTTCGTGTCGACACCCAACATCGAACTCATCTCAAGGTTAGTACCTCCAACCCAAGCTTAAGCCACCACAACAAACACAACAACACAACTCAAACTTCGAAGTCCGCGTGTCGCTAACTACCTCAACACCCAACGCAAAATTCTTCCCCAACCTTAACTCACTGATAAAGTCAACTCTTATCCCACCTATACCACAACAAAATCCAAACTTGATCCCATCCCCTCTTATTTTATAACCTTACCAAGGTTGTAACCACACGAATGAATCATCCACTATCATGAACCCACTGGAGATAACTTTCACTACACTTTCAATAAAAGCAAGCCCAAAAGACCAAGTAACGGATATAGGTTATAAAATGTCCAGCGGTCCTCGTCACACAACTCAAACACCACCACAATCTAACTTTAGCTGAGGTAAACCCAACTTAACTCCTTATACACACAATATGTGCACCTTCCACCTTTTCGGCACAACTAAAACCACGCAAGGTCACAACCAAAACCATGTTTCAAACCCATGATACCACAACTCCCATACTAATATATATGTTATTGTATTCTTTCATTAAGACTTGACCCAATACTCCTCAAGGTAAAACACTCGATCGGTCACAACCCTTAACCAAACCACACGTTAGACCACACAATAGAGGACTCCATGTAGTTTTTTTTTGCACTAACCATGACGATAAACATCTCCCTTTTCTTTTAAAATAAATCCACACTCTTTAAGAAAACAAAACACCAATCAGTCTTACATCACACAACATGCCACAACCTTCTCACAACCTCCAAACTCTAACTGGAGAGAATTTGCAAAACTCAGCCTTACATTTCTTAATGACCAACTCAAAATTAACCATAACTCAAGGTATCCCCTCGATTTCAAATATTCACAACTCTAAGCCCAAAAGACCCATTCCTCATCCAAGACTATTCCCTATCCAAAAGGGTAACTTGCTCACAACACAACAAGCTCATGACCAAAAGAAAGCCTTTTCAATAATTTTTTTAACAAACCTACACCCAAAAAGAACCAACCCAGCACCACTTCCATCTTCAAAGGAGATACTCGCAAGTGTGAACACATGTATGTATGGTTCTTTATATGCCCTCATCAATGCCTGTGCAAGTGCATGTAAATGCAATTTCTAATGTCATGCTCGAGAATGCATGCATGCCCTACAATATCTATAGATATTTACATATATGTGCTCTTACACTATGCATGGTTATTTGTTCACACTCACAAATAACATCCTTGATCCCAACAACTTCAACTACTAACTTGCTAACTATTTCAAAGTCAGGTTAGCAGCAGCCACTCATCTTCAGCAGACTGAAATACACCTGTCAAAGCCTGAATGCAGGGTGCGAACTCAGTTTCTAAACTAACCTCCCCGTATAACCGGAGACACAACTACGGGTGAAGGGCGAAGGGAAATCGCTCTTCCCTAGCAGTCGTTTCACCCTTAAACTGACCATCAGTGATTATACTAGCACTAGCTCAGTCTCACATGTCAGAGGCATATTCCAAAACTTTAAACACAAACTTAAACGTATAATCAAAGCATAATACCAAAACATATTAGACTTACATTCGGGCAAGATCCAAGGGAAACCTGAAGCATTTGAAAATGTATTGGCATTGGCAATGTATAACCATTATCCCTTTTTAACCATCATCACATAAAGTACAACCATCGTGCTTAAATATTAAACAAGTTAACAATGTAACAAGTTCAATCACATACTTTAACAAACTAACCACACACTTTAGCAAACCTGGCTCTAATACCACTAAATGTAACCCCCTCAGCCCGGCCTAGACGGAACCGACACCAATGGGTTACACGGAGAATATCGAACCAAACTCGCGAAGGTCCGATTCGATAAACAACCCTGAAACCGATATATTTTTTTCTTATCTAGATGCATAATTAATTATGTTCCTAAAAGTCTTGATCTCATACAAAGCATTAACGAAAACAATCCGATCACATACAAGCATTCAATTAAACACTTAAGTAAATTAAGGACTAAAACGTAAAACTTTTACGTACTAATGACAAATTAAAAATTCTTTCCATCAAGGTGCAATTAAGCATACAAGTATCCTTTACAGTAAATCTCAAGTCACACGGAGCATTCTAACATCATCAATTGCGTGTTTCATTAATCTAGGGACCAAAATGTAAATCTTACAAATTATAAGGACTTCGTCAAAATTAAGTTATCCATCTTGAAATTTAATCAACTTTATGCATCCATGTGAAATTTCAGCTCAAAATAACATTTGTAGATACCCTAATTGAACAAAGAAGGATATTCGGGACTAACACAATTTTCAGCAACTTCCATTTCCTGGCAACCAAAGATTTCGAAACCTTCCTTAGAGGTTTCGAAACTTTATGTAAAAGGTTTCGAAACTTCACCGAAGGTTTCGAAACTTTTCGCGTCTAATAAGGGTCCAGAATCAAAATTTGCCCGAAAGGTTTCGAAACCTTCCTGAAGGTTTCGAAACTATTTGACAAAGGTTTCGAAACTTTGTGCCTAGAACCTAAAAATTCCGTCACACCAAGTGAATTCAACCGACTCAAGACACAACCATTAATCGCCATCCACTATATGCATAATTCCTAAACACAAAGAACAATTTTAAGCACACATTTATCACATCAAAGATCCCATACAATCTATAGGCATGCTTCCTAAACTATGGATTAAACTCAAAGATGTTCATACATGCACATGCTTCAACAATCCAAACAACACATATTCAATCAATTAACAATCCAAAACATTATAGGTCTTATAACAACATCACCAAAGCAAAAATTACACACTACACATGGGTTTGTTTTACACATTGCCAAGCCCCAATTATTTGCCAAAACATACCAAAATTGAGATAATCTTCCCTTTGGCTCCCTTGCCCCGAACGTAGCCTCCAAAGACACTATTTTTCTGCAAGTATGAAAAGTGAGAGCTTAAGCACAACATGCTTAATGAGGAAGCTCTAAAACAAGTTCAAAATCATTTATGAATTCATACTTGCATTTCTCATGCTTATTTGAAATATGTAAAACCAAATCATGCTTATTAACAATGTCAAAACATTTCATGTATCATGCACCAATAAATCACTCCATTTCATATATGCATATTGGCTTCCTAGTGATCACTTAATATGAACTTTTAGTTCACCGAATACACAGATTCCTTTTTCCATAATTGGAGACACTTTGTCTCAACATGCATCGGTAGGACACATAGTCACCCTTGTATACGTGTTACCCCCACTATGCACGGTCGGACACAAAGTCACCCTTGTTTACATATAGGCAAGCTCTACACGCACGGTCGGACACAAAGTCACCCTTGTTTACGTAGGCAAACTCTACACGCACGGTCGGACATAAAGTCACCCTTGTTTACGTGCAGGCATCATCATTATTCTCATTATTTTTATAGTGCACTCAATCCTAATGACATCTCATTTGTATTCGAATCTAAGGTTAGTGTCACTAAGCCAATATCAATTCCAATAATGCATGTTAACTTGCTGCTCATAATGCACTCATTAAATGTTCATCATGTGAACTAAAATCATGCTCAAAGGCTTTATCAACATAGGGCAAATAACCTCACCATATTCCAAATTCTTTTTCATGCTTACATAAGCCATGAATTCCTTTATAAACCATGCATTTTCAGCAATTAACATATGCATGCATCATTTCCAAAATCAAATATATGCAATTCCAAAATCATATTGAAACATTGTTCACATATATGCCATTACCGAAAAAGCCGAAACTTGAGATATTGCATCATCATCATTTAAACCACTTACTCTTGAACTATGGAAAGTTTTCACACTATCCATAGCCCCCAAAACAGAACCGAACCAATTCGATTCACTTTAAATCCAAAACCACTCACCGACAAGCGAAACGAGCCTCGCCGATGCTCCGATGGCAACGCCAACGCACCAGCCACTTATGCACCTTCTTGCACTACCTCTACAACATTAAAATCATAGCATATTCACATTACAACATGCTCAAAACAGCAGCCACATTTAACCCTCACAAAACTATCGAAAACGTAGCCTAAAAGACTAAAACCAAGCCGAAACGCAACCGAAACAACATCAGCCCAAAACCTAATAAATCTAACATCTAATACACTTCAATTATGAACCAAAAACACTTCCAAACCATCCTTATACCTCCATCAACATAAGAACACCTAAAACAGCCCCTAAAACAACTAAAAACCTCCTTAAAACACCACCGATTACATTATTCCGGGATTAAATTAATGTGTCATCAATTCAACACTTAATTAATCATTTAATTGACATAATATCATAATTAAATCAACCTAATTACATCATTAATTCAGATCTAAAAAGATTTCACAAAAATCTCCATAAAATCCATAGATCTAGAATTAAAAATACAAAATTAAGTTTTCATTGTTGATTAGCAAGCTAATACTTGGGAATTTCAATAAAGAACCTTAGAAAAGATTATAAATCAAAAAAGTTACCTTAAAGATTTGCTCCACCAAAGAGATGAGAAAACCATCCTTGATTTCTTGAAAATGATGTTGATTTTGCAAAAATTGATGAGTAGGTTTTGTAGAGAATGAAAGGATGAGTAAAATGAAGTAAATCTTATAGAAAATGATGAAGAAATCAGCAAGTAATTGAAGAAATTTGGAGAAGAAGATGGAGAGAAAATGGAGAGAAAATATGGGAGAAAAGATGAGAAAATAGGTAGTTAAGAGAGAAAATGAAATTATCATATTTAATAAAACTATTTTAAAATAATTTTGGTGGATAAATCATTAATTAAAAATAAATTGGGTTTATGACCCTCTAAGGATTCTAAGCATGGCTTACTTTCCAATTTAGTCACTAAAATCCACATTTCCGAAAATTACTAATTAAATCCCCAAAACTTTTTCAAAATTACAATTTAGTCACTAACACAAAATTAAGCCCAATTAAAAATCAAATTAAAGTTAAAATAATATTCCTTTAACTTTAACACATTTTTTAATATTTTTTTAGAACCATTTCACAAAATTATTACTTATCCGATTAAAATACTATTATTTTAAATTTTCCCGGAATAACGAACCCTAGGAATCCGATTCGACCCGAATCGAATTTCCCCAACTAACACTCAAACTACTAACCCTAAAACCGGGATGTTACAATTAATAGTTGTTGTTGCTTGAAATGCTTCATTTTATACCTTCTTATTGAATTTTAACCGTTGAAGTTCTTGGAAAATTAAATATGGACGTTAGACCTTCATCTTCCCACCACAAATACACTTCTGCAACTACCAGTATCAAAATGCGGGCTACCTTTATCGGAACGGTACCAAAATAGAAAGAGATGTTGTGTGCATTTAATAGGGGTATCGAAACGTTAGGTCAACGTATCAAAACGATATATCTTGAAAACAATGCCGTATCAAAACAGCTAAATAGTTGTATCAAAACGTTTCGGTTCTGCCAAAATGCATATCGAAATGCCTCTAAGGGCGTACCGAAACAGTTTGACAAACTTTTAAAGTTTAACTATCAAACAACGGTCAAAATCATTTAATGCTCAAAGAGACACTAAAAATTGATCTGATATCGAAACACATATGTGTCGTATCGAAATGCCTTGAATATTCATTAATTTTATAAAACACAAGATGGTATCGAAACAATCATAGTTTGTATTGAAATGCTTGTTTCAATACCATTTTTAGATTTTTGAAACCAATTTTCACAATTTCAAACCGTATCGAAATGGTCTAAGACCGTATCGAAACGCCTGATAAAACTTGAAAAACTTATTTGAAAATATGTTGGTCGTATCAAAAAAACTTGCATGCGTATCGAAACGCCTGTAACAAAAATACAAGTTTGGCTTTGAAAAACATTTTGAAAATTATTTTTTTGTTTTTTGATTGACTTAAAATTATTTGTTTGACCTTTCAATTTGTTAAGAACTTAAAAATTTATTTCAAATTGGCCCTTTAACTTTTTTGTTATATCTAAATCAATTTTTTTTTTACACAAAGCTAACCAATTTCCACAATCCAAAGCTAAACAAAATCAAACGAATCACTAACCAAAAATCCCATGTAAAATTGTAACAATTACATAATGTTGCCACCAAAATCAATGTTGCTCCTGCTCCCAAAGCAATGTGAATTCAAGCTTTTAATCACTATCAAAATATATAAAATATATAAATTTTTAGGGGGTACGACTACAACCTCTATTTAACTCCCTTAGCCCAACCTAGACGAAACCGGCACTAACGGGTTACACGGGGAATACCAAGCTAAACTCGTAAAGGCTCAACCCGATAAATGAACCTATTTTTTTCTTTTATCTTATCTTGTCCAGAGAACTTAGTATCCTACATGTGCATACATTCAACTAGAAACCCCAACGCTCGAAACAGGAGGTGAAACAAGCATCGATTACACATATATGCAAAAAGTACCAAATTGTAAATTTCCATAATTTTAGGGTCCAAATATTAAAATATTATTACCAATATTTAATTAAGTTCATTAAAAGCTTACATGTCAAATCTCAACTCAAAATAATGCCTACAACTCATTTAATTGCCATCACAAGATTCAGGGACTAAAACGTAAAGAATCTAAACTTGCATTTCAGCATTTAACTACCATAACTGATAGGGGTATCGATACCTCCATGGTTGGTATCGATACCTATTTGACACTACCAAGGGTGGTATCGATACCATGTGAAACGGTATCGATACCTAGGCCAAAATACAAAGGGAGGTATCGATACCATGGGAAGTGGTATCGATACCCACGCCATTTTTTCACCCGTTTCACCTTTTTCAAGCCCGTGTATCGAAACAATACTTCCATGTTTTGATACCATTGGTTAATTGTGCCAGAAAATTGCCTCAAAGGCACTCCAAACACATTCACAAAGATTATTAAACATACTTAACACCAATCAAACACAAATAAACTCGAAGAGCATGCATCATCAACTAAATTGTCATACTTAAACCTGACCATTTGGCATCCAAGCTAAATGCATCACAACCTAATTTCAACATAGGATTCAAAGAATTGCACACACTTTCTTTAGATGCTTTTACTTACAAGATAACAACATTGTTCAACATCCAATACATACTCAAGTTCATATAACCAAGGTGACTCTTATCAACAAAAAATCAACTCTTACAATAATGAAACCATACCCCCATTTCTCTCTTACTACTACTACTACACTTTAGAACACATACTTGAGCTTTTCAACGACACGCACTTGGAATCTTACTTCTCGTGGCTACCTCAGTTAATATCTCTGCATTGCAAGGTAAAATAGAGGATAAACATAAGCTTAATGAGGGGAAAAACATAGAAATACCACCCTTGCAATGCAACCCATAAGCCCATCAATAAAACACTTTAAATCATGCCATATCATTCTCAATATAAGTGTCTCAAACATTGTTTACAAAACCAAAACAATTTCCTTAACATGTGTCATTTATCTTATGCAATTCAAAACTAAAATCCTCATGACTTTCATGCTTTTAAAACAACAACAAAACTTATGGCCTTTGTATTACACATGCATCTCTATGCACCATCTCAAGTCTTATATTCTATTCACCTAGCAAAGATTAAACCATACACACCTTAATGTGCACATCACAAGTCTTATATGCTAAACAAATAGCAACACTTAGGCAATTCTCTCGTGCTCATATCCTTGCACAAAACTTAGTTAAAACACATGCTTGTGAAACTCATGACCTTAAAACATTATATTTCCTAAACAATTCTATATCGATATGCGCCACAATCTCATGTTTTTTAATACACAAAAGTCTCAAATCATAAAGAATGCATATTGGCAACTAAGTGACTAGTTTAGTTCAAACTTTAAACCCATCGAATACTCGTATTCCTTATTCCTTATCTAGAGACACTTGGTCTCAACATGCATCGGTTGGACACGAAGTCACCCTTGTATACATGTTACCCCCACTACGTACGGTCGGACACAAAGTCACCCTTGTTTATGTATGGGTCAACTATATGCACGGTCGGACACAAAGTCACCCTTGTTTACGTGTAGGCAACATCAATATTTTCATAATCTTTATAGTGCACTTTATCCTAATGACATGTCATTTCTATTCATGGTCATAAAATAGTGTCACTAAGCCAATATCATTCTCATTATGCATGGAAGCTTGCTATTTACAATGCACTCAACATATGTTCATTAAAGTGAACTCAAATCATGCTCAACGAATTTATTCGAGGAAAAGGTAATAATCATACTTTAATCCAAATCATTTCATGCTTTAAAAGTCATGGAAACCATCATAAAACATGCATATACAACAGATAACACATGCATGCACCATTTTCAAATTCAATTGATGAATTGGAAACCATTTCTTAATAATCATCTTTCATAAAACCAATGCAACACTACCAATCATTGGATATGTTACCAAAATCATAGAAATTAATAAAACTCGTGGAATGTTCAATTGCTAAAACATATCTGATATGAATAGATAATAATGAAAACATCATTTAGCCAAAGCACTTATCATTTCTCATGCATAAATCACACATGCAAAAACTACATTAAGAGCATGATGAAAAACATGGCAAATATGGAGCAATATGGGAACCATTAAGAGAGCAAAACCATTTAACTTACTTCCGAGCGTAGGGAGTTTTTTCACAACATCCCTACACCCCAAAACCTTTGATAAAACAAGTAAAACCTTGCCGACACGGCAATCCACTCACCACTTGTCCGAAACTCGCTTGCCGAAGCTAACCGATATTCTCGCCTTTTCCGAAACACATCCAAAACTTAACTCAACACCTTGCCCTGTTTTAACAAAACAAAAACAGAGGGGCATATTAATGCATTAAATCAACCTCCCATAGTTTCCAAACAAAACTGATAAGTGCTCAACACACTATCACTTTTTACTCCTTTTATTGGCATTAATCACCAAATATAACCCACTTGAACCAATGCATGTGCCTAGTGTGATATATTTAGAAGTTATACTCATATAGATAATATTTACAAAAAAAAAGCATGTTTTTCTGCGTTTTCATATCTGTGCAGGAGAACCAGTGCCGCGACAGAGACATGGCCGAGGCAGGACCTGATGCTGAGGCAGCAACAAAAAGGCAGGAAGCAAAGTTATAGGCGATGGAAAGAAAAAAATCCAAGGAACGTGTCTGGACTTGAAGACCATGAATCGGAGCTGGCTAGCACAAGGAAAAGCCCAAAGGAAGACCACGCGGGAAAGCCCCTTAGCCGAATATACACTTGGAAATATATTATTATTATGTACTTGACTTGTTCCCTACTCCAAGTTGTATTCTACTAAGCAAAGGTTTGCCCTACGTCTAACCTATATAAAGACCTAGCCACCCAATGTAATACATAACGGAATACATAGGGAGAGAGCCGACTTCTACTCTTGTTTCTTTCCTCTCCATCATGTTCTAAATCTTCTTAGGGTTTAGGTGAAGGTTGTAGAGTATTTGTGAGAGGAAATTGTACTTAGCCTTTTATTCAATGCAATAAAGATTATCAAGGTTTGGTTATCCTTTGTTATTCCTTGTTTCACAATTGAGCTCGGGAGAGGATATTGTGATCATCCATTTATCTAAGCTCGGGAGAGTTAGATTCACGAAAGTGGTAAGTACGGAGTTTCAATCGCGAAATTCTAACTCGACCTAAGGATAGGTTAAGAGTTTCAGCGGCTAAAAGAAGTGTGAGATTGGTTGGTGACTATAATTGGTTCACGTCGGGAGGTATCATCAAGAACTAGTCATCAACAGCACTCTGACTTAGGGATAAGCGGAGTCATTCAAGGACACTAGTCGTGACACCAGAAATTGAAGCAGCCCATTTTGAACTCAAACCCGTTATGTTCAATATGTTAAACACAATTGGACAATTTGGTGGGTCTGCAACTGAAGACGCAAGGTAGCATCTTAAATCCTTCATGGAAATCTACAACTCTTTCAAAATCCAAGGAGTCCATGAAGATGTCTTGCGATTAAAGCTATTCCCCTATTCACTGAGGGATAGGGCGAAAGCTTGGTTAAATAGCATTTCGGCGAGATCTATTGGATCCTGGAGTGAACTTTGCCGTGATTTCATTACTCGTTTAATCCTACTAATCTATATGATAGAATCCGTAATGAAATTACTTCTTTTCGACAGGCTGAAGACGAACCAATGTAGGAGGCATGGGAACGCTACAGAGAGCTATTGCACAAGTGTCCGCTGCATGGATTTCCCTTATGGACACAAGTGACAATGTTTTACAACGCTACGAATGCCCCGACAAGGATAATGTTAGATGCCTCGGCAAACGGAACACTCCTGGACAAAGCACCTGAGGAAGCTATTGAAATCTTGAATAAACTCGCAAGGAATGACTTCCAGTTTCCTACATCTAGGCGAGGAGGAGTAAGACGCCAAGCCACGATCAATGAATTAGATTCATCAAGTTCAGTGACAGCACAATTGGCCTCTCTTACCAAGATGGTGCAAAACCTACAATTACAGCACAATATCCGTGAGGTCAAGGTAATTGATTCATACTATGACTTATGTGGAGGTAACCACAGTTCCGCTGACTGCATGAATCAAGAAACTGGAATGTATGTTGGGAACTACAACTGCAACAATGTGATGTCCAACACATACAACCCCTCATGGAAGAGGCATCCAAACTTATCATGGAGCAACCCAAAAAATGCCTTAAACCCAATCACCCAACCACCGGGATTTCAGCAGCCGATGTCGCAGCAGCAAGTCCAACAACCGATGCCGCAGCAGCAGATGCAGCAGCAACCAGTAAGTTCATTGGAAAATACGTTAAAGGCCTTCATGATGAAAACCGAGTCATACATGGCGGAAAATAGTAATTTCATCAAGAGGACAGATGCCTTCATGAATAAGACTGAGATGAGGCTACAAAATCAAGAAGCGGCCATAAAAACGTTGAAAACTCAGGTTGGGCAGTTTGCTCAAAGCATAAACACTAGACCACAAGGAGGCTTACCTAGCAATACTGAGGTTGCTAAGGTACTAAGCCATGAATAGTGTAAGGCAATCACTACCAGGAGTGGTCTACAGCTGAAGGAGAAGATCCCAAAGAGCCAAACTCAACCGGCGGATCAAGCAAAAGAAGAGGCTGAGCAAACTGAAGCTGACAACACTGCCCCGGCAGAGAGCACTGCAGCTCCTAAGCAGCCTGTCGAGGCAGCAACAATTACAGTGGTGCTAGGTATAAGACTTCAAACTAAAGAAACCCTGGAGGAGATAAGACCACAACCACCTTTCCTGCAAAGGTTGAAAAAGCAAAAACAGGATCAACAATTCAAGAAGTTCCTCGACATCTTGAAGCAAGTCCACATCAACATACCATTCGTTGAGGCTATTGAACAGATTCTCAACTATGCCAAGTTCCTAAAGGACATGGTATCAAAGAGGAAACGAATAGGTGAGTTTGAGACAATGGCTGCTACCGAGGGATGCATGACAATGCTGCATAATCGCATGCCACCAAAGTTAAAAGATCCTGATTGTTTCACTATACCTTGTGCGATAGGAAAGAGTTATGAAGGAAAGGCCCTATGCGACCTTGGAGCAAGTATAAACCTCATGCCTAAATCAGTCTTCCAAAAGCTGGGAATTGGAAGGCCGAAGCCTACAACAGTGATGCTCCAACTCGCGGATAGATCCTATGTGCAACCTGAAGGCAAAATCGAGGACATACTAGTAAGAGTTGACAAGTTTATTTTTCCTGCCGACTTCCTTGTCCTTGATTGTGAAGCAGATGACAATGCACCGATCAACCTTGGGAGACCCTTCCTAGCAACTGGATGCACATTAATTGACGTGGAAAAAGGAGAGTTGACTATGCGGGTCAATGACCAACATGTCAAAGTCAACGCATTCCACAACTTAAAGAAGTATGATGATCCAGAGGAATGCAAGGTCATCCACACAATAGACAATAAGATATCCTGCCTGGGCAGTCTACTCGGCAGAATGTTCAGCAAGAAAATCAAGCCCAAGATGGATAGACAGACAACAAGAAGGAGTGGCCCACAACCGATACATAATTTGGGCCTAAGGGAGAAAATAATTTTGGGAGATGCATTTGCATGCTCTCCACCAGTAACCTAGCCTCTCCCCTCTTCTTTAAATACTATATTAGGATTAGTAGTTTATTTTTATTTTTTCTAATTATTTTTGCTTTCAGTATTTTTCTTTTGTGTATTTTATTTAGGAATAAAAAGCAAGAATAAGGGAAGAATAGTTCACAGCAGGAACTCTACCGAGGCATTAAACAGTGTCAGGGCTGCAGCAGTCCCAACGAGCAGAACAGTGTAACGGCTAGTCTACCGAGATTCCTGCCGCGGCAAGACAAGGAAACGGCAGAAAAAAGGAAACGGTTACAAACGGCTAGTAGTCTCAACGATCACAAGGCCGAGGCCTATATAAGAAACTCCTTCCTCTTGAACTATTCACTCTTATTTTCTTGTTTTCTTTAGTATTCATAACAATCTCTCTCTCAATTACTCTCTGCCTTCTAAAATCTCCAGATTCTCTTAAAGAAAAACCTCCAAGAACTCACATCTTTCTATCTTGATGGCTACATACAAAAGATTCACCCCAGCCAACGTTGAAGATCGATTCAACCGATCTTTCATCACTAGGCAACTTTGGGAAGAACAAGGGTTCCAGCACGCGGACGAAGAGAATTATGGCATTGAACACTACCTGTTCCACAGAATTAAGTACCAAAATTGGGAAATTTTCTGTTTGCAACCTGCCCAGGAAAACGCCACAATCGTGCGGGAGTTCTACGCTCATGGGCCCAGCAAAGACTCCCTATTTGTTCACTGTCGCGGCAAGCCAGTGCAACTTGCTGCCGAGACGATCAAAAACTTCTACGACCTCACCCCAGACAGTGATCTCCATGCTGAATTCCTGGAAGATATCACTGCCAAGGACTATAAACTCATTAAAGATGATCTTTGTTACGAGAACACCCCATGGGAAACCGGTACCCATCGAGGATCCGTAACAAGACAAAGCTTGAAGCCGGAGGCCAAGATGTGGAACACCTTCGTCAAACGACGCCTCATCCCAACATCACACAATAGCACGGTGGATCGCAAAAGATTGGTGCTTATCCAATCCATCATCAACAAGAGGACCATCAACATTGGAGAAATTATCCTACGGGAAATTCACGAGTGCGGTAAGAAAGATAGAGGACCATTGTATTTCCCTTGCTTGATTACGGGTTTATGTGTTTCTGCAGGTGTACCCATTGAAGAAACGGACGAATACACGCCCCCAAGACGAGGATGGACCAGGGAATTCTGCCACAAAGTCATGCAGATCACACAAGCAGAACCTGTCCAGGCAACACCGCAGCAGTTCACTACCGATACTGCTGTCGGGGCCCAATACACGGTAGACATGCCTGGTACTGCCCACACCTCTGCCGCAGCAGACCTGTACCAAGAAATCTTGGAGCGAATGACCGCAATGGATCTTCGACAACAAAGGTACATAGAGTACCAGCGGGACTTCAATAGCACTCTAGCCCAGATGATGATGCACGCCTTCCTGGACCAAGGCGTACAATTCCCGGAGTTCCCGAACAACATGTTCGTCACAGCCGCACCGTACACCGAGACTACACCAGCCCCAGGAGGACCGAGGCCATTTTTCCATGCAGACCCTCAGCCCCAATACCAGGCTGCAAGCCCATCTAGGGCTGCAGATTCGGCCAGGGCCTCGTCTGTTAGCCGAAGGCCATCCAAGCGGAGGGTCGTCTTCAGCACTCCACCCAGATCGCCAATTATCATGGGCAGTCTATCCGTCGAGATAGATGCATATGTACACCAAGGTTCCACTGCCGCTGGCCCAAGCACACACCACACCGGAGGAGCAACTGCGATGGGAGGAGGAACGGACGTGATGATAACCGAAGAGATGACGGATGTTGAAGAAGGAGAAGAAGTAGAAGCCTAGATGCACAGGACAAGCAAAGACGCAACCATTGCCCTCCCCAAGGACAAAGCATTTGGCATCAAGGCCACGGAGAAAAATTGTTACAAGCAGCTCTTCGGAGTCGTTTTAAATATTCTTTGTCTATTCATTCAATTGCTTTTACTGTTTTTACTTGATGTGCATAATTCATATTCTGTTTTGCCGTCTATGCCTTCAAAATATAAAGCATTGAGGACAATGCTTGGTTTGAGTTTGGGGGTGCAGATTCACTGCTAAGGCAGCAATCTACTGCCGCGGCCTTGCCAAAAATGGAGTATTCCAGTGATTTTTTTTAAAATTTTTATGCTCCCTACCTTACTTGAATTAACTGCCTACACTCTTGCACTGCTCATCATCAGTATTGCCTTAGTTTATTCTTTAAGGCTATAGAAATCTTTCTCCTTACCATGTTTAGGTTTTGTCAAGAGGGCTTAACCTTAGGATGCTTAAGGATGAAAACTTAGAAGCTTACTATAGGAAGAACTTTAAACACTTTTGGGACTAGTTGGATTATAGGAATTCTTTTAATGAACTTAGGTGATAAAGACTTAGATTTTGGGAAAGTAACTAGAGGTGCCTACCATCGGCTCTAGAAAGTCTCTTCTTCATGCTAGAGGTGCCCGAAATTGGCTCTAGTATGTGTTAAGGAATAATAAAAAGAAAAAAAGTTTTTAGTAAAAAGAAAAACACAAGTCTTTGAGGTGCCCAAGACCGGCTCAAGATTTGGGGTTTGAAAAAGAAGAGAACACTGAACCAAGGTCTATTTGTCTTGAACTTAGAGTTTATCTAAGAAAGCCTTTAATCAACTTGTCCACAGAAATGCACACACACACAATTCTTATAGTTTGTTTCTAGGTAAATCCTTAGGTAGCCAAATGGTTAAGGCTTAAGAATAGGCCTAGCTATGGTGGGGAGAATAGATGGACACGTAAGACCAAGAGAGAGTAGAGTTCGGCAAATTGATGGTTTGCATTGCTTGAGGACAAGAAATAGTTCGAGTTTGGGGGTGTGATAAGTACTCAACACACTATCACTTTTTACTCCTTTTATTGACATTAATCACCAAATATACACCCACTTGAACCAATGCATGTGCCTAGTGTGATATATTTAGAAGTTATACTCATATAGATAATATTTACAGAAAAAGGCACGTTTTACTGCGTTTTCATATCTGTGCAGGAGAACCAGTGCCGCGGCAGAGACATGGCCGAGGCAGGACCTGATGCCGAGGCAGCAGCAGAAAGACATGAAGCAAAGTTATAGGCAAAGGAAAGACAAAAATCCAAGGAACGTGTCTGGACTTGAAGACCATGAATCGGAGCTGGCTAGCACAAGGAAAAGCCCAAAGGAAGACCACGCGGGAAAGCCCCTTAGCCGAATATACACTTGGAAATATATTATTATTATGTACTTGACTTGTTCCCTACTCCAAGTTGTATTCTACTTAGGAAATGTTTGCCCTAGGTCTAGCCTATATAAAGACCTAGCCACCCAATGTAATACATAACGGAATGCCTAGGGAGAGAGCCGACTTCTACTCTTGTTTCTTTCCTCTCCATCATGTTCTAAATCTTCTTAGGGTTTAGGTGAAGGTTGTAGAGTATTTGTGAGAGGAGATTGTACTGAGCCTTTTATTCAATGCAATAAAGATTATCAAGGTTTGGTTATCCTTTGTTATTCCTTGTTTCACAATTGAGCTCGGGAGAGGATATTGTGATCATTCATTTATCTAAGCTCCGGAGAGTTAGATTCACGAAAGTGGTAAGTACGGTGTTTCAATCGCGAAATACTAACTCGGCCTAGGGATAGGTTAAGAGTTTCAACGGCTAAAAGAAGTGTGAGATTGGTTGGTGAGTATAATTGGTTCACGCCGGGAGGTATCATCAAGGACTAGTCATCAACAACACTCTGACTTAGGGATAAGCGGAGTCATTCAAGGACACTTTGCCGAACTTTGGTAAAGTCTGCTCATGAGCAAGGGATTGCCGCGGCAGACAGTGTTATCGCTGCCTAGGCAATAAACTGCAGTGCTGCCGAGGCAGAGATATACAATTGCATTGGATAGAGACAAGTCAATCAATTCTACAATACGATACAACTGGATCCTAGCCCATCTCTCTCTACTATTTCAATCCTTTACTTTTACTTTAGTTATTTTAGTTTAGATAATTCAAATAAACTTATTTGTGTTTTTATCTTTCTACAGAACAAGAAGGTGAAGAAAGCATATTAAGTATACCAGTCCCTGAGGAGACGATAACTCGATAATATACTTATCACTTATTACTTGCGATGTGTCCGCTTGCACTGAACGTGCACTTTTGACACGCGACAAAAACAACCCCAAAAACTACGCTCAAGAAAACCGAAAACTTATCCAAAACTCATCCGAACGACCTCCAGCCCTTAGCCAACAAAAAATATCACTTCTCAACATCAAAATACAACCAAGAACCATGATCTAATCATCCTAAACCAACAGTAAACATTCAGCCACCCAAACAAGCCAAAATCTAAATATCTAAGTCAATTAATATCACCAAAACCTAAGATCCGAGTTTACCCATCCAAGAACCTTTAATTCCATGTTAAAACAAATCAAAATTCATTGATATACCCATTGAAAACATCAGGTATCACCTTATTACGAGATTGCATCAATTTAATCAAAATTAACTGATAGAAACCAAAAATCATCAATTAAAACCATAAAACAAATCAAGAACTTAATGTAATGGATCAAACACTTGGGAATTTCAATAAAGAAATAAAAGTTCAGAGGTTTGAATGGTTTCTTACCTCCAAACATTATCCAACTTCCTTCCGATTGTAAAACCCATAAAAACAAGTTGTAAAGTATAAGAAAGTTGAAGAAATCAAGAGGAAATTAATGTGAACAAAATTGAATAAAAAAGAAACGATTTACCTTGATTAAATTGAAGAGAAATCTGATTGGAAACCAAGAAAATTGGGAGAAGTTGAGAGAAAATTGGAAGTTACGTGAAATTGTGATTTTGGTGAAAAATGAGAAATATGTCTCAATTAAATCTTAATTGATGATTAAAAGAATTTATAAAAGTGATTTTTGAAAAGGTTAGATCAGCTGAGAAAGATTGGATAAATAGCCCCTTAAAGATTCTAAGTTTTGACCCAATTATATTTTAGTCACTAAAACAATCAACTTTTACAATTTATTACAAAATATCCACTACTTTCCAAAATGTCAAGGTTCCAAGTGTAATTTTCCAAAATTGATTTGACCAAAGTCAAATATAGTCCAAATAAGAATTTTAGAGTATTTTTTCATATTTTATTTCCTTTAAAAACCATTTATAAAATTAAATCCCAAACCTAGGCTAATTGGCTTAATCGGTTCATCCGAACCCTTGATCCGATCTTGATAACATCTAAGCCCATTTTTGGGATGTTACATTCCAGCATCCCTAGGTCCATCCTTGCTTTAACTACTGCTTTAGCAAAAAAAATTACAACACAAGAAAATATTACAAGTGATTAATATAACTCTTCTTATAATTTAACACTTCCATTTATTTTTTTAAACAGGAGAAAGTGTAAAAGAAAAGACAATCAACGATGACAACAAATGATGCTTTGGGTTAAAGAAGATGATGATTTTTTTTATAAAAGAGAAGATGATAGAGTTTATAAACTTTTTTAAATAGGTAGAAAAAATGAACTTTCAAAAGTTTATAGAGTCAAATTAGAAATTAACCTTTTTGTTACCTTATCATTTCACCAAATTAACAAGAAATACCAATTTAGTGACCAAAACATAACTTTTTAAAATTTTTGTTCAAAATCAAGTAGACTAAAAATATAAGTGACCACTAGCTAATGTTCTTTCTCCTTTTTACAAATAGGTAAAAAAATGAAGTTTCAAAAAGTTTTGCAGGTAAATTAGAAATTAACTTTTTTTATTGATATACCAAAATTAATAACTTAGTGATTAAAATATAATGACCGATAACGTACTAAAATATAATATTTTCAAAATTCGACCAAAATCAAACAAACTAAAAACAAAGTGACTACTTCGAGTTATTTACCTTTTTGAATAAAGGAAAAAATTAATTTTTAAAAATTTATTCTAAGTATTATTAAAATATAATCATTTTATTAATGTGACATCAATAATCTAATGATAATTAAGGTCTCAATGACTAAATCGTTATAACTTGATAGTGGATGTGGTCAAATATAACTTTTTTTCAAAACCAACTACCATAATAGAAACAACCAAAAAGAAAAAGGGACGTTAGTGTAATTTATCCAAATCCAACATGGAATTTTACCAAGAAGAAAGGAGGGAGAAGAAAATCCGAATCTGAAAACGCCCATCGCCGAGAGAGTGATTTTCATTCATATACATCTTTCATTTCTATCTATAAATTTCTCTCTTATTTTCTTATAGCAATAAACCTTTCGATTTACATACACGTTAATCCTAAGATGGTTGTCAAGTCTCACATAATTACAGGATTTACCATTCTTTTGAAACCCACAGCTTCTTCTTCAAGCTCTGGGAGTACTGACAGCCTCTCTTTAGTTAAGAAACCACTGACTTCTTCCTTCTTCAGTGGCGGAGGTAATCTTCCTAAGGCCTTTTCTTTCTTTCAGTTCTAATGGATATTTGCTCCTTTTCCTTTTAATATTGTTAATGAAGTGTTTTTCCCCACTTTTACTACTTTTGAAGTAAGCTTAACATTGGAATTTAGAATTTAGAATTTAGAATTATATCTTGTTTGTTGTGAACTTGTGATGATATATATCCAATTTATGCTCCCCTCCCCTAAGATTGATATTTGAATGTTATTTGGAAAGTATATTGAGTAGGCTGATAAGTTAAATGGAATACAGAAAATACTTTTCAAGCTGAACTGGTTGTATTGATGATCACGTTTATATATTCCGTGAGCAAAGCTAAAGCCTAATATTTTGTGAATCGAATGAATTCTTGAAGACATTAATATATTAATGTAAAACTGGTTTACTGAATAACATCATATGAATGATTCACGTTTCAAAAAAGATAAATCAATTCTATAAAAATATTATTGATGAATTGGTTCAGTTCTTCTGCATTAACTGTGCTTGGCTTGGGTGATGAAATTTTGAATTGCCAGTCATTGAGCCACCATTTTTTTAGCCTATTTTCTTCCTCCCATTTTTCTATTCATTTGATTATTTTATTCACATTCTATTTGATGACGAAAAGTTTAAAATAAGATTTAAACTCTAATGAAAACAACTTTTTCTCATCTTAGTACATGAAAATACTAAATTTGAAGGAAATAACCATATATTCCTAACATTTATAATAGGTTCAACCTATCCTTTAAAATATATTTTTTTGTTTTTATAAAACAATGTCTACCCTAAAAGATACAAGCATAAGGACCATTCCAGGAAGATCTCATTGTCATAGACAAGGTGGAGGAGCCCTTGGTACACGCATGAACCTTTTTAATCGGTTTACTACAGTTGTTAAGGTTAGAGTTTAGGAACTGTTTATATATAAATTCATGTAATGATGCTATAGCTTCTAACTGTAACTTTTGACGTGTTATATCAATAACTCAACTTAATTATCTGATAATGACAATCTTATACAAATTCAATCTTAAGTTCCTTTGAAGACCCTGAGAAAATTTTAGATCAAGCTGTGCTTGAAATGAATGATGACTTGGTGAAGATGAGACAGGCCACTGCACAAGTAAGCCCCTGTTACAATCGGAGTTGTAGAAAAGGATAGAAAGGATTATGAAGCAGAAGAAACAGTTTTAGAAGTAGATGAATAGGGTAAAAGAGAGGCAAATTTAGTATTCATTCATGGGATAATGCTTTCTTCTTACAATTTTGTATATATATGAACCCTACCCTTGAGCTGTAAATAACTAATTTTAACAGTAAAAGAAATAATAAAATAAGCAGGGAACGTGTGAGGCATGCTTGAGCTGCTCCTTCATTTACTTGAACGACACCGTTTCTTAAGGTCCATGGATGCTCCAAACGCTGCGTTTTAATAACCATTACTTCAATACCCAATTACTCAGGTTCCAATCCCTAATCAATTCGATTCTAGATCCTTCATTTCAATTTCCTCCTCAATCCTAGCTGAGTCTTCAGTCCCAATCTTCCCTTTCAATTCTCCTTCAATTCCACCTTCAGCCATAACAATCCCATTTTTTTTATTCTTTTTTTCAATTTAAAGTTTTCTTTTCATCCCTTTCCTTTTGTTCTCTTTCTCACCTTCTTTTTCACTGTTCTTGATATTCTTTTATTCATTTTTATTCATAATTGCATAGTATATGTACTCAATTGTGGATGCCTATATTATATGGTCTTAGAATCCTATGTGATCTTTTATTCTGAAGTTTTAGTGTAATTTTCTTCCTTCTTTATTCTTTTTTAAGGTATTAGCATCTCAAAAGCGGTTGGAAAACAAGTACAATGCTGCACAACAGGCTTTTGAAGAGTGGTAATTGATTAAGGGGTTTTTAGTCTTTAGTCTGTGAAGTTTTGGGTATTAAAATGTTCCCGTTAAGTTTTGTTTTCATATAGGTACCGTAAAGCACAATTGGCTCTGCAGAAAGGAGAAGAGGATCTTGCACGTGAAACCCTCAAGAGGCGTAAATATTTTGCTGTAAGATGTCTTCATGCTAGAAATAGACTTCCTCTGAGCACTCATATAAAGTCATTCCATATCTACAATTTCTTACTAGCAATTTGTAAAAAAGAACATTAGTCAAGTTTTCTTCCGAATATTTGACTTATAAGATGATATACAAGCTGTAAAATTTCCCTAGTCAAATCTTTCTCTGAACTATTTTGTGTTTTTTAATGGATTGAGAAAACTAGAAAGTTAAATTAACAAATTATTGTAGTTTAGCCATTGATCATGTTGATTATATGTTTAGATTTTACTAATTCAATGTGAGGAGAAAGTTTGGTTTGGGTTGGCAACAAAGAAAATCTGATTGAATTTGTTGGGCTTGGGCTTTATGGTTCTTATACTTTCACTCATGAAAAAGTAGAGGAAGACTACAAAAGGATGCTGAATTTATATGGAGGTAGAAAAGGAATAAAGAAAAGAAAAGACAAGTTGATTGGTGAAAAAAATCTAAGTGAAGAAATAAAGGCATTGGGGACATTTTCAAATTTTTTTTGGCATATTCTTATGGTTCAAACTCTAATCTTCAATTTACAGGATATTTTAGGATTAAAGTTTGTATTTTGAATTTTAAAATCCAAGATGTAGATATTGTCAGAGAATCAGTGTATAATAATAAGCTTTATTTGTTTAGTAGTCTTTCTTGATAACAAACATAAGTCTTTGTAATCTCTATGTCTAGATAGGACTTTTGGTAGAAAAGTCCTATTAGAAGTTAGCTACTCAGCATATTTAAAATATTATAATCTCCCAATTCTATAATCAGATTTCATTCATTCTTGTGTTTAACTCTTCATATCTCCTCCTTGATATATTCTCCTGGATTATAACATGTATAAATATTATATTATTTCAATTGATGATGTTAGCTTTGCATTGGGAGTATTAAAAGCTTGAGATTTGATGTTTGGAGTGGAATCTGGTTCCTCTATATCTCCCATCTATTTCCTCATGTTTCCCAACCTAGACTTGTTCTAACCACAAAATATTTGCAAAATGGCCAGTGGGTAAAATGATCTGATTTATTGGCTCAGAGACTAAGCATGTGTAACTGATTCATGCAATTTTCTACGATTGAAAGTTCCTCCTTTTTCTCTGGTCTCTTCTAACACTCGAGTGGGTTTCGGTTTAACTTTTTTTCCCAAAACTTATTTCTATTTAACTTTTTTTTATATAATTTCTGCTGAACTGTTTGACTATTAATTTGCTTGAAATATTATCTACTTAGATAATTTTGTTGGGATTTTTACCATGTCATATTTAGGTTTTAATCTACTTTTTTTTGATGTTTGGCGTGAATCGAAAGATCTGATTATTATGTTTTGGATATGAGACACGAACATCTAAAGGCTAAAATCTGTTTTGAATAAAGTGGCTACGAAAGAGGAAGGAATGTTGTATTAGTACTTTGCTGATCTTGGTATTCTGAATTATTGGTTAATTCAGAACCTGGTTAGGAGATGGAACTAAACTTGCAATATTGATCCATTAGTTTGAGGTAATAAATCATTTTGAAAAGAAATGGAGCAGTTTTAGCTGTCTTCTTAAGTGGCTGAATTATCAGCTATGCTTCATCTCAGCAATGTGTTGAGAACTTGCAGTGTAACATCCCGATTTTGGGTTAGTAGTTTGAGTATTAGTTGGGGAAATTCGATTCAGGTCGAATTAGATTCCTAGGGCTCGTTATTCCGGGGAAAAAAATTAAAATAATAATATTTTCATCGGATAAGTAATAATTTTGTGAAATGGTTTTAAAAATATTAAAATGGTGTTTTAAAGAATATTATTGGAACTTTAATTTGGTTTTTAATTAGGCTTAATTTTGTATTAGTGACTAAATTGTAATTTTTGGAAAGTTTTGGGGATTTAATTAGCAATTTTCAGCAATAAGGATTTTTAGTGACTAAATTGGAAAGCATGTCATACTTAGAAAGCCTACACATCAATTTTGCAAAATCAACATCCATTTTCAAGAAATCAATGGAGGATTTCTCATCTTTTTGGTGGAGCAAATCTTTAAGGTAACTTTGTTGATTTCTAATCTTTTTCTAAGGTTCTTTATTGAAATTCCCAAGTATAGGCTTGCTCATCAACTATTGCTATTTTATTTAGTGTTTTTAATTCAAGATTTATGAGTTTTATGATGGATTTTGTGAAATCCTTTGAGATCTAAATTGATGTTGTAATTATGTTGATTTAATTATGATATTATGTCAATAAAATGATTAATTAAGTGTTGAATTGATGGCACATTAAATTAATCCCGGAATAATGCAATCGGTGGTGTTTTAAGGTGGTTTTCGGTTGTTTTAGGGGTTGTTTTAGGTGTTCTTATGTTGCTGGAGGTATAAGGATGGTTTGAAAGTGTTTTTGGTTCATAATTGAAGTGTATTAGATGCTAGATTCATTAGGTTTTGGGCTGATGTTGTTTCGGATGCATTTCGGCTTAGTTTCGGTCTTTTCGGCTAGGTTTTCAATAATTTTGTGAGGGTTAAATGTTGGTTTGAGCATGTTGTGATGTGAATTTGCTCTACTTTTAATGTTGTAGAGTTAGTGCAAAAAGATGCATAAGTGGCTGGTGCGTTGGCGTTGCCATCGGAGCATCGGCGAGGGCTTGGTTCGCTTGTCGGTGAGTGGTTTTGGATTTAAAGTGAATTGCATTGGTTCGGTTCTGTTTTGGGGGCTATGGAATAGTGTGAAAACTTTCCATAGTTCAAGAGTAAGTAAAGTAAACGATTTTGATGCATAATTGTGAGTTTCGGCTATTTTCGGTAATGGCATTTATGATGATGATTTAAAAAGATTCTGGAAATGCATAAGTATGATTTTGAGATGATGCATGCATGTGTTAATTGCTGAAAATGCATAGTTTATAAAGACATCCATGGTTTATGAAAACATGAAAAATGAAATGGAATATGATATTGGCTTAGTGACACTACTTTTAGATTCGAATACAAATGACATGTCATTAGGATTGAGTGCACTATAAATATTATGGAAATAAAGGAAATATGCCTACACGTAACAAGGGTGACTTTGTGTCCAACCGTGCGTGGTAGAGCCGCCTACACGTAACAAGGGTGACTATGTGTCCAATCGTACGTGGTAGAGCTTGATAATGGTGACTTGGTGTCATGTCAATGGTGACTTCGTGTCATGTCAATGGTGACTTTGTGTCATGTCGAGACTAAAGGTCTCTAATTAATGGATCCGCGTATTCGGTGAACTTAAGGTTCACATTAAGTGATCACTAGGAAGCCAATATTCAAACATGAACATATTTGGATCGTTGTGCATCATTTGTGAAATGAATTGATAACGCCATGCATACTCAAGGAAAGGTTTTTTTTTGTATTAAACATGACATGATTACTAAGCATGATTGATTTTAGAAAGGCTTACAAGCTATGGTTTTAAATATGGTTTTTAATTGATGCATTGATGATTTTATTTAGAGCTTCCTTACTAAGCATGTTTTGCTTAAGCTCTCCTCTCATCTTTGCAGATAAATAGTGACTTTGGAGGCTACATTCGGGGCAAGGGAGCCAAGGGGAAGATTATCTCGATTTTGATATGTTTTTGGCAAATAATTTGGGGCTTGGCAATGAGTAAATCAAAACCATGTGATGTGTGAGAGTTTTGCTTTGGTTGATGTTGTAATAAGACCAATATGGTTTTGGATTGTTAATTGATGAACTATGGTGTTGCTTAGATTGTTGAAGCATGTACATGCATGAACATTTTTGATTTTAAGTCATATTTTAGGAAGCATGCCTATAGATTGTTTGGGATCCTTGATGTGATAAATGTGTGCTTTAAATTGTTCTTTATGCTTAGGAAAGTATGCATATAGTTAAGGGTGATTAAAGGTTATAATCGAACGGGTGGAATTAACTTAGAATGTTCAAACTTGTCAAATTGTACAGGGGTATCGATACCTATGGTAAGGGGTATCGATACCCAAGGCTTAATTTGGGCAGCATCGAATCATGATTCGATGCAATTACTCCACTGGACGTTTGGGTATCGATACCACCCATGGGGGTATCGATACCAATATGCTTCGAAGTACAATTAGGCTAGTCCCACAATAGGGTATCGATACCGAGACCCTAGGTATCGATACCCCTGACCCAAAATGACATTTTAAGTGTGGAAAGTTATGTTTAGGGTCGGATGTCTTTTTACGATCGGATATAGAGGCAATGAATAACTTTTGAGAGTTGTATTATCACTAAGATGCATGATGTTAACTTGAATTCGTATTGGTAAACTAATGTTAGTTTTAGTCCCTATGATATTGTGAGTTTTACAATTAGGTCCCTATGGTACGAAACATGAAATTGACGATGCAATAATGGTCCGATTGATCTGAACTTTGTTATGAATATTCTATGCATGTTTAATTGAACTATGGTAGTTTGAATTACCGGTTTATTGTTGGAATTGAGAATTATTTGCGTTTTGGCCTTATGTATTGATATGCGAATTGAATGATCAATTGTGAATCGAATGCTTCCATTTTCGTTACGCATAACCTTGACACACATAGGAACCAAACTATGCATCTAGTTAAGAAAAAAAAACATATTGGTTTTCAGGGTGGTTTATCGAGTTGAACCTTAACGGGTTTGGTTCGATATTCCCCGTGTGACCCGTTAGTGCCGGTTCCGTCCAGGCCGGGCTAAGGGGGTTACATGCAGGGTGTCATCTAGCTTGAAAATTATCCTCTCTATCTTGCTTCACATACCTTTTAGCATACTTTGTAGGACATATTCTTGGACTAATAATTTTGCCTTATAAGTAAATAAGTAAATAATACATATAATAAGAGAATTATCTTCATAATTATTTTTACTTTGTTATTAGTTGTACATTGATGGATTTGTTGTAACGTTTACTAAATTACATGTTGTACAGCTTTTGGAGAGCAAGATACAAGAGGCAAAGTCGAAGAAAGACACTTTGAAAGCACGTGCTCAGTCTGCAAGGTGATATCCAATATTACCATTGCTACCTGTTTCGGTGTGTTTTTTAAATCGAACTTTCTAGTCATGCTCACTTTGATATTGCTTCAGAACTGAAACTAAAGTCAATGAGATGGTTAGAGATGTCAACACTGGCAGTGCTTTATCAGCTTTTGAGAAGATGGAAGAGAAAGGTGAGTTCATCTTAGTTTGCAAGTTTTTTTGTTGTAAGTGAGAATTGCATTGATTTATGCTTCAGGGTTAGCTAGATTACAATTTTTGACTTGTAAGAAAGTTCCCCTAATTAACTTTCATGAAAATTTCTTAAACATAAAATCTTATCCAATCAAGTTTTCTGGTGATTTCTTCTATTACACCGTCACTATATCTGCACTCAAGATTAGGAAGTTGAGGTATGAAAAGCGTTACAAGTTAAAAAAATAAAAATCTAAATCTTGAAGGATGCAAGTGATGTTGTTTAATCAACTATCATTCTCTAAACTAAAAACTTCGTAAAAGTCATGCTATTAGTAATCATATATTATTTATAACTACAATCTTTGTAGACCTAGTAAACTTGATTCAAAAATCGAAAACCAAACGGATTTATCCGATTGTATCCGAACAAAATGATCCTAACGTGATCCGAAACCTGAACCGAAACCGATCCGAATTCTAGAAGAACTGATATAGACATGTAACCAATTTGACCCCGAAAATAACCCAAAATTAACTTGCTCAAAACCGATCTAAACTGAACATCAATTCGATTTTAATCCGATATTGAGTCAAAGTGAATGAATAATTTACTTTTACTATTTATTTTTTAACAATATGATAAATAATAAAATAATATATGTTTTATTATTTTTTGTATTATGATAATATTAGTTAATCACTACATCTAATAATAATTTAATGTTTAATATCATATTTCCTTCTTTAAAAATCATTATATTTTTTGTCAAATAGTCTCCATCAAAGCTAGAATGATTCGTGAAAGAGAGAAAGAAGATACCAATAAAAGGGGTAAAGTTAATATAAGTCTTAGAGATTTAAGTCTAAAAATAAAAATATTCTAATTTGTAAAAAAATAAAGAAAAAGTGAGAGGGAAAAGTTAGAGGGAAAAAAGTAAATTATTATTATTATTATTTAATTTCAATCCAAGTGAGAGGAAAAGAAGAATCAAAAAGGGAGATCAATCATCAAAAACGCAAAATCGACGGTGGTTGTCCACTGTAAAGATAGAAGATGTATTAAAAGTTAAAATAGAAATGACAAAGTGTTTATCAATATGCTCATCATATATGTAATTATTGTTTAAGGTTTGACTTTATGCCCATAAAATTATATCTCTTTTGTACATGTATTTTAAAAATATAAAAAATTCTATCATGCTAAAAAACATAATGGAATATGAAATTAAAATTATGGTTATAAAATTGACTCGCAATTCGTTAAATCAGGTTAAATGATTAATACCAATGATGATTGATTTTAAAATATTGAACTATTAGAATTAAACTTAAATTATAATATTATAAAATAAAACGACATGTTCGATTATGGTTTTTACAAATAAAAAATGTTTTTTACTAAAAAACAAATAAAAAGATATTTTTACAAGAATATATGATTAATTCTATATATAATATATACGATTAGATTCGTACTCAAGTCTAACTCAAACCAAATTAACGTGAAAATTCAAAGATTGACCTGATCCGAATCGATCCGAACGACCCGATATAGACCTGACTTGAAAACACCCGATCCGATATTGACCCGACCCAAAAATAATCGATTCGATATTGACCCAAATCATCGATCGGATAACCAAATTGACCCGAATTATCATATAACTGAATTAAAACCCGAATTAGACCCGGACTGAACCAAATCTAAACCGAATGCAAACAAACCCGAAATGAACCAAACTGAAGCAATCCGAACCAAAACCGAATCGAACGACCCATTTGCCACCTCTAAATCTATGTTACGTAGAATTGGGTGTGGATCCGACTATGAGAAAGGGGTCATAATGGCTAGAAATACAATGAATGATGGTGGTTTGTTTGTGATCAATGGTTAAGGATTTATTGTTTGAAAAATATGAAAAGATATTTTCCAGAGAGAACAATATGTTTCTCTGTATTTTCTTATTATTCTTAATTATCAAATATATATAAAATAAACCTTTAAATAGGTTGATATAGAGTTTTAATATAACTAAAACTATACTTTTATCTTTAGTTTAAATAATACTTATTCCTAATTTAAATAAAACTTGTAATAAATCTAAAATACTAATTAAAAATAAACTTTAATTACACATTAAATAAAAACTCTAACATTTTTCGGATAACTTACACTCATCAAGTTAGTGAGCAAACGTAGTAGAACACCGGCTTGGATATTGGATGTGATTCTTTGCTCCTTTTTCTTTTGTTGTTTCTTAGAGAAAAATGTCACCTCTTTTTGAGAATCATTAAGCTAAACAAATAAGACATAAATGCGTTGTTCTTTCACGGTCATTGTTGATAATTTGTAGTTGATGTTGTTGATTTATGCATCTTTCTTGAGATGTTTATCAACTTTGTTTTGTTACTGGTTTTTGCATCCTCTTTAGATGTCTTTTAGATTTCATCTACCAGTGATGGTCTTTTTTTTGGTGTTTTCATCTTCTTCTGAGATGTCTTCTATCTTTTTTTACCATTCACAAACTGGATGGTTGTTGTCATTCAACTTATGACACATTTAAGGTGGTTGATGCATCAGTTAGAATATCAGGACTGAAAATTAAAGTAGTTCATGACTGAAAGGTCTGATGCAAATGATGTAGGTATAACTGAGTTTTTATAAAACTTTCCTGGTTGAATGTGTCACCATTGGATGATGATCACATGAATCTACATTCTCCCTCAGGCTAATAGTTACACAGACTAGAATTCTAATTTGAACCTTTGATGTAGAATCCTTTAAAAAAATTTATCTAGTTTTTTAGTCTAAACTATAACATCTTCTTTGATCTTTTAGTATGGATTACTAAAAGATAGAATCAAATAGTTTTTAAGGCTAAACGATAACCTTTTCTTCTATCTTTTTGATTGACTAAGATAAAACTATAAGGTAGAGAACCAATAAAATTAAAGAGTAGAAATTTCACCAGAGATGTAAGATTCCAACGAGGAAGAAGCCAAGAAACGATTGTGGTCTAATGACAAGAACAAAAAAAAAAACATTGTGCATCTGAAAAGTCAGATTGTCAACATGTTTCAGATTAGAGATGACAACAATAGTAACGATATCAAAACTATAGTTGACTCTGATACCATGTGAGAAAGGGGCAATGGTAACCGAAGATGTAATGAATGATGGTGGTTTGTGTGTGATTGGTGATTAAGAATTTGTTATTTAAAAAAGATGAACAAGATATTTCTTAGAGAGAACAATATGTTTCTTTGTATTTTCTTATTATTCTTAATTATCAAATTTATATAGAATAAACCTTTAAATATGTTAAGATAAAGTTCTAATATAACTAAAACTATACATTTATCTTTAATTTAAATAAGACTTCTAATAAATCTAAAATATTAATTAGAAATAAACTGTAATTACACATTAAATAAAAACTCTAACACTTTTCGTCAACTTACACTCCCCCTTAAAGTCTAACACTTCTCGGAAAACTTAAATTGACATGGGTATGTTGATTTTTTTTTCAATTTCGTTGAACTCGTGCTATTAATGATCATATATTATTTACTACTACAATCTATGTTAAGAATTGGGTGTGTATTTGACATGGGAAAGGGTGATAACTATGTGAGTCGCGGCTTGAAAATAGTACTAATGGGCTTGGCTCGAGTTCGAAGCTTGTCAAACTCAAAATTTAGGCTCAAGCTCGAAGTGGACAGTTTGTGTTCAGCTCGACTCATGACTCCTCTAAGTGGCAAGCCGATGTCAACATTATGTTGTCGAGCACGAGATCGAGTAGATTACGAGCTAGTCAGGCTCATTATCATCCGTAGACATGAGTATGCTATTTTTTTCCAATTATTTTCGTATATGTAGGTCCTTAGAGGATGATATTCCCATTTTGATGTTCGAACCCATTTGTTAAGGGCTTTTAAAAAAGAACTGAATGTTCAAACTACATCCTCTGATCTTATTATGCACCTGATGATCGGAAATCCCTCTTTGCCAAATGCATTTCCTGATCACTACATACTAACTGACCATATCATTTTTTCTCCTTTTCCTGTGACAGTTATGGCAATGGAGTCCGAAGCAGAAGCTCTTGGGCAGTTAACCACTGATGATCTTGACGGAAAGATAGTGATTGCTCTATCTTTATTTGCATTCCTTAAATCTGATAACTTTCAATAGCTAACTTTCTCTTGTTGGTATGCGACGATAATATTCATCATTGATGGTGGTGGCCATCAAAGGCCCGGCCCGATAACAAAATAATGGCTTGTTGATGGTGTAACTAGGAAGCGTCAATTTAGCTATAGATATATGCTTGAATCTTTTTGAAATCGGGACATTTGATTTTATATGTTTCTTTTGAGTTAATCCTAGGATAGGAAAATACAGAATAGGTTTTCCTGTAAGGTCCCTGAACTGAAAATACATGGGTAACCAATTTGATATGGTGGTAGCTATTTTTTTTGTTGTTGTTGAGGTATGAAAAAGATCCTATTATTCGGGATAAGTAATATTATTATTGTAACTTGAAGATAAAATCATTGGAATTTTAATCTTTTAATAGCTAGAAATATTGCCTTTCAGATTCTGGAATCTGGATTTTTTTAACCTTAAAAAAATGTAATAAGAATGCAAAGCTACAATGTACTGCTTCACATATGTGGGAGCCTTTCACTATGATAATAAGATTTACTTTTTGATCCCATTTTTTAAATCTGCAGTTTGCATTACTTGAGAGCACTTCTGTTGATGATGATCTTGCAAAAATGAAAAGGGAACTCTCTGGTAGCTCACAGGTACGTCTCATAGTTGTTTTAGGAAAAATGGTATTCTGTATGATTGTATTAGTCTCTCATATACATCCCCTGCATAGAGTAGTATTCTATGATTAAACTACAGGATATTGGGTGAAGAACTGAATTCAGATCTAACTGACCAATCATTAAAAATTCAGAATTGACTGAACATTCATAATCTTTTTGTGCATATCATTTTTCCTTTCCCTGGCCTGTTTTGGCAACTAAAGAGTGATAGGGGTTTGAGAAGGAAAAGAAATTCCCCACAGTTGGTCAAAACTCAAACGCCAGTTTTTATTTCTTATTTTCTTTGTGCCTCTTCTTTTGACCAACAGAAAAGAGAGCTTCCACCTGGAAGAACTGGTTCTGCTAGCACAAACAAGGCATTTCCGTACCGAGATGCCGAGATTGAGATGGAGCTCAATGAACTTAGAAAAAAGGCAAAGGACTTGTAAAGTTCCGGATGTGGAGGCAGAAATGATCTCATTAACAAATCTTCTTCCAACAATTTACCCTATCAAGCTAGATCCCAAACAGATGATATGTTTAGCTGCAGTCCAGTCCAAAACCAACTATAGCAAATTTTGGATGGTTATGTACATACTTTTATGTATTTACATAAAATTGTGATTGTCCTAATGTGCACCAGGGGCAATGTCCCATGTTTTTGGACTATGTATTCAATAACATGCTAATGTACAAATAGTCTTTCTGTCAACTTACCCTTTTTTTAATCTGTTTCACATACCTTGCTGGTTACAACCAAAATTTGATAGTTAATTGATATATATTCATTTACGTTACGTAAAACTCAATTATTCTTATATTTTTTTGAATTGTTAGATGACGATAATAAATGATTAAGATTATTTTCTTATTTTTTGTGTGATAATTATCACATTTTTTACTATTAATCTCATTTATAAATTTAATTTCATCTAACAGTGAGACACTGTTCAACAGATTAAAGTTTTGGTTATTTTAAATATAAATATAGTTTGAATTTTTCTTCATTAATTGACATGGAACTGTTCTAATGGGAGCCTTAGTCACTGTACACATTGCTTACCAGGAAAAAGAAGGAAACGTGTCAAGTTTTAGCAGATGGACTATAAAATTCAAAGCATATACTATAAACTGCGGTCATTGAACGAAAAATGAAGATCCATCGCAGTGGTTTCGCTGTAATAATTAGGGTTTGAGTCTTTTTTGCACGTCATTCCATTGAAATTAAGCAATTAATTAACAATCTTTCAAAACATTGGACGCCATTAATTGTTGACTAATCGGATTTATGTTTGGTATCTTAAACAAGACAAAAACCAACTTTCGTCTTTCTACCATGTGGAAAAGGGAACCTCATGCATGCAGTATGAATTCAAGTGTTCAAACAATTCGTGCTTCTGACACAGTCAAAACCCTAAACCTTTCACATGGTTTTACTTTTTCTTTCTTTCTTCCCTTTGATATGCCTGCTGTATGCATGACTGGTTCAAATTTCCTTGGTCAACACGTAATCTGTTGAAAGCCACTTGCCAAAACCCTAACTCATGTATTCAAACCATTTTCCTAGAGACCAACTCTACCAACCTTGCCTATATATATATATATATATATATCCCGTTTCCCTACCATACTTCATACAAACACAACCACTTTCACATTTAACTTTCTGCAAAAACAAAAGGGAATAGTTTGAGCAATCGGGTGAAGGAAAATACAGTCGTTCTTAACGATGAATACCAGAAAATTAACCACCCTTTTCATCATTTTTGTCATTTCGGTTGTCATTTCAAGTCAAGTTCGAGTGGAGGCAACAAGAGTTTTAGGTGAGGATTTTGCTAAAACAAATCACTTGGAGGCATACTCGTCGGTATACGAGAAGGCCAAGTTCACCATGTCGTGCTGGCTCGAGCGCTTGGCTTCTGGACCCAGTCCTAGAGGACCTGGTCACTAGAATAATTCAAGTCTGGAACTCCAGTTATGGATCAATATTCAGACTAGAAGAAAATTATACATTGTGTTATTATTTTATTGTTTTATTTTTATTTTTTGTTTCATCCTTATTCATAGGTTGGTTCAAGTTATATAATGCAGCTTCAGCATAATATTGCATATAGAATTATACGTGCAAATGTAAACTACAAATAATTTTTTTTTCTTATCATGAGCAAAGTTGCCATCTGGAATAAAGAAAAGAATGTTATAATTCAATTTTCAACATGAATCAAAGGACTCAATTTAAATCTTTGGAAAATAAATATAAATTCTTTGATTTTACAAGTTGTGTGACCAAGTAATTTATATTTCTTAATATATATATATATATATATATATATATATATATTAGTTGGTAAGAATTGATCTATAGTAGAATTGTATAAACTCTTAAATTAAATTGCATCTAAATTTTTATAAACTTAAGAGGGTGCTTGATAATCTAATTAATTTTGAGAAAAAAATTCTCTACCCTTTTATCACACCTCTTACTGTGTTTCTATTAAAACATTTCTAAAAATTTGAATTCTAAACTTTAATCCTTATTTTTTATATCCTAAACCCTAAACCTTATTCTCTAAAAAATATTATACCTTTTAATTTCTTAAACCCTAAATACAATCCTTAGCCTTGAACCCTAAATCCTAAACCTACTAATTTAAAATGAAAGTACAAATTAAGCCACAATTAGGGTAAACGATTTGTACCCATTAGAAGTTTTTCGATGAAAAATGTGAAATAGATAAGGACTTAGTTATCATTTAATGTTGGATAATTTTAACACTTTTAAATTTTAATTTTATTTCTTTTAAATAATTGTTGATGCGTGCGTAGTGCTTATAAAATGATTCGTTCTCATGTAAGTATACACATCGCGCAAGTAATAAAGTGAGTGAGTGAGATCGTTTCCACGAGGATTGAGAAGGAAATTCAAAGGTAGTTAACACACATAAAAGTTGATAATTTCTTTTGTATGAAAATATGCTAGAGAAAAAGTATAATTGTCACTAAAATGATGTAGAAAAATAAAGGATTAAGACAGGAGTAATCAAGATAAGCTGCAAGAGCAGGCCCATACTTAGGCCCAGGCAATAAAAGCACCGGCCTAGGGCCCACCTATCACCTGTGCCCACTTTTAAATAAAATAAAAATATATTATTAAAAATAATGAAAAAATAAATAAAAAATATAATACAAAGTGGACCCCACTAAATCAAATTTTCCGACTGCCACAGTGCTAACCGTTTGAAAAATCTTTAATATTTAATTTGTGCGCCCCACTTTTAAATAAAATAAAAATATATTATTAAAAATAATTAAAAAAATAAAAATATAATATAAAGTGGGTCCCACTAAATCAGTTTTGCTGTCTGCCACAGCATTAACCGTTTTAAAATCTTTAATATTTAATTTGTGGGCCTCACTAATAAATATATAATCGTTTGAAGTTTTATTAAATTATTTTTATCTTTCATTAATATAGGAATTATAAGTTTTATGTTTTTAGGTTATCATTAAGATTTTAATAATAATTTAATTTTTTTTTAAATTTTTAATAAGATTAAAATTTTCAAATACACATAAATAATCCTTACATTATTTTTACTTTTTACATCTCTATTTCTGTTCTTTTCTCTCTCTTTCTTATGTTATATTCTTACATTTTGATTTAAATTTTTTATCTATTATTTTGATTTGATACTATAAGAGGACAGAAACTCATATATTCAAGGAGATTACAGTTTATATTATTTGCTATTGATATACTACAATCGAATTTGAAGCATAAATCCAACGACAAAAATTCAGGTGCTATCATTCTATACCTTTTTGCTTCATAATTTTTATAGTATAATGTTACCGTAGAAATATGCTTCCGGTAGTAAAAAAAGAAAAAAAAAAGAAAACAAACAAAAAAATTAATAAAATCACAAAAGGTGCTTTAGATATATTTTTTCCAAAACGAGTAGAAGAACCTTTAGATAGTGACGAATTGGGTGTAAATGAAGATAATATTGAATATTCTAATGAAAATTTGAATGATACCGATACTAATTTAAATAATGAGCATGATAATGTACTTGATAGGTCAAATGTTGATGTTGACATTAAAGAACATGTAACTTCTCCTTTTGATATATATGATCCTAAAAATTGGGGTGCTCTTGATACTAAAAATAGAGATATTTTGATTGAAAAAGGACCAATTAGGGAATTAAATCTCACATTTCCTAAGGATAATCTATCTAGACATTTTTCATATTCCTATTTTTCTAAAAAATTGAACAATAGAGAAATTCTTGATAGAAAATGGTTAGTTTATTCTATACTAGTGAATAAAGTATATTGTTTTTGTTGTAAATTATTCACTTCTTAAAATAACAAAAGCATTTTGGCAAATGATGGAATGGATGATTGAAAGCATTTGAGTGATAGACTCAAACATGAGAATAATGTTGAGCATATGACTAATATGAATACTTAGAATGAAAAAAAAATAGATTAAAAAAGATTAAAGGTATTGATAAAGATATGCAAGAAGGAATTTCAAAAGAAAAAAACGTTGGAGACAAGTTTTAATAAGAATAATATCAGTTGTAAAATGTCTTGCTAAAAGTAATTTAACTTTTCGTGGATCTAGTGAAAATGTTATTGAAAAGATAATTGGAGAAATGTTATTTAATGGCATAATTAGAAACAGTAATAGTGCTTTCTCTTCTCCAATAGTGATGATTAAGAAGAAGGATGACACATGGATGATGTGTGTAGACTACAAGAGGTTAAACCAAGTCACTATCAAGGATAGTTTCCCTATGCCTATTATTGAAGAATTATTAAATGAACTGGGAGCTGTTGCTTATTTTTCTAAATTGGATTGTAAGTCTGGATACCACTAGATTAGAATGAGAGAGGTGGATATCCTAAAGACTGCTTTTAAAACACATGAAGGGTACTATAAATTTTTGGTCATGCCTTTTGGTTTGACCAATTTCCCAGCCACATTTCAAGGGCTGATGAACAAGATATTATAGGAGCAGTTGAGGAATTCTTTTGGTTTTCTTTGATGATATTCTGATTTATTCAGAAGATTGGAGGTCTCACTTGCAATATTTGACCATAGTAATGAATATATTGAAGAAACAACAACTATTTACAAAAAGATCGAAAAGTAGTTTTAGAGCTCAACAAGTGAATTACCTAGGATATGTAATTGCTAAGGGTGAACTATCCATGGATGGTTCTAAAGTGAGGTGTATTCAAGAATGGGCATTTCCTAAATCAGTCACAGAATTGAAGGGATTCCTTGGGCTCTCAGGATACTATAAAAGATTTGTGCAAGGATATGCAATTATTGCAAAACCATTGACTGATTTGCTTAAAGGGAGCATGAAGATGGGACAATGAAGAAGAAATAACTTTTACAAAACTTAAGAAAACTTTCAAAACTGTTCTAGTTTTGGCACTTCCAAATTTCGAGCAAACTTTTATAGTGGATATTGATGCCTCAGATTGTGGTGTGGGAGCTGTTTTGGTTTAGCAAGGTAAACCTTTGACTTTCTTTAGTAAGGGTTTGAGATCAAGGAATAAGGGGTTATTTGTTTATGAAAAAGAAATGGTAGTTACTCTTATGAGCTGTGAAAAAATGGTCCATTTATTTTATAGAAAGACATTTTATCAAGAGAGATCATCAAAGTCTAAAATTTTTGGCTGAGAGCAGAATTGTAACTCCTTTCCAGCAAAAGTGGACTATTAAAATAATGGTCTATAATTATGAAGCTCAATATAAAAGGGGAAGTGCCAATATAGTTGTTGACTTATTATCAAGAAACTCTAAGGAAGAAAGTTGTTTGGTTATAACAATGAGCCATGTAACAAAAAAATTGTTAGATAAGGTGAAGGGCGCTTGGCAGAATGATAAAAAATTCAAAAAATCATCAAAGCACTTGAGGATGGTGCACAGAAGTATAAGAAGTATAGTTGGGATGGGAGGTTGCTGAAAAGAAGATAGAAGTTGGTCGTGGGAGGTGATATAACAATAACAACAGAATTGATGTAGAATTTTCATGAAAGTGCTATAAGGGGTCATTCTGGTGCTCATGCAACAATTCAAAGAATTAATACTGTCTTTTATTGGAAGGGTATGAGAAAAAAATTAAAAATATATTTAGAGAATATATGACTTGTCAGAGAAAAAAGGGAATTTAGATCCACCCAGGGATCTTCTACAACCTCTACCTATTCTAGAGACCATTTGGACATTCATTAGTATGAATTTTATTGAAGGTCTTCTCCTTATAGGAAGAAAAATTACATACTGGTAGTTATTGATAGATTGACCAAGTATGGTCATTTTATTGCAATGAGTCATCCATTTGTAGGCCCAAGCTTTGTATGGGCAAGTTCCTCCTATACATTTACCTTACGTAGATGGAGAATCTCTAGTGGCTGTTGTATATAGGGATTTGTAGATAAGGGAAGCAGCCACTAAGATGTTAAAATTTCATTTGCAGAGATCCCAAGATAGAATGAAAATCCAAGTTGATAAGGGGAGAATGGAGTGTGAACTGCAAATTGGTGATTGGGTCTTTTTGAAACTGCAACCATACAGGCAGTAATCAATTAGTTTGAGGAATTATCAAAAATTGGCCCCTAAATGGTTTGGTCCTTTATTGGTAATTGAGAAGATAGGAAAAGTGGAATAGAAGCTAAAAATACCAGCAGATTCGAGGGTGTATCCAGTGTTCCATGTGTCTCAACTAAAGAAGAGAATAGGGTCTGAATTGGTGTAGCCATAATTGCCTATTATAGGACCAGATGGTGGAATAACCAAGGAACCTGTTAGGATCTTGGATAGAAGGATTGTGAAGAAGGGAAACTGAGTTGTTACTAAAGTCTTGGTGGAGTGGTCCAACTCATTTCAAGAAGATGCCACATAAGAGATTTTCCATCAATTAAAGCAACAGTTTCCAGGCATTGATCCTTGAGGACAAGGATGCTTTGAAGGGAAGAGTATTGTAACAGATCTAGTTGGAAAAAGCCTTTACAGGAAAATTTAAATTTTAGTTATTCTGTTTTGGTATTTTATCTTTATGCTTTAAGTAAAACGCTGAGTTTTAAGGGAGGGGCTGTAAATAGATAAACGATGTCATTTAATAAGGCTTAGGTTAAAAGGGGGAAGCCTGTTTGTTGGTTATAGATTGTATGATTGAGAATTCTCTTCCTCATATTTCTTTTTTCTCTTATCAATCAATCTAAGTCTATCCTTTCTTTCCTCGATCTTAATTCTTGATTAGTACTGTTCAATGGCAGCTCCTAGAAACACCATAAAACTTAACCGAAATTCACCGAAAACCTCTCCAAACACCACCTAAACCTTAGGTCCGGGATTAGATACTTAAAATTCATCTTAATTATATCTAAGCACTTCAATATTCATATATTTAGGCATCAAAAACAGCCATGGAAAACACTTAAACGAAAAACAAGAAAAAATGGAATATTTATCATGAAAACTGATTTTATTTATTCAAGACTTTAAAGATTGTTGCAATCAACCAATAACTTAGGAATTTTATTAAATAAATTTAGGTTTCATAGGTTTTAATGATTCTCACCTCCAAAATTGATTCAACCTCCTTCCAAGTTTTAAAAAAAGTAAAACCGAAGAAAAACGAAGAGATTTTGAAGAAGAAAAATATAGATAATTAACCTAGCAAAATTTATTTGAAATAATTGATATTTATCTTGAAAAATATGACGAAGAATATTTCTTGGGAAGGAAGAAACCAAAATCTTGGAGAAGGGTTTAAAACATGATGCAAAAATAGAGTTTTTCAAGTAAAACCGAAAAAACGACGAGAATTTAAAGAAGAAAAATATGAGAAATTAAACAAATGATTTTTTTTTAAAGAGAATAGATATTTACCTTGAAAATATGCTGAAGAGGCTGCCTTGGAAAAAAAAGAAACCAAAATTTAAAAAAGTGTTATTTTTAAAAAGTGAATTTTTGGGGTTTTGGATCAAAATTAGGGAATTTTGATTACTTAGGTTAAAACAAGTGATTAAAGGTTGCTTATATAGGATCTTGGAAAGATTAGATCAACTAGGATTATGATTGGATTAAAGACCCTTAAAAATTAAAAGTTTTGGCTTAATTTATAAAATTGTCCTCAAGTTTTTAATTTTTATAAAATAGTCTCTAATTTCAAAATCTTAGGGATTCAAGAGTCAATTTTTTAAATTGAGTTGACATAAGTCAAATATAAGTCAATTAAGAATTTTAGAATATTTTCCATAATTTATTTTTATTAAAAACCAGTTTTTAAGAATTTAATCATTAACTAGGCTAAACCGACAAAACCGATTCACTATACTTCTAAACCGGCCACTAAATTTCTAGGCCCAATTTTGAGGCGTTACAACTCTCCCCCAATTAAGAAATTTCTTCCTCGAATTTCTTACCATGGAAATAGGTAACCTTCACATCATCCTTTCATTCTCACGTGACTTTCCAAACACCAAGATACCACTAAAACTCTCAAACTCACACGAGGATCTTACCATAAAGAACTTTCGCTACCAAAATCAAGATCTCAACATACATCTCGTAAAGACAAGATTTAGTCTCATCATAACGTCACCTGCCATCACAACTTGCTACGATACATAGAACAATGGTGTACCAAAAACATCATGGTCCTTCTCAACACTCATTGCATCCTTAAATCAAAAAACAAAACCCTTTTTCTTTTCCCAATGGCCTAACCTCCCCATACTCAAGGTTGGCAACCAACTCTCGATAAACTAAAACAACTTCCCACTGCCACTAACAAGCTTAACTTTCTCAAGCATATTCCGACATACAAGGCAACAATCAAAACTTTCTACCGAGTCTCGGTCAACAAAACAATATATAATAACTTCCACCAACAGAAACCTTAAACGGTACCACTCGAACACCCAAATATGGACACGTCTATAAGCAACTCTAATAACGACAACACCTTCACCAAGAACCCGAAAGTTTCATGTTAAATTACCTTAACATACCTTCCAAACTTGGATAATCCACTTCTACCGGCCAAATGCCTGTTAACGAGAGAATACCTAAAAATTAATCAGAAACCTAACATCCGTATCAAAACCTTACCACATTAAAACATATTCTTCAACAATTCCAACTGTTCTCAAAGGAAACACTCTCTTTTAACTCCCGAGAAACTACGTCACAAAACTTACAAGGATTTCTTAACACTACTCTACTCTAGAACCTTTGAAGACCAAAATATTCTCAAAGAACACTGGATCTCAAGCTTAGCTTATCAACAAAACAAACATTCACTTTCAACTCAACCACATCCAAAACAAGTCTACTTAACATCAACCGCTTTCAAACTTCTTACAAAAATTCTTACTTCCAAATGCATAGCAAAAGACTATCACGGACTTTGATCAAGATATCATTCTAAGTAAACACCATACAACAAAAGTATGTGCCTCATAGGCTTAAAAGACAACCAACATCACAACTAAAAACCATCAACACAACCTCAATTGTGCCCCACACACATGGCTCTACTAACATCCGCTAGCAACTTACCTCGGAACATCTAAACCATGAAAAGTTCACCCACAACTCTTTCACTAGAATAACACTCTTCGATAAACTTAATCAAGCCAACATTGCTCTTGACTTCAAAACACTCTTAAACTACTCCACTACAACCCATAAGGATAAAACACATAATTTTTCCCAAATAACTGTTAGAGTATGCCCAAAGACCAATCATATGATGATTGTAAGGATACTTTTATTTACCAATTTTATTGAATAAAAGCATTGCCATTGTTGTTTTCAGATATATGTGTCAATGTATAACATAAACTGAGAAACAATAAGGTCCATATAATAATATATGTATTATTATTAAAAGATCCTTAGTCAAGTATTATTATGGTTATGGACAATAATAATACGCTTAAGACTAACATGTGATTAATTGATGACAATGAGTTGTCATTGACATAGAGATGTAAGAACTAATACATGAATATATTAGTAGAGAATAATATATTAGATTGACCCACTATGAGCATATATCTTGGATTATTATGTGACGGTCACGATATTGCTCATAGTGACAACTATATGTATGATTCTTAGACTTGAGATTAGTACTATCTCAACATATGTTGTTTTATGTTTTGATGCAGTTAAACGTGTCTCGTAATTAGCTAAACTATAAAAATTGACATTGGACATATTACAATGTATGTAGTGATATGTGAATGATCAAGATAGGATTTGTCCTTCCTACATAATAGGAAAATATATCAAAGGCTACTTGATTGAGTGAGACTAGAAATGCATGGCCATGCTTGAATACGTTGATATGAGATATCACAAATTATTCATTAAAAGTAGTCCACTCTAGATATCAAGAAAAATTAAAATAGGCTATACAAGTGTGACTATTCCAAGACTTGTGCCTATTAAAGATATAAAAGGACAAAGGATATAATACATTAAGATAGTTGGTCACGGACATGATACATTGAATCATGATCTCTTGTAACTTAGATGACAATGATATATTGCTAGATGTCACTCATTGTTTGTAATATTAGAATTGTTCTAATATTATTACTAACGTTACAATGAGCCTACAGGGTCACACCCAATGGTTGAAAAGGAGCAAAAATATATATAAGTATAAATAGATTATATGTAATCCCGAATTTTAAAGGATATAATTAAAGTAATTATATCCCTTTTAAATTCGAATTAAATATATATTCCAAAATTTAAGAAAATAATTAAAGTAATTATTTCTTATAAACAAATTCAGAATCAAACTTTTATACCTAGGGTTACACCTATATAAAGGATCTTTGGTCAAGCAGCCACAATAGAGAATTCTAAATTCCCAAACCCTAAAATCACGAAAAACAGTTTTTCGAGATTTGCTCTCTCAACCGGGTGAACTGAGTAGAGTCCGAGACGATATTCATGGAGGCTAAAGATTTGAGTTGTCGAACGATCGTGATTGTAGCAGATCGAGTTGTTGTTTTTGTTTCTTATCAAGGAACCCAATGTAAGTTATCACATCTCTTCCTCCCGATTTCGGATTAAACGTACATGGATCACTTGAAAGACCATCGTAATTTTGTTCTACTGCGCCATGGGGTGTGCCGTCGGTCCCAACAAAATTTTCTTCCCAAATCTAATATTTTCTATAATATTGAGAGAGAAACTTTATTAATATAAAACCAATTCCCATTCTAAAAAAAATAAGGAAACTTTATTTATTTTTTTAAATAAAATTTTATTTTAATACTATTATTAATAGAATTAATAACAATAATAATAATAAATTTTAAATCTTAATTAAACGTAATAATAATAATTTTTAAATATTTAAAAATAATAATATATTACTATTATTATAAATAATAATTAAAATACGTATATATAATTTTATTATTATAACCTAGACTATAATATCGAAATTTAACACGCTTGTATAAACATAATTAAATTATATAGAAAAGTATATATAATTTTATTATTAATAGATATCTTAAAAAGGTAAAAAATATCTCAATATATATTATTTATTGTGATAATATTTTTATACAAAAATAAGAATAACATATAGTTAAAAAATTTGTCATTATATGATTTTTTTAGCGCAAGAAAAAAAAGAATAAATTGTGAGAATAAATTTTATCACTATAATTAAAATATATAACTAAAAAAATAACTTGTCAAAAAAATCTTGAATATCATTATTTTTTGTGATAATTTTTTGTAAAAATATGTATAACTTATAGTTACAAAACTTATCACTATATGATTTTTTATGTCAAAATTTGGAGGGAAATATTTTATAACAATAAATTTTATCACTATAATTAAAATCTATAATTAAAAACAAAATTTATCATAAAAAACATGAATTTCATTATTTGTAATAAATTTGTTTTTTAACAAAAACTATAACTTATAGTTACAAATCATATCACTATATTATTTTTTACGCTAAAAAAGAAAAAAATTATGACAATAAATTTTGTCAGTATATCTCAAATATATAAGTTCAAATATAATTTATCACAAAAGAATCACTTTAATTATTTGTTGTGACAATTTTTTTTGTTATAATATATATATATATATATATATAACGTATAGTTACAAAACTTGTCATCATATATCTTTTTTTGGCGCCAAATAAATGAAGGGAAACATTTATGACAAACAATGATAACAAAATATATATGTCACTATAATTACATAAATTTGTTAATTGTGTCAAAATGTTATAACGATTTTAAATTTTGTGACAATTATATATATTTTTTTAATTTAAAGTGACGCTAATTTATTTTGTCACAATAAAAGTACTAATAGTGACAAAAATGATTTTATCAAAATTAAATTTGTCACAATAATAGAAATTTCTTGTAGTGATTTGGTGGTTAGTTATGCCTTGGCATTTATGCTGTAGTAATAGATGATATTTTACGGGGAAGGTTTTGTTGTGGCTGATCATGTGCAGGTAAAGCGAAGCTGGGAGCAAGGGAGATTCAACATGACATTTGCAGAAGGAAAGTGAAGGAAAAATGTCATGGAAAATATGGAGATATCCAGGGCTACAGAAAAAGACAAGAAGATATTTTGAAAGGAGTGCCAGCTGTAGCTGTACGTGAGGTTGGCCATAACCACCTTGGAAGGAACCACTATCACCTGGCAGAATTGTAATTCATTTGAATGGGGGTGAAAAAGGAATTTTTCTAAAACCCTAGGGTATTCCTCCCCTACCTTAAAAGGAATAGTGACCTAAGAAAAGAGAAACCTTTTTTAGAGAACCTTTAGAGCCGATTTTGCGGCAAGTAAGAGGCGGCAGAAAGCTTTCACCTTTCTCCCCCAACCACCGTCCGAAGGTTTCCTACATTGATCGATCTTGAAGGGAGTGGCATGCTAGGCACCCGAAAGGGGCTATCACGTTAAAGATTTTTCATGATGGTAGAATAGCTGGCGGTAGCGCACACCAAGGGTGTCTTCCAACCTTTTCCTTTGCTTTATTTTATATTATTGAGAGTTTGTTGTGAATGATATTCTCTAAATACTTTCACACCATCATATGTATGCTTTATTTGATGGATTTTTTTGTGGATGAATATATTAGCATTCTATGTGTTTGTTTATTTTCTTTGCTTATTGTTTTAAATTATCTAAGCTTGTAAGAGGCATGAGAGTTTCCTTTGTTAAGGTATAGTTTTAGGTGTTTGAGAGAAACTTAGCCATAGATCATTAGTGTTCGAGAGAAACCAAGGGAGGATTGACTTGAGCAATGGGTTTTAGACTGCAAATAGAACCTAACCCAACCTTAGGTGCTCGAGAGAGACTTAAGTTAAAGGTTTCAACGAATAAAAGGAGTGTGCTTTGTCGATAGGCTAGATATCACTGCTAAGACCGAGAAGAGATGTCGTGGCATTTTAGGCTGTCAGGTTTCTTTGTCTAGTGTTTCAGAGGAGTGTGGGTTAGTAGAAGTACATGAGAACCCCATCATTCATTCCTATTAGAGCTTTTCAATCGAGGAGTATTAAGTCATATCACTTATTCTTGGTTTCACATTTCGCTTTTGCCTTGGCATGTACAAAGTGCTTCCTCCGTTTACTTGCAATCACATTCCTATACATCTCACACTACTTTCACACTTCACTTTACCATCACCTTCCATTTCATTTTTCCTTAAAAATTTTAATTGCTTGCTTGCTTGCATTTTTAAATTGTAATAGCATTTTCACCATTACACACTTACCATACTCCACCGTACATCTTCACCACTTATCACTGCATCTTCATTTGTTCATACCAATTTCTTTATTTCTTTTGTAGTTAATGTTCTATTTGCCTTGACAAAATTAACTTAAATTTTCACCCAATCCTCATGGGAACGATACTTACTCACCATTTATTACTTTGCATGACTGTGTATACTTGCACTTATTTTCGCGTGATTTACAGCACTACACGGATGCGACCAACCATCATACAACCAGATACTGTAATTAACCAACTCTTATCTCACTTAGATTTTTGTTTTTCCAAACACAAACTTTTGCTTCCTTAACCTTTTCAAACTTAATTTCACTCTTCCGTCCACTCACTTTAACATCCTCCTTCGTGTTGAGAAACAAAAACACAAGAAAAACCAACCGTAAACGAAAAAACTCGACAAACACATACCCCCGTAACACCTCAACTCTTTTTCCAAAATATTTTCCTTTCCTTTCCCAAAACCCAACCGATGCTTTCTAACACAGACACTAGATCGGTTATACCCTTGGCCTAGCACTTTCTAAACCATACAAAACAGAGGATACCAAGTGGTACTTCCACTAAACAAAATTATAACCTGTTCGATTCCATAACCCGAACGTTTCCAACATATTTGATTCACCTTGCACACAAAACACTTTGAAACTCCCATTGATGTAATCTCTTACTACTCACCAACAAAACAAATTCTCAGACTAAACTGATTTAAAACCACTTTATACTCAAACACGATCGAGGACCCAGTCGACTCAAGATCGAATATCACAACACCACAACACAAATCTTTCTAAACTTTCTGATCTCCACAACTCATTTATTATCAAGTTTTAACTTTCTTTTTAGTCTCATATCAAGCAAAATAAAAATAGAAAAACAATTTTAACATTAAAAAAAACATTTTGCAGAACTTGTGAGGCTAGCGTAAAGCAAGTTCCAAGTAGCTCAAGTACAATATAAATCGATTACCAGTATTAGTTAGAGAAATGAGTACCCAAAATAAACCCCAACAATATATACTCAAACATCAAATGACACAATCATCAATTATGATTAGCATCAAAACTATATAACCATATAACATGTGTATTTTTCAAAATATACCCAACACTTTTCAGATGTTTCCCACACATCCATTAAGTATCATATAAAACTATCACAAAGCTCATGCATTAACCAATACAAATTTAATCTAGTTTAAAATGCTACATGGCATATGAAAATCATAATTCTCATGGAATGTTCAACTCGTAAATCCTTTTTAAAACCAACTAACAACAATGCATGCAACATTTAAAATCTAATCACGTTTCTTTTCTTATGCATAAACTCTATATGCAAGACAACATTAAGATTACATGTAACACCTTAAAATTAGGCCTAAAAATTTAGAAAACGGTTTAGTGGTCTAGTGGACTGATTTTGTTGGTTTAGCCAAGTTCGAGATTAAATTCTTAAAAATTGAAAACTTGAGGATAATTTTATAAATTAAGCCAAAACTTTAAATCTTTAAGGGGATTTGATCTAAGCCTAATTCTAGTTGATCTAAACCTTCAATAGACTGTATAAACAACCTTTAATCTCTTTTTTAATCTAAGTAATCAAAATTCCCTAATTTTGATCCACAACCTAAAAATTCACTTTTTAAAAATAACCCTTTTTAAATTTCGGTTTCTTGTTATCCAAGGCAGCCTCTTCACCATATTTTCAAGGTAAATATCCATTATTTTTAATTAAAATTTTTTGATTTAATTTCCCATAATTTTCTTCTTCAAATTCTCTTTGTTTTTCTTCTGTTTTACCTGAAAAACTCTATTTTTGCATTAAGCTTTAAACCCTTCTCCTAGATTTCGGTTTCTTCCTTCCCAAGAAATATTTTTCATTATCTTTTCATGGTAAATATCAATTCTTTTTAATAAAAAATTGTTGGTTTAATTTGCTATAATTTTCTTCTTCAAAATCTCTTCGTTTTTCTACGGGTTTTCTTGTTTTTAAACCTTGGAAGGATGTTGGATTAATTTTGGAGGTGAGAATCATTTAAAACTCTAAACCATAAATTTCTTTAAACTACTAAGTTCTTGGCTGATTGTGTAATGCCCCAAAATTGGGCCTAGAAGTTAGTGGGTCGGTTAAGCCTAGTTCAAGATTAAGTTTTTAAAAATTGATTTTTGGTCGAAATAAAATATCAAAAAATTTACTAAAATCATTATTTAATATATATTTGACTTTTTTTCAAACTAATTTTGAAAATTGACCCTTGAAATCCTAAGATTTTGAAATAGTGACTATTTTGTAAAAATTAAAAAAATTGAGGACAATTTTATAAATCAAGCCAAAATATTAAATCTTCAAGGGCACTTAATCCAATTATAATCCTATCTGGTCTAGGCTTTCTATATTTTAATTAATTAATTCCAAAGATTATATTTTAACCCAAATTACTAATTAAACTTGATTTTTAACTCTTAAATCTTATTTAAAAGCCATAAACCTAACCTATTTTTGTTATTTTCGTTTTCCCTCTTCCTAAGGCAGAGAAGCATCAATTTTTCAAAAGTAAACCTAAATATTTTTATCAAATTTTGTTTAGATTAAATTATATAACTTTTTATTCTTCAAAACTACCTGTTTTCTCATCGTTTTAAAACCGGAAAACAATTGGATCAATTTTGTTAGTGAGATTTTATCAACCCAACAGAACTTTAAAGTTCTTTACTGAAATTCCCAAGTTCTTGGATTGGTAAAACATTTTTAATCCTTTGTTTTAAAAAAATATTTTTTTTGTCAAAAATCATAATTTTCGTTCAAGGTTTTTTAATCACTTTTTTTGGCTTTGAAAAGGATGATTTTCAATGTTTTAAGATGTTTATAAAGTTTTTTTTTTTAAAATACCTAATCCTGAAATAAAGGTTTAAGAGAAGTTTGGTTGGTTTTAGAAAGTTTTCGGTTAAGGTTTTGATAGGTTTAAAGTGCAGTCCAACTTGGGGTTTTATGTGTGCGATTAGGATTGCTAAATCCATAGTTTTTGATTCTTGAAACAGGGAAAGAAGTAGGTGATCTCTTTTGAAGTGGTCGAGTGAAGTTTCGGTTATCGGTGAGTGGATTTGAGAGTGGGCTGCTTCAGCAGTGTTTTAACTTTGTTTTCAAAGTGATGGGAGTGTACGGAAGGTGTGAGAAACCTCTCTATACTCCGGAGTAAGTTTTACGTTTGCTCTCGTAAATTGGTTTTCCCATATTATGTTATTTTTCTATGTGTTAGTCATGCATGATAATTAATTGTGCATATGTGATTATGCATTTGAATGAATGCTCATGTGATTGTTTTTACATTGGTTTTAATGATTACTCGGTTTGTTTTCAAAATATGTCAAATATGGTTTTTATCGGTTTATGCAAATTGTGCATGAGATAAAGGAATTCATGTGAAATACTTACTGTTTTTAATGAAAACTTGAGCATTCATTTTTTTGTGTTAGATATTAAGTTGATGGGCATGGGATAAATTGATTGATCAATAGAATGTAAGTGCACTAGAAATACAAATTCATACATGTTTTAAATTTCTTGAGTGATGCATTAGAGGTTAGCCTAGTGTTGTGTGATATAATTATTACCTTATCACATTCGGGTATGACGAACTATCCCGGACACCATGGTAGGATCTTTATATTGTGATAGTCAATCTGTGTGAATTGGTGTACGATACCATTCGCATGTTTTTTCCATTTATCCTAACGTTTGGAGGTAACTCCATTCGTGTCACTTAACCAACATGTGAAAAATGCAAGTGTAAACGTTTTATTGATTTTTGTGCAATATATAAATTGCATGTGTTTTACTAATAGAGCTCAAGGGTTTTGAAGCATTGCTTGTTAAGCATGTAAGACTTGTTTTATGGCGTATGCCATGTGTTAAACACTTGTCGATTTTTATATTAGTTACTTGATAGTCACAAATGGTTCTCTTGAGCATGACTTGATTTTTAAACTGTTTCAGTGTATAATATCGGCTGCATTACAAGTAGTTAAATTTTTTTTTTTTATAATTACTCACTAATCGTAAGCTTAACCTCTCTCTTTTCCTTGTAATGCAGAAAAAAAGTGAGACGATCATCCGGGTAAAGCAAGGAAGTTAGTAGTGCTTTTTAATTCTTATATTAGCTCAAGTATGTTGCTTATACATTTTTGAACCTTAAGTAGTTTAGGGAGCAATGGTGATTAGGAACCTTAGGATATATGAGCGTGATCATTGAACAATTAGATATTGAATCTTGCAAAAGGGTATACTTGCTTTTAAGTTAATGAAGTCTTTTGGATTTGATTCACACATTGCTTGTGCTTAAGCATGTTGAATTATGACTTTGTTGAAAATTGATTTCAATTTGTATTGAGAGTATGGAACTAGGATGTTAGTCATCTAAAAATCTTGTTGAATTATGTGATTTATGACCTATAGGTTAAATAATTGTTTTTGGGCAGAGAGTTTCGATACTTGTTCATAGGGTATCGATACCTAGGCAAAAACGTGACGATTTTTTGGGAAATTAAGCCTGGGTATCGAAACCACATGAACTGGTTTAGAAATAGTAAAGTAAATTCATCAGACGTATCGATATGCATTATTTTGGTTTCGATTCACAATTTCAAATGGTATCAGAACGATCCTTCAAACGTATCGAAACGCGAGCTTGTCACGCAGGCTATCTTCTGAGTTATCGATGGTGTATCGAAACCTTTAATACCCTTTTAGATACCTATTTGTCGTTTACGAAAGTATGGATACCAGTGAAAGGTGTTTCGATACCCCTGTTGGCTATAGTCGTTAAAGGTTGGAATATAATTCTAAAAACTTACATTTTTGTCATAAAACTTTAGGAATGCAATTGGATGACTTGTAGATATTATTTTAACCTAAAAATTTATGTGCAAACATGAAATATACTAAATTAAGGATTGATAATCTTAATTTCACTTTTTAGACTATGAATTTCTGGATAACTACAATTAGGTCCCCAAAACTTATTCGTTTAAAATAGGACTCGTTTCACATTAATTTCTGCTATAAATGAACTCAGTCATTGCTTGAACATCTAGGATCTAATTAATGTATTTAGAAGAAATAAAAGAAAAAATTTTAGGGTCGTTTATCAGGGCGAGTCTCCGGATTAGCCTCAGTATTCCCCGTGTAGCTCGTTCGAGTTGGGTGGCATCTAGAACCGGTCGAGGGGTTATAGATTGAAATAATCTTTAAGTCTTGAATCAATAAAATTAGTTTTCTTGATAAAAAAATCCATTTTTCCTTGAATTTCGTTCAAGGGTTTTAATGGACTATTTTTGAAGCTTAAATACATGAACCTTGAAGTTTTTAAATGTAATTAAGATGAATTTTAAGTATCTAATCCTGGACCTAAGGTTTAGAGGGTGTTTGGAGAGGTTTTCGGTGAGCTTCAGTTAAGTTTTATGGGGTTTTTAGGGGCTTCCATGTATTGGTCTGACTTGAGGCATGTGTGGGTGTGTTTTAATGCCTTAAACCCTCTGATTTTGATGCTTGAATCAGGTCAAGGGGTAGAAGAACAATTTTGAAGGAGACTGAAGAGCTGAATCGTGTTTTCAGGTGACTTGTCGAGCAAGTTTCGGTAAATCAGTGAGTGGATTGTGAGGGATGCCAATTTGGCATGGTTTTAAATGTGTTTTACAATTTTTCGGGGTATAGTGAAGGTTTGAAAAACCTCCCTATACTCAAAAGTAAGTTTAAAGTATTGCTTTCTTAAAGTTTCCCATATTATTCCTTGTTTTTACTATGTGTTTTAGTCATGCTCGAGTTATACTCGTGCATATGTGATTATGCATGTGTTTCAATGCTCATGGGATGTTTTTACAAAAAAAATTATATACATATGATGCTCCCATAGTTTTGTTTTAAAAACATAAGAAAAGTAGTTTTTACCGGTTTATGCATTTGATGCATGTATTAGTGGGATACATGTGTTTACATATTGTTTTAACTAGAAAACTTGAGCAATTGTTTTTTTATGTTGGATATTAAAGATGATTGTGACATGGATAAGTTGATCGATCAATAGGATAAATAGTGCATTCTTCCTTTATAAAATTCGTATACGTGTATTAAATCCTTGAGTGATGCATTAGAGGTTAGCCTAGTATTGTGTGATATAACAATCACCTTATCACATTCGGGTATGGTGAACTATCCCAAACACCAAGTTGGGATCTCTGTGGTTGTGATAGTCAATCACGAGCGTGTTTGGTGGTACGATGCCTTCATGCGAGTCTGTTTATCCTAACGGTTATAAGTGAGTCTAACTCGTTCACTAATAATCCAAAACGAGAAAATCACAAGTGTGAGTTATCAATTGATTTTGTGCAACTTGAGATTGGATGTGTTTTGCTTATTGAGTATGTTTTTTCAAAAAAGTATTTGAAAAGGTTTTGTGGCTTGTGAGCCATGGTACACTTGTTGATTTTCAAAAGGTGGCGTTGTTTGTCACAATTGATTGTTTTTATAAAGAGCATGACTTGGATTTTAAACTTGATTTTGATATATTATGGATTATATTGCAAGGTGTTTTTAAATATGTTTTTATTCACTCACTAAGCTTATGCTTACCCTCTCATTTACCTTGCAATGCAAAATATTTAATGTGGAGGCAGAAAAGAGAAGAAAGGATCCATGTAACCACAAAGTGAAAACTCATGTATATCTTTATAACATTAGTAGTAGTGAAAGAACAATAGGGATGAGATATTAGATGGAGAATGGCATTTATGCTAATTATCCATTCAATGACTTTGTTGATTATCTAAGTTGATGTTAGTTTGTAAGTTGGAGTTGAATTGCCTGTTGGTATTCCTTTAGTTATACTAAAGTTATATTGAAGTATGATTCTTGATATCCCTATGTGTGAATTTGAGTGTTGCTGATAATGAAGCATGACTATTTATGAGCTGAATCTATGATGTGGTTATTTAGGTTGGAATGCATCTAGAAATCATGTTGAGTATATTTATGTTGTTCTTATATGTGTTTATGTGATTGTTTATGTTGAAGCATGCTCTTAGGAGTTTGATATATCGTTGCTAACTAGATTGAATTGCATCTAGCTAATATACCATGATATGTGCTTAAAGTGTTTTTAAGTGAATTTGTATATAGAGAATGTCTTGAAACTTTTGGAGGATTGAAATTTGATATGCAAGCATGTAATGAACTTTATTAAATGTTGGTAACTTGAATTTCACATCCATGGAGTGTTGGCTTAGGAGTGTGTTGAATGTAATTGCATGAGCATTTAGTTTGCATGAGTTTACTTTATTTTGCATAATTAATTTCAACATCTTTCTCATGAATAAAAATAAGTCTTATTGTTCATTTAAACATATTGTTTCACTTATGTTTGTTTCGAACATTTAAGCATGTTAGTTTAATTAATACATGTCAGTTTATGCATGTTAGTTCATTTAAAGTCTGAGAGTTTATTGATGTTTGTTATTTCATTAAATGAGTTAGTTCATTCAATTAAATCGGTTCATTTAATATAACTAGCTCATTAAGTTTCTTCCAAGCATTTACTTTATTGAATAAAGATTTTATCTAATGGATGCTCATATATTTTCAGCTAGGGTATTCATTTGGGATCAAATGGCTGATCATTTTCTAAAAGAATAAAAATGAATTTACCACCAACTGAAGCACTTGAAGGCACCATGATAGTTGATCAGTTTAAAGACTTTCAAGGGAAATTTACACCACTTAAAGGCTGTCAGTTTCAACTATGTTACAAGGCATTAAAGAGCTCCTAAATACACCACTTAAAGGCTGTCAATTTCAACTATGTTACAAGCCATTAAAGAGCTCTTAAATACACCCCTTAAAGAGCTACTTAAGAGCTACTTTAAAACCCCATAAAGTTGATCAGTTTTTTATCAGAGAAGACATAAAATGAAAACCTTCATTATCACCACTTAAGGGAGAGTAAAGACAGAAATTAAAACAACACTTAAGGAGGGAATTCAAGGAATATTAGTCAACTTGTTCGCCATTTTTGGATTGGATACGAGCATATTTGAGTCTTGGGATATTCTTCAAACTTATTAACCTATTTATTAGATCTCCAACGCACTTTGGATCACTTCAATACGATATCAGAATCTTAAGATATGATTAAATTATTGAATACAATACATGCTGGAAATTTAATACGGGAATAGTCACAAGATGCTTCTTCCAAAAATTCAAGCGGTCATTCAATTGCTGAATTCAATGCTTTATCAATAGACCATTAAAGGAGGATGAATGACAACTTAATCAAGTTCATCAGCCCAAGGGTTTCTCCTTGTGGATGATATGTATGTCTACATTCATCCTAAGAATGTCCAAATTCATCCTTCTAGATCAAACGTTTTGGCTGTCAATTGGAGATAGGATAACCTACAAATTAATAGGCCTTTAACACTAAAATAATAAGTCTTTAATATTTGTCTAGGCCAATCAATTTGTTTTCTTACACGTATAAATAGGCATTCATTCCATTGTAAAAAAATAGAACTTTTGGCATATATTACAACTTGAGAGTATTTCTCTTTTATAGTTCTTTTTGAATTTTATTGGCTTGCAAGATTGTTCTTGTGGCATTCATCCCTATTCATATTTTTATATTGTTGGTTCCTAGTTCCTATAACTAGAGGGTTACAATCCATCAACCTTTCACCCAAGTCACGGTTTAAAAACTCTTAAGAAACATGTCTTCACTTTTTAGTGTTGGTTCCTCCTTTGTTTACACCACACCATCAATTACACTCCTTTTCTTCACTTACATCATCCATACATCTATATTTTCTATATTTCATCCTAAACACAACAACCATCTTATCATCATTCCATTTCACCATATTATCTATTAACTCCATATCACCTTGTAAGTTTCATTTTAAAATTCCTATTTCTAATTTCAGTTACTTACTAGAATCACGATCGGGCAACCACAAATAAAAATTCGGATATTCCAGAACCGGATTCGTATCATGTGCTTAGATGTTGCCATATGAATTGTTGTTTGTAAGCATGATGGAATCTTGTTGCATCGTTATGACTTTAGTTATATGGAGATGTTTTGACCATGTTTTAAGGTTGTCTTGCATATAAAATTTATAAAAGAAAATGTGCTTAGATTTTAAATGTTGTATACATTGTTTTCAATTGGTTTTAAAAATGATATATAAGTTGAACATCTCATTAGATTTATGGTTTTATATATGTCATGTAGCATAAGAAACTAGTTTGAATTTGCATTGGTTAATACATGAGATTTTGGTATGGTTTTGTATGATGCTTGATGCATTTGTGGACAACATCTAAAAAGTGTTGAGTATACTTGTGGAAAATACACCTTTTATATGTTTATAAATTCTTGATGCTAATTAAAGTTGATGATTGCACTATGTGATATTTGATTATGTATTGTTGGGTTTATTTTCGGGTACCCATTGCTCTAACTACTACTAGGAAATTATTTTATATTGTACTTGAGCTACTTGGAACTTGTTTCACGTTGGCCTCACAAGTTTTGCAAAATGTTTTTCAATGTTAAAATTGTTTTTCTATTTTTATTGTGCTTGATATGGGACCAAAAAGAAAGCTACAACTTGGTAATAAAAGAGTTGTAGAGATCAGAAAGTTTAGAAATATTTGCGTTGTGGTGTTATGATATATGATCTTGGGTCGTCTGGGTCCTCGATTGTGTTTAAGTGTAAAGTGGTTTTGAATAAGTTTAGTCTGAGAATCTGTTTTGTTGGTGAGTAGTAAGAGACTACATCATTGAGAATACCCTTGAGTTTTCAAAGTGTTTTGTGTGAAAGGTGAATCGAACGTGTTGGAAACGTTCGGGTTATGGTGTGATTGTGTACTCTTGACATGTGAAAGTTTAGTGAAGTAACTGAAGAGTGTTGTGAAGTCAAGAGAAGTGTTGTTCTGAGGTAAGTTATCATTGGTTGTTTGGTGGAGCTGCGTGTGCGGGGCACAATTGAGGTTATGTTGACGGGTTTTAGTTGTGATGATGGGTGGTGCTAGGATGAGACCGAATCTTATCTTTATAAGATGTATGTTCAAATCTTGGTTTTGGTAGCAAAGGTCCTTTGTGGTAAGATCTTCGTGTGAGTCCGAGAGTTTTATTGGTATCTGAAAAGTGCATAAAAGTCCTAATTATTATATCATATTTCCACTCGATTATTTCTTGTAATGGATAGATTTAATAACAATTAAGGATGATTCTGCATGTTTTCCATTTTCTAACATCGATGCACTCTCTATGTCGTTTTGTCTATTATTTAGTGTAAAAAAGGTATGGTTAATGGTTTTCTTTCATAGAAAGGAAATAACCATGTAGGTACGATCAGATAGATGAATAGATGTTGAAACGTGAGCTGAAATGCAAGGATGCACCAACCACGGCACCAGATCGCCCGCCGCAGCAATAAAGGAAAGATGATAACTAGTGCTCGATAGATGAAGAAAAATGTGTTGAATCCAATAGACTCTATGCGAGACAAAACGGAAGAAAAGAAACAGAGTCAAGTCATGGTCAAAGCTGACATGAAATTAAGAAGTTAAATAAGAAAATAGAATAAAAGAGTTGTAATTCAATAAGGACATGTATTCTTTTCCTTTTAGAACTATTATTTTTATGGAAGTCTTTAATCTAGGCTTGGACTATATAAAGGCAAACCCCTAAGGCTAGGGTAAGGTCGATTGTCATAGACAAACCCAAGCCGCCGACAAAACCCATCATGTTCTAAACTCTATCGAGGCTTAGGTATTTTGTGGAGTAGTTGGGGAAGAAATTTGTATCTTATTTGAGAGTTATTATTGCAAACCTATTTTTCATAGTTTATTTCTCTTGGTTCTTACTCTTTTTCACTTAAGAGCTCGAAAGAAAAGTTTGTGAAGAAAAAACTATTTTTCTAATAACAGGAGAGTTAGGCTCACGAAACGAGAGAATACGTTCTTTGCTCATGGTCATTGACTAATCCGGCTTAGAGATAAGCCAACCAGGATTTCAGTGACTAAAAGGATGCATATAATCGGTTGCTATCCATCCTTGATTCACGCCGGGAGGTATCATCAGGAAGTGGGTTTCAATAGTTTCCTCGCTTAGAGATAAGGAGGAACAATTTCGGATGCTCTATCGAACTATGGAAAGTTGAGTTGTCGACAAGGCATAACCCCGCCGATGAAGCTGAGGCGACCCTTCAAATGACCCGCCACGGCTGCAATTCAACCACATGCATCAATAATTGGAGAATAAGTGCAACTGGATTTCCCTCTACAAATAAAACCGCCGTGCCTTACTTCTTCCATTGTTAATTCCTTTAAGTATTTAGTTTTCTTTAGTTTTAGTTAATTCACCATTACTCCAAATTACTTGTGTCTTTACGTTTTAGTGCAGATTTATTTTGTAGTCTAAGTTGCCCAGTCCCTGTGGATACGATATCTAAAATGCTACAACTTGACAAAATGTGAAGAAATCCGAGGACTCTAACCACGTCACCAAGTTTGGCACCATTTCCGGGGACTGGCTTCCCAACTTTTCTACATACTATCTCTGCAACATCTTTCTTTTTCCTTTTTCATTTAATTTTCTTTTTAAATCAATATAATTCAGGTTGTTCTATTGTATGACCAGGGCTAAACCATCAGCAGACGAATATCCTTTTGATCCTGAAATCGAAAGAATCGCAAAAAGCCTTCGACAAAGGATACGCGAAAGGATGAATCAAGCACCTGGCCAGTAGGGGAACAACGTTGGCATGCATGCCACTGTGGCAGCAAATCCCGCTGCCTTCGTAGTAGTCGACCCCGATAATTTCCCTCGTCAGGAACGGGTCTGTACTGTACATGACTACTTGGAAGAGGACTTAGATGGGCTGACACCTGTAGTGGTTATGCCAGATATCGATGCTGAACATTTTGAGTTGAAACCAGTAATGGTCAATATGATCAATACCTTAGGACAATTTGGAGTGTCAACTAACGGAGATGCTCGGCAGTATCTTAAGTCTTTTCTAGAGATTTGCAACTTATTCAAGCTGCCGAAAGTCTTACTAAAATTGAAATTATTCCTCTATTTACTGAGGGATAGGGCAAAATCTTGGTTAAACAACCTTCACCCGGGATCAATGAACTCATGGACAAAGTTGTGTCGAAGTTTTCTTGCCCGCTTCAGTTGCACCAACATAACTGATAAGCTGTGAAACGATATTACATCCTTCAGAAAAGATGATGAAGAATCCATGTATGAGGCATGAGATAGATATAGGGAATTGTACAGAAAATGCCCAATGCACAGATTACCAGAATGAGCTCAGGTATCAATATTCTATAATACGGTAAATACACCTAGTAGAATGATGCTTGATGCCTTAGCCAATGGCATGCAACTAGATCGACCACCTCATGAAAACTTGGAGATTTTGGATAGACTCGCCAAGAATAACTATCAACACCCAACCACAAGAAGGGGAGTAACCAGGCGAGGAATGAAGAACTTAGACTCTTCAGATTCAATACTAGCACAATTTTTAGCATTGACAAACATGGTTAAGGATCTGCAGAAACCTAGCCACGTTCGTGAGGTAAAAGCAGTCACGGTTTTATGTGAAACCTATGGTGACAATCACAACTAGAAAGAATACCCGTACAATCCAGAATCAAGCTTCTATGTTGGAAATTTCAATAGAAACAATAAGTCCAACACTTATAATCCAGCATGGAGGAAGCACCCCAATTTTTAATGGAGTAACCACAACAATGCATTAAACCCGCAACAGCAGAATGTGAAACCTGCTGGACTTTAGCAGAATATTAGACTAGCCCAACAGTAGTTGCCACAGTAGGTGATGCCGTCGCAGCAACCAGCAGATGTTCAAACCCTGAAAAATACGCTAATCATGTTTATGGTTCAGACCAACTCGTATAATGCGTATAAAGATAAATTCATTTAGCGAGCCGATGCATTCATGGACAAAACGGATATGCGTATGCAAAATAATAAAGTTGCTCTGAAATCTCTAGAAACCACAGTTGGTAAAATTGCACAGTTACTTAATACTCGACCTTTAGGAGGTCTACCAAACAATACTGAAGTTTCTAGAACTGGACCACATGAACAATGTAAAGCAATAACCACTAGAAGTGGAATTTAACTAAAAGACCCTGAGATTCCTGCCAAGGTAGTGGGTCAAAAATCTGAGACAGTAATCTATAAGGAGGTTACTGAAAATGAACTTGAGGCAAAAGAGCCAGAGAACAATTATGCCAACAAAGATGCCGCAGCAAGCCCTTAGATTCCTACCAGATTCCTGCCATAGCTACACCCCAAATCAGATTTCAATTCTCTGAAAAGATTGAAGATCTGAGGTTACCACCACCATTCCCTCAAAGATTGAAGCAGCATAAGAAGGAGTACCAGTTCAAGAGATTTCTGGACATCCTTAAACAGGTACACATTAACATACCTTTAGTGGAGGCAATCAAACAAATGTCCAATTAAGCAAAGTTCCTCAAGGATATCATATCCAAAAGGACAAGAATTGAGGAGTTTGAGACTGCCGCCATGACAGAAGGATGTGTGGCAATGCTGCATAATAGGGCCATAACGAAAAGAAAAGATCTTGGTAGTTTTATGATACCAAGTTTTATCGGAGATCAATACGTGGAGAAAGCACTGTGTGACTTAGATGCCAACATCAATTTGATGCCTAAGTCCATTTTTCAGAAGCTAGGAATCGGGCAAGCAAAACCAACTATGGTGATGCTACAATTGGCAAATCGCTCTTACGTGCAACCGGAAGGAAAGATAGAAGACATCCTGGTAAGATTCGATAAATTCAAATTTCCTACTGACTTCTTAATTTTAGATTTTGAAGTAGATGAACATGCTCCGATCATATTGGGAAGGTTGTTATAGCCACAAGACGAACATTGATCGATTGTGAAAAAGGCGAATTGGTTATTCGAGTTAATGATCAACAACTGAAGATCAATGTGTTCAAATCTCTATGACATCCAGATGAACCAGAGGAATGTCAAAGAATTGAGTTTAAATCTGAATTTAAATTTAATGCTGAAACTGAATGCCTAGACAATACCCGCCAAGGCAACCACTGTCGCGGTGGCATACCCCATGAGCAGGAGCACACAAGGAAGAAACCACCTAATGAGGATACTCTCCCTGGATCCAATCCTCACCCTCCTAAAAAGGAAAAGATGGTTACTCCTGGAGATGTAATTAATTGCACTCCTCTAGTAACTTAATTCTTTTAATCTTCATATTTTATTTTTATATTTTAGGATTTAGATTTTAATTTTTACAATTTAGTTTTCAGAATTTTTATATTTTTCACAGACTCTATTAATTTGATTTTTTGTTATTTAGGACTAATAAGGAAGAATAAAAGAGGATAATCAGCCCAACCAATTAGCGGCCCAATCCAAGCGGTAGAAAATTCCGTGCGGGAATTATGATGCCCGGATTCAAAAAATCGTGTCGTTTCTGCTGCCAGTGGTTTCCAGCTGGGTTTGCATCTGTTGCACGCGAAGGGCAATAATCACTCCCCCCGTTCTACTCTCCGCCTATAAATAAACGGACAACGATTATTTTTCTTCATTCCTCTTTTCATATTAGTATCGTTACTCTCTATAATTTTCTTCTTCTCTTCTCCACAATTACCAAATGGCAATTCAAAAAAAAAAACTCACCGGAGTGGCGGCAAATTACCGATGTTTTATAACCCGTGAATTCGAAAAAGAGTATCAATGCGTCTTCTAGAATCGACAGATTTGGGAAGAGCAAGGCTTCCACTACATGGATGTAGACAACCTCGGAATGGAAGCCTTCATCTTATCGAAGATCACATTCCAAAGATGGTAGAAGTTTGTCAAGCAACCAGCACCGACAAACATCACGTGGGTCCGAGAGTTTTACGTACATAGACCCGTACCAAACAACCCATGCACCCATCTCCGAGGGCGGGTGATTCCATTGGCAGATATCACCATCAATGCCAATTTTGGGTTACATATCGAAATCGACGAACACACTATGTTCGCCGCCGCGCTAAATGCCGAAGACTACGAGTCCATGAAGGCAGAACTCTGCATGCCTGGAGCAGAGTGGAACACGGGAAAACACCACGGATTGATCAGTCGCCGTGATATTAGGCTGGAAGGCAAGCTATGGAACACTTTCATCAAAAGAAATCTATTGCCGACATCACATAACCAAACGGTAGATCGGCCACGCCTCGCACTCATCCATTCGAATCATCCACAATCGACAAATCGACGTGGGAAACATAATAAGCGAACAGATATATGAGTGTGTAACAAAAGACCTAGGTATACTATATTTCCCATGTTTAATTACTTCTCTTGGTCAATTAGAACGTGTGCCGACACTGCCATCCGATACATTCACATCGGAGAGGAAGGTCTGGACACGGGAAGTCTAAATGAAAAGGATGCATGTGGAAGAAGCTTTCCATAAGCATTCATCCCTCTAGTCGTTGACGCAGCAACTGTCGAGGCACCATCTGCCGAAGCAGAACAACCAGTAGCGGCAGCAGAGGGCACTGCCCCAGTACCAACAGGTGTCATGGAAATCCTTCACCGCATGGAGCAAAGGCAGCTTGCCTTCATAAACTATGTGCGGGAATTCAACAGCGCCATCATTGCCACTATCCACAAAAAATTCCTATCATACTCGACTGTGTCACGTTGCTAGACTTTTAAACCAGCCCAACGTGCGGCCTTAGGCGATGTGACTCAAGAAAAAAGCCTAAGTAAGCTTTCTCAACACTTATGGAAGATCAAACTTCCCAAGAACCAAAAAACGCAAAGCGTTCTAAGCAGAAACAGATCAAACGAGATGAGCGAGGAAGAACGCTCAAGAATGCTTAAGAACGTTCAAGAAAATTGAAGAACAAATAAAGAACAACTGAGAGGATTTTAGAGAAAATGCCTTTATTCCTTGTAAACTTGGAATAACTCAATACATCAAATGAGGTGGGGAAGGCCTCTATTTATAGTTGAACTCCCCTCGATCCTACGGTCTATACAGATTTACACCGACGGCTATGATACAACCTTATCCATTTACAAAGCATAATTTTGGGAATATTCCCACCTAACTATGGAAAGAATCTTCTGTGTTCACACAAAGTGTTCACACACCTTGGATGGATAAGGCTCTCCCTGGATCGGGCCAACATTGGTGGTCTTCGCAAGCCCAACATCGCTCTTGGAATTAATTGGGCAGGCCTAATTGCACCATGTGATGCCAATGTCTCGTACCATAACCTGCGACCCGTGACAACTGTATTTCCAGAATTCACATTCGATCTCTCCATGCCCTAGCAGCCTCCACTTGCCCCTTCCGCAACAGCAACTACCTCTGCCACAGTGTCACTCTCTCCTGACGCCACAATTGTCGTTGCTGCAACCGAACCATTCTCTGCAGACTCCGCAACAACATTTTGGAGGGAAACTTCCACAAACCAAGCTACCGTAGAGGACTCTAATCCATTAGATTGGAGCAGCTCCTCTGATGACATGCAGGCAGTAAAGGACTACATTGCCTCTATCTCAACCGGTAGGAAGAGGAATGCATCCGGTTCTGCCACAACAACCTCTCCTATCAACATTGAAACCGAAGAGGAGGTAAGCAACAACCCAACTCTTCTCCATGTCTAACTACCCCGCTCTGCTAAGAAATCATCTACTAGTCCGCTAAAGGCCGTAACGCATCAGCCACCAAAGAGCCGTCGAAAGCTTCTCATCAGCAGCAACTCTGAGGATTCCTTTCGATCCTCTGTATTTTAAAGGGCAGTAGTTTTTCTCTTTTCATTTTTTCTTTTATATATCCCCTGTTTTTCTTATCTACTTTCCATGCATTGAGGACAATGCATCCCTTGAGTTTGGGGGAGCATTAGTCTATTTTTTAATTGTAATTAACTATCATATATGGAAATTAATAGGGTTATCTAATATTGTCTTATTTTTGTTCTTTTATTTCAATTTTTTAAGTTTGCTAATTTTATAGAGTCTGGTTCGGCAACAATATTCTATTCTGTCGCCGCAGCCGTGTGCACCCTTCATCAGACTAGAAATCAAAGAGGTAACTCAGGAATAGTACTTAGGATTAGACTATGAGCCTGAAAAATAATTAAACACTGCTAAGACTTAGCTGATTTTAAAAGTTCTTTTCTCTTAGAAAGCAATAGAGACTTAGACTTTAGATTTCTACTAGAGGTGTCTATCATCGGCTCTAGTATAGTTCTTAGAGGTGCCTATCACCGGCTCTAGTGAGAGTAGCTAAACACTTGATGTGCTCACAATCGGCTCAAGCAGTATAAGTATATAATTAATTATATGCTTATATAAAAATGCAGGGAACAAGGAATAATAAAAAAATCTAAGTCGAGAGTTTTGAGCTAAGAAAAGAGATTAGAATTTAGAAAATCAGTTTTTAAGGCAACGCAGACACCGACATAGACTTATAGTCCATTTCCGAGGAATTCCTGAAACTTTAAAGAGGCCGAGTTAAGAAAGGAACTCTGCCGCGGCAGGCAGAAAAATATATTACTATAAAAATTTAGACTTAAAGATTTTATTGCATTGCTTGAGGGCAAGCAATAGTTCGAGTTTGGGGGTATTTGACAACTGCATAAAAGTCCTAATTATTATATCATATTTCCACTCGATTATTGCTTGTAAAGGACAGATTTAATAACAATTAAGGATGATTCTACATATTTTCCATTTTCTAACATCCATGCACTAACTATGTCTTTTTGTCTATTATTTGGTGTGAAACAGGTATGGTTAATAGTTTTCTTTCTTAGATAGGAAATAACCATGTAGGTACGACCAAAGAATGGATGCTGGAACATGAGCTGAAATGCAAGGATGCACCTGCCACGACAGTAGATCACCTGCCGCGGTAGCAAAGAAAAATGATAACTGGTGCTCGATAGATGAAGAAAAATGTGTTGAATCCAATGGACACTATGTGAGACAAAACGGAAGGAAAGAAACAGAGTCAAGCCATAGTCAAAGATGACGTGGAATTAAGAAGTTAAATCAGGAAATAGAGTAAAAGAGTTGTAATTCAATAAGAACATGTATTCTTTTCCTTTTAGAACTCTTATTTTTATGGAAGTCTTTAACCTAGGCTTGGACTATATAAAAGCAAACTCCTAAGGCTAGGGAGAGGTAGGTTCTCATAGACAAACCCTAGCCGCCGACAAAACCCATCATGTTCTAAACTTTATCGAGGCTTAGGTATTTTGTGGAGTAGTTGAGGAAGAAATTTGTATCTTATTTGAAAGTTATTAATGCAAACCTATTTTTCATAGTTTATTTCTCTTGGTTCTTACTCTTTTTCACTTACGAGCTCAAAAGATAAGTTTGTGAAGAAAAACTTATTTGTCTAATATCGGGAGAATTAGCCTCACAAAATGAGAGAATAAGGTCTTTTCTCATGGGCATTGACTAATCCGACTTAGAGATAAGCTAACCAGGATTTCAGCGACTAAAAGGAAGCATATAATCGGTTGTTATTCATCCTTGATTCACGTCGGGAGGTATCATCAAGACGTTGGTTTCAATAGTTTCCTCGCTTAGGGATAAAGAGGAACAATTTTAGATGCTTTGTTGAACTATGGAAAGTTGAGTTGTGGACAATTCATAACCCCACCGAGGCAGCTGAGGGGACACTTCGAGCGACCCACCGCGGCGGCAATTCAACCACATGCATTAATAACTGGAGAATAAGTGCAACTGGATTCTCCTTTACAAAGCAAAATGCCTAGCCTTACTTCTTCCATTGTTAATTCCTTTAAGTATTTAGTTTTCTTTATTTTTAGTTAATTCATCATTACTCCAAATTACTTGTGTCTTTACGTTTTAGTGCAGATTTATTTTGTAGTGTAAGTTGCCAATCCCAATGGATACGATATCTAAAATACTACAACTTGACAAAAGGTGAAGAAATCCGAGGACTCTAACCACGTCATCGATATCTTGGTGTTTGGAAAGTCACTTGGGAGTGAAAGGATGTTGCGAAGGAGTAGTTTCCTTACCTATTTCTACGGTGAGAATTTTGAGGACGAAATTTCTTAAGTGTGTGAGATTTGTAACACCCCAAAATTGGGTCTAGAAGTTTAGAGGTCGGTTTAGTGGTCTAGTGGACCGCTTTTGTCGGTTTAGCCTAGTTTGAGATTAAATTCTTAAAAAATGGTTTTTAATGAAAATAAATTATGGAAAAATATTCTAAAATTCTTAATAGACTTATAATTGACTTAAGTCAACACAATTTCGAAAATTGACAGTTTAATCTCAATGATTTTGAAATTAGTGACTATTTTGTTAAAATTGAAAACTTGAGGACAAATTTATAAATTAAGCCAAAACTTTAAATCTTGAAGGTTTTTTGATCCAATACTAATCCTAGTTAATCTAAATCTTAGAAGAGCCTATATAAACAACCTTTAATCCCTTGTTTTAACATAAGTAATCAAACTTCCTTAATTTTGATCCAAAACCCAAAAATTCACTTTTTTAAAACTAAGCCTTTTTAAATTTCGGTTTCTTCTTATCCAAGGCAGCCTCTTTAACATATTTTCAAGGTAAATATCCATTATTTTTACTAAAAATTCTTTGGTTTAATTTCCCATAATTTTTTCTTCAAATTCTCTTCGTTTTTCTTCGGTTTTACTTGAAAACTCTATTTTTGCATCAAGCTTTAAACCCTTCTCCAAGATTTCGTTTTCTTTCATTCCAATACATATTATTCATCATATTTTTAAGTTAAATATACATTCTTTTTAATAAAAATTCGTTGATTTAGTTTGCTATAATTTTCTTCTTCAAAATCTCTTCGTTTTTCAATATTTTTTTCTTATTTTTAAACCTTGAAAGGAGGTTGGATCAATTTTGAGGGTGAGAATCATTCAAACCTCTGAAATTTAAAGTTATTTAATGAAATTTCTAAGTTCTTGATTGATTGAAACAATCTTTAAAGTCTTGAATCAATAAAATCGGTTTTCTTGATAAAAATTTTATTATTTTCTTGAATTTCGTTCAAGGGTTTTACATGGCTTTTTTTATGCCTAAATACATGAATCTTGAATTTTTTATATTTACTTAATATGTATTTTAAGTATCTAATCCTAGACCTAAGGTTTAGGGGGTGTTTGGAGAGGTTTTCGATGAGTTTCGGTTAAATTTTATGGGGTTTTTAGGGGCTGTCATGTATTAGTCCGACTTGAGGGGTGTGTGGGTTTGTTTTAATACACTAAACCCTCTTGTTTTGATGCTTTAATCATGTAAAGGGGTAGAGTAACAAGTTTGAAGGAGATTGGAGAGCCAAATCGTGTTTTCAGGTGACTTATCGAGAAAGTTTCGATAAATCGGTTAGTGGATTATGAGGGCTGACAATTTAACATGTTTTAAATGTTTTTTGAATGGTTTCGGGGTATAGTGAAGGATTGAAAAACCTCCCTATACTCTGAAGTAAGTTTAAAGTATTGCTTCCTTAAAGTTTCCCATATTATGCCTTGTTTTACTATGTGTTTAGTCATTCTCCAGTTATACTTTTGCATATGTGATTATGAATGTGTTTCAATGATCATGAGATGTTTTTAGAAAAAAATTATATACATATGATGCTCCCACGATTTTGTTTTAAAAACATGAGAAAAGAGATGTTTACTGATTTATGCATTTGATGCATGTATTAGTGGGATGCATTTGTTTACATATTGTTTTAACTAGAAAACTTGAGCATTGGTTTTTGTTTTGTGTTGGATATTAAAGATGATGGTAAAGTGGATAATTTGATCGATTAATAGGAAGAATAATGCACTCTTCCTTTATAAAATTCATATAGATGTATTAAATTCCTTGAATGATGCATTAAAGGTTAGCCTAGTGTTGTATGATATAACAATCACCTTATTATATTCGGGTATGGCAAACTATCCCGGACACCAATATGGGATCTTTGTGGTTGTGATAGTCAATTAAGAGTGTGTTTGGTGGTACGATACCTTCACGCGAGTCCGTTTATCCTAACGGTTAGAAGTGAGTCTAACTGGTTCACTAATATTCTAACAAGAAAAAAAACACAAGTGTAAGTTATCAATTGATTTTTTGCAACTTGAGATTGCATGTGTTTTGCTTATTAAGCATGTGTTTTCAAAAGGTATTTTAAAAGGTTGTGTGTCTTGTGAGCCATGATACACTTGTTGATTTTCAAAAGGTGGCGTTGTTTGTCACGATTGACTATTTTTATAAAGAGCATGACTTGGTTTTTAAACTTGATTTTGGTATATTATGGGCTGCACTTCAAGGTGTTTTTAAATATGTTTTTATTCACTCACTAAGCTTATGCTTACCCTCTCATTTGCCTTGCAATGTAGAGTATTTAATGTGGAGGTAGAAAAGAGAAGAAAGGATCCAGTTAACCGCCAAATGAAAGCTCATGTATGTCTTTATAACATTAGTAATAGTGAGAGAGCAATAGGAATGTGGTATAATATTGAGAATGAAATTTATGCTAATTATCCATTCAATGGCTTAGTTGATTATCTAAGTTTATGTTAGTTTGTAACTTGGAGTTGAATTGTCTATTGGTATTCCTTTAGTTATACTAAAGTTATATTGAAGTACGATTCTTGATATCCCTATGTGCGAATTTGAGTGTTGTTGATAATGAAGCATGACTATTTATGAGTTAAATCTATGATGTGGTTATTTAGGTTGGAATGCATCTAGAAATCATGTTGAGTATATTTATGTTGTTCTTATATGTTTTTATGTGATTTTTGATGTTGAATCATGCTCTTAGTAGTTTGATATATTGTTGTTATCTAGGTTGAATTGCATTTAGCTAATATACCATGATATGTGCTTAAAGTATTTTTAAGTGAAAGTGAATTTGCATATAGAGAATGTCTTGAAACCTTTGGAGGATTGAAATTTTATATGCAAGCATGTAATGAAATTAATTAAAGGTTGGTAACTTCAATTTCACAATTAGTCCCTAAATGTCTAGAAATTTATATTTTTGGTCCCTAAAGCATGTTTGTTCGTTTTAGGACTTGTTCCTTATCTATTTCCGCTGCAATTTAATATAATCTATTCATGAACATGTAGGATCAAAATAAAGCATCTAGATAAGATAAAAAGAAAAATTTTTAGGTTCGTTTATCGGGGCGAGTCTCCGGATTAGCCTCGGTATTCCCCGTGTAGCTCATTCGAGTCAGGTTTTATCTAGATCGGGTCAAGAGGGTTACATTACATCTAAACAGTATTCCATTTCATATAATAATCAATGTCATAACAATGTAACAAAATTTGATAATGCTTGCAAACAACAATTCACATAGCAACAACTAAGCACATCAAAATTTAATCATGCTTGCAATCAACAATTCATATATCAATATCTAAGCACATTAAAATTTAATCATGATTGAAAAGAGCGTGCTTGTCAAACAAGGTAATAATTACTATATCACAACATAAATCATCACGTATAGCAAACACCGTGCATCATTAACATAGCATTTTCAAATACTCACCGTGCATAGGCAACATCAATCATAAATAAACATAACAACATAAGAATCAAACAAAGCATCCTAAAGTTTTCGTAAACCTAAGCTCTGATTCCAACAAATGTAACCCCCATCGACCCGATCTAGACGTCACCTGACTCGAACGAGCTACACGGGGAATATCGAGGCTAATCCGGAGACTCTCCCCCGATAAACGACCCTAATTTTTATTGCTATTTTTTCTATTTTATCATATATAGATGATTTATTTTGATCCTACATTTTCATGCATAGATTATATTCAAATGTAGTAGAAACAGATAAGGAACGAGTCCTAAATAACATGCTTCAGGGACCAAAATGTAATTTTCCAAAAACTAAAGGAGTATTTATGAAATTAATTTTGTCAATATTTAATTAATTTCATTAAATAATTGTATGTCAAATTTTAGCTTAAAACGAAGTTTACAACTCATTTAGTTACATGCTCAAGATTTAGGGACTAAAACGTAAGGAATCAAAACTTAGTTTCGGCCTTTAACTATAACAGAAAATACAACTAAGTACACGTTATCCACATATCATATACAACATAATAGATGCATTGCAACCTAGTTAGCAACAATATATCAAACTCACAAGTACATGTTTCAACTTCAACAATCACATAAATACATATAAGAACAACATCAATATACTCAACATGATTTCTAGATGTATTACAACCTAAATAATATCATATATTCAAATCAAAATAGTCATGTTTCATTATCAAAACACTCAAATTCAAACATAGGGATAACAAGGATCAAACTTCAATATAACTTTAATTTAATATCTTAATAGTCAATTACATGTTTAAGTAGGTAATTCAAACCCCAAGTCACATAGCTTAACATATAATATCCTGACTAAAGGCATCACAAACTACTTTCAAAATAAGGTTCATAAAGCTATCATTCAAGCAATATTAACATTGATAAACATCAAACATGTATAAGCATACGACTACCACAAGTCTCATCAATTAACAATATTCTTAACATGGTAACTCATCCCCATTTCTCTGTCACGACTACTACATTAGGTACTCTGCATTGCAAGGTAAATGAGAGGGTAAGCATAAGCTTAGTGATTGTATAAAAACATATTTAAAAATACCTTGCAATGCAACCCCTAATATACCAAAATCAAGTTGTCCATGGCCATCATGCTCTAAGTAAAAACATTGTCCATGGCCATCAATGCCACTATTTGAAAAATAGCAAGTGTACCATGGCTCAAGAGCTACAAAACCTTTTCATTTAACTTTATAAAACACATGCTTAATAAGCATAATACAAGACTTACATGCTACTACGACAAAGCTTCATTGAAAACACTTTTTCAATTATGAATACACATGCAAAATTCGTTGCAAGGTATCGTCCACTTTCTTATAACAGTGTATTGGTATTAGTGAACCGTTTAGATTACCACTAAACATTAGGATAAATAGAAACTCGCATATGGCCTATACCGCCAAGCATGCTTGTGATTGACTAACGAAATCAAAAAATCTCACCTTTGTGTTCGGGATAGTTCTTCATACCCGAATGTGATAAGGTCACTGATATACCACACAGCACTAGACATCACCTCTAATGCATCACTAAGGAATTTTACACGTACGCATTTTATAATTATAATGCACTCACATACTATTGATCTATCAACTTATCCACGTTTTATTAAATTTAATACCAACACTAAAAACAAAACCAATGCTCAAGTTTCGAGCTAAAAACAGTGAAATAAATTCATGCATCCCACCAATACATGCATTAAATGCATAAACCGGTAAAAATTATTTTTCTCATGTTTTTAAAATAAAACCGTGGGAGTATCATATACATATAAAAACTTTTGTAAAATAGTTTCATGAGCATTAAAACACATGCATAATCACATGTGCAAAACAAAATAGGAGCATGACAAATAACGTTGTAAAAATAAGGAATAATATGGGAACCTTTAAGAAAGCAATACTTAAAACTTACTTCTGAGGTTTTTCACGCCTTCCATACACCACCAAACCTTTGAAAAACACATTTAAAACCATGCCTAATTGGCAGCCCTCATAATCCACTCACCGATTTACCAAAATTTACTCGACAAGTCACCCGAAAACGCGATTCAACTTTCCAATCTCCTTCAAAATTGTTCCTCTACCACTTGAACTGATTCAAGCATAAAAGAAAGAGTTTTTAGTGCTTTAAAACACACCCAAAAATTCCTCAAGTCGGACAAATACCTGGTATCCCCTAAAAACACCATAAAACTTAACTGAAACTCACTGAAAACCTCTCTAAACACCACCTAAACCTTAGGTCCGGGATTAGATACTTAAAAGTCATCTTAATTACATATAAAAACTTCAAGATTCATGTATTTAGGCATCAAAAAAAATAATGGAAAACCCTTGAACGAAAATCAAGAAAACAATGAAATTTTTATCAAGAAACTGATTTTATTTATTGAAGACTTAAAAGATTGTTGCAATTAGACAAGAACTTAGGAATTTCATTAAAAAAATTTAGGTTTCAGAGATTTGAATGATTTTGACATCCAAAATTGATCCAACCTCATTCTAAGGTTTAAAAACAAGTAAAACCGAAGAAAAACAAAGAGATTTCGAAAAAGAAAAATATAGATAATTAACCTAACGAAATTTATTTGAAAAGAATTGATATTTAACTTGAAAATATGATGCAAAAATAGAGTTTTTTAAGTAAAACTGAAGAAAAACGAAGAAAATTTGAAGAAGAAAAATATCAGAAATTAAACCAACGAATTTTTATTAAGGAGAATGAATATTTACCTTGAAAATATGGTGAAGATTCTGCCTTAGAGAAGAAGAAACTGAAATTTAAAGAAGGATTATTTTTAAAAAGTGAATTTTTGGGTTTTGGATCAAAATTAGGGAATTTTGATTACTTAGGTTAAAACAAGTGATTAAAGGTTTTTTATATAGGCTCTTGGAAGTCTTAGATCAACTAGGATTATGATTGGATCAAAAACCCCCTTAAAGATTCAAAATTTTGGCTTAATTTATAAAATTATCCTCAAGTTTTAAATTTTTATAAAATAGTCACTAATTTCAAAATCTTAGGGATTCAAGAGTCAATTTTAAAAATTGAGTTGACTTAAGTCAAATATAATTCAATTAATAATTTTATAATATTTTTCTACAATTTATTTTCATTAAAAACCAATTTTAAAGAATTTAATCTCGAACTAGGCTAAATAGACAAAACTGATCCAATGGACTTCTAAACCGGACACTAAACTGCTAGGACCAATTTTGGGCGTTACATAAAGGTGAACCCTTTTTGCATATCCGGTCGCCGACATGATGGCCGATACGGCAGCTCGCGGTGATCAGCGACGACGAACGACGTTGCTCCTCACTAGCAGTGGTTGAATCACTAGAGGGCAGAGAGTGAAGCTTCCATGCTTTGTTTCTCCCTTTTAGAAATAAGGAATGAAAATTACTGGGGGAAACATGGCTTTTAAGCCGAATCCAAAACGGAACCGTTTTGGTGACGGTTCATAGGACCAAAAACGATGTCGTTTCAACATTGGAGCCTCGAAATCAAACCAGTTCAGCACCCGATCAGCGTGTTTACCCGGAAAAAAAAAAGAGAAATCACACTCCCCTATATTCAGTATCCTTCTCATATTTGCATCGCGGTTTCAAATTTCTTTTAATTTAGTACTATTTTCATGTTTTTGGCTCTAAAATTTTATTTTTCATGCAATTTCATCCTTGTTTTGTTATATTATAATATTTTTATGTGTAAACCCCTTAGCCCGGCCTAGACGGAACCGGATCTAATAGGTCACACGGGGAATAACGAACCAAACCCGTGAGGGCTCGACTCGATAAACAGCCCTGAAAACCGTTATATTTTTCTTTCTTTTCTAGATGCAAAACATAATTCCTATGTGTATCGGTTTCATGCAAGATGAGATCGGAAGATAGCAAATCACATTAGAACATACAAAAAGCATATGCGCCGTTTAAACATTAAACGAGATTACTTCTAATACGTTCAGCAAACTGAGGATTAAGAACAACATAGAATCCAAATAATCATGCATAAGCCACTCGTAATGACATTCAGTTCAAACTAAGCACTTCAATCTCGTCAATTTCATACCTTATTTAAGGAAGTCTAGATGCAAGGCTCCTAATTTATTTATAACAATTTCCGATTTAAAATTAACCAATCATTAACTAAGTTGATTACATGCGTTATAGGGTTAATTCGATTCTAGGTGACAATCGTATCAACCATTCACAAGTACAAGAAAGTACAGGAGTCAAACATGAAATTCGAGCCCCAAAACTCATTTTTAACATTGTGGTATCGAAACAGGTGAAAGGAGTTTTGAAACCATGATGTGGCAACAACAGTTTTAACGGCCAACAGCCTGCGGTATCGATACTGCCCCTAAGCAGTTTCGATGCTCGGGCTTCCAATAGCCACCAAAGAACATAGGGTATCGATACAAGCCTTGGGCGGTATCGATGCTCGGGCTTCTAGTAACCACCAAAGAACATGGGGTATCGATACCAGCCTTGGGCGATATCGATGCTCGGGCTACAAAAAAGGCTAAACAAGCCTGGGGTATCAATACCAGTCTGAGGTGTTTCGATACCCCTGTGCCAAGAGCACATGTTTGAGCATTTAAAGATAATCCAACCTATCCTAAACATAACCAATATTTGCCAACATCTAAATGCATTATTCCCTAATCATAACAAGCAATTAAAACACACAATTACCATCATCTAAGACTCCAAAATACCAATAGGCATGCTCACTATCATAGATTCAAAACCAAGGACCAATCATGATTAAATATGTTCAACACCAATCAACATAGTAAGTCTCGAACAGCATGCATCATTCACCAAATGCTATGCCTAAGCCTAACCATTTAGCATCCAAACTAGATGCATCACAACCTAATTCTAACATAAGATTCAAAGCATTCAACATAATGTAACGACCCGGATTTGGATCCGAGTGTCGGTTTAACCCGTCGAGTTTGGACTTTGGTTTTGGACCCCGGGTTAGTTTGGTTTGGGGCCTTAGGCTTGTTGGGCTTGTGAGTGGTTAGTGAGGGATTTTTGGTAAATGTCAAAATAAGATGACAAAGAGAGGGGTTGGAGAGTTATTTTCCTCTGCAGAAAGTAAGAGGAATGAGGTCATTGGTTCATCCTCTTCTTTCACTCTTCTCCATGGGAAAATCTTGCTAAAGGTGGGGGCTTTGAAGTTTTGTTAAGGATTCACGTTTTTGAGGTGAAGATTAAGTTGTTGAGTGGTTAAAGATTTATCCAAAGAGCTAAGAATGTCTTGGTTTGGTGAGGATGGGAGTTTATGAGTTTGGTTGAGAGGAAAAAACGGGAATGAGGTTTTAAGGGTTAAATCTCAGTTTTTAGTGTCTTTGATGTTCTGAGAATCTTCCTAAGTGTTGTATAATGCTTAGTTTAACATCTCTTGTAGAGAAGGAAGTTGGAGAACCTTCTACAAGTCCTTGGAAGAAGAAAGCTTGAAGAGGAGTGAGTTCGGGTTTTGGTTGTTGTGTTGCTTAAGGTTGGTACTCCCAACTCTTCTAATTATCTTTCATTTCATGGTAGAGTGCATAGCATATAGAAATTCATGTATGTATGCTTGGTTTGCTTGTAAGAGGTCTTTAATGGTGGAATTCAGATTTATGTGTTAAATGTCTTGAAAATGATGTTAAATTATCCTAAACACTCATAATAATGTGTAGGAATACTTTAGGATTGATTCGATCAAGTTTGAGAACGAATCCTTGAAATTTCTAAGTACAGACCTGCATTTTCGTGCAGGGGTATCGATACACGGGATACCGGTATCGATACCCATGTATGAAAATTGGCTATGCGGCCAGGTGTATCGAACCATGGTTCGATACCGGGACTTCCAGTGGCATAATGGCATCGATACCAGTATTGATGCTGGAGGGTCCCCTTTAGTTGACTTTACAAATGGTCAAAGGGTATCGAAACCAGTATCGATACCTTCTTTGGGTAGGTATCGAGGCAGGGTGGTTCGATACCCATATAAGGGTATCGATACCCCTGCAAAAACTTGATAAGATAAGGATTGTTTGAGGTTCGATAACGGAATCAAAGGTCACAATGAATCTTATAATTAATGAAATGAATGGTTAACACAAGATTGACGTATTAAACCCTGGATGACTAAATTATGTTAAGTCTTGATATGTTTTGATGTGAGGATCCTAGGTGGATCGTTTATGTGTGTTGAGTCCTTGTTTGATGGAAATCCGGATATCCAAAAGTATTGCAACACGTCGAAGGCCATTCGATGTAACATTCCGGGTGATGATTTTGAAGACCATTCCGAATGTAGGATCCCGATGCTGTGTGGACGCGGGCCTCATTCGATGATACTCGATGTGACATTCCGAGTATGGGATTTGGAGGATCTCGATGCTGTGTGGACGCGGGTCTCAAATCCCGAATATAGGATCCCAATGCTGTGTGGACGCGGGCCTCATCCTGAGTATGGGATCCCGATGTTGTGTGGACGCGGGCCCTGCTCGTAGTGTAGGATCCCGATGCTGTGTGGACGCAGGCCTCACTACTTTGTGTTGTTTTTTAACATGTATATGTTGTGTGCGTCATTATACATTGTTTATGCCATGTGGTAGGCAAGCATGTTAGATCATCATATCATGCACGATATTTTATATGTTATGCTTTACTGCTTATGAAATGCATGATGTTGGCCGAGTTCGGCGTACCCACTGAGCTTTCGTAGCTCAGCGTTCGAAATATGTTTTCGTGCGTAGGTTAGGTGAAGCCGGTTCGTGGAGCACCATCAAGGTTTGGATTCCGCATCGACCGTGTTGTCAGAGTACATGTATTAGATTTAGTGGGCTTTTACTATGTCGAACTCTATGTAATGTAACTCTGTATATTTTAATTTGGGTCGAACGTTTTAATGGTTTGTAATATTTTGGAGCTCCGATTACTTTATACTATTTTGGGCTTGCGTTTTAACTTAAATGGATTTGATGAATCGTATTTGGACTTGAATTTTATTTTATTTGATGGGCTTTGAAAAGAAATTTTGGAATACAGGTTTTGGGCCGGAGGCCCAATATGACATCCAGGTCCGGTGTTACACATACCTTCTCTAGATGCTTCTACTTACAAGACAATCACATTGTTAAATATTCAATACATTCTCAAGTTCAAATAATCAAAGCAACGTTTACCAATCAAAAGCCAATTCTTACAACAATATAACTATACCCCATTGCTCTCTTACTACTACTACATTTTAGAACACATACTTGAGCTATTCATCAACATACACTTGGAACCTTGCTTTTCTTGGGCGCCTCGATTAATATCTCTGCAATGTAAGGTAAAAGAGAGGGTAAACATAAGCTTAGTGAGGGGTAAAACATAAAGAAAACACCTTTACAATGCAGCCTATAAGTCCATCAATAAACTTTTTAAATCATGCCATATCATGCTCACTAAAAGTATCTCAAACATGGTTTGCAAAATCGAAATAACTTCTTTATCAAGTAACATTCATTTCATGTATTACAAAGCTAAAACTCTTAGTGCTTTCATGCTTTAAAAACAACCGTTAAACTTATGGCCCTTTTTAATACATATGCATCTCTATGCACCATCACAAATCTTATATGCTATTCACCTAGCAAAGCTTATATCAAGTACTCAATAATGTGCAAGGTACAAGTCTTACATGCTAAACATATAGAAACGCTTAAGCTATTCTCTCATGCTCATATCCTTGCACAAAGTTTAATCAAGAACACATGCTTGTAAAACTTATGATTTTAAAACATTACATTCTAATAATTGTATATCAATATGTTTCACAATCTCATGCATTTCAATACATAAAAATCTCAATCATAGTCATGCATATTGGCTTTCTAGTGATCACTTGTTGTGAACCTTAAGCTCACCGAATACGCGGATCCATTGTTCTGTTTTGGAGACCCTTAGTCTTGTCATGACACAAAGTCACCCTTGACATGACACAAAGTCACCCTCATCAAGCTCTACCACGTACGATTGGGCACAAAGTCACCCTTGTTACGTGTAGGCGGCTCTACCACTCACGGTTGGACACAAAGTCGCCCTTGTTACGTGTAGGCATTATCTTTATTTTCATAATATTTATAGTGCACTCAATCCTAATGACATGTCATTTGTATTCACATCTAAAGTTAGTGTCACTAAGCCAATATCATACTCATTATGCATGGTAGCTTGCTGTTTTACAATGCACTAAATATATGTTCAACAAAATGAACCAAATCATGCTCAACGGCTTTATTCGGGGAAAGGGAAATAACCATACTTTAATCCAAATCATTCTCATGCTTTAAAAGACATGGAAACCATCATTAACCATGCATATACAATAGCTAACACATGCATGCATCACTTTCAAATTCAATTCATGCATTGGAGAACCATTCCTTCACATGCTTCTTTCATAAAATTAATGCAACATTATCAATCATTGGATTTGTTGCCAAAAACATAGATATTACTAAAACTCATGAAATGATTGATTGCCAAAACATAACCAATACCAATGGACAATAATGAAAACATCTTTTAGCTAAAGCATTTATCAATTCTCATGCATAAATCATGAATGCAAAAACTACTTTAAGAGCATGTCTAAAATATGGCAATTATGGAATGATATGGGAACCGTTAAGAGAGCGAAACCATTTAACTTACTTACGAGTGTGGGGAGGTTTTTCAAACCATCCCTACACTCTCAAACCTTTGATAAAACAAGTAAAACCTTGCCGATACGGCAGTCCACTCACCACTTGTTCGAAACTAACTTGCCAAAGCCAACCGACATTCTCGCCTTTTTCGAAACACCTTCAACACTTAGATCAACACCTTGATCTGTTTTTAACATATCAAAACAGAGGTATTAATGAATATTAATGCATTCAATCAACCTCCCACACTTTCCAAACCAACAGCCCCAAAAACTACACTTAAGAAAACCGAAAACACATCCGAAACTTATCCGAACGACCTCCAGCCCTTAGCCAACGAAAATCACAACTTATCAACATCAAAACACAACCAAGAACCATGATATAACCATCCTAAACCAGCAGAAAACATTCAGCCACCCAAACAAGCCATAAACTGAAGATCTAAGCCAATTAACACCACCAAAACTTAAGATTCGGATTTACCCATCCAAAAACCATTAATTCTATGTTAAAACACGCCAAAATTCATTGATTTACACATTTAAAACCATCAGGTATCACCTTATTACGGGATTGCATCAATTCAATCAAAATTAACCGATAAAAACCGAAAATCTTCAATTAAAACCATAAAACAAATCAAGAACTCAATACAATGGATCAAACACTTGGGAATTTTAATAAAGAACTCAAATTTCAGAGGTTTGAATGGTTTCTTACCTCCAAACAAGATCCAACCTCCTTCCAATTGAAAAACCCATGAAAACAAGTTGTAAAATATAAGGAAATTGAAGACAAATAAGGAGAAAATAATATGAACGAAATCAAATCAAAAAGATGTGATTTAACTTGATAAAATTTAAGAGAATTATGATTGGAAACCAAGAAAATTAGGAGAAGTTGAGAGAAAATGGGTAGTTATGTGAAATGGTGATTTTGGTGAAAAATGGAAAATATATCTTAATAAAAATCTTTATGGTAATTAAAATGAGTTTATAAAGAGATTTTTGGAAGTTTAGATCTGATGAGAAATATTGGATAAATAGACCCTTAAAGATTCTAAGTTTTGACCCAATTACATTTTAGTCACTAAGATAATCATTTTTACAAAATAGTCACTATTTTTCCAAAATGTCAAGGTTCATGGTGTAATTTTACTAAATTGAGTTTACCAAATTCAAATAGAGTTCAAATAAGAATTTTAGAGTATTTTTCCATATTTTATTTTCTTTGAAATCCATTTATAAAAATAAATTCCTGAATTTAGGCTAGTTGGCTTGACCGGTTCAACCGAACCCTTGATCCGACCTTGATAATACCTAGGCCCATTTTTGGGATGTTACATTATGTTTATTACATATTGTATATTATTATTTATTTTACTTAATATGTTACTTGTTTATCTAACATTTTTTTTATATTTTTGCAGATTAGGTTTTTTAAAACAAATGGGATCACATTTATATTTAAAAATGTATTCATATTTTCTATCATATAAAATATTTCATAACCGTAGGTGCAAATTTGGGCGGTGTGGGGTGCATTCCCTTCCCCACGCATAATAGACTCTCGGACCCTACTCTGATACCGCAGACTCAATTTTGGTATTATAATCGCACCGTAAATAAGATTACTGGCGATTCCCCGAATAATTTTTGGTGATTACACTTTAAAAAATAAAAAATTAAATATCTTAAATTAAAAAATTTGATAAAATATTAACCCTACGTCCTACAAATAATATCCCTTATTGACTTTTTAAAAGTCAAATTTTCTAAACTTTGATTATAATTATATTAAATATTTTAAATAATTAAATTTTATAAAAATATATATATTTTAAATCTACTCGATTAGAGATTTTTAAAATATATATTTTTTAAATTTTTATCAATAATAATTTTAAATAATTATGAGTTAAAGTTAAAAAAGTTTGACTCAAAAAATATAAATAAAAGATAATATTTATGGGATAGAGGAGGTAAAACACAATATACCCCTTAAAATTGTGGATTAAATGAAATTAAAATGATCCACTTTATTTGAAATGAGCATAAGCCCCGACAAACTATTATTCAACTTTTGTTTCAAAATAAAGATAAAAATAACACATTTTAAATATTCATCAAGTGTTCATGTAAAAAGAATGAAAATGAAGAAAATAAATCTTTAAAAGCTTTAAAAAAGTATGAATTGCTCTAATTATAGATAAATTTGAAATAAAGAAATAAATAAAAAACAAAAGAATAAAAACAATATACCTAAAAAAATTAAGCTTTTCCTCTTGTACTCAACTTGAAAATGTCAATACAAACTTGAGAGCTCTCTACAATTTTCCGATGCTTGTGGTATAGGAATTGTGAGAGTGTTGTGTTTGGTGTGTGTTTATAAGTGAAGGGGAAAGGATTTAAATAGTGATTTTTAACCCACAAATACATGAAAAATAATAAAAATAATACACCTAAATCACTAATTTTGGGGTAAAAATCACCCAAAATAATCTTGATTTGATTTCTCTCTATAAATTACCCAAATTTGAATTATCTCCTTCCTTTTCTTCATCTTTAACCGATTTTAAATAATTTGTGAATGTTTTTTTCTTGATTTATTTCATATTTAAGTTGGCACATTTTCTCTTTTATTTGATTCTAATTTGAAGCTGATTTTAGGGTAATTTTTTCCATGTTTTCTGTCATATTTGATTTGGGAAGAAAAATCAGTGACAAAATATTATTGTCTATGAGTTTTCTTTTAGACAACTCATTTTGGATATTAGACTGGCAGATTCTAGTTTTAATCTCAATTATGCATGCATTGATATGGTATTTATTGTCCTTATTAGTGATTATAATCAGTTTGTTATCTAATGAATCATGTTGATTTTGCCAAACTCATTGGACTTGTTGGGGAGATTAATGTCCAGGCAAGTAGTTCCCAAACCACCGGTTCTTCTTATATTTTACATGTGACATTAGTATTTCATACTGAATAAGTTTGTCTAATTTTGAGCTAGGTTGAAGAGCAAAAGAAGCTAGTTGTGCTTTCAAATGAAGTCTTTGTCAAGGCTTTAGTAAGCAGTGGTAGAACAATGAGTATCTCGATGACTTTTGTCGTATATATTAGAGATGTTGCAATCTTCTCTGTTAAGTATTAACATATTTTGATATTGTAAAAGTGCATACATTGGAGATCTTACAATTTTCTCTGTTAAGAGTCAAGATAATATGCTGCAACCTGAGAAGCCTACGCTGGCAGCTGGCTATTGCATGTATGGAAGCTCTTGCAAGGTACAAGGTTTACTTATTTTTATATCTTTATGTCTTTCTAGCACATTTTCCCTTTTATTTCTCATAGTTAATTGTTTTGAATACTTTTCACTTATGTTACTGGGATTTGTTGTTTTTATATCCTTATGTACAAGTTTTTTTTTTTTTTTTTTGAAAAACTTATGTACAAGTTAGTTATTGCATATATGGATGTTTTTTATAAAATATAGTATATATTTTTTGTGGAATTATAATATTTATAGTGGTGATTGTCGTGTTTGTAAAGATAAACACATTAAAGAACAGACTTTTAATGGTGTTTGTTAAAGCAAATACTACTAAAGAACAATTAAACACAACCGCTATAGATTTTAAATTTTTGTGGCGTTTTTTTTTAAACGTCAAAAACATTGACAGAGCTAAGATCTAATGTTGGGAGGGGAAATAATCGATTAAACCTTTAAATTAGAAAATTACAAGGGGTAAAAACCTTTATTTAATTAATATTTAAACTAAAAAAACTAAAAATGTAATTGTACCAAAAAATTTAGGAGGGGCAACAATCCCTCCCAACACATACACAGCTCCATCCATGGTCAAAAAATATTACGACGTTAGTTTTCACGGTACTATTTGTGGTATTTTTTTAAACGTCGAAAATTATTTGTAGAAAAAAAGCGACTGTAAGACTAAAAAACCCATAAAAAGCTTGTTTTGGTGTAGTGCACGATATTACCTACAATTTTCAAATAAAAATCGTCTTTCTAGCCAGATGAGTTTGGAGGAAAATGATTTCTTTTATGTAACTCTCCATTCCTTCCCAACTAATTCTTTTAAAAATAAACAAATTTAAATAAACTTTTCTGGAACAAAAGACAAATTTCATTAAAAAAAATCCAATTCATTCAGAACACATGGCATAACGAGCTTAACATGCATGGTAACGTTTGTCGTAAATTCTTAAATAAAATGACACTTACCTTATTTCCTTTATTATATTTTCCAATTCATTATTCTCTTAATTTTGTGGATCATGCTTCTCTCCTAATAATTTTTTTAAAAAATAAATTATATTATAATTTAATTTTTTTATTTTAATTAAATATGGATAAATTAGACTACGTGAGATTTTTTTTCTTCAATACAAATGTGTTTCTTCCGAACCTAATTTTGGAATCAAAATATATTCAATACGAATATAAATCAAGATCTATACATATAAAATCATAAACAAAAATAAAATAAATAAATTGAATACGAAATTGTACCTGAATTAGTTGATAAATTAAAAACCTTGAATCTTGATGTTAAAATTTTAAATCTTTGATATTAATCTTCCAAGAAATTATGTTTTCTCTTAATGTAAAATTCTCTGATAGGGAATGAGAAAAAAAATAAGTTAACCTAATTTTGGGAACCATAACCCGTTTATGTAAACTGAATTTATTAATATTTACAACTTTGTCCCTCATTGCATTATAAATATAGCTTATGGTATTTACACTTTTAATTCTATGATAATTTAATACTTATAAAATACGTAATATAATTGATCACTTAATTACGAGTTAAACATTATAATAGCAACATATATTATACATATGTGCCCATTATCATTGGATTTTAATCCAACAATCTCCCACTTGGGCAACATATTTTCCTGACAAATTTATAACCTTATGTGCTCAAAAATTTGTTATCATATAATAGGTATTCCATAACAATCTTATCAATCAATATATTCATATATGATCAAAATAATCTTCGTCATATCAATCATGACTAGAGCCAGCAATGGTCACGTATACAAATATATACTTGTAAATTTGAACCGAAAATCCTTATTTCCAATTAGTTCTCCTAAACTTTGGTGAGATTAAACTTTACTGAATTCAGAGTATGCATAAACCAGAAGAACTTTATTGTTACAGATAATAATCTTAAAATTACTTTAAACTAAAGTTACTAAAATTGTGACAAATGAGCATTTATCAAAATTATAAACTTTCATTAAAATTGAATATATTTAAATAAAATTATACCTACATGAATAGTGTGCTCATGAAAGACCTAAGGTGATAGTTTCTCAATAAGCACACAATTATAAAGTTTGTACCAAAATGTTTTATAAAGACACAATCACTCTTAATTTTATTTAACAACTAGGAATTAAATATTTATGTGCTTTAATTTTAAAGTGTTCCTATTGTTTATAGAATAAATGAATAGATATTTATTGTCATAAAATAACTTTTTATTCAATCTACAATTAGCAACTCATGTGAAATAATCTTTTGTATCCATATTCTAATTGAATTGAAGCTTTCAAACCTGATGGTCTCTTACTTACCAGAACTTCGATATATGAGGAAATAATTTTTTAGTAATTTTTTCTCTAAAGATATTTCTTAACTATTGGTTGCTATCTAATGGTTCATATTAGATTTGCTTAAATATTTGTTTAATATTCTAACAATGTATGCAATATCTAAACGCATACATACTTAAGTATAAATTAGATTCTCAATAGCTTATGCATATGAAATATTTTGTATTTTCTAAATTTTAAGATTATTTTTAGGATACTGAGTAAGACAATATTTATCTTCTTTAGCAATATGATTATCAATTGGTTTACTCTCACTGAATTTATAATTTCATTAATGAGAGTGTTATTTAAGTTAATAGATGAGTTTCTTTAATTTATATATCATTGATTTTGTATCATTAGGCACAAATTATTGATTGTAATATATAATTTATTTGTAACACCCCGATCCGGATGTCATATTGGGCCTCCGGCGCAAAACCTGTAATCCAAAATTTCTTCCAAAAGCCCAACAAATAAAATCCAATTCAAGTCCAAATATAATTTATAAAGTCCATTTACGTTAAAACGTAAGCCCAAAATAATATAAAATAATCGGAGCTCCAAAATATTACAAATCATTTAAAACATCCGACTCGAATAAATACATAGTTACAAAATACTTAGGGTCCAACTAAGTATTAGCCCACTAATCTATAAAGGTACTCTAACATAGGTCGATGCTGAAATCCAAACCTCGATGGTGCTCCACGAACTGGCTTCACCTAACCTACGCACGAAAACACATTTCGAACGCTGAGCTACTAAAGCTCAGTGGGTACGCCGAACTCGGCCAACATCATGCATATCATAAGCAGTAAAACATAACATATAAACATCGTGCATGATATGATGATCTAGCATGCTTGCCTACCACATGGCATAAACAATGTATAATATCGCACACAGCATATACATGTCACATCACAGAATAACACACAAGAGTGAGGCCCGCATCCACACAGCATCGGGATCCTACACTCAGGATTGAGGCCGCCCTCAAATCCTATGCCCGGAATGTTACATCGGACATCTTTGAACGAGGTCGCCCAACGTTCGGAAAGGGGTGGAGGCCGCCCAACCAACCCCATGCTCGGAATGTTACATCGAACATCTTCGAGTAAGGCCGCCCAACACTCGAAATAAAAGTCTTCAAAACATCATCCGACATGTTACATCGGATGGCCTTCAACGTGTTGCAACACTTATGGATATCTGGATTTCCATCAAAGAAGGACTCGAAACACATAAATGATCCACCTAGGATCCTCACATCAAGACTTAACATAATTTAGTCATTCAGGGTTTAATACGTCAATCTTGTGTTAACCATTCATTTCATTAATTATAAGATTCATTGTGACCTTTAATTCTATTATCGGACCTCAAACAATACCTATCTTGTCAAGTTTTCGCAGAGGTATCGATACCTTTATATGGGGTATCGAACCACCCTGCCTCGATGCCCACCCAAAGAAGGCATCGAACCATGGGTATCGATGTCAGTATCGATACCCTTTGACCATTTCCAAAGTCAACGAAAAGGGGACTTCCAGCATCGATACTGGTATCGATGCCATTATGCCACTAGAGGTCCCGGTATCGAACCATGGTTCGATACACCTGGCCACTTAGCCTATTTCCACTCATGGGTATCGATACCGGTAGCCCGTGTATCGATACCCCTGCACGAAATGCAGGTCTGCACTTAGAAAATTCTAAGGATTCATCCCCAAACTTTAATCTAATCGCCCAAGAAGTGTTTCTACTCAACATTCTTAATGTTTAAAGCGTTTTAATATCAATTCCATGTCATCTAACACATTAATCCGAGAATTACAATTAAAGACCCAAAAGCTCAAACCAAGCATTCAAACACAAAATCTACATGTCATGCATACTACCATGATATAAATGATGAAAGGATGAGTTGGGAGTACCAACCTTAAGCAACACAGCAACCAAAACCCGAACTCACTCCTCTTCAAGCTTTCTTCTTCCCAAGACTTGTAGAAGGTTCTCCAACCTCCTTCTCTCTTTTTATAGATCCTTTTCAGCTCTACAATCTTCTCTCCTTCCTAAAAACGAGATTTCAAACCAAACCCTCAAAGATCCAACCTTTATCACCATTTTTCTCTTACAACAATGGGGAAGAAAAATGAGAGAAAAGAGAAGACAATGAGGTCATTCTGCAGAGAATTAACCTCTACAACCCCCATCTTCATCCCAAGTGCAATTACCAAAAAGCCCTCACCACAAGGCCTAACTTAAAACCCAACAACCTAAGGCCCACAAGGCCTAAACTACCCAAACTCGGGGCCCAAAATCGAAGCCTAATCCACGGGTTAACCCGACACTCGAATCCAAAATCCTGGTCGTTACATTATTTCTTCAATATTGTAGCTGAAGATTAAAATAAGCAACGAACGTTATGATTATCTATAAAGATTCTTTCAATAAAACTTGAGAGAAAATCTTCCCAAAATCAATATCCTCTTCTAGAGTATATCCTAGATACATGACATGTCTTATACTTGTCCACATTATCATTGAGGCAAATTCTTAAACTGTATTGTCTTGTATAAAATTATACTCTTTTTGAATGGCATAAATCCACTTTTGAGAATTAAAACTTTTATGGTTTGATAAAAAAAATTAATCAAATCATTTTCTATCATTTCATTATTATCCTTATTTTCTTGTTGAAATACTAAGTAAAAATATTAAATAGTATTTCTCTTCCTCACATGAATATCTTTAGATATTTTTTTAGATTGTTAAGTTTGTTCTTTTAAAAAATAATTATCTTATCTTGAATGAGAGTTATTCAATATTGTTTTGCAGATGTACTTGATTTATTTTTTGATTAATGATAGGTGTGAAAACTTAAACATTATGAAAAGGATTATAGAAATTATATTATAATCAAATTCCTCCTTAACAACAATATATATCTAATCTTATTTCTCCCTGCAAAATGAACATCCTAAAAAATGTTATAAGTTTCTCATTAAAATAATTCTAATTATGGGATAGTAAAATTTACAACCCTTGAATCCAGTGGCGAATTTAGAAAATATTTGAGGGTGGGCACACATGAAATTTTATAATTTTAGGGAGTGCACAACTCGTAAATATTAAAAAAATTTAAGGGTTAATTCATAAATTTTAAAATTTTAAAGGCAAATATGTAAACTTTAAAAAGTTCAAGGTGAGCCCAGGCCAAATGTGCATCTGCCACTACTTGAATCACTCAAAATAACCTAAGTAGTTGCTACTTTTAAAGTTTAATATTTTCACAAGTTTCCTAACTTATAAAAAAGAATCAACACTTTGTAACTTATTTTTGTTTCTTTTGAGTATAACCTTTAACAACTTTATTCTAATATATTTTTATTTTTATTGACTTTATTCTTAAATACACTAACTAAATGAGCACAACTGAATAAATATTTTTACATTTATAATACTTCAATTTTTCTTATCTTTAATAAAATGATAAATAAACCATTTAAAGTCTATTTCTCATTTAATAATTAAAACTAATTTTAAATTAATTAAACTGTATAATAAGCAATATCAAACTTATAAGAATAAACAATTGTTAGAAAGTTTGATCTTATATTCCTTAAGTTTTGAAGTAATATAATATACTCTCTTATATTTCCTTGATACTTATATTTCTTAGACATCAAGTAAGTGAAAAGTGATGTCATAATAACCTTAATTTGGATAGTAAGCACAATATTAATATCAAGTCTTTGGATAGTAATATTAATTGTAAGTGGTACTCTTGTTGTAGCAATAAAACATTTATAACAAACTATGTCAAACAATAGATTAATCTTTGGATTAATGTATTGCTAACATAAAATACATTAGAATTGTCAAATATCACCATAGTTATCGTTGTAATTCGACCAAATATTAATTTTTTTTTGGACTAATTAATAACCACATAAATTACAGAAACTCGTAATTATCTTAGTATATTAGATAAACTAATCTATACAAAAACGATTACTTTAGTAACATTATGTTTCAATTAATATATCAAAATATTAGATATACCCCCCACTTTAAAGGTTTCCCTTTTTGATATAACTATTTAGCGTATCGATACTCCCCTATTAAATACACATAATGACTATTTCTTGTCTAGTACCGTTTGATATAAGGGTTTCGTGTATCGATGCAGTAGGTTGCATAAGTGTATTTATGGTGAAAAGAATGTCTCTCAACAGCTATATTGATGACCTCAACCACCGAAATGGTTAGAATTCAATGAGAATGTATAAGCACAATTCTCAAAGAAATGTATAAATTTTTAGACATAATATGAGTCAAAGACTGTTTAACTCCATGCTAATAGAATATTAGATTAAACAATTTTCAAAGCATTATTCTTGTATGGTAGATATGTTGGCTCGTGTAGGTAGATTGAAAGAAACAGAGACGTTGATGGATTGCAGTCCAGGAAGGCTAGAATTGTCTATGCTGAAATCCTTGTTGTGGGGTTGCAGGATACATGGAGTTATAAAGATAGGTGAGAGACTAGTTGATACTTTGATGGAAATGGAACCCTATGAGGTGGGTCCTTATGTGTTAATGTCAAACTTGTATGCTAAAAAGGGAAAGTGGAAACAGGTGATAAAAGTAATGAAAATTATGAGCAAGAGAGGGTAAAGAAGGAAGTGAGATTTAGTTGGGTGAATGTTGATTGTATCGACGTTTATTGTTTTTGCATGGATTCACTTTAAGAGAGTTGTTACCTTCAATCCGAAGAGATTTACAAAATAGCAAAGTGCTTGAGTTTACACATGAAACTTTTGTGATAGAATATCAAAATAATTTCAAACAGATTAATCGAAGCAAAGTGAAGCACATTCAAGAAGATGATAAAAGCTTTCATTAAAATCCAGTTGATTTTACGTCATTTGCTCAGAGAGCAGATCTCACAGAATGATGAAAAGCTTAGAGATAAAAGTTAAATTTTGAATATTAAATATCATTCAAAGAAAAAAAATATAGACACTTATTTCAATCAAAAATTACATTAGGCACCTATTTTAGAAAAAAAAATGTATAGTTGAGGTACTTATTTATAAATTAAACATTTTTTAACGGTATTACCTTAAAACACTAACGTAACATAACTTTAGGCATCTATTTCAGCCAAAAAATACATTAGGCACTTATCTCAGAAAAATATATAGTTTAAACACTTATTTCAGCAAAAAAAATATTAGGCACTTATTTCAGAAAAAGTATATACTTTAGACATGTAATAATGAGTTAAGCCATTTTTTATTAAAATTATTAATCCCTATTGGTACACATTTGGATGTACTGATACTTGTGTAGTCATTATGATTTCGCAAGTTGAATGACATATCGAAAGATCGTATTAATCCTATGTATCAATATGGTTACACATATACCGGTACTCGATAACCATCAAATATAAATTAAAATTACAGAGTTGAAAATCCATATTAATGCACCTTGTTAGATATCAATACGCCTTACCGTTTATGGGTATTTAAAATATAAAACATTTAAAAAATATTTTGAGGTTTAGATTTGACTTAAAAATAATGTTAAATTTGAATTTGTGTCAATTTCTGAGACTTTTTAAGTATTTAAAAATTTTCTTATTTTATAAATTAGTCCTTTAAAATACATTGTATATCAAAATTAAATATAATTTTATAATTTATACGGTAAACATAAATCCTTAATATATTACTCTAAATTTTAATCTTATTCAAAATTCTAACAAATCTTTTTATAACTATAACTCTTACATTTTATACCATAAAGACACAACGTCAATGCATGGAATGTTTTCCCTAAAATAAACGTATTATATAGATTTCAACCTGGGTTCCTTTTTCCCTTAATCCAATATTATATATTATAATAATCTGTAGCTGTGATTTATAAAACATCTTAATTTACAACATTGTGATTGAAAGGATAAAATTGATTCATTTCTTCTTTAATAGAACTACCTTTGACATTAAAGTTGCAGATAATTCTTTTCCATTAAACTAGAATCAAATAAAGATAAATTCAAATCCAAGTAAAACAACAGAGTTTAGCAATAAAAATGAGTACTGATGATTAAAATGTGACAAACCAAATAAGTAATGAAACTGAACTTCGAAAGAGAAAGAAATTACTAAAAACAAATCCATAAACCCTACATAAGGTAAAACCGGACCAACCAGCATTCATCCAACAGGCTAATTCTTTTGACACAAACAACTCTAGAAAGATGGGTTTAAGCAGCAGCCTGTGCAGCAAGCCTCTTCCTTGCTTCCTCGATGATGGACAACTTGATACCCTTGCCCTTAGGAAGGGAAACCCATGGCTTTGTTCCTTTACCAATTGTGAAGACATTGCCAAGACGAGTTGCAAACTCGTGCCCAGCAGCATCTTGCACGTGGATTGTCTCGAAGCTACCCTTATGCTTCTCCCTGTTCTTAATCACTCCAACACGTCCCCTGTTCCTTCCTCCAGTGACCATGACAACATTCCCAACATCAAACTTGATGAAATCAACAATTTTGTTGCTTTCCAAGTCAAGCTTGATGGTATCATTGGCCTTGATCAAAGGGTCAGGGTAGCGGATGGTGCGCCCATCATAGGTATTGAGATATGGAATACCCTTCTGGCCAAATTGGACAGACCTAACTTTGCAGAGCTTAAACTACAACGTACAAGATCAAAATTAGGGTCAATCATTTTAAGACAATCAACAGGATAAAAAACAATAGACAACTTGATGAATATTAGAGCATAGTAACAAGGAACATGACGAACTACAGTCCCATTCATACAAACCTTGGTCTCATCACCAGTGATGGCATGAAGGCGGAAACGACCTTTAGTGTCATAAAGGAGGCGGAAGTCCTCATTTGTCTTGGGAATTGACACAACATCTATTATTAGTAGAAAATAAGAGATGGTTACGACCCATGAATTTCAAAATCTAGGATAAAAATAGTTGATCCATGGACAATTATTGCAAGATAATTTTCGACTCAAATTTATGTAATGGGTTTGTTCTAGCATGATTATCTTAAATATTTCCAAGATTTTACATGAACAAAGGATCATATTGCTTTGCACACATCCAAACATGAATCAGTTATCTAATATGAAAACTTCAAGAAAAAGAGTCAGAGCAACAACAGGCTTTTAGTGTAGGCTCTTGAAGACATGCAAAAATCCTAAACACTAAAATGTTACCTGGCATGAGTTCGTAATAAGACTAAAAGATGTAACTTTTTTAATTGATACACAATGGAAAATCTACATACCCATGAAACCTGCAGGGTAGGTCTTATCAGTCCTAACCTTCCCATCTACCATAACATGCCTTTGCATAAGAATAGCAATCACTTCTCTGTATGTCAAAGCATACTTCAATCTGTTTCGCAGAATTAAAATGAGCGGCAAGCATTCCCTCGACTTGTGGGGTCCAGATGATGGTTTCGGAGCCTGAATGATCATATATTAATAACACAGAATCAGAAAGGTATGAAACCAAATTGGTAAGAAAGGAAATAATAATAAGTTCAAGAAGATAACATACAAATGCACCACCAAGCTTGTCAAGCATCCAATGCTTGGGGGCATTGAGCCTCTTCAAGTGTTTCTTCAACCCTCTAGCCTGTAATTAGAAAAGTTCAAAGAGAGTTCACATAAATTGTTGCATTAAAATTAATAATTTAACCCAAATTTAACACAAAGATAGTTCACATTTTTCAAAAAATATCATCTATATTACTACAATAAAGCAAATATAAAAGAGCCACTAAAAATTTCAAAACTACCATAACACAAAACAAGAGCAAACATTTGATGTATTGTCAAAAAAGAAAGAGCAAGCATTTCATACAACAATCCAATTTAAGCAACCACACTTTTTATTTCTCAAGAACATGAAAATGAATATTTAGATGTATAAGCTAATATTTACATCCAACAGTCAGATATAAAAAGGGAAAAAAAATAATATTGTTAAAAACCCAAAAATAACCAGAGGCCAAAATCAACAGTACAAAACAAGAGAAAGAGTTTTCTTCATTTTTTATAAGAATTTCCAATAAAACCAAGTAAAGTTAACAGTGACTGAACAAACTCAACAAACAAATCTTAAATGAAATGTGAAAGCAAGCAACAAGAAGTGTGAGAATTGAAAGAATAAGTAAACAATCAGAACAAATCCAAGGGAGTGAGGTCGATGAAGAAACTGACCATCTTTTGCAGGCAGCTGCTGTTTCAGCTGAGAGCTTTTATTCTTCTTATGAAAACGCGAGCAAGAGGGAGACAAAACCCTAACTTTGTTTTATGTTTATATAGGGTTTTAAACCCGGCTTGAATTTAACGGGTTGGATAAGGCCCAACTGATTTGGACTGAACCCGAACATAGTAATATCAAATGACTTGTGGAAAAAAATATTTGTAAGTTGTACGAACCATCTTGTCTCGGTAGTTAAATAAAAATAAAAAGAATGAATAAAAATTTGTTTTTAACTGAATCAAGCAATGCAGTAATCACAGGGAGTGAGCCAAAAAGCCTAAAAAAATTAAAACCTTACGCCTCATTGCAACATTCAAGAACATTAGTTAATACAAGAAGGTTGAATCTAAAAAATTATTGCACTTAGTGTTCAGGGTATCTTATTTTATTTTTTTCTTTTATAATAAAATTTTTAAGGACTTAAAAAGGCACCTTTTGTTAGAATAATGGTCAACATGCTGATTTTTTTTAACAAATAAAAATTTTCATGTATTGTCTTATATATAATTTCAAAGGTAATGACATTGTTGCAAATGTATGACCGAACATATAAAGATATGGTTGGACATGGGATAATCATCTACATTCTATTGCAATCTATATCGAGGATTATGATAATGACGATGAAATACAAATATTAGTCCAACTTTATAAAAGTTTAGGGACCAAGAAAAATTCAGGGACCTAAGAGCATTTATTCACCCTAAAAAGATAAAAATGAGGCAAACTCAACATAACTAGAGACTGATAGAGTATTATTGTGCACAAGACTTTATATTAGAGTAGTAGAGTCAAAAAAAACCCAACTAATATAAGGTTGAAGGTCTATCCAAAAAAACAATGGCTTATCAATAAGTCATGAGGCAAATTCTAATCGATTAGGAAGACAATGATGTTGATGAAACATATGGAGGTGTCAATCTAAGAAGCGCGGCATAAGAATATCAAGCAAAGCAAAAAGGTATAGAGATGAGAAGTTATTGCAATAAAGAAAAAGGCTTAATAAAGAAAATAAAGAAGATTAGAGCACATCTAAGTGATCCTTAATGACAACGATTCATGCATTATATAGTTAGACATCCATAAGGCTAATTTATGTATTCAAAGCATTTTTTGGTTAATTCTAACAAAAATTTGCAAGATCAACAAAAATATGATTCAGACAAAGTAAGAAAAGATCTTAGAGGAAGAAGATTTGATGAAAAGTGAGTAAAGACTTTAAGAACGAAATATTCGTTAACAAAAGAATGAGAAAAATTTTGATAAAAAAGATTGAAGAACTAGAGAAAATCATCAAAGACCAATGAAGATTTTTCTTGAAGAGAAAGATTTCGGTAAGGAATATAGAGTTCAACAAGATTTTCTGCTTGTAGAGGTGGGTTCCAGCAAAGATTTCTATTTGTAGAGATAGATTTCAGCAAGATTTCTCTGTTTATGAAGGTGGATTCCAACAATGACAATCGATTGTCTACGTTGAAAAAGAAGTGTCTTACAATCCTAAATTCTTTGGTTCATCTGTAAATCATTCGGACATGATTTTAAGTTCTTTGGGTCATCACCTTCGAGTGTGATGATGTTGTTTGTACAAGAAAGAAAGTGTATCATGATCTTAAATTCTTCGGGTCATCAGTAAGTCCTACGGGCATGCTGTTAAGTCCTTTAGGATATTACTTTCAAGAGTGATGATGTCGTCTATACAGGAAAGGAAGAGTGCACCATAATCTTAAAATTTTTAGATCATTAATAAGTCTTTCGGGCATGATATTAAGTCTTTCAGACCATCACCTTCGGGAGTGGTGATGTCATTTGCATAGAAAAGGAAGTGCATTTTGATCCTAAATCCTCTGGGTCATCAATAATTCCTTTAGGTATGATGTTAAGTCCTTTGGACAGAAGCCTTTGAAAACGATGAAAACTTTTCGAGAGTTATCAAAATGACATGGTGGGCATTATAAAATCACAAAAAAAAAGAATAAAAGAATAAAAAAATATAAAAAAAATGAAAGAAAAAGAAAACCAAATAGAAAGAAAAATGAAAAATAAGTAAATAGAAAAAGAAAGAAATGAGAAAAACAAAAGATACAGTGCAAGTTAGAAACATAAGGATCAAGATACTTTGGACGAAAAGCAACTATAACACCCTCAACCCAGTGCAACATCGGGCCTCCGGCCCAAAACCTGTATTTCAAAATTTCTTTCCTAAAGCCCAAAAAGATGAGTCCAAATCCATTTCCATCATAAGATAATAAAATCCAAATCCATTTAAAACATAAATCCGAGTAAGTTAAAGTAGCAAAGCTCCAAAATATTACAACCATTTTAAAGCATTCGCGAAATAAATAAAACAGTTACAAATTACACATATAGGGTCCTACAAATACAAATGTCCACTATGCCTAATAACAGTACTCTGACAACAGATTTCGATGCTGAACCCACCACGATGATGCTCCTCCAAACAACTTTCCTTAACCTACGCACGAAAATATATTTCGAACACTAAGCTACTAAAGCTCAATGGGTACTCGACCAACCGGTCCACATCAAGCATAGAATAAAATAGGCATCAACAACATGAATGATGACATGGCATGAGCACGATGGCGCTACCATTACCGCCTAAACACATGATATCATGATGGCATATATCAGAACATAGCATATGTATGATAAGAGAAGACCACACAACATCTCAAGTTCTTACTCGTATTCATATATCGTATATATACATACACACACACACACACATATATATATATATGTATATATATCGGTGTCCATATCACCTCATAGTAGTATAGAAGTAGGGGGACCCATCAACACTAAGCAAGGTCCATGGCATGCCACTCCACATAATCCGCTAAGGAACCCATCAACACTAAGCAAGATCCTAGCTGGTCTTCCGCATAAAATATTATCGATAACCCATCAGCACTAAGCAAGTTATTAGTTTTACATCTCATATAATATTTACTCTAGTAACCCATCAACACTAAGCAAGGTTACCAGATTATCTCATAATCATATAATATATTCTTTAGGCAACCCATCAGCACTAAGCAAGGTTCCTAGTAAGCCATATGATTCAAATATGTCACATCGAACCCTTAATGGTTCCACATACCGATTTATACCACTAGAATCCAATTATTATCTAATTATAACGGGGCTAGGTGTCTATTTCTCGGTTTAATATTCATTTTAAGTTTAAAAAAAATCTTAGGAACTTCTAGGACAACTTTATGAGACTTTACCACTTTTTCCCAAAAGAACTTGGGCTAATTTGCCTTGGGGTATCGGTACCCCTACTTGGAATATCGAAACACCAGGTATCGATACCCTTACCAAAGGGGTATCGAAACAACCCGTATCGATACCCTCCCAAAGGGGGTATCGAAACACTTTGACCAACCTCAAAGTCAACAAAAGAGGACAAACCTGCTTCGATACCGGTATCAAATCGGGAAGGTCACTGGATGACTCGGTATCGAAACGCGGGCAGTGCGTTTCGATACCCCTACACGAAAACTGTAGTTTTGCAAATTTCAACACATAGAACTCTATCCAAATTCTATCCATTTAATATCAAATTGATCCTAGACTGTAAGGGAATCTTCCTAAACATGTTTGGACCTTCACAATAGAATTTCATCAATAAAAGCATGATCCACCATTAAAGACCACTCTAAGCTTAGAAAACATACCAAACCAATCAACAAACATGCTAATAAGCTTAAAACATGATATGCATGATGATTAAGAGTTGGAAGGGTACCAACCTTAAGCAAAAACAACAACAAAAGCAACAAACCCGAGCTCCAAGCTCAACCTCAAACTTTCTCCTTCCCCAAAGCTCTTGAAGGCTCTCCAAGATCTTTCTCTACAAAGCAAGGATACACAACGATTTAGAACGGTTTGAGATGATTTCTAGAGCTTAAAAACACTAAAATGCTAGGATTTAAGCTCTCCAAAAATCAAATCCTGAACTCAACTCAAAACCCCTCTTAAACCTTCATCTTCACCAAGCCTACACTTTCTTACCTTTTTTTATAGATCCTTGACAGCCTTACAACTCTTCTCCTAACCCCAAAATGAGATTACAACATAAAACTCTAAAGATCTTACCTTTATTCTTCCTTTACCTTGCTATAAGATGAAGGAGAATGAAGAAAAGAGAGAAAGATGAAGTCATTCTCTACAAGAGAATTAAACCTCAAATCTCTTGTCCTCACCTTTAGGTATTTACCAAAATGCCCTTACTAACAAGGCCTAACTCTCAACCCAACAAGCCTAAGGCCCAACAAGGTCAAAACTACACAAACTCAGTGCCCAAAACTGAAGCCCAACTCTTCGGTTTAACCCGACACTCGGATCCGAATCCGGTTCGTGACAACTCTCCCCTCCTTAAAGAAAATTTTGTCCTCGAAATTTACCTAACAGGAAGAGATACGAGTATTGAGCTCTCATGTCTTTATCAACTTCCCATGTAGCTTCATCAACGTTGTGGTTTCTCCATAACACTTTTACCAACGGTATACTCTTTTTCTGAAGCTCTTTTACTCCTCTATCCAAGATTCCTATTGGTCTTTCCTCGTAAGTCAATCCGTATTGACTTCGATTTTCTCAAGCTGAACAACATGATAAGGATCTGAACGATAACGCCTCAACATGGACACATGGAACACATCATGGATACATGCTAACTCTGGAGGCAAAGCTAGCAAGTAAGCCACTGGTCTCACTCTCTCAAGAACTTCATACAGTCCCACGTACCTCAGACTCAACTTTCCTTTCCATCCAAAACGGATGATTCCTTTCTAAGAAGATACCTTAAAAAACATTTTTTTCTCCTAACTCATACTCGATGTGCTTGCGCTTACGATCCGCGTAAGCTTTCTGCCGATCAAACGTTGCTTGCAACCTTTCCTTGCTTATTTGAACCTTTTCTTCGGTCTCTTTAACAAGCTCAGAACCCACTACTCTTCTCTCATTTAGCTCGATCCAACACAAAGGTTTCCTACACCTACGCCCGTACAAGGCCTCAAAAGGTGCCATCTTTATACTTGATTGATAGTTATTGTTGTAAGCAAACTACACAAGCAGTAACCGATCTTCCCAACTCCGAGCAAAGTCCACCACACAACATCTAAGCATATCCTCCAAGATCTGGATAACTTGTTCAGACTGTCCATCGGTCTAAGGATGAAAAGTTGTGCTAAAGTGTAACTTGGTATCCAAAACCTTATAGATAGACCTCCATAATCTCTTTGTGAACCTCGGATCTCTATCCGATATGATCGATGAAGGTACACCATTCAACTTGACGATCTTTTTTATGTACAACTGAGCCAACTAAAAAATTGAAGTCCATACTAACCGATAAAATGAGCCGACTTAGTTAACCGGTACACAATGACCCACACAGCATCATGCTTCCTCAACGTCATTGGTAACCCGATGACAAAGTCCATGGTCACACGATCCCACTTTCACTATGGAATCTGGATAGGCTAAAGTAAACCTGAAGGAACCTGGTGTTCTGTTTTCACAAGCTGACACACTAAGTATCTTGTCACAAACTCGGAAACATCTATTTTCATGAAAGGCCACCAAAAGAAAGAAAGAAGATCCTAGTACATCTTGTTACTACCCGGATAAACAGAAAACGGACTACGGTGAGCTTCCCTTAAGATACAATCTCTCAGATCCTCAAGAGCAGGGACACACAGACGACCCTTGAAGTACAATAATCCACCATCCCGTACTTCAAAGTCTGAAACCTCACCTCTCTGACAAGCCTCAAGTTGTGCTACCAACTCCTCATCTAACGCTTGTGCTCTCTTTATGTCCTGAACTAGTGTAGGCTCCACACGCAACTCTGCCAATAAACCACCATCCTCTGTCATCCTCAACCGTGCAAACATGGCTCTCAAGTCCGACATAGACTTCCTACTCAAAGCATCATCGACCACATTCGCCTTACCAGGGTGATACTCTATGACATAATCATAGTCTTTCAACAACTTTATCCATCTTCGCTATCTCAGATTCAACTCTTTCTAGGTAAGCAAATACTTTAAACTCTTGTGGTCGGTGTAGACATAACATTGCTCCCCATAGAGATAATTCTTCCATATCTTCAACGCGAAGATAACTGCCGCCAACTCAAGATCATGGGTAGGATAGCTCCTTTCATAGGGTTCAATTGTCTTGAGGCGTAAGCAACCACCTTACCCTCTTGCATGAGCACACAACCTAACCCATTCAAGGAAGCATCGCTAAACACCACATAATCCTTCCCTGGTTCTGGTTGCATCAAAATCGGTTCCTTGGTAAGATAAGCCTTAAGCTGCTCAAAACTCTGTTATCTCCTCTCGTTCCACACAAACGGAACACCTTTCTAAAGCAAATTTGTCAACGGTGCTGCTATGATCGAGAAGCCTTATACAAACCTCCTATAGTATCCGGCAAGCCCAAGAAAGCTATGGACTTCCGATACATTCCTTGGTGGTTTCTATTCCATCACAACTTGGATTTTTTGAGGATCCACGCGGATACTATCCACTGCAACGATGTGGTTAAGAAACGCCACCTCTGAAAACCGGAATTCAAACTTACTAAACTTGGCGTAAAGACTCATATCCCTCAAAACCTAGAGGACAACTTTTAGGTGGTAGTCATGCTCCTCCTTTGAGCGTGAATACACCAAGATGTCGTCGATAAACACAACTACAAACTGGTCTAGGTATAGATGAAAGATCTGGTTCATCAAGTTCATAAAAGTTGTTGGTGCATTCGTGAGCCCAAACGGCATCACTAGGAACTCATAATGCCCGTACCGCGTCCTAAAAGCGGTCTTTTGGACATCCTCTTCCACCACCTTCAACTGGTAGTATCCTGATCGTAGATCGATCTTAGAAAACACACGATCACTCCTCAACTGATCAAACAAGTCATCGATTCTAGGCAACAGATAACGGTTCTTGAACGTGACTTTGTTGAACTGATGATAGTCGATGCACATCCTAATCGATCCGTCCTTCTTCTTTACAAACAAAATCGGTGCTCCACACGGTGATACACTCGGTATGATAAAACCTCTCTCTAGCAGCTCTTAGATCTGCTATTTCAACTCTTTCATCTCTGTCGGTGCCATACGATAAGGTGCTATGGACACCGGTGTTGTGCCTGACAACACCTCTGTACGGAACTCTAACTCATGATCAGGAGGTAAATCGGGCAACTCCTCCGTGAACACATTGGGATACCCATAAACTGTCCTCAAACTCTCTAACTCAGGTCTCTCTACCCTCACATCTACCACGTGAGCTAAGAAAGCCTCAAAACCTTGTTGGATCAACCTCTGAGCTGACAAAGTTGATACAACATTCGGTAAACATAGATTTCTCTCGCCCCTCACAACAAGCTTAGATCCATCTGCAATACGAAGCTTCAAACTCTTTGATCTACAACCAAGACTCGCATCGTGCTCGAATAATCAATCCATCCCTAGGATTGCATCGAACTCTTGAAAGGGTAAAATCATAAGGTCTGCAGGAAAGATCGAGCCTTGTACCTCTATCGGACACCTCCGATAAACCTTGTCCACCAAAACATTTAGACCCAACGGACTTGTCACACAAACTCCTATTTCTAGATCTTCAACTGACAATCCCCAACAATGAGATATCCCGCTACGGATATAGGACTGGGTATACCCCGAGTCCATAAGAGCAACTGTGGGAACATAAAACAAGGTAAACGTACCTGAGATAACATCGGTAGCCGCACAGTCCTCTTGTGCCCTTACAGCATACTGCCTAGTTGGTGCTTTCGACGTGGACTGAAAGGTACTACCCGAACCATGACTAGCCCTCCTCGGTTAAAGCCTCGGCCCCTATGACCCGGATAATCGGTCTTGTGAACCTGATCTGACGTCTCTCTAGCTTTCTCCGGGTAGTCCTTCACTAGGTGCTTTAATGACCCACAACGGTTACAAGCTTTGACTACGTTCCAACATTCTCCTCTATGGTTCCGACGACCCTGAGGGCAAGTCAGAACACGTGAGCTCCTCTGAGAACTCTCCGGGCTCATCATCAGAGATGACGTAGAAGCTTATAGTAGTATAGAAGTAGGGGGACCCATATCACCTCATAGTATATATATCGGTGTCCATATCACCTCATAGTAGTATAGAAGTAGGGGAACCCATCAACACTAAGCAAGGTCCGTGGCATGCCACTCCACATAATCCGCCAAGGAACCCATCAACACTAAGCAAGGTCCTAGCTGGTCTTCCACATAATATATTATCGATAACCCATCAACACTAAGCAAGGTTATCAGTTTTACATCTCATATAATATTTACTCTAGTAACCCATCAACACTAAACAAGGTTACCAGATTATCTCATAATCATATAATATATACTATAGGCAACCCATCAACACTAAGCAATGTTCCTAGTAAGCCATATGATTCAAATATGTCACATCGAACCTTTAATGGTTCCATATACCGATTTATACCACTAGACTCTAATTATTATCCAATTATCCCTTTAACGGGGATAGGTGTCTACTTCTCGGTTTAATATTCATTTTAAAGTTTAAAAAAATCTTAGGAACTTCTAGGACAACTTTATGAGACTTTACCACTTTTTTCCACAAGAACTTGGGCTAATTTGTCCTGGGGTATCGGTACCCCTACTTGGAGTATCGAAACACCAAATATCGATTCCCTTACCAAAGGGGTATCGAAATGACCCGTATCGATACCCTCCCAAAGGGGGTATCAAAACACTTTGATCAACCTCAAAGTCAACAAAAGAGGAACTACCCACTTCGATGCCGGTATCGAATCGGGAAGGTCACTAGATGATTCAGTATCGAAACGCGGGCAGTGCGTTTTGATACCTCTGCACGAAAAGTGTAGTTTTGCAAATTTCAACACTTAGAACTTTATCCAAATTCTATCCATTTAATATCAAATTGATCCTAGACTGCAAGGGAACCTTCCTAAACATGTTTGAACCTTCACAACAGAATTTCATCAACAAAAGCATGATCCACCATTAAAGATCATCCTAAGCTTAACAAACATTCTAAACCAATCAACAAACATGCTAATAAGCTTAAAACATGATATGCATGATGATTAAGAGTTGGAAGGGTACCAACCTTAAGCAAAAACAGCAACAAAAACAGCAAACCCGAGCTCCAAACTCAACCTCAAACTTTCTCCTTCCCCAAAGCTCTTGAAGACTCTCCAAGATCTTTCTTTACAAGTCATGCATACACAATGATTTAGAACGGTTTGGGATGATTTCTAGAGCTTTAAAACATTAAAATGCTATGATTTAAGCTCTCCAAAAACCAAATCCCGATCTCATCTCAAAACCCCTCTTAAACCTTCATCTTCACCAAGCCTACACTCTCCTACCTTGTTTTATAGATCCTTGACAGACCTACAACTCTTCTTCTAACCCCAAAACGAGATTACAACATAAAACTCTAAAGATCTTACCTTTACTCTTCCTTTTCCTTGCTACAAGACGAAGGAGAATATAGAAAAGAGAGAAAGATGAAGCCATTCTCTGCAAGAGAATTAAACCCCAACTCCCTTGTCCTCACCTTTAGGTATTTACCAAAATGCCCTTACTAACAAGGCCCAACTCTCAGTCCAACAAGCCTAAGGCCCAACAAGGCCCAAACTAAACAAACTTTACGGCCAAAACTAAAGCCCAATTCTTTAGGTTAACCCGACACTCGGATCCGAATCCGGGTCGTGAAAACAACAATGCCAAAGATTTTAAAACTTCAATTAAGAAAATAATTTTTTTTCAAATTAATTCATGTTGAATCCATATTATTTGATGATTTACCTTTTTTTAAGTTTAGTTATTCTCTAGAGAAAGAGAAGAAATTGAACTCATAATGATAAAAGTTCCCCCAACAAAGAAGAGTTCCTAATGAGAAAAACTCATTCAATAAAAAATCCATAGACTCTAAATGAAAAGATTCAACCAGCTGAGGAATAAGGAGTTGAGGAGCTCACTTAGTCGTGCTTTTACAGAGAGGCAGACCGATAAAGAAAGGAGAATTCATAATGAGATGAATTCGACTGCCAATGCTTTTATAGAGAATCAACGATATTTCTCAAATAATGAGAGAGTTCATAATGAGGAGAGCTTGCTTGTTCGATGCCTTTGCAAAGAGGTGCGAGAGGAAGAGTTTTCATGATAATTCCAGGCCTTGGAAGATGAATTTCAGCTGAGATGGACAACTTTAAGCTTCGGTAGCATAGAGAATGGTCAACGAGTTTAGACGAAATTCGTGCCTTTTTAGTCTTTGCTTGCTTCTTGTTCCACAACAATGAGCAAAGAGAGGCAGTTGTTGTACCCTAATTTTGTCCAAAGTATTTATAAATAACAAATAAATAAGTAAATAAAGCCAAAGAAGAAATAATATAAATATGAATAGTAATAAAAAAATAAGTGTACAATACAATCAAATATTCTTTACACACCCAATATTCATCATATACTCTAAAAGTCAATATAAAATCCTAAATGCCCAAAACAAATGTTTCCTACCCAAAAAAAAACTTAGTATTTTTCATATATTAACCCGGAAAGGAATACATGTGTGTTTCTTTAATCCATTAAGAATGTCATGTGTCAAGAGGAGATTGGTCCATAGCCTCTTTATGGACCATTGAATTGTCCAGATTCCCCTATAAATAGAGGAGAGAGAAACATCAGGAGGGACATTAATTGGTAGAAATTATTACATGAACCCGTTCCACCACCTAGGATATGGTCCCTAACCAATTAAATTAAGATACATCATATATTTTTTCCATATCATGTTTACACATAAGTATTGTCTAAATCATTTAATTTAATGTCTTTGATTTAAAAAAGGAAAAAATATTACTAAAGATTTCTTGTGCCATATTTCTCTTTGTTCTTTGAAATTTTTCTCAATTATTTTTTTTAATATAAATTTAAGGTTTAGGGTATAGAGTTTAGGGTTAGGGTTTAGGTTAGGGTTTAGAGTTTAGGGTTATGGGTTAGGGTTTATGTTTAGGGTTAAGGTTAGGGTTAGGGGTTAGAGTTAAGGGTCATGGTTTAGGTTTTGGGGTTAGGGTTTAGAGTTTAAGGTTTAGGGTTAGGGGTTAAAAAAAAAATAATTAAAAAAATTTAATAATAAAGAGGAAGACAACATTAAAAATCTTTGATAATATTTTTTTCCTTTTTTAAATAAAAAATATTAATGTGGATAATTTGGATTATGCTTATGTGTAAATATGATATGAAAAAAATATATGATGCGTCTTAATTTTATTGGTTGGAACCATATCCTAGGCGGTAGAACGAGTTCATGTAATAATTTCTCATTAATTGGGGGAGTAAAAAAGTTTCCAAAATATTAGGAGCATTAATTGTTGACATTTGCTAAAAATAATAAACATTAATTCGAAGATAATTTTAGAATACGGAAAAAGCAAAAAGTCACTAGAAAGCTTAACAACCATTGGAGAAAATCGTCGAGTTATCACCGGACGACCATACTTTTTGATTCAAAGATAAAAATTTCTTCTCCATTACCTTAATTCCTTTATTTAATTTTCCATTATTTTCTGAAAAAGGTAGATTAAGATTAGGAAAAATAGAAATGTGAATCTAAAATTTAATTTCTAATGTAAAATAGAGAATATAAGCGAAAGGTTGAACAGTAGAATACGCTTACCTGAGTTCTTCAAAGATGATTTAGATTTTGACTGAGTAGAAAATGATGAAGTGAAGGTTTCGATATGGGTAATTAGCTTAGATCGGTGAATATTGGATAGTTTCTGATGAAAAGGGGTTAGATTAGAGTTTATGATCTGGAAATTATATAAATTATGATGATTTTGGAGTTTTTCGGTGGTCGAAAGTCATTAAGCGAAGGTCGAAAAAAGAATTGGGTGGTGGTCGGAGATCGTAAATGGTGCCCGGTGATGAAAGCAAACACAGGACGTTGATCGAAGTATGACAACACAAGATCAAGCGGTGGTGTTCGTGGTGTTTCTAGGCATTGGTCTTCGATGTTCTTCGAAAACAATGAAGAATAATGCAAAATTTGAGGTTTTGATCTTAAATGTGAGGGAATTGTCGGTTTTGAATTGTTTGGGATCAGAGGATTTTCAGTCAAAGCAAGGTTTTTATACCCTTAATGAAACAATGTCATTTTGATAATGGTTTTGGAGTCAGGTATTCGAGTGAAATCCAGATATCCGCATTTTTTTACCTCTTGGTATAATAGTTGGTTTGGTCATCGAAGGTTTGAAGCGTATTACACTTAAGTCTTAATTTCTTTCAAAATCGATCCGAACTAATAGAATTCTTTCAATTAAGTTCATGACACCTTCTAATTGAACCCCAAAGTTTGAATTCTTTCAGTTTAGTCACCAATTTCTTTGAATTAAGCCTCCTAGATTCTAATTGACTTATTTTAGTCATTAAATACTTGTAATTGGGCTTTTAGATTTGTAATTTCTACCAATTAAGTTCCATTATAATAAAATGGCATCTATTCCGAATTTTTTGTCTTTTAATTGTCAGTTATCATAAGCTATTTCCATGTACGTGTGATAACATGCCATGTAGATTGCATTAGGCGGGTTTAAAAACACGTTGATAAATTAGATTTAAAACCCTTTAGGATAGAACTTGACTAATTTCAATAATTTTGTTAAGATATTTATTTTTGATATAACTCAATGAAAAATATTTTTAGACTTGAACAAATATTATAAAATTAATTAAAGTCCCCAATGGCTAATTTTCTAATGGCTAGTTTTTCAATGGCTAGTTTTTTATTTCACTTTATAAATATAAGTCAAAGACACTTGAAGAAGAAGAGAAGATATTCAAGCATTTTGATCAAGAGAATTTGAGTCCAAAGCAAATTTATTTATTTCTCTTATACATATATTAGAGAGTGCTCATTTGTATATCTTTTGTACTATTTCTTGTGAGATAAATTCTTGTAAACACCCATTTTGAGAGGTTTATTAGTTTATATATTTCATCCCTTTGTAAAAGGAGAGATTCTAGTTTAGCCTTAGAGAAAAACTAGAGTTGGTTCTATCTTAGCCAAGTCCCAAAGATAGGGGTGTAACGATTATCCCTTGAACCTGTAAAAAGATTAAATTCATAGTGAATTCGTTGAAATCCTTAGTTTTTTGCTAAGTTAGAGGATGTAGGCTTGGATGAACCACTCTAAAATCATTGTGTTATTTGTCCAATTCTTTTGATTTTAGTAAATTCAACCAAGTACCAAAAACAATCCACATGACGATTATCGGTGATCGATTCGAGCTTGCGCAACAATCCTTTCAATTTGTATTAGAGCTTCGTCTCCATCAATTCAGACTAACATCCGAGAGCAAAGATCCATCGCTCAAAGTCTATCGTTCAAGAAAATGGCTTCCTTTGAAGAAGGCCGCTCTATCACGTGTCCTCTGCTCTTTGAAGGAGAAAGCTACTTCCAATGGAGAAATATCATAAATCTATTCATCAATTCCCATGATTTTGAGGTATGAAATAATTTGGAGATGTTTACACCGAAGTTCCTAAAAAGAAGAAGAAACAACGGAGTGTCAATGACGCGAAGGCAAAACTAAACATCAAGGCAATGCACATCATTTTTTGTGGTCTTAATGAAGTTATCTCAAAGAAAGTCTCCACGTGAAAATGTGTCAAAGAAATGTGGGGAAAACTTGAGATACTCTATGAAAAAGAAGAGAACAAAGATGGAATCCCATCAAGTGAAAACCTCCTCAAACAAACCAAGGTGGAAGGTGTTATGGCTCTCGATGAGCCCGAGGTCTCATCTAACTCTAGTGAGTGTAATTCTTACTCTTTTAATGAGTTGCAAGATGCTTACGATGAATTATTTTTGAAATTTGAGACCATGAATTCCAAATTTAAGAAAATGATTTCAAAACTTGAAATTGAAATGATTTTCTTTTGAAAAAAAACAATTTTAAAAGTCAAAATAAAATTTTGAAAAAAAATGATTTAGAGATTTCAAAACTAAAGAATGAAGATTTTCAAAAAGAAAATTTTGATTTGAAAGTTAAGCTTGAAAGCTTAACGAAAGAAAAAGAAATCAATTCAAATAGTTCATCTTATCATATAATGATAAAATGCTCACATTGCCATTTTCATAATCATTCCTTGCATACTTATCCTATAAAGAATAGAAAGACTTATAGGATTAGACAAGTATGAGTTCCTAAGGGAACTAAAGAAATTGCACTTAATGTAAATAGATCCAAATCAAGTTGTATACCAAAATTCAAATAAATGTCTTTTATAGGTGTGTGGATCAATGATAAGTATATCAAAGATCAAATAATACTCAAGTCACAAACATGAAGAAATTAGGTAACCTCTAAACTTATTACTTTTTTTGGTTATCTAATTTTTTGTTATAAGTCTTGAATAATTGAATTTTTTGTGCTTATTATTTCGATTTATCTAATATTGAAATTCAATTTCTTCGAAGTGTTATTTTTATGCCAAAATATGATTCAATAAGTAAGGGGGAGCCATTTTGAACAAAACTTATTCTTTTTAACTTTCCATTGTTATGGACTTTAAAATTTTCAAACTTAATTTGAATCATATTTGATATAACAAAAAGGGGAAGAATATTTTGAAAAATTGCTTTTCAAATATTTTCAAGTGGACAAGAAGGAACTTTAAATGATTTGATTTTCGATTGAATAAGGGAGAGCTTTAATGACTTTAAAACTTTAATCTCTTATTTAAACTTTATTTTTATTAAAGGGGAGGATTGTAACGGTTATCTCGGTAAAAATGTTGAATTTATAATGAACTGGTTAAAATCCTTAGTTGTGTGCTAAGATAGTGGATGTAGGCGTGACTGAACCACTCTAAAATCTTTGTGTTATTTGTCCAAGTCTTTCAATTTTAGCAAATTCAACCAAGTACCAAAAACAACCTGTAGAACTAATATTTTGATATAATATTTGAAAAATAGTTTTGGACAAATTTGAAAAGATTTCAAAAATAGTTCTTATGTCTAAACAATTTGAAAATATATTTAAGAAGTTTTAATATTTTTTGAAGGTTTTCTAAATGATTTAAATAAACTAAAGAAATGTTTTTAACCTAGGCATTTCGATACACCTCATAGGTGTTTCGATACCACCATGCTTTTTAAAGGAAAAATTACAAAGTCATTTCGATATGGGATTGGACTGTTTCGTTACATTTTGCCACTGTTTGATATGTTAGTACCAAAACTTGTTTTAGGTGTTCCGATACACCTCCAACGATTTTACAAAACCCAAACAATTTTATAAAAAAAAAACTCAACGGCTAGGAGCAGTATTGAAACATGTTTTAGTTGTTTCGATACCATGAGCTTAGAGTTTTAATATACCTTGTAGGCGTTTTGATACCGACTCTTAAATGCAGGTTCAACGACTATTTCCCAAAGTGGCAGTATCAGAACGACTTCCACACGTTTCGATACCACATGCAACAGAAGCAGAAATAGGCCTTGAAACCAGCTCCAAACGGCTCCAAATCAATCTCAATGGTCACCAACGGCTAAAAGCTCATTTGGGATGATAAAAGAAAGTCTCAAGCATCAAGAGAAGACTAATGCTTCAATTGTAAACACATTATGATGAAAGATTTATCTTAGAGCTTAATTCCCATCTTTTAGGTAGACAACACTTGTGAGCTTAATGTATATTTATGCTAAAGTGTCTTAGGATTGGGTGAGATCTTAGTTGCACATAATTAGCCTTATTAGAAGGATTAACAAATTTGCTAAGATTTATCTTGTTTGATAGGTTTCCTAAAGTTCTGATTGTGAACTTTGGATGCTTGATTTTATTTTGAATCAAGATTGTAAGGTTATCCCTTTGTTCCTCAAAAGGTTGAAATTCTTAGTTAATTTGGAAGATTCTTAGTGGGAAGCTAAGGTAGTGGATGTAAGACTTGGGTTAGAAGTCCAAACCACTCTAAATCATTGTATTAATTTTGCTTCCATATTTTTTTTTACCCAAAATACCACTTCTACACAACTTGGCAAAGATAATTGGTTGTTCATCGAGCACATTCAAACTTAACAATTTGTATCATAATGTTGTGAAAAATTGATTTGTCAAATGGTTTATTGAGTAAGAGGAAGCATTAACGTTTTTGAATCTTTATTTCTCTTATTCAAATTTTATTTCATAGGGGGAACAATCTTAAAAATAAATTTTCAAGTTGGTTATATTATATCAAAAAGGGGGAGATTGAACTAATATTTTGATATAATATTTGAAAATTAGTTTTGGACAAATTTAAAAAGATTTTAAAAATGGTTCTTATGTACAAAAAACTTGAAAATATATTTAAGAAGTTTTTGAAGGTGTTTTAAAATTATTTAAAGAAACCAAATAAGTGCTTTTAACCCAGGCATTTCGATACACCCCTAAGTGTTTCAATACCGCTATTCTTTTCAAAGGCAAAATTATAGAGTCGTTACGATATGGGCTTGGATCATTTCGATACATTTTGCCACTTTGATTTTTGGTTTTGATTCAACAAGCACATGTTTCGATACGTCATTATCGAAACTTGTTTTAGTTGTTTCGATACACCTTTAGCGACTTTACAAAACCCCAACGATTTTATAAAAAACCAACGGCTAGGAATTTAGCTTTTTTGATACCATGAGCTAAGGGTTTTGATACGCCTTGTAGGTGTTTCGATACTGATTCTTAAATGCAGGTTCAACGACTATTTCTCAAAGTGGCAGTATCAAAACGAATTCCACGCGTTTCGATACCACATATACCAAAAGCAGAAATAGGCCTTGAAACAAGCTCCAAATATCTCCAAATCAATCCCAACGGTTACCAACAGCTAAATGCCCATATGGGATGATAAAAAAAAGTCTCAAGCATCAAGAGAAGACTAATGCTTCAATTGTAACAACATTATGATGAAAGATTTGTCTTAGAGCTTAATTCTCATATTTGGGTAGACAAAAAACTTGTGAGCTTAATGTATATGTATGCTCAAGTGTATTAGGATTGGGTGAGTGCTTAGATTACAAACATTAGCCTTATTAGAAGGATTAACAAGTTTGCTAAGTTTTTCTTTGTGAGTTAATTCCCAAAGTTCGGTTGTAAACTTTGGATGCTTTATTCGAGGCTAGAATCAAGGTTGTAAGGTTATCCCTTTGTTCCTCAAAAGGTTGAAATTCTTAGTGAATTTAGGAAATCCTTAGTGGGAAGCTAAGGTAGTGGATATAGGACTTGGGTTAGAAGTCCGAACCATTCTAAATCCTTGTGCTAATTGTCCTATGTTTTTGCTTCCACAACTAACACCCAAATTAGTAGTTCTCCATCACTTGGTTAAGTTTAATCGGTTATCTATCGAGCACATACAAGCCTAACACAATCCACTTGACGGTTATCGGTGATCGATTCGAGCGTGCGCATCAATCCTTTCAAATTTGTTAGGTTTAAATAATTGTAGCAAATTAATAAGCGCCGGATAACAAATTTGGGGCCCATAATCGAATAATGTCTTGATGGAACTGGACGTTATTTGTGGGGTCTTTAAAAAGAATATTTCGTTCCTATTATTAGATTAAAATTAATAAAATGACTTAGATTAATAATTAAAGCCTAAATAGGGTTAGAACTTTAAAATTAAGAAAATTAGCTAATCGGAAATTAATTTGAAATCTTATACTGCAATGCCTTAATGAAACTAGGTGATGTTACACTTGAGTTAGACAATTTAAAAATGAAGAGACCATAGTTTACCATACATGATCCTTTCGATATAGGCGACATTCTTTTAAAATATAAATAGGGGTACCCTGATGAAATTGGGTGTCTCTATTTTATATTCGAATTAAAAGAACATTTTTATATTGAAAGGATATTTCAATTTTAATATAAGATCGATAAATAATTAAAGAATAAAATAATATTTGAATTACCATTTTAAAATTTTCAAATATACCACATAAAATTCGAGGTACCAGTAACGGGTGTTCATCGGATGCTAACCCTTTCTCACACGTACTCGACTCTCGAACTCAAATTTCTAAAATCGAATTTCTGGTTTATTTTTATGATCCGACCTATCAAAATGATCGATGACGACTCCAAATTGTTTTTAAATTAAATAAAAGGTAAAATTGATTTTTTTAGCTAATTAATATGAATTTTAAAATTAATATTAATAATTAAAATGAGACTTGTTTTAATCTCAAAACTCTAATTTTAAGATTAATAATTAAAAATGATAAAATTATTCGTCAAACTATTTAATAGACGATTTTAAATGGTTACAACATTTATAAATAAAAACTCTCAAAACAATATTCTCATAAAAACTTTACAGAAAAGTGTGAAGTTTTTTCTTTTTTTTTTTTTTACTTATACCTTTATACTTTTATTTATTTTAATGTGATATTATTTTAGTATAACTTTTATTGGTATATTATTTATTTAGAAATATTAAAAATTATATTTTTTATTCTTAATATAAAAAATTTGTAAAATTAAAAATATTTAAAATAAAAGGTTTACAAAATAAAAACTTAAATTATTATGTACGTATGAGAACTTTTTAAAATTATAATAAATTATATTATAATAAGATGATCCTTTTTATGAATGAAAAATAAAAATAAAAATAATATACACAAATAAATTTTAAATAAATATTAAATAATTAAAGATAATAATGATAAACAAAATAATATCTCTTATACATAAAAGAATAATACAATAAATTATCATGATTTTAAAAAATATCAGCTCATAGCAGTTAACTTTTAATAATTTTTGAATAAATATTCAATCTCTTAAGGATTCGATATGCAATTAACCATTTTCGAAACAAAGTTAAAATTTGGGTTAAATAAATCTTTTTTACATTCAATACCTCTTATATTACCTCTTTTTTGGTTCAAAATTGTTGAGCAAATGCAATTGCAGCGAATGAAGTGTGTGTGTATTAAGGTATCAAAACAGCATTTAACCTTCAATTCAATATCATTCCTACATGAAACCTGCATGAGATTTAATAGGATCTTGCAAAATTAAAGATTTTATAAAGTAGTATATTCTATTAGTTCTAGGAAATAAGATTGCTAATAACTCTTTTGCTGAGCTAGAAACCAAGTACATTATGCAGCATTTAGAGTGCTTAATACCCAATTACTCATACAGCGTAGCAGGTAAGCGTGGGGCAAGAGTAACCTCCAATGGTGTAGCTTTAGGAACAACCATTCCAGGGTTTTCACTCATGTCGATTGATTTGTCCTAGACCGTCCCCAATTCGAATCCATGAAGAAGCCTAGCCAATGCTATGTGCAGGAATGGAAGTGCGTTTGTGATACCCGGACAAGCCCTTCTACCAGAACCAAATGGTAAGAGCTCAAAATCTTGACCCCTAACATCTATGTTAGCATGATCCTTAAGGAACCTCTCGGGCAGGAAATCAAAAGGCTTTTTCCAAATTCTAGGATCACGATGCAATTTCCAGAGGTTAAGGATAAGGCGAGTACCCGCCTGGACATGGAAACCAGCTATTGTGCAGTCCTCCTTGGCTTCCCTTGGTGATAGAGGTGCCGGTGGGTGCAACCGCAATGTTTCCTTCAAAATGGCTTGCAAGTATACCAAGTTGTTTATATCCGACTCCTGCACTTGCCGGTGCTTTCCGACATGGATGTCGAGTTCATCTTGGGACTTTTTTAGCACATGGCGATTGTTCAACAGCAACGATACTGCCCATGTCAAAGTTATGGTAGTTGCATCGATGCCTCCCAAGATAAGACTCTGCAACCAGATATGCCTAATCAAATACTCCTATCAGTTAATATACTAATTATGGAAGCATTAACAATTCTACATACCAAGCAAGTGGCTTTAATGGTAGCGTCTGCCTCTTCAATTGGTACACCGTCATCATCCATGAGTGACAACATGCCATGGATGAAATCTTGGTCCCCTTTGATGCTTTCCCCTAGCCTCTTTTCGCGATGCTCGTTAACCCAGCTTCCGACTATATTATCACAATCTTTTCCGATCCTCTTTAATTTTGGTATCTTTCCCGTCAAAAAATCAATCCAACCCAGAAAAGGAGCAAAGTCTGAGACCAACATTAACCCTGACATACGAAAGAAAGCAGCCACGACATCTTGGCATCGCCTCAATTCATCGTCGGTTCCAGAATCGTATCTTTTTCCGGATAGTGTCTGTACTATAAGGTTGGTTGTCAAGACACCAATCCTTTCCTTCATTTCCACAACTGCAACACCGCTGCTTTTCAATATTTGTTCGTATAATTCCTTTAGAAAACAGTTGACTTCTGTGTCCCGGACATGGGGGAGTAACTCTACCCGGTGACTGGAGAGGAGCTTAAGCCTAGCTAGTTTCCTTATATTGCGCCAATAGGGTCCATAGGGTGCGTTACCCAACATTTTAGTGTCATGTCCCATAAGTTTTAAGGCTAAGGAGCTTGGACGTGTTGAAAAGTTCATATCATTGGTTGTAAAAAGTTGTTTTGCAACTTCCCAGTTACTCACCACGAGTGCTGGACGAGTGGCGAATCGGACCAAGAACATAGGTCCGTACTTGTCAGCCATGTCTCCGAAGCTTCTATGTAGCAGTTGATCTGTTCCTAGAAGATGAAGGTGACCGAGCAAAGGCAAGGCCCCTGCTACCTCTGGCGGTGATCTCCTTTGATGTTTCTTGTCTCGAACTCGGACCGACAGTGAAGCCACAAGTATTCCGGCAATTATGGTGAAAAGAATTGTGACAATGATTTGTATTGAGAATTCCATCTAGAATACAAACAAACAAGATACCAAATAATAGTTGAAGCTGAATACTAGTTGGTTTAAATAATAAGTGGCGTTGTTTCTCTTCGTTATGGATCCCTAATGTTTGATAAACTACCCTAGTCCATCATTTTGAATATATGAGTCTCACACGAACCATTTTATTTTAATAATTAAAAGAATGGTTGTTGTTTTAGAGATCACGAATTGAAACACCAATATGTACAGTGATTAAGGGGTCAATGTTTGATGATTGAGAATATCTAAAATAGATACTACTTATACCCATTGTAGCTGATTCAATATATATATATATATATATATATATACACACACACACGAGTCTATTGGTGTCCCAATAATTTACGAGTAGAAATCTTTTATTTCCTAATCGTGCCTCTTTCTATGCCTCCTGTTAAAAATCTTAAGAAATTGAATTATAAACCCTAATCCTAATTCTTTACTTCCTAAACCTTAAACCCTACACCTTAAAACAAGAATAGAGCCACATTAAGTATGGGAGGGGCTCTTGTCCCCTCCCAATTTTTTTGGTATAATTACATTTAAGATCCTTTTTAGTTTATAATATAGTAAAATAAGGTTTTTGCCCATCCCAAAATTTAAATTTAAAGACTTAATAGACCTTTGTCCCTCTCGATGTTTAATCCTAACTCTGTCACTGCCTTAAAAAATACACTCTACCCCTAATTTCTTAAACCTAATCAAAACACCTAACATTAAACTCTAAACCTACTAATTTAAAGTAAACGCAAGACATAATTAGGAGGTAAACGATTTGCACACATAATTTAATGACACTATTATTTTTAGCGATTTTTAAACGAGTATTAAAATTATAAAATCTCATCGGTTAATTAATTATATCTTTTAAAGAGTTTTTTGTTAACAATTTTTTTTTGAGTAAAAACTAAATTTTATTAGTCAAAGATAGCATCATAAACAATACATTGTTTAATACAAGGTGAAATTTCAAAAGAAAATAAAAAAGATCTTCAAGACTTAGTCCATCGAACTAAACTATGTGCAACTTTATTTGTTTCTCTTCGAACATGAGAAATAAAAATAAACGAGTTTGAAAGTAGGATACTGTAAGCCTCATGAAGAAAACTAACTGTTACTGAACGATCCAAACAATTAGCCTTGAGTTTGTTAACAATGGTCATAGCATCACCTTCAATGTGGACCTCTCTTCATGTGTTGTTGACTGTCATCTCCACTACTTCAGCAAAAGCGCATGCCTCTGCAGTCTCAGCTGAGTGTATTCCATGCAACCTATAATCCATCTCATCTATCATCATTTCAGAATTGTTTCTTGTAATGATTATAATAGCAGCAACACCAAAATTTTGAACAAATGCAACATCAACATTATTTTGATAGAGTCATCGAAAGACTTCTTACATCTAGATACACTGTTACAAAATATAGCAAAATTCTCTAAACTATTTTCCTGCACAAAATCTAAAGAAAGTAGATGTTAATTATCGACAATCATCTGAGCTGGATGTAAGACTGTATTATGCACAAAATACTCTACTCAATCAGAAAGAGGGTAAATACTCTTTAGATACTAACTTCAATACATATTCTAGCCAATCTTTGCAATTATGAAACGAATCCCTGAGAATGGTGAGAGGCAAACCACTAAGCTCATATACCTCCTTTACTTGTTGACAGTCTCTCAAAATATGAATTAAAGATTCCTCTTCCTTTTTACATAACTTGTATAAACTATACCCTATACCAATATCAACCAATTTCTTTCTTGTTGGAATTGCTTCATGTCTAATTTTCCATCCAAAAATTTTAACTTTTTGAAGAGTAGGTAAAGTAGACATTATCGTCCATATAGGAGAAGAGTCTTTTTTTATTGCATTCTTGTTCATAAGTCAACTATGAATAAATCTAGTCACATAAATTTTGGATTGATGGTGACTTCATACCAGCATATCATAATTAACACCTGCAATAGGGTAATTGTGAATAGATATCACATCCTCCCTAGTAAACACTTGTCTAATTATATTTACATCCCATTTATTTCTATGTGAAATCATGAATTTTTGTTATCTATTTTATCTAAAAATAATATTTTTGCTATTAAATTTTTTTTCACTCAAAAAATTTAACCAATAAAATTAGGTCACATTAGTTCTTTGACAAAGTAACCCACCTGAAATTTTAGTTAGGGTAAATATCATGTCAAGTTTTTCGTATTTATTTTTGTTTAATTTAATTACTGAAAATTTTATTTTTATCTAAATTTGATCACTATTTTTTAATTTTTTTTCATTTGTTCAAATATTTTTTTATTATTAATAATATTATTTTATTTAAATTTAATATTTACTAAAAATTTAAATTAAGTATTTTAAATTTAAATTAATATTTTTAGATAAATTAAATTATCTAAAATTAACCCTAATTATTACGTATTTGAATTATACTCTTTTGTCTAATACTTGTTATTATTTATAATATATTTTATTTAAATTTTAATATTAATAAAAATAGATTAAATTAAATATTTTCTTATTAAATTAGTATTTTAGATAAATTAACTTAATTATTTTATTATTAATTTTTTAATTTTTATTTAAATTAAATTAGTTAAAATTGACCCTAAATAAATATTTATTCCAATTATATTATTTTTAGCAAAATTTGAATTATAATTTTTTATAGGTAAATTTACAGAAATATTGATGAAAAATATTTTTTAATATATTGTTTTCTCAAAAATATTTTTCATTCTTTTGATATTTCTACATTGATTTTAAAGATGGATTCAATTGAATCCGTCTATGAACAGTAAATTAAAAAAAATAAAATAATTGAAGAAGAATTCATAAGAATTCGACTTTCAACAATGCAAGACATTATTCATAGTCGGATTTTTTTAAATCCGACTTTATAGGTGTATCTGAATTTTGGGGACAGTGTGAAATGTTTTCCTGGATTGATAAATTGAAGGGTTTGGTTATAAGTAGAGGGTAAGATAAAAAAAATTTGTTAGATTTGAAATTTAAATTGGTAGAGAGTAAGAAGACAAAGTTTGAAGATTTTAACCGGTAAGTGTTTATTTTTTTATTATTATAATTATTTTGGTTGATAGATAAGTTTTTTTTTTTTTTAATTTTTAGTTGATAGATATTATTTTGGTTCATATACTTTTATTATGATAGTTCAGTGAAATTTGTAAGATTGTAGAGTGAGTGGTGAAAAAATTATAGGATTAATTTTAAGTGCATATATTATTATTATTTATAAGTTGATATATTTTTATTATGATAGTGAAATCTGATGTATGTATATTCGAAATTTGATTTTTAGTTTTATGTATGTAGAGTTTGAGTGCATTTTGTTTTATTATTGTTTGCTATAATTGTATCTTTTTCATTTATTATTTTATTTTATATTGATTTACTTTATTAATTTGATTTATAACAGAAAATAAATCAAAATAAATTTAAGACAATTATTCGTTATAATGAAAAAATAGTGAGAACAGATGCCAGAATTATATTTGAAGTTGAAAACACAACAAAAATGAGATTTGAAAAAGAAATCACATTTCAACAGTTGAAGGAGAAAATATCTCAAAAGATTGGTAAAGAGATTCATGGGTTGCGTTACCGGTGTCTTACATATGAAAATCTCGTAACATATTGTCTAATCAATCTTGAAGATGATGATGATGTTGCAATGATGATTTTTGAACATGAATCTATGGAGACTCGATATATCGAGTTATTTGCGGAGATTTCTAATGTTCCGAACCCCTCTAGAATTGTTATTGAATAACCTTCTCAAATGAATTACGGTACTAAGACTGAACTACCTGGAGGCAGTTTTGTCGCAATGTTGTCTGGTGGTACACATAGTAAACTTAATCTAATTGAGACTTCAACATATGGTGTGAACAACCTACAGGGTCGATGGGGAGGAACCCTTGACGATTCTAGAGAAGATGAAGATAGTGATGATGATGATGATTTGTTCCTTGATGATGTTGGTAAGGCCCCTAATTATGGTGTTGGAGAATTTGTTACACCAAAAGCGATATTACATTTTAAGGAACCTCCTACTCACATGGTGTCATTGGATTTTAAGGCTATGAGAGTTGCTCATTTCTCAGATGTGCCCCAATTAACTTCTATTGACTCGGGTGAATTATCAAATTGACTTCAATTTTATGATAAATATCAAGCTAAATTGACAGTGAAAGAGTATAACATCCAGAACCACGTTAACTACATTGTAATAGAATCCAATCAAAAGATATTCTTTACCAAGTGTGTCAAGTATGACCATTAGTGCAATTGGAAGATTCAGATTACCAAACGTAAGAGGTCAAATCTCTGGGAGGTCAGTGATTAGTGCATAAAAGTCTTATTTATTAGTCATTTCTCTACTCAATTATTGCAAGTAGTGAAAAAATTAAATGATAATATTAGATAATTTTGATTGTTTTTTACATCTTAGTATCCAAGCACTTAAATGTTATTTTTAGATATTAATTGGTATAAAAACAGGTACGGTTATAGTTTTCTTTCTTAGACAGAAAATAAACCTACAAGTAATACCAATTATAGTCGATGGATGCTTGAAGCAAGAATTACAAACATAAAATCAATCGTAGATAAGCACCCGCCAAGGCAGCAATGTGGTTACGCGGTAGTAGAATGACGATAACAAGTATTGCACGATATATAGAGAATAAATTACCGAATCCAGTGAGCATGATTAGAGAAGAAACGAAAGCGAGGAAAGAAAGTCAAGCCATGGTCAAAGTCAACGTAAATTCAAGAGTCCAAAATGAGCAAAATTAAGAAATAAAATAAAAAGTTGTAATTTAATATGAATATGTATTCTATTCCTTTTAGAACTCCTAATACTTATGGGAGACTTTGACCTAGGCTTGGCCTATATAAAGCAAGCCCTTAGGTGCCGACAAAACACTATGTTCTAATTCTTTCACAAGGCATAGGTTAATTGTGGATAGTTGTGGAAAAAGTTTGTAATATTATTTGATTATTATTAATGCAATTTAAGTTTCATAGTTTATTTTCTCTTGGTTCTCACTCTTCTTTACATACGAGCTCGGAAGATAAGTTTGCAAAGAAAAACCAATTTGCCTAGACTATGAATAGTTAGGTTCACGAAACGAGAGAATAAGGTCTTTTCTCATGGGCATTGGTTAATTCGTTAAGGATTTCAGCGACTAAAAGGTAGTATATCATTGGTTGTTGATCGTTGTTGCGTGTAAAAAGAGTGCGCAAATAGTGAAAGTGTACACGTCGCAAGTAATAAAGTGATAAGTATGAAGTATCGTCTCCACAGGGATTAATGTACTTAATATGCTTTCTTTTCTCTTCTCGCTCTGTAAAAAAAAAAAATAAAAGACACATATTAAATTGGTTGATTTGAAAACTAAAATAACTAAAAAATAAAAGAAGAATGGTGAATGAAAATAAGATCAAGTTTAGAGAATGAGCAGGATCCAATTAAATCGTATTGTGAGTTCAATTGAATTGTTTCTGTTCTGTGCAATAATGCAACACTGCCTAGGCAGAACTGCAGTTTCCTGCCTCGACAGTGAAGACCAGCGTCCGCCGCGGCAATCCCTTGCTCTTGGGTGGACTTCTTTAAGGTTCGGCAAAGTGTCCTTGGATGACTTCGCTTATCCCTAAGTCAAAGTATTGTTGATGACTAGTCCTTGATGATACCTCCCGGCGTGAATCAATGATAACCACCAACCAATCTCACACTTCTTTTAGCCGCTGAAACTCTAACCTATCCCTACGCCGAGTTAGTATTTTCTAGCTAGAAAAATATCGTACTTATTCCTTTCGTGAATCCAACTCTCCCGATATTGGATAAATAAATCTCTCACAAACTTCTCTCCCGAGCTTGAATTCAAGATCAATGAATAGCAAAGAATAAGCAAACCTTAATATTTTATTGCATAAAACAAGAAAACAAAGTTCAATCTTCTCTCACAAATACTCAACAACCTTCACCTAAACCCTAAGAAAGTTTAGAACATAATGGAAACAAAGAAAACTCTAAAAGTCTATTGAGAACTCTTTTCTCTCGTGCGTTGTGTCTTGTTCTCCTTGGACGGCTATGGTTTATATAGGCTTGGCCTAGGGCAAACCTTTCCTAAGTAGGAATACAACTTGGAGTAAAACAAAAGTCAATTACATAAATAAAATATTTGTTTTATTTCCAAGTTTATTCCCACAATGATTCTTTTCTCGTGTGGCTTTTGACTTGGGCTTTCTACTCGCTTCCCAGCTCCGATCCTTGTGCTGCTTGTCCAGAAACGTCCACCTCATTTTTCTCTTCAGTTCGCCTACAATATCGGTACTTTTCCTTCAGCTGCTGCCGCGGCCTCAGGTCCTGCCTCGGCATCAATATCTGCCTCGGCATCTGATCTTCTTGCAAATGCACAAAAGTGCCGTAAAGCTTGCATTTTCTATAAATTTCATCTTTATAAGTCACAAAAGCAAAATATATAAATATCTCACATTAAGTACATGCTTTAGTCTAAGTGGGTGTAGATTAAGTGATTATTGTCCATGAAAGGTGTAAAAAGTGATAGTGAATTAAGAACTTATCAATCGTCCTTGATTCAAATTGGGAGGTATCATCAAGACGTGGCCAAAAATATTACTTCGAATTAGGGATAAAGAGGAGGCAGTTATGGATGCTTTGTAAAACTATGAAATATTGAATTGTCGACAAGGCATAACCCGCCGAGACAGCTGCGGAGACCCTTCAACGACCGGACGAGACGACACTTCAACCCCATGCATTAATAAGAGGATAATATATTGCAAATAGACTTCACACTACAAAGCAATCAACCTGGCCTTATCAATATAATACCGATTTCATTAATTTATTTAGTTTATTTGTTTTCTTTTAAATTAAACATTCTCCAACTCAAAATTACTTGTTTTTTATTTATATTTTAGTGCAGGAATAGTTTGCCGCGTAGGTATCCATTCCCTGTGGGTTAGAAAATCTTAAATATTACAACTTGGCAATAGGTGGAATATTCATTCATTATTTAAGACTGCAAAAGCCTCACCAAGTTTGGCGTCGTTGTCGTGGACTGTGTTTCAACCTTCCAACATATTACTCTTGCAACGTATTTACTTTTATTTTTGTTTATTCATTTTTGTTTTTATAATATTGGTTTTCTCGTTGTATGACCAGGTCGAATCCATAAGTTGAAGATTATCCATTTGACCCAGAAATCGAGTGAACTGCATGAAGTGTTCGACAAAGGTTAAGATCAAGGATGAATCCAGCACCTGACCAGAAAGGGAACAACGCTGGCATGAATCTGCCGCGACAGGTAACACAACCGCTTATGTAGTAGTCGATCCAGACAATCTTCCTACAGCATCTAAACGCGTAAGGATTGTTTGCGATTACTTAGAAGAAGATCTGGATGGGTTGACTCCTACCGTTGTCTTGCCAAATATAGATGCAGAACATTTTGAGCTTAAACCGATCATGTTTAACATGATCAATACACTGAAGCAATTTGGAGGGTCAATAAATGAAAATGCTCGGTAACATCTTAAATCATTCTTAGAATTCTACAATTCTTTCAAGCTGTCGGGAGTATTCGTCGATCAGGAGTATCCGCCGATCTCCTTAAGCTCAAATTATTTCCTTATTCACTAGGGATAGGGTAAAATCTTGGTTGAATAACCTATAACCAGGATTACTCAGTTCATGGACGGAGTTATGCCAAAGTTTTCTTACCCGTTTCAGTTATAAAAATATGACAGATAAATTGAGGAACGAGATTACATCGTTCAAGCAAGAAGAAAATGAATTTATATATGAGACATGAGAGAGATATAGAGAACTATATCGTAAATGCCCGATGCATGGATTGCCCAAATAGACTCAAGTATCTGTCTTTAACAACGTAGTAAATACACCAACGAGGATGATGCTTGATGCCTCGACAAACGGTACACTTCTAGACTGCCCACTCCATAAAAGTTTGGAGATCTTGGATCGAATCGCCAAGAATGATTACCAACATCCCACTACAAGAAGAGGAGCTAAAAGACGAGAAGTGGCAAATCTAGACTCTTCAGATTCTATATTGGCCCAGTTGTATGCATTAACAAATATGGTCAAGGATCTGCAAAAGCCCAACAATGTTAGAGAAGATAAGGTAATTGTCCCTTTTTGTGAACTATGCGGAGAAAACCACGACTCAACCGACTACCCATAGAATCCAGAATCCAACTTCTATGTTGGGAATTTTAATCGTAATAACAAGTCCAATAATTACAACCTAGCATGGAGGAAACACCCAAAATTTTCATGGAGCAACCCTAATAATGCACTAAATCCACAACAATAGAATATACAAACCTTAGGATTTCAGTAGATTAATAGACCAACTCAATACCAGTTTCCGTAGAAGGAATTTTCGCAACAACAACCGACAGACATTCGAACCCTGAAAAATACGCTAAATCTGTTCATGGCCCAAACTGGAGCTTATATATCTAACACGGATAAATTCCTTTAATGAGCTAACACTTTCATGGATAGAACTAAGATGCATATGCAATATAATGAAACTTCTCTAAAATCCCTAAAAATCACTATGGGAAAGATTGCACAAAAAGTGAGTAACCGACCCATGGGAAGTCTCCCAAGCGAAACTTAAATCGCTAGAATAGGGCCGCATGAGCAATGCAAAGCAATCATAACTAGAAGGGAAATTTGATGAGAAAGAACCAGCGGAAACAGATTCCAAAACCGATACCACAATAGAAGATGTCGAGGCATCACCACAGATCTGATTTTAATGTTCTAAAAAAAATGATGATTTGAGGTTACCACCACCATTCCCAAAAAGGTTAAAGCAACAAAAGTAGGAGTACCAGTTCAAAAAGTTTTTAGACATCCTAAAATAGGTACACATTAATATACCTTTAGTGGAGGCAATCAAACAGATGCCCAATTACCAAAAGTTCCTTAAGGATATTATATCAAAGAGGAAAAGAATTGGTGAATTTGAAACTATTGCTGCGACAGAAGGGTGCGTGACAATGCTGCATAACCTAGCCACAACAAAAAGAAAATACCCTGGAAGTTTTACAATACTGTGTTTTATAGGGGATCAATATGTGGGAAAGGCATTATGTGACTTGGGTGGCAATATAAATTTGATGCCTAAGTTTTTCAGAAGCTAGGAATTGGGAAAGCAAAACCAACTAAGGTAATGCTACAACTTGTAGATCACACCCAATGGTTCTAATAAGCAAAACCAAAAGTTCCTTAAGGATATATTGCTAGATGTCACTCATTGTTTGTAATATTAGAATTGTTCTAATATTACTACTAACGTTACAATGAGCCTGCAGGGTCACACCCAATGGTTGAAAAGGAGCAAATATATATATATATATAAGTATAAGAAGAATATATTTAATCCCAAATTTTAATAAAGGATATAATTAAAGTAATTATATCCCTTTTAAATTCGAATTAAATATATAGATTCCAAAATTTAAGAAAATAATTAAAGTAATTATTTCCTATAAAAAAATTCGGAATCAAACTCTTATACCTAGGGTTATACTTATATAAAGGATCTTTGGTCTAGCAGCCATAACATAGAATTTCGAATTCCAAACCCTAGAATCACGAAAAAAAGTTTTTCGAGATTTGCTCTCTCAACCGGGTGAACTGAGTAGAGGCCAAGACGATATTCGTGGAGGCTACAGATTCGATTGTTGAACGATCGTAACTGCAGCAGATCCCGTTGCTGTCTTTGCTGTTTATCAAGGAACCCAATGGAAGTTATCGCATCTCTTCCTCCCGATTTCGGATTAAACGTACATGGATCACTAGAAAGACCGTCGTAATTTTATTTCGCTGCGCCATGGGGTTTGCCGACGGTCCCAACACCAATACGCTGGTAGGAATGCCGCCGCCGCGACAGACAACCAAGGCTCATTCGCAGTTGTTGATCCTGCCAATCTGCCTAGACAGGAGCAAGCACGCACTGTCCGTGATTATCTGGAGGAAGATTTGGATGGATTAACTATTGCCGTAGTTATGCCTAATATAGAGGTAGAACATTTTGAACTAATTTCGGTCATGTTCAACATGATCAACACTCTAGGCCAGTTTGGGGGGTCGGCCAATGAAGATGCTCGGCAGCATCTTAAGTTCTTTTTTGAAATTTGTAATTCATTCAAGATGCCGGGAGTCTCTGCCGACATCCTGAAACTAAAATTGTTTCCCTATTCACAGAGGGATAGGGCAAAATCTTGGTTAAATAATCTCGAGCCTGGATCGTTGAACTCATGGACATAACTATGTCGAAGCTTCCTTGTCTGCTTCAGTTACACTAACATGATTGATAAGATGAGAAACGATATCACATCCTTCAGGAAAGACGAATCGATGTATGAGGCTTGGGAAAGATACAAAGAATTATATCGTAAATGCCCCATGCATGGTTTTCCCGAGTAGAAACAAGTATCAATCTTCTATAATGCTGTTAACACTCCAACGAGAATGATGCTTGATGTTTCCGCCAATGGCACACTACTAGACCGCCCACCCCATGAAAGTCTAGAAATTCTGGACAGGTTAGCAAAGAATGATTATCAGCACCCAACCACAAGGCGAGGTATGACAAACTCTGACTCTTCAGTTTCTATCCTAGCTCAACTTTCATCTTTGAAAATATGGTAAAGGATTTGCAAAAGCCGAGCCATGTTCGAGAAGTAAAAGCAATCGATTTTTTTTTGTGAAACATGCGGCGAAAATCATGACTCGAACGCATGCCCACAGAATCCATAATCAACTTTCTATGTTGGGAACTTCAACAGGAATAATATGTCCAACAATTATAACCCAACATGGAGAAAGCACCCAAACTTCTCATGGAGTAACCCCGATAATGCACTAAACCCGCAACATCAATCAGTGCAAAACACTGGATTCCAGCAGAACAGAACGGTTCAGCAATAGATTTCGCAGCAGGCGCTGTCGCCGCAGCAACAAACAGATGTCCAAATGTTGGAAAACACGCTACAAATGTTCTTGGCTCAGACTGGTGCGTACATCGCAAACACCAATAAATTCATCCAGAGAGCCAACACATTCATGGACAGAGCAGAGATGAGAATGCAAAATAATGAGTATGCTCTCAAAACACTGGAAATAGCAGTAGGACAGATGACACAGCAAATGAAAAGCCGACCTATAGGAGGTCTACCTAGCGATACTAAAGTTGCTAGAACCGGTCCTCTTGAACAGTGTAAGGTCATATCCACTAGAAGTGGATTACAACTGAAGGACCCAAAAATACCTGCTCAGACAGTAGGTAAGCAACCTGAGATAGTAGCCCCAAAAGAAGCTACTGAATAAAAACTTGAGGCACAGGAACCAACAGACACTACCGATAATGATACCGTAGTAGTTGATATGGTAGCCGTACCACAGATAAGATTTCAATGCTCTGAAAGGATCGAGGATCTGCGATTACCACCACCATTCCCTCAAAGGTTGAAACAACAAAAGCAAGAGTACCAGTTTAAGAAATTCTTAGACATCCTTAAACAGGTACATATCAACATACCTTTGGTAGAGGCAATTCAAATGCCCAAATATGCCAAGTTCCTTAAGGATATCATATCCAAGAGGAAAAAAATTGGGGAATTTGAAACTGTTGCCGCAATAGAAGGGTGTGTGGCAATGCTGCACAACAAGGCCACGACCAAAATAAAAGATCCTGGCAGTTTTATCATACCTTATCATAAAAGATCCTGGCATTGTGCGAATTAGGTGCTAGCATTAATCTAATGCCTAAGTCAGTTTTCCAAAAGCTAGGCATCGGGCAAGCAAAGCCAACCAAGGTGATGCTGCAACTGGTAGAACGCTCTTACGTCCAACCGGAAGGAAAAATAGAAGATATACTGGTAAGAGTAGATAAATTCATATTTTCTGCTGACTTCTTAATTCTAGATTTTGAAGCAGATGAAAATGCCCCAATCATCTTGGGAATGCCGTTCCTAGCCACAGGCAGAACATTGATCGACTGTGAAAAAGGAGAATTGGTTATACGAGTGAATGACTAACAAGTAAAGATTAATGTATTTAAATCTTTAAGGCAGCCAGATGAACCAGACGAATGTCAACAAATCAAGGTAAAATTTGAATTTAATTTCGATGTAGAAACGAACTGCCTGGACAAGACCCGCCAAGGCAACTTCTGTCGAGGCAACATACCCCATGACCAGAAGCATACACGAAAGAAACCACCTGATGAGGAGGCTCTTACTGGATCATCAAATCATCCTTCATTAGAAAAGGGGAAGATGTTTACTGCTGGGTAAGCATTCCATTGTACTCCACCAGTAAACTAATTTCTATCTTACTATCCTTAATTTACTTTTATGTTTTAGGAATTAGAATTTTAAGTTCTTAGTTTTAGGAATTAGATTTCAATTTTTGCAATTTGGTTTCTAGAATTTTTATATTTTTCATAGTATCTATTAATTTGATTTTTTTGTTATTTATGGTTAATTAGGAAGAATTAAAGAGGATAATCAGCCCAAACAATTAGAGGACCAAGCAAAGCGGCTAAAAAAATCTGGGCGAGAATTATGCCGCTTGGATTCAAAAATTGCATCGTTTCCGCTGCCAATGGCTACCAGCTGGGGTTCCGTTTCTTTCACGCCAAGGGCAATAATCATTCCCCCTGCTCCCTCGAACGCCGCGCCGATCTACCTCTATAAATACATGGGCAACATTCTCCTCTTTCACTCTTCTTTTAAGTATTGTTACTCTGCGTAAATTTCATCTCATCTTCTCCACACAAAATACCAATGGCACACCGATAAAAAAATTCGGCCGAAGCAGCAACAAACTTCAAGAGATTCGCAACCGCAGATGTAGAGAGGGATTACAACTACAACTTTAAGGCTCGACAAGTTTGGGAAGAACAAGGCTTCCACTACACCGAAGACAATGATTTTGTTATGGATGCCTTTATACTCTCTAAGATCAGTTTTCAGAGATGGCAGCAGTTCGCAAAACAGCCAAATCCAGCAAATATCGATTGGGTACGCGAATTCTACGCCCAAAGAGCTCTACCAAACAATCCTTACATCTATGTCCGCGGCCGAGCCATTCCGATGGCAAACATAACTATAAACGCTTTCTTCAGGCTCCACATTGAGGAGGATAAGCACGCTGCGTTCACCGTCGCCTTAATAGCAGTAGACTATGAATCAATGAAAACGGAACTCTACGTTCCTGGCGCAGAGTGGAACACGGGAAAGCACCGCGGATCTGTCAACTGCTGAGACCTCCGACCAGAGGCAAAGCTTTGGAACACCTTCATCAAAAGAAATCTATTGCCTACATCTCATAACCAAATTGTTGATCGGCCATGAATAGCACTCATCTATTCGATAATTCACAACCGCCACATCGACGTCGGATAGCTAAGGATAGAGGTATTCTCTATTTTCCCTGTTTAATTACTTCTCTGGGTTATTTTAAGAGAGTACCGATGCTGTCGACCGACACTTTCACACCGGAAAGGAAGGGCTGAACACGAGAGATTTACATGAAAAGAATGCAAGTGGAAGAAGCTGTTCCATAAGCTTACATCCCTCCCATTGCTGAGGCACCATCAGCCGAAGAAGAACAATCGACAGCAACAGAGGCTACACCAGCACCTGAAGGAATTCTAGAAATCCTGCACCGGATAGAGAGAAGGCAATTGGCCTTCATGACTTACATTCTGGACTTCAACAGCGCAATCATCGCCACCATACACAAAGAATTCCCAACATGCTCGAATGTGTTTCTAGAATTCATATTAGACCTCTCGGTGCCCCAGCAGCCTCCACCTACTCCTACTCCAACTCCAACAGCCACTGGCTCCGCCACGGTACCCTTATCTCCTACTTCCACAACTGCAGCGGCTGCAACCGATCCATTTTCTGCTGACTCAACAACAACAATCAGGAGGGTAGACTCCACACACCAAGCCACAACAGAAGATTCTAATCCCCTAGAATGGAGCAGCTCCTCTAATGACATGCAGACAGTCAAGGACTACATTGCTTCCATCTCCACCGACAAAGGAAGGCCTCTGGTTCTGCCACAACGACCTTCGCAATCAACATCGATACCGAGGAGGAGGTCAGCAACAATCCTACTCCCATCCGAGTCTAACCACCCCGTTCTACCAAGAAACAATTTGCCAATCCACTGAAAGCGGCAGTACAAAAGCGACCGAAGAGCCGTCGTAAACTCTTAATCGGCAGTGATTCCGAGGACTCCTTGGCCTTCTCAACGTTTTGAAAAGGGCGGTAGTCTTTTCTTTATCTCTTTTGTTTTTTTTTATTATTTTCGGCTTTCTTTGATCTTTTTACTTTACATGCATTGAGGACAATGCATCCCTCGAGTTTGGGGGAGTATTGATCCTATTTTGTAAAATGTAAATATCTACCATGTATGGAAATTATTCAGATTATCCTACCACTGCCTTAATTTCTGTCTTAACAGCTTTTATAATTCGATGCAAATTTTTTTAAGTCTGTTGAATTTTATTGAAACTGTCTCGGCAACAATATATTATCCAGTCGCCACAGTAGTATGCTCCATTCACCAGACTTGAAATCAGATAGGTCTCTTAGGATTAGTACTTAGGACTAGACTTTGAGCCTGAAAATATTTAAATACTACTAGTCTTAGTTGATTTTAAAAGTTCTTTTCTTTGAAAAAGCAATAGGGACTTAGGCTTAGATTTTTAACTAGAGGTGCCTATCATCGGCTCTAGTTTAGTCCATAGAGGTGCCTATCATCGGCTCTAGTTTAGTCCATAGAGGTGCCTATCACTGGTTCTAGGACTTAGCCTTTCTCCCACTTACTAGAGGTGCTCGAAATTGGCTCTAATAAGAATAATTAAACACTTGAGGTGCCCGAAACCGGCTCAAGCAATATAAGTATATAGCAATATATATTTATAAACCAAATTAGGGAGAAATAAAAGAAAAAGAATGAAAGAAAATCTTATTCGGAAGTCTTGAGCTAGAAAAGGATTAGAACTTAGAAAATCAGCTTTGACACAGCTACGCACACACCCACTAAGACTCATAATCCAGTTCCGAAGAATTCCTAGAACTAAGAAGAGGCAATAGTTCGAGTTTGGGGGTATTTGATAAGTGTCTAAAAGTCCTAATTTTTATATCATTTTCCCACTCGTTTATTGCTAATAAAGGACCGATTTAGGGGCAATATTGGATAATTCTACTTATTTTCCATATTTCAGCATCCGAATACTTAAATCATGAATTTATCTATTATTTGGTATAAAACAGATGCATTTGATAATTTTCTTTCTTAGACAGGAAACTACATCAGAGGAATGGCCAAACAAGAATATGAATGCCGAAAAAGAAGCTAAAATGCAGATGAAGCACCTGCCACGGTAGCACTTTAGAGGCCGCGGTAGGAGAATGAAGATGAAAACCGGTGCTTGACAGATAGAGAAAAAGATGTTGATTCTAACGGACATAAAGTGAGAGAAAGCCGAAACAGATTAAAGGAGTCAAGCCCTGGTCAAAATCAAACGCGGGAAAGAAGAGTTATTTTAAGAAATAGAATAAATTATCCTAGTTCAATTATGAGTTGTTTTCAGTTTTTAAAAATATTCCTTCTTTAAATTTCAGTTTCTTCTTCTCCAAGAAAGCCTCTTCATCATCTTTTCAAGGTAAATATCCATTATTTTTAATAAAATTTCGTTGTTTTGTTTTCTTATATTTTCTTCCGCAAAATCTTTTCATTTTTCTTCGGTTTTAATTGAAAAACTCTATTTTTGCATCAAGCTTTAAACCCTTCTCCAAGATTTCAGTTTCTTCCTTACCAAGAATTATTCTCCATCATATTTTCAATTCGAAACACCAATATTTTCATTAAATATTCTTTTGATGAATTTTTTATATTTTTCTTCAACAAAATCTCTTCGTTTTTCTACGGGTTTTCTAGTTTTTAAACCTTTGAAGGGGTGGGATCAATTTTGAAGGTGAGAATCATTCAAATCTATGAAAACTAAAATTATTTAATGAAATTACTAAGTTCTTGGTTGATTGCAACAATCTTTAAAATATTGAATCAATAAAATCGGTTTTCTTGATAAAAATTCCATTGTTTTCTTGATTTTCGTTCAAGGTTTTTTACTCACTAATTTTGGATCCTATAAGATTTATTTTCAATGTGTTAAGATGTTTATAAAGTGTTTTTAAAATCCCTAATCTCGGACTAAAGGTTTAGGAGAAGTTTGGTTGGTTTCAGAAAGTTTTCGGTTAAGGTTTTAATAGGTTTAAGGGGTTATCCGACTTGGGATTTATTGAGTGCGATTAGGAGAACTAAATCCTTAGTTCTTCTCCCCGTGTTAATTTGTATTCCACTCTTCAAGGTAAGTGCACTACATTGCTCCTTGCCTTGAGTTTTAGTGACTTCAGTATCGCTAGGTAGATTGCCTCTCGGTCTTGCTTGTAATGCTTGAGCAATTTGACCCACTTGAGTCTTCAGCGATCTAAGCGAAGAGCTATGACTTTGCAGTAATTCTCCTTGGTTCTAAAATAGATTTCCTTGATTAGAGATTGTTGTGGAATGCTCCTGCAATAGTGCTTTCATTGATTTGATGAACTCCTTGGTCGAAGTCATGAATTCTTGCAACTAAGCTTCTAAAGAATTGTTGGGATTCTAATGAACTGATCCCTTGTTCTCATTTTTCCATGGCATAAGCTATACACGCGTTCAAATACTCTCTAAAAACCTCCAAAACACATGAGAAATATACCCCAAGGCATAAGCTAACCATAACCATCAAAGCATACTTACAAACCTTATTTAAAGCCACATAAATATATTACTTCCATACGTAAAACCAACACTTATGCTAGATGTATCACAACATAGTTCTTAAAATAGGTTCATTGCACTCAATACACTTACAATAGATGCATTTACTTATACGACATCATCAATATTCAACATCAAACATACATATTCACATAACCAAAACAATTCTCTTCAAAAGACCAACGTTTGTATCAAAACACTTCACCCCCATTTCTCTTTTACTAGTACTATATTATAGAAGACATACTTGAGCTTTCCGTAGCTATTCACTTGGAATCTTGCTCCCATTGATTTCCTTGATAAGCACCTCTGCATTACAAGGTAAAAGAGAGGGTAAGCATATTTTAGTGAGGGGTAAAACATAGAAAAACCACCTTTGAAATGCAGCCCATAAGTCTATCAATAAAACACTTTAAATCATGTCATATCATGTTCAGTAAAAGTATCTCAAACATGGTTTACAAAATCAAAAAAATTTCCTTATCAAGTATCATTTATCTCATGTATTTCAAATTTAAATTGTCAAGACTTTTATTATTTTAAACAACAAAGCTGATGGTCTTTTTATACACATGCATCTCTATGCATTTGTCTCAAATTTTACATGCTATTCACCTAGCAAAGCTTAAACCATACACACTTTAACGTGCAAATCACAAGTCTTATATGCTAAACACATAGCAACGCTTAGGACTTTTTCTCATGTTCATATCCTTGCGCAAAACTTAGTTAAAAACACATGCTTGAAAAACTCATGACCTTAAATCACCACATTTTCTAAACAATTCTATATCAAAATGTGCTACAATTTCATGCTTTTCAATACAAAAAGTCTTAAATCATAAACCATGCATATTGGCAACTAAGTGACTAGTTTTGTTCAAACCTTATACCCATCGAATACTCAAATTCCTTATTCCTTATCTAGAGACACTTGGTCTCAACATGCATCGGTTGGAAACGAAGTCACCCTTGTATACATGTTACCCCCACTACGTACGGTCGGACACAAAATCACCCTTTTTTACGTATGGGTCAACTATATGCAAGGTCGGACACAAAGTCACCCTTTTTTACATATAGGCATTCTCTACACGCACGGTCGGACACAAAGTCACCCTAATATATGTGTAGGCAACATAACATACTAATTCAATATTATAGTGTACTTAATCCTAATGACATGTCATTTATATTCGTGGTCTTAAAATAGCGTCACTAAGCCAATATCATTCACACTATGCATGGAAGCTTGCTGTTTTACAATGCACTCAACATATGTTCATCAAAGTGAACACAAATCATTCTCAACGGCTTTAATCGAGGAAAATTTAATAACAACACTTTAATCCAAATCATGCTCATGCTTTAAAAGTCATGGAAACCATCATAAACCATGCATATACAACAGCTAACACATACATGCATCATTTTCAAATTCAATTCATGAATTAGAAACCTTCTCTTCATAAGCATCTTTCATAAAACCAAGGCAATATTATCAAATCATTGGATATGTTACCAAAATCATAGAAATTAATAAAACTCATGGAATGTTCAATTGCTAAAACATATATGATACCAATGGAAAACAATAAAAACAACTTGTAGCCAAAACACTTATCATTTCTCATGCATAAATCACACATGCACAAACTACATTAAGAGTATGAACAAAACATGGCAAATATGGAGCGAGATGTGAACCATTAAGAGAGAAACTAAAACCTTTGATAAAACAATTAAAACCTTGCCAACATGGCAGCCCACTCACCACTTGTTCGAAACTTGCTTGCCGAAGCCAACCGACACTCTCGCCTTTTCCAAAACACCTCCACCACTTATCTCAATAACTTGCCCAATTTTAACACAAAAAAAACAGAGAGATTAATTCATATTAATGCATTCAATCAACCTCCCACATTTCCAGAACAAACAACCCCAAAAACTACACTTAAGAAAATCGAAAACATATCTAAAACTCATCCGAACGACCTCCAGCCCTTAGCCAACGAAAATTACCACTTCTCAAAATCAAAGCAAATCCAAGAAACATGATCTAAACATCCTAAACCAACAGGAAACATTCAGCTACCCAAACAAACAAAAAACCCAAAATCAAAGCCAATTAACACCACCAAAACCTAAGATCCGGGTTTACCCATCCAAGAACCTTTAATTCCATGTTAAAAAACATCAAAATTCATTTATTTAACCATTGAAAACCATCAGGTATCACCTTATTATTGGATTGCATCAATTCAATCAAAATTAACCGATAAAAACAGAAAATCATCAATTAAAACCTTTAAACAAATCAAGAACTCAATTTAATGGATCAAACCCTTGGGAATTTCAATAAAGAACTTAAATTTCATAGGTTTGAATGATTTCTTACCTCTAAACATTATCCAACCTCCTTCCAATTGTAAAACCCATGAAAACAAGTTGTAAAGTATAAGAAAATTGAAGAGAAACAAGGAGAAATTAATGTAAATGAAATTGAATAAAAAAGATATGATACTTTGATAAAATTGAAGAGAAATCTGATTGGAAACCAAGAAAATTGGGAGAAGTTGAGAAAAAATAGGAAGTTACGTGAAATTGTGATTTTGGTGAAAAATGGGAAATATGCCTCAATTAAATCTTAATTGGTGATTAAAAGAAGTTATAAAAGTGATTTTTGGAAGGTTAGACCAATTGAAAAAGATTGGATATATAGCCCCTTAAAAATTTTATGTTTTGACTTAATTACATTTTAGTCACTAAAACAATCCAATTTTACATTTTTACAAAATAGTCACTACTTTCCAAAATATCAAGGTTCTAAGTGTAATTATAAAAAATTGATTTGACAAAAGTAAAATATAGTCCAAGTAATAATATTAGAGTATTTTTACACATTTTTTTCCTTTGAAAACAATTTATAAAAATTAAATCCCAAATCTAGGCTAATTGGCTTGACCGATTCAACCGCACCCTTGATCCATACTTGATAACATCTAAGCTCATTTTTGGGGTGTTACATCGAGCATCCTCGTGAGGAGATCCTCCGAAATGTCCGATCGAATTGAGCATGTTGAACATCACATGCTTGAGCTCAAACTAAGCTGTTTGTATCTGAAGTATCACTATACTAGAATTGAGGTCATCCAAGATCGGTGTCAAGTGATCTCGAATTTCCCTTGGTCTTAATACAGTGCCAGGATTTGCTACAACATTTTGATTCTGAAGATCCTGAGCGTTATACATGGTTCTTCTTCTTCTTTGCTCTCGCCTCCTTTATCGATTTTCGAGATAAATGGTTCGAGGGGTCCTCGAGGATTAAATCTGAGCATCCACTAACCAAAAACCTATAAAGAAAAAAAAAGAAAACAAAGATTAAACAAAACAAAAGGCACAAAACAAACAAAAATAAGAAGTATGAAAACTATGATTGAAATTGCCTATTGCCTTAATCCCCAGTAACGGCGTCAAAAACTTGTTGAGCGTATCGAGTGCTTATAAAATATGTGATTCTCGTACAAGTATAAACATAGAACAAGTAATAAAGTGTGTGAGTGAGATCGTTCCCACGAGGATTGGGTAGATAATTTCAAAGATAGTTAACATGCACAAAAGATAAAAAAATCTTCTGTATAAACATATGATGAAGCAATTGCACAAGTGTCACCCAAAATGCTATAGCAAAATAAAATGAAGAACGAAGAAATAGATAAAGCTGCGCAAACACAAAACAAATGAATATTAAAGCTTAAGATTAGTTAGTCTTGCTATGGCAAAGATTTCACTATTTTCCTGAAGCTTATTATTCTAATGGTTTAACTAATGTTCGACAAAGTTTTCTAAAAATTCCTCCACTATCTCTAGTTAGAAGGCCTAACACTCGAAAATAATAAGGCATTACCTCCCGGTCTCAACCCTAACACTTCTAATGTTGATAAAGTTCTAACTTTTTTAGTCGTTGAAACTCTCCTTTATCCCTAAGGTGTGTTAGGATTCTGCTCCCACAGTAACCACATTGTTCATGTTGGTCTAGCTTTGCTTATCCCTAGATCTAAGCTACCTAAACCCCTTAGCTATGGAAATCTCTCAAGAGCTCTTACAAACAAGGTTTAAAAGGAAAGATGTTAGCATTCATGAACAAAACACTTAAATAAAACCAGAAAAACAGTAAAGATATTCATTCAAAAAATAAAAATCATCCTTAACAAGTCTAATGTCACGACCCGCCAATAACAATGAGGTTAATAAATCATCCTTGGGCATTCTTGAAGAATCCATGCACCAAGGTTTCCAGAATGACCTAGAATGGCCTCCATCCATCTCAAGGATTCCATCACGTTCTAGAATGTTCCAGGAGGTTCCACTGAGATCTAGACACGTCTAGAAGATCTGAGAAGATTCTAGAAGACTCTAGATAATTCTCGAAGGACGAAGAAGATGCTAGAAGCATCTAGAACATTCTAGAAGGACCAAGAATGTTCTAGAAGACCCTGGAAGACCCTAGAAAGATCAGGTCTACTCTGGAAGTCTCTAGAGTTCTCTAGAACATTATAGATAATTGTAGACATGTATAGATACATGTAGATGTCTCTAGAATAATATAGGTTATTGTAGATATTTTAGGAGGCAAAGTATGAACCGTTCGATCAAATGAATCATAACCGTCCATTCGAGAGGTGGGAGCCTATAAATAGGGCCAAACCCTTCATTTTGTAAACAACCTGAGAAGTTAAGCATTCTTGTAAGAGTTCTCTCAAGCTTAATACAAAAGCTTTCCTTTAAATTCCTTTGCCTTTTCTTATCTTTCTTTGTTTAGCCACTAGGTTACGTGTAAGAAAGGCTTGCTAACATCGATCGAGAAGTGTTAGCGCCGCACAGATTAGTTTGAGAGAATTAAGTCCGTGACACTAAGCCATACTAATTTAGTTCATGGCTAGGTTTACAAAACTATTCAACTTTCCATCTTTGAAATACATTTTCAACAACTTAGAAAAGAGGTAAAGAAAAGTAAAGAGGAATGAAGTCCCAAACGCTTGGCTGTGAATCTTTCTAGCTTGCCGCTTCTCTAGAAGTCTTACAAATCTCTTGCTTAAAGCTCTCCAAAAATGGTAGCTCAGCTTGTGGTTGAAGATGAAGGAAAATGGTCGGCTTTCTTCTTATTCTCCCTCGTTGCTCTCCTTAAAGTTCACTCATTTTTCCACTTTCTATTTGCTCTTCTTTTGGCTCTCAAATGCCCTCTTGCTTCATGCTTGTGGAAGGAGGCTTGGCATCATATATAGGAGGCTTCTAGGGTTTTTTGCCCTAAAGATGAAAGAAATATTCCCTGACAATTTTGCAGAGAATTGTAGCGGGGTGGAGGAGAAATGCAGCTAGCCTGAAATTCACGCGTAAGGACAGTGGGCAGCAGATTTGTCTTTTCTGCAATTCTGTTTGTTGCGCCCAAAATGCTATAGTATTTTTGAGTTTCGATCCTGCACTGAATATGCTATAGCATCTCTTCCATGCTTCAACTTTTACCCCAACAATCTTCATTACACCACCAGAGAAACACCCTTCAAAGCAACATCATTTAAAATAAAAGTGAAAATAAAATAAAAACCTAATCTAATTCAAATGCAAATGAAATGCAAATAAATGCAATGCAAATAAACTTGAAATCAAACATAAAAGGTCCCATGGAGTCTATTCCCCATACATCAAATAACTCAATCTCTAAAATATTTTTTAATGGCATTTCATGATGTCTGGAGATGTTCTCAGTCTTTTCACATCTATCGCAAGCTTTGTAAAATGCTTGGGCATATTTGAACAAGGTAGACCAATAATAGCCTGATTGGAGGACATTTGTAATAGTCCTCGTCCCTCCGAAGTGACCTCCACACAGGCCTATGTGACAATGGTATAAAATATCTCTTTGCTCCTTTTTAGGTAAACATCTTCGAATAATTTGATCGACACAATGCTTAAAAAGGTATGGCTCATCCCAAAAATAGAACCGTGTGTCATGCCTGAACTTCTTTCTCCCCTTGCTAGTCTATTAAAAGGTAGAACACCACTAACAATAAAATTAACAAGGTTAACGTACCATGGAATTGTTGACATAAAGCATTTTTTCATTAGGGAATTCATCGTCAATTTCCACTTTGTCATGACATTCCTAGTTAATTTCTATCCTAGACAAATGATCAGCAAATTGATTTTCCATGTCCTTCCTATATACCACCTCTAAATCAAATTCTTTCAAAATTAATACCCATCTAATAAGTCTATGTTTGGCATCCTTTTTAGTCACTAAATATCTAATACTTGAGTGATCAATGTGGAAAATAACTTTAGTTCCTATCAAGTATGCCCTGAACTTATCAAATGCAAATACCACGGCAAGTAGCTCTTTTCCTGTGGTAGTGTAGTTAAGTTATGCATCATTAAATGTTCGACTAACATAATAAATAACATGGAAGATTTTACCTCAGCGTTCCCCTAAAAATGCCCTCATGGCATAATCACTAGCATCACACATCAACTCGAACGACAATGTCCAATCCGGGGGAACAACAATAGGTGCGGTGATGAGGCTTTGCTTCAGGTCTGTGAATGCGCCATGAAAATTTTGATCAAACATAAAAGGTTGATTTTGTTACAAAAAAATGCATAAGAATTTGGAGATCTTAGAGAAATCCTTGATGAACCTCTTATAGAATCCTGCGTGTCTAAGGAAACTTCTTATTCCCTAGACAGAAGTTAGTGGTGGTAGCTTCTTAATCACCTTAATTTTAGCTTTGTCAATCTCAATGCCTTTCTGTGAAATTTTATGGCCCAACACTATGCCTTCAGTCACCATGAACTGACATTTCTCCCAATTCATCACAAGGTCAACTTCTTTACATCGCTTCAGTAGCTTCGCGAGATTGCCAAGAAAATTTTGAAAACTATATCCAGAAATGGAGAAATCATCCATGAATATTTCAAGAAATTCCTCAACCATATAAGAGAAAATAGCATGCATGCAACGCTGAAAAGTAGTCGGGGCATTACACAAACCAAAAGGCATCCTCCGAAAAGTATCAGTGTCATAAGGACACGTAAATGTGGTCTTTTATTGATCCTCATGTGCTATGACAATTTAATTATAACTCGAATATCCATTTAAGAAGTAATAACAAGCTTTGCCCGCCAAACGATCCAAAATTTGATCAATGAATGGTAGAAGAAAATGATCCTTCTTCATAGCCTTTTTAAGCTTGCGATAGTCCATACAAATCCTCCATCCAGTCACAATGCGTGTAGTTTTAGAGTATCCCCAAAGACCTATCATATGATGATTGTAAGGATACTTTTATTTACCAATTTTATTGAATAAAGGCATTGCCATTATTGTTTTCAGATATATATGTCAATGTATAACATAAACTGAGAAACAATAAGGTCCATATAATAATATATGTATTATTATTATTAAAAGATCCTTAGTCAAGTATGGACAATAATAATACGCTTAAGACTAACATGTGATTAATTGATGACAATGAGTTGTCATTGACATAGAGATGTCAGAATTAATACATGAATATATTAGTAGAGAGTAATATATTGGATTGACCTATTATGAGCATATATCTTGGATTATTATGTGACAGTCACGATATTGCTCATAGTGACAATTATATGTATGATCCTTAGACTTGAGATTATTACTATCTCAACATATGTTGTTTTATGTTTTGATGCAGTTAAACGTGTCTCGTAATTAGTTACACTATAAAAACTGACATTGGACATATTACAATGTATGAAGTGAGATGTGAATGATCAACATAGGATTTTTCCTTCCTACATAATAGGAAAATATATCAAAGGCCACTTGATTGAGTGAGACTAGAAATGCATGTCCATGCTTGAATACATTGATATGAGATATCACAAATTATTCATTAAAACTAGTCCACTCTAGATATCAAGAAACATTAAAATAGGCTATACAAGTGTGACTATTCCAAGACTTGTGCCTATTAAATATATAAAAGGACAAAAGGATATAATACACTAAGAGAGTTGGTCACAGACATGATACATCGAATCATGATCTCTTGTAACTTAGATGACAATGATATATTGCTAGATGTCAGTCATTGTTTGTGATATTAGAATTGTTCTAATATTATTACTAACGTTACAATGAGCCTATAGGGTCACACCCAATGGTTGAAAAGGAGAAAAAAAATATATGTATAAGTAGATTATATTTAATCCTGAATTTTAAACAAAGGATATAATTAAATTAATTATATCCATTTTCAAATTCGAATTAAATATAGATTCCGAAATTTAAGGAAATAATAAAAGTGATTATTTCCTAAACAAATTCAGAATAAAACTCTTATACCTAGGGTTTCACATATATATAAAGTATCTTTGGGTCTAGCAACCACATCAGAGAATCCCGAATTCCCAAAACCCTAAAATCATGAAAAATAGTTTTTCGAGATTTGCTCTCAACCGGGTGAATTGAGTAGAGAATGAGACGATATTCGTGGAGGCTAAAGATTCGAATTGTCGAACGATCGTGATTGTAGCAAATCCAATTGCTGTTTTTTTGCTGCTTATCAAGGAACCAAATGTAAGTCATCGCATCTCTTACTCTCGATTTCGGATTAAACGTACATGGATCATTGGAAAGACCGTTGTAATTTTGTTCCGCTGAGCCATGGGGTGTGCTGGTGGTCCCAACAGTGGTATCAGAGCCATTTGTACGTTCCGTAAACGTGTTAAATACTTGGGTGATGCGATATGTATGAGATGCATGCTTTATTTGATTGTGTCGACGATATATATATTGATATTGGTAGTCAATTAGGGATACGATTAATATGTTAATCTATTAATTATAATCGCCATGTTGCTGCAAGGATTTTACAATAATCATATGTCAATCGTTGACATAATGATTGGCGGAAGTGCGATGGCAGATCGCATCAAAGAAAAGGAATAATTGTTATTCCGATGCGGAAAAATCTAAGGGATTTAAAAATCTCAAAAACATTATTCTGTTGATAAATTTTATCAAATCGTGATGTTTTTCCATAGAAAAATAGTCTTTATTTTTCAAAATTTCCTATCAGCTGCGTCGGTGTTTGCTTTGCACGATTGGTAACATAGATTGTAGGCCCATATTGGTAATATTAACAATTTCGTGATAGCATATATATGATATGTTTTCTTTTCACGGTGTTTGACATGCATGGTTATAGCCCTTGTTTTTACAATAGTTGTAAATTTTAAATAGGCCTGCATGTTGTGCCTTTGTCTATCTTTGTTGTACTTTTTCTTCTCATCTTACTCCTTCGTATGTAAAATGAGTTTCTATAATTGTAATATTATTCCAAGAAGCAATCGAGACGTTTGGACCAAAGGCGAGAAGATGCTTGAGAAGCAGTTTTAGCGTAGGATTAGGGTTTTAAGGTTCTTCCATTGGCTTGGGATGGGCCACCTTAGCTCTTTATTTTGGGCTATAACCATTGCAATCTTATTGTTTTATATCTATCATGTATGTGATTTTTGTTGTGATTAAAGACTTGTTTAAGTGCTAATGTGTGATTGAATTGCGTGCAAGTATACACATCAAACAAGTAATAAATTGTGTGAGTGAGATCGTTCCCATGATGATTAGGTAGGTTATTTCAAAAATAGTTAACATACACCAAATGTAACCCCCTTAGCCCGGCCTAGACGGAACCGACACTAAAGGGTTACACGGGGAATATCAAACCAAACCCGCAAAGGTCCGATTCGATAAACAACCCTAAAAACCTATATTATTTTTTTACTAGATGCACAATTAAATTCCTATGTGTGACGGGTTCATACAAATTAAGAATGGAAGCATTCGATCCACGATTTATTGTTCAATTAGCACATAAGTACTTAAGGACTAAAACGTAATTATTTTTATTTCGAACATCAAACCAGAAATTCAATCTACCAAAGTTCGATAAAATATGCATAGCATAATCACAACAAAGTTCAGATCAATCGGAGCATCATAGCATCGTCAATTTCATGATTCAATGATTAAGCACCAAATTGTAAAACACACAAATTCTAGGAACTATAACTGACATTGATTAACCAATATAAAATTATATTATTTTCATGTAATACAGTGAAATTGCATCTCAAATAGATATCCTTAGAGTCCATATTCATTTACGGATGGATAATCGAACCTACACGAAATTTCAACCCGTGGAACATCATTTTTGGTCAGGGGTATCGATACCTTTGGTACCGGTATCGATACCTTGACGATGGCTAGCCAAATAATCCATTCGAAGGCTTGTGGTATCGATACCACCTTGGATGGTATCGATACTCCAGAGTCTAGTGGTATAAATGCATCGAACCATGCTTCGGTACTAGCCCCAAAATAAGCCTTGGGTATCGATACCCTCACCAGAGGTATCGATACCCCCTATGCAATTAACAAAAGCCGAACATTTTAAAAGAGTTCCATCCATTTAAACACAACCATTAGTCACCCTAAGCTACATGCATGATATCCAAGCATAATGAGCAATTTATTACACCCAAATACCACATCAAGAACCCCAATATCATCTATAGGCATGCTTCCTATGTTGAGATTAAAACAAGAGACATACATGCATGGACATACTTCAAACAATCCAAAACATTACAACAATCCATCGAACAACAACCAAAGCGAAATAAGGTCTTATTACAAGTCATTAACCAAAGCAAAACAAACTCTCATAAGGGATAGGTTTACACATTGTCGAGCCCCGATTTATTTGCCAAATCATACCAAAAATGTGAGGTCTTTTCCCTTGGTCCTCTTGCTCCAAATGCACCCCCAAATGTCTCTATTTTTCTGCAAAGATGAAAAGAGAGCTTAAGCAAAACATGCTTAGTGAGGAAGCTCTAAATAGGGTCATCAATGCATAAATTTAAAACCACATTTGAATCAAAACTTGTAATGCTTTTCTTGACATCAATCATGCTTGTATTACCAAAACATTTCCTTGAGTACGCAATACAAAATCAAAGTGTTTTATAAGTAATGCACAATGTTCCAAATCATTCCATGTATGCATATTGGCTTTCTAGTGATCACTTAATGTGAACCTTAAGTTCACCGAATACACGGATCCATTGATTAGAGACCCTTAGTCTCGTCATGACACAAAGTCACCATTGACATGACACGAAGTCACCACTGACATGACACAAAGTCACCATTATTAGCTCTAGCACGTACGGTTGGACACATAGTCACCCTTGTTACATGTAGGCGGCTCTGCCACGCACGGTTGGACACAAAGTCACCCTTGTTACGTGTAGGCATTTTTCCTTTATTTTCATAATATTTATAGTGCACTCAATCCTAATGACATGTCATTTGTATTCGAATCTAAAGTTAGTGTCACTAAGCCAATATCAATTCCAAATGCATCCATAATGTGTTAAAAAAATGAACCGAAAGTCATGCCCTATGGCACCATCAAATGCAAGGCAAATAACCACATGTTATTTCAATTCATTTCCATGCTTCCATAAATCATTAATGTCTTTATAAACCATGCATTTTCAGAAATTAACACATGCATGCATCATTTCAAAATCATGATTATGCATTTCCAAAATCTCATTGAATCATCATCATAAATGCCATTACAAAAAATAGCCGAAACTTACAATAATGCATCAAAATCATTTACTTTACTTACTCTTGAACTATGGAAAGTTTTCACACTATTCCATAGCCCCCAAAACAGAACCGAACCATTGCAAAACACTTTTAACACGAAATCACTCACCGACAAGCGAAACAAGCCCTCGCCGACGCTCCGACGGCAACGCCAACGCCAACGCACCAGCCACTTATGAACCTTGTTGCACTTCTTCTACAACATTAAAAAAGAGCATATGCACATCATAACATGCTCAAAATAACAGCCACATTAAACCTCCACAAAACTATCGAAAACCTTGACGAAAAGACCGAAAACTAAGCCGAAACTTATCCGAAACAACATCATCCCTTAACCTTATGAATCTAACATCTAATCCACCTCAATTATGAACTAAAAACACTTTCAAACCATCCTTATACCTCCAGCAAGAGCAGAACACCTAAAACAGCCCCTAAAACAATCGAAAACCACCTTAAAACACCACCGATTACATTATTCTGAGATTAATTTGATGTTAACTCATTTCAAGACTCAATCAATCATTTAATTGACCTAATATCATAATTAAATCATCCTAATTCTAGCATCAATTGAGATCTAAAAAGATTTCACAAAACCACCATAAAACTCTTAGATCTTGAATTAAAAACACCAAAATTAAATATCAATTGTTGATTAGCAAGCCAATACTTGGAAACTTCAATAAAGAACCTTAGAAAAAGATGAGAAATCATAATTTTACCTTTGAGATTAGTTCAACCAAAATGATGAGAAATCCTCTCTTGATTTCCTTGAAAATGGATGTTGATTTTGCAAAATTGATGAGTAGGTTTTGTAGAGAATGAAAAGATGAGTAAAATGAATTAAATCTTGTTGAAAATGAAGAAGAAACCAGCAAATAATTGAAGAAATTTAGAGAACAATATGGAGAGAAAATTTAGGAGAAAAGATGAGAAAATGGAAAGTTACAAAAGAAAATGAAAATAACCTTTTTTATTAAAACTAATTAAAACATATTTGGTGGATAATATTTAATTAAAAATAAATTGGGTTAATGGCCCTCTAAGGATTCTAAGTATGGCTTACTTTCCAATTTAGTCACTAAAAATCTTAATTTCCGAAAATTACCAATTAAACACCTAAACTTTTTTCCAAAATTCACAATTTAGTCACTAGTACAAAATTAAGCCTAATTAAAAATCAAATTAAGACTCAATAATATTCCTCTAACTTTAAAACACCATTTTAATATTTTTAAACCTTTCAGCAAAATTATACTTGTCCGATTAAATTATTATTATTTTAATTTTCCCGGAATTAATGAACTGAAGAATCCGATCCGATTCGAATCGAATCCCCCAAACCAACACTCAAACTACTGACCCCAAAACCGAGATGTTACACAAAAGATAAAATAATCCTTTGTATAAACATATGCTAAAGCAATTATGCAATTGTCACCAAAATGCTTTAGCAAAATTAAAGTGTTACTGATGATGCTGAAGCAAAGTGAAGGGTGTCACCAAAATACAGTAGAATCAAACTGATAATAGAGTAATAGATAAAGTTGCACAAACACAACACAGAGAAGATATTCAAGCTTAAGACAGGCTAGGCTTGCTATGGTATGACTTTACTGTTCTCTTGAAAACTTATTGTTCCTCGGGTTTACTAAGTGCTCGATAGAGTTTACTAAAAATGCCTTCGCTATCCTTATTCAGAAGGCCTAACACTCGAAAATGCTAAGGCATTATCGCCCAGTCTCAACCCTAACACATCTAATGTTGATAAAGTGTTACCCCTTTTAGTCGTTGAAACTCTTCCTGATCCCTAAGGTGAGTTAGGATTCTGCTCCCGCAGTAACTCCATTGTTCAAGTTGATCTAGATTTTTCTATCCCTAGATCTAAGCTTCCCGAACCTCTTAGCTATGGCTATCTCCCGATGCTCTTACAAACCAAGGTTTAGATGAAAAAGGTGTTAGCTTTCTTGAACAAAATAATAGATTAAACGCTGGAAACAATAAACATTCAATAAAACAAAATAAAAATCATCTAAAACAAGCCTTAGCCATACTAAGTTATTTCATGGCTAGGTAAGGTAAACTATTCAACTTGCACCATTTGAAATACATTTTCAACGGAAAGAAAAGAGGTAAAGCAAAGTGAAGAGGAAGGAAGTCCCAAACGTTTGTGCCGTGAAGCTTTCCTAGCATGCCGCTCCTCACGAAGACGTGTAAATCCCTTGCTTGAAGCTCTCCTAAAATGGCAGCTTGGCTTGAGGTTGAAGAAGAACGAAAGTGGTCGCCTTTCTTCTTTCTTCTCCCTCGTGCTCTCTTAAAGTTCACTTCTTTTTGTGGCTCCTTAAGCTACTGATTTTGCTCTTTTCTTGCTCTTTTTCAGCACCATTGTTGAAGGAGGCTCGCCCTTGTATTTATAGGAGGCTTCTAGGGTTTTATGCCCTAACGGTGCAAGGGAATATTCCCTGACATTTTGCAACAAAAAATGGTAGCAAAATACAGGTCTGCAGGTGTGGTGCAACGTCTACAGAGGAGGTGTAGCTGGCCTAGAAAACGCGTGAAGACAATGGGCTGCGGGTATGTCCTTTCTTCCGTCCTATTTTGTCCGCCCACAATGCTATAGCAACTTTGAAGTCCGATCCAACACTTTAAAAATATGCTATAGCATCTCTTCCAATCTTTCAACTTTGCCCCAACATCTGCACATCACCATCAAGAAAATACCCTTCCTAGCAGCATCTTTAAAAATAAAAGATAAAATAAAAATAAAAACCTATTCTAAATGCAAATGCGTTTGAAATAAAACTAAATGCAACGCAAATGAAATCGAAATCAAACAAAACCTTAAGTAAAAGGGTATAAAATATACGCTTTTTAGAGCGTTAACACCGCCCCCAAACTTAAGATATTGCTTGTCCTCAAGCAATGACATATAAAAATGCTATGGCATTACTTTCAATCCTTGACAGCAATTTAAGCAGAACATTAATCCTCAGAATAAAAATGTTGTAGCAATCTACATGATATTGAGAAGTTTAAGAACTTAAATTTAGACATGATGCCATGCATGTATGTGCGGGATTGTATCTAGCCTATGCTTAACAGTTAGAAAAATTTTAAGTTCCCTTATTCACCATACCCTAGTTCTTAAAATTACTCCCATGCTATTAAGTTTTTTTTTTAAAACTGATTCGAAGGGTGTCAACTCATCACTACTACCGTCCTTAACTCTAGGTGAGTATGGAGCAAATATCTCACCCCTGAGTCAGTAGGTAGAGTCATCCCGTGACAACTTTCATTCGCTTATATGTTGTAGCATTATTTATTTATATTCAAAGCTAAGCTAACTTTTACATAGAGGAGCGTCCTACAGTTTTATGTTAAAGCATTTATTCTTATCTCTTTTTTTTAAACTATAGCAAAAGGGAGTTTTTTTTTCTCAGAACTAACTAAGGTATAGAGTCTAAGTTCTCTAGAAAATCCTACCACTTAAGCATAGAAAACATACAATCGTGTCCATTAAAATTCCAAAGCATCAAGTCCTAATTTAGTTCAATTCTTTCTCAATATTTTCTACGATTCAGTTCAAAAGCATTAAAATTCTCATCATCGGAAATCATTTATTCTAACCTAAAAGATTTCTTAAATTGAATCTAATGCTATAACAAATTTACATGTATGTAAAATGAAATGAAAATTCTATAGCAAAGACTTTGCTACCCCCCAAACTTGAGGTTAGAATTATCCTCAATGCGACTATATGAAATGATATGCAAAAAGAAAAAGAAAAAGGTAAAGATGTTTACTTCTTTGCGGGCTTGGTTTTTCTTGTTGCCATGCACTTCATTCTTTTCGTAGGCTGCTCCGGTGCCAATGGGTCAATTTGAGTAATTTCGGCTTCAGACTGGTCTTTTGGGTCCTCGTCCTCGCGGACTGCTGCAACATCAGGGGTTCTCTCCTCCTCCACACCAAAGGAAGCATTTCGTCCTGCTGAACGCTTTACCTTGCGGCGTGGGATGGGGGCATCGAAAGGATCGACAGGAGGGTCTCTACTCTAGGTGAGTTAAGATCAAACTCTTCACTACTTACTTGGATTTTTTTGGCCCTAGAGTTTCTCGATTCAGTGGCAGGTCCCTTGCCCTTGTCCTTAGTTGGTGCCGAAGGACCGACCGGGACTTGGTGCGATGCTGTAGCAGATGCGACAGGGGATTGTGTTGTTGCTGGTTCAGTAGGGGTATGTTGATTTTCTGGCTGAGCTGTGCTATGCTCATGAATTAGAGAGGTTTACTGTTGTTGTTGTTGCGGTGGCGGACTATGCTGAGGAGGAATTGGCTCGGGCTTATTTTGCTGAAAGATGTGAGCTGGGAAGTCGGGCAAACTGTAGCCACCATCAGCCATTAAACCTCGAAGGTTCAATTGGAGAACGAAATCCCTTTTTTGCACATAGTTCATGTATGTCATGAACTTATCGTTTAGGTCTGCCAGTTGTATTTTCATTCCTTCTATAGTAGCAGGTAAAGCGTTGAGATTTGTTGTGGCATTTTTCGGTTTGGCTGAAGGCTCGCCAAATGCTGGAGCATTATCTTCCATGCCCATCAACTCAGGAATCTTTTTCAAAGCAATTCCTTATCTCCCCTTGATCTTATAGTCTTCATCGTTCTCGAACGCTCTTTGTTTTCTATAGAGTGTCGTGATTAGGTAAGGGAACACCAGGGGGCTTTGTTTCCTCTTCAATGCTGCGTGGGACTCTTCCAGAATAATCTTTCCCATGTTGATTGTCCGCTTCCTCAAGTTGAATCCAAGAGTTATAACCGACCAAGATTCACCATGGCGGTGTGGCTAGTTGGCATGAGGTTCTGCTTTATGAAGTGCATCCAAATCTTGCCCTCCGACTTCAATGAATTACGGTCCACTATTTTGTTCGCCTCGTCCCATTCCGTTCCTTCAATGCAGAGATCTTTTAGGAGAAAATCTGGGTTATGCCCCAGCACCGAAGCGAAAAAGTTCGAGTGCTCATCTTCGTTGCTTACGCCATAGAACTCTTTGATGTGCTTGGCAGTAAAGGGGATGACATTGCCTCTAGCGTAGACTGTTTGTTGCCCTGGCCTGGTAAAGTGGGCGTAGAACTCTTTCACCAGCGAAATGTTTATGGTTTTGCATCCTTTTTCGCGCCGAAGTGGCGAGCAAAGGTCTCCTACTTATGGTGCTTCAAAATGGTCGCGACGTGTTTCGGCTGTTTTTGAAAGGTTGCTGTGTCATAGATGAAGCCCTTCTCTTGATGGACCGTTCTTCCTTTGATCTTTTGGAAACGGTCCTTTGCCGCGTCATTCTCAAACTTTCTGATCTCTATTGGTCGGGCTTGAGTAGCAGCCTTGGAAGTCTCTGTTGTGTTATTGCAGCACACCATTGTGTTTGAGATTTCTTACAGGCGTTCTTTCCGAGGTTCTTTGAGAAAGATGGAGTTTTGGGTGTGAGGGGAGTTATTTTCTTTGGGAAGAAGATGAAGAATAGGGACGGTTAAGTTGTTTTTAGAGAGAGGGAAGGGTAAAAGTTAAAAGTAATGATTGGTGTGTAAGGGATTGGACGGCTAGGGTTATGGGGAAGGTAAAAATGAGTGATGGTGATTTGAATTGATGGTGAGTGGGAGAGATAAGGGGTTTTACAATTAATGAAAAAGTAAAGAGGTGAAGAAGGGGGTTGGATTTTAACCAAACTCTTCTCATTCTCCTTGGAGTTCAACCGGCTATATTTTCAAGGGCCTCTCTTCTTCCTTCTTTTTGGCCCAAATTGAATAATTCCAAAAGTCTTTCCCTCCGAAACTCCAGCCATACAGTCTGCCTTTGTGCGCACAGTACTGCCTCTGCCCACTGTGCGTCTGGTGTTGCACAACTCCTTGTGAGCGCACAATAGTCTAAAATTGTACCTTCAACGACTATTAATTAAATGGAGACAAAAGAAATAAAAAGTAACATAAAAATAAAGCTACCTACTTTTTATTCAAACTGAAATTAAAATGCTAGAGCAAATAAAAGTTAGGGATAGAAATGCTCAGGCTTTTTACAGACTCGGGTCTTCCTTGTCACGCATAATCGGAGCTCCATTATAAAGCTTCAGCCTTTGACCGTTGACCTTGAATATTCGATCTCCTTCGAGTGTTTTAATCTCCACAGTACCATTAGGATAAACCTTATGTATCAAGAATGGTCCTGACCATCTGGACTTTAACTTTCTTGGGAAAAGTTTGAGTCTTCAGTTGTAGAGTAACACTTATTTTCCTTATGAGAAATGTCGTGGCAAAAGATGTTTATCGTGCCACCTCTTTGTCTTTTCTTTGTAGATCCTGACATTCTCGTAGGCATTGGATCGAAACTCATCCATTTCATTTAGCTCCAGAAGTCGCTTTTCTCCAGCTAGCTTAAAATCCAAACTGAGCTTTTTGATGGCCCAATAAGCTTTGTGCTCGAGCTCCACGGGGAGATGGACTTGCTTTCCCATAAACCAACTAAAATGGGAACATCCCTAAAGGAGTCTTGTAAGCTGTCCTATATGACCATAAAGCTTCATCTAGCTTTGAAGACCAGTATTTCCTCTTTGTGTTGACTGCCTTTTCTAAAATTTGCTTGATTTCTCTATTGGAGATTTCAGCTTGCCCATTAGTCTGCGGGTGATATGCAGTAGCAATTTTGTGCCTGACTCCATAACGATGCAATGCCTTAGCAATGAGCTTGTTATCGAATTAGGTTCCTTCATCACTGATTATGGCTCTGGGGACTCCAAATCTGGTGAAGATGTTCTTGTGCAGGAACTTCAAAATTGTCTTTGAGTCATTGCTGGGTGTAGCAACTGCTTCAACCCATTTACTCACATAGTCCACTGCTAGCAAGATATGTAAATCACCATAGGATGATAGAAAGGGTCCTATGAAATCAATTGCGCAAACATCGAAAAGCTCGATCTCAAGAATATTTTGCAATGATATTTCATTCTTCCTCGAGATGTTACCGGTTCTTTGACATCTATCACATGCCTTGTAAAATGCTTGAGCATCCTTGAAGAGTGAGGGCCAGTAGAATCCCGATTGAAGGACCTTTGCAGCAGTCCTTGATCCACCAAAATGCCCACCACACGATGTTGCATGACAATGGAACAGAATATCTTTTTGTTCTTCTTAAGGCACGCATCGTCGAAGTAATTGGTCAGCACATTGCTTGAACAAATATGGCTCATCCCAATAGAAAATTTTGCAACATTCTTAAACTTCTTCCGAACCTGGCTAGATAAATCAGGAGACAAAATACCACTAACAAGAAAATTAACTATATCTGCATACCAAGGTAATGATGTAGCATATAAAATTTTCTCATCAGGGAAATTTTCTTCGATCTCAAAATCCTCTCCTAAATTTTCTGGATTTTCTAGCCTAGATAAGTGGTCTACAACTTGATTTTCAGTGCCTTTTCTATCCTTTATTTCAATATCAAATTCCTGTAGCAAAAGTATCCACATAATAAGTCTAGGCTTAGCATCTTTCTTAGTCACTAGGTATTTGATGGCAAAATGATCTGTGTGCACTATTACCCTAGTTCCTGCAAGATATGCTCTAAACTTATCAAAGGAAAATACTAAAGCAAGTAACTCTTTCTCAATGGTAGTGTAATTAATTTGTTCATCATTTAGAGTTCTACATGAATAGTTGTCGCGTGTCAAAAGTGCACATTCAGTGCAAGCAGACACATCGAAAGTAATAAGTGATAAGTATGTTATCGAGTTATCGTCTCCTCAAGGACTGGTATACTTAATATGCTTCCTTCTTCTTCTTGCTTTGTGGAAATATAAAAACACAAGTGAGTTGATGTGATTTATTTAAACTAAAATAATTGAATAAAAATAAAGAGTCGAAATATTAGAGAGAGAGATGGGCCAGGATCCAATTGTATTGTATTGTGGACTTGATTGACTTGTCTTTATCCAATGCAATCGTATATCTCTGCCTCGGCAGCACTACAGTTTACTGCCTAGGCAACGATAACGCTGTCTGCCGCGGCAATCCCTTGCTCGTGGGCAGACTTTACCAAAGTTCGGCAAAGTGTCCTTGAATGACTCCGCTTATCCCTAAGTCAGAGTGTTGTTGATGACTATTCCTTGATGATACCTCCCGATGTGAACCAATTATACTTACCAACCAATCTCACACTTCTTTTAGCAGCTGAAACTCTTAACCTATCCCTAGGCCGAGTTAGTATTTCGCGATTGAAACACCGTACTTACCCCTTTCGTGAATCTAACTCTCCCGAGCTTAGATAAATGGATTACTCACAAACTTCCCTCCCGGGGTTGAATGCGAGAAAAAGGAATAACAAAGGATAAGCAAACCTTGATAATCTTTATTGCATTGAATAAAAGTCAAATTACAATCTCCTCTCACAAATACTCCACAACCTTCACCTAAAACCTATGAAGGTTTTAGAACATGATGGAGAGGAAGGAAACAAGAGTAGAAGTCGGCTCTCCCTAGGTATTCCGATATGTCATACATTGGGTGGCTAGGTCTTTATATAGGCTAGACCTAGGGCAAACCTTTCCTAAGTAGAATACAACTTGGAGTAGGGAACAAGTCAAGTACATAATAATATTATATTTCCAAGTTTGAATTCGGCTAAGGGGGCTTTCCCGCGTGGTCTTCCTTTGGGCTTTTCCTTGTGCTGGTCAGCTCCGATTCTTGGGCTTCAAGTCCAAACACGTTCCTTAGATTTTTGTCTTTCCATCGCCTATCACTTTGCTTCCTGTCTTCCTGCCGCTGCCTCGACATCAGGTCCTGCCTCGGCCTTGTCGCTATCGCGGCAATGGTTTTTCCTGCACAGATATGAAAACGCAGTAAAACGTGCCTTTTTCTATAAATATTATCTATTTAAGTATAACTTCCAAATATATCACATTAAGCACATGCATTGGTTCAAGTGGGTGAATATTTGGTGATAAATGCCGATAAAAGGATTAAAAGTGATAGTGTGTTGAGCACTTATCACACCCCCAAACTCGAACTATTGCTTGTCCTCAAGCAATGCAAACCATCAATTTTGCCGAACTCTACTCTCTCTTGGTCTTACATGTCCATCTATTCTCCCCACCATAGCTAGGCCTATCTTTAAGCCTTAACCATTCGGCTACCTAAGAATTTACCTAGAAACAAACTATAGGATTTGTGTGTGTGTGCGTTTTTGTGGACAAGTTGATTAAAGGCTTTCTTAGATAAACTCTAAGTTCAAGACAAATAGACATTGGTTTAAGTGTTCTCTTCTTTTTCAAACCCCAAATCTTGAGCCGGTTTCGGGCACCTCAAAGACTTGTGTTTTTCTTTTCACTAAAAACCTTTTTGTCTTTTCTTTTTAATATTCCTTAATACATACTAGAGCCAATTTCGGGCACCTCTAGCATGAAGAAGAGATTTTCTAGACCTGGTGGTAGGCACCTCTAGTTACTTTTCCAAAAATCTAAGTCTTTATCACCTAAGTTCATTAAAAGAATTCCTATAATCCACAAGTCCTAAAAGTGTTTAAAGTTCTTCCTATAGTAAGCTTCTAAGTTTTCATCCTTAAGCATCCTAAGGTTAAGCCCTCTTAACAGAACCTAAACATGGTAAGGAGAAAGATTTCTATAGCCTTAAAGAATAAACTAAGGCAATACTGATGATGAGCAGTGCAAGAGTGTAGGCAGTTAATTCAAGTAAGGCGGGGAGCATAAAAATTAAAGAAATCACTGGAATACTCCCTTTTTGGCAAGGCCGCGGCAGTAGATTGCTGCATTGGCAGAAAATCTGCACCCCCAAACTCAAACCAAGCATTGTCCTCAAAGCTTTATATTTGGAAGGAATAAACGGCAAAACAGAATATGAATTATATGCAACAAGGAAAAATAGTAAAAGCAATGAATATTGAATAAAGGACAAAGAATTTTAGAGTGACTCCGAAGAGCTGCTCGTAACAATTTTCCTCCGTGGCCTTGATGCCAAGTGCTTTGTCATTGGGGAGGGCGATGGTTGCGGCTTTGCTTGCCTCGGCGGCTGGACTCGAGTGGCTGGGGTTCTATGCATTGGGGCTTCTACTTCTTCTCCTTCTTCAACATCCGCCATCTCTTCGGTTATCATCACGTCCATTCCTCCTCCCATTGCAGTTGCTCCTCCGGTGTGGTGTGTGCTTGGGTCAGCGGCAGTAGAGCCTTGGTGTACATAAACATCTATCTCGGCGGATAGACTGTCCATGATAATTGGCGATCTTGGTGGAGTGCTGAAAACGACTCTCCGCTTGGATGGCCTTCGGCTGACAGACGAGGCCACGGCAGAGTCTGCTGCCCTAGATGGTCAAGCAGCCTGGTATTGGGGCTGAGGGTCCGTATGGAAGAACGGTCGCGGTCCTCCTAGGGCTGGTGTAGTCTCGGTGTAGGGTGCGACAGTAACGAACATATTTCTTGGGAACTCCGGGAATTGTACGCCTTGGTCCGGGAAGACGTGCAACATCATCTGTGCGAGAGTGCCATTGAAGTCCCGCTGGTACTCCATGTACCGTTGTTGTCGAAGATCCATCGCGGCCATTCGCTGCAAGAGTTCTTGATACGGGTCTGCTGCGGCAGAGGTGTGGGCAGTACCAGGTATATCTGCCGTGTACTGGGCCCCGACAGCAGTATCGGTAGTGAACTGCTGCGGTGTTGCCTAGACAGGTTCTGCTTGTGTGATCTGCATGACTTTGTGGCAGAATTCCCTGGTCCATCCTCTTCTTGGGGGTGTGTATTCATCCGTTTCTTCAATGGGTACACCTGCAGAAACACATAAACCCGTAATCAAGCAAGGGAAATACAATGGTCCTCGATCTTTCTTACCGCACTCGTGAATTTCCCGTAGGATAATTTCTCCAATGTTGATGGTCCTTTTGTTGATGATGGATTGGATAAGCACCAATCTCTTGCGATCCACCGTGCTATTGTGTGATGTTGGAATGAGGCGTCGTTTGACGAAGATGTTCCACATCTTGGCCTCCGGCTTCAAGCTTTGTCTTGTCACGGATCCTCGATGGGTACCGGTTTCCCATGGAGTGTTCGCGTAACAAAGATCGTCTTTGATAAGTTCATAGTCCTCAGTAGTGATATCTTCCAAGAAGTCAGCATGGAGATCACTGTCCGGGGTGAGGCCGTAGAAGTTGTTGATCGTATCGGCATCAAGCTGCACAGGCCTGCCGCGACAATGAACAAATAAGGAGTCTTTGTTGGGCCCATGAGCGTAGAACTCCCGCACGATTGTGGCGTTTTCTTGGGCAGGTTGCAAACAGAATATTTCCCAATTCTGGTACTTTATTCTGTCGAACAAGTAGTGTTCAATGCCGTAATTCTCTTCATCCGCGTGCTGGAACCCTTGTTCTTCCCAAAGTTGCCTTGCGATGAAAGATCGATTGAATCGATCTTCAATGTTGGCTGGGGCGAATCTTTTGTAAGTTGCCATCAAGAAAGAGAAAATTGAGTTCTTGGAGGTTTTCTTGAAGAGAATCTGGAGATTTAAAAGGGATTAGTAGGCAGAGAGTAATTGAGAGAGTGATTGTTAAGAATACTAAAGAAAGCAAGAAAGTAAGAGTGAATAGTTCAAGAAGAAGGAGTTTCTTATATAGGCCTCGGCCTTGTGACCGTTGAGATCACTAGCCGTTGTAACCGTTTCCTTCTTCTGTCGTTTCCTATTCTGCCGCGGCAGGAATCTCGGCAGACTAGCCGTTACACTTTTCTGCCTGTTGGGACTGCTGCGACTCTGACACTGTTGTATTGCTTCGGTAGAGTTCCTGCTGTGAACTATTTTTCCCTTATCTTTACTTTTTATTCCTGAATAAAAATTTAAACACACAAAAGAAAAATACTGAAAACGAAAATAATTAGAAAAAATAAAAATAAACTACTAACCCTAATATAATAAAGAAAAGGAAAAGGGAGAGGTTAGGTTACTGGTGGAGAGTATGCGAATGCATCTCCCAAAATTATTTTCTCCCTTAGGCCCAAATTATGTATCGGTTGTGGGCCGCTCCTTAGTGCTTTCTGTCCATCCATCTTGGGCTTGATTTTCTTGCCGAATATCCTGCCGAGCAGACTGCCCAGGCAGGATATCTTATTGTCTATTATGTGGATGGCCTTACATTCCTCTGGATCGTTATACCTTTTTAAGTTGTGGAATGCATTGAGTTTGACTTGTTGGTCATTGACTCGCATAGTCAACTCTCCTTTTTCCACTTCAATCAATGTGCGTCCAGTTGCTAGGAAGGGTCTCCCAAGGATAATCGGTGCGTTGTCATCTGCTTCACAATCAAGGACAAGGAAGTCAACAGGAAAATAAACTTGTCAACTCTTACCAGTATGTCCTCGATTTTGCCTTCAGGTTGCACATAGGATCTATCCGCGAGTTGGAGCATTACTGTTGTAGGCTTTGGCCTTCCAATTCCAAGCTTTTGGAAGACTGATTTAGGCATGAGGTTTATACTTGCTCCAAGGTCGCATAGGGCCTTTCCTTCATAACTCTTTCCTATCGCACAAGGTATAGTGATGCAACCAGGATCTTTTAACTTTGGTGGCATGCGGTTATGCAGCATTGCCATGCATCCCTCATTGGCAGCCACTGTCTCAAACTCACCTATTCGTTTTCTCTTTGATACCATATCTTTTAAGAACTTGGCATAGTTGGGCATTTGTTCAATGGCCTCAACGAATGGTATGTTGATGTGGACTTGCTTCAAGATATCGAGGAACTTCTTGAACTGTTGGTCCTGTTTTTGTTTTTTCAACCTTTGCGGGAAAGGTGGTGGTGGTATCATCTCTTCTAGGGTTTCTTTAGTTTGGAATCGTATACCTGGCACCACTGGAATTTTTGCTGCCACGGCAGACTGCTCAGGCGCTGCAGTGCTTGCTGCCGGGGGCAGTGTTGTCAGTCTCGGTTTGCTCAGCCTCTTCTCTTGGTTGATCTGCCGGTTGGGTTCGGTTCTCTAGGATCTTCTCTTTCAACTGTAGACCACTCCTGGTAGTGATTGCCTTACACTATTCATGGCTTAGTACCTTAGCAACCTCAGTATTGCTAGGTAGGCCTCCTTGTGGTCTAGTGTTTATACATTGAGCAAACTGCCCAACCTGAGTTTCCAGAATTTTTATGGCCACTTCTTGATTTTGTAGCCTCATCTCAGTCCTATTCATGAAGGCGTCGGTCCTCTTGATGAAATTACTATTTTCCGCCATGTATGACTCGGTTTTCATCATGAAGGCCTTTAACGTGTTTTCCAATGAATTGACCGGTTGCTGCTGCATCTGCGGCGACGGCATCGGTTGTTGGACTTGCTGCTGCGGCATTGGCTGCTGAAATCCCGGTGGTTGGGTGATTGGGTTTAAGGCATTATTTGGGTTGCTCCATGATAAGTTTGGATGCCTCTTCCATGAGGAGTTGTACGTGTTAGACATCACATTGTTACGGTTGTAGTTCCCAACATACATACCGGTTTCTTGATTCATGCAATCAACAGAACTGTGGTTACCTCCACATAAATCACAACATGAATCAATTACCTTGACCTCACGGGTATTGTTTTGTAATTGTAGGTTTTGCACCATCTTGGTAAGAGAGGCCAATTGTGCTGCCACTGAACTTGATGAATCTAATTCGTTTACCGTGGCTTGGCGTCTTACTCCTCCTCGCCTAGATGTGGGAAACTGGAAGTCATTCCTTGCGATTTTATTCAAAATTTCAATAGCTTCCTCGGGTGCCTTGTCCAGGAGTGTGCCGTTTGCCGAGGCATCTAACATCATCCTTGTCGGGGCATTCGTGGCGTTGTAAAACATTGTCACTTGTGTCCATAAGGGAAATCCATGCAACGGACACTTGTGCAATAGCTCTCTGTAGCGTTCCCATGCCTCGTACATTGGTTCGTCTTCAGCCTGTCGGAAAGAAGTAACTTCATTACGAATTCTATCATATAGATTAGTAGGATTAAAGCGAGTAATGAAATCACGGCAAAGTTCACTCCAGGATCCAATAGATCCCGCTGGAATGCTATTCAACCAAGCTTTCGCCCTATCCCTCAGTGAATAGTGGAATAGCTTTAACCGCAAGACATTTTCATGGACTCCTTGGATTTTGAAAGAGTTGCAGATTTCCATGAAAGATTTGAGATGCTGCCTTGCGTCTTCAGTTGCAGACCCACCAAATTGTCCAATTGTATTTAACATGTTGAACATAACAGGTTTAAGTTCAAAATGGGTTGCTTCAATCTCGGGTGTAACGACTCCTGAGTTTAGTCCATTTAAGTCCTCCTCCAAGAAATCTCTGACAGTCAGCTGTCGCGGCCTAGGTGGCGGCGGAAGACCTTCATTGCCGGCAGGTATATTTTGTCCTGCCTGAACCTCTGCCATGACTCCTCGGATTTGTCTCCTCAACCTTAACCCTGTTCTTTCAATATCAGGATCTAACTCGTATAAGGGGTTGGTTGGATTGGCCCTGGTCATACACCAAGAAAAACAAAAGTAAAATAAAAATAAAAATAAAAATAAACAAGAAAACAAGGAAAACAAAATTTAGTTGCCAGTCCCCGACAACGGCGCCAAAAACTTGCCGCGTGTCAAAAGTGCGCGTTCAGTGCAAGCGGACACATCACAAGTAATAAGTGGTAAGTATGTTATCGAGTTATCGTCTCCTCAAGGACTGGTATACTTAATATGCTTCCTTCATCTTCTTGCTCTGTAGAAAGATAAAAACACAAGTGAGTTGATGTGATTTATTTAAACTAAAATAATTGAATAAATATAAAGAGTCGAAATATTAGAGAGAGATGGGCCAGGATCCAGTTGTATTGTATTGTGTACTTGATTGACTTGTCTTTATCCAATGCAATCGTATATCTCTGCCTCGGCAGCACTGCAGTTTACTGCCTAGGCAGCGATAACGTTGTCTGCTGCGGCAATCCCTTGCTCGTGGGCAGACTTTACCAAAGTTCGGCAAAGTGTCCTTGAATGACTCCGCTTATCCCTAAGTCAGAGTGTTGTTGATGACTAGTCCTCGATGATACCTCCCGGCGTGAACCAATTATACTCACCAACCAATCTCACACTTCTTTTAGCAGCTGAAACTCTTAACCTATCCCTAGGCCGAGTTAGTATTTCGCGATTGAAACACCGTACTTACCCCTTTCGTGAATCTAACTCTCCTGAGCTTAGATAAATGGATTACTCACAAACTTCCCTCCCGGGGTTGAATGCGAGAAAAAGGAATAAAAAAGGATAAGCAAACCTTGATAATCTTTATTGCATTGAATAAAAGTCAAATTACAATCTCCTCTCACAAATACTCCACAACCTTCACCTAAAACCTATGAAGGTTTTAGAACATGATGGAGAGGAAGGAAACAAGAGTAGAAGTCGGCTCTCCCTAGGTATTCCGATATGTCATACATTGGGTGGCTAGGTCTTTATATAGGCTAGACCTAGGGCAAACCTTTCCTAAGTAGAATACAACTTGGAGTAGGGAACAAGTCAAGTACATAATAATATTATATTTCCAAGTTTGAATTCGGCTAAGGGGGCTTTCCCGCGTGGTCTTCCTTTGGGCTTTTCCTTGTGCTGGTCAGCTCCGCTTGGGCTTCAAGTCCAAACACGTTCCTTAGATTTTTGTCTTTCCATCGCCTATCACTTTGCTTCCTGTCTTCCTGCTACTGCCTCGGCATCAGGTCCTGCCTCGGCCTTGTCGCTGCCGCGGCAATGGTTTTCCTGCACAGATATGAAAAAGCAGTAAAACGTGCCTTTTTCTATAAATATTATCTATTTAAGTATAACTTCTAAATATATCATATTAAGCACAAGCATTGGTTCAAGTGGGTGAATATTTGGTGATAAATGCCGATAAAAGGAGTAAAAAGTGATAGTGTGTTGAGCACTTATCAATAGTAAATAACATGGAAGAGTTTACCTCGCCTTTGACCTAGTGCTGCGCTCACTGCGTAGTCACTTGCATCACACATCAACTCGAATGGTTCAATCCAATCGGGTGGTATCACTATTGGAGTTGAGGTAAGTCCCATCTTTAATTCCTCAAAAGCGTTGTGGCAATTTTCATCAAAGACAAAGGGTTGATTTTGCTGTAGAAAATTGAGAGCGGTTTAGAGATCTTCGAGAAGTTTTTGATGAACCTCCTGTAGAAGCCAGCATGTCCCAAAAAGCTTCTAATTCCTTTGACAGTTGTTGGAGGTGGTAACTTCTCTATCAACTCAACTTTTGCTTTGTCAACTTCAATTCCTTTACTTGAAATTTTGTGCCCCAAAATCATACCTTCAGTTACCATAAAATTACACTTTTCCCAATTTAGTACAAGGTCAGCTTCTTCACAGCGTTTTAATACCTTGTCCAGGTTGCCTAGGCATTTTTCAAATGTTTCTCCGGAAACAGAAAAATCTTCCATGAATACCTCCAAAAATTCTTCAACCATGTATGAAAAAATTGCTAACATACAACGTTGAAAAGTTGTTGGAGCATTACATAACCCAAATGGCATTCTTCGAAAAGCAAAAGTCTCATAAGGGCAGGTGAAGGTTGTCTTCTCCTAGTCCTCTAGTGCTATAGCAATTTGGTTGTACCTTGAATAGCCATCGAGGAAGCAATAGTAAGCCTTTCCCGCCATTCGATCCAACATTTGATCGATAAAAGGAAGGGGAAATGGTCCTTTGTTGCTTTCTTCAGCTTCCTATAGTCCACACAAATGCGCCAGCCTGTGACTGTCATTGTTGGGAGCAACTTTTTGTCCTCATTTGTGATCACTATTGCTAACCCATGAACTGTCAGAAATCGGGTATATGATTTTTGCATCCAACCACTTGATAAAATCTCTGTCATCACTACCTTCTTCATTGTTGGGTTCAGTCTTCTTTGGGGCTCAATGGAATTGTTGTGGCATTCTTCTAGCAGGATCTTGTGCATGTAGATCGTAGAATTGATGCCCTTCAAATCGGTCATGGTCCATCCTAGAGCTTTCTTATATTGAGATAATAAATTCACAAGACTAAGCTCTTGGTTAGGATCTAAGCTAGAAGAAATAATCACGGGCAAAGTATTATGAGATCCCAAATAAACATATTTTAAATGCGGTGGCAGTGGTTTTAATTCTAGAGATGGTGCATGTAATAATGATGGTTTAGGAGGAATAAATTCAAAGAAATCAATTGATTTGAATTTCATACTTGGTCTTGGCTTGTAATAGCCAATTTGTCGTAGCTCTAGATGAGCTTCTTCTTCGTCCTGATCCTGCTCCTCCAGTAGTTTTGCAAAGTCCTTCATTTGCGGAAAATTATCACAGCAAAAATCTGCATTTTTTTCAGTTGCTGCATCATTTATCCCAACTATACAATGACATTCTTCATTCTCATCCATGTAATTAAGAGTGTTGAAGACATTGATAGTCATGGATTGGTCTGCTACTCGCATTATGAAGTCCCACTTTTCACAGTCGATGAGAATTCAACCGGTAGCAAGGAATGGTCTTCCCAAGATGATGGGTGATTTATAGTCCACTTCACAATCCAGAATCAGAAAATCCATAGGGAACAGAAACTTGCCCACTTTTACTATGACATCTTCCACTTTCCCTTCTGGCCGGACATGAGAATGGTCCGCCAATTGTAAGATGACAGTGGTAGGTCGCGTACTCCCTAAACCAAGCTTCTTGAATTTTGCCTTGGGCATCAGATTCAAACTCGAAACAAGGTCACATAGTGCTCTACCAACAAAATAATCTCCTATCGAGCATGGAATGATGAAGCTGCTAGGATCTTGCCTCTTCATGGGAAGCTCAGTCCTCCCTGAATACAACTCAGATGTTATAGTAACTTTTCAAAAGTCTCATCTTTTCTTTTCTTTGTAACAATACCTTTCAAAAACTTTGCATAAGAGGGTATTTGATCAATAGCATCTAAAAATGAAATATTTATATGAAATTAGTCTAGAATACTTACAAATTTTTGAAATTGGAGATCCTCTTTGTGCTGCTTTAATCGCTGAGGGAATGGTGGTGGTGGTCTTACGTCCTCCACAGGTTGCGATGGTAATGCTTCTTTTGCTGCAGTATCTGCAAGCTTTTCCCCAAATGCCTCAGTATTTATTTTTTCTCTAGTTTCTTCTTGAGCTGATTTTTCTTCTTGCTTTTCAGCTTCTTTTTGCTCCTGAATAGGGGTTTCTTCTTTCTCCTTTCTTTTTAAATTGCTCCCCCATGTTGATTTGTCTTCCACTCCTCAAGTTCAGTGCGCTGCATTGCTCTTTGCCTTGATTTTTAGTGACTTGAGTATCACTAGGCAGATTTCCTCTTGGTCTCGCTTGTAATGCTTAAGCAATTTGACTTGAGTCTCCAGCGATCTCAGCGAAGAGCTGTGACTTTGCAGCAGTGCTCCTTGGGTCTGCAACAGATTGCCTTGATTAGATATAGTTGTGGAATGCTCCTGCAATAATGCTTTCGTTGATGTCATGAACTCCTTCGTAGAGGTCATGAATTCTTGCAGCGAAGCTTCCAAAAAATTGTTATGACTTTGATGATGAACTGATCCTTTGTTTTCATTTTCCATGGCATCTTCCCTTGAAAGCCATGGACTCCTTGTTGTGTTGCCATGGGTTGCTGCCTATTCGAGCTTCTAGCTTGATTTTTCCTTGATTACCCCATGAAAAATTAGGACGTTGTCTCCACCCTGGGTTTTACGTGTTCGAATAGGGGTTATTGGAATTTTTGTTGAAATTTCCAACATAATGAGCAGAATCTAGATGAGTTGGGCAGTCTTTATCAAAATGGTTTCCACTAAAATGCACACAACTTAATGTCTTAGCATCTCGTACTTCACTGGGCTGTTGAAGATTCTTCAACATATTTGTGATAGTAGAAAGTTGTGCTAAAACAAAATCATTCGTGTTGAGCTCCAGCTTTCCTTGAGTTCTTCTTCTAGTTCCAAGTCTTGTAGTTGGAAACTGATAATCATTGTTGGCTATTTTATCTAAAATATCAAATGCTTCTTTAGGCAACTTGTCCAGTAGTGTCCCATTTGCTGAAGCATCTAACATCATCCTTGTAGGTGCATTGACTCCATTGCAAAACATCACGATTTGAGTCCATTCTTGAAAACCGTGGTTTATACACCTTCTCAGCAAGCTTTTATACCGATCCCAACACTCATGCATTGACTCGTCATCCCCTTGTCTGAACGATGCTATCTCATTTTGCAATTGGGTGTTCATGTTGGGTGGATTATACATTGCCAAAAAGCTTTTGCACAAAGTTGTCCATGACTCCATCGAACCGGCTAGAATTCCATTCAGCCACTCTCTAGCTCGGTTTCTCAAAGAGTATGGAAATAGCTTGATCTTCAACACATCCTCGTGCACTCCTTGTTGGCGGAACGAATCACAACCCTTCAAGAAAGCACGAATATGTTGTCGAGCATCCTCGTGCGGAGATCCTCCAAGCTGTCCGATCGAATTGAGCATATTAAACATCACATGTTTGAGCTCTAAGTGTGTTGCTTGTATATTAGGTGTCACTATCCCAGAATTGAGGTCATCCAAAATCGGTGTTAGGTGATCTCGAATTACCCTTGGTCTCACTACAGCTTCAGCATTTGCTGCAGCATCTTGATTCTGAAAACCCTGAGCAGGCAACATTGTTTTTCTTTGCACTGGCCTTCTTTTTCTAAAATACCTTTTGATTTCCGGGATAAATGGTTCAAGGGATTCTCGAGGATTCACTCTGGGCATCCACTAACCAAAAACCTATAAAGAAAAAAAAGAAAACAAAGATTAAAAAAAAATAAAAGACTCAAAACACACACAAAAAAGATAGAAAGTATGAAAACTATGATCGAAATTGCCTATTGCCTCAATCCCCGACAACAGCACCAGAAACTTGTTATTGTGATTAAAGACTTGTTTAAGGGCTAATGTGTGATTGAATTGCGTGCAAGTATACGCATCGAACAAGTAATAAAGTGTGTGAGTAAGATCGTTCCCACGAGGATTAGGTAGATTATTTCAAAAACAGTTAACATACACAAAAGATAAAATAATCCTTTGTATAAACATATGCTAAAGCAATTCTACAATTGTCACCAAAATGCTTTAGCAAAATTAAAGTCTCACTGATGATGCTGGAGCAAAGTGAAGAGTGTCACCAAAATACAGTAGAATCAAACTGATAATGGAGTAATAGATAAAGTTGCACAAACACAACACAAAGAAGATATTCAACCTTAAGAAAGGTTAGGCTTGCTATGGTATGACTTTACTGTTCTCCTGAAAACTTATTGTTCCTCGGGTTTACTAAGTGCTCGACAGATTTTACTAAAAATGCCTCCATTATCCCTATTCAGAAGGCCTAACACTCGAAAATGTTAAGGCATTACCTCCAGGTCTCAACCCTAACACTTCTAATTTTGATAAAGCGCTACCCCTTTTAGTCGTTGAAACTCTTCCTTATACCTAAGGTGAGTTAGGATACTTCTCACGCAGTAACCTCATTGTTCAAGTTGGTCTAGCTTTGTCTATCCCTAGATCTAAGCTTCCCAAACCTCATAGAAATGACTATCTCTCAATGCTCTTAAAAACCAAGGTTTAGATGAAAAAGGTGTTAGCTTTCTTGAACAAAACACTAGATTAAACGCTGAAAACAGTAAACATTCATTAAAACAAAATAAAAATCATCCAAAACAAGCCTTAGCCATACTAAATTAGTTCATGGCTAGGTAAGGTAAACTATTCAACTTGGATCGTTTGAAATAAATTTTCAACGGAAAGAAAAGATGTAAAGCAAAGTGAAGAGGAAGGAAGTCTCAAACGCTTTTGCCGTGAAGCTTTCCTAGCTTGTCGCTCCTCCCAAAGACGTGAAAATCCCTTGCTTGAAGCTCTCCTACAATGGTGGCTTGGCTTGAGGTTGAAGACGAAGGAAAGTGGCCTCCTTTCTTCTTTCTTCTCCCTCGTGCTCTCTTAAAGTTCACTCCTTTTTGTGGCTCCTTAAGCTACTGATTTTGCTCTTTTCTTGCTCTTTTTTCAGCACCATTATTGATGGAGGCTCGCCCTTGTATTTATATGAGGCTTTTAGGGTTTTGTGCCCTAACGGTACAAGGGAATATTCCCTGACATTTGCTGCAGAAAATGACAGTAAAATGCAAGTCTACAGAGGAGGTGCAGTTAGCATGGAAAATGCGTGAGGACAGTGGGCTGCGGGTATGTCCTTTCTTCCGTCCTATTTTGTTCGCCCACAATGCTATAACAAGTTTGAAGTCCGATCCAACACTTTAAAAATATGTTATAGCATCGCTTCCAATCTTTCAACTTTGCCCCAGCATCTGCACATCACCATCAAGAAAATACCCTTCCAAGCAGCATCTTTAAAAATAAAAGATAAAATAAAAATAAAAACATATTCTAAATGCAAATGTGCATGAAATGCAGCTAAATGCAATGCAAATGAACTTGAAATCAAACAAAATCTTAAGTAAAAGGGTATAAAATATACGCTTTTTAGAGCGTTAACAGTGATGCAATGTATGATATATATCTTCTACTCGTATATATTGATGAGATCAATAAGGGCCAAATTAAAAGATATAACGATAAGATAGTTAAAGATTTCCCTCAAATTAATCTAAGTTAAATTTAGTCGTCCAATATTTGCCCTCGTTAAGGCCTTGATCGATCTTATGTGGGTTTTGCAAAAGCACTGACACATAAGTTTGTTTTGGTTAAACGTGATGAATAAGCAATTGATATTCGTCGGTCAAAATATTGGTAATAACTTAGTTAGGTTATTCTAATAGGATTAGAAACCTAAAGGCTAAGTATTTGGTTAAGTCATGAGATGACTGAACAAGAGTTGTTCACCAAATGGAGGAGTTACATGAGATGTAATAAGTAAAGGGTTACTTACCTAAATAACCTCTATCCTAAAAGAAAAGCCAAAGCTGATTTAGGAAATTGGTGAATTATGGATCCTCGTTCAATAGAAAAATTTTCGTCGAATTTTTCCGAAATTAAAACGAGAGGGATTTTTAATTTTGAACAAAATAATGGGAGTATTTTATAAACAAAGACCTATTTATAATATTTTAAATTGGTAAATTTATATATATATATATTTCCATTGTTGTAGATCTAAATGGCAAACAACACTATATCACTGCGATCACTCCTTGAGAAGGAGAAACTCAATGGCATAAACTTCCTTGATTGGTTCCGCAATTTGAGAATTGTTCTCATACAGGAAAGAAAGGAATATTTCATTTAAGAACCTATTCCAGATGAACCGGTAGATAATGCTTCTAGAGCTGACAAAGAAAAGTTTAAGAAACATATGGATGACATGTTAGATGTTGGATGTCTTATGCTTGCTACCATGACTCCTGAATTTTAGAAGAAACATGAGGACATGGTTGCATATGATATGATTCAAAACCTCAAGGAAATATATGAGGGGCAAGCACGAAAAGAGAGGTATGAGACCTCTAAAGCTCTATTTCAGTGCAAAATGGTAGAGGGATCTCCTGTAGGAGCTCATGTCATCAAGATGATGGGCTATATCCAAACGTTGGAAAAGCTAAGATTTCCTCTCAAAGATGAATTGGCTACTGATGTTATTCTGCAATCGTTGCCGAATAGCTTCAATCAATTTATCCTTAATTTCAACATGAATGAAATTAGCAAAACTTTGCCACAGTTACTTGGCATGTTACAAACTGCTGAGAAAAATATGACTAAGGTTGGACCTAAGCCCATTCTGATGGTCCGCAAGGACAGAGGAAAAGGAAAAGCAGTGGCAAAATACAAGGGTAAAGGTAAGCCTATACCCAAAGGACATGATTCACTGAAAACCAAAGGGGAAGTTAGCAAGGAAGGAAAATGTTTCCACTGCGATAAGACCGGACACTAGAAAAGAAACCGCCCCCATCTACCTTGAAGAGATTAAGAAGGTAAAAGTAGATGGTGCATATACTTCAGGTATTTATGTTATTGATGTGAATCTGTCAACATATTCTTTTTGGGTATTAGATACCGGTTTTGGTTCTCACATTTGTACTTCTGTACAGGGAGTGCAAAAGAGAAGGAATCTAGCTAAGGTAGACATAGACCTACGAGTGGAAAATGGAGCAAGAGTTGTTGCATTAGCTATAAGAACATACGTTTTATCTTTACCTAGTGGACTTGATTTACATTTAGAAGATTGTTATTTTGTGCCTAGTTTGACTAAAAACATTATTTCTATTTATTGTTTAGACAAGATTGGCTTTGAGATTATTATTAAGAATAATTGTTGTTCTTTTTATCTCGATAATGTTTATTATGGTTCGACACAATTGTTTAATGACTTATATATTTTAAATCTAGAAAAATTCATTTATAACATAAATACCAAAAGATCAAAAATAAATGACTCAAATCAAACTTATCTCTTGCATTGTCGTTTAGGCCATATCAAAACTAGATGTATGTGAATCTTTCTTATTAGGAAAAATGACTAAGGCTCCTTTTAATGGTAAAAGTGAGCGAGCAAGTGATTTATTGGGATTAATACATAGTGATGTATGTGGACCAATGAACATATAAGCTAGAGGTGGATTTCAGTACTTCATCACTTTCACTGATGACTTCATTCGATATGGTTACATTTACCTTATGTGCCATAAAACTGAGGCTATCGAAAAGTTTAAAGTATTCAAGAATGAAGTAAAAAATCAACTAGGCAAGAGTATTAAAGCACTTCGATCAGATCGAGGTGGAGAATACTTAAGCATAGAATTTGATGAACTCCTTAAAGAATGTGGGATTGTCTCAAATCTTACTCCACCAGGTACACCACATTGGAATGGAGTTTCTGAGAGGAGGAATCGAACTTTGTTAGACATGGTTCGATCAATGATGAGTCATAGTGATCTTCCGACTTTTTTCTGGGGACATGCACTAGAAAAAGTTGCTTTCACTTTAAATCGTGTCCTGTCTAAATCTGTTCAAAAGACACCATATAAGATATGGACTAGAAAACGTCCTAGTATGTCTTTTATGAAGATTTGGGGTTGCGAAGCATATGTCAAACATCAGATGTCTACAAAGCTCGAACCCAAATCTCATAAGTGTAATTTTGTTGAATATCCCAAAGAAACTAAGGGATATTATTTCTTTAACCCTAAAGAGAACAAAGTGTTTGTTGCTCGAACATGAGTTTTTCTCGAAAGAGAATTTCTCAATAAGAAAGGAAATGTTAGAGACATTGAACTTGGATAAGTTCAAGAACAACAATTCACTGAGCTTGAGATTGAACATGTTCCACAAATTGTTGAGGAACAATCAACAGATTTAGAAACACAATCATTGCGCAGGTCCACAAGAGAATGCCATGCACCTGAGAGATATGGATTTCTCATTACCACGCATGGAGATGTTCTTACTATGGATCAAGATGAGCCAAGAACTTATCAATAGGCAGTATCGATCCCAGACTCTGAAAAATGGCTTAAGGCCATGAAATCTGAGATGGAATACATGTTAGTCAACCAAGTTAGGACTTTGGTTGAATCACCTGGAGGGGCAAAACCTATAGGGTGTAAATGGGTTTTCAAGAAGAAAACCAACATGGATGGAAACGTACAAAATACAAGGGGTGACTAGTCGCTAAAAGTTTTCGACAAGTTCATGGTATTGACTATGACAAAATTTTCTCCCTTGTAGCTATGTTTAAATCCATCCGTATCTTGCTTGTTATAGTTGTATTTCATGATTATGAAATTTGGCAAATGGAAGTCAAAACCGCTTTCCTTAATGGAAAACTTGAAGAGGATGTGTATATGACATAACTAGAAGATTTTGTCGCTCCAGGAAATGCTGGAAAGGTTTGTAAGCTACAAAGGTCCATTTAAGGACTAAAGCAAGCTTCTCGAAGTTGGAATCTTCGTTTCAATGATGTGATCAAAGAGTTTGGTTTTATCAAGAATGAACATGAGCCTTGTGTTTACAAGAAGACAAGTGGGAGCATTGTTTCTTTCCTAATCTTGTATGTAGATGACATACTTATTATAGGAAATGACATACCTACCTTACAATCAGTTAAGACTTGGTTAAATAGTTGTTTCTCTATGAAAGATTTGGGTGAGTCAGAATATATCTTAGGGGTTAAGATATATAGAGATAGATCTAGACGAATTCAAGGTCTGAGTCAAAGTACATATATAGACAAAGTTCTGAAAAGATTCAGCATGGAAGAATCCAAGAAAGGGTTCTTACCTATGAGACATGGTATATCTCTTTCGAAGGAAATGTGTCCTCCAACTCCACAAGAAAGAGAAAGAATGAGTAAGATTCCATATGCTTCGGCTATTGGTTCTATCATGTATGCCATGATATGTAATCGACCAGATGTATCGTATGCCTTAAGCATGACAAGTTGATATCAGGTAAACCCTGGTAAAAGCAATTGGGTAGCAGTCAAAAACATCCTTAAGTACTTGAGAAGAACTAATGATACATTTCTTGTCTATGGAGGCAAAGGAGAGCTTAGTATAAAAGGTTATACTGATGCTAGTTTCGAAACAGATAAGGATGACTCAAGATCGCAATCTGGATTTGTTTTTTGCCTTAACGGAGGTGTTGTAAGCTAGAAAAGTTCTAAGCAAGACACAATAGTTGATTCTACGACAGAGGCTGAGTATATTGTATCCAGTGAAGCAGCAATGGAAGTTGTTTGGATCAAAAAGTTCATATCAGAACTAGGGGTTGTTCCAAGCGTATCAAATGCTATAGAACTCCTTTGTTACAACAATGGAGCCCTTGCACAAGCAAAGGAACCCAAATCTCATCAACGATCCAAACATATTCGTAGACGCTTCCATCTCATTCGATAGATCATAGATCGAGGAGATGTGGAGATATGCAGAGTACACACGGATGATAACATTGTTGATCCCTTGACGAAGCCTCTGACGCAACAGAAGCATGATCGTCACACTGAATCACTCGGTATTAGATATGTGAGTGATTGGTCTTATTGCCAATTTTATTGAATAAAGGCATTACCATTATTGTTTTCAGATATATGTGTCAATGTATAACATAAACTGAGAAACAATAAGGTCCATATAATAATATATGTATTATTATTAAAAGATCCTTAGTCAAGTATTATTATGGGTATGGACAATAATAACACGCTTAAGACTAACATGTGATTAATTGATGACAATGAGTTGTCATTGACATAGAGATGTTAGAATTAATACATGAATATATTAGTAGAGAATAATATATTGGATTGACCCACTATGAGCATATATCTTGGATTATTATGTGACGATCACGATATTGCTCATAGTGACAACTATATGTATGATCCTTAGACTTGAAATTATTACTATCTCAACATATGTTGTGCAGTTAAAAGTGTCTCGTAATTAGTTACACTATAAAAACTGACATTGGACATATTACAATGTATGTAGTGAGATGTGAATGATCAAGATAGGATTTGTCCTTTCTATATAATAGGAAAATATATCAAAGGCCACTTGATTGAGTGAGACTAGAAATGCATGGCCATGCTTGAATACGTTGATATGAGATATCACAAATTATTCATTAAAAGTAGTCCACTCTAGATATCAAGAAACATTAAAATAGGTTATACAAGTGTGACTATTCCAAGATTTGTGCTTATTAAAGTTATAAAAGGACAAAAGGATATAATACATTAAGAGAGTTGATCACGGACATGATACATCGAATCATGATCTCTTGTAAATTCGATGACAATGATATATTGCTAGATGTCACTTATTGTTTGTAATATTAGAATTGTTCTAATATTATTACTAACGTTACAATGAACCTACAGGGCCACACCTAATGGTTGAAAATGAGAAAGAAAATATATATATATATATGTATAAGTAGATTATATTTAATCCCGAATTTTAAACAAAGGATATAATTAAAGTAATCCCTTTTCAAATTCGAATTAAATATAGATTCCGAAATTTAAGGAAATAATAAAAGTAATTATTTCCTAAATAAATTCGGAATAAAACTCTTATACCTTGGGTTGCACATATATATATAAAGGATCTTTGGGTCTAGCAGCCACATCAGAGAATCCCGAATTCCCAAAAACCCTAAAATCACGAAAAATAGTTTTTCGAGATTTGCTCTCAATCGGGTGAACTAAGTAGAGGCTGAGACGATATTCTTGGAGGCTAAAGATTCGAATTCTCGAACGATTGTTATTGTAGCAAATCCAGTTATTGTTTTTTTGCTGCTTATCAAGGAACCCAATGTAAGTCACCGCATCTCTTCCTCCCGATTTCGGATTAAACGTAAATGGATCACTGGATAGGCCTTCGTAATTTTGTTCTGCTGCGCCATGGGGTGTGCCGGCGGTCCCAACATGTAAGCAATAGCTCATTATCTTCATTGCTCACCACGGTTGTGCCTCCCTTATTGGGCACTGTTAACACTCTAAAAAGCGTATATTGTATACCCTTTTACTTAAGGTTTTGTTTGATTTTAAGTTCATTTGTATTGCATTTAGTTGCATTTCTTGTGCATTTGCATTTAGATTAGGTTTTCATTTTATTTTTAAAGATGTTGCTTTGAAGGTTATTTTGTTCAGTGTGATGTGAAGTTTGTTGGGGCAAAGTTGAAAGATTGGAAGAGATGTTGTAGCATATTTTTAAAGTGTTGGATAGGACTTCAAGTTCCTACAGCATTGTGGGTGGAAAAAAAAGAACGGAAGAAAGAACACACCTCTAGCCCACTGTCCTCACGCGTTATTTCAAGGCCAGCTGCACTTCCATTGCAATCTTGCATTTTGCTGCAATTCTCTGCAAAAAATGTCAGGGAATATTCCTTGCACCATTAGGGCATAAAACCCTAGAAGCTTCCTATAAATACAACCTCAAGCCTCCTTCTACAAGTGTGGTGAAATAGAGCTAAAAAAGTAGCTAAAGAGCCAAAGAGTAAAGGCGCGAACTTTGAGAGAGCACAAGGAAGAAGAAAAAAGAAAGGCGGCCACTTTCCTTCGTCTTCAACCTCTAGCCGAGCCACCATTGTTGGAGAGCTTCAAGCAAGGGATTAGCGCGACTTCGGGAGGAGCAAAAAGCTAGGAAAGCTTCAAGACACATGCGTTTGGGACTTCCTTCCTCTTCACTTTGCTTTACCGCTTTTCTAATTTGTTGAAAATGTATTTCAAGGGACGAAAGTTGAATAGTTTGCCTTACCTAGCCATGAACTAAACTAGTATGACTTAGGCTTGTTATGGATGATCTTTATTTTGTTTAAATTGATGTTTACTGTTTTGAGTGTTTATATAAGTGTTTTGTTCAAGAAAGCTAACACCTTTTCTTTTTAAACCTTAGTTTGTAAGAGCATCGGGAGATAGCCATAGCTAAGGGGTTCAGGAAGCTTAGATCTAGGGATAGACAAAGCTAGACCAACTTAAACAATGAGGTTACTGCGGGAGCAGAATCCTAACTCGCCTTAGGGATAAGGAAGAGTTTCAACAACTAAAAGGGGTAGAAATTCATCAACATTAGAAGTGTTAGGGTTGAGACTGGGAGGTAATGCCTTAGCATTTACGAGTGTTAGGCCTTTTTACAAGGGATAGTGGAGGCATTTTTAGTAAACTCTGTCGAACACTTGTTAAACCAGTAGAGCAGTAGAGCAGTAAGCTTCAGGAGAAAAAGTAAGATCTTTTCCGTAGCAAGCCTAGCATGTCTTAAGCTTGAAAATCTTCTTTGTGTTGTGTTTGTGCAGCTTTATTTATTTCTTCATTATCAGTTTTATTTTGCTACCGTTTTTCTGAGATAAGCTTTATTTTGCTACCACAATCTCAGTGACACTTTTATTTTGCTAGAGCATTTTGATGACAATTGCAAAATTGCTTTAGCATATATTCATACAAAGGATTATCTTATCTCTTGTGTATGTTAACTATCTTTGAAATAACCTACCCAATCCTCGTGGGAACGATCTCACTCACACACTTTATTACTTGTTCAATGTCTATACTTGCATGAGAATCAATCACATTTTAAGCACTATCTCAACAAGTTTGAACCTCAACAGGCACACATTGTACCGGGCTCACCCATGAACTATTAGATATTGAGAAAATAACTTCAGCATCAAGCCATTTGATAATTTTCTTTCATCACGACTTTCTTCATAATAGGGTTGAGTATGCATTGTAGCTCTATGGAATTGCCATGACATTCTTCCAGAAGTATCTTATGCATACATATGGGCGGACTAATCCTCTTCAAATCTGCCATGGTCCATCGTATTGCTTGTTTATGCTGTGACAAAATAGAAAGTAGACTTTGCTCTTGAGCAGAATTAAGACTTGAGGAAATGATCATAGGCGATCTTTCCTCCTTACCTAGATAAGCATATTTAAGATGTTGTGGCAAGGTTTTTAGCACCAACTTGGTTGCGTGGAGTAAAGAAGGCTTAGGGGGAATAAATTCTTCAAAATCAAGAGGTTCAAAACTCGAATGCTGTGTAGCTAAAAGTAGACTAGATTGCTGCACATCCAATGGAAATTCTCGAGCTTCCTCTTTGTAGTATTTCATGAGCTCTTCATAATCATCCAGTTGGACGAAATAGCTCTAACAAAACTGATCAGCTTCCCTTGGCAGCTCAGAGTCTACTTCCAAAATGCTCTGTCATTCTTTAGAATCACCCACATACTTAAGAGAATTGATGACATTCACGGTCACACTTTGATCTGCTACTCACATTGTAAGATCACCCTTATCACAATCAATAAGAATGCCTACATAATTATTTCTCTTGATTCCCTGGGCACTCACTCTCATGGTGATTGCGATGAAACAACAGACAAGTAGAATTGGCCATTTTCACTTCCTTCACTTCATTAAATCGTTGCATGTTCTTCAACAAATTAGTGATAGCTGAGAGTTGGGCGGATAGTGAGTCCTTAGAATCAAGCTCAAAAGTCCCTTACTTCTTCCTCCCAATTCCAAGCCTTGTAAAGGGAAATTAATAATCATTGTTGGAAATTCTATCAAGAATATCAAATACCTCCTCGGGTGATTTGTCTAGCAAAGTGCCATTTGTCTAGGCATCCAACATCATTCTAGTAGGTGCATTGACTCCATTGTAGAACATTACAACTTCATTCCAATCTTTAAAAATAGGATTAGTACATTTTCTAAGCAATACCTTGTAACGATCTCAACATTCATACATAGATTCATCGTCACCTTGTCGGAAAAAAGCAATATCATTTATAAGCTGAGTTTTCAAATTTGGTGGATTATATCGCAGCAAAAAGCTTTTACATAGATCAACCCATGAATCCATCGAACCGGATGGTACTCCACTCAACCATGCCCTTGCTCGACCACATAAGGAATAAGGAAATAGTGTAAGCTTCAACACATCCTCATGCACTCCTTGTTAACGAAATGATTTACAAACTTTCAAAAAAGCACGAATATGTTGCCTAGCATCTTCATGAGTCAGACCACCAAATTACCCAATAGAATTCAGCATATTGAACATGACAAACTTGAGTTGAAAGTGAGTAGCTTGAATTTCTGGTGCAACAATGATGGGATTAAGATCATACAAGATATGATTTAAGTGATACTGAATATCCCTTACTCGAGGTGCAACAGTATTCCGATTTTCCAAGACATTTAGGACTAATGGTTCTTGCATCGGCGGTACATCTTGATTAGGACTACTGTCGCGTGTCAAAAGTGCGCGTTCAGTGCAAGCGAACACATCGCAAGTAATAAGTGATAAGTATGTTATCGAGTTATCGTCTCCTCAATGACTGATATACTTAATATGCTTCCTTTATCTCCTTGCTCTATGGAAAGATAAAAGCACAAGTGAATTGGTATGATTTATTTAAACTAAAATAATTGAATAAAATAAAGAGTCGAAAATATTAGAGAGAGAGATGGGCCAGGATCCAGTTGTATTGTATTGTGGATTTGATTGACTTGTCTTTATCCAATGCAATCGCATATCTCTGCCTCGGCAGCACTGTAGTTTACTGCCTGGGCAGCGATAACGCTGTCTGCCGCGGCAATCCCTTGCTCATGGGCAGACTTTACCAAAGTTCGGCAAAGTGTCCTTAAATGACTCCGCTTATCCCTAAGTCAGAATGTTGTTGATGACTAGTCCTTGATGATACCTCCCGGCGTGAACCAATTATACTCACCAACCAATCTCACACTTCTTTTAGCCGCTGAAACTCTTAACCTATCCCTAGGCCGAGTTAGTATTTCGCGATTGAAACACCGTACTTACCCCTTTCGTGAATCTAACTCTCCCGAGCTTAGATAAATGGATTACTCACAAACTTCCCTCCCGGGCTTGAATGCAAGAACAAGGAATAACAAAGGATATGCAAACCTTGATAATCTTTATTGCATTGAATAAAAGACAAATTACAATCTCCTCTCACAAATACTCCACAACCTTCACCTAAACCCTATGAAGGTTTTAGAACATGATGGAGAGGAAAGAAACAAGAGTAGAAGTCAGCTCTCCCTAGGTATTTTCCGATGTATCATACATTGGGTGGCTATGTCTTCATATAGGATAGACCTAGGGCAAACCTTTCCTAAGTAGAATACAACTTGGAGTAGGGAACAAGTCAAGTACATAATAATAATATATTTCCAAGTTTGAATTCGGCTAAGGGGGCTTTCCTGCCTGGTCTTCCTTTGGGCTTTTCCTTGTGCTAGCCAGCTCCGATTCTTGGGCTTCAAGTCCAAACACGTTCCTTAGATTTTTGTCTTTCCATCGCCTATCACTTTGCTTCCTGTCTTCCTGCTGCTGCCTCGGCATCAGGTCCTGCCTCGGCCATGTCCCTGCCGCGGCACTGGTTCTCCTGCACAGATATGAAAACGTAGTAAAACGTGCCTTTTTCTATAAATATTATCTATTTAAGTATAACTTCTAAATATATCACATTAAGCACATGCATTGGTTCAAGTGGGTGAATATTTGGTGATAAATACCGATAAAAGGAGTACAAAGTGATAGTGTGTTGAGCACTTATCAACCACCCTAATTTGGAACACCGTACATGGCTCTATTCTCACGCTAAATACGACTTATTTTTCGAAAAAATTATTCAATCTCAAACAATAAAGGATAGATAGGTCCTTTAATAGACCTTTTTTTCATGCAATGAAAAAAACCCTGAAAAATAAAACAAGTAAAACTATACTAAGAAAAAATGCCAAGAAAAAAAAATAAAAAACTTCCAATCTCTAGATCCCCGACAACGACGCCAAAAACTTGGTCCTCGCTGTGTAGTTCTATAAATTAAACGAATTTGTGTGCAAGTATACACAGTCGCTGTGAGTGAGTATCGTTCCCACGAGGATTTGGTGGAAATTATGTTAGTTTAGTCAAGGCAAAAAGAACACTAACTACAAGGAAAATAAATACAATGGTATGGACAAATGAAAATATAGTGACAAATGGTGTAGATGTATGGTGGAATATGGTAGGGGTGTAATGGTGTAACGAGTGAAAATGCTATAACAATTTAAGAATACAAGCAAGCAATCAATTAAAATTGCAAGGCAAAATGAAATGGATGTTAATGGCAATGTAGAAGTATGAAGGCAGTGTGAGGTGTATGAAAATGTAATTACAAGTAAGCAAGTAAACAAAATAAACACTTCGTAAATGTCAAGGCAAAAGAGATATGAGAAAACTAGAATAAGTAATATGACTTAACAATCCTCAAATGACAAACTCTATTGGATAAATGGATGCCATAAGTCTTATTCACTCGATAGAGTTTTCTAATATGCTCACGCTCTCTTGATTCAAAGGAACCTAATAGCCTGAAATGTCACAACATATACTCTCAATCTCAGAAACAACATCTAGCCTATTGAATAAGATCACTCCTTTCATTCATTGAAACTCACAACTTAAGTCTCACTCGAGCAACTAAGGTTGGGTTAGACTCTAAGTACTACCCAAAGTCCATTGCTCACATTGGTCCTCCCTTAGTTTCTCTCAAACACTAAGGATCCATATTTATATTTCTCTCGAACACCTAGCAATTTACCCAAGCAAAGGATACTCTCATACCTCTTATAAACTTAGATAATTAAGCACAATGAGCAAAGCAAATAGGTAATCATATAAACATCCAATATATTCATCAAAATGAAGAATAATCATCCATAAAAACACCTATCAAATAAAGCAATATCCATGATGGGGTCAAAGTATTCAAGTGAACATTCAACCAAAAACCCACAAGAAATAAGATAAAAGCAAAGCAAAGGGGTTGGAAGACACCCTTGGTGCGTGCCGCCAAAGGATCCTCAACCACCATGGGAAGCCTTAGCGTGCTAGCCCCTCTCGGGTGCCTAGCACGCCACTCCCTTCAAACCCTTCAAAGGAGGAACCCTTGGAAACCGGTGAGGGGAAGGAAAAGTTGATAACTTTAGTTGCCGCCTCTATCTCTTTCTTCCTCAAAAAAAAATCTTCCTCCTCTTTAGAGTCACATTTTCTATTTATAATGGGGGAGGAAAATCCTAGATTTTTAAAAAATTACTTTTTTACCTTAAGGTACACCCCAGTCAAGTGAAATTGATTTCTCAGGTGATAGTGGTCCCCTCCAAGGTGGTTATAAGCCATCCTCATGTATGACTCCCGATGACAGATCTTCATAAAATATCTTCTCATATTTTGTCTTTTTCTACTACAATGGACATCTCAGTTTTTGTCATGACATTTCCCTTCGCTATCCTTCTGCAAATGCCATGACAAATCTCCATTGTCCTCTGCTTCACCTTATCTGCATAACAGCTACCAACAACACAACTTTTCTCGTAAAATAGCATCTTTTACCGCACCCAATATGCCAAGGCATAAATAACCACCAAATGTAATTTCATGATCCAAAATGCATCTAAATGGTCCTACATGCACTTAAAAAAAATCAACAACTTAATTGAAAAGACTCTAAATATAGCCTTTTTGCGGAGTTATCACAACCATCAAGAACACCTACCTTCTTACCTTTTTCTAATAAAGCGCCCTTGCACAACTCATGATACAAGCATGCTATAATATGGCAGATCCCAAACTATATTCACTACCAAACCAAGGAGTACTAAAAAATTTAAGATATTAAACACTAACTAAATTTCTAGATTTATCAGGCATGAGAATACCACCAATAAACTACAGAATATACGCTCGACTGACCTGGTAAATCTCTTCTACCGTACTATACTCATTCAATTGAAATTCACTCTCTAACCAACTTAATTTAACACGAGATCCTTTCACATTACTTCCATATGGTACTTTGCCAATGAACCTTTCACAAATGGAAGCATTTGAACCTTCACTACGCTCGATCAAAGATCTCTCATTGACCGGGACTCCTATAAGATAAACTACATCTTGTAGAGTGATTATGTAGTCTCAGGTCTTCAACGCTCGATTAAAGCGGTTACCAATCCTAGAATTAACTTATAACCAAGAAGAAATGTGGCATAATAAAATCCAATTGTATGCAAGAAATTCAAGATTCTAATATCAAATGGAGTTTCGACCATACATCGATGATGTTTAAATGTTTCCTCTGTATCTTACAATAATTTTTTTCAACATGATTAACAAATAACAAATCTAAAAAATATTTTAAATTCAAAATATATACAATTTCAGTAATTGTAAGGCTAATAATGTGTTGATCATCTAAATAAAATAGAGGAGTTCACTTAGCCATCCTATAAATCAAATTTAAACAGATAAAATTTAATTAATTTGCAAACTTTAAAGTGTTTATCTTTTTCAACAATCATAAAATAACATAATAATAAAAACATAATAATCCTACAATTTTTTAACTATTTAATCTACAGGTTTATAAATTTAAAAATAAAAAATTTACAAAACAATTTAAACATAAAATAACAAATTTAAAAATTGATATCAACTAAACTATCATAAAAGAAATCTATCAACAAAAATAATATCTATCACTTAAAATTAATCCTACAATTTTTTAATTATTTAATTTACAATTTTACAAATTTCACTAAAACATAATAATAAAAATCTATCAAATAATAATAATTATAAAATTCAAGTAAAACATAATAATTCTAGAATAATAATAATAATAATAATAACAAAAAATTAAAACACTTACAAATAAAAATCTTCAAACTTTTTCTTTCTTTCTCAAAATAAAAACTTCTTCTTTCTATTTCAAAACACTTCTTCTTTCTATCTATTTATAACCAAAATAAAATCTAACCCTCACTACACCATTTAATACCCGTGAACTACCCATAAAAAAACTTAAAACACCAAAGGTCTCCTATGCCCGCCTAACGCTGCATGCGGCACTGCCTGCTTGTCTAGTCTGCCATCGACTGACTGAAGTTGGATTTAAAAGAATCTGTCTTGATACAGTGCCACATAATGTGTAAAGTCAGATCCTTATGATCCTTATTTGCTTATTTTTTTAAATCATTATTTATAAACGGATTCAAAAGAATCTGTCTTTAAAATCACTGTAGAAACATCAATAGAATACAAAATAAATTTGAGAAATAAATATATTAAAAATATTTTTTTTCATCAATATTTATTTTAATTTGCATTTTTATAGGTATTAATTTGTTTATTTCAGCTTCAACAAATCTCCCTGTAAACCTCCAAATAAAGAGTCAATTTATGTGAAAGATATTCTTTATTGTTTATGGTATATATTTAGTGTCTATTACGAGTGTAAATCGTCTACCTCTTAATCGTGCCTCTAATTAAAATTAGTGGGTTTAGAGTTTAGGATTCAATGTTAGAGATTATGGTTAGTATTTAGAGAATTAAGTGTAGGGTGTATTTTTAAAGCGTAAATTTTAGAATTTAGGATGTAAAAAATTAGGGTTGGGATTTAAAATTTGATTTTTAAAGATTTTTTAAAAGAAATTATAAGAAAATACGATTTAGAGACAGAGGATTTCTACTCGTCTCCTACAATATATCTGACGTTGGAATTCCTCCTTATAGTAATACTAAAATAACATAATTTTAATCTTAAAAAATAATTTAATTTATCTTTATTAATAATATTTTAGTATTAAATTATTAATTGTTGAGTTGATCGATCTTGAAGTATGGCCAAGAGAGGGGGTGAATTGGCAATAAAAAAATTGGTCGGGAAATTTTCGATGAAGATATGAAATTTAAGGACAAACGATTTATAGTGGTTCAAGTTTCGGAACAAGCTCTACATCCACTACCTTAGCTCCCACTAAGGATTTTGAAACCAATTCACTATTGAATTCGACCTTTTTCTCGGTTCAAGGGATAACCGTTACAAACAAATCAATTTTCTACCCAAAATTGATTTGGACCTCACAAGGTGTTATAAGAGATTAGAGTGGGCTAAAAGAAATTCTCTCACAAGAAATAAATGCCCCATTTACAAACAAACTCTCCCCAAACTCAGATTACAAATGATCAAAGTGAAATTACAAGAGTTGGGAGCAAGGATATGCAATTAAGTGCTTTGAGTTGGATTTTTGTGCTTGGATGTTGCTTGAGGTTCAATGGTTGTTAATGCTGCTTGAACATCTTCATTTTATATGTCCTCATTGATTTCTAACCGTTGTGGTTGTTGGGAAAATGAAATAAAGACATTGAGACTTCATCTTCCCGTCATAACTGCTCTTCTGCAGGCACATGTATCGATACTCGGGAAACCTGTTTCGGAACAGCCTATAAAAAGAAAGAGACATTGTGCATTTAATAGGGAGGGTATCGAAACAGGTATCGATGCCATTACTACACTGTAATGGTGGGTATCGAACCATGTTTCGAAACATCTCAACCATCATTTAAAGTTTTAACTGCAACCAACGGTCAACTCATTAAATGCTAAAATAGCCGTTGGGAATTAAAGGGTGTATCGATACTGGTATCGATACCTTGAGTCCTATTTTAAAAGATTTTTAAAAAAAATAAAAAAATCGATTTGGTTCGATACTTGGTTCGAAACATGCGTTTCCAGTAGCATAATGGTATCAAACCATGTTTCGATACTTGTTCTTAGTTTCAAGAACAAGGCTTTAAAATGCAGTAGGGTATCGATACCGGTTCAAATGGTATCGATACTCTCGTGTCAAAACACTTAGAAATTTTATTTCAAAGCTCTTGGTTTGACTTGAAATCAAAAATTTGACTTAAGGACTTAAAAATTTATTACAAAATAGTCCTTATTCATAGTTGTTATATCAAAATCAATTTTGGTTCTACAATCTCCCCCTTTTTGATATAACAAAACCATTATGAATTTTTAAGTTTAAAAGCACACTTTTAGGTTCCAAGACTTTGAAAAAAAAATTAAAAAGGACTCCCCCTTAATAGGTGCATAATTTTAAATTTTAAAGATGGTTTCTTAACTAAAAAATATTTCTCCCCTTTCTGTTAGATCAAAATCAATATGAGGCATAAAACATAACACGCATAGCATTTAAATAAAAATTATAATCCATAGCATTAAAATATTCAAATCCAACAAAATCAATGAGAATGCAACAAGAACTTAAAGAAAAACATAATTAGTCCTAAAGCTAAAGCAAAGCAAAGATAAAGCGCTAAGGATTACTCATCGCCCATGCCCGCATCATCATCACCATCCTCATCTTCATCAACCTCATCATCATCTTCGTCCTCATCATCATCTCCATCTTTGTTGGAGTGGTTTGCATGTAACGGAGAGCTTCAATGGAGATCCTCATTGAAGTGCTTTGATTCTCCAAGCCCGTCATTCTCGTATCCATAGCATCAAAACGAGAATTGAATTGAGTGGACAAAGAATCAAACATTCCATCTAGAGAGTCGAAACGAGCATCCATACTAGCAAAGCGAGCATCCAAACTATCAAACCGTGAGGTGAGAAAGTCCATAAGCTCGGCGTTTGGTCCAAGTTGTCGAAGAGGCTCCGGATCAACAACGGGAGGAGGAGGAGGAGGACCGCGAACCCATTCACCATTGGAAGCATATTGAAAATGGGAACGGTTGAGAGAAGTTTCACCTATGGGTTTCTTTACCGATTCCACCTTGTCGTAAGAGCAATCAATTCCCAAATGCAAAAATATAGAACTGAGAATGCAAGCATAGGGAAAAGACTTGACAAGAGGAGTGGCACGATTAGAGATATGCCACACATTGTCAGAGAAAACAATCTGAGCAAGATTTGGTCGATGAGCTTCACGGAAACACTTCAACCAAAAACTATCGACTTGACGAATCCGAGAGTACTTACCGTTTGATGGACGAATCCACCAAGAGACAATGAGATGCAAGAACCGGTCATGAACGTCAAGCGAGATAACCGACCCGGTAAATTATCCGAGAGAGTCTTCGTCGTCAAGGCAAACATCCTCAAGACCAAAAGCATCAACAAAGGTGCTGACATCGACTCGGAAAGTACAGCCCATAAGGTAAGATTCAATCGCAAAAACCTTGCTCTTATCCTTAGATAGAATGTACTTAGCATTAGCATAAAAGAGAAGGACAAGAGTTGGAAAGAACTTGCCGGAATGGGTGAGAAAAGCCAAAAACTTCAAATCCACGATTTGGTCGTAGTAACGGAAGAGGAACTTGTAGGATGTCATGAAATAAACATCTACACATCGCTCCTTTTTAAGCGAATAGTCACGGAAGTTGTTAAAGTTATCAACTCTACCCGGACCATCCAAGCAACGATCAAATACCACAGGCAAATTAACTCGAGAAGGACGAGTAGTAGATGAACTCCCGGCCTCGGTACGAGCACGTTTCTTTGGTGCCATGATCTAGAGATTTAAAAGAATTGGATTAATTATATTTAAAAAAATGTATGCTCTACCAACCTAATTCAATCCTATTAATCTATAATTTAAGGCATTTGAGAATTAAAAAAATTGCTTGAAAAAACCAGTGAAAACTAATATGAGAAAATTAATTTATATTCGAATGAAAAAAATTTGATTTTGAAAAATTTTCGTAGGATTATGAAAACCCATACAATAAGCATTCAAAATATGTTCAAAATCTAAATTTTAACATCCTAAAAATCAACGAAAATAAGTTTTTTTCAAAAATTACCTTGATTATGGATTAGGAAGAATTTGTAGTTTTTGGAGCACCAAAAGTTGATATGATCTTGGCTTTGATGTATAGAGAGAAATACCCAAAGAAAAAACGTTGAAATTGTGGTGAAAAAAAGATGGGTTTGAGGGGTTTATAAAGGGAAAGCCGACTAGGGTTTGAGAGAGGGGTGTTTGGAAAGTTTTAATTTGAGTAAAATTAGGTTTTTGTGTCTTTTAAAGCAAGCTACAGCCGCATGTATCGGAACAGGTATCGAAACAGCCTGTTTCGATGCTAGTACCGATACCCTGGTATCCATGCCAGCATCGATACCAGTTCTTCCCAGAACATACCCAGATGAACAAGATGAACAGGTATCGAAACTGGTGTTAGCTGTATCGATACCCCTTAGCGAGCTTTGCATTTTAGGCTTCTAAAGTACTAGAAATGAGTCTCTAAAGCCCCTATAAGCATGCAAATGATGTTATCACAAGATTATAGTACAAAAACAAGTTCATACTCCCCCTAGCAACATGCATAGAAGCAACAAGATACAAAAACAACATAGGCATGATTTTAGTCAAGATTCAAGCAAAAAGCATAAAAATAACACTTAAGAGGTCAAGATAGGCTAATTAGACCTAACTCTCTCCTAAGGGTCCAAAAACGCTCTTTATCCAAAGGTTTGGTAAAAATGTCAGCTAATTGGTTTAAGGTGTCAACAAACTCTAAAACAACATCATTTTTAGACACATGATCTCTAATAAAGTGGTGTCTAATTTCTATGTGTTTGGTTCTAGACTGTTGAAAGGGGTTCTTGGTAAGACATATGATACTAGTATTATCACACTTAAGAGGTATGGTTTCTACCTTAATGTCATAATCTAAGAGTTGTTGTTTCATCCATAAAACTTGAGCACAACAACTCCCTAAGGATATGTACTCTGCTTCGGTGGTAGATAAAGCTACACTATTTTGTTTCTTAGAGAACCAAGATATGAGCATACTACCTAGGAATTGACATGTTCCGGAAGTACTTTTCCTATCTATCTTACAACCTCCATAATCCGCATCCGAATAAGCATGCAAATCAAAGGATGAGAATTTAGGATACCAAAGACCTAAACAAGGTGTGTCTCTAAGGTACCTAAAAATTCTCTTAATGGCTACTAAGTGTGATTCTCTAGGACTAGCTTGAAACCTAGCACACAAGCAAACACTAAACATGATATCCAGTCTACTTGCGGTAAGGTAAAGCAAAGAACCTATCATGGATCTATACAATTTAGAATCAACACACTTACCTCCTTCATCCTTGTCAAGCTTAGTAGATGAGCTCATAGGAGTGGCTTGAGGTTTCACATTCTCCAAGCCAAACTTCTTGAGCATATCCTTGATGTATTTTGCTTGATTGATGAAGGTGTCATCCTTCCTTTGCTTGATTTGGAGTCCCAAGAAGAATGAGAGCTCCCCTATCATGCTCATCTCGAATTCACCTTGCATTAGCTTAGAAAATTCTTGACAATAACATTCATTAGTAGATCCAAAAATTATATCATCAACATAAATTTGAACTACTAAGATGTCATTTTTAAACCTTTTTATAAAAAGTGTAGTATCCATCTTCCCTTTTTCAAAACCTTTTTCAATTAAAAAATTTGAAAGTCTTTCATACCAAGCTCTAGGAGCTTGTTTCAAACCATATAAAGCTTTTGTTAATTTAAATACATGGTTTGGAAAATTTGGATCTTCAAAACCCGGTGGTTGTTCAACATACACTTCTTCATTTATAAAACCATTTAAGAAAGCACTTTTGACATCCATTTGAAAAAGCTTGAAATCATGATAACATGCAAATGCAAGTAGCATCCTAATGGCTTCCATTCTAGCTACGGGTGCATAGGTTTCATCGAAATCTATTCCCTCTTCTTGAGTGTAACCTTGAGCAACTAATCTAGCTTTATTTCTCACAATGTTACCACTCTCATCTAGTTTGTTTCTAAAAACCCATTTAGTTCCTATAGTAGATTTATTACTAGGCCTATTAACTAATGTCCACACATTACTTCTCTCAAATTGATTTAACTCTTCTTGCATAGCCAATATCCAATAATCATCACCTAAGGCTTCTTTGATATTTTTAAGCTCTATGCATGAGATAAAAGCAATATGGTTCATTAATCTAAGAGAAGAACGAGTAGTTACCCCCTTGGATGGATCACCCAAGATTTCACCACTTTTGACAGAGTTAAACTCCCTTGGGTAGCTCACTTCCCTTTCTTCAAGCTTTACATCTCCTAAAGCTTCTATTGGAGGATCTTGTGCTTCCTCATTGGTTGGAACTCCATCCACCTTTGATGTTTGTCCATCATCAATAGTTTCAATGATTCCTACATCATCATCATCACAAGATTCCTTCCTAGGAAGGAGGTTATCATCGAAAACCACATGTATTGACTCTTCTACAACTAAGGTTCTTTTGTTGAAAATTCTATAAGCCTTTGAATTTAAAGAATATCCAAGAAAAATAGCTTTATCACTTTTTGCATCAAATTTACCTAAATTGTCTTTTCCATTATTCAAAACAAAACACTTGCACCCAAAAGGGTGAAAATAGCTAATGTTAGGCTTTTTGGATTTTAAAATCTCATAAGGAGTTTTCTTTAAAATTGGCCTAATCATTACTCGATTTATAATATAACATGAAGTGTTTGTGGCTTCCGCCCAAAAATACTTAGGTAAATTGTTTTCACAAAGCATAGTCCTAGCCATTTCTTCTAAAGTTCTATTTTTCCTCTCAACTATCCCATTTTGTTGAGGAGTGCGAAGAGTCGAAAAATTATGGCTAATCCCATTTTCATTACAAAAATTCTCAAAGCCTAAATTTTTGAAATTCGATTCCATGATCACTTCTAATATGAGAAATTCTTTGATCAAGATCATTTTGAGAAATATTTGAAAATGTGATGAATTTTTCTAAAGCTTCATCTTTTGTACTTAAAAATAGAACCCAAGTGTATCTAGAATAATCATCAACAATGACAAATGCATATGATTTTCCACCCAAGCTAGTAGTCCTAATAGGTCCAAAGAGATCCATATGGATCAATTGTAATACTCTACTAGTTGAAACATCATTAATGGACTTAAAAGAAACTCTCTTTTGTTTACCCTTAGCACATGCATCACAAATTTTATCTAAGGAGAACTTGAGCTTAGGTAAACCTCTAACTAGATTTTAGGAGGCTAGTTTCTCTAAAACACTTATGCTAGAATGTCCTAGTTTTCTATGCCATAACCATGCATCATTTTCATCACTAGCAACTAAGCATGCATAAGAAATGTTTATGTCATCTAAGTGCACCATATAGATATTTCCTATGCGATGACCTATGAGCATTGTTCTATTTGATTCTATGTCTATTATTTTGCAACTATGTTTATCAAAAGAGACATCGAAACCTTTATCACACAATTGACTAATGCTCAACAAATTATGCTTAAGACCATTAACATGTAAGACATTTTCAATTAAAATAGAGGAGTGATTACCAATAGAGCCAATACCCTCAATTTGGCCTTTGGAGTTGTCACCAAATGTCACTACTCCACCCTTTTTGAGCTCTAACTCCTTAAATCGTCTCTTGTCTCCGGTCATATGCCTTGAGCATCCACTATCAAGGTACCACATGTTTTGACTTGAAGCTTTGGCCTTGAAGCAATGTTCAACCTACAAACAAAGATTTAGTTTTTGACTTTTGGTACCCAAATCATTTTGGGTCCATGAGAGTTAGTTCCCAAAAGCTTGGTTCCCTTAGGAATCCAAGATGCAATGGCATTAATATTATTAGAAATAATGAGTTCCTTAAGAACCCACACACTCTTAATTTTTCTATATCTAGCATGTCTTTGAAAACTTCTTTGTTTGTGGCCATAAAAGTTCTTTTTCACATGGTTGGGTTTTGAAGAGCTTCCTTTTTCAAAGGTAGAACTACCAACCACTTTAATTTGTTCCTTAAGCTCATTCACCACTTTGTGATGATTTTCACTCAAGCTTGAAATAAGGTTGTTTAAATCCACATTTTCATTTTGAAAGAACTTTAAATCATAATTTAAAGTAACAACCTTTTCTTCCAAATCCAAAATCGTTTTTGTCAAAGAATCATTTTTCGTTTCTAAATCGGAAATAGTTTTCTTGCTTTCCAAAATTGATTCTTTGAATTTTAAAACCAACTCATCATAAATATCTTGCAATTCATCATAAGCATCATATAATTCATCATATGTAAGATCATTGCAAGAGGAATCAAGGGTTACCTTAGGCTCATCAAGAGCCATGAGACAAAGGTTGGCTACTTCATTGTCCTCATCGGATGATGACTCCTCATCACTCCATGTGGCAACATGAGCCTTTTGTTTCTTCTTCTTGTCAAAACCCTTCCTTTTGTATTGTGGGCAATCGGTCCTAATGTGACCGGGATTCTTGCATTCATAACAAATAATTTGATCTTTCTCATCTTCTTTGCCCTTTGACTTAAAATCCTTCTTTCTTTGGAATCTCTTATTCCTATTTGCCCTCATGAGTCTAGTGAATCTTTTGGCTACCATAGCCAATTCTTCTAACTCTTCTTCTTCACTAGAATCCACTTCTTCTTGTGACATTGAGGCTTTGAGAGCAATCTCTTGCTTCTTTTTCTCAACCTCTCTCTTTTCAATCTTGACCTCTTCCTTCTTCTTCTCTTCCTTTCCTCATGATCTCATGGGTGAGAAGAGATCCCACAAGAGCATCAAGCTTTAGAGTCTTCAAATCTTTGGCTTCAATGATAGTCGTTCTTTTGCTATCCCAAGACTCGGGAAGAGAGTAGATGAGCTTTCGAACGAGTTTCTCTTCCGGAATGATCTCACCAAAACCCTTGAGACCATTGACGATCACCGAGAATCTATCGAACATCTTGGTGATGTTTTCATCCGGCTCCATCTTGAAATTTTCGTAGTTGAGATTTAGAAGACCTATCTTTGTCTCTTTGACATCATTTGTGCCCTCATAAGTTGTCTCCAAGGAGTCTCATACTTCTTTGGCACTTGTGCAAGATGACATCTTTGAGTAGATGTCGGGACCAAGTGCACAAAATAGAATGTGAAGAGCTTTGTCGTTTGTGGACATCCTTCTTCTTTCTTCATCGGTCATTTTATTTCTCTTCTTAGGCACTTGCCGATCTCCTTCTTGCTTCATAGGAATTGAGGGACCATCTTCGATTATATCCCAAAGGACATAATCATTAGAGTTGATGAACAACCTCATCCTATTCTTCCAATAGGGGTAGTTATCCCCATTGAAGAAAGGTGGCTTGGTGATGAAATGTGACTCATTCCAAGAACCGGAGGTGGAGGCCATTTGATTCTTCTTGTAGATGTGATCAACATGCCTTGGATCTTCTTTGGTAGATGTGAATCTCTTCAAAGATTAGGCTCTGATACCAATTGTTGAGTTGATCGATCTTGAAGTATAGCCAAGAGGGGGGTGAATTGGCAATAAAAAATTGGTCGGGAAATTTTCGATGAAGATATGAAATTTAAGGACAAACGATTTATAGTGGTTCAAGCTTCGGAACAAGCTCTGCATCTACTACCTTAGCTCCCACTAAGGATTTTGAAACCAATTCACTATTGAATTCGACCTTTTTCTCGGTTCAAGGGATAATCGTTACAAACAAATCAATTTTCTACCCAAAATTGATTTGGACCTCACAAGGTGTTACAAGAGACTAGAGTGGGCTAAAAGGAATTCTCTCACAAGAAATAAATGCCCCAAATACAAACAAACTCTCCCCAAACTCAGATTACAAATGATCAAAGTGAAATTACAAGAGTTGGGAGCAAGGATATGCAATTAAGTGCTTTGAGTTGGATTTTTGTGCTTGGATGTTGCTTGAGGTTCAATGGTTGTTAATGCTGCTTGAACATCTTCATTTTATATGTCCTCATTGATTTCTAACCGTTGTGGTTGTTGGGAAAATGAAATAAAGACATTGAGACTTCATCTTCCCGTCATAACTGCTCTTCTGCAGGCACATGTATCGATACTCGGGAAACCTGTTTCGGAACAGCCTATAAAAAGAAAGAGACGTTGTGCATTTAATAGGGATGGTATCGAAACAGATATCGATGCCATTACTACACTGTAATGGTGGGTATCGAACCATGTTTCGAAACATCTCAACCATCATTTAAAGTTTTAACTGCCACCAACGGTCAACTCATTAAATGCTAAAATAGCCGTTGGGAATTAAAGGGTGTATCGATACTGGTATCGATACCTTGAGTCCTATTTTAAAAGATTTTTAAAACAAATAAAAAACTCGATGTGGTTTGATACTTGGTTCGAAACATGCGTTTCCAGTAGCATAATGGTATCGAACCATGTTTCGATACTTGTTCTTAGTTTCAAGAACAAGGCTTTAAAATGCAGTAGGGTATCGATACCAGTTCAAATGGTATCGATACTCTCGTATTAAAACACTTAGAAATTTTATTTCAAAGCTCTTGGTTTGACTTGAAATCAAAAATTTGACTTAAGGACTTAAAAATTTATTACAAAATAGTCCTTATTCATAGTTGTTATATCAAAATCAATTTTGGTTTTACATTAATATATAATTTATATAAAAAATATTTTAATATAAAATTAAATAAATTAAGAGACTAACTTAATATTAAATTAATGTGAAATTATTAATTTTGGATGTAATAAGACAAAAATAATAAAAATTATTTATTTTCTAACGTAATGGAAACTACTTAATATTAACATTTAATTTGTTTAAATGGAGTAAATTATAAAAATATTGTTATGAACATTTTTTTTTATGGTGAATATCGATATATTAAATAATACTTTAATATAATTTATTATTAGAGTTTAATTCAAGTTCTCGAGAACATTAGCATAATGTTATATGAATTATTTAATTTCCCCCAACATTTTTATTAAGAGGTTGATCTTTAAATTTTTATTGTTTTGTATGTCGATAATTTGAATATCGTTGACACTCGTGAAGACATCTCCTCAAATCCTTTTGCATTAATCGGCATATAAAAAAATGTTTAAAAAGGCTTTACATGCATAACAAATATTCATTGATCACCTTATGGTTTCTATGTCTCTTAATGTAAACGATTCATTCCATCATCGAGAAAAGGGTAATGATATTCTTGGTCTAAAAGCACCATATATACATTATTTGATTTGAAAGCAACGTATCTTAACTGGTCCATAAATATTATTTAAGTACTACGAGATCATTATGTCACGGTCCGTGTATCGTAACAATGCGGGACCGAGCGAGATGCTTTCTGGTTGTGCTTAACTCTTGGGAGCGGGATAGCATTAAGGGTGTAGTACATACCGATCAATCGACCTATCTTCGGATGGGCGTGCTGATCGCGCACCACACTGGTCGGGAGTTTTCCCCGCTTCCCTGATGAGCCCAGGGGAGGGCAAAACCAGTAAGCATCGAGATGGTAAAGGCTTAACCTCAGGTATGTGAGAGACCTGAGGTGTCGCACGGGGTGGTTGTCCCTGCGTCAAAACTCTGACTCCGTGAAAGATGGTATCAGAGCGTGATCGTGTGCTAGCTGTCGAGTTTGCCAAGCGCCCCATGTGCTGCGGAGCGAGTCGTGTGGACGAGCAAGTAAAAGCTTGCACCCTGATGTGAAGGGGGTGTTCGCAAGTGGGTCCTCTAGAAAGAGATTGAGATGAGGATGGGTAGGCAGGAAGCCGTAGCGAAAGTTCTCCGGATGGTCGAGCTGCAATGGGACACCTTGGGAAATGGGTGGTTGCAAGTAGACCTTTGCCCAACATCGGAGGGCGGCCCCAATTAAAGGGCGAATTGAGGGAGAATTGCACACTAGTTCCTAGCTAATTTAAAGAAGGGAAAGAGTTTCCTCCCCATGCACGAGGACGTGCATGAATCAGGTGGGGGAGATTGTCACGGTCTGTGTATCGTAACAACGCGGGACCGAACGAGATGCTTTCTAGTTGTGCTTAACTCTTGGGAGCAGGATAGCATTAAGGGTGTATCGGGAGCTGTCCCCGCTTCCCTGATGAGCCCATGGGAGGGCAAAACCAGTAGATTTAATAATTTACTTCAATAAAGATTAAATGAATAAAATAAAAATTAATCTTAACCGAGGTGCTGTCCCAATGGTTTTTCCTGGTAAGATTTTTAGTGAGGCAACATATTATGTGTATCAAAGATGTGTGTACTCTTTTTCCTTCACTATTTTTTTTTCCACAGGGATTTTATCTTAATATGGTTTGAACGATACACGTTATCTTTATGGATATCCAAGGGAGAGTGTTATGAATATTTTTATTTATGGTGGATATTCATATATTAAATAATACTTTAATATACTTCATCTACTTTATTATTAGAATTAGTTTAATTCTAATTGGAATTAGGATTTTCATTTACTTTATTATTAGAATTAGTTTAATTCTAATTGGAATTAGGATTTTCATTTACTTTATTATTAGAGTTTAATTCCCATTGGAATTAAGACTTTCATCTTATGCCTATAAATATAGACTTTTGGAGAAACCATTGTATAACCTACTTTTGAAAATATAATACAAGTCTCTCCCTTTTTATCTCTCATCTTTATTTATCTATTTTATTCTTATTCTTTACTTTATTCACAATAAATATTTTATTTTAAAATTAAAGTAAATTATAAAAGTTAACCTATTTGAAGAATTACGTAGGTTATCCTTTAAAGTCGATGATTTTACCTTAGATTAAAACATCGTGAATAATCTTAGGTTTCATTAAGCATTCGTGCAACTTATACAATTATTGCTTTCTTTAATATTATTGGCAAACAAACCCCATATTTACTTTTATTTACATTAGCTTAGTTAATAAACTTACGACTTTTGGCCACTGTTTGTGAAATCGACCCTGTTTATCGTATCTAGAAATTTATTCAAGTATATAAATATTATTTTTTGGTAAATTCGATACCCATTAACCGAAATTATTATTATAATTATTATATAATAAAATGATAATTGAACTTTATTAAATTAGTACAAGAATCATTAAAAGTATTGAATACAAAATAGTATTCGAATTTTTAAAAATTTATCAATAATTTATAATGTGTATTGAGGTAACGATCATTTTAAAATATTTCGATAATTTTAACGATTGTTTTATAACTTTAGAAAGTTCACTAACTAAAAGATCATTTAGCATAGTTTTAGTGACTATTTGTGTACTTTATCTAAAATTTTATAATAAATTTTGATTAATTCAAAAATCAATCGAATTAACCTAACTTTTCTTACTTTGGTTAATGATTAAAAGAAAAATATCAATCAATTAATTTTAAATAATTAAATTTAATTAATTAACCGAATCGACCAAATATACGTCCTAATCAATCAAGGGGTACCTAAAGTATAGCTCGAGGGTCATGTCCCAATTTTATTTTTAATAAAAATTGGAATGGAATTTTTATTTATTTAGCCACTAAATATTATTTTCTTAAAAAATCATATCAGGGAGAGACAATGGAAATTTTTCTCTGGATTTTGAACACATAATTTATGAGAGAGAAAAATAAGTCAACCAAGAGTTTGTAACCATATGTTCTAAAAAATTTTACTTAATTTATTTAAATTTTATGATTTATTTTTATGATTAATTATATTTTATTCATTTAATCTTTATTTTTTGTTCTTTTCTTAACGAAAAATTTTATGCGTCATATTATTTGTAAAATCAATCAAATATATTTATTTCATTAATTTTTCTATTCTTGAATTCAATCGAAACCAATTATGCAATTAATTTATTTTATGCTTTTTTATTCAGTTCTGATATTCAATGTTATCATCACACCATTTAAATCCATTTATGGCATGGAGACCAATCTTGTTCAAAAGAATTAATAAGTTTTAATAGGTTAGGCGATCGATTAATTGGATTTAAATTCTGTTAGGCGTAGAAACGATTATAAATATATACAATATTTAATATCTTATTAATAATATTTTATCTTAAAACTTTAAAAACTATTTGTTTAAAATTCAATAAGATTGAGTAGATTCAGAAACTAAAAAATTTACATTCATAAAATTATAAAATTTATAATTTAAGGAAGATTTTAAGATAAATTAAAATGTGATCACTTAATTATTAGGTTTATCCTATTTTATTCGCCCAATTAAAAAGTTAAAAATTTAATCACTTACATATTATACCAAACCAACCCTTTCATTAGAACAAAGCACATCTACTGTGTTACCCAGCATTAAAATTTATAGGTACCATTGGGATGCAACATTGACAATCAAGAGGACCTTGCCCTTGTAAATGCTTAAATGGGTCAGTTCCCACAACACCAATATATTAGAATAATAATAATAAAATCAAATTTCAAGTTATATAACCAAATTAACCTTTAATAACGGGATAGATTTAAGGCTACAATCGCCCTCTTTAAAAATTTTAAATTCTCTTATATTATATATGTTTTTTTTATATTTTTTATTGATAATCTAATTTTGTACTCAAAATTCTTGAATTTTGCATCTCTATATTTTTAATATACATTCTTGATAATTTATACCCTTATATGAAATTTTGGGTCCACCCTGTTTAACAGTAAAGTCACAAATTGATCCCTTGAAGGATTGAGCAACCATAGTACGATCAAATCTCAAACTACCCGAGAGAACTTTGAAACTCTGTTTGGATCGACTGAGAGACCAGATAAACTAATGAAATCTCGGGAAAACTCTTAACAGTTTGCTTGGAACCTGTAATTAATAGGATTAAATTGATATAATATATAATTATCAGGGACTAAATGTATAGTTATAAAATTTTTTATTAGAAATCATGTCCCTCTTTCATTAGATTTTAACGATGGGCGGTTAAAATTGAACCAATTAAATAATTTAATGATTAATTTTTTAATTTTTTTAGTTTAATGATTAAAATAAGACGAACACAATAATTAAATGCTCACGCAAATAGTTTACCCTAAATTTCATCTTGGATGTACATTGCATCGTTATGAATAAATAAATGAGTTTGTATTCTAATAATTATGGCGACAATCTCTTAATTAAAGTAAAGCTAATAAAGTTTAGGTTAAACTACACCAGTAGTTAATGATATATAAAGTGGCGGATTTAGAAAAATATTTTAGGGTGAGCATACATGAAATTTTAAAATTTTATGGTGGACACAATTCATAACTATTAAAAAATTTAAAAATTAACTCATAAAATTTTAAATTTTGAAGACAAATATATAAAATTTAAAAAATTTAAAATGGGTCTGAGTTTACCCTATCTCACATATCCATCCACCACTATATATATATATATCGATAAAATCTATATTAACATAATTTTTAGTTCTTATTTTTGTCGACGGCCGCTAAAAATTAAATGATGATGTTAATGTATAATAATCTATATTTTTAGGCTAGTGAATCAGGCCTTAGACTCATGTATAATAATAGTCGAGGGTCATTAAATGGGCTATTTGGCTAATTGAATGGAAGCTTATATTGCGCCCAAAAGTGTGAATAAAACCGAGATGGAAATTGTGAGGTGTTCGACCATGGGATCACATCACTTTAGTTGTTGTCGTTCACCGGAGTAAGGAGAAAGAAAGTTTGGAGAAGCTGATTCGACAAATTCTAGCTTTCACCGTCGTAAACCAATGTCACCAGGGACGGAGCTGTATAGGGATGGGAGGATTGTTGCACCTCTCAAAATTTTTGGTATAATTACATTTTTAGTCCCTTTTAGTTTAAATGTTAATTAAATAGGGTTTTTGTCCCTCCTAATTTTTAAATTTAAAGGTTTAATAGACTGTTGCCCCTTCTAATGTTAAATCCTAACTCCGTCCCTGAATATCACCAATAGATTCACTAGATAGAGAATAACCATATTAGATCTTGCCACTACCATTCGACCATCGTAGGGCGTCGCATGCATCCTCACATGCTACCCTTATGAGTGGGCATGCATTAGCTCATTTAGATGCGCTAAGATCTAGTGCTGTGTGCCACACTAGATCTTGTTCAATCGAGTGCACATAGGCTCACCTTCATAAGATCAGGGCATGTAGATGCACAATAGTTACACTACATCATGGTACACTTAATCAATAGACTGTTGTCCAGAACGTTGACCACTCGTAGACCTTTTCTGAGGACCATAACCTAGGGTTTTTCCATGTTCTAAATCCATTTACATAATTCATTTCACCAAATATGAACTTGGTAAATTGTTTTGACGCCTTTCACGATTCAAATTCATTAAAGTATATGGTTAATTAACATTTAAGGTGTTAATTGATATACCAAGATTACACAGGATTAAATATCGAATCAAGTAGAATATTAAAAAAGTTTGAACGAGAATTTTAGCAATATAAGCTTAAGGTTAGTACACCTCAAATTCTAAAATACTTCATGAGCATCATAAGTTTAATGCCTTGCTTGTTAGTGTTTGTAAAATATGTAGACCGATAATTAAACATGTTAAAGATCGATATTACAAGACCCGATAATCATAAGATGTACTATGAAGTTATGGGTATAACTTGGCCTGTATATGCTTTAGAGACCATGTAGGGTCACTTGTACTATTTTGTGTGATTATTTAATGATTAGTTGATTGATTGATTAAACGATGATAACTTATATATTAGCTTAAATAAATTGATATGTCGATTAAAACTAAAGATATGTTATGAGTCTAAAATCTTTATAGTACATCTTAAATCGAGTAATGTGTTTTAGCAATGATAGGTGTTTTAGTAAGATCTCTAGTTAATACAAACCCTCAAATTGAGTATGTATTATACAAGACATGAATCTTGATGGTGCATCTTACGCTGTAAGTTTAAAATGGTTAGAATCGGTTGAACAACTCATGGGAGAAATTCTTGAGATGAGGTTATTTCGTACTGTTGAAATACGAGTTAGTGATAGATGTCAAATTTGAGGATATATTATCCCTCGCATAACCTGAATGGTGTTTTGTTGTGAGCATAAGTCATTTTAAAGCCTTTGTATATGTCATGAGAGTTACGATAGAGAATGTCAATTTGTTTGAATGGTTAAAGTTTCAGTTAACGATTGTACGATTAGCTCGAAGACCTTTCATTAGAAAAATATGATCTAATATCTCAAAGAGTGCCTAGTAGGATGATCTTGTCACGTCCGTAGAGTTTCACGCTCGTAGAACTCGGCTTCTCTATCAGAACGTGCGGCCTTAGACGCTTCGGACTCAAGAAAAACGCCTAAGTAAGACTTTTCTCTCCTCACGGAAGATCAAACTTCCCAAGCACCGACAAACGCAAAGCGTTCTATGCGGAAGCGAATCAAACGAGATGAGCTAGGAAGAACTCTTCAAGAACACTCAAGAACGTTCAAGAACACTAAAGAACAAAGAAAGAACACACTCAGAGGATTTAGAGAAAATGCCTTTATTCCTTGGAAACTTGGAATACTCTGATACATCAAATGAGGTGGGGAAGGCCTCTATTTATAGTTGAACTCCCCTCGATCCTACGGTCTATACAATTTTACACCGACGGCTATGATACAACCTTATCCATTTACAAAGCATAATTCTGGGAATATTCCCACCTAACTATGGAAAGAATCTTCTGTGTTCACACAAAGTGTTCACACACCTTGGATGGATAAGTTTCTCCCTAGATCGGGCCAACATTGGTGGTCTTCGCAAGCCCAGCATTGCTCTTGGAATTACTTGGGCAGGCCACATCACACCAAGTGATGCCAATGTCCTGGACCCCAAACAACGGCCCGTGACAATATCATATGAATGCAGTCTAAATAACATGTTTTATTTTGCAAATTAAGATTAATTAAAAGGATTTATGACCAAATTAGAGTAAAGAGAGAATAGAATAGATAATATAAAAAAAAATATAATCGAAAGCCTTTTTTATTAGTGGTTGCTAGCTAAACATCATAAAAAGTTACGGACTATATTGAATGGATCGAACAATCGATAATTGTCAAGAAGAGGCGAATTGACCTTTTTAAAATTTAAGAGAGTTATTGGAAAGTTTTTACCCAAAAATTTCATCAATTTTTCTTTCTCCTTTCTCCTTCACCATTTCCCCTCATTTCTTTTTCTTTTTCTTTCTTTCCCATTAGACAAAACTTTATTCAAAATATATCATTTTTTTTCTTTTCTTTTCTTCTTCTATACTTAAATCCAATTATTCATTTTAAACCTAAATATCTCTTACAAATTTACACAAGTCCTAAACCATTCATTTTAATTTTGGGCTTTCAACATAAAGACTCATTATTTTAGCCTAAGACCCAATTTCAAAACTTTAATTTTAGGTAGTTAAAATTGATTATTGATATTGAACCATTGACGTTGATATTGTTCTTGGTCATCTACTAATATTGTCATAGAAGTCACCAGATTACTAATTAGACCTAATTGTTCAAGTTATTGTTGTTGAACATTGAACTATTGATATTGATATTTTATTGATTCACTACACCAAAATATATCTTTAGCGGCGTTTTTATAGTTCTATAGTGGCGTTTTTTAGCGCCGCTAAAAACTTTACCGACGCTTAGAAAAACACCGCAAGAAGAGCCGCTAAAACCTGCGTAGCAATAGTTTGTGGCGTTTTTGAGTAAAAAATGCCGCAGGTTACAACCTATAGCGGCGTTGGTAATTTCAAATGCCGCTAAAGAGTAGATCTTTAGTGGTGTTTATAATTTCAAATGCCGCTAAAGAGTAAATCTTTAGTAGCGTTTGTGATTTTAAACGCCGATAAAAAGTAGATCATTAGTGGCATTTTATTTTAAAAACGCTGCAAAAAAATCTATTCTTTAGTGGCATTTGTGATCACAAAGGCCACTAAAAAGTAGATCATTAGTTCAATTCAAAAACACCGCGAAAAACTATTCTTTAGTGGCGTTTGTGATCACAAACGCCACTAATAACACAATTCTTTAAAAAAATAAAATAAAATAATAATATATCATTGATATATAATCAATCAACCATCTTAACACAATTCTAATAAGCTTGTAAACTATCAATGTTATCACTCACATAGAAACTCTTTCCCACGACTAAAAATGTATTAACTAATGAATATAATCTTTATAACAGTTAACAGACCACAACTAAACTATTCAACAATTTAATTTATAACTTATAATCCATCAACCATTTTGACATGGATACATTAACATCCAAATCACATGAAATATATTATGATGATAGTTGCAGTGCTCATTGATGACATGTTAAAATTTCAATTGAACAACAAAAATCTACTTACAATACTTGTAAAACAAGAATAATGAGAAACATATAATGTATAGTGTCGCGTGTCAAAAGTGCGCGTTTAGTGCAAGTGGACACATCGAAAGTAATAAGTGATAAGTATTTATCGGATTATCGTCTCCACAGGGATTGGTAGACTCAATATGTCTTCTTCGTCTTCTTGTTCTGTAGAAAAAAATACAAGTAGTTTTGGTTGTGGTGAAACTAAATTAAAACAACTAAGTAAAATAAAGAGGTTTGAATATCAGAGAGAGATAGGTCAGGATCCAGTTGCGTTGTATTGCGGATTTGATTGACTTGTCTTTGCCCAATACAATTGTATATCTCTGCCTCGGCAGCACTGCAGATTACTGCCTTGGCAGCGACGATACTGTCCGCCGAGGCAATCCCTTGCTCGTGGGTGGACTTTACCAAAGTGCGGCAAAGTGTCCCTGGATGACTCCGCTTATCCCTAAGTCGAAGTACTGTTGATGACTAGTCCTTGATGATACCTCCCGGCGTGAACCAATTATACTCACCAACCAATCTCACACTTCTTTTAGCCGCTGAAACTCTTAACCTATCCCTAGGCCGAGTTAGTATTTCGCGATTGAAACACCGTACTTACCCCTTTCGTGAATCTAAATCTCCCGAGCATAGATAAATGGATTACTCACAAACTTCTCTCCCGAGCTTGAATGCAAGAACAAGGAATAACAAAGGATAAACAAACCTTGATAATTTTATTGCATTGAAACAAAGACAAAGTAAAATCTCCTCTCACAAATACTAAACAATCTTCACCTAAACCCTAAATAAGCTTAGAACATAATTGAGAAAGAAAACAAGTTTATGAGTCGGCTCTCTCTCTCTAGGTATCCGTCTATCATATATTGGATGGCTAGGTCTTTATATAGGCTAGACCTAGGGCAAACCTTTCCTAAGTAGAATACAACTTGGAGTAGGGAACAAGTCATGTACATAACTAAAATATTTCCATGTTTAATTCAGCTAAGGGGGCTTTCCCGCATGGCCTTGTCTTGGGCTTTTCCTCATGCTAGCCAGCTCCGATCCATGGGATTTATGTCCAGACACGTCCCTTGGATTTTTATCTTCGAATCGCCTACAGTTTTGCTTTCTGGCTCTCAATTGTTGCCTCGGCATCAGGTCCTGCCTCGGCCTTGTCGCTGCCGCGGCACTGGTTCTCCTGCACAAATATAAAAATATAGTAAAACGTGCCTTTTCTGTAAATATTATCTTTATAAGCTTAACTTCTAAATATATCACATTAAGTACATGCATTGGTCCAAGTGGGTGTAAATTCGGTGATTAATGCCCATAAAAGGTGTAAAAAGTGATAGTGAGTTGAGCACTTATCATACAGCTTTCCGGAAAAAGTGGATGTGTAACACCCGACCCGGATGTCACATTGGGCCTCCGGCCCAAAACCTGTATTCAAAAATTTCTTCTCAAAGCCCATCAAATAAAATCAAATTCAAGTCCAAATACGATTCATAAAATCCATTAAGTTAAAATGTAAGCCCAAAATAATATAAAGTAATCGGATCTCCTAAATATTACAAACCATTAAAACATTCAACCCAAATTAAAATAAACAGAGTTACATTACATAGGGTTCGACATAGTACTAGCCCACTAAATCTAATACATGTACTCTAACAACACGGTCGATGCTGAAATCCGAACCTTGATGGTGCTCCACGAACCGGCTTCACCTAACCTACGAACGAAAACATATTTCGAACGCTGAGCTACGAAAGCTCAGTGGATACGCCGAACTCGGCCAACATCATGCATATCATAAGCAATAAAGCATAAAATATAAAATATCATGCATGATATGATGGTCTAGCATGCTTGCATACCACATGGCATAAACAATGTATAGTGACGCACACAACATATACATGTCAAACAACAACACAAAGTAGTGAGGCCCGAGTCCACACAACATCGGGATCCTACACTACGAGCAGGGCCCGCGTCCGCACAGAATCGGGATCCTATACTCAGGATAAGGCCCGCGTCCACACAGCATCGGGATCCTACATCCGGGATTTGAGGCCGGCGTCCACACAGTATCGGGATCCTACATTCAGAATGGTCTTCAAAATCATCACCCAGAATGTCACATCGGATGGCCTTCGACGTGTTGCAACACTTTTGGATATCTGGATTTCCATCAAACAAGGACTCAACACACATAAACGATCCACCTAGGATCCTCACATCAAAACATATCAAGACTACATACATGAATTGCAGGTCTACACATAGAAATTTTCTAGGATTCATTCTCAAACTTGATCAAATCAATCTTAAAGTATTCCTACACATTATTATGAGTGTTTAGGATAATTTAACATCATTTTCAAGACATTTAGCACATAAATCCGAATTTCACCATTAAGGACCTCTTACAAGCAAACCAAGCAATTCAAGCATACATACATAGATTTTATATGCTATGCACTCTACCATGAAATGCAAGATAATTAGAAGAGTTGGGAGTACCAACCTTAGCAAGTAACAACAACAAACCCGAGCTCCCAACCTCTTTAAGCTTTTCTTCCTCCAAAGCTTGATGATGGCTCACAAGCCTCTTTCTCTACAAGAGAAAGATAAGCAACGATCAGAAACGTTTTGGGATGATTCCTAGAGCTTAAAAACACCAAAAGACATTGATTCTAAGCTCTAAAACCCTAAACCCGAGCTCAACTCAAAACCCAAACTTTAACCTTCATCCTCATCAAAACAACACTTTCTTACCTCTTTTTATAGATCTCTAACAGCCCTAAAACTTACTCTTCAGCACAAAAACGAGATTCCACCATAAAACCCTAAAAAACCTTACCTTTGATGATTGTTGTAAAGACAAAGGATGAAGAAAGAATGAGGTTGTAAGGGATGATCTCATACCCTCTACAAAAGCAGAAAATAATGTCCCTCAACCCCTCTTTTCTCATTCTTTAGCCATTTACCAAAAAGTCCTCAGCAAAAACTCTTAAGCCCAACAACCAACAAGCCCAACAAGCCCAACACAAGCTCGAGGCCTGAAACCACAAACTCGGGACCCAAAACCGAAGCTCAACCCCTCGGGTTAACCCGACACTCGGATACGAGAATCTGGGTCGTTACAGGATGGGCATATTCAGTGAACACCTCCGCATCCAACTTTTCAATGTAAGGCCATATCAAACATTAGAAACCATAAAATCTAGTTTACAGCAACATTCGTTGATCACATAGGCTTTGGTTGAAGGAAATTCAATGAGGCGGAGAAAGCATGATGCAACAAACAACAATGAGCAAAACTTAGTTAAAATCGACTCACTGAATAATGTCAGTTGAATCTAGTACCTCATTTTCATCTAGTGCTCGAGCAAGAAGGGCCTCTTTGGCCTGTAAAGAGTCATGCGTGGATTCTTCCTCTTCCTTAACTTTTTCAGCCATGGATTTTAAATGCTTTAACTTCGCAAGGTTTTCACCAAGAACAGGTTCACCTTTCAGTAGGGTAAGCTTTGACTCGGTAGCCTCTAGATCAGTTTTTGCCTTAGATGCAACTTCTTCTGCAGATATAACACCCTTCTTCAGAGATGAAATCTCTTTCCTTGGATCAGTGATATGATTTTATATTTTACTAACTTCTTTCCTGAGAACGTGTGGAATTGAAGTAGATTATGAAATGAAAATAACTTTTGAAGATATAATTAAAATGAATTGCACAACACATACATGACTAATTCTACAAAGAGAATACATGATAAATGAATGTACACACAGTTATGGTGTTCAAAATGTAAAAGTGAAACAGGGTGAAAGGGATAATTTCTGATTCTTTTCCATAAAAATAGAAGCAATAGTTTCAATTTTAGATCAAAGCTTCCCACCGGTAGCTTTGTGTTTCTTAATTTCTTAAATTAGTTCCTTGGATTTCAACTCCTATCCAAAAGCTTCAGTATTTAGCGAGTTTTCATTTCCAATATAGTAACAGAGATTTGAAACAGCCTACACTTCCACATTTCTATCCAATCTAGAAGATTTGGGTTCCTTGGCACTTTTAGTGGTAACTGAATTTACAGAATTCAATCCTACCATATATTAAACAAGTATATAGCAAGGAAACTACTAAACATACATTTGAACCCATGCTTTGTTCATGGGGAGAAGGACCGGGGAGGGGATGTGGCATGCAAAAGTATGCTGAATTTGTTGATATACCTCCCATGGAAGATCAGATATATGAAATTGTTCAATGTTTTCTAGAGAGAAGACCCATCTCACAATGACCAAGTTAGATATAAGACGATAACCCATCATCCTATCAATTGCTACGACTTTCATTTGTTCCCATAAATCTTTAAGGAAATCTTGAAAGAAAATTAAGATAAATACCAATGAAGAAAGTTGTATCTGGGCTACATGAATTATTAAGAGAATAGAACTTGTATTTGTTCCCATAAATCTTCATGGAAATAATGATGAATTAACAATAATGAAATTCCATGATCTAGTTCTTTAGACCATCCTCACAATTATAAGACCTAACCGCTAAAGATTCATCTTGAGAAGTCAATGAATTGCCATAGTACAAATATCCTCAAAGCCAAAAGACGTCAATTTAGGTAAGGTAAATGAATTGCATCAAGCGATTTACCTTTTCAACAATGTCACCTCCAGACTCGTCATCCTCAAAAGAGGATAATCCAGAGTCAGAAGTATGCCTTCGAATGCTCAAATAAACTTGTATACCAACCAGTACTCGTTCTATCTCCTTAGGAACTTGTTCAATACATAAACATGTTTTTTCTTTCAAAATACACAATACATATCACAGTTAATTTAGTGAATTTAATCTTAAACATATATACGCATAAATAAAATAAGCATATAGGAATTATGAAATATATTCACAGAGAATCACGGGTCAACAGTCATAGAATTGCAGTAATCTTAAGTATTATGAAATATAGGTGGTAGAAACCAGGTGCCAAGTGAATTACACACTAACTTTCCAAAAATATTTTCTAATCATTTGAAATTTACATTGCTTCCTTTAGAAGATGTAACACCCTGTTTTTCTCCCAATTCAAAACCTAAATCCCTAATTCTGAAACCCTAAAAAAATTGGGGATTTCTGCTTTTAATTACAATGACCCGATTGTAATTTTTGTAAATTTAAGGGTTCAAGTGTGTTGCTCCGAAAACCTTAGGGTCCTTTTGGGTAATTTTACCTTGTGAAGATTTCCAGATTTTCAATTTCCTTTTTAATCTGATTCGTTTTAATTGGAGAGTAAATTCTCCTTATTCCGGATTAAATTTTTATTTCTAACTTTTGGTTGACTTTTTCTATAATCAAAACAATCGGTTTTCTTTTCCTTGTTCCATCTTCTCCTCCTTTCTTCGGCTATCTTGGGTGTTCGGTAAGTGTTGGTTTGAACCTCGTTCTCTATGCTTTTTGGTTTCCGTTTACTTATGTTGATGCGTTGTTTAAATTTGTTTCGGTCTTACGGGGATTATTCGTTTTGAATTTGGAAACTTGATATAGCCATGACCTCTAAGTTTAAATCGGTTATTGAGAAGCATGTTATTATTTTTGTTTTGGGTTTTGTTCGATTGAAGAGTGTTTTAGAATGTTTGTTCGAATCCGAATCAGTTTAGTGGGTGTTTAAATCAAATCTGGAGGCTTAGTCGAAGATTAGAAATTTTGGAAATGGTTCGAATCTGGAAAAGGGACGGATTTTCTTGGAAAATTTTCTAGAATTTCCATATTTTCTCAGAAAATCTGGGAATTTCCAGATTTTCTCGGGAAAATCTGGGAATTTCCAGATTTTCTCGGGAAAATCTGGGAAACCCAGGAACCCGGTTCGAACTGGCCTGACCCAAGACCGAACCGACCCGTGACCCGACCCATGACCCGACCCGACCCGTGACCCGACCCGACTGACCCGACTCGTGACCCGACCCGACCCGTGACCCGCTGACATCAGCGTTGGCCTGATGATGTCATCTACTGACGTCAACGTTGACCATGCTGACGTCAGCGTTGACTTTTTCTGACCTGGTCCCACTTTATGTTTTTCGACGTCCTAAGTTCAATGGCATAGTCTGTTTTTCGAAATTCGAACCCGAAGTGTCGTTTTTAGGGCTTTTATATTCGAATGCCCTATTTGGAAGTTATCTGTTTTGGATTCTGAATCAGTTTTTGTTTGGTTCAAGTGACGTGGATTTTGATTCCAAGCATTTGCCTCCTCCTCCTCCTGGACGACCTCCCGTTCATCAGCATTCGGGACCCGCACGTGAGTATCGGTTTAATTCTGCTTAGTGTATTTTTCAGTATAGTGGCATAGTAAGGTGTCTAATGTTAATTGTTATTCGTAGGTTCTACACCTGCACATTCTAGTGGTAGAGCCGAGTCCAGTCGACGTCAGTATCGTCGTTGATTCTTCTAGTTCAGGTGTGTTCTCTTCTGTTAATTCTGTTATTCCGTGTGTGCAATTCCTATTAAATTCTGTATGATCATGCATCATTCTGAAATTACATTCTGATTCTGAAATTACCATGCATGCCTCCTGATAGCATATTAGGCGTGCACTTTGATCCTGTATCTACATATAACATTGCATCTGGTTGGATTATTTGAACGGAGGAAGTTAGTGATAAATTAACTTCTGTTCAGTGGTTTTGTGATATACCACTTCTGTTCAGTGGCTCCACCTGCGGGTCGAGTTTCTACTTCTGTTTGGTGTGATGGAGTTAGAGTGATTTAGGGGGGAACCTACTCTTCTGATTGGTGTTCGGAGTTGGGTGCATATCATGCATACATGTTATCATCTGTTATATTGTTCTCTGTTTCTGTTTTTGTTTATCTGCACACTAGAGACACACTAGGCTCCCTAGCTTACACCCTTTCAGTTTCTGTTTCAGATATCGGTCATAGGTCTCGGTACTTGGAGGACTTTTGAATTTGAATTCTGTTATACCATATGTTTTAATATTTCAGACTTGTATTTATTTCAGATAATAATTTCTGTACTGGACTTTAAATAATTACTTGAATTTGGATTTTTTTATTTTAAATTTGGGTTGAACATTGAATTGTTTTATATCAAAGTATTTTCAGTATTTAAATTATTAAATATTTTAATAATTTATCCGAATAATATTATTTTAATTTATATAACCCTAATTGCAAATCAAGTTTTAGTAACGTAAAATCCTAACTTTTATTCTAAGAAATTAGCTAAATTTTAGGGGTTACAGAAGAAGAAACTATCCTTACCATATAATTCTAAACAAAAAATTAGTTTCAATAATTTATAAACTAAATTTTTTGGATAAGCAAATTTGAACTATACTTTTTTTTACTAAATGGCACACAAAATGTAAATGGCTAAATAAATTAAAAAAGGAACCTTTACAAAAGAACAACAAAGTACCAGATACTAACAACAAACTTAGCTGACAATGATCTCAACCCAACAGAACATGATACTTATTAAAAGATAAGAAAGGCCTCATCTCCACAAGTTCAGCTCCTCCCCTTGGAAGACAAGACAAACTGCAAATCACATAAAAGTCAGCACATGCTTGCCAGGAAGGATTTCCTTTCTCCTCGTCAATTGTTATAGCTGATGATGATAACAAAGTTTCAAAGACAACTACAAGTGAAGTGGGTTGGAGAACTTTGTTGCACGTCTGTAGAATGTAAGAAAATTTAGATATAAACCTTCATACATCAGCTTTAAAATAACTATAAATACATTTTTAATTTCATGGATCTGATTTAGCAGGCAAGTTATAGAATAGAAAATCAGCAATCATGAAAAGAATACTCATAACATTTTCATTTCCCAGATAAATTGGAAAAAATGGCTAACCCTATCCCTTGACGACAAAACTAAATAACAATGTATCGATATAGCAGATAAAATATAAAAATGACAACATTTTTTAAACTAAAGGAAATGAAGAGTTCCTCACTCATGAAATAAGCCTTCTCAAGTTACCTCAAAGGAAGAACCTTTTTATAAAAGAGATCCATAGTAGCTCCAACCTTTTCCATATTAACGTAAACTCAACAACAATGTACCTGAAAACAAGAAATATTAGCAAATCAGATAAAAGGAAACAAAAAGCGAATCGGGATGACTTGAGAAAGGGCGTTAGGGATTTGGGGTTCGATTTGGGGATCGGGTGAGAGTGAGGGTGAGGGAGAGTGATGGGTATATACCAATAAAAATAAAAGGGCAAGTTTTAATACCTTGCGGCGTTTTTAAACCAAACGCCACCAAACTAAGTACTTGTGGCGATTTACTCACTAAACGCCACTAAAAACTATATATTTAGGGCGTTTTCATAAAAAACGCCACTAATAGTCACAGCAGTTGTGGCGTTTGACATAAAAACGCCGTTAATATTTTTATTTGTGGCGTTTTATTTATAAACGTCACTATTTATGTAATATTAGCATCATTTACTCAATAAACGCCGCTAAAAATATCTCTATATACCATATTTGGTGTAGTGATTATTGGCCTAATTATCGATCCTTGGATTCAAGTTAACTTGTATTGTACCACTCTTAACCCGTATGTCACATTTTGGCATTAAACTCAAACCCAAAATCATAAAATTTGTCAAAATATTTAAAACCGAGACCACGTATAATTAAAAAACCAAAGATATTTAAAAAAGACTTCCAACAATATTTAAAATCATTAAAACACATAATAAGAATGATATAATTTCCCAAAAAAATATAGAAAAGGATTACAGACTCTATTTCATAAGGTTCTATGAATACAAAGTCCACTAGCCTAAATATCGTACCCTGAAGCTCACCATGATAGAATACCGATCTCATAGTGTTCCACAATCCCACGAACTGTTGTCCAATCTACGCACGGAAACAACAATTTTGAGAGCTGAGCTTATAAAGCTCAGTGGTACATATATACTCTAACATATTCTATGTTAATCATATATATATATATATATGAGCATGCAAGCTAATATGAACGACAAGGAAAAAATGAATTAAACATGTTACACTACCATTGATCACCTTAAACACATAGTATCATCATAACAAATCTCAGGACAATATCATAAAATACTCATTTATCAACGATGTACATATATAAGATATATGGTTCAGAGTCATGTAGCATCGAAAGTCACATACCCGAGAAGGGTTCGATCATCATTAAGCCTCAGATCTTACTCCCCGTCAAACATTGGGTCTAGTCTGGAGTTACAAAACATTGAATCCCACATCTCACATTTAGGTGGTCTAGTGTAACATAACATTGGATATCACACCATTCTATTAGGTCGTCCGGAGTTACAAAACATCATATCGTACCTTGGGTATCCGAATCCCATAAAAAATTCTCATAACTCGTTGATAACTTCATAGTACCATAACAACAATAATACATCACAACTCCCTAATTTATATTCTTCTGCGAATTAAATAAATTAACTTGCTTGACATTATTTTATTCTCATATAGGTTTAGTTGTTCCTTCTTTTTTGTTACCATTTATTACGATTCATTATAAGCCCCTAAAACTCCCCAAAATTCCTAATTTAAATTATTAATTCTTATAACACTAAATCATATTATTTTACGTATATCGATACGCTAATATAGCTATTAATATACCTTTACCTTTACTGATACTCTCCCCAATTACTGATGTAAAAATTATAATTGAAAGGCTATAAGCTCGATACATACCCGATACACTATGGTACATTTCGATAGTACGAACGATACATTATTATGATACCAACATCCTAAACTCAACACGAGTATTCGTACCCAAGCACTTCTACTACAATTGTATCCTCAAGCACGTGTATTCACTCACATACTAAACCACCAATATCATTGACCGTAGATTACCTATGTCCTATTTGTATGGGTACGATAGACCCATATCGATGTCGTCATCTTCAAATGCATGATAGTGCAGTACAGGTTCATATAAATGATTTATTTGCTTATCGAGGTAAATTATTAAATTATTGTTTACTATGAATTATTCGGTTCCTAAACGTATGAGTCATTAAAATTGGTTTCTAACGTGTTGAGTCCTTTATTATTATTATTATTATTATTATTATTATTATTATTATTATTATTATTATTATTATTCGAATAAATGACTTATAGTTACTTGACTCTTACATTAATTTCTCGTCTTAACTATCCGTGTTCACTCATCCCTCAATCCAACAATATCAACATACAATTCAACAAACAATACATGTTTGTATATATATATATATATATATATGCACAAAGATGAATTATTCCAAAACATACGAGTTATTCCATATTTGCTATCCTACAGATATCAACCATATATCGTCAACCTTAACCACATGCACAATTATCATTTACCTATTCGTACATACTAACATGTTAGGCAATCCAATTTATGATGTGCATGTAATATAGGAGTTCGAGGTGTACTAACCTTAGGCCGACATCTCTAACGCTCTCATCTGGCTTCATGGGTGACCCATTCGATTTGATATGTAGGCCTGAAAAATTCTTGTATACCAAAAAATACAAAAATATATTAAGACTATACATCTCTTAAACGATTCAAAAGGTCAAATGCATAAAAACAGCTTACCAAGTTTGAATTTGGTAAAACGGACTGCGCCATGGATCTGGAAAATCAAGAAACCTTCGGGTAAGATCTCTCAAAAAAGTCAACACTTGGTCAACGTTCGGTCAATGATAGTCAAAGATCTAGTCAACTCTAGTAATCTAGTGTGTGCAGGTGCATGATAAGTTAGGTGCAACCTAGGTGCATGATCATGTATGATAGGTGCACAAATCCTGAGGTGCACCCTAGGGGTGTCTAATCTAGTGTGGTAGGGTGCATTGGAGCTATGTGCACCCGTCTGCGATAATGCATGCCTACTCTTGTCGGCAACGCTTGGCGACAATTCTAGTGGCCTTCCGGCGACGGCAAAGCCTACTCTGACTGTCTCGACACTCTTGAATGTCATAGTGGCCTCTATTTCTCGATTCAAGACCTATAATCCCCTTAACTCGAATAACCCAAAACTTATTTACTCTTACCTCCCACGATGACAACTTCAATGGCGATGTTGGTACCGTTGGACTCTTCTCGTCGAGATCTTTCCAATGATGTCGGTGTCAAAAAATTTCTCTTTTTCTCTCTCCTCTCTCCTTCATCATTTCTCCTAATCTATTTGTTCTCTTTCCTCCTTCAAGTCATTGTCCCCCTTTTTAAATAAAACTATTGTTGCGTGTAGAAATAGCGCAAATTGTGCAGTGTACACGTCGCAAGTAATAAAGTGATAAGTATTTATCGTGTATCGTCTCCACAGGGATTGGTGTACTTAATATGTGTTCTTTAATATTCTTGCCCTGTAAAAGTAAGGTAAAAACACAAGTAGGAAGGATGTTTGAGTAAACTAATTAAATAAAAAACTAAATAAAGATAGTGAGAACGAATGAGGAGAGTGGGCAGGATCCAGTTGCATTGTACTGCGGAATCGATCGACTTGTTTCTGTCCAATGCTATCGCATGACTCTGTCTCGGCAGTACTGCAGATTACTGCCTCGGCAGCAACAATGCGTGTCTGCCGCGGTAATCCCTTGCTCTTGGGTAGACCTCACTAAGATTCGGCAAAGTTTCCTTGGATGACTCCGCTTATCCCTAAGTCGAAACACTGTTGATAATCAGTCCTTGATGATACCTTCCGGCGTGAATCAATTATAACTATCAACCAATCTCACACTTCTTTTAGCTGCTGAAACTCCAACCTATCCCTAGGCCGAGTTAGTATTTTTCAAATACCGTACTTACTCCTTTCGTGAATCTAACTCTCCCGAGTCTAGATAAATAGATTACTCAGAAACTTCCCTCCCGGGCTTGGATGCAAGAACAAAGAATGGCAAAGAGTAAGCAAATCTTAATGTTTTATTGCATTGAAACGAGAAACAAAGTACAATCTCCTCTCACAAGTACTCGACAACCTTCACCTAACCCTAAGAAAGCTTAGAACATAATGAAAGAAAGAACACAATAATTCTTAGGGTTTAACTCTTCTCTAAATCAGCTCCCCTATACATTGGACGGCTATGGTATATATAGTCTAGGTCTAGGGCAAACCTTTCCTAAGTAGGAATACTACTTGGAGTAGGATTACAATTATTCCCAAGTTTATTTCAACTAGGTGGCTTTTCCCTCATGGCCTTTGACTTGGGCTTTCCTCGTGCTAGCCAGCTTTAATCCATGTGCTGCATGTCCAGAAATGTCCAGCGTATTTTTCTCTTCCAATCGCCTACAGTATTGATGCTGGAGCTTCAGTTGCTGCCGCGGCCCAGCTTCTGCCTCGGCCTCAGCCCTGCCTCGGCAGTAATTGTTCCTGCATGTACAGAAGATATCGTAAATTCTGCATTTTTCTGTAAATATTAGCTTTGTAAGTTATAATAGCAAAATATCCGAATATTGCATATTAAGCGCATGCATCAGTCCAAATAAGTGTGAGATAAGTGCTTATTGCCCATGAAAGGTGTATAAAGTAGTGATCTTTTGAGCATTTATCAATTGTCCACTCTTTTTTCTTTTTAATTTATTCTTTCTTTCTTTTATTTTTCTTTATAACCCAACTCTTTATTTAATTAAAAATTCAAGTCTCACTCAAGTGAGCTCTAACATATAGGCATAAATAATTGGATCTAAGACCTGATTTTCAAGGCAAAAAATGTGGTTCATTACATGAATATAATTAGCATGTCATATCATTTATAATCTCATTGTTGCAAGTAAACTATGTACTTGAAGTATAGCTTATATATTGGCCAGGGGAGGCATTTTGTGTTCTTCAATTGGCATGACAGAGGTACTAGACCATTATTGACTTAACAAGGCATAGGAATTTTGGTATTCGTATCTTGAATTTATTCAAGATTTAATTTTGAAATATATGCATATTGCCATTTATTATTGTCTTTCAAACTAGATATGACCACTATGAATTCCTAGTAATGCTTTTTGGGCTTATAAATGCATACATCACTTTCATGAACTTGATGAATTGAGTGTTTGGCCTTATATATATAAGTTTATTAATATGTTTATAAATTACATTTTAATTTATTCCAAGGATACCACTACACATTAACACCTTAGAATTGTGCTTCAAACTCTTTGGGAGAAACGATTATATGCCAAGTTTAGGAAATGTGAATTTTTATTGTTTGAAGTTTCCTTTATAAGTTATGATTTGTTTTGCGTGTATTCAAATCGATCCAAAGAATATTCAAGTAGTTGTTGATTGGATTCCTCCATTGAATCCGTAGTTTTTTGGGCCTTACATGCTACTATCGTAGATTCATTAAGGGGATGTCTATGATTTTCGCACCCTTGATGAATATCCTTCAAAAGGAAGTTCCCTTTATGAGGGTTGAGAGGCAAAATAAGAGTTTTAATCAACTTAAGCAAGTTTTAGAACATGGTCTTGTTCTAGTACAACCTGAATTTGGCAAAAATTTTACTATGCACAGTTATTTGTCTCACTTGGGATAAGACTATGTTTTGATTCAATAATGAAAATTCATAGCCTACGCTTCATGAAAGCTTAAATAGTATGAATTAAATTATCTCATTCACGATTTGGATTTGGTTATCATTGTGTTTGCTCTAAAGATCTAGACACATTACATATATGATAAGAAATTTTACTTGTTCACTGATCAGAAAAGCTTAAAAACCTCTTAACTAAGAAGTTATTAAACCATAAAAATATCGATGGATGAAACTTTTAAAGGATTACTACTAGGTCATTGATTACCAACCTATTAAAGCCAATATCATAGTTGATGCTCTCATTAGAAAGCTCTTCTCTTTCTCAAAGTCTTTGAATGTTATTTTCGGTTTAAAAAGCATGCCAAGTTAAGGGTTGAATTGCGAGTTTAGTAAAACATTCTATCACGAATCAAAACATTTCAAGATTCTAATCAGGTGTTTTAGGCCATTGTTGCCAAGATTCAAACTTGCCATAAATTTATAAAGCTTATTATGCTTCTGAAACTAAATTTATTTTCTCAATGATGATGATCTTTGAAATCAGATCCTTAGTAAGGCTCATTGTAGTCTTTTCTCTTTTCACTATAAAGCCATCATGATGTATAAAGACCTGAAATAGATATATTAGTGATCTAGCATGAAATAAGAGTTCATAACTTTGTGGCTAAGCATATAATCTGCCAATAGGTAAAGGTCGAACAAAAGGTGACTAGTAGTCTTAAGCAACCCACTAAGCTACCATATTGAAAATGGGAGGGTATTACGATAGACTTCATGAGTGGTATTTCAATGACACCAAAGAAAAATGATTCTATTTGGGTCATTGTGAATCAATTATCAAAATCTGCTCATTTTCTTCTAGTGAGAATACACTTCAGCTTGCCCATACTTGCTGAGCTATACATTCGAGAAATCATTTGTTCGCATCGAGTTTCTATATCCATCATTCTTTTAATGTGATCCACGTTTTACATTTTGATTTTGTAAAACCTTACAGGAGACTTTAGGAACTCAACTACACCTAAGCACTATTTTTCATCCTAAAATTGATGGATAATCTGAGAGATTTATTCAGGTAACTTTCTGTTTTTTTCTATTAACATGTATATAAGTATCTCATACCTATTTTAATTCTTCCTTGTAGTTCTTGGAAGATATACTATTAGCTTGTGCCATCAATTTTGGCAACACCATGGTAAGAATTGAATGGTATTGAAGTTGTGTGGCACATGCCTCATTCGTATGAACTCGAGGAAAAATTCTGAGTATGGGTGTATGTTTCGATGATATATGATCAGAACTTATCTATGGTATATGTTTAGAGGTTGTATGATCCAACCTTAACCGGAGTGTATGTTTCGATGTTATATGACTCGGCCTAACTTCTATGTTAATGTGGTATAGTATGCTTGGGCCTTGTGTGCTCGTTGTTTGATGATGTTATGTATCTTTTTAGGCGATTCAAGTAACGCTACATGTTTTTCTTGATTACCTTATTATTATGTTATCTACATGTTTATATCTATGATTTACATGAAGCGTGGCAGAGAAAAAGTGTATCCACTGAGCTTTCAGGCACAACATTTAGAATCTTTGTTTTCTTAGGAAGGTTTTAGGTGACTTCATTGCATTCAAGGAGCCCATCATAGTAGGATTCTTAGTGCAATGACATGATAAAAAAACAATACTTAGGCTCGTCGGGCAAAATATTCATAAGATCTTTAATTATATTTATAACTTTTTTTGAATTATTAAACATGTTAAATGTTTAGCTAACTTATTTTATTTTACAGATCTTAATATAAGCGATTTTCAATATTTTGTATTAAATCTTTTATAAATCTTTTTGGACTTATGAAAAGATTTATGATTTCGGCTAATTTCATTTAAAAATTTTATGGATACTTTTGAGCTTGTGGCCCAATATAACATTTAAGTTTTGAGCATTACAAAATCATTTGACGTGGTATGAGAGTAGTGTTTTAAAAAGGATAATTAACCCATTAAACAATACATTGATCCGAAAATATGAGATTAGTGGCATGAGATTGCATTTTTTTCGGTTTATCCAAAAGTAAATACACTATGGACTAACTTGAAGACTCTTTTAACCCAACTGCAAATGAATAAATTTTGGAATATATATGTTTGATGCGTTATGAGTAAACAATCAAGTATAACATACTTATTAAATGCAGCATAAGTTGTAAGATGAAATCGAAATACTTGAAAGAGATTTGTTGGATAATTAGAACATTTCTCATGTTTGTCCTATTCATCCCCAAAACCTTTCATTTGCACTCAAATTAAAAGGATCCTTCAAGTTGAGCTATAGTATACTTAAGGTGAATAAATCAATCTTAGATTATTTTTTAAGGCTTAACTTAGAAATAAGTGTTTAAACTATACACTTTTTCTGAAATAGATGTCTAATGTTTTTTCAGCTAAAATAAGTGCCTGAACTATACATTTTTTCTGAAATAGTGCCTAATGTTTTTTTGGTTAGAATAGGTGCATAAAGTTTTATTCTATTAGTGTTTTAAGGTAATACCATTAAAAAAATTGTTTAACTTGTTGTGTGACAGTCTGAGTGGGGTACACAAATGGCCGGAAAAAAAAGGGTCCCTATGCCACGATGGCGACAGTGAAAAAAGTTGTGGTTCATAGTTGTTTATTTTATCTTTTAATTATAAAATTAAGTTTTAATTTTTATTTATAAAAATATGTAATGATTTTTAATAAAAATTATATAGTTTGGAAACTTATTTCAACTCAAAAAAATTAGGTATTTATATTAGAAAAAATATATAATTTGAGCACCTATTTATAAGTTAAACAATTTTTTAACGGTGTTACCTTAAAACACTAACGGAATGAAACTTTAGGCACCTATTTCAGAAAAAAAAAAATATAGTTGAAGCACTTATTTTAGCTGAAAAAAACATTAGACACCTATTTCAGAAAAAAAAAATATATATATATAGTTTAGACACTTATTTTTCATTAAAGCCTAAATCGAAGAAAAACTATTAGAGTTTAAGACTTAAAAATTATCATTTAGTTTTAAAGTTATTTTATTTTAAATATATATAAGTAATTTAATAATAGTTAACTATAGGTTAATAATTAGTTAAAATTTGTAACTGTAACTTTAGTTATTAAACATCATTTTTAACGGTTTGATTAATCAAAATCGTTTAACATTAATAGTTCGATTAATTAACCTATAAAATATAATGATTATACCGGTTAACAGTTACGGTTAATTATGTACACTTTTAATACAAACTATATTTTTTTTCTTCAAAGACTCCACTAGTGCATGTCATATCATTATACATTAAAAGATATGATTTAAAGTATTTAAAGAAATGAGAATATACAATAAAACTTCTTTAAATTAATACCCTTGGGATCATGAAATTTTATTAATTTAAAGAGATATTAATATATTGATAAATTAATAATTTATTAATTAAAAAATTCTCAATTCAACAAATATAATTTTGATAAGGATATTACGCACAAATAAATTGTAAATTGTACATAATATTCCAATTATTGTTTAGAGGAAATTGTGGCTAATATTTTTTTTAAGTTCTATTAATGATGAAGTTGAAGATGATTTAACACTACTTGAACTAGTCACGCGAAAGAAAGCATTGAATGCGACAACAACTCTTCACAACTTTTTATTGCAGTTGGAGACCTCAATGCCAGAACTTTGTGGGTGCAATTAGAAAAGTTAAAGATGAAATTGAATTAGATTTGAATTTTAAAAATAAACATATTATAATATATTTATACTTTAGCAAATTACCAAATAGTAATTGTAATATTTATAAATTATTAATTTATAGTTTTGATGGGACTTTTATATTTATAAAGGGGATCACCAAAAAAATATTATACTATTATCTTATCGAATTTGATAATTTTTTACATTGGCCCAAGTCGAGACCAGAAAAATTTATTATTTAATAAAATTTATTAATTTAAAAAGTATTAATTTATAAAGATTTTATTGTACTTTTCTTTAATTTTTTTTCTCTTTCAACCGTTTTATCACTTCTATCATATTTTAATCTATGATACACCTAATCATTTAAAATTTTAAATTTTAAAATAAATATTTTACATTTATATTTAATATGTATTTATGTATTCGATCTCAAATTAAAATAAGCTAAAATTTATATTTTATATTCGTATTTAACATATATTTATAAACAATTCATCTTGAATCAGAATAAATTAAAATTTGTAAATTTTGATATGTAATATGTCTAGTTATATTTTATATTCGTATTTAACCTTGAAAGTTGGACTCTAAAAATTTTAGCCCCTCAAGCGACAATGATATTCAACAAAATTGTCATTCACATGGCATTACATATATTATTAGTGAAGATAAAAAACTAATTATGATATCTTAACTTTGAGACAACACAATATCACTTAAGATAAAGAAATTGATGAAGAAAATGTAACCTTGAAAACGACATTTAATTACAATTTTAAACTATGCGCTCTCAATTAAAGGTGAGTAAAACTCGACTCAATTTGAAAAAAATTAAAATTTTCGACTCAAATCGAAGTAAAAAAAAACTTTATTCGTTTTAATTCGACTCGAAATTTCATAAAGTACTCAAATCGACTCGAAAAAATTTCAAATTAACTTCAATCTGTAAAATGAAAATCGAATAACTCGAAATTTTTAGTAATTATAGAGGTTAATTTCACATTTAACCCATGTAGTTTTATTTTCAGTCTATTCTTCTTCTTTTTTTATATTTTAATTTTCTTTTTTTATAATCTAGTCAAGTTTTAGATTCATTTTTTATTTAATAAAAATTTTATTTATATCTTTTATATTATGCTATTTGTTTTTAATTTTTGTATTTAATTTATCACTATTTTTTGTTCAGTCTTAATCTTACCTAGATAACAAAGAAGTTATTAATAAAACATGTAATTTAATAAAATGACATATTCATACTTAAGATATTTGATTGATGATAATAATAATTTAAATTTTTTTTTACACATGTAAAAAATAATATGAAGAAATATGTACGTAAATATAAAGAGAAAACTGTTTAAATTACAATCAAACTATATTATAGTATTATATAATATAATTAAAATTTGTACATGAAATCAAAAAATCGAATCGACTTGAATCAATTCGAACTCGCTAAAATCGAATCGAATCAAAAAATTTCAAGTTGTAAAATATGATGACTCAACTCGAATAACTCAAAAATTTTTTACTCGACTCGCTCGAACGCTCACCCCTACTCTCAACAAGGTCCGTTGGAGTATCACGAGCGATTGCTTAGATTCTCATTCAGACTATGGTATCTAAATTTAATTATTTTTTTAATTTTTTTAATTTATCAAATAAATAAATTAATTTAATAATAAAAAATAATTTTATTTTTTAAATAAATAAATAAAAATAATATATTTAAAATATTAAAATAATTATTTAAATTAATAAAATAAATAATAAGGTTGGAGATGGGCCTACTAAGGATGTTTCTTTTAATAGTTTTGATGTAGTCTATTATTCATTACCTTCTCCTGTAGTTGTCGAGGTTTTCTCGGAGGATATATTACATTAAATTCAAAGGTCATCGTTTTTAATATTTCTTATTATTCTAATATGCAATTTTTTTCCTTCATTTAAGATTAGAAAGGTTTTTAATGAGTCATATGAGAATAATCTCTTTTCCAAAGAAAAACTATTAAAAGAAATGAGAATATTTTTTTCTCTATTTTTTCTCTTTCTAGCATTCTACAACTTCTACCATATTTTAATATATGATATGCCTAGTTATATAATTTAAAATTTTCATTTTTCAAAATATATTTTATATATTTGTATTTGACATGTATTTATGTACCATCGACTTGAATTAAAATAAACTAAAATTTATAAAATTTGATATATCATATGTCAAGTTATATCATTTAAACGGACTCTAAAAATTTTAACCCCTCAAGCTACGATGACATTCAACAAAATTTTCATCTAACATGGAATTATATACATTATTAATGAAGATAATAAACTAATTATGATAGCTAAGACAACACTATATCACTGTTGAGAATAGTTTGTTAATTAGTTGCACAGTTAGTTTCATAGTTGGTTAGCTTAATTCTTTTTGTATATATATGTATGTTACCAAATCATTTATATGATCTCATGTGAAATAACAAATAATATTTTTCACATTCCTTTCTTAATATGGTATCAGTTTCAGGTTCTTTGGGTCTTTTCTTTCATTAAGCCAACTCTTTTTACGTTTTTCCTTTTCTGTTAGTCAGTTAGGGCTTTTTCTAAATTTTTTTTCCCTTTTTTCAACTTCTACCAACATGCCGTCCGATTCCACCACTGTTGCTTCTCTGCCACAGGATTCCGCCATCACCATCGACTACAATCATCCTCTCTAACTGCATCCTTATGATGCTCCGGGCACTGTTTTGGTTTCTCAACAACTCACTGGCATCGAGAACTATTCGATTTGGAGTCGATCGATCCGTATTGCTTTTCTGGCCAAGAATAAGCTTGGATTTCTTGATGGTACTTGTAAGCGAACGGATTTTGATGCTTCTCTTCAGTCTCAGTGGGACCGCTGCAATGCAATCACTTTTTCCTGGATCCTCAATGCCGTGAGTTCTGACCTTTCTGTTGGGGTTGTTTTCTCCTCTAGCACTACGCTTGTTTGGCAAGACTTGAAAGAACGATTTCACAAGATTGATGGTTCCCGTATATTCTTCCTTCATCGAGAAATTACTATGCTTCAACAAGGTGATTTATCGATTTCTGCTTACTTCACTCGTCTCAAGTTGCTTTGGGATGAGTATTCTGCTCTTGTTCCTTTTGCACCCTGCGATTGTGAACAATCACAATCCAATTTGTTGCTCCTCACTCAGCAACATTTATTTCAATTTCTCAATGGATTGAACGAAACGTACTCGATAGTTCGAAGCCAATTATTGCTAATGCAGCCGTTGCCAACAGTTAATCGTGATTATTCCATGCTTATCCAGGAAGTGTCTCAACGTTTGCATCTTTCTGGGGTTTCTTTGTTACCTAATGCATCAGGTAATTGTTCTGCGTTGTTTTCTAATGCTGTCGGTAGTTCCAACTCTTCTATACGCCGACGTTTTTCTGGTACTTGTTCTCATTGTGGAATTAAAGGCCACAAACGAGATTCTTGCTATCGCCTAATTGGATTTCCGGCCGATTTTAAGTTTGGAAAAAAGAAAGGAGTTCCGGCTGCTATAACTGTTCATTCGGATTCTACTCCAATTGATACTCTGTCACCACTTTCTTCTATCGATTCTTTGCTGGCTCCTCCCGTGTTCACTAAGGATTAGTATGATCAGATTTTAAGCCTTCTTAATAAGCCTTCTTCCAATGATGCGACTGTGAACTTAGCAGGTACTGATTCAAGTTGTTTGCCTGCTACTTCTTTTGTTTCTTGGATTTTGGATACTGGAGCAACTGACCATATACTCTCTGATTTCAAATGCTTGCTTGGTCCTATTCCATGCCTTTCTAATTCTCGGTTTGTTCATCTACCTCATGGTAAATCCGTTCCCATAATTCATTGTGGTTCTGTTTCTCTGGCACCTGGTCTTTTATTGCACAATGTTCTTTATGTTCCCCATTTTACTCACAATTTATTATCCATTTCTAAATTGGCTTCTGACTTAAATTGTGCAGTTCTCTTTTACCCTGATTTTTGCCTACTACAGGATCTATCAACTGGAAGGATGATGGGATTGGTAAACGGTCTGGAGGTCTTTATTTTTTTCAGTCTGGTTTGAACAATTTTTCCTTGTTATGTTCTACCACATCTTGTATGCATTCCGCTTCTACAATTGTTAATAATACTTATGTTTCTGTTAATAAAGAATCTATAGTTTGGCATTCTCGTTTTGGCCATGCACCTTTATGTGTGTTGCACAAATTACCGGCTTTTCATTCTATTTTGTTTGATCCTGGTAGTGTTTCTCATTGTTCTGTTTGTCCTCAAGCTAAGCAAACCAGGTTGCCTTTTCCTATTAGTCATTCTAGGTCTGCCAACCTTTTTGATCTTATTCATATAGATCTATGGGCTCCTTATCGTGTCTCTACACATTTTGGTCATCGTTTCTTTTTAACTATTGTTGACGATAAGTTTCGGATGACATGGGTATACTTGTTGAAGCTTAAGTCAGATGCTCTTCTTTCCCTTGAAGGTTTCTTTGCTATGGTTCAGACCCAATTTCATGTTGTTATCAAAACTATTCGCAGTGACAATGGCGGTGAATTTTTCAATTCAGCTTGTTCTTCTTTTTTTAACTTCTTAGGGGTTATCCATCAGAGTTCCTGTGTACATACACCACAGCAAAATGGTGTTGCAAAACGTAAGCATCGACATCTCTTAAAAGTTGCTCGAGCTCTTTGTTTTCGTTCTAATGTTCCTCTTAAATTTTGGGGAGATTGTGTTCTTACTGCTTGTTACATCATTAATAGGCTTTCAACTGTGACACTTTGTTGGAAATCTCCTTTTGAATTGTTATATCAAAAACCTCCTAATGTTTTTCATTTTCGGATATTTGGTTGTTTGTGCTATGCAACAAATACTTTTCCTTCTGATAAATTTTCTGCACGAGCCATTGCTTCTGTTTTTGTTGGTTACTCTACTACCAAGAAAGGTTATATTTTGTTTAATTTTGCCTCTAAAACTTTTTTTGTTAGTAGAGATGTTCATTTTCATGAAGATGTTTTTCCTTTTAATTTTCCTGTCCAATCTTCTTCAGTTTTTTTTTTTCTTCTCAATCATCTATTTCAGATTCTGATTTTCTTCATATTCCTCCTTCATCTACTTTACACAACGAGTTGCCTCATGTTCCTCCTGCAACTAATGATCTTCATGATAATTCTGTTCCTAATGCCTCTCCTGTTAATGATCTCCCTAATAGTATTGTATCTAATGATAGTATTTCTAATGATAGTAATGATTTCCATGATATTCCCGCTTCTGATATTAATGCTTCTGCAAGTATTCCCATGGCACCTACTATACCTTTTGTTCCTAGAAGGTCTTCTCGAGTTTCAAAACCCCCTGGTTGGCTTCAGGATTATAGCTCGGTTTACCATCCCTCTCCTTCCAGTAATTCTATTATTACTACTATTCATTTACCTTTTCATACGCAATCTTTTCTTTATTCTATTTCTGCTGTTTCTGAGCCTCTTTCTTATTCTAAGGCCCTTCAAATCCTCTCTGGGTTAAGGCAATGGAAGAAGAACTTCAAGCTTTGCAATCTAATAGAGTACTTGGTCTGTTGTATCTTTACCATCTGACAAGATTCCCATTGGCTGCAAATGAGTTTACAGAATCAAATATAAGGCTTCTGGTGAGGTTGAACGTTACAAGGCTCGACTTGCAGCTAAGGGTTATAATCAACAAGAAGGGATTGATTACAGTGATACTTTTTCTCCAGTAGTTAAAATGGTTACCGTAAGGACTGTTCTTGCTCTTGCTTCTATTTTTCATTGGTCTATTTGGCAAATGGATGTGTATAATGCTTTTCTTCAAGGTTACTTGGATGAAGAAGTCTACATGCAACTTCCCGAGGGTCTTTGTAGTCAGGGGGAAGGTCTAGTTTGTCGACTACAAAAGTTCTTGTATGGCTTGAAGCAGGCCTCAAGACAATGGAATATAAGGTTGACTGAGGCCTTGTTAACTGTCGGTTTTATACAAAGTAAACATGATTATTCTTTGTTTACTAAGAAGCAAGGGGATGATATAGTGGTCTTATTGATTTATGTGGATGATCTTCTTATAACTGAAAGTAATGATAAAATGATAGAAGATTTGAAGACAAGCTTGCATAGAAATTTCAAAATAAAGGATTTGGGTGAACTCAAATACTTCCTTGGGATAGAAGTTTTGAGATCAAAAAAGGAAGTTGTTCTCGATCAACGCAAGTATGCAATGGAACTTATTAAAGATACTGGTCTTGAAGGTTCAAAGTCTGCTTTAACTCCTTTAAAGCGGAATTTAAAGCTAACTACTCTTGAATATGATGAAGGAATTGAGAAAGATGAAGATGATAGTGTCATTGAAGATAGGACAATTTTTCCAAGATTAATTGGACGATTGATCTACCTAACTCATACAAGGCCAGACATTACTTATTCTGTCCATCATCTTAGTCAATTTATGCAGCAGCCCAAAAGACCTCATATGGATGCAGCATTGAAAATAGTGAGATATGTGAAGAAAGAACCTGGTAAAGGATTATTCTTTCCTTCATCAACAGAATGTCAAGTTCAAGCTTTTTGCGATGCTGATTGGGCATCTTGTCCAATGTCCAGAAAATCGGTTACTGGTTTTTGTATCAAGATTGAAGGTTCTTTGATTTCTTGGAAATCTAAAAAACAAAATACAGTAGCTAAATCTTTAGCAGAAACTGAATATCGAAGTATGACAGTGACAACAGCAGAATTAGTTTGGTTGAAAGGACTCCTTGAAGAATTAGGGGTGAAAGAGTTAAAGCCTATGACATTGTTTTGTGACAACAAAGCAACTCTCCAAATAGCAGCCAATCCAGTGTATCACGAGCGCACAAAACATATAAAAATTAACTGTCATTTTGTACGAGAAAAGATCAAAGAAGGACTTGTAAAGACAGAGCATGTATCTACGACAGAACAACTAGCTGATATAATGACTAAGGCTCTCAGTTCACAGCAGCATGAATACTTAGTCTCCAAGTTGGGAGTCAAAAATATTTTAACTCTCCAACTTGAGGGGGAGTGTTGAGAATAGTTTGTTAATTAATTGCATAGTTAGTTTCATAGTTGGTTAGCTTAATATTTTTCACATTCCTTTCTTAATAATCACTCATGTTGCAAAACTAATGAAGAAAATGTAGCCTTGATTAGACATTCAACTATAATTTTATACTATTTGCTATCAACACTTTGAATATAAGAGTGTATCTTAAGCGATGGTTTAAGGCCTTTAATCAATTTAGGATCTTCAAATTTAATTATTTATATTTTTAATTTATATAATAAAATTAATTAATCTAATGGTAAAAAAATAATTTTATATTTTTAAAAATAAATCCAACAATTAAAATGATGTGTTTAAAATATTAAAATAATTATTTAAAGTAAAAAAAATGAATAAAATGCTCAAGCCCCTTTTTACCGTCCTTTTTTACGTCAAAACACAGAAAAATTAAATTCCAAGCAATAATTCTTAATTCTAAATCATAAATTCTAAACTCTACATTAATACCTTAAACCTTAATTTTAAATCATAACTCTAAACTCTAAACATATCATTTTACTGTTGGGGATAAATATGAGCACCAAAAAGAGACAATGAATTTCTTTTCCTAATAAAATATGTTCTTTATATAAGAATTCATTTTTTATTTTTACCCAGGACCCTAAAAATCTCTAAGACAATCTTAACTTTAAACCATAAACCCGTTAATTTAAAATGTAGACCCCAATAAAAATTCGGTTAGAAGGTAAACGATTTGCATCCCACACCCGCTCACTATGCGACATGTGGAAACTATGGTCTTCCAAGGACTACAATCACTTTTATATAAATATTTGCTTGAGTAGGGTGATATTAATGATAGTCTCCTTAGCCAATCTTAAACTCCATTATGGAACAATGTTAGTAGTAATTTAAAGTTAACAAGAGTACACTCTTTCAAAGTTGATTCTCTTGATATTTAAATTTCGAAAATTTACAGCCCCTCAAGTAACAATGACATTCAACAAAACTGCCATTTCACATGACATTATATACTTTATTAGTGAAGATAATGAAACTAATGAAGATAGTTTAACCTTTGGATGGACTACAAGTAGTTGTGACAATTTTGTGCTACATTGAATCGTAAAGTTTATATGATAAGGATTCAAATTGGCTACCATGTAATAATTTCAACAATATTCAAGCATATGTCAACCACGAAATTGACATTTCCTAATGACACCATCGACAAGCCATTATGTTATTATCGGGGCCTATAATGGCCAATACAAGGAGAAATTTGGCTATAGAAAGCTTAAATTGGATTTAAAGAAAGCAAATACAGATATAGCAATCAGTACCTATCCTTCACGATCAGGTATGGTTAACAACACAAGAGCTCCTACTTAAATTTCATTGTTGTAACTGTCAAAAAAAAAGGGGGGAAAGGAGTTGATGAGTGTGCAGGGTTGTCATACCTGTATTTTATTCGGATACTTTCAAATAAGCAATAATAATCATAAATAATAAATAATGCATCAAAATTTGAAAGGTAGTTCATAAGTAATAAAAGTTTAATTTATTGTACATTACAATTGCCCAAATACTCAAATAATATAAAAAAGCCCATTTACAAGCCCAAACTATTTTAATACCAGTTTTTCCCGCTCAATTTTAGTATTTCACCAAAGAAACACAGTTTATTTTTTCCGCTTAATCAGTGCCATGTGTCATCCTGTCATTGGTCTGAATCCATTTCCTCGGATTATGATTTTGTTAACTTCAACGGCCTAATCCCTATAAATAAAGAGAAAAAAGTTGTCAAATCTAATGATCGAAAATTAATTAGTACCTTAATTAATTATAAAAATAAAAAAATATATAATGTAAATAAAATAAAATCAAAAGTTTCTAGGACCGATGTGATTAGGGCGTCATTGAGGTTACGGAAAGTAGGGTTTCGATTAGATTAGGCTAAAGTAAAGTTCGAACATAAATTTTATTTAATTTAGAGTTATTTTTGAAATTTTTGAGGTTTTTTGGTCTCCGACAATGGAAGACGATAGCCGGAGAGTTGGGGAAGATGATCGGATTTTAGCTCTTAACTCAGACTAGTTCTATTGCCGAATCTAATGCAAGCTGGCTAGCGCGATCAACTTGACCAAGGTGGAAAGATTGCCCGAGGTAACCGATAGGCGAGCTGTGAGCTTAGCCCTCTTTTTCCATTAGACTGATTTATAGGGCCTAGTTTTGAATGTTAACCGAGCCAAACCAAAGCCCTATTGGCTTAAGATTCGTGACAAAGAGCGGTAGAAACTGGAGCTTTTGGTTCGAGAAAAAGGGGATCCCTCGGGTAGGCGTCTGCCGATTCGTATGGGGATTAGGGAAAAATTGGGAGGGAGCAAGAAGGAAAGCAAATTCAGAGCAAGCAGGGGACTTTTCATCAGTATCAACTCAACAACTGACAAATAGTGGATGTTGATCAAAGTTGGGGGTGCACATGAATCACACAGCAGAGGTTGTAGCGTTGTATTGCCAGAATTCTTTATGTTCTTGGTGTTCTTCACAGAACATGAAAAACACTATACAAAATGTCTAGTTTTGATCCATAAAATTTATTTTTTTGGGGTTCTATTGTGTTTGGGGAGATTCAAACAAATGCTCCTTAAAAAAAACTAAAAAAGCCTAACCGGTCAATTTATGTACATAATTAGTTACGAAATGTGTACACAATTTCTTACAAAAACTGTAAAAAAAATGATAAATACATAAATTATTATAAACGTAAGGATTTATGTATATACATAAACCCTTACAAATATTGTAAGAAAAACGGTATATATATAAAATGTTACAACGTAAGGATTTATGTACATACACCTACGATTATACATAAATTGTTACAAATATTGTAAGGATTTGTGTAAGTACATAAATCCCTACAAAGTATAAACAAATGCTTACAAAAACCGTAAGGAAAAATGTATGTACACAAATCCTTACAACTTCTCACCATTAACTAAAGGAGGCCATCCAAGGGTAAGGATTTGCGTACATACACAATTGGCTACGAATATACATAATATGGCACAAAAATGGTAAGTATTTCTGTATGTACATAAATCCTTACAAAATATACACAAATGCTTAGGAAAATCATAAGGAAAAAGGTATGTACACAAATACTTACAACTTTTCACAATGAGCTAAAGGAGGCCATCCAAGGGTAAGGATTTGTGTACATACACAATTGGCTACGAGTATACATAATATGACACAAAAATGGTAAGGATTTGTGTATGTACACAATTTCTTACAAAGTATACGCAAATGCTTATGAAAACCGTAAGGAAAAAGGTATGTACACAAATCCTTACAACTTCTCACCATGAGCTAAAGAAGGCCTTCTAAGGATAAGGATTTGTGTACATACACAATTGGCTATGAGTATACATAATATAACACAAAAATGATAAGGATTTGTGTATGCATACAATTCCTTACAAAGTATACATAATGCTTACGAAAACCGTAAGGAAAAATGTATGTACACAAATCCTTACAACTTCTCACCATGAGCTAAAGGAGGCCAATGGTAAGGATTTATGTACATACACAATTGGCTACGTGTATACATAATATGGCACAAAAATGGTAAGGATTTGTGTATGTACACAAATCCTTACAAAGTATACACAAATGTTTACGAAAATCGTAAAGAAAAAGGTATGTACACAAATCCTTAGAACTTCTCACCATGAGCTAAAGAAGGTCATCCAAGCGTAAGGATTTGCGTACATACACAATTGGCTACGAGTATACATAATATGGTACAAAAATGGTAAGGATTTGTGTATGTACACAATTCCTTACAAAGTATACACAAATGCTTACGAAAACTATAAGAAAAAAGTATGTACACAAATACTTACAACTTTTCACCATGGGCTAAAGGATACCATCCAAGGGTAAGGATTTGTGTACATACACAATTGGCTACGCGTATACATAATATGACACAAAAATGGTAAGAATTTTGTGTATGTACACAATTCCTTACAAAGTATACTCAAATGCTTACGAAAACCGTAAAGAAAAAGTTATGTACACAAATCCTTACAACTTTTCACCATGAGCTAAAGGAGGCCTTCCAAGAGTAAAGATTTGTGTGCATACACAATTGGCTACGGATATAAATAATATGATACAAAAATGGTAAGGATTTGTGTATGTACACAATTCCTTACAAAGTATACTCAAATGCTTACAAAAACCGTAAAGAAAAAGTTATGTACACAAATCCTTACAACTTCTCACCTTGATCTAAATGAGTCCTTTCAAGGGTAAGGATTTGTGTACATACACAATTTTCTACGAGAATACATAATATAGTACAAAAATGGTAAGAATTTGTATATGTACACAAATCCCTAAAAGGTATACACAATTGGTTATAAAAACTGTAAGGAAAAAGGTATGTACACAAATCCTTACACTTTCTTACCATGAGCTAAATGATATCGAAACAACTATATAACTCTTTCGAAACGTCTTCTTTCTGGAAAAAATGGTATCAAAACTATGAAGGATTATATCGAAACCTCTCTAAAAACTTAAGAATATTCATCGATAATAAGAACATGATTTCGGTACCTTTTAGAGTGGTATTTAAACGCCTTGGAAAAATAATTGTTTTGGCTTTGAAAATGCTTAAGGAAACTAATGTTGGGTTATTGTTCTAACCTAAAAAAATTCTCCCAGTTGTTAATTAAGTATGGATTATAAATATTTTTATAAAACGATCCTTTAACATTTTTGTTATATTAAAATCCAATTTTGTCTTACCCTTATTGATATAACACAACCCAAAATAAATTACAAACAAAACTCCCTTTTTTGTTAGATATGTGCATAGGTTTAAAAATTATGTTTTAAAGACTTTCTTTTTTGTTAAATCAAAATCAAATAGATAAAGAAATATATAAAATATAAAAATTAAGAAATCAAGCAAGACTAATATAAAATTTAAACTCATAACCCATACCAAAAATACTATTTTGTGCAGAACCTAATCCTAGCATCATACTTCACTTCAGAATACAAAATAAAATTACCTAATTACATTTGTTGAACGGTAACACACCTACAAGCTAATTTTCAGCTGTTCATAATCCATAAATCTAAAAAAATCAACTAAAAAATACATTAGAGCTTTTCAAACAAATTGAAATCCACATATAAATTACTTGTGGTCATTGAAGTAAACAAAATAGCTCTAAAAGAATATAAATTCTAAAGGTACTCTTTTTTACAAAATTATGTTTTCGAGTATTGCCTTTCGAGTTTAGGGTCCATGATCTGACCAAGTCTCCTAGGTTCATTCAGTATCGGTCGTGCCCACTCCACTAAATTTTATTCCCTCGGTTCGTCTCTTGTCTAAAGATCCCCTCTTCGTTAATAACTCCAAAAGTACAACTCCAAAGATATAAAAATCACTCATTGTCATCAAATGACCAAAACAACAACATATAACAATCGGTTTTTAGACAACCTAAACATCAAAAACATAACCAAAACATGAATATGAATCAAAATTCCCTAATATGTCATGATATCATATGAAATGAAAATCGACACTGATAAGTTCTTAAAATAGTTATTATTTTGTGCTTAATTACTCCTTGGTTTGATGAAATTGTTACTGATCTTATTATTTTTCGTATCTCTTTGTGCAGGACTCTAAATCTGAAAAATGGGCTTAAATGGTCGATTTCTTAAGTTTTTTTATTTTCTGAATCGGGTTTAGATTCGTGGGCTCAACTTTGGGCTTGAAATCTGACGTGACCTTTTGTTAGCAGCTTCTAGAAGATGACGTCAACAAGCGCGTGATAGCTTATTAGCGTTCTAGATAGCTTATCAGTCGCGTTTTGAAGTTTAAATTAGGATTTATCTCTTTGTAATTTGAATTTAAATATTTTTAGGATTATTTTAGATTTATCTCTTATTTTTAGGGTTTGTAAAAGGCTATAAATACCCACCCTGAGTAAGCCTAGAACTCATCTCTCAATTTCTCTTTTAATTCGAAATTCCTTAGGTTATTTTCTTCTCTTATTTTCTTTCTTTATTTTTCTTTTTTTTTTTTACTTTATTTTTATGTCGAGCATAATTTCTTCCATAATTATGCTCGGCTAAATTTTTATTAGCCAAGGGAAGCGATGACTCGATCAAAACGTGAGGATTGAAAAGCACACAAATAACTTCGTCTTTTTATTTTTTTTTAAAGTTTTCTTTAGAACTTATTTTTTTCTAAATTGATTTCAAAACTAAAAATTGACTTTGGTCAAGATTTTAATTTAATCATTTATGTAGGAAGAATGATCGGCTATTGAAGTAATCTGACTTCCTGGGAACACACTTAGCAAATTGATTGGTAAATCGAAAACTAAAGATTAGATCAGTTATTATTAAAATAACATAATCCAAGTCGGCTTTTGAGATTTAAATGATTTTTCTACAAACATTGAGTTGGTAGATTAATCCATGAAACCAATATCAAAGATAGACTTGGGTATTCGGTTTAGAAGTTTTGCTTCAAGGATTGAACCTTGAAAGCTAAGTGCCGACATAAAATCCCGAAGTAAAAACAATTTTTCGATAATCTATTTAATTCAAGTCAAAGCAAAAGCCTAAGGCTAGTTTTTATTTTATTAAATCATTCTTTTTATTTCATCCTTAATTACTTAGTTTTATTTCGACAACTTCCCCCTTTTTTACTCAAATATTATTTGATCAACCTTCTTGGATCACTAATTAAACAGAGCACAATCAGGAAGTTTCTAGTCCATGTGGGATCGACCCTTACTTCTCTTTTACTACATTTAATTTCCTATTTATTATTTGAGAATAAAGAATTATTTTTGACACTATACGACGCGTATCAGACACAACAATATAAAATATTAAAAATAGCATCATTGAGTGTATCATGTGAAATGAAATTGCACAACAATATCGAAGTATAATGACCAATTACATGTGTGTGTTTAATGTGCAAGATTTATGTGCCACACGATTTGTGCAAAATTTATGTGCCACACGATTTGTCTCTCGTAGTATGTATACAATAAGATAAATAAAAATCCCATGTCCCCAAATCATATTTTCTTCCATATCCTTTTGATCTCGAAGGATATGAGCATATTCAATGATTTTTTTTGAGATATGTAAGGTTGATTTTGTATTACCTGCAAAAGCCTTGATTAATTCATTTACCTTTAAATTTGGCAGCAAGTTGAACACATCCTGCAGTTTAAGCATGGAAAACAGTAACAATAGTGAGGCAGACATTAACCACCCCAAATAGGCTCAAAATTATATACAGTTGTAAATATTCCGAATAAATCAGGTAAAAAAGTTCAAGGAAATTTATGCAGTCAAGTACTGAAACTTAAATTTCACAACTACAAATTTTTTTTAACCTTGATTTCAACTAACACTAAAATTAGTTCACCTATAAGTGGTACAGTATTTCATGATTCAGTGGAAGCTTCTCATCAATAACAAGATCAAGGTAAGACTGTATCTCTCTTAACCTTACATCCAAATCCTTTAAAGCTGTGAGTTTTTTAGTTACCTGCCATTAAGATCAAGGTGTATCTGTTTGTTAAAATTCTTTCACAAAAACAAAGCTTTAGTACTAGCTATAATTGAAAAAAAATGAAGACAAAAAAACCTCAATTGAAAGTGTACTAATGGTTGTATATTTAACATCCCTAAGTAAGTGCTCCACTCCTGTTTGTGGGTAAAAATTGAGTTATATTGTAAGAAAATGAATGGTCCACAAATCCAATAAATAAGAATTATTCAAAAAGGGCAACTTTCAAGGAAGATAAAATTTCATCTACTAACATATCAATCTCCTCAATTTCATGAGCAGCAATTTCACAAGTAAAAACTCCTTACAAAAAGATCATAGCTAGTTCACATTTAGGCATATTAAAATAGCATATTAAAATATCAGGATTAAAATACACGAAAAGATTCATATATGAGTTCGTACCAAGCACTTACTTTCAAGTTAAAATAAAATAGCTTACTACAGCAGTATAATATGAAGAATGCAAGATAAGTTTAGGAAAGAAATACTTACTGTTGCTGGGCAGCTAAATCAATGTGAACTTTCAGAGGAGCAAGGGTAGGGGACTCCACAAAGTGAAGATTAGGATCGCTAAGATCATCCACATGTCAGAAAATATAATCATTAGGAATCAATCAAAGCATTGCAACCTAGAAACATTTTCACGTGAAAGAGAGGGAAAGCTGGATTACCCTGCAAGCTTCCTGGTAAGGTACAAGACTTCTCAAAATTGTAATTGCTCTTGGCCGAAATTTCATAGTACTACAGATTTTAGACAACAAAGTTCTTATGCTGTTGTACAACCAAAAAGAGATCCATATATGATCAAGGTTGAAAACTTCAACATACCTACAGAGATCACGGTGCCATGTAGGAACATTCTTGTAAGTTAAGCAGGCAGTAACTTCAGATGATCAAGACAGGATTTGAGACATAGCTGCAACACCAAAGATACTTGATTAAAAAGACTGGACTACAAAATGAAGTAAGAAAACAGTATAAGAAATAACAATTAATAGAATCTTACTTATGAAATAATCTATGAATGTCTATATCATTTTTCCCGTAATTTTGGGCCATTACTATACCAACCAACATGTTTCTTGGCTAAAACAATTATCAAAACAAATCCAGAGATACAAAACATTAAATGAACAGCTTAAACAAGAAAGAAAAGAATAGATAAACTACAAGCAGCATATACTCTATAATGAGAAATTAGTTAACAACTTCAAATTATAATCCAACATTCTGGTCTAAAAACCCTAAAACTCAAACTAATCTAAAATACTTAAAATTAAAAAAGTATAATTCATCTCAATTAGCATTAAAGATAAGAACATGAGTTTCCCCTAGACATCATTTATTAAAGCAAACAAAACAGATCTAGAACAAAATTCAAAAAATAAAAGGGAGAAACCTGCATAGTTGTTGCTGACATCGACGGTGCCTTTGGAGGAAGAACCAAGGAGAACTCCGACAACGCGATTGTAGTTGTCGACGATGCTTAGAAGAACCAAAGGATGAATTATTATCTTAGGTCGAGAAATTGAAGAAGAAGCGCTTTGAGAAGAGGAGATTATCTGGGAGGAAGGAGAGATTTTTAATTTTTTTAAGTGCTGGTAACCGAAAAAGAAAGTTACCTTTATTTATTTTTTTAATTGAACGGTCAAGATCAATTTGAGATCATCCAATGGGCTTTTTTAGGCGTTTTTTAAAGGGTTTTTTTTAGCCACTCCCATTGTGTTTGTGTAGAGAGAACAGAGAGAAAATGGTTGAAGAAAGAGAGTGAACAATAATAAAACAAATGAGGGGTTAGATATGATTTTGGGATTTTAAAGAACGTTCTAAATGGCATTGTTTTTATGCTGAGTTGGGTTGACCTGTGCAGCCTATTCGGGTTAAGTTAGGATCTGCGCTCTGTTGTTAGTTTGGGGAAATTCTGTTTTAAATCCCTAGAATTTTATTGCTGACCTCATTTTAGTCACCCTTTTTTCATAATAAGACCATTAAGCTTTGTTTTTCTTTCAATTATGTCCATTAGATTTCATAATTGGGCTTTTGATTCCGTAATTCTTGCATTTGGGTCATTTAGGCTTTGTAATTGAACATTACGGTTTTTTACTTTTTTAATTCAGTCACAACATAATGAAATTGATGCTGTTAAGCAATTGTTTCTTTATTTTAGCTTTCGATTTAAATTATGTTTAATTATCTCATGTATGTATATGTGATTAATGTCATATTAGGATGTATTATAGATAATTAAAAGCATATATCATTTAACTAGATTCAGGCCTTTTAAATTAGACGTTTTTAATTAAATTTAATAATTAATTTAGATAATTAGAGTAATTTAACGAGTATTAAATAGAACATTTGGGAGTCTAATTTGAGTAATGTCCGAATTTAACCGTTATTCGAGGAGTTTCTAAAAAAAATCGATGCACATGATCATGTTAAAATTAATTAAATAATTTAGACAATAAATTAGAGCATAACTAAGGCTAATACTTAAAACAATCAGATAATAGTAGATTATTGAATATAATATTCGAAATCTAAATATAGACGATGCCACAATGTAACCAAGAGTGTCACATAAATTTTGAATTAAATAATATTCAAATAATAAATTATTATAGCTTTTTAGTTTAGGAACTTAAAATTAACAAGACCATAATTAATCATGCATTATTCTTCTGTATAGACACTATTCTTTTGGAATATAAATAAAAGTGCCCTAATGAAATTGAGTATTTCTATTTTATATTCAAATCAAAAGAGTATTTTCTATATGAAAAAATATTTTCATTTTAAATATAATTTCAATAAATAATTAAGAATAAACTTATATTTGAATTGTCATTATTATAATTGCCAAACATATCACATGAAATACGAGATACCTATATCGGGCTTTTATAAGGGTGCTAATCCTTCTCTATGGACTTCAAAACTCAATTCTTTTCAAAATGATTCTCTGATTTGTTTTAATGGTGTTTAGCTTATCAAAGTGGTTGTTGGTGACTCTAACTATTTTTATCAAATAAAAGATAAAATTAATTTTTTTTGTAATTAATTAAAGAAAAAAATGTTTAAACATAAAAATTACAATTTTCAAGATTGAATAACTAAAATAATAAAATACCGGTTTTTTAAAAAATAATTGTTAACCTTTTTTTTTATACCCAATTAAAAATAGTCACGAGAATAATGAACAATTATATTTAGCAAGGAGAGATTTCCAATCATAAAAATACTTTCTACAGGAAGGTAAGAAATAAAGCAGTGTAGTTTAGGAAAAATTATTTTATGGACCGGTTTTATCACGTTATTTATGATTTTTATCCACTAAAAATTAATCAATTAATTTTATATTTTTTATATTATTTTTTTCTAATTAATCTTTATGTAACTACCCACTATCTATTTATATGGTAATAAAAAAGTGAAAATTCACTCTTATAAAAAATATATGAAAATTATAAAATTAGTTAATTAATTTTTAGTGGTTAGGTATCATGGATGACATGATAAATCTAATTCAAAGCATAATTTCTCGGGGGAGAAGCTCAGTAGGGAAAACTATAAGTGACGAGGTGGGAAGCCGAAGACATTTCAAACCGAAGATAAGTATATATATCAGCATGCAAGTGCCGGGATATATTTAACCAACATGTTTCCGAGCTGAGAATTAGACATGTGATATTCATTGTATTTTTATTTTAGAGCAACTAGTTTTTTATATAACTGTTCAACTTGTAAAAAAATTTTAACAAAAACTTCAAAGTGCATTTATTGTGAAAAATATATGCAAATAATCAAATTAACATTCATTCCTATTACTTTTCAAATAATTTGCTATCCAGCTAAAAAATGATACAAAGAATCCAATAAAAGAAAATTCATATTTTAGAGGTAATAATATTCGAACAGGTAAGATTTGATAAACAAGAACAGAGTTATTTACAAAGTATAGAGCACAATTGATCATACTAAAAAATACTCACTATACGAAAAGATTTTGATTTTTTGTAGGTCTAGTTACTCAGGTAAGGATTTGTAGTTTTCTTAAAGAATCAATAGCGCGTCGAGTCTTAACAAGAAGGCGGTAACTACTTTCAAAGATGCTATCTCTCAATCGCATCTGGTCCAAACACTTTTCAAATTGGTACTAACCATAAAAACCAAAAAATTACCCCAAATGACACTCTCCACTCATCCTCTAAAACCGCAGAAATATGAGGACTTCACACCCTTTACTATAACATCTCCTTCTTAACGTGCCATTTCAGCTAATGACTCATTTGAATGGGAAATAAAAACTATCAGATAATGAAATTTGAAAGTTCAATGTTGATGGTGCTCACAATTCGTCAGATGGTAAAACATCTAGTAAAGGTAAAATTAGAGACTCAATTGGTCTCTAGATTATTGAATTTTCGAAGTACATTGGGTGTTGTTTTGTTATTAAAGTCAAGTTTTGGGCGGTTCTTGAAGGACTACATTGTGCCTTGTGTATGAATGCAAGAAAGATTATGATTCAGTCTAACAATTTAAATGTTATCAGTATCTTACGAAATAACAAAACTAGTCCATCTTTTTCTCTTATTTGTTCCATTATAAATATTATGCAAGAACATGTATTTCACGAAGGTAATATGGTAGTGGATGAGATGACTAAGTTGTGCTCTTGGGATTGTTTTGAGTTGTGTTTATTTTTGCAACCTCCAGATGAGGTCCTTGTTATCTTGCATGTTGATATTGATTAATGTTATTGTCTTTGTTTGATTTTTTTTCGGGTTTATTTTGTATGTATTTTTACAATATTACTATAGGTGTTTTCCCCCTCCAATTTAGGTTAAGGAGGTTTTTAATGAGTCTCATAGTAGTATCTACTATTTATAAAAAAAATCTTTTTGTAAAAAATATTAGAATTGACCCCACTTGATTTATTGAGTTATGAGATCAATAATATTTATTAAAATGATATGAGAATTTCATATACACCATATTCTACTTTGACACTACATTATAAAATTTTTGGTTTCATCACTGTTGAAAAATACCTAAGGAAATGAACGGAATCATATTCCCACTATTTTGAAAAAAAAATGTTATTGTTAGTAATAATTATTTTATCCCAATGGGAATCACTACAAACAAAATATGAGAATAAGATTTAGAATAGATTATTACCCTTGGTAATGATCTCTTACGTGAACCAAACTTTTTAATTGTTTGAATTTCTATTTTACATACAATAAACAATCATCGATTCTATTTTAAAATATCAAATCGAACAAAATTAATCATTTTATACTATTGTAAGTGCATCACATTCTGGTAATTTAATATCATTGTACAAAAGATTAAAGGTTGCTCACACCAGGCCTCAATTGTAAAATTTCAAACCACTTGAAATATGTGAAACTCTTGTGCAGAAAGAAGGAACAATCTCCAGAAACATTCCACAAATTAAAACCACTTGAAGAATAATGCAGGTAGCTAACCCATTTACCTCGAAAACGATTCGAATCGGTTAAGATCAGCATAAAACAACTACAAGCCAAACTATCAGCAACCATAGTTGATATGAGAAACTAACTTGCATTTATATAATAACCCAAACCCAATAAGTGCTTTTCTGCCTTAAGTTGCACAGGCAAGCAATTAGTTGAAGGAAAAACACAGACAAGCAGTTGTTGCCAATGGTTGGAGTTGTGTTTTTACAAGACATCAACACATGATCATAATAATAACAACAGCTCCCATATTCAACCTCAAATTACATTTATACTAGCACTGGAGATATTGAGCTCTCTATACACCTACACATCATGATATGCAATGCAGCCTATTAGATCCAAAAAATAAAAGAACTCATAACTAATAGATTCCAAATTCATTAAAACAACCAAAATTCAAACATGTTTCTCGTATTTACGAAACAGGCAGAAGACATATATGGAGGACAAACAAGAATAGCATTATTGAAAAACCTAATAAGACAATATAGTCGACATAAGTTACACATCAAGAGAACAAATCCCATGAAATCTTACCCCTTCTCGTTGTAGTTTCTTGTCGATCTTCATGCTCAATATCAACTATCAAGTTGATGTGTCTTCAGCTGGCCGACGCACTATATGTTCCTCGTGCTCTGACCTTCCATTGATTGGAACCAAGTTCTCAATATAAGCAATAATGTAAATGGCCAAATTAGCATGGATGCCAAGATGTTTAAGCTCTTGTGTGGAGGGGTCAAACAACACAAGTTCATGATCCGGGGTCTCGAGAAACAGTTCACCATGTTTTCAAAACCTCAATGGTCTCTTAACTCCAGAAACAGATTCAATACTGAATTGTTTAGTCCATGATCCATTCATAACCCATATATCAAAAGACTTGTCAGTTCCTAGCAAAGGATAAACAATAACACCAAGCAATCCTTTATACTCCAAAACTTGGCCAACATAAAACCTACCAAATTCAGGCAATGGTAAAGTTGAAAACTTTTCATTAACCATATCAAATGAAAGAAAAAGGTAATCAAAACTCCCACTAGCCTGCCAATAATAATGTCCATTTATATAAATATTAAACTCAGGAAGACCATCATAAGGATAAACATCAGGAGCTGAAATTTCCTTCCAAGAATCACTTTTAAGAGAATACAACTCAACTTGGTGATTCCAATTAGGAATTCTGCTTACATCCTCCTTATGTTCAAAATAATTAGTAACAAATCTTACAACTTTATAGTCATCAGTTTGAGAATCAAACCCAAAACCGAGGCAATCAAAACTAGTGAAATCTGCCAAGGGAGGGCGATGGACGGAGGATTGAGGAAGAATTTTAAACTCCCTGGTTGATGGATTCCAAAGGGCAACCTTATCATCCTCTTTAAAACACACCAATCCATTACAAGGACCAGAAACTGCAGGGCCAGACCGACAATGCTCAAAAAAGGGTAAATGAATGTTGTGTTTTACTGAAAAGTTTTGGCCTTTCTCGACTGAAAGTTGAGACAAATAAAAAGCGACTTGGGTGTGGAATTGGCAACGTTTGAGGAGGACATTAAGGTTGTTGTTTTTGAGGTTGTTTTGCTGATGATTGGCAATGAAATGAGGGGTTTGAAACGATGAACACCAAAGCTTACAGACGCACCTGAAACGAGTCAAGGATTTAACAGGAAGCTTTGAGAGAATGTCCAGTGCCACCATTTCTGGTACATAAATTCTAGTTTTGCTACGCCCTTGCATCTTCTCTATCTGTAATTATTAATTATTGTATTTGGGGAATAAATCCAAAGAGAACAAAGATGTGTAAGAGATTAAAAGGGAGGATTCTTCTTGTTTTCTGTTTTGTATGACAAGAAAAGGGGAATGGCAACGTGCAAAGATTAACAATCAGATGTTCTTGTACTACACTTACGGGCCTGCCCGAGCTTTCTGCTGCTTCTCTAAACCATGGGCTTATCCTAAATAGAGTGGCTAAACTACACTTTATGTCACTTAACTATGAATTTGATAAATGTATCACTTTTCTTCTAAAAATTGATTATAAATGAGGATGTTGGATATATAGCGATCTCACATGACAATAAGAAAAATCTCAAATGAGTTGAATTAAATATTTGTAGGGAAAATAAAATATTTGATTTAGTAAATTAAAAAAAAAAGTAGCTTTAAAGAAGGCACCATAATATTTTTTACTAAGATAAAAATATCTTCTAAAATATTTATCATCTTTGGTATCATAAATTAAAGTATCTTATTTTAATAAACTGTATAAAATCTGTAAACTTTTAAATCACCCACTTTATATATATATATATATATATATATTATTCAACTAACATATTATTACAAATAAAGTGTTGGTCGTAAAATATTACACGAAAATAATAACATGATCTGGTAAAAACAACTTTAACTATTAAATAATCTATAATATTGTAGTCCGTATTCAAAATAATTTAATACATTGTATCCTTCATATTTAACCAAAAAGAATATTTTAGTTTTTTCTCTCTCTCATAAATGTTATATTGGTTTCATGTTACATGATATAATAATTTAATAGTAATTTATTGTGGCTTTATAGTAAAATTTGTTCTCCAACGAATACTTTTATCTTATGGATACGCTTGCTAGCCAATATCACAAAACAAACGTGACTAAACTGATGAAACTTTGATTCTTCCTTATAGATTTTGAAAGATATGCTTCAAACCTGTATTATTGACTTTGGAAATACGTGGAGAAATAATCATTGTTGGAGTTTGCGTATAACAAAAATTACCAGGTTTCAATCAAAATGGCTTCATACGAAGCTTTCTATGGTAAGAAATGCAGAACTCTTCTTTATTAGTCTGAACTCGGTGAAATAAAAATGTTAGGACCAGGAAACCAAGGAAAGGGTAACCATTGTTTGAGACCGATTTGGAAGAAAGCTTACGCTGACTTCGAAAGGAGAGATATCTAGTATGATATTTGTGAGAAAGCTTTCTTTAAAGTATCTCTATGAAAGAAAGTCCTATGATTTGGCAAAAAGGGAAAGCATAATCCTCGTCTATTCGAGGTGATGGATAATATTAATTGGACGTATTGCTTATGCTCTAGCTCTTCTGTAACCCCCTAAATCATACTCAAATAGGTCAAATTTAAGAAGTCACGTTTGAAAACTTTACCTTACGATACCAATTTTAAAAAATTATACTTTAAATTTAAAAGGAATATATAATGATACTTTGATAAATATTTTATGATAGATAAAATAAATAAACATCATAATAATTTTTTAAACATTTACATAAAAAATTTCAAAATAGAATTATAATAAAAGAAGGCTTAAATAATTTGAAAAAACATAGTATCTCAAGTAAGAAGTTACGTAAAATCCCAAAATAATAAATAATAATTTGAATAATTAAAAAGTAATTTGTATTAAATAATAAAATAACTGAGTAAAATATGAGATCCTTCAAGTATCTATTCACCTATGTCTTTGTGGATATCTAAAAGAAGAACTAAGGGAAGTAAGCTATTGAGCTTAGTGTGTCTATAAGGTGCAGATAAAAATAATAAAATACGGTTTACAAAAATATTTCTCAAGAGTAATATTTTGGAAAACAATGTAAAATATGATGTATGAATGATGTCATAAGCACAACTCAAATTCCAACTACATCATTAGCAGTCCGAATAGAGGAGTTCTACAAAATCCTCGCCTACAATGTCACTAATCCAAGTGATCTCAGGGCTTTCGTAAACGGAAGACTACCATGACTTCCTCCTTACACAATCCCACCCCATACACACAGTATGGTGTAACATGATTTGAAAATTCAAAATCAATCACAACATAGTCTGAATTCACAAAATTTGGAAATTCATAAAATTTCTCAAATCATAATTGTAACGAACCAGATTTTTGAATATGAGAGTCGGGTTAACCCGAGGAGTTGGGCCCCAAGATTAGGGACTCTTGTGGGGCCCGGGTTTAAGTTTGGGCTTTTAGTTGGGTTATGTTTGAGTTATGTTGGGCTTAGGAGGTTTTATGAAGGGGTTTTATGGTCTTTTCATAAGCGGGGATAATGATATGAGAGGGGGAGTTGTGTTGTAGAGAAAAAAAATCACAAGGTGAAGTCACCTTGTTTTCTCTTTTGTTCTTCATCTTCCTCCACCCCAAAAATTAGCAAGCGAAGGAGCTATCTTTTTGAGTTCAAGTAAGAATCTCACTTTGAGTGTTGAGGGTAAGTTGTAGGGCTTAAGGAGATCTATCTAGCAAGGTAAAAAAGGTGTATTTTAGTGGGGGTTGGTTTTAAAGAGCTTGTTGGAGCTTGAATGGCAGAAGGGTATTTTGAGGGTTTCTAATATGTTTTCTTGATGTTTTTTGAGAGTTAAAAACATTCATGGCAATGTATAATTGCTGACCTTAATTCTTTCTTGTAGAGAAAGAAGTTGGAGCTTCTTCACAAAGGTTAGGCAAGGAAAATGCTTGAAGGAAGAGGAGAACATGTTTGTTGTGATCTTTCTCGAGGTTAGTACTCTCCAACTCTTCCTTGCATCATAAATTTCATGAGTAAGGTGCATTTCATGTTATAGTAATGCATGGTAGCTTGGTTGATAGCTTCGAGGACCTTTAATGGTAGATTTTGAAGCATGATGTTTAATGGCCTAAAATTGATTGGAAACTCACCTAAATAACTTTAATAACGTGTAGGAAAGTGTTAAGAACGAATGATTCAAGTTTAGCGATGGTTCTTAGAAATTTTATGTTCAAATCTGCATTTTCGTGTAAGGGTATCGATAACCTTTAAAGGCGTATCGATACCGTAGAGAGAAAATTAAGGCTTAGAAGGCAGGCGTTTCGAAAATCCTTACCCATGTTTGGATAACATATTTTCCAGTAGCAAATCGTATCGATAACCCTAGGAGGGGGTTTTGATACCAGAAATTCCAGTGTCAAAACGTTCCGATACCCAATATAGGGTGTATCGAAATGAGTAGGTTTCCCCTTAGTCATCTTAGAAGGATGGTCAAAATTTATCGATACGCCATGAGAGTGTATCGAGACCTAGGGCGTTTCGATACAGAGGATATTTCAATACCCCTTATAGGTGTATCAAAACCCCTTGACAATTTTGCCCAAGTATAAAGAAATGAGCTTGGAGTTTCAATAATTTAAGTTATGGGTTCTTATGGGTAAATTAGGCTATAAAGGATTATTAAAACTGAAAATTTTTAATAATGAGTTCGATAAAATAGAATACGCTTGAATCTTGGTATATTTTCGTGTGAAAATCCTAGGTGGATTATTTTTGTGGTTGAGTCTTTGTGTAATGGAAATTCGGATATCCAAGTAGTGTTGCAACACAAAGAAGACCATCTGATGTAACATGTCGGGTGATGTATTGAAGACCATTTTCTGAATTTAGGACAAACTCATTCAAAGATGCTCGATGTAACATTCCGATCATGGAATTGGAGGACGACCTTCTTCCCGATAATACTATTTTCCAAATATAGGGCGACCACATTCGAAGATGCTCGATGTAATATTCTAATCATAGGATTAGAGTACGAACTCAATCCTGATTGTAGGATCCCTATGCTATGTGGACGCGGGCCTTACTACATTGTGTTTTATTTTAGTTGACATGTATATGTTGTGTGCGATAGTATACATCTCATTATGCCATGTGTTAGGCGAGTATGATAGAGCCATCATATCATGCATGATATTACAGGTCTTGTTTTACTTATTTATGATATGCATGATTTTGATCGAGTGGCGGTGTACCCACTCAGCTTTTGTAGCTAAGCATTTCGAAATGTGTTTTCGTGCATAGGTTAGGTGAATTCGTTTATCTAAGGAGCAACATCAAGTTTGAGATTTCAGTATCGACTTAGTTTCAGAGTACAAATATTTGATGTAGTGGACTAGTACTTGTTGAACCCTATGCATTTGTAAATCTTATTCATTTTTGGTCGAATGCTTTTAAATGTTTTGTATTAAATGAAGCTGCCCACTATTTTAAACTATTGGATCATGTTACATATTGGATTTCAAAGCTATGGTATGTTATGATTTTATTTGGATTTGAACTGTTTTTATTTGGGCTTGAAGCCAAAATTTTGAAATACGGGTTTTGAGTTGGACGCCCAATGTGGCACCGAGTCTATGGTGTTACATTTAGTGATATCAGAGCTTAGGTTTATTCAGTTCTATGAAGTCCCCGGGGGAGTCTAGTGTGGTATATAGGTGTCATACAAGTACATGCTCATGAGTAGATATCATACTTCCTATAAAGTTGAAATTTCGATGGTGTAATCTTTTTTGTTGTTTGTGTAGAAGTGTGATCCTATCAAGAAGAGGTAGAGACCATGAGGAAAGTCGAGATTCTCGGGAAGGATACTCCGACTATGAGTATGAGCCCAATGAGTAGATGCCATCAGACGATACAGTGGGTCAAAGAGCCAACTACTTTACTCAGTTGAACCGAACCTTACGAAAAATAATGAGAGTTATACTAAGGCCATCTTCTACGCCTCAAAGGCACTGTAGAGAAGGTGAAGAGGCAAGGGGCAATCGACTTCTTTGGTATGGAACAAGATAATCCCGTATAAGCGGATCAGTAGCTGCATGAAACCTATTGGATAATGAGGCAGATGAGGCTGAGATCGGAAGATAAGTTGTCGTGTGTGTTATTTCTTCTGAAAGGTAACTCAAGAGAGTTGTGGGAGACCGTAGAACTTGTATGGTATCCTTATTGACCTGATTGGAAGAATTTCCTTGATGAGCTTGAGAGGAAGTATGTGGGTGAGACCCACATTGACACCTTGAGGGAACAATTTACCAATCTTGTGCAAGGGAATCGTTCGATCTTTGCTTATGAAAAAGAGTTTCTCCAGTTGAGCCGATATGCTCTAGAGCTTGTTGCGACAAAAAAAAGATGATATTTAAGAGGTTACAGAGAGTTTTGAGGAAGAAGATTTAGACTTATATCACTACACCACCACCTAAGGTTTTTTTATAGTTAGCTGCTAGTGCCAAGTCGCTAGAGCAAGTTCAGAGTTTGATCTATAGGCCGTATGTAGGCCATGGAGGCTACAGTGGGGCCAGTTAGAGTCATACGTGTAACTCTTAGTCTCACTCTAGTTGGAGCAGAAATCATTGGAACGAGAATATAGGAGCATCAAATGAGGGTTTAAGGTCGAACCAAAGGTCAGAGTCTGTGGGAAGTAGGAGGCAATCTGTGTCTTCTTCTATAAGGGCCCTGAAAGGTTTGTAAAGGAGTATCAGTTTTCAGGTTTACAATCAGTGCGGCCGTAGCCACCGAGGAGAGTGTTAGGGCAATGCTAGATCTTATTTTCAGTGTGGGTCACCGGATTACCTTGTGAGTGACTGTCTCTAGGTTGTGACATCGCCACCAAGTTAGGCTCAGAGTAATATGTTTTAGGCCTAGAGGGGTTGTGGGTTCTTGCGTGGCGGAGCTAGCCATGCATCGGGAGGCACCTTCCAGTCCACTGTTAGAGCACCGACGAGACAATATACAGTAAGGGCACAAGAGGAATGTGTTGCTACAAATGTTATCTTAGGTATGTTTACCTTGTTCTCTTTTCCTATAGTTGCTCTTATGGATTCAAGATCAACTCACTCATATATACATATTGGGATATCCCAGCAGTGGGGATTGCCAGTGGAAAATTTAGAGGTTGGAGTTCGTGTTACAAGACCGTTGGGGTTGGATATATTGGTGGATATGATGTATCGGAGGTATCCAATCGAGGTGCAAGGGTCTATCTTTCCGGTAGATCTTATGGTCTTGTTGTTTCAGGAGTTCAATGCAATCCTTTGGATGGATTGGTTGCTCGAACACGATGCAATTTTAGGGTGTAGATCTAAGAGCTTGAAGCTTCGAGTAGCCGATTGTTCTAAGCTTGTTGTGAGAGGTGAGAGGAAACTGTATTTACCAAATGTGGTGTAAGCTTTGTCAGCTCAAAGGTTAATCCAGCAGAGTTGCGAGGCTTTCTTAGGTCACGTGGTGGATGTGAATGTTGTAAGTTCAGCGTTAGAGATTTTGAGAACAATTTGTAAGTATGTTGATGTGTTTCGGGAGGAGTTACCCGATTTACCTCCCAACCGTGAGTTGGAGTTCTGTATAGAGGTGATGCCAGGAACGATATTGATTTCCATAGCACCATATCGAATGGCACCAGCGGAGATGAGAGGTTTGAAGCAACAGATCCAAGAGTTGATTGGGAGAGGTTTTATCAGACTGAGTGTGTCACCGTGGGGAGCATCGATTTTGTTTGTTAAGAAAAAGGACGGATCGATGCAGATGTGCATCGAATACCTTCAGCTTAACAAGGTCATGATCAAGAACCATTATCCTTTTCCTATGATCGATGAACTGTTTGATCAATTGAGAGGTTCTCATTTGTTTTCTAAAATCGATCTTAGGTCAGAGTACTATCAGTTGAATATGGTGGATGAAGATGTCCAAAATACTGCTTTTAGGACGTGGTATAGACATTATGAGTTCCTAATGATTTCGTTTGGGCTCACGAATGCGCCTTTAGCTTTTACAGACTTGATGAACCGAATCTTCCAACCATACTTGGATCAGTTTTTGTTTGTGTTCATCGATGACATCTTGGTGTACTCACGCTCGGAGGAGGAGCATGACTATCACCTAAGAGTGGTTCTTCAGGTTCTGAGGGATAGGCGTTTGTACGCCAATTTCAGTAAATGTGAGTTGTGGTTTTCAGAAGTGGCGTTTCTTGGCCACATAGTTGCAGCAGATGGAATTTGAGTAGATGTTGAGAAAATCCAAGCTATGGTGTAGTGGAAACCACCAAGGAATGTATCGGAAGTTCATAGTTTTATTGGACTTGCCGGATAATACATGAGGTTTTTTAAAGGTTTTTCGACCATAGTGGCAACAATGACCAAGTCTCTTCAGAAAGGAGTTTTGTTTTTGTGGAACGAGAGAAAACAACAAAGCTTTGAGCAGTTGAAAGCCTATCTCATAGAGGTACCGGTCTTGACGTAACCGGAACCGGGAAAAGGTTATGTGGTGGTTAGCGATGCTTCCTTGAATGGGTTGGGTTGTGTGCTTATGCAAGAGGATAAGGTGGTTGCTTACACCTTAAGAAATTTGAGACCACATGAGAGGAATTATCCTACGCATGATCTTGAGCTTGCGGAGGTTATCTTCGCCTTGAAGATATAGAGGCATTATCGCTATAGAGAGAAGTGGTACATCTACACCGACCATAAGAGTTTGAAGTATCTTCTTACTGATAAAGAGTTGAATCTAAGAAAACTTCAGTGGATAGAGTTGTTAAAGGACTATGACTGTATCATAGAGTATCACCCCGTCAAGGCAAATGTGGTCACTGATGCCTTAAGTCGTAAGTTCATGTCGGACTTAAGAGCTTTGTTTGCACGGTTGAGGATGACCAAAGATGGAGGTCTTTTGGTAGAGTTTTGTGTAGAGATCACGCTTGTTCAGGGAATAAAGAGAGCATAGGTGTTAAACGAGGAATTGATAGCTCATTTAGAGTTTGTTCAAAGAGGTGAGATGTCATATTTTGACGTACGAGATGATGGATTCCTGTAATTCCAAATTCGTTTGTGTGTTTCAGATTTAGAGGATCTAAGAGATCACATTTTGAGGGAAGCTCACCGTAGTCCATTTTTTGTCCACCCGGGTAATAACAAGATGTATCAAGATCTTCGTCCTTTCTTTTGGTGGCCTTATATGAAAAAAGATGTTTTCGAGTTTGTGAAAAGATGTTTGGCATGTCAGCAAGTAAAGGCAAAACATCAGGTTCCTTCAGGTTAGATTCAGCCTATCCAGATTCCACAGTGGAAGTAGGATAGAGTGACCATGGACTTTGTCACCGGGTTGCCTATGAAGTTAAGGAAGCATGATGTTATTTGGGTTATAGTTGACCGGTTGACTAAGTTAAATCACTTCTTACCTGTGCGTATGGACTTCAGTTTGGAAAAGTTAGCTTGGTTATACATCAAGGAGAGAGTGAGGTTGCACGGTGTGGCATTTTTGATCATATCGGATAGGGATCCGAGGTTCACGGCAAGGTTGTGAAAGTCAATACATGATTCTTTGGATACCAAGTTGCACTTCAGTACAACTTTTCATCCTCAAACCGATGGACAATTTGAGAGAGTTATCTAGATCTTAGAGGATATGATCCGGTGTTGTGTTATAGACTTTGCTCGAAGTTGGGAAGAGCAATTATCGTTGGTATAGTTTCTTACAACAATAGTTTTTAGGCGATCATCAAGATGGCTCCTTTTAAGGCCTTGTACGGGCGTAGGTTTATGAAACCCTTGTGTTTGACCGAGCTTAATGAAAGGAAGATAGTAGGTTCCGATCTTGTTAAACAAACCGAAGAAAAGGTTTAGATCATCAAAGAAAGGTTGCAAGCAATTTTTGACCGACATAAAGCTTATGCTGATAAAAAGCGTAAGCAAAACGAGTATGAGCTTGACGAGAAAATGTTTTTCAAAGTATCTCCTTGGAAGGGGATCATACGGTTTGGTCACAAAGGGAAGTTAAGTCCAAGGTATATCGGACCTGATGAGGTTCTTTAGAGGGTTGGAACGGTAGCTTATCGGCTAGCTCTACCTCTAGAGTTAGCAGATATACATGATGTATTCCATGTGTCTATGTTGAGACGCTACCATTCCGATCTTTCACATGTGGTTCAAATTGAAGAAATCAAAGTCAACAATAAGGATTTGAATTACGAGAAAAGTCCTATCGGAATCTTGGACAAGGGAGTGAAAGAGATTAAGATCAAGAGTATACCTTTAGTGAAATTCTATGGAGAAATCACAGAGTCGAAGAGACGACGTAAAAAGTCGGAGAGGATATCAGATCCCTTTATCCAAATATCTTCTTGTTAGGTAAATTTTGGGGACGAAATTTTCTTTAAGGAATGAAGAGTTGTAATAATCCAGATTTTAAAATCCGAGAGTCGGGTTAACCCGAGGAGTTGGGCCAGATGTTTGGGCCTCTTGTTGGTATCGAGTTTAAGTTTAGGGTTTTAGTTGGGTTATGTTTGAGTGATGTTGGGCTTATTAGTTTTTTATGAAGGGCTTTTATGGTCTTTTCATAAGCGGGGATAATGATATGAGAGGGGGAGTTATGGTGCAGAGAAAAAAATCAGAAGGTGAAGTCACCTAGTTTTCTTTTTTGTTCTTCATCTTCCTCTACCCCAAAAATCAGCAACCAAAGGAGCTATCTTTTTGAGTTCAAGTAAGAATCTCACCTTGAGTGTTGAGGGTAAGCTTTAGGGCTTAAGGAGATCTATCTAGCAAGGTAAAAATGGTGTGTTTTAGTGGGGATTGGTTTTCAAGAGCTTATTGGAGCTTGAACGACAGAAGGTTACTTTGAGGGTTTCTAATATGTTTTCTTGATGTTTTTAAGAGTTAAAAACATTCATGGCAATGTATAATTGCTGACCATGTAGAGGAGAACATGTTTGTTGTGATCTTTCTCGAGGTTGGTACTCTTCAACTCTTCCTTGCATCATACATTTCATGAGTAAGGTGCATTTCATGTTATAGTAATGCATGGTAGCTTGGTTGATAGCTTTGAGGACCTTTAATGGTAGATTTTGAAGCATGATGTTTAATGGCCTAAAATTTATTGGAAACTCACCTAAATAACTTTAATAACGTGTAGGAATGTGTTAAGATTGAATTATTCAAGTTTGAGGATGGTTCTTAAAAATTTTAGGTTCAAATCTGCATTTCCGTGCAAGGGTATCGATCCCTTTGAAGGCGTATCGATACCTTAGAGAGAAAATTAAGGCTTAGAAGGCAAGCGTTTCGAAAATCCTTACCCGTGTTTGGATAACATATTTTCCAGTAGCAAATCGTATCGATAACCTTAGGAGGGGGTTTCGATACCAAAAATTCTAGTGTCAAAACATTCCGGTATCCCATTTAAGGTTTATCGAAACGGGTAGGTCTCCCATTGGTCACCTTGGAAGTATGGTCAAAGCGTATCGATACGCCATGGGAGCGTATCGAAACCTTGGGTGTTTTGATATCCTCTTTTTAAGGGTATCGATATAGGGAGTATTTCGATACCCCCAATAGGTGTATCAAAACCCCTTGGCAATTTTGCCCAAGTATAAAGAAATGAGCTTGGAGTTTCTATAATTTAAGTTAGGGGTTCTTATAGGTAAATTAAGCTATAAAGGATTATTAAAACTGGGAAATTGTAATAATTACTTCGATAAAATAGAATATACTTGAATCTTGGTATATTTTGGCGTAAAGATCCTAGGTGGATCATATGTTTGGTCGGGTCTTTATGTGATTGAAATTCGGATATCCAAGTAGTGTTGCAACACAAAGATGGCCATCCCATGTAACATGTCGTTGATTTATTGAAAACTATTTTACGAATGTAGGACAGACTCATTCGAAGATGCTCGATGTAACATTCCGAGTATGAGAATTGGAGGACAACCTCCTTCCCGATAATACTATTTTCCAAATGTAGGGAGTCTCATTCGAAGATGCTCGATGTAAAATTCTGAGCATATGATTAGGGGATGGACTCAATTTTGAGTGTAGGATCCTGATGCTGTGTGGATACGAGCCTCACTACATTGTGTTTTATTTTGGTTGACATGTATATGTTGTGTGCGATAGTATACAACTCATTATGTCATGTGTTAGGCGAGTATGATAGAGTCATCATATCATGCATGATATTACAGGTCTTATTTTAGAACTGAAATGCATAGAAGAACCCGCCACGTCATCACATTGACTTCTGCGACAATAGAGGAAAGATGATAAATGGTGCTTGATAGATAGAGAATAATATGTTAATTCTAGTGGACATAAAGCGAAACAAAATGGAAGGGAAGAAATAGAGTCAAGCCATGATCAAAGTCAATGCTGAAATTAAGGAGTTAAATTAGGAAATAGAATAAAAAAGTTGTAATTTAATATGAACATGTATTCTTTTCCTTTTAAAACTCTTACCTTTATGGAATTCTTTAACCTAGGCTTGGCCTATATAAAGCAAACCCCTAGGGCTAGGAATAAGAAGTCGGTTCTCATAGACAAAACCCTAGCCGCCGAAAAAGTCATCATGTTCTAAACTCCCATTCGAGGCTTAGGTATTTTATGGAGTAGTTGGGGAAGAAAGTTGTATTTTATTTGAGAGTTATTAATGCAATCTTTATTTTTCATAGTTTATTCTCTCTTGGATTTTACTCTTCTTTACTTACGAGCTCGTAAGATAGGTTTGTGAAGAAAAATTTATTTATCTGATATCGGGAGAGTTAAACTCACGAAAAGAGAGAATACAGTTTTTGCTCATGGGCATCGACTAATCCGCAAGGGTTTTAGCAAATAAAAGGAAGCATACAATCGGTTGTTATTCATCCTTAATTCACGTCGGGAGGAATTATTAAGACATGGGTTTTAATAGTTTTCCTTGCTTAGGGATAAGGAGGAGACAATTTCGGATGCTTTGTCGAACTATGGAAAGTTGAGTTGTCGACAAGGCATAACCCCGTCGAGGTAGCTGAGTCAACCCTTCGTGCGACCCGTTGCGATGGCAATTCAACCACATACGTTAATAACTGGATAATAACTGCAAATGGATTCCCCTCTACAAAGCAAACTTTTTTAGCCTTACTTATCTCATTACTATTCTTCTTAATTATTTAGTTTTCTTTCCTTTTCGATTAAATCATCATCATTCAAAATTACTTGTGTTTTTATTTTCATAGTGCAGAATTATTGTGCAGCATAGGTATCTCAGTCCCTGAGGGATCGATATCTTAAATAATACTTGTAAAAAGGTGAAAGAATTCAAGGACATTAAGCCCATCACCAACGGTGATGTATAAACACAATTCAGAATCTCTAAACAAGAGTATGCCAACAAAACACATATATTTCTCAAAATTCATAATATTAAACATATCAAAAAAATATTTTCAAAAATACACATAAAACACCAGTAAGAGAACACTCCTTAGTTAGAACGGATTAATCTATTGATTAGTGTGGTTTTAAACTCGAACAGAATTAAAGATTGAAAACATAAGCTTTAGAAAATCTTAATAGAGATAATAATTTAGCATTTTATGTTAAACCACGATATATAAAGAGAAAAAAATAATTGATTCTAGTGAGAATTAGAATACTATTAAACCATAATATATATAATACATATTAAAAAATTGTAGAATTCTAAAAATTTCCTTTCTTCGGCAAGGATTTTATAATCTATATAATGATAAATACATAAATAATTTTGATAAAATAATAATTTAAATAAATTAATATTTTTAATAAAAAATAATTCATTCCAGTGGGAATTAGAATTCAATTTAAAATCAAATTGAATTATCCAAAAGTTTATCAAACTTAAAAATATATATTATAATAATAAATAATATAATATTTATATATTTAAATAAATAAAGAAGTAAAATCATCTAAATGAAAGAAGCTTAACAAAAAAAAGTTAAATCACATATTTAGTCATTGTTTTTTTTTTTAATTTTCAAAATATCACTTCAATTCCTAAACTTTAAATTCAAACCATAAACCTTTAAAACTTTAAAATTTTTTAAATCAATTTAAAAATCTTATAAAATTTGGGTTCATAGAAATTGGAAATTAAAAATTAGTTTTTTAATTAGAAATTTCAAAATTAGGGTTTTGAAATCAGTGATATTTTTGGATGTTACAATTCTCCCACCCTTTTAAAAAATTTCAACCTTGAAATTTTCTAGACTTAGCGACAGATTTCCAAAAGCAAGGATGCTTAAATAAAAACTTAAAAGAGCTTTTAAGACCAAGCAACGAACGATAACGAAAAATTTTTGTATAGGCTTTGATTCTAAATTCATAGCACATGGTAGAAGCACGATCATTTGTTCAATTAATTCATGTTTTGTTCGTTGATCAAAATTCGATTTAGAACCTATAAAGGTCACCCAAAATAACATCGCTCAAGGATTCACATGGTTCGAAAATTTTTCTATCGATATCGCAAGATAAAATAACATACGAGAATTTCTTTCTCGAGTGATAGTCATAAACTAGCGAGTACAAATTATGAATCTATATAGAACATACTCAAGTCTAAAACTCCACGAGGTGGCATAACAACCTATCTACAAAAAAATTAACCTAAAGTATGATTTAGTATTTAATTCTTAGATTTAAAATACATAAAAAAATAATAAAGTAAACTTTAAACAAAATCGTAGTAGATTTTCAGAAAATTCTCCTTTATCCCAAAAATATTTCTAAAACATGCAAAAGTTAAAAATATTTTAAAAAATATTATTGTGAGCCTCACAGTCTGAAGATTGAACCAAATTCTGATGCCACTAAATGTAACCCCTTAAACCTGACTCAAAAAAATAGGTTGAATCAAAGAAGTCATATTTAAAAGCTTTAACCTCATGATACTAATTTTAAAAATTTATACTCTAATTTTAAAAGGAATATATAATGATATTTTAATAAATATTTTATAATAAATAAAATATATAAATATTATAATAAATTTTTGAATATTTATGTAAAATAGAATTATAATAAAAGAATCCTTAAATAATAAAAAAAAATAGATACTCTCACGTAGGAAGTTGCATAAAATCCTAAAATAATAAATAATATGAATAATTAAAAAATAATTCGTATTGATTAATAAAATAATTAAGTAAAATATGAGATTGTTCAAGTATCGATTCGCCTAATTTTGTGAATATCTAAAAAGAGAACTAAGGGGGAGTAAGCTAGAGAGCTTAGTGTGTCTCTAAGTTGAGATAAAAACAACAAAATACAATTTACAAAATTATTTCTCAAGAGTAATATTTTAAAAAATAATGCAAAACATGATGTATGAATGATGTCATACTCACAATAGAAATCTCAACTATATCGTCACTAGTCCAAATAGATGAGTTCCCTAGAAACCTCAACTAGAACGTTACCAATCTGAGTGGTATTAGGATTCCAAAAAGGGAAGGCTGTCATGATTTCCTTCATACACAATCTCACCACATGCACACAATATGATTTAACATTATTTGAAAATCTAAAATCAATTACAACATAGTCTGAATTCACAATGGTGTTTATAGAATTTTAAAAAATTTCTAAAATCATAGTAATCACAAATACTACTTGTTAACACTCTAAAAGTGTATATTTTATACTTTTACTTAAGGTTTTGTTTTATTTCAAGCTCTTTTGCATTGCATTTAGTTACATTTCATTTGCATTTGCATTAGATTAGGGTTTTATTTTATTTTCTCTTTTATTTTAAAAGATGTTACTTTGAAAGGTATTTCTCTAGTGGTGTGGTGTAGATTGTTGAGAAAAAGTTGAAGAACAGAAGAGATGCTATAGCATATTTAGTGTTGGATCGGACTTCAAAATACTATAGCATTTTGGGCACACAAGAACAAATTTGCAGAAAAGACAATTGTGCAGCCCACTATCCTTACTCGTGAATTTCAGACCAGCTACAATTCTTATGCACGTCACTACAATTCTCTGTATAAATGTCGAAGAATATTCCTTGCACCTTTAGGGCACAAATCCCTAGAAGCATCCTATAAATACAATGCAAAGCCTCCTTCAACAAGGGAGCGAAATAAAAGAGAATCAGAGAGGAAAAATGAGTGAACTTTAAAGAGAGAAAAAGAGGTGAGAAGAAGAAAGAAAGGCAAACACTTTCCTTCATCTTCTGCCTCAGCCGAACCACCATTTTTGAAGATCTTCAAGCAAGGGATCATTGCAAGACTTCGTGAGAAGCGGCAAGCTAGGAAACCTCACGGCCAAAGCTTTTGGGACTTCCTTCCTCTTTACTTTCTTTACCTCTTTTCTTGTTTTTTGAAAATGTATTTCAAAGACGGAAAGTTGAATAGTTTTCTAAACTTAGCCATGAACTAATCTAGTATGGCTTAAGCTTGTTTAAGGATGACTTTGTTTTCTTGAATGAATGTTTTATTGTTTCTGGTTTTATATTGTATTTTGTTCATGAAAGCTAATACCTTTTTCACTTAAACTTTGGTTTGTAAGAGCTCTCGGTAGATTACCATAGCTAACGGGTTCGGGTAGCTTAATTCTAGGGATAGGCAAAGCTAGACCAACATGAACAATGGTGTTATTGTGGGAGCAGAATCCTAACTCACCTTAGGGATAAGGGAGAGTTTCAACGACTAAAAGGGGTAGAACTTCATCAACATTAGAAGTGTTAGGATTGAGACCGGGAGGTAATGCCTTAGCATTTTCGAGTGTTAGGCTTTTAACTAGGGATAGTAGAGGCATTTTTAGTAAACTCTGTTGAACACCTTTCTAACCAGTAAAACAATAAGCTTTCAGGATAGAAGTAAAGTACTTTCCATAGCAAGCCTAACCAGTCTTAAGCTTGAATACTCCTCAGTGTTGTGCTCATGCAGATTTAACTATTACTTCTTTCTTAATTTTATTTTGCTACAACATTTTGGTGACAATTGCAGAATTTGCTTTAGCAAATAATCATACAGAAGATTTTCTTATCTTTTGGGTATGTTAACTACTTTTGAAATTCTCCTATCCAATCCTCATTGGAACGATCTCACTCACTAACTTTATTACTTGTTTGATGTGTATACTTGCATGATAATCAACCATTTTATAAGCACTCGGCACGCTCAACAAGTTTTTTTCGCCATTGTCGGGGATTGAGGCAATAGACAATTTCCATTGTAGTTTTTATACTTTTCTATTTTGTTTATTTTATTAATTTTTGTTTGATCTTTATTTTCTTTTGGTTAGTGGATGCTCAGAGTTCATCTTCAAGGACCCCTCGAACCATTTATCCCGAAAATCGAAAGGTATTTTAGACAAAGGAGGCAAGAGCAAAGAATAAGAAGAATCATGTATAACCCTAAGGATCCATAGAATCAAAAATGTTGCAGCAAATCCTGGATCTGTAGCAAGACCAAGGGCAATTCGAGATCACTTGACAACGATCTTGGATGAACTCAATTCTGGATAGTGACACCTGAGATCCAAGAAACTTATTTTGAGTTTAAGCCTGTGATGTTCAATATTCTTAATTTGATTGGACAGTTTGGAGGATCTCCTCATGAAGATGCTCGATAACATATATTTGCTTTCTTGGAGGTTTGCGATTCGTTCCGTCAAAAAGGAATGCACGAAGATGTGTAGAAGCTCAAGCTATTTCCATACTCTTTGAGAGACCGAGCCAGAAAATGGTTGAATGGTATCTCATCCGGTTCTATGGAGTCATAGACAGCTTTATGCAAAAGCTTCTTGGCAAGATACAACCCACCCAACATGAACACTCAGTTGAGAAATGAGATAACATCTTTCAGAAAAAGAGATGATGAGTCGATGCATGAGTGTTGGGATCGGTACAAAAGTATGTTGAGAAGGTGTATAAATCACGGTTTTCAACATTGGAATCAAATCGTGATGTTTTACAATGGACTCAATGCACCTACAAGGATGATGTTAGATGCTTTAGCAAATGGGATACTGCTGGACAAGTCGTCTGAAGAAACATTTGATATTTTGGATAAAATAGAAAAAAATGATTATCAATTTCCAACTACAAGAGTTGGAACATGAAGAAGAATCCAAGGAAAGATGGAGCTAGACGCAAATGATTCTGTTTTAGCATAACTTTCTACTATCACAAATATTTTTTAGAATCTTCAACAGCCAAGTGAGGTACGAGAAGCTAAGGCATTAAGATGTGTTTATTGTAGTGGAAACCACTTTGATAAAGACTGCCGAACTCTTCATGAGACTGCACATTATGTTGGAAAGTTTAACAAAAATTCAAACATCCCTATTCTAACACATACAATTCAGGGTGGAGACAACATCCTAATTTTTCTTGGGGGAATCAAGGATCAAATCAAGCAAGTAGTTCGAATAGGCAGCAAGCAACCCATGGAAGCACAACAAGGAGTCCAAGTTTTTCAAGGGAATATTGTAACACCCGACCCAAATGTCACATTGGGCCTCTGGCCCAAAACCTTTATTCCAAAATTTCTTTTCAAAGCCCATCAAATAAAAATCAAATTCAAGTTCAAATACGATTCATAAAATCCATTAAGTTAAAAACATAGCCCAAAATGATAGTAAGTAATCGGAGCTCCAAAATATTACAAACCATTAAAACATTCGACCCAAACTAAAATAAACAGAGTTACATTACATAGGGTTCGACATAGTACAAGCCCACTAAATCTAATACATGTACTCTGACAACATGGTCGATGCTGAAATCCGAATCTTGATAGTGCTCCACGAACCGGCTTCACCTAACCTACGCACGAAAACATATTTCGAACGCTGAGCTACGAAAGCTCAGTGGATACGCCGAACTCGGCCAACGTCATGCATATCATAAGCAGTAAAGCATAACATATAAAATATCGTGCATGATATGATGATCTAGCATGCTTGCCTACCACATTGCATAATAATGTATAATGACACACACAACATATACATGTCAAACAACAACACAAAGTAGTGAGGCCCGCGTCCACACAGCATCGGGATCCTACACTACGAGTAGGGCCCGCGTCCACACAGGATCGGGATCCCATACTCAGGATGAGGCCCGCGTCCACACAGCATCGAGATCCTACATCCGAGATTCGAGGCCCGCATCTACACAGCATCGGGATCCTCCAAATCCCATACTCAAAATGTCACAACGAGTATCATCGAATGAGGCCCGCATCCACACAACATCGAGATCCTACATTCGGAATGGTCTTCAAAATCATCACCCGAAATGTTACATCGGATGGCCTTTGTAACCCCCTTAGCCCGGCCTAGACGGAACCAGCACTAACAGGTTACACGGGGAATATCGAACCAAACCCGCGAAGGTCCGATTCGATAAACAACAGAGGACTCTATGTAGTTTATTTTTCCACTAACCATGACGATAAACATATCCCTTTTATTTTAAAACAAATCCACACTCTTTAAGAAAACAAAACACCAAATAGTATTACATCACACAACATGCCACAACCTTCTCACAACCTCCAAACTCTAACTCGAGAGAATTTGCAAAACTCAGCCTTACATTTCTTAATGACCAACTCAAAACTAACCATAACTCAGGGTATCCCCCTCGGTTTCAAATATTCACAAATCTGAGCCCAAAAGACCCATTCCTCATCCAAGACTATTCCCTATCCAAAAGGGTAACTTGCCCACAACACAACAAGCTCATGACCTAAAGAAAGCCTTTTCAACAAATTTTTTTAACAAACCTACACCCAAAAAGAACCAACCCAACACCACTTCCATCCTCAAAGGAGATACTCGCAAGTGTGAACAAATGTATGTATGATTCCCTATATGCCCTCATCAGTTCCTGTGCAAGTGCATGTAAATGCAATTTCTAATGTCATGATCGAGAATGCATGCATGCCCTACAATATCTATAGATATTTACATATATGTGCTCTTACACTATGCATGATTATTTGTTCACACTCACAAATAACATCCTTGATTCCAAAAATTTCAACTACTAACTTGCTAACTATTTCCAAGTCAGGTTAGCAGCAGTCACTCCTCTTCAGCAGACTGAAATACACCTGTCAAAGCCTGAATGCACGGTGCAAACTCAATTTCTAAACTGACCTCCCCGTATAACCGGACGCAGCAACTACGAGTGAAGGGGAAGGGAAATCGCTCTTCCCTAGCAGTCGTTTCACCCTCAAACTGACCATCAGTGATTATACTAGCACTAGCTCAAGTCTCACGTCTCAGAGGCATATTCCAAAACTTTACACACAAATTTAAACGTATAATCAAAACATAATATCAAAATATATTAGACTTACATTCGGGCAAGATCCAAGGGAAACCTGAAGCATTTGAAAATGTATTGGCATTGGCAATGTGTAACCGTTATCCCTTTTTAACCATCATCACTCAAAGTACAACCATCATGCTTAAATATTCAACAAGTTAACAACATAACAAGTTCAATCACACACTTTAACAAACCTGACCACACACTTTAGTAAACTTGGCTCTGATACCACCAAATGTAACCCCCTTACCCCGGCTTAGACGGAACCAGCACTAACAGGTTACACGGGGAATATCGAACCAAACCCACGAAGGTCCGATTCGATAAACAACCCTGAAACCGATATATATATTTTTTTCTTAAATAGATGCATGATTAATTATGTTCCTAAAAGTCTTAATCTCATACAGAGCATTAACGGAAGCAATCCGATCACAAACAAGCATTCGATTAAACACTTAAGTAAATTAAGGACTAAAACGTAAAACTTCTACGTTCTAATGAAAAATTAGAAATTCTTTCCATCAAAGTTTAATTAAGCATACAAGTATCCCTCACGGTAAATCTCAAAACAAACGGAGCATTCTAACATCATCAATTGCATGTTTCACTAATCTAGGGACCAAAATGTAAATCTTACAAATTATAAGGACTTCGTCAAAATTAAGTTATCCATATTGAAATTTAATCAACTTTATGCATCCATGTGAAATTTCAGCTCAAAATAACATCTGTAGATACTCTAATTGAACAAAGAAGGAGATCCGAGACTAAAATGCAATTTCCAGCAACTTCCATTTCCTGGCAGCCAAAGGTTTTGAAACCTTCCTTAGAGGTTTCGAAACTTTATGTAAAAGGTCTCGAAACTTTTCGTGTCCAGTAAGGGTCCAGAATCAAAATTGCCCGCAAGGTTTCGAAACCTTCCTGAAGGTTTCGAAACTATTTGTCAAAGGTTTCAAAACCTTCCCTAAGGTTTCGAAACTTTGTGCCTGGAACCTAAAAATTCCGTCACACCAAGTGAATTCAACCGACTCAGGACACAGCCATTAATCACCATCAACTATATGCATAATTCCTAAACATAATGAACAACTGAATACATACAATTACCATCCAAGACCCAAAATTATCTATAGGCAAGCTTCCTATATTATGATTAAAAACGAGAACGTTCATGCATGTAAATGCTACAAAAAATTCAAAACAATATCACCAATCATCAAACCACAATCAAGGCAATACAAGGTCTTATTACAAGTCATTAACCAAAGCAAAGCACACTCTCATAAGGGATAGGTTTACACATTGCCAAGCCCTTTTTATTTGCCAAATCATACCAAATATATTTAGACTTTTCCCCTTGGTTCTCTTGCTCCAAATGCAGCCCCAAATGTCTCTAATTATCTGCAAAGATGAGAAGAGAGCTTAAGCACAACATGCTTAGTGAGGAAGCTCTAATAATATCATCTATGCATCATTTTGAAACCATGTTAAAAACCATAACTTGTAATGTCTTTCTAAAACCAAGCATGCTTAACAAATCATGTTCATGTTCATAATACCAAAAACCTTTCCTTGAGTATGCATGGCATTATCAATTCATTTCACAAATGATGCACAATGTTCCAAATATTTTCATGTTTGAATATTGGCTTTCCAGTGATCACTTAATGTGAACCTTAAGTTCACCGAATACACGGATCCATTGATTAGAGACCTTTAGTCTCGTCATGACACAAAGTCACCATTGACATGACACGAAATCACCATTAACATGACACGAAGTCACCATTATCAAGCTCTACCACGCACGGTTGGACACAAAGTCACCCTTGTTACGTGTAGGCGGCTCTACCACGCACGGTTGGACACAAAGTCAACCTTGTTACGTGTAGGCATTTTTCCTTTATTTCCAAAATATTTATAGTGCACTCAATCCTAATGACATGTCATTTGTATTCGAATCTAAAAGTAGTGTCACTAAGCCAATATCAAGTTCAAGTATGCATGCTAATTTGCTGCTCATAATGCATCCATAATGTGTTCAACAAATGAACCAAAAGTCATGCCCAATGGCACCATCATATGTAAGGCAAATAACCACATCATATTCCACTTTATTTTTCATGTTTCCATAAACCATGAATGTCTTAAAAAATCATGCATTTCTAGCAATTAACACATGCATGCATCATTTCAAATCATACTTATGCATTTCCAAAATCTCATTAAATCATCATCATAAATGCCATTACCGAAATTAATCGAAACTCACAATAATGCATCAAAATCATTTAATTTAATTACTCTTGAACTATGGAAAGTTTTCACACTATTCCATAGCCCCCAAAACAGAATCGAACCAATGCGAAACACTTTAAACCCGAAATCACTCACCGACAAGCAAAACGAGCCCTCGCCGATGCTCCAACGGCAACGCCAACGCACCAGCCACTTATGCACCTTCTTGCACTACTTCTACAACATTAAAATCAGAGCATATTCACATCACAACATGCTCAAAACAGCAGCCACATTAAACCTTCACAAAACTATCGAAAACCTAGCCGAAAAGACCAAAAACTAAGCCGAAACGCATCCGAAACATCATCAGCCCAAAACCTAATGAATCTAACATCTAATCCACCTCAATTATGAACCAAAAACACTTCCAAACCATCCTTATACCTCCAGCAACACAAGAACACCTAAAACAGCCCCTAAAACAACCTTAAAACACCACCGATTGCATTATTCCGGGATTAATTTGATATTAAATCATTTCAAGACTCAATCAATCATTTAATTAACCTAATATCATAATTAAATCATCCTAAATCCAGCATCAATTTAGATCTCAAAAGATTTTTGTCGCGTGTCAAAAGTGCGCGTTTAGTGCAAGTGGACACATCGAAAGTAGTAAGTGATAAGTATTTGATCGAATTATCGTCTCCTCAGGGACCGGTATACTTAATATGCTTTCTTCACCTTCTTGTTCTGTAGAAAAGTAAAGAACACAAGTGAGTTGATTTGATTTATCTAAACTAAAATAACTAAATAAAAAAAAGGTTGAAATAATAGAGAGAGATGGGCTAGGATCCAGTTGCGTCGTATTGTGGATTTGATTGATTTGTCTCTGTTCAATGCAATCATATATCACTGCCTCGGCAGCACTGCAGTTTACTGCCTTGGCAGCGAAAATACTGTCTGCCGCGGCAATCCCTTGCTCGTGGGTAGACTTTACCAAAGTTCGGCAAAGTGTCCTTGGATGACTCCGCTTATCCCTAAGTCAGAGTGCTGTTGATGACTAGTCCTTGATGATACCTCCCGGCGTGAACCAATTATACTCACCAACCAATCTCACACTTCTTTTAGCCGCTGAAACTCTTAACCTATCTCTAGGCCGAGTTAGTATTTCGCGATTGAAACACCGTACTTACCCCTTTCGTGAATCTAACTCTCCCGAGCTTAGATAAATGGATGATTCACAATATCCTTTCCCGAGCTCAATTGTGAAAACAAGGAATAACAAAGGATAAGCAAACCTTGATAACTTTATTGCATTGAATCAAAGACAAAGTACAATCTCCTCTCACAAATACTTGACAACCTTCACCTAATCCCTAAGAAGGTTTAGAATATAATGGAGGAGAAGAAAACAAGAATAGAAATCGGCTCTCTCCCTAGGTATTCCGTGTATTGTACATTGGGTGGCTAGGTCCTTATATAGGCTAGACCTAGGGCAAACCTTTCCTAAGTAGAATACAACTTGGAGTAGGGAACAAGTCAAGTACATAATAATAAAAATATTTCCAAGTTTGCTTCGGCTAAGGGGTTTTCCCGCGTGGTCTTCCTTTGGGCTTTTCCTTGTGCTAGCCAGCTCCGATCCATGGGCTTCAAGTCCAGACACGTTCCTTGGATTTTTGTCTTTCCATCGCCTATAGTCTTTCTTTCTGTCTTTCTGCTGCTGCCTCGGCCTTGTCGTTGCCGCGGCACTGGTTCACCTGTGCATATATGAAAACGCAGTAAAACGTGCCTTTTTCTGTAAATATTATCTATATGAGTATAACTTCTAAATATATCACATTAAGCACATGCATTGGTCCGAGTAGGTGTATATTTGGTGATTAATGCCCATAAAAGGAGTAAAAAGTGATAGTGTGTTGAGCACTTATCAATTTCACAAAAACCATCATAAAACTCATAGATCTTGAATTAAAAACACAAAAATTAAATAGCAATTGTTGATGAGCAAGCCAATACTTGGGAACTTCAATAATGAACCTTAGAAAAAGATTAGAAATCAGAATATTACCTTAGACATTTGCTCCACCAAAAAGATGAGAAAACCTTCCTTGATTTCCTTGAAAATGATGTTGATTTTGCAAAAATTGATGAGTAGGTTTTGTAGAGAATGAAAGGATGAGTAGAATGAAATAAATCTTGTAGAAATTGATGAAGAAATCAGCAAGTAATTGAAGAAATTTGAAGAAGAAGATGGAGAGAAAATGAGAAAAAATCTTGAGAGAAAAGATGGGAAAATGGGAAGTTACAAAAGAAAATAAAGTTGTCATCCAAAATAAAACAATTTTAAAAAAATTTTGGTGGATAAATCATTAATTAAAAATAAATTGGGTTTATGGCCCTCTAAGGATTCTAAGTATGGCTTACTTTCCAATTTAGTCACTAAAAATCCTTATTGCCGAAAACTACCAATTAAATCCCCAAAACTTTTCCAAAATTACAATTTAGTCACTAGCACAAAATTAAGCCCCAATTAAAATCAAATTAAAGTTCAAATAATATTCCTTTAACTTTAAAACACCTTTTTAATATTTTTAGAACCATTTCACAAAATTATTACTTATCCGATTAAAATATTATTATTTTAAATTTTCCCGAAATAACGAATACTAGGAATCCGATTCGACCCGAATCGAATTTCCCCAACTAACACTCAAACTAATAACCCCAAAACCAGGATGTTACAGCCTTCGACGTGTTGTAACACTTTTGGATATCCGGATTTCCATCAAACAAGGACTCGTTACACACAAATGATCCACCTAGGATCCTCACATCAAAACATATCAAGACTTAGCATAAATTAGTCGTTCGGGGTTTAATACGTCAATCTTGTGTTAACCAATCATTTCATTAATTATAAGATTCATTGTGACCTTTAATTCTATTATCGAACCTCAAACAATACTTATCTTGTCAAGTTTTCGCAGGGGTATAGATACCCTTATATGGGGTATCGAACCACCCTGCCTTGATACCTACCCAAAGAAGGCATCGAACCAAGGGAATCGATACTGGTATCGATACCCTTTGACCATTTTCAAATTCAACTAAAGGGGACCCCTCTAGCATCGATACTGGTATCGATGCCAATATGCCACTAGAGGTCCCGGTATCGAACCATGGTTCGGTAGCCTATTTCCACTCATGGGTATCAATATCGGTAGCCCGTGTATCGATACCCCTGCACGAAAATGCAGGTCTGCACTTAGAAATTTCAAGGATTCATTACCAAATTTGATCGAATCAATCCTACAGTATTCCTACACATTATTATGAGTGTTTAGGATAATTTAACATCATTTTCAAGACATTTGGCACATAAATCCGAATTTCACCATTAAAGACCTCTTACAAGCAAACCAAGCAATCAAGCATACATACATGGATTTTATATGCTATGCACTCTACCATGAAATGCAAGATAATTAGAAGAGTTGGGAGTATCAACCTTAGCAAGTAACAGCAACAAACCCGAGCTCCCAACCTCTTCAAGCTTTTCTTCCTCCAAAGCTTGATGATGGCTCACAAGCCTCTTTCTCTACAAGAGAAAGATAAGCAAAGATCAGAAACGTTTTGGGATGATTCCTAGAGCTTAAAAACACCAAAAGACATTGATTCTAAGCACTAAAACCCTAAACCCAAGCTCAACCCAAAACCCCCACTTAAACCTTCAACAAAGCCAAACCCTCTCTTATTTACCTCTTTTTAAAGATCACAACCACCTATACAACTTCTCTACAAACCCAAAAACGAGATTTCAACTCAAAACCTTAAAGATCTTACCTTTTGTTCTTTTCTTTTTCTTACCACCAAGATGAAGAAAAAAGAAGAAAAGGGAGGATGATATCACTCTGCTGTAGAGAAATAACTCCCCCAAAACCCTCATTGTCTTTCATTTAGACATTTACTAAAATGTTCCCACAACAAGGCCTAACTTAAAACCCAACAAGCCCCAAAACCTCACAACACGGGGCCCAAAACTGAAGCCCAACCCCTCGGGTTAACCCGACACTCGGATACGAGAATCCGGGTTGTTACAACTCCCCCCCTCCTTAAAGAAAATTTTATCCTCGAAATTTACCTGTTAGGAAGAGATGAGGATACTCAGCTCTCATATCCTTCTCCGCTTCCCACGTTGCTTCTTCGATCCCATGATTCCTCCACAAAACCTTTACCAAAGGTATGCACTTGTTTCGAAGCTCTTTGAATCCTCTATCCAAGATTTTGATAAGTCTTTCCTCGTAAGTCAAATCTGCATTGACTTCGATTTCCTCAAGCTGAATCATATGCGATGGATCGAAACGGTAACGTCTCAACATGGACACGTGGAACACATCGTGTATACGTGCCAACTTTGGAGGCAAAGCTAGCCGATAAGCTACCGGTCCAACCCTTTGAAGAACCTCATAAGGCCCTATGTACCTTGAACTCAACTTCCCCTTATGACCAAACCGGATGATCCCTTTCCACGGAGATACCTTGAGAAACACCTTCTCACCAAGCTCATACTCAATGTGCTTGTGCTTCTTATCCGCATAAGCTTTCTGTCTATCAAAAGCTGCTTGCAACCTCTCCTTGATGATCTGAACTTTTTCTTCGGTTTCTTTAACAAGCTCCGAACCCACTATCTTCCTCTCATTAAGCTCTGTCCAACACAAAGGTGTCCTACACCTACGCCCGTACAAGGCCTCAAAAGGAGCCATCTTGATGCTTGACTGATAACTGTTGTTATAAGCAAACTTTACCAATGGTAACTGCTTCTCCCAACTGCGAGCAAAGTCCACAACACAACACCGAAGCATATCCTCCAAGATCTGGATGACTCTCTCAGACTGTCCATCTGTCTGAGGATGAAAAGCTGTACTGAAGTGAAACTTGGTATCTAAAGCCTCGTGGATATACCTCCACAACCTCGCCGTAAACCTCGTGTCTCTATCCGATATGATTGATGAAGGTACACCATGCAACCTCACGGTCTCCTTTATTTACAACTGAGCTAACTTTTCCAAACTGTAGTCCATCATTACCGGTAAGAAGTGAGCCGACTTGGTCAACCGGTCAACTATAACCCATATAGCATCATGTTTCCTCAACGTCATCGGCAACCCGTGACAAAGTCCATGGTCACTCGATCCCACTTCTACTGTGGAATCTGGATAGGCTGAAGCAAACCTGAAGGAACCTGATGTTCCGTTTTCACTTGCTGACACGCTAGACACCTGATCACAAACTCTGACACATCTCTTTTCATGCATAGCCACCAAAAGAAAGGACGAAGATCCTGATACATCTTGTTACTACCCAGATGAACAGAAAACGGACTACGGTGAGCTTCTCTCAAGATACGATCCCTTAGATCCTCTAAAGCTGGAACATACAACCGACCTTGAAATTACAAGAACCCACCATCTCGTACTTCAAAGTCTGACAACTCACCTCTCTAAACAGCCTCTAACTGAGCAACCAACTCCTCGTCTAACACCTGTGCTCTCTTGATCTCCTGGAAAAGCGTGGGTTCCACGCGCAACTCTGCCAACAAACCTCCATCATCTGTCATTCTCAACCGAGCAAACATAGACCTCAAGTCCAACATGGACTTTCGACTCAAGGCATCGGCGACCACATTCGCCTTGCCGGGGTGATACTCTATGACAAAGTCATAGTCCTTTAACAACTCGATCCACCGACGCTATCTCAGATTCAACTCCCTCTGGGTAAGCAGGTATTTTAAACTCTTGTGGTCGGTGTAGATGTATCATTTCTCCCCGTAGAGATAATGCCTCCATATCTTCAAGGCGAAGATAACCGCCGCAAGCTCAAGATCATGTGTAGGATAGTTCCTCTCATGGGGTTTCAACTGCCTTCAGGCGTAAGCAACCACCTTACCCTCTTGCATAAGCACACAACCTAACCCATTCAAGGAAGCATCACTAAACACCACATAATCTTTTCCCGATTCCGGTTGCGTCAAGACCGGAGCCTCTGTCAGATAAGCATTAAGCTGCTCAAAAATTTGTTGTCTCCTTTCGTTCCACACGAACGGAACACCTTTCTGAAGCAACTTGGTCAAAGGTGCCGCTAAGATCGAAAAACCTTTAACGAACCTCCTATACTATCCGGCAAGCCCAAGAAAACTACGGACTTCCGATACATTCCTTGGTGGTTTCCACTCCACCACAGCTTGGATTTTCTGGGGATCAACTCGGATTCCATCCGCTACAACTATGTGGCCTAGAAACGCCACCTTGGACAACTAGAACTCACACTTACTAAACTTTGCGTACAGACGCCTATCCCTCAAAACCTGAAGAACCACTCTAAGGTGATAGTCATGCTCCTCCACCGAGCGTGAATACACCAAGATGTCGTCGATGAACACAACCACAAATTGATCTAGATACGGCTGAAAGATCCAGTTCATCAAGTCCATAAAAGCTGCAGGTGCATTCGTAAGCCCAAACTGCATCACTAAAAACTCATAATGTCCGTACCGCGTCCCAAAAGCGGTCTTTTGGACATCCTCTTCCACCACCTCAGATCTATCTTAGAAAACACACGAGCACCCGTCAACTGATCAAACAGGTCATCGATCCTAGGCAAAGGGTAACGATTCTTGATCGTGACCTTGTTGAGATGACGGTAGTCGATACACATCCTCATCAATCCTTCCTTCTTCTTAACGAACAAAACCGGTGCTCCCCACGGTGACACACTCGGTCTGATAAAACCTCTCTCAAGCAAATCCTGGATCTGCTGTTTCAACTCTCTCATCTCCGCTGGTGCCATACGACGAGGTGCTATGGACACCGGTGTTGTCCCTGGCAACACCTCTATACGGAACTCTAACTCACGGTCGGGTGGTAAACCAGGCAACTCCTCCGAAAAAACATCGGGGTACTCACAAACTGTCCTCAAACTCTCTAAAACTGGACTCTCAACACTCACATCCACCACGTGAGCTAAAAACGCCTCACAACCCTGTTGGATCAACCTTTGAGCCGACAAAGCTGACACAACATTCGCTAAACACTGGTTTCTCTCACTCCTCACAACAAGCTTAGAACCATCAGCCACTCGAAGCTTCAAACTCTTGGATCTGCACCCCAAACTTGCATCGTGTTCGAACAACCAATCCATCCCAAGGATTGCGTCGAACTCCTGAAACGGCAAAACCATGAGGTCGGCCAGGAAGATAGATCCTTGCACCTCGAACGGACACCTCCGATAAACTTTATCCACTAACACATCTAACCCCAACGGACTGGTCACACGGACTCCTACCTCTAGATCCTCCGCTGGTAACCCCCACTGCTACGATATCCCACTACGAATATACGAATGGGTAGATCCTGAGTCCACAAGAGCAACTATAGGGACAGAAAACAAACTGAACGTACCTGAGATCACATATGTCGCAGCACAGTCCTCTTGTGCCCTCACCGCATACTGTCTCGCAGGTGCTCTAGTAGTGGACTGAAAGGTGCCTCCTGATGCATGGCTAGCTCCGCCACGCGAAAACCCACAACCCCTCTGGGCCTGGAACACAGTCCTCTGAGCCTGACCTGGTGGAGATGTCACAACCTCTGGGCAGTCCCTCACAAAGTGCTCCAAAGACCCACACTAAAAGCAAACCCTGGCATTGCCCAAACACGGTCCTTGATGATTCCGGCCACACTGATTGCAAACCTGAACACTAACACTCCGCTGCAAACCCTCCGGACCTCTAGCAGTAGAAAACAAAGACTGCCTCCTACGTCCCACCGACTTTGATCTTTGGTTCGACCTCGAACCCTGATTTGATGCTCCTCTACTGTGATTCCAACGGCTCTTACTCCTACCGTAGTGAGACTGAGAGTTGCCCGCATGACTCTGACTAGCTCCACCAGTGACTCCCTAGCCAACAGACGGCCCATAGGTCAGCCCCTGAACTTGCTCTAACGACTTGGCACTGGCAGACAATCAGAAAACACCTTAGGCGGTGCAGCAGTGAGATAAGTCTGGATCTCCTTCCTAAGACCTCTCAAGAACCCCTTACATCTCATCTTCTTTGTAGCAACAAGCTTTGGAGCATACCGGCTCAACTGAAGGAACTCCTACTCATAAGCAAAGACCGAACGGTTCCACTGAACAAGATGGGTAAACATGCTCCCTCAAGGTGTCGATGTGAGTCTCGCCCACATACTTTCTCTCAAACTCTTCAAGAAAGTCCTGCTGATAAGTGCTCAACACACTATCACTTTTTACTCCTTTTATGGGCATTAATTACCAAATATACACCCACTTGGACCAATACATGCACTCAATGTGATATATTTTGAAGTATACTCATATAGATAATATTTACAGAAAAAGGCACGTTTTACTGCGTTTTCATATCTGTGCAGGAAAACCAGTGCCGCGACAGAGACAAGGCCGAGGCAGGACCTGATGCCGAGGCAGCAGCAGAAAGACAGGAAGCAAGATTATAGGCGATGGAAAGACAAAATCCAAGGAACGTGTCTGGACTTGAAGCCCATGAATCGGAGCTGGCTACCACAAGGAAAAGCCCAAAGGAAGACCATGCGGGAAAGCCCCTTAGCCGAATATAAACTTTGAAATATATTATTATTATGTACTTGACTTGTTCCCTACTCCAAGTTGTATTCTACTTAGGAAAGGTTTGCCCTAGGTCTAGCCTATATAAAGACCTAGCCACCCAATGTACAAAACACGAAATACCTAGGGAGAGAGCCGACTTCTACTCTTATTTCTTTCCTCTCCATCACGTTCTAAACCTTCTTAGGGATTAGGTGAAGGTTGTAGAGTATTTGTGAGAGGAGATTGTACTTTGTCTTTCATTCAATGCAATAAAGATTATCAAGGTTTGCTTATCCTTTGTTATTCCTTGTTTCACAATTGAGCTCGGGAGAGGATATTGTGATCATCCATTTATCTAAGCTCGGGAGAGTTAGATTCACGAAAAGGGTAAGTACGGTGTTTCAATCGCGAAACACTAACTCGGCCTAGGGATAGGTTAAGAGTTTCAGCGGCTAAAAGAAGTGTGAGATTGGTTGGTGAGTATAATTGGTTCACGCCGGGAGGTATCATCAAGGACTAGTCATCAACAGTACTCTGACTTAGGGATAAGCGGAGTCATTCAAGGACACTTTGCCGAACTATGGTAAAGTCTGCCCACGAGCAAGGGATTGCCGCGGCAGACAGTGTTATCGCTGCCCAGGCAGTAAACTGCAGTGCTGCTGAGGCAGTGATATACGATTGCATTGGACAGAGACAAGTCAATCAATTCCACAATACAACGCAACTGGATCCTAGCCCATCTCTCTCTACTATTTCAATCTTTTACTGTTATTTTAGTGATTTTAGTTTAGATAAATCAAATCAACTCACTTGTATTTTTATCTTTCCACAGAACAAGGAGGTGAAGAAAGCATATTAAGTATACCGGTCCCTGAGGAGACGATAACTCGATAATATACTGATCACTTATTACTTGCGATGTGTCCACTTGCACTGAACACGCACTTTTGACACGCGACAAGTTTTTGGCGCCGTTGTCGGGGACTGGCAACTAAATTTTGTTTTCTTTATTTTCTTGTTTATTTTTATTTTTATTTTACTTTTGTTTTTCTTGGTGTATGACCAGGGTCAATCCAACCAACCCCTTGTACGAATTAGATCCAGAGATCGAAAGAACAAGGCAAAGGTTGAGGAGACAGATCCAAGGAGCCATGGCAGATCACCCGGCAGGACAAAACTTACCTGCCAGCAATGCAGGACTTCCGCCGCCACCTGGGTCGCGGCAGCTCACTGTCAGGGACTTCCTGGAAGAGGACTTAAACAGATTAAACCCAAGAGTCGTTACACCGGAAATTGAAGCAACCCATTTTGAACTCAAACCCGTTATGTTCAATATGTTAAATACAATTGGACAATTTGGTGGGTCTGCAACTGAAGACGCAAGGCAGCACCTCAAATCCTTCATGGAAATTTGCAACTCTTTTAAAATCCATGGAGTCCATGAAGATGTCTTGCGATTAAAGCTATTCCCCTATTCACTGAGGGATAGGGCGAAAACTTGGTTAAATAGCATTCCAGCGGGATCTATTGGATCCTAGAGTGAACTTTTCCGTGATTTCATTACTCGCTTTAATCCTACTAATCTATATGATAGAATCCGTAATGAAATTACTTCTTTTCGACAGGCTGAAGACGAACCAATGTACGAGGCATGGGAACGCTACAGAGAGCTATTGCACAAGTGTCCGCTGCATGGATTTCCCTTATGGACACAAGTGACAATGTTTTACAATGCCACGAATGCCCCGACAAGGATGATGTTAGATGCCTCGGCAAACGGAACACTCCTGGATAAAGCACCTGAGGAAGCTATTGAAATATTAAACAAACTCGCAAAGAATGACTTTCAGTTTCCTACATCTAGGCGAGGAGGAGTAAGACGCCAAGCCACAGTACATGAATTAGATTCATCAAGTTCAGTGGCAGCACAATTGGCCTCTCTTACCAAGATGGTGCAAAACCTACAGTTACAACACAATACCCGTGAGGTCAAGGTAATTGATTCATACTGTGACTTATGTGGAGGAAACCACAATTCCGCTGACTGTATGAATCAAGAAACTGGTATGTATGTTGGGAACTACAATCGCAATAATGTGATGTCTAACACATACAACCCCTCATGGAAGAGGCATCCGAACCTATCATGGAGTAACCCAAACAATGCCTTAAACCCAATCACCCAACCATCGGGATTTCAGCAGCCGGTGCCGCAGTAGCAAGTCCAACAGCCGATGCCGCAGCAGCAGATGCAGCAGCAACCGGTAAGTTCATTGGAAAACACGCTAAAGGCCTTTATGATGAAAACTAAGTCATACATGGCGGAAAATAGTAATTTCATCAAAATGACAGATGCCTTCATGAATAGGACTGAGATGCGGCTGCAAAATCAAGAAGCAGCCATACAAACGCTGGAAACTCAGGTTGGGCAGTTTGCTCAATGCATAAACACTAGACCACAAGGAGGCCTACCTAGCAATACTGAAGTTGCTAAGGTAATAAACCATGAACAGTGTAAGGCAATCACTACTAGGAGTGGTCTACAACTGAAGGAGAAGATCCTAGAGAGCCAAACCCAATCAGCAGATCAAGCAAGAGAAGAGGCTAAGCAAACTGAAGCTGATAACACTGCCCTGGCAGCAAGCACTGCAGCGCCTGAGCATCCTGCCGAGGCAGCAACAATTCCAGTGGTGCCAGGTACAAAACTTTCAACTAAAGAAACCCTGGATGAAATGAGATCACCACCACCTTTCCCGCAAAGGGTGAAAAATCAAATACAGGATCAACAATTCAAGAAGTTCCTCGACATCTTGAAGCAAGTCCACATCAATATACCGTTCGTTGAAGCTATTGAATAGATGCCGAACTATGCCAAGTTCCTAAAGAACATGGTGTCAAAGAGAAAAAGAATAGGTAAGTTTGAGACAGTGACTGCTACCGAGAGATGCATGGCAATGCTGCATAACCGCATGCCACCAAAGTTAAAAGATCCTGGTTGCTTCACTATACCTTGTGCGATTGGAAAGAGTTATGAAGGAAAGGCCCTATGTGACCTTGGAGCAAGCATAAACCTTATGCCTAAATCAGTCTTCCAAAAGCTTGGAATAGGAAGGCCGAAGCCTACAACAGTGATGCTCCAACTCGCGGATAGATCTTATGTGCAACCCGAAGGCAAAATCGAGGACATACTGGTAAGAGTTGACAAGTTTATTTTTCCTGCTGACTTTCTTGTCCTTGATTGTGAAGCAAATGACAATGCACCGATCATCCTTGGGAGACCCTTTCTAGCAACTGGACGCACATTAATTGACGTGGAAAAAGGAGAGTTGACTATGCGGGTCAATGACCAACAAGTCAAACTCAACGCATTCCACAACTTAAAGAAGTATGATGATCCAGAGGAATGCAAGGCCATCCACACAGTAGACAATAAGAAATCCTGCCTGGACAGTCTGCTCGGCAGAATGTTCGGCAAGAAAATCAAGCCCAAGATGGATGGACAGACAGCACAAAGGAGTGGCCCACAACTGATACATAAATTGGGCCTAAGGGAGAAAATAATTCTGGGAGATGCATTTGCATGCTCTCCACTAGTAACCTAACCTCTCCCCTTTTCTTTAAATAGTATATTAGGATAAGCAGTTTATTTTTATTTTTCTAATTATTTTCGTTTTCAGTATTTTTCTTTTGTGTGTTTTATTTAGGAATAAAAAGTAAAGATAAGGGAAAAATAGTTCACAGCAGGAACTATGCCGAGGCAATAAAACAGTGTCAGGGCCATAGTAGTCCCAACGGGCAAAACAGTGTAACGGCTAGTCTGCCGAGTTTCCTGCCGCGGCAGAAAAAGGAAACGGCAGAAAAAGGAAATGGTTACAAACGACTAGTGATCTCAACGGTCACAAGGCCGAGGCCTATATAAGAAACTCCTTCCTCTTGAACTATTCACTCTTACTTTCTTGCTTTCTTTGGTATTCTTAACAATCTCTCTCTCAATTACTCTCTGCCTTCTACAATCTCCAGATTCTCTTCAAGAAAAACCTCCAAGAACATACATCTCTCTATCTTGATGGCTACATACAAAAGATTCGCCCCAGCCAACATTGAAGATCAATTCAACCAATCTTTCATCGCTAGGCAACTTTGGGAAGAGCAAGGTTTCCAACATGCAGACGAAGAAAATTATGGCATTGAGCACTACCTATACGACAAAATTAAGTACCAGAATTGGGAAATTTTCTGCCTGCAACCCGCCCAGGCGAACGCCACGATCGTGCGGGAGTTCTACGCTCATGGGCCCAGCAAAGACTCCCTATTCGTTCACTGCCGCGGCAGGCCGGTCCAGCTCGATGCCGAGACGATCAACAACTTCTACGGCCTCACCCCAGACAGTGATATCCATGCCGAATTCTTGGAAGATATCACTGCTGAGGACTATGAACTCATCAAGGACGATCTTTGTTACGGAAACACTCCATGGGAAACCGGAGGCCAAGATGTGGAACACCTTCGTCAAACGACGCCTCATCCCAACATCACACAACAGCACGGTGGATCGCAAGAGATTGGTTCTTATCCAATCCATCATCAACAAGAGGACCATCAATGTTGGAGAAATCATCCTACGGGAAATTCACGAGTGCGGTAAGAAAGATAGAGGACCATTGTATTTCCTTTGCTTGATTACGGGTTTATGTGTTTCTGCATGTGTACCCATTGAAGAAACGGATGAATATACGCCCCCAAGAAGATGATGGACCAGGGACTTCTGCCACAAAGTCATACAAATCATGCAAGCCGAACCTGTCCAGGCAACGCCGCAGCAGTTCACTGCCGATACTGCTACCGAGACCCAATACACGGCAGACATGCCTGGTACTGCCCATACCTCTACCGCAGCAGACCCATACCAAGAAATCTTGCAGCGAATGGCCGCAATGGATCTTCGACAACAACGGTATATGGATTACCAACGGGACTTCAATGGCACTCTCGCCCAGATGATGCTGTACGCCTTTCCGGACCAAGGCGTACAATTCCCAGAGTTCCCAAGCAACATGTTCGTCACCGCCGCACCCTATACCGAGACTACACCAGCCCCAGGAGGACCACGACCATTCTTCCATTTGGACCCTCAGCCCCAATACCAGGCTGTCGGCCCATCTAAGGCGGCAGATTCTGCCGCGGCCTCATCTGTCAGCCGATGACCATCCAAGCGGAGGGTCGTCTTCAGCACTCCACCCAGATCGCCAATTATCATGGGCAGTCTATCCGCCAAGATAGATGCATATGTGCACCAAAGTTCCACTACCGCCGGCCCAAGCACACACCACACCGGAGGAGCTACTGCGATGGGAGGAGGAACGAACATGATGATAACCGAAGAGATGGCAGATGTTGAAGAAGGAGAAGAAGTAGAAGCCCCAATGCAAAGGACCCCACCCACTCGAGTCCAGCCGCCGAGGCAAGCAAAGGCGCAACCATCGCCCTCCCCAAGGACAAAGCATTTGGCATCAAGGCCACGGAGGAAAATTGTTACAAGCAGCTCTTCGGAGTCGCTTTAAATTTCTTTGTCCTTAATTCAATATTAATTGCTTTTACTGTTTTTACTTGTTGTTTTATATTCATATTTTGTTTTGCCGCTTACTTCTTCAAATATAAAGCATTGAGGACAATGCTTGGTTTGAGTTTGGGGGTGCAGATTCACTGCCAAGGCAGCAATCTACTGTCGCGGCCTTGCCAAAAAGGGAGTATTCCAGTGATTTTTTTTTTAATTTTTATGCTCCCCACCTTACTTGAATTAATTGCTTACACTCTTGCACTGCCCATCATCAGTATTGCCTTAGTTTATTCTTTAAGGCTATAGAAATCTTTCTCCTTACCATGTTTAGGTTCTGTTAAGAGGGCTTAATCTTAGGATGCTTAAGGATGAAAACTTAGAAGCTTACTATAGGTAGAACTTTAAACTTTAAACACTTTTGGGACTTGTTGGATTATAGGAATTCTTTTAATGAACTTAGGTGATAAAGACTTAGATCTTTGGAAAGTAACTAGAGGTGCCTACCACCGGCTCTAGAAAGTCTCTTCTTCATACTACAGGTGTCCGAAATTGGCTCTAGTATGTGTTAAGGAATATTAAAAAGAAAAGAGGATTTTTAAAAGAAAAACACAAGTCTTTGAGGTGCCCGAAACCGGCTCAAGATTTGGGGTTTGAAAAAGAAGAGAACACTTAACCAATGTCTATTTGTCTTGAACTTAAAGTTTATCTAAGAAAGCCCTTAATCAAACTTGTCCACAAAAACGCACACACTCACAACTCCTATAGTTTGTTTCTAGGTAATGCCTTGAGTAACCGAATGGTTAAGACTAAAGAATAGGCCTAACTATGGTGGGGAGAATAGATGGACATGTAAGACCAAGAGAGAGTAAAGTTCGGCAAATTGATGGTTTGCATTGCTTGAGGACAAGCAATAGTTCGAGTTTGGGGGTGTGATAAGTGCTCAACACACTATCACTTTTTACTCCTTTTATGGGCATTAATTACCAAATATACACCCACTTGGACCAATGCATGCACTCAATGTGATATATTTAGAAGTATACTCATATAGATAATATTTACAGAAAAATGCACGTTTTACTGCATTTTCATATCTGTGCAGGAAAACCAGTGCCGCGGCAGAGACAAGGCCGAGGCAGGACCTGATGCCGAGGCAGCAGCAGAAAGACAGGAAGCAAGATTATAGGCGATGGAAAGACAAAAATCCAAGGAATGTGTTTGGACTTGAAGCCCATGAATCGGATTTGGCTAGCACAAGGAAAAGCCCAAAGGAAGACCATGCGGGAAAGCCCCTTAGCCGAATATAAACTTTGAAATATATTATTATTATGTACTTGACTTGTTCCCTACTCCAAGTTGTATTCTACTTAGGAAAGGTTTGCCCTAGGTCTAGCCTATATAAAGACCTAGCCACCCAATGTACAAAACACGAAATACCTAGGGAGAGAGCCGACTTCTACTCTTGTTTCTTTCCTCTCCATCACGTTCTAAACCTTCTTAGGGATTAGGTGAAGGTTGTAGAGTATTTGTGAGAGGAGATTGTACTTTGTCTTTCATTCAATGCAATAAAGATTATCAAGGTTTGCTTATCCTTTGTTATTCCTTGTTTCACAATTGAGCTCGGGAGAGGATATTGTGATCATCCATTTATCTAAGCTCGGGAGAGTTAGATTCACGAAAGGGGTAAGTACGGTGTTTCAATCGCGAAACACTAACTCGGCCTAGGGATAGGTTAAGAGTTTCAGCGGCTAAAAGAAGTGTGAGATTGGTTGGTGAGTATAATTGGTTCACGCCGGGAGGTATCATCAAGGACTAGTCATCAACAGTACTCTGACTTAGGGATAAGCGGAGTCATTCAAGGACACTTTGCCGAACTTTGGTAAAGTCTGCCCATGAGCAAGGGATTGCCGCGGCAGACAGTGTTATCGCTGCCCAGGCAGTAAACTGCAGTGCTGCCGAGGCAGTGATATACGATTGCATTGGACGGAGACAAGTCAATCAATTCCACAATACAATGCAACTGGATCCTAGCCCATCTCTCTCTACTATTTCAATCTTTTACTGTTATCTTAGTGATTTTAGTTTAGATAAATCAAATCAACTCACTTGTGTTTTTATCTTTCCACAGAACAAGGAGGTGAAGAAAGCATATTAAGTATACCGGTCCCTGAGGAGACGATAACTCGATAATATACTGATCACTTATTACTTGCGATGTGTCCACTTGCACTGAACGCGCACTTTTGACACGCGACACGTGCCACTTAGGACGATGAGGATACCAACCCTGCTCAACTGTCTCTCACCACTCTTTCGCGTTGGCTTTCAGAAGTGACAACACACACGATAGCTTATCCTCTGACCTCAGTCTCATCTGTCTCATTATCCACCTTGTGTCATGCAACCACTGATCAGCCTGTACGGGATTATCATGTCCCGTACAAAAGAAGTCAACAGCTCCTTGCCTTCGCACCCTCTCAACCGGTGCCTCACGAGGCGTAGCAGATGGCCTCGGTATAGCTCTCACGATCCTACGCAAGGTCTGGTTCAACTGAGCAAAGTAGTTGGCCCCTTGACCAACTACATCATCCGATGGCACCTCATCATCGGGCTCATACTCGTAGTCGGAGTCTCCTCCACGAGAACCCCGACTTTCCTCTTGATCCCTCACACGTCTCGGTATACTCAACCACTTCTGCACAAAGAACAACAACAAACAAGAGTACACCATCAAAATCTCAGCTTAAGAGAAAGTACGTTATCGACTCGTGGGCATGTACTTGTCTGACACATATATAACACACTAGACTGCCCCGGGGACTTCCTAGAACCGACTCAACCTAAGCTCTGATACCACTAAATGTAACACCCGACCCGGATGTCACAATGGGCCTACAGCCCAAAACCTGTATTCCAAAATTTCTTTTCAAAGCCCATCAAATAAAAATCGAATTCAAGTCCAAATACGATTCATAAAATCCATTAAGTTAAAAACATAGCCCAAAATCATAGTAAGTAATCGGAGCTCCAAAATATTATAAACCATTAAAACATTCGACCCAAACTAAAATAAACAGAGTTACATTACATAGTGTTCGACATAGTACAAGCCCACTAAATCTAATACATGTACTCTAACAACATGGTCGATGCTGAAATCCGAACCTTGATGGTGCTCCACGAACCGGCTTCACCTAACCTACGCACGAAAACATATTTCAAACGTTGAGCTACGAAAGCTCAGTGGATACGCCGAACTCGGTCAACGTCGTGCATATCATAAGTAGTAAAGCATAACATATAAAATATCGTGCATGATATGATGATCTAGCATGCTTGCCTACCACATGGCATAATAATGTATAATGACGCACACAGCATATAGATGTCAAACAACAACACAAAGTAGTGAGGCCCGCGTCCACACAGCATCGGGATCCTACACTACGAGCAGGGCCTACGTCCACATAGCATCGGGATCTCATACTCAAGATGAGGCCCGCGTCCATACAGCATCGTGATCCTACATCCGGGATTCGAGGCCTGCGTCCACACAGCATCGGGATCCTCCAAATCCTATACTCAGAATGTCACATCGAGTATCATCGAATGAGGCCCGCGTCCACACAGCATCGGGATCCTACATTCGGAATGGTCTTCAAAATTATCACCCGGAATGTTACATCGGATGGCCTTCGACGTGTTGCAACACTTTTGGATATCCAGATTTCCATCAAACAAGGACTCGTTACACATAAATGATCCACCTAGGATCCTCACATCAAAACATATCAAGACTTAGTATAAATTAGTCGTTCGGGGTTTAATAAATCAATCTTGTGTTAACCAATCATTTCATTAATTATAAGATTCATTGTGACCTTTAATTCTATTATCGAACCTCAAACAATACTTATCTTGTCAAGTTTTCACAGGGGTATCGATACCCTTAAATGGGGTATTGAACCACCCTGCCTCGATACCTACCCAAACAAGGCATCGAACCAAGGGTATCGATACTGGTATCAATACCCTTTGACCATTTTCAAAGTCAACTAAAGGGGACCCTCCAACATCGATATTGGTATCGATTCTATTATGCCATTGGATGTCCCGGTATCGAATCATGGTTCGATACACCTGGCCACATAGCCTATTTCCACTTATGGGTATCGATATCGGTAGCCCGTGTATCGATACCCCTGCACGAAAATGCAGGTCTGCACTTAGAAATTTCAAGAATTCATTCCCAAACTTGATGGAACCAATCCTAAAGTTTTCCTACACATTATTATGAGTGTTTAGGATAATTTAACATCATTTTCAAGACATTTAGCACATAAATCTGAATTTCACCATTAAAGACCTCTTACAAGCAAACCAAGCAATCAAGCATACATACATGGATTTTATATGCTATGCACTCTACCATGAAATGCAAGATAATTAGAAGAGTTGGGAGTACCAACCTTAGCAAGCAACAACAACAAACCCCAGCTCTCAACCTCTTCAAGCTTTTCTTCCTCCAAAGCTTGATGATGGCTCACAAGCCTCTTTCTCTACAAGAGAAAGATAAGCAATGATCAGAAACGTTTTGGGATGATTCCTAGAGCTTAAAAACACCAAAAGACATTGATTCTAAGCTCTAAAACCCTAAACCCAAGCTCAACCCAAAACCCCCACTTAAACCTTCAACAAAGCCAAACCTTCTCTTATTTACCTCTTTTTAAACATCACAACCACCTCTACAACTTCTCTACAAACCCAAAAACGAGATTTCGACTCAAAACCTTAAAGATCTTACCTTTTGTTCTTTTCTTTTTCTTACCACCAAGATGAAGAAGAAAGAAGAAAAGGGAGGATGATATCACTCTGCTGCAGAGAAATAACTCCCCCAAAACCCTCTTTGTCTTTCATTTAGACATTTACTAAAATGTCCCCACAACAAGGCTTAACTTAAAACCTAACAAGCCTATGGCCAAAAAAGGCCCAAAACCTCACAACACGGGGACCAAAACCGAAGCCCAACCCCTCAGGTTAACCCGACACTTGGATACGAGAATCCGGGTCGTTACAAATATGCCATGGCAAAATGAGATCAAGGGACCAGTTCACCAAAACAACAATTCTTTGGAAGCTTCGCTGCAAGAATTCATGGCTTCTACCAAGGAGTTCATAACATCAACGAAAGCAATTTTTAGGAGTATTCCTCAACAATCTCAAATCAAGGAAATCTATTCTAGACCCAAGAAGCAATGCTGCAAAGTCACAGCTTTTCGCTTAGATCGCTGGAGACTCAAGTGGGTTAAATTGCTCAAGCATTATAGGAGATAATTTCGTGGGCAAGGCACTATGCGACCTCGGTTCGAGTGTTAATATTATGTCCAAAGCAATATTCAAGAAGCTTGGTATAGAGAGTACACAGCCAACCACTATCATCTTGCAATTGGCGGACCATTCTCATGTCCGGCCAGAAAGAAAAGTAGAAGATGTGATAGTAAAGGTTGGCAAATTCGTGTTCCTAGTGGACTTTCTAATTCTAGATTGTGAAGTATATTAGAATTCACCCATCATCTTGGGACGATCATTCCTTACTACCGGTTGAATTCTCATCAACTGTGAAAAAGAAGACTTCATGCGCATAGCAGATCAGTCCATGACTATCAATGTCCTTAACACTCTCAAGTACATGGATGATAATGAATAATGTCGTTGTATAGCTGGGATAAATGCTACAACAACAGAAGCTGAGAGTGAAGAATTTTACTGCGACAATTCTCTAAAGATGAAAGACTTTGCAAAACTGTTGGAGAAACATGATCAGAAAGAAGAAGAAGAAGCTCATTTGTAGCTACAGCAAATCGGCTATTTCAAGCCAAGATCATGTAAGAATTTTGAATCAATTGATTTCTATGAATTTATTCCTCCTAAATCATCACTTTTACATGCACCATATCTAGACTTGAAACCACTGTCACCACATTTAAAACATGTTTATTTGGGATCTCATAATACTTTGTATGTGATTATTTCTTCTAGTTTAAATCTTATCCAAAAGCTTAGTCTTGTGAATTTATTATCTCAATATAAGAAATCTCTAGGGTGGAATATGGTTGATTTGAAGGGTATTAGTCCAACGATATGTATGCATACGATTTTGCTAGAAGAATGGCATAACAATTCTATTGAGACTCAAAGGAGACTGAACCCAACGATGAAGAAAGTAGTGATGACAGAGATTATCAAGTGGTTGGATACAGGAATCATATACCCTATTTTTGACAGTTCATGGGTCATTCATGTGCGTTGTGTACCTAAGAAGGGAAGCACTATAATAATTACTAGTGAGGATAACCATTTGCTCCCAAAAAAGACAATTACAGGCTGGCGCATCTGCGTGGACTATAGAAAGCTGAACAAAGCAACAAAATCTTTGTTTAATAAGAAAAAAAAAACATGCAATCTCAAGTTGCACAAAATCAATAGATAACTCACACTTGTGTTTTTCTCGTGTTGGAATATTAGTGAACTAGTTAGATTTACCTCTAACCGTTAGGATAAACGGACTCGTGTAAAGGCATCGTACCACCAAACACGATCTTGATTAACTATCACAACCACAGAGATCTCACATTAGTTCCAGGGATAGTTTGCCATACCCAAATATGATAAGGTGACTATTATATCACACAGCACTAGGCTAACCTCTAATGCATCACTCAAGGAATTTAATACACGTATACGAATTTTATAAAGAAAGAGTGCACTATTCATCCTATTGATCGATCAACTTATCCACATTAACATCATCTTTAATATCCAACAAAAAACAAAAACCAATGCGCAATTTTTCCAGTTAAAACGGTAAGTAAACACATGCATCCCACTAATACATGCATCAAATGCATAAACCGATAAAAACCATTTTTCTCATGTTTTCAAAATAAAATCGTGGGAGCATCATATGTATATAAAAACTTGTTTAAAAACATCCCATGAGCATTGAAACAAATGCATAATCACATATGCACAAGTATAACACGAGCATGACTAAAACACATAGTAAAAACAAGACATAATATGGAAACCTTTAAGAAAGCAATACTTTATACTTACTTACGAGTATATGGAGGTTTTTCACACCTTCCATATACCTAAAAACATTTGAAAACACATTTAAAATATTTTCAAATTGAAAATCCTCATAATTCACTCACTGATTTACCGAAACTTGCTCAATAATTCACCCGAAAACACGATTCGACTTTCCAATCTCCTTCAAACTTGTTCCTCTACCTCTTGAAATAATTCAAGCATCAAAACCAGAGGTTTTAGTGCATTATAAAACACTCAAACATCCCTCAAATTGTACGAATACATGACAGACCCTAAAAACACCATAAAACCTAACCGAAACTCACCGAAAACCTCTCCAAACACCACCTAAACCTTAGTTTCAGGAATAGATATTTAAAATTAATATTAATTATATATAAAAACTTCAAGATTCATGTATTTAGGCATAAAAAACAGTCATGTAAAATTGTTAAACGAAAATCAAGAAAACAATGTAATTTTTATCAAGAAAACTGATTTTATTGATTTAGGACTTTAAAGATTGTTTCAACTAGCCAAGAACTTATGGATTTTATTAAAGAAATTTATTTTTTAAAGGTTTTAATGATTCTCACCTCCAAAATTGATCCAACCTCCTTCAAAGGTTTAAAAACAAGTAAAACCGAAGAAAAATGAAGATATTTTGAAGAAGAAAAATATAAAGAATTAACCAAACAAATTTTTATTGAAAAGATTGTTGTTTACCTTTGAAAAGATGATGGAGTGGCTTCAAAGAATAGTATAAGTCGAAATCTTGAAAATAGGTTTATGTTTATGATATAAAAATAGGTTTTTAGGAATTAAATTAAGTTATTTGGGTTATTAATTAAAATTATGGGTTATGGGTCATTAAAATAGAACCTCGGAAGGATTATATCAGCTAGGATTAGGATTAGGATTGGATCAATGACCCTTAAATATTCAAAGTTTTAGCTTACTTTATAAAATTGTCCTCAAATTTTCAATTTTTACAAAATAGTCACTAATTTTAAAATCTTAAGGATTCAAGGGTCAATTTTCAAAATTGATTTGACCAAATTCAAATATATGACAAATAATAATTTTAGAATATTTTTACAAATTTTAATTTTATCTAAAACTGATTTTTAAGAATTTAATCCTGAACTAGGCTAAACCAACAAAACCGATTCTCTGGACCTCTAAATTGGCCTCTAAAATTCTAGGCCCATTTTTAGGGAGTTACATCCAGTTAAACTTTCATGCCCAAAGTCATGCACACTAATCCAGACTCGATGTATAAAATAAATAAAAACTTTAAAACTCAACCATTTAAGTGTGATATCTAGCATTCGCATTCTTACACAAAAAAACACGAAAACACTTACATTTGTAACTTAAATCATTGAATGAAGGAGTAATCAAAATAAAATATTAACTATTTTGAGCACTTATCAAATTCCCTCTCACTTATTCATTGCTTGTTCTCAACCATTTCTCAATTAACATACCAAAATCACAAGTTGCCATCTTTTAGTTCATTACATGTCTCAATCTCCTCAATGAAAAAAAAAACAAAATCAATTATTGTAACTAAGAAACAATCAATCAAGTAGAAAGACTAGGAACAAGTTGAAGAAAAACAACATTCTAATTCTTAACTAATTTAATGAATCAAAACTTGATACCCTCACGAGGATTCTCTCATTTCTCTCAAAGTATTTATGGTCAAAAGAATCGCTCAAGCCGAAACTGATCAAAGCATTATCATAAGCCTGTAAATAAATCTAATTTCCACTACTAAAGATTGAACATGATACAAAAGTCAAGAGGTATTTTAAGCAGGGTTGTAACGGGGGTAGGGTGATGGTAGGGAAGAGGACAAAAAGAAATGGGTTAAGTATCAAGACAAAAGATGTAAAATATAAGAAATAAACCACGATTTAAGTACAATGAGATAGAAAGAGTAAATCTGTCAACCATTTTTTTCTCCTTTTCAAAAGTTTCGATACTTTTCCTTTTTTATTCTTTCCCTTTTTTCTTTGTTTTTCTTTGTTTTTCTTTTTTCGAACAATACATATTTGTATCTCTTTTTGTTTTTTTTTCTTTCGAATTCTTTCTTTTCATTTTTGTTTCTGAATCTACTCTTTCTTTCTTCTCTTTTTTTTTTTATTTCGTGGAACAAATTGATCTTATGTCTTAGCAAGGGTGCGAAAAAAATGAAAATATAGAAAAAAAAACTTTTGGGTTGCATTATTAAAATTATCCTCAAGTTTTTAATTTTTATAAAATAGTCACTAATTTCAAAATCTTAGGGATTCAATGGTCAATTTTAGAAATTGAGTTGAAAAAAGTAAAATATATATTAAATAAGGATTTTAGGATATTTTTCCATAATTTATTTTGTTTTAAAATTAAAATTTAAGTATTTAATCCCGAACTAGGCTTTATCGGCAATTCCTGTTTACTAACTTCTAGGCCCAATTTTGGGGTGTTACAACTCTCCCCCACTTAAGAAATTTCGTCTTCGAAATTTTCACCATGGAAAGAGGTAAGGAAACTTCTTCACTATTTCCTTCAACTCCCACGTGACTTTCCAAACACCTTTATGTCACTAAAACACTATAACCAACACAAGGATCTTACCACAAAGGACTTTTGCTATTAAAACCAAGATCCCAACATAAATCTCGTAAAGACAACATTCACTCTCATCCTAACACCAGTCGTCATCACAACTTGAAATAAAACAAAGGTACACCAAAAACACCATGGTTCGTCTCAACACTCATTGCATTCTCAAACCAAAAAAAAACTTTTTGTTTTCTGACCACCTAACCTTTTCTTACTTAAGGTTGGCATCCGACTTCCGGCAAACTACAACAGCTCCCAACTACCACCAACAAACTTAAATTTCTTAAGCATATTCTAACACACAAAGGCAAACCAAAATTTCCCACCAAAACTCGCTTAAGACAAAAACATACCACACCTCTACTATTAGAACTGTTTGAGAGTTCTAAGGCAACTACTGACAAGGTTATAAGTAAACTCCACCAAGGGCAACACCTTCACCAAGAATTTGAAATATTCATGTTATATTACCTTAATATACCTTCCAGACTTGGATAACCCACTTATACTGGCCACATGCCTATTGACGAGCAAACACCCAAAACTCAATTGGAAATTCAACATCCATCTCAAAAACATTACCACATTAAAACATACTGCTCAACAGTTTCAACCACTCTTAAAGGAAACACTCTCTTTTAACTGCCGAGAAACCACATCACAAAACTTACGGAGATTTATTCACACACCACTACTCTAGCACCTTTGACAATCACAACATCCTAAAGAATATTGACTCTCAAGCTCAACTTAATAACAAAACAAACATTCACTTTTAATTCAAACACATCCAAAACAAGTCCATCAAACAACAACTGCTTTCAAACTTCTAACACAACTTCTTACTTCCAGATGAATAACAAAAGACTATCACAAACTTTGATCAAGATACCATTCTAACTCAACACCATACAGAACAACTAAATACCTCATAGACATAAAAGACAACCAACATTACAACTAAAACCAATCAACGCAACCTAAAATATGCCCCGTACACGAGACTCCACCAAATATCCGATAGCAACTTACCTTAAAACATCTTAACCATGAAAAGTCTCACCTATAACTCTGTCAATAGACCAACACTCTTCAATAAACTTAATTGAGACAACTTTGCTATTGACTTCATAACATTCTTAACTTACTCCACTAAACCGACACCTATCAAGATATAACCTTTAAGCAACCCAAGTCACACTAAGCAACTTAGATTTAACTCATCATGCAACACAAAACACTTTTAATCCTTTTGCGTAAGTACACAACATCATGCTTATCCAAAAGATCGTGCCTCATCTAAGGACTAGATCACCATAACCAACTCGACAACGCACCGTTAAAAACCTTTATGTAATACACACACAACTTTTCCTAAACACCAACTCACTGACTGGACCATTAAACAACGACACTGCAGTCAACCAATTCTTATCTCACTTAGATTATCCTAAGCTTAAACTTGTGCCTCTCTACCTAGCCAATCTTAATGCTACTCCTCCGTCCACTCACCTTAACATCCTTCTTAACATTAAGCAACAACAACACAAGAGAAAACCAACCATTATAGAAAATTCAACAAACACAAACCCTCGCAACACTTCCCGATGATAAGGCTAGCTCAAAAGACCTTTTGACCAATAAAGGTTACTAACTGGCCAACATTCCTCATCACACAATTCCTCCATACCTAGGTATCCAAGGATTACATCCAACAACTCTACAACAACTTGACCATACCCAAGGTAAACCCAACACAACTCTTTAAGAACACAACATGCAAAAGCTAAGCCACACGGCACAACCACAACTTCTCATGGCCCATAAAAGTCCATTACGCATCCTTCAACACCTCAACTCCCTTTCCAGTATATTCTTTTCTTTCCAAAAACCTAATTACTTTCTGAATCATACCAAACAGAAAATACCAAGTGTTACTTCCTCCAAAAACAAAGATAACATAACACCTTTTACACAAATTGAACTCACGCGAAGGAAACACCATAAAACTTAACCTTCCGTTTTACTAACAACTAACCCCAACTGACATCAACTCAAAACACCCAACCTGGATAAAATCATCCACAACTACTATCTTAGTTAATCAATCCTTATCAAGAATTACTTCCCAACTAGAACAGTAACTCGACCCACTACAAATAGGCTCAGTAGTAACAAGAGTATCTTTCAAGCACTTTTGTAAACTTATATATTTTCCCTAAAAGACCGACCACAACACAACTTCCGTTTTCAAGAGGGAAACATTTGCAGATATAGACAATGTATGCATGAGTCCTATATGTCACCTTAGATGCTTATGCAAGTACATTCAAATTCAATCTAATGTCATGCTCAAGAATGCAAGCATGTCCTAAGATGTCTAATATATATGCATATAGGTGCTCTTATACTATGCATGATTATTGTCCATACTCACAAACAACAACCTCGACTCTGGAACTTTAACTTTTTACCTCTTCAACATTCAGAATCATAGAAACTTAGCACTCAAGAGTACATAACCACACCATAACCCGTACGTTTCCAACACTTTCAATTCACCTTACACACAAAAGCACTTTGAAACTCCCAAAGGCACTCTCAGTGATGTAGTCACCTACTACTCACCAATACAACATGTTCTTAGACTAAACTCATTCAAAACCACTTTACACTCAAACACAATCGAGGACCCAGTCGACTCAAGATCAGATATAACAACATCACAACACAAATCTGTCTACACTTTTTGATCTCTACAACTCATCTATTGCCAAGTTTTAGCTTTCTTTTTGGTCCCATATCAAGCACAATAAAATAGGAAAAAAATTTAACATGCAAAAACATTTTGCAAAACTTGTGAGGCTAGCGTGAAGCAAGTTCCAAGTAGCTCAAGTATAATATAAAACGATTTCCTAGTAGTAGTTAGAGCAATGGGTACCCAAAATAACCCCAACAGTATATACTCAAACATCAAATGGCACAATTATCTATTATGATTAGCATCAAAAATATATAATCATATAACAAGTGTATTTTTCACAATATATTCAACACTTTTTCAGATACTGCTCGTACATACATTAAGCATCATATAAAACTATCACAAAGTCTTATGTATTAAACAATGCATTCATGAGCAAGAAACGAGTGTGAAAGTGAATCGATAACTTCGGAATTGTAGGGAAGTTTTGTTTAAACTTCCGAGGGTTATTATTATTATTAGGAATTTTTTTTATTTTTTGAATATTTAATAATTTTAAGGTGTACCCCATATTATCATCGTATTTGTTGTAACTTGTAAGCGAGTTAGATCAGAATTATTCCACCATTGTAAAAGAGCTAAATTTGATTTTTTTTCTATTTATCGAAAGCCTAAATCGAGTGAAAAATTCATAAAATCTTTAGTATAATTTTTTGATTTGTTACATAAAGTTGAATTGACCCTTACTTTTTATTCAATCTATTTGTAGTTTCTTTATAAAAATATATTTTTAATTGTTCTTCTGATTTTTAGGGCTTGTCCTGATTAATTCGAATTAATCTGTGTCGTACACTTAGCTTCTTATTATTTGGATTAACCCCTGTTGATTAAAAAACACTTCTTTTAGAGTTTTCATTGATTCTCTTTTATATTTTAAAGTTTTATTTTAATTAATTCAAATTAATTTATATTATATATTTAATTTTAATAAATAAATCTTTCAATAATTTTTTATATTTAAAATTTTAAACTTAAAATTTATTTAAACGATATCAAACGATTCAATTAATACTAAATTACTTTATCACTCGTAAACCTTTTAATTCCTCTGTTTATTAATAATTTTGCAATGCATGGTTTATCACTTTAATGAAGGCAGAAAACCAAGGTTTATTTGACCAAGTCAATTGTTTTGGTAAAATTTTGGTACCTCTGAGATTTTATAAATTAATCACCGTGAACTTATTATTTTAAAATAACATTAAATGAAAAAAATAATTTATCATTCAATTCAACTTAAACTAATCCAATTCAAGTAACTTTCAAATTTAAATATTAAAAATATTAAGATTTGGGTTTATTTAACCTTCTTTTTGCCAAATAACTCTTATATCGTTCATCGTATATTTTATAATTATTTATCGTGAATTGTTTAAATAAATTAATTAATGATTTTATTTTTGTTTAGAGTTCTATACAACATCAATCAATTTTTAGTGTTATAATAATTAGATGAATGATCATAATGATCCGACGATCGGTATGGTAGACGACGGTATGATAATTGACCACAAAAATAGCTCAAGTCAAGATTTTGAATTTTAGGAGTTAGAGAATTCAAATTTTAGGCTATTTTATGAAAAACTGAAAATTTGAGACTAAGTTTTAGGCTTACACTTTCTCTCTTACACTTGTTTTTTTAATTTGCCCCATAAATTATTTTTGACATATTTTGTCTTCTAAATTTTATGACGTTATCAAATTGTCCTTTAAAATATATCAGTTTTCTTAAGTGTCCCCTAAATAAGGATTGTTTTAGTTTAATTTCATAAAATTTAGGGACAAATTGATTCAAGACTTTAAAGAACTTGTATTAAGCTTTTTTTTTAAATAAATTTTTAACTAATTAAATAATATCATATAAATAAAGTGTCACGCAACATCATCTGATTAATTTAAATATATAAAAATAATTCTTTAAAAAATGTGGTGCTACATCACCAAAGTACCATGTGACATTATCAACTATCTTCTCATGTCATACATACATATTATATTGAATCAAAAAAAAAGACATACATATTATATTAATCTCAAATGTTAATTATTAAATAAATATTTATGAAAAAATTAAAAACAACAGGATTAGAAGATCAAATATTAGAAATTACTTTTTGACTTCATGCTGACAATACCCGATGAAAAGCCAAACCAAAGAAGAAAAGCAGAAATGGAGAGATTTCGCTAGTCACTTTCAACCCTGATTGATTAGAAAGCAATTAAATTAAAAAAAATTTGATTAATTAGAAACCACCCGTATTTATTAATCGAAAACGTTCAAAAATTTGTAAAATATGAATATAAAATTAAAAATAATAGAGTAATTCTTATAATATTTTAGATTATTGTTTAGCGACAATATTAATATTTATAAAATTTTAAAATATTATAAAATTTTATAAATATTACAAAATTAAATTTTAATATTTAATTATTGATTTAAATTATTATAAAAATAGAATATTATTAATTTTATATTTTATATCTTATAATATTTTTGATTGATATCGTACTATTACTATATGCCACCATTCTTTACTTCAGTTAAAATTGTGAAAATAATTCAACTTAATTTTTTTTATTTTAGAATATAAAGCATCATCATCTGTATTTTGAATTTAAGTCAATCTTTACAATATAGATAAAAGAATGTCATGGAATTCTCCCTTTAAAATTAATAAAAAAATATTAAATAAAGGAAAGATGTCAACTGTAAACGTCCTCCAAATTTCATATGCAAGTGACTTTTTTTTTTATACTATAACATTTAATTTAAATTCTAAAATAAATTTTAATATTCTATTTTCATAAATAAAAATTTTAAATCACCTAAAAATCCAAAGTTCTCTTATATTAGACAAAACCATCCATCTAAGGTTCAATCAACCACTCTTATCTATGTATTGTAGGGTGTGCTTTGGCACTTTTCATGGTTGGATATTAGCTGTCACACAAGAAAACAATAGCAGATTATTCAGCATATATTTCATTTTCATAAACTTCCTGTATTTTATTGTTTCAAAAACCCTATAAAAAGGTAAAGAAACCTAATAAACAAACCCGTTCTTCCACTCCACTTTACCTGATACACTCTTTCTCAGCTTCTTTGAGTCGTTAACAGTGTTGGGGTTTAAACTTTTAAACCAACTTTTGCATATTTGGGATTAAAGGAATTTTTATTCTTAAAGTTTTTACCTTGTTTAGATGTCAAAAAATTGACAAGTCTTTTAGTCCTACAAACAAGTTTGCTGTTTTCAGTGTTTTCCTCAAGGAAATTAGAACTAAACTGAATTCTGGACTTTGGGGCCTTTCCTTCAACAAAATCTGTCTTTTGTTAAATTTGGGTGTTTTCTTGAGTTGGGTCCTCCGAATTTTCAACTTGCAGTACAAAGCTTTGAGTTTCAGCTCTTCGGCCAATGCAAACTTTATGTTCTTGGTGAGTTGCTGAAATCCTATCTGAGTTCTTTTGTAATGTTCTTTGTTTGAAATGCTACTCTGTTTTTAATGAAAATGGAACTGCAAATTAGATGGATTTACGGTTCGTCCATGCATGGATGTATTTCCTTTTAATTTTCCTTTTCAGAAACCTGGTCCCACCAAAGATCATTCTTAGGACATCATTCTTTTTCCACCGTCTGATTATTGTGCATGGCTTGATGGATCGAATCATGTCACTGAGAATGATAGTACGTTGATTTTTATGCTTCAAATTGGTCTTCTTCTTCCATGGATTCTGACTAAATTACAATGCTCAACTAATGTATCAATTTCCTTCATTGCTCTCACCTACTTGGACTCGAGTATCGGACACGAACCTATTCGATTATTCCGGAAAATTTTATATATTTTGAGGATCTTTGTTGTTGATTGCTTTAGTTTTGTTCTGCCCTTGACACTTGAACGTGCTGAAAATTGAAGAAAAATATGTAAGAAAGTTTGAAGCGTTTATTCCATCGTGCTTACGTGGATGATTTCATGTCATATTAGTTAGATGCGGATGATTTCAAAGCTTACAATTGTTGATTAGATGATCTTCTATTATTACGATGAATATTCTTCGAAATTCCTTCTTTTAGTACAGGATATCTTTGATGTCCATTTCCTGACTGTTCAGCTCGATGAATGAAATCAGATGAGTTTGTGATTATGTTCATTGCACGGTTTTATTCAGTGTGTGATTCTGTTTTTTACTCTTTTTTACCAGTGAAAACGCGATCGAGATCCGAACGATGATGGAAAACAAAAGGAGCCCTTGCTCGGTTGACCATACTAGTTTCACTTCTTTGGCACCAAAACGACAGAAAACGGAATTATCGATCTCCACAAAGGTTTTTAGTCTTCTGCAATTTGTATTTTACCTTGAATGCCGTTTTGGTTTCTCGAAATGCAGAGTTTTATCTCTTCATTTCTTCTCTCTGCATGCTAAAACTATGTACTATGTTGGATATGCTTTGTTTTTAGCTTATATAATCCTAATTGACTCATCCTGGCAATAGGATAAGAAAGATAAAGTCGGGGAACGCATTGTTTCTCTGCAGCAGCTTGTTTCGCCATACGGAAAGGTATAATTGGCAATTAATTGTTCGCATCAGAGTGTCTATGCAGTTAAAATTTCATTCTCGACATTAATATCGGACATTAGTCGGTTGTTTCCACCGGAGGTTCCATTGAAACTCAAGCCTAATAATTGTTTATATCCGTCAAAAACTTGAATCCTGACGCTATGTTGGTTGTCTTTCAGCATAAAGTTTCCGATTTTGCTATGATTTTGATGCTCTATTTGGTTCATTGCAGACAGATACAGCTTCTGTTCTATTGGAAGCAATGGAATACGTACGGTTTCTTCATGAACAAGTTAAGGTCGGTTTTTCTTGTCCATTTCTAAAAGCAAGCTTATGATTTGGAACTTGTAGTCTCTATCCGGCATTCTTCGAAACATTTTGGATGATGATTTTAATGATCATTGTAACACTACTAATAACCATGACCATGACCATGGTTTTTCAGGTTTTGAGTGCTCCGTATCTTCGAACCATGCTGACATATAACATGCAAGCGAGCATTAAACATACCCAGGTACACAAACTTCTCATGCTCAAGCAAATGTCGTCCCGATTTACCGAACTTATTCAGTCCAATATGTGTTGCAGATACACCTTAATATAAACTTGAATTTGGGGTTCGGATGGTTGGATTTTTAAATCAGTTTTCCTTCCAGGACGTCAAGAGTTTCAGCCTGAGAAGCCAAGGATTGTGTCTGGTTCCGATCTCTCATACCGCTGGAGTTGCTCGTAGCAATGGTGCCGATATTTGGGCTCCTATCAAGACCACATCGCCAATATTCGAATTTCACTCAAATGGTGCTTACAAGGTGAGCAGATAAATATTGAATGCACAAATTTTCCTAATGTGATGCAAATTTATTCCATTAAGCACTAAGATAGGATGTTTGTAGGAAAACACTAATAGAGAAATGCAGTGGATGAATTAAGCTGCATTAGTATATCCGATTATAAAAGCTAATTCTATGGTAAATATTACCTTATGGTGTCTCTATTTTTCATTTATCTTGAAGTATTCGTATCCGATTAAAATAATTATTTATTTAATAAATTTTAATTATACATTTATAATTTATTAATATAATATTAAATTAATCATTCAAAATAATAAAATATATATTTGTTTATAGAGGGTTTATTTTTGAGAATTTTCACTTATAGCTCAAAAAAATATCTATGTCGGCTATGGTTAGAGATGTAACCTTACTATTCAAATCCATGCAATATTAAAATACAATTGAATATGCTCATGTTGGATTTGTTTCGAGACTGGGTAACATAACATAATTGTAGGGGATGTTTTTTGAACCACTAGGAAGTATCGGTCGAATTAAAATTGGTACCGGTAAAAAAAATTATTTGAAAATTATTTTTAATCATTTTGAAAATAATGTCATTCAAGGGTTTTTTATTTGAAAATGTATTTTTTGAAATTAAAATCGTTATCGTTCATTTAGATAGATCAGATACTGTAAAATCTTAGATTTTTAGAAATAAGGTTCGAGAATCGATTACTGATGAAGAAGAATTAACACTTTTATACCGTCTAAAAATTAATAATTTATAATTATTATTTTATTAATATTAAATTTTTTGGATTAGATGTGAGAATTTATTTTAAAAGAATGTCTAAACTGAAGGTAAACTTTTGAACCATTGCCACTACAATTAGAGTTGATTCGTTTATGGTTTATGACCAAATTTAAAGATACCGCATTAGTTAATTATTAAAATATCGTTATACAATCTTAACTATTTTTTTAAAAAATACAACTTGTTAGGTAAGGATAATAAAACATAATTTACCTGTTGAATGCAAATGAATATAGAACATGCAAAAGAAATAAAAAACAGTCTTGAAACAAATCATTAGGCCCTTTTTTACTTAACCTGTCATGAATTATTAATTAGTCTCCCTTAATTCAATTAATTTTCTAAACGATTAAATTTAAAAGATTAACCAATCAACTGATTCGTGCAACCAACATGATTGATACGAGTCTAAAGCATGAGGCTAACTATGCTAATAGATATTTTATTATCTTAAAGAAAGAAAAACAAAAATCACATTATTACGACACAAAGTCCTCGACATTATTCATGCAACCAACATAATTGATACACGTAAAGCATTCATAATGTGCAAATAAGAAGTACATGGATTAAACTGAAATGCGTAGAACAAATTTAAATAAAATAAATTAACAAACCATTTTGTGACCTAATTAAGGACTGAAGAGAACGTCGGGGGTCTAGATTAAGGATAAAACTAAAAACATTAATGAAAGGGAAGAACCAATAATGTAAAATACTCGTACAGAGACCCCAATTCTATGAATATTTAAGGCAGAGGGTGGGTTTTTGTGTGATTAACCCATAATAAATTTGATTTGGGTCTATAAAACAGTATTTTCAAAATTGAGGTAGTCGCCCAAATTGCTTGAACAATTCTTTTAGTTGTAATTGTCCAAGCATTTGAAGAACTGACTAAGCATTTTGATTAAGCCCAATTGCAGGAACGATCGAGTGGCGCGAGCACTCATTTACAAAAAAGAATTTATTCGTTCATCACTCCACAATTCAGGATAACCTGACCTCATCTCTCTTATTGATCACTTCAATTTACTTTATTTGCTTGTTCTATTAGTTTACTTTATTAAATCTCAATTCTATAAATATTTTTTTTTATTTTCAGTGCGAGAAATTAGATTCCAGAAGGAGCATCAATCCCTGTGAAGACGATATCTATTCTATACAATAAATTGCGACGTGTACACTACACCTATTGTGAAGCACTTTAAACACACATGTTTTTGGTGTCGTTGCTGGGAATTGACAATAGCGACTTTGTTTTTAGTTTTTTGTATTTTTATTTCTTTAAGCTTAATTTTCTCTATTTTAAGGAGCTTACCAATTTTGGTTTTGTTGCTATGTATGACTAGGGCAAGACCAACAAATATAGAACAATTATTTCGTCGTAGGAAATTTGAACAACGGGCAACAATGGCAAATCCTATTCATCTCATCGACAATCAAAATGTTGTGGCAATAGGAGAGGACCTAACTGAAGAACAACCGGCTCGTGTTAGACGCATGACTATTCGAGATTACTTAGAGGCAGATCTCATTGAATTAAACCTAGGAGTTGTTGCACCGAAAATTAAAGCAACTCATTTTGAGTTAAAGTTAGTGATGTTCAATATGATCAATACAATTGGTCAATTTGGCGAATTAGCAGCCAAAGATGCTCGACAACATCTCAAATCATTCTTGGAGATTTGTAACTCATTCAAAATACAAAGAGTCCATGAGGATATTCTAAGGCTTAAACTATTTCCTTATTCATTAAGAGATAGAGCTAAGATGTGGTTAAATAGTGTTTCATCTAGATCTATAGGATCATGGATGGATTTATGTCATGATTTTATTGCTCGATTTGGTTCTACTAATTTGACTGATAAGTTACGTAATGAAATCACCTATTTTCGATAGGCATATGATGATTCTATGCACGAAGCTTAGGACTGATATAGAAAACTTCTACACAAATGTCCCATGCATGGATTTTCATTATGGACACAAGTGACGATGTTCTACAATACTGTTAACACACCAATAAGGATGATATTAGATGCTTCGGAAAATGACATACTCTTAGACAAGTCTACATAGGAAGCAATAAAGATTTTAAATTGCTTGACCGAGAATTATTATCGGTTCTCAAACACTAAGCGATGAGAAGTCAGACGTAATGCCACGATCAATGAGCTTGATGCATCATACTCAATTGCCGCAAAATTGGTTACCTTAACCAATTTGATTAAGAATATGCAATGCCCTAGTAATACACATGAAATTAAGGTATTAAATTCTTTTTGTGATTTATGCAACAATGACCATGATTCTTTTAAGTATTTGTAGAACCTAGAGTCAAGTTTTTACGTTGAAAATTACAGTCGAAATAATGCAATGTCTAACACTTATAATCCAGCCTGAAAAACCACCAAATTTTTTATGAAGCAATCCAAATAATGCTCTCAATCAAAGCAATTTGAACACACAATTATCAGAATCCAACAGATTATGCCTCAACAACAAATGTCACAACAACGATCGACACAGTCTAGTTCCTTGAAAAATAATCTTAATATTTTTATGTTCAAAATTGAATCTTTTATGGTTGAAAATAGTAATTTCATGAAAATGATTGATGCTTTTATTAACAAGACCGAGATGTGGTTTCAGAATCAGGAAGCAACATTAAAAGCTTTGAAAATCCAAGTTGGTCAATTTATACAAAATTCGAATATAAGACCAAAAGGTGGTTTACCTAGCAACATATAAATCACCAAAGGAATTGGCCATGAGCAATGTAAGGTGATTATTACTCAAAGTGGATTAAAAATTAACGATGAATTTATTCTAGAAAAAGAACATTCAACGAAGCCGAAAACAATACAAAAAGATGAAAATGGTGAAAGGAAGGATGGATTAAAACATGTCGTGGCAAGTCCTGATGCCTTGGAAATTCACTCTATCAAATTCCAAACAAATAACAAGATTCATGACATCCAAATATCACCACCTTTTTTACAGAGGCTTCAACGACAAAAGCAAGAATATCAATTCAAGAAGTTCTTGGATATCTTGAAGCAAATTTATATTAATTTGTCTTTGGTGAAGGCAATAGAGAAAATTTCGTATTAAGCGAAGTTTCTCAAGGACATTGTTTCTAAGAGAACGAGGTTAGGTGAGTTCGAAATTATTGTCATAACGAAATGATGTATGGCTATGTTACATAACAGAATGCAACCAAAGTTAAAGGATCCCTGAATTTAAAGGATGAAATTTCTTTAGTGGAGGAGAGTTGTAATGCCCCAAAAATGGTATTAGAAGTTTAGAGGCCGATTTAGAAGTTTAGTGAAACAAGTTCATCGTTTTAAACTAGTTCGAGATTAAATACTTAAAAATTGATTTTTAATTAAAATAAATTATGAAAAAATATCCTAAATTTTTATTTAATATATTTTTGAGTTTGGTAAACTCAATTTCTAAAATTGATCCTTGAATCCCTAATATTTTGAAATTAGTGACTATTTTGTAAAAATTGCAAACTTGAGGGAAATTTATAAAACTAAGACAAAGCTCTGAATCTTTAAAGGGATTTGATCCAATTATAATCCTAGTTGATCTAAGACTTTCAATGGTCTATTTTAATAAACCATAACCCATAATTTTAAGTAATAACCCAAATGACTTAATATTTATCCTAAACACCTATTTTTCATCGAAACATAAACCTATTTTTTTATAATTTTGAATTATAATATTTTGAGAAGTCACTCCATCATCTTTTCGAAGGTAAAAACCAATATTTTGAATAAAATTTCATTTGGTTAACTCTTTATATTTTTCTTCATCAAAATCTCTTCGTTTTTTTTTGTTTTTACTTGTTTTTAAACCTTGGAAGGAGGTTGGGTCAATTTTGGAGGTGAGAATCATCCAAAACTATGAAAACTAACGTTCTTCAATGAAATTCCTAAATTCTTGGCTGATTGAAATAATCTTTAAAGTATAGAATCAATAAAATCGATTTTCTTGATAAAAAAATCCATTATTTTCTTGATTTTCATTCAAGGGTTTTACATGGCTATTTTTGATGCCTAAATACATAAATATTGAAGTGTTTAGATTTAATTAAGATGAATTTTAAGTATATAATCTCGTACATAAGGTTTAGGTGGTGTTTGGTGAGATTTTGGGTGAGTTTTAATTAGGTTTTATGGTATTTTTAGGGGCTTCCATGTATTGGTCCGATTTGAGGGATGTTTGGGTGAGTTTTAATGCACTAAAACCTCTGGTTTTGATTCTTTAATAAGTTCAGGAGGTAGAGGAACAATTTTGAAGGAGATTGGAAAGCCGAATCACATTTTCGTGTGACTTGTCGAGCAAGTTTTGGTAAATCGGTGAGTGGATTATGAGGGTTAACTATACGATAGTGTTTTAAAAGTGTTTTCAAATATTTGGGGTGTAATGAAGGTTTAAAAGATCTCCCTATACTCGGAAGTAAGTTTAAAGTATTGCTTTCTTAAAGGTTCTCATATTACGCTTTGTTTTTACTATGTGTTTTAGTCATGCGCATATTGTGTTGTGCATTTGTGAATATTCATGTGTTTTTTAATGCTCATGAGATATTTTTATAAAGGTTTTTATTTACATATGATGCCCCCACGGTTTTAAAAGAGCTAGCCGAAGAACACTTCTTCAGAGATCAAGAAAGGGTTGAAGGGAGCCAAGCCAAAGAGGGATATAACGGTTGTGGAGACACCACCCATGGACAAGGTGGAGAAGAAGCGGAGGACTTCAAGTAAGAAGAAACAACGCAAAAGGCCAAACATCAAGTCAAATGGCCGGATGCGACCGAGGGCAACGGGTTTCGTAGAAGGGACGATGCAGCATAGTGTAAAGAAATTAGAGGTAGAAAGTTCGATGCAAAGGGGGCCAGACTTCGTGGAGACAAAAGGGTTGACCCATTTTAGAGTAAATGCGACCAAGAGGAAGGTACATCTCAAACACAACTCCAGAGTTCTTGATTTTGATTTACCATCATTGTGGAGTATAGGTCGGGTTAGACATAACTCATATTGCGGAGAAGAAAAAGCTTGGAAGGGACTTTTCAAAGTTCTAAGGAGCCAAAAAGATGTGCTGACAAGTCTGAAAGTTTGTCCAGTATTCAATGTGGTGACACCCAAGACTTTGCCGCGGGACCAAGAGTGTCCTGTTCAAGGTAAATCAAGTCATGAAAGAGATGTATCTGAAGGCTTCTTAGCACGCGGCATCACTTGAAGGGAAGAGTCAAAGCGAGCAGTCCTTATGGGGGGACATGAGCAAGCCAAGACACCGATAATCCACCAAGATGATGCGAGGAATGGTGTAGAGGATTAAACAAGGTTGCAGCCGAAGCAAGTTGTTCTTATGGGGGAACCACATCAAGCTGAGGCATCAAGTAGCAACATCCAAGATGGACCAACCCAGGATCGTTCTAGTGGAGCGACGATGTCGTCATTAAGTTCAGTGGGGGAGAATGTCATGTCCCGCACATTGGGGTCCGTGAAAGTCGCGCACAAGTCCAACAACAAGGTTCCATTCGGCTTGCCAAGACCACCAGACTTGGCCCAAGACTTGGAGAATGCTAGAGAGCCTGTTTCGAATATGGAAAGAAACAACTTATCAGATAAAGATAAGGAAGAATCTTACCATATCGGGAGAGATCAATTATCCAAGAAAACAAACCTATGAATTGATGTAATTAGATAGGATTTAGAAAAGTTTCCTTAGATAGGTGATTTTGTATTTAGTTCGGGCTAATCCTGGCCATCCGTGTAAATCGATCCTGACCATTGATTGAGTGAGAGCTCAACTATAAATAAAGAGCTCTCACCCTCATTCGTATACACCCAAGAATTCCATTCATCCTCCTTTGAGAGAGAGTAATAAAACTCTGAGGCATTTACTCTAGTTCTCCTTGTTCTTTCTTTACTTTGTTCTTGTTGCCTCTCGAGTGACTAAGAGTAGAAACCCTAGTGCTATTAAGCTTTCGCATACATCGAAGCCTTAAGGGCTTGTCTACGCCTTTTTCGAGCTAGAGTTCTCGCAAGGCTAGTTAAAGGTTGACTTAGTCGTTGAGATCGGACCAAGTAGCGTATCGAATTGTCTAAGGCCGCACATTCCGGACAATAGAGGAGTTCTACGGACGTGACAGAAGTCACCACTAATATTTATTTAGGTGAGACTCACATGAAAACTCAATTATTTTGGTAAAATTTATTTTCATCATTTTATTAAAATAATGAATTTTGATATGTGAATATTAGAAAATATGTTTAAGAGTTAATTACATACGAGAAATAACGAATATCTCATAATACTAAAAATATGTACATAATCAATTTATAATGTTTTAACGATAAAAATTACGAATTCAAATATATAATTTCAAAAAATTGTGATCCCTGAACATACAAAAAGTTATTTTATTCAAAATATTCTAAAAATACTCTTTTGATGAGAAATTTACATTTATTTAATATCTAAACATAATTCCAAGGGGAGTATTATGGATATATTTATTCATGGTGGATATCCATATATTAAGTTAAACTTTAATGGGCTTTATTATTAGAGTATAATGCCATTGGAATTAGGGTTTTCATCTTATGCCTATAAATATAGACTTTTAAACAAAGCATTGTATACAACCATACTTTGAGAATATAATACAAATCTCTCTTTTTTCTCTCATCTTTGTTCTCCTATTTTATTCTTATTCTTTACTTTATTCACAACACGTTATTAGCATGAGACTCTAACCAACGGAGGTATTTGTCGTTCAAATCTTATAGGAGTTATTGAAAAGAATTTATTACTAGCATGAATCAAAGATAAGTTCTTCTTCCTCAATTATATTCTAATTTTTTATTTTCTTTCTTTGTTGATTTCTAACTTGATTTTTAATTTTTAAAAATCTTTGGTTGTTTGGTATTTGTGTAGCGATAAATTAGCTCAAATACCGTGGTTCTTGTCGATAATTCCCGTAGAAGATTTTAACAAAATATTGGTGATTAAACCTACCATATATTTAAACTAGTGGAAAGTCTGGTATGTTTTACTTATTTAATTTGAGATTTTTTTTCTTTATTTATAACCAATATTTGTTTATTTTATTATTATGATGAAAGTTTATGTTTTAATCATATTCTAAGTATTACATGATATTAGAATAAATATTGAACCTTTAATTAATTAATATGTTCTTTGTTATGTTGATTTGATCCGATTATATTGGCTGGACATCTCGTTCTGCGAGGCTACTGGTCTCAAAGGAGGTTCTTTTTAAAGGACCTTGTAGACTGGTTTAATAAAGCCGTGTATGAGGATTAAATTTTTATTCCTTGTGTGTATTGTATATATTGATTGATAAATTACTATTTAATAGTACGGATATTACAAAATCTATATTTGCTTCAAAGTAATATTTTGTGTCGAAAAACTCGATAATAGACTTCTCCCAAGTTCAAGTTACGAAAATCGTCTTGATCCAAGAATTTTTATGAGAGGCATTCCCTGAAGTGAATGCATGCATGATACTTATTCCATGCAATTATTGGATTTATATCATTCTTTGAAGTGAATGCAAGCATGATGATTATTACATGCGATTATTAGATTTATGTTATTCCCTTAAGTAAATGCAAGCATGATGTTTATTCCATGCAATTATTGAATTTTTTCATTCCGTAGAGTGAATGCAAACATGATAATTCACTATATGGTTAGTGAATAAAACTCAGTTATGTGCCTTAGTATCACTGATGAAGATATATTAGAAAAACATTCTTCACTTTTCACATATTAATGTTGTCTTGCAGACACAATATCATGAAAATATTTTAAATACTTATTATTCTTCGCTCCATTCCTTGAAGTGAATGTGATATTTTATAGCAAAAAAAATAAATGTCACATTAATAATTTTGGTCATGATTGAGATTATAAAATAGGCATGGATAAGATGATTATTTTGAGAATGCTTGTATCCACAAGAAGTAAAATTATAAAGATGAAAAGAATGATAGAGATCATATCAAAATCTTTATGTTATTAATGCGATGGTACAAACCTTTGGTCTCGTACTTGTCAAACGCCAAAATATTATGAACTTTATTCATAATCATGAATAATAAATAAAAGAAAATATAAAAAGATTTTCTTTGTGGCGAAAATAATTATGGCGTTGTTGATCCAAATCAATTGGATATTGTTAATTTTATCATAACCCTTGAAGGGAATAATTTGCCATTTATTTTATTTCCTTTATAACTTCTAAAAGGAATAATTGATCTTTTATTTATTTATTTATGTTAATTTACTTTTATTTATTATTTATTTATGTTTTATTAATTTATGATTAGCAGATGGTGCAAGTACTCATACAATACTTAAGCATAAGAAATATTTTCTCATTTATATATAAGGGAAAATATGAGTATTATATCTCAAATTACTAAAATATCAATGCTTCGGAAGAACTTTTGAGAGTTTATCTTTAATAGATAACCAATTTGATATGATATGCTATATTTAATATTTTTCATTTCCCAAAGTGAATGAAATAAAGCACATATTAAAAGTTGCATAATTATGCATATTTTCCCATTTTAAATGCAAGAGAATAATATGAGTACTATATCAGAAGTACTAATATCATAGAAGGCTCCAACTGAGCAAATATGTTATTGCCAAATGGAATTTTATTTCATATTTATAGTGCATTATACTCGTCAAATTCAGAAAGAGACTTATTGAGTTTTAAAGATATTTGTAGAAATATATTGAGAATATTAATCAAAGGGATACTGACTATCTTAATATTATGAGTATAACTCACGGCAATAAGAAAATCTTAATAAAGTTAAATGCACTGTCATCCATATTGTACTATAGAAGAATTAGTACAAATTGAAGTTCATGTTATTGTAAATCAGATGTTTACTGGTAATTTTATTTGGCATGACCGGTTAGATTATCCCGATTCAATTATGTGATACTTGCTATGAAAGCAATTTGATTATTTAATCATCAACAACTAAGATAGAGTGTAAATCTATTTTCTGGAACGGATAAAAGGTGATATATGTGGGCTCATACACCTTTCTTAAAGACCATCTAGATATTTTACAATTTTTATCAATGCATCGACTAGATGGTTATATATATCCTTGTTTATTAACCCACAACTTGGTGTTTACGAGGCTACTTGCTTAGTTGATAAAATTACGAGCACATTTTCCAGATTATCTTATAAAGACAATCGATCTTGATAATATTGATGACATGTCATTTTACATGTAGTATCACAATTCGCATCAAGCCAACAAATGATCATAAATTCTTCCTAGTACAAATGGTTTTTGGTTAGGAACCAAATATTTCTCATTTTAGATTTTTTTGTGTGCGATATATGTTCTAATTGCTCCACCATAACGCAAAAAGATGATTTTTGTTGGGAATATATATCATATTTAAATATCTTGAGCTTCTGATGGAGAATTTATTTATAACCCGATTTACTGACTATCATTTTAATGAGTCAATTTACCCAAAATTAGCGGAGAAAATAAATAGCTGAGGAAAGAAATAAGTTGAAATGAATTATCATTTTCTCATTTTTGATCCACGTACTACACAATGTGAACTATAAGTTCAAAAGATAATTCATTTAGTAAATCAATTGTAAGATGATTTTGCTGACCCTAAAAGAGTGACTAAGTCATGTATACCAGCTATGAATGCTCCAATTAAATTTGATGTCATGGAAGGATAAACTCTATTTTCTAATGAGTCTAACTTACGCTTGAAGCATAGTATACAAGTAAGTTCCAAAGATAAGAGATCCTCGAAAAAGAAAAGGAGCTATATTTTATGATGGTCTGATCGAGGAATCAATGAATTATAAAAATCTCAAGAAGAGATTAAAATGTATCCAATAGAGACATTGACATGAATCGGGTACCTGATAATAAAGAGATCTCAATAGATTATGTCATGTCTAGTAACAAGTGGAACTAAAATTAAATCGACGTCGATAATATATTTCATGCAATATATCACCAGAGATTTTATTTGATTATGTGGATCATGAATCATTGTCAATTGGTCAATGTAAACAAAGAAATGATTGGCCAACATAAAAGAGGCAATTTTGGCGAAACTAAAATATATTTCGAAAAGAGAAGTATTTGAGCCTATAGCCCGTACATTGAAATGTGTAAAGCTCGTGGATATAAATGAGCCTTTGTGAGAAAGAGAAATTAAAAGTGGAAATAATGAGATATAAGCTCATTTGGTTGCACAAGGGTTCTCACAAAGACATGAAATTGATTATGAGGAAAATATATTCCTTGGTGGTGGATGCAACTACTTTTAGATTTTCATTAGTCTGACACTAAATAAAATTACTCAGTTTCTGCCTAATGGATGTTGTTACATCCTATTTGAATGAGCCTCTTGATAGTAATATTTACATAAAACTTTCGGAAAGATTTAGATTGCCATAAGCAGTTAATTCAAGTTCTCGAGAATGTTATTAAATCATATTGAATATACCATTTTATGGCTTGAAACAATTTAGGCGTATTTGGTATAATCGCTTCATTGAATACTTATTAGCATAATGTTATATGAATCATTTCTCCGAGCATTTTTATTAAGAGGTTTAGCTCTGAATTTTTATTGTTGTGTATGTCGATGATTTGAATATCATTAAGACTCGTGAAGAGACTTTACATGCATAACGCATATTCATTGATCACCCTTATGTTTGCTAAGTCTCTTAATGTAAACAAATATCTATTCCGCCTCAAGAAAAAGGGTAATGATATTCTTGGTCTAAAAGCACCATATATACATTAATTGATCTGGAAGCATCACATCTTAGCTGATCCAGAAAATACTATTTATGTGCTATAAGATCTTTACCTGTAAATAATTGTTATTCATGAGGTAAAGCCGAAATATGTGTTTGGCTTAACATATTTAGAAGATATGTGAATTACTTTCACTAGATAAGATACAAGCTATCTTGTGTAGAGATAATGCAAAATTTATATCTCAAGATGGATATATCAAATGTGATAAAATGAAACATGTTTGTTGTAAAGTTTCGTCTATAATGATCTTTAGAAGAATAGTATTCAATGAATCATTTCAAGTAATAATTTGAAAGATTTATCCACTAATACATAATCTTCTTCAATATTTGAAGATTGTATTCAATATTGAATTATGAAGATTCAAAGATCTTATGTGATATTTTCATGAGGGGGAGTAAATACGCGTTGCACTCTTTTCCCCTTAACCGAGGTTTTATCCCAATGGGTTTTCCTGGTAAGGTTTTTAATGAGGCAACATGTTATGCGTATCAAAGATGTGTGTACTCTCACTAGTTTTTATCTTAGTAAGGTTTAACGAGACACATTATCTTCATGGATATCCAAGGGAGAGTGTTATGAATATCTTTATTCATGGTGGATATCTATATATTAAGTTAAACTTTAATGAGTTTTATTATTAGAGTATAATACCCATTGGAATTAAGGTTTTCATCTTATACCTATAAATATAGACTTTTAGACAAAGTATTGTATACAACACTACTTTGAGAATATAATACAAATATCTCTTTTGTCTCTCATTTTTGTTCTCCTATTTTATTCTTATTCTTTACTTTATTCACAACCTATTTTTAAATATTAATTTTTAAAAGGATAAATATGTTTTTCTATATTAGATATTAACCGAAAACAACACTCTTTTAAATTTAAGGTATTTTTCACCAGAATCTCACAATTTTCACTATTGAAACAATAATAATTGACCAGAAATTAATTTTGGCGTTGTTGCTAAATTTTAATCACACTTAACGAACTCTTGAACCATTTTTTTTCAATATTTTAGAAATAAAAATCGTTAAAAAAATCCTAATTTTTTAAATCTCTTTATCAAAATAATTGAATATTCGATATATTTTAATCAAACTAAGATATTTATGAATTGAATACGAATAATAAAAATATCGGAATGAATTCCAAAGGAGATGTTATCCGTGAAAGCAGAGATGAAGCTACCTTGTGTATGGAGCCCCTTCCAAAAAATTTTGGTATAATTACACATAAGGTCTCTCGTAGTTTAAATAATAATAAAATATAGTTTTTACCCATCCCAATTTTTAAATTTAAAAGCTTAATTAATATTTGTCTCTCCCAATGTTTGATCCATTTCCATTCTTGAGTGAAAGTAATAGTGGATTCTGAATTTAGGTCAACATCATCTATGGAGTATAGAAAGTGGTTTTGATTTCCACACCTTTGAAGCATTTCAAAACGAAATGCTCTACAGCTCATCAAATGCAACATCCTCAGGATTCCCTTAGTCATATGTTTCGTAGGTTTTCTTTTTCAAATCAGATTTTTGTCAACCCTAAAGAAGAAATAATATTGGAATCCATAAGTGTTCAGTTTGGCCGAAAATAACCTGACAACGCAGATGGGCGCTGAACCTACACCAATTTGTGCATGTTATTTTCATAGGAAAGTTTTGAACAACTTATTTTTCATGCCATTAATTGTTAGATTCATATTGAGGAAATCCATGGGTTCAAGTCATAAGGTCTTAATATTATGGGCATGCACCCATCGTTTTTAATCTTGTCGGGAGGATGTAGGTAGGGACGGTTTAAAGATTTTAAAATCATGTGTAATTTATTAAAATGTAGCCTTTACAAGTAATTATAACTCTCACTAGTTTTGAAAATTTGACTCTTAGAAGCAATTGTTCTTTTCGGGGCCCCTATACGGCCACTCATATTGCGTCTATCTTGAACTTTATTGATTTTATAGAAAAATAATAATAGAAATAATCAATAAGATTCTATTGTCACATTTAAGAAACAATTATAACGTTTTAACAATTATAACTTATGAGTATTTTCAAAATTTTTATAATAAATTTTAAAATTAACATCATTTAATAAATATAATTTATCATAAATATAATTTATCAAAAGTTTAGACTCTATATTTTAGAGAACCTTGTATCGCCACTCTTATTATGTCTATCCAAAACTCTACTAAACGTAGGAGTTCAATGTTACGAAGGAAAAGTAAGGTTGCCCCAGTTATTTAAACACTCGTTAAGGATCATGTTTCATGTAGACAAATAAATATTGCATGTTAGATGAGTGCCCAAATATTTTTTAGTTTAGTACGAGTTATTTTCATGTATAATAATTTTGTTGTTAACGATCTTTAGGCCAGGAAGTTAAAAATTATCCGTCGACATTCTTTCTTCTTCCTCTCCTTAAACGAGAATTGTTTTAAAAAAGTATAATAATCTTGTTAATAATAACTTGACTTGGCTTGTTCAAAAACTTGTACTAATACACCTCAAAATCAATTTGATAATAAACATAGGTGAATTTATATATTTTTAGTTGACTTTGAATTGTTTGTGATCGTAAATATGGGAATTTTACAAAAATATTATTTAGGTTTTTATTTAAAAAATATGATTTCTTTCAAATTATTTTCAATAATATTGTAGTTTACTGTTTAAATTAAAAACAATTGGATTACAATTAGCCTTTGTAAAGTGGTTTATCCAAAAATAATAAAAAAATCAAACAAAAGTTGGGAGACTAGCTGATGACATTGTTCAAAGTCAGATTGTCCTCCCTTAGTCTTCGAGCGGTAATCTCTCAAATAGAAAAAAAAATATCACCGTATATAAGAGATTTTACACATAGTAAGCTGGGAGAGCAACTATCATAGTTTAAAGTTAGATTACCTTTCTGTCTTTGAACAATAATCGTTTTATTTTTAAGTAAAACACTATTTAAAAATTGATTATAGTCATATCTTTTCTGATTTAAACAATAAACTATAATATTATTAAAAATAATTTATAGAAAACCATATTTTTAAATAAAAATCCCTCAACAATATTGAATATCTTATTCACACCCTTATTCCAATAAAATAAATAATGCAAAAGGGCAATCGGTAATTTAGAGGAAATATAGGGGTAATGTAAAAAATGTAGGAGTATATATTGTTGATTGTTTCAAAAGAGAAGCAGTAGGAAAGTTTTGAATAAGAAAAAGAAACCCAAAAAAATAGTTTTGAAATTTAATGTCATGAGTTTTGGATCCCCAAAACTCCCATGTTTTGCTCTTCCGGCAATGCCCACCTTTGGATCGCCAAAGTTTTTCATGGCCTCTCCTCTTCGTTCTGCCTCCAGGTCAGTTCTCTTTCCTTTATGTTACTTGTTCCAACCACAGGGACTTGTTAAGGGAATAAATGATACTTCTAATATTATTTTTAGGTTTGTAAACGAATCGAACGAACATGAATGAAGGTATATTCATGTTCGTTCATTTAATATTAACAGAACAAATGAAGAAACACGAATATAAACGAACACAAATTTTTTTGTTCGTGTTCATTCGTTAAGGATTTTAATTTGTTCGAGTTCGTTCATTTAAATGATAAACGAACGCAAGAGAATGAACATAAACGAACGAATATAAATGAACATAAATAAACGAACATAAACAAACATAAATAACATATGTAATATATTTAATATTTTAGATTAATTTGATTAATTCAATTAAATAACTAATTTTAAATCGAATTAATTGATAATTAAAATTAAAAAAAAATTCTTAATCATTAGATGAAACTTAAAATTTAACTAATTAACCAATTTTGTTTTGGTTCAACAGGTTAGTTCGGTTTAACAAAACAATGAACACCCATAGCCTATAATAAAGAAGTTTTTAACTAGTTATAAAATAAGACTTTTGAACTTGAGTAAATCAAAATCTTTTAACTCGACTTGACTTGATCTAATGCTCCCCTAGACATATGTGAATAAATTTAAACGAATATAAACGAACGAACATAAATGAACGAATATAAACGATCGGGTTATCAAACGTTCACGAACATAACTGAACGAACGATACCTTTGTTCGTATTCGTTCGTTTAATTAAATAAACGAAAAATCTTGTTTATGTTTGTTCGTTTAATAAATAAACGAATATAAATGAACTTCCTGTCGAACAGTTTCCAAACGATTAGCTGAACGTTCGGTTCGTTTACAAACCTATTTTTTTTTAATATTATTTATCAACTATGTTATATTTTCATAAAAAATGGCATTGGTCTCGTAAAAGAAATATTTTATAATTAAAAAATATTCATCAGTTTTTCTTGGTTAATTTAATATTGCAGTACAAGTAAATTGAGTTAAAATCAATAATAAGATTGTAACTATATCCATTCATACAAGGAAAAGGTATACGGCTTTCTTACTTTCCCTGCTAATTGCTAATTTAAAAAATTATTTAAGAAAATAAAAACAACTTTATTTATTAAGTAAATATAAATAATATACAATTTAGAATTCGAGTTAAAATCAATAATAAGATTGTAACTATATTAAATCTACGATTAATTTTTAAGTTATATAGTTTTAAACCTAACAAATGATTCTAGTGTAAAGGTGGATGATATTTATCATAAAAAATTTAAGTTCAAATCGTTTTGTCAAAAAAATTAAAAATATATAAAAATTTATATCGTAATGACATTAAAACTATTAAAAAAGTTATATAATTTTGGATGTTGAAAATTTGTTAAATAAATTCGTAGTAAAATAAGGTAGATGCTTAGTAAATGATTGTTATTCTTTCAATAAATTTAATATCTTTTAAAAATTTTGTATAAATAGTAATAGATGTATGTAATAGTAGTAATTGTAACATTTCTTAACCAGTTGTAAACAAATTCTAACATACAAATAAAATAATTTTTTGAATTTTTAAAATGACATTATTAAAAACAATAAATATGAATTTTAAAACATGTACGGTAAATTAAATTAAAAAAATATTTTTTAAAAATAATTTTAAAATGTATTTTTAATTTTTTTAAAAACTATTAGAGTTATTTCAAACATTTTGATGTGTTGAACGAAAATTAAAAAAACAAACCCTTATTGAACGAAAATATATTCTATTACTTTAAATAATTAATTTAATATTTTATTAATAAATCATAAAAATATAATTAAAATATATCAAATAAATTATTTTTAGTGTTTTGTTAAGAAATCACCATAAATACAAATAAAAAATAAGGGTTAACTAGTTGGAAAAAAATAAAGACAACCACTAACTTATTATCACTCGAAAAAACTGTGAATAGAGATAAAATATGGGACACCGAGTGGTCACTCATGCTGATATAGTACCCAAAAACTTAAAATTAAATTTTATATTACTGCATTTTGTATATATAATAAGTAGGGTGTTGAAGAACATTCGATCTGATCGATCTGATTCGATTATTTATTGATCTTATTTAAAAATTTAGATATTCGAATTGATTTATATTTTTAAACTAGATATCTGATCCGATTATAAATTTTTCGGATCGAACATAGATCAAGTTCTGAATTATCCAAAAATTTAATTTTTTATGAATATATATTTTTTTATTTTTAATAATTTGATGATTGTTATATCTGAAAATTAAAACACTTAAAATTTTTATAAATGTAAATCTTGTTATATTTAATTTATTGTTTGTTATATTAGAAATTTCATAAATATAACTTTGAAATTTAAAAAAAATAATTAAATTAAAATATATTTTTAGATAATCGGATATTCAAAAACCTGATCTAATTATTCGAGAAAATAGATATTAAAAAAAACAGATGGATATGGATCACCGTATTACTTATTCGAAAAATAGAATATCCAAAAAAATCGAATCCGATCTGATTCGATATCCGACAATAAACACCCTAAAGAAGCAGCTTCTATATATGACCAAAATTTATTTGAATCCAGGAAAGTTGAAAATTCGAAGAACCCTTTCAAGCCTCACCGAGATGTGCAAGTTCAGATTACACATTCCATTCCCCCACAAAAAATTGAGATATTTAAATCGTTGGATACTTGGGTTGAGAACAACATTCTAATTCACCTAAAGACAACTGAGAAAACCTGGCAACCACAACATTTTCTTCCAGATTCAAAGTCGGATGAATTTTATGAGCAGGTGAAAGAGTTACAGGAAAGGGCACAAGAGATACCAGATGATTATTTCGTTGTTTTGGTGGGTGATATGATCACAGAGGAAGCTCTTCCAACTTACCAAGCCCAGCTTAATCTAACCGATGGAGTTCGAGATGAAACGGGTTCAAGCCTTACTTCTTGGGCGATTTGGACAAGGGCATGGACAGCAGAAGAAAACAGGCATGGTGATCTACTTAATAAGTATCTGTACTTGTCCGGAAGAGTTAACATGAGGCAAATCGAAAAGACCATTCAAAATTTAATTGGTTCTGGAATGGTAAGTAAGGTTATGCACATAATATTGTATACTTCAATTTCAAACTCTTATCTCTAGTAATGATTTGCTTTTGTTTCTGAATATTTATAGGATGTGAAGATAGAAAACAACCCATATAAGATATTCATCTATACATCATTCCAAGAAAGGGCAACTTTTATTTCCCATAAGAATACCTGCAAACTTGTTGGGGTGTATGGAGATATTGAGTTGGCGAAACTATGTGGTTTCATTGCTGCAGATGAAGTAAACAGCTGAATCTAATCATGTTACTTAGGATCAAAATGATACAAATGTTACTGATATGCCTAATATGATACATCCAAAATAAATAATAAAAACAGCTGAATCTAATCAGAGATACAAAACAGTTTAAATTAAATATAAATATTTTAAATAAATCTTAAGATCAAAATTGTAGGATAATAGGAATAGAATAGTTTATTATTATTATTATTCATCAGCATCATAAGTATATATACATGTATAAAGACCATGTAACATGTAAAGCGATATCAAACATTAACAAATAAAATCATATGCGTTAAATATAATATATTTTAATATTAAGATTTAGCCTATAAATCTTTAACACCTCAACTCATCCCGAAATATAGTTGTTAATTATGCCCAACTTATTTCATAGATAATTGATACATCTTGTTGACGAGTCATCTAATGATCCATTAATTGATTATACCTATATCGTTGTTGTTAGTGTATTAGAGCAATTGCTGAAAACGATTTAGAGTATCCTATCTCAAGGGCTGCATCATGTAAAGCTATACCGAGAGTATCCGAGATCAAGGACATTTCTTCTCTAAAGGTCCAAATCTCATTTTTTGTAAAACAAAATCAAGAATATGGAGGGAATGAGTGATGTTGCTCCTATCCGTCTAGCTCAACAAACGATCACTCTTGTATTTTCTTGTGAGATTTGTGGCGATAATCATAGTTATGAGAATTTTCTATAGAAAATAGAAAATGCTAGTTGTGTCAACCATATGTAAGGTAGTAACATGGGTACATTTTAGAATAAAACTAATCTATAATCTTGAGGTAACTCTAATTCAGTACAGTAGTCCAGAGCATTTTGTTATAAAGTTTCCTTTTAAAGAAATTTAGGCGTGTGTCAAACAAACTTTAGTTATCCGCAATAACAGTTTACACCATAAACTCTTTTGTAGCTACAAAAGAATCAGATTCAACCACAAAATATAACTTCCCAATCTCAAAAATCATAGTATGGTATGCAATCACAATCTGGATCACCCTCTCAGAATCAGTCTTAGATGAGTCATTTTTCTCCTCCAACTATCTCTAGCTCATTTGTTCTTCTTGAAGAAACGATGAGGATATTTATCTCGCACAAAGGTTATAGTAATAGGTCACTCTTTATCAATTATCACATTGAAAGCTCAATTGAGGTAGTTAGTTATTGATATTCTTGATAGTCGAAAACACTTCCAAACAATATGGAGAGTTTGGTATTTAAGGATAAAGAACATTGCAAGGCTATTACTCTTCGCAATGAAAAACATATTACTGACTCGATGCAACCATTTTCTATATATACTCAAGAACGAGGAGAGTCATTTAAACTTGAATATTCTATAGAGTATCAGGATGATGATAATAGCAAGCAGGGTAATGTTCCTCTAGTTATCACTCCACTTTCATCAGTTTTAAAACCGATATTGTTATCATAATGGCTAATGTTATCGCAACATGTAGATAATTTGTTTTCATCTTTACCTCATAGATTTAAGAACACTAAGTCTGATACTCGATTTCAATTCTTTTATGATACTCTGCAACAATTAGTAGTGCAAATTTCTTTGATTGGTTTTGTAACCCTCTCGACCGGGTCTAAACACTTACCGAAAAAAATAAGCTACACGGGAAATATCGAAGTAAATTCAGGAACATTTACACTAATAAACAAATATTTTTTTTATCTTTTATCTTGTCTATATGCTTTTAGTAATTCCTACGTGTTCATACTCATCTTAGGTTGTCTTGCATACGAATTGAATCACAAATACACATTCAATTCCATTAAATACTTAAAAAGGGTCAAAATGTAATTTTTGGTAAATTCTAAAACTAACACTAAGATTGAGTTTATCATCTTGAAATTAAATTCACTTCATGCTTAAATGTTAGTTTTCATCATATACCCAGTCTCCTAACTCATTCAATTGCATACATCAAACGCAAGGACTAAAATACAAACATTTCAAACTTTCAGAGTCCCTTAACTAATATAACAAACATCTGTACCAATAAGGATATCAACCTATCGATACACCTATGTGGCAAGTTACTTGTATCCTTATACCATTTAATGAGTATCGGTACACGAATTTCGGTTGAAAAAAAATAGGATTTTAGTATCGAGTACCCGTACCGATACACCCTACAGTACCAATACGTTATGCCCAAATTAAAGGGGTCGTATTGATACGGTTCTTATGCGTTTTGATACGCCTAGAAACTATGGGCTACTTGTATCGATACTCATCTACAAGTATCGAGACACCTACACTAATCTAATGCAAGATAGCAGTTTAAAGTATGCATCCAAGCCATCAATCTGCTCTAATATGCTTCTTATTAACAGCATAATTAGGCACATAATTCTTTCAAATTAAGATCATATTAACCTTTAAACATATCAAACACTTTAAAAGACTAAATACAGAAAACTTATGTGTTCATCACTTTAATTCAACAAACATATCAACTCATAACCATTCAATCAATTAAACAAACAACTCAAACGAACCAAAATAAATAACTTTAATATGTTATATAATCTATTAACAACATAATTAGACATAAATTTTTGAAATTAAGATCATATTAACCTTTAAACGTAATAAACACATGTAAGGACTAAATGCATACAATCTATGTATTCATTACTTTAATTCAACAAACATATCAACTCATACCATTCAATCAACCAAAACAAACAACTCAAACAAAAAAAATAACCAATGGTCATTTACAATTCAAAGGTAAACCAACAAGCTTTTTAAAAAAAATAAAATTCAACCAAGTGATCATGTATCAAGAGTTTATCAATATTATAGTCTATTAATACCAATTGAAATCAAATTAAGCTTGAGTTCACACCTTTGAGCTTGGATTCTTGTGTTACTTTCTCATTGCGCTAAATCCACTTGAATTGTAAAACTAGTAACAAAAGTGGGAAGAAGGTAATTATTTCATTACTGTAAAAAAAAGTGAATTTATACAAGCGAGAAGAACATTGTAGAAGAAATAACAAACTTCCTAACAATATTTCCTTCCTAGAGAAAAAATAACCATTTTCCTAAAGTTTTTAAACAAGCTGGCATTACAACTGGCAAGATTGTTGAAGGACCATTGAAGATGAATAATATGGTCGATCATTCCTTAACATTCTCCATGTTTTTTCTTCTTTTGCAACTAGCTGTGGATAGTTGAGAACACCTAGATTTTTTCGTAGATCACAAAAATAAAGTGTAGCTGTAGGTTTGGTAAATATGTTAGCAAGTTGACTTTGATCTAGAACATAGTTAACTTGTAGGACTTCAGACATGGATTTCTCACTAACAAAGTGCAAAGCAAGGTCAACATGCTTAGTTTTAGTATACAACACAGGATTTGCTGTCATGGATATGGTATTGGTATTTTCACACCAGATAATCGGAGGAGATGTTAACTGGATGTGTATGCCACTCAGCATTGCTTGCAACCATATGACTTTCGATGAGGCATCAGCTAGGCTACGGTATTCAGCTTCAATAGTGGAGCGAAAAAACAACTTGTTGTTTTCTAGCACTCCAATAAATAACATGGTCATTGAAAAGAACACAGTATCCAGTGATCGATCGTTGATCATCAATGTCACTAACCTAATCTGAATCCGAAAACCAAGTGAGAACCATAGTAGCTGATGCAAAAAGAGCAAACCATATTCCATAATACAATGTGTCCTTAGGATATTGGAGTATTCTCTTAATTGATCGTCGATGAATATCAATTGGTGATTACATGTATTGGGCCACTTTTTTAATAACAAAGGATGAATCTGGACGAGTGTGAAAAAGTACTAAAGTCCCCCGCTATGCTTTTGTAGCCATGAACATCACTCAAGGGATCTCCATCATGTCTGCTTAATTTCGGATAAACTATCATAGGTTTAGAAGCATCATTGATCTCAAGCAAATTTGTCTTCTGAAGTAACTCACAATAATATTGCTTCTGGCTTAGGAATAGACCATGATTGTGATGCTTCACTTCAATTCCCATAAAATAATGAAGAGTTCTTAATTCTTTGATCGAAAATTGTTTATGCAAAGTGTGGATCACCTGTTGTAGATGACTAGATGTGTTTTCATTGAGGAGTTTATCATCAATATACACTAAGACATAGGTAACAATATCATCAGCAACATAGGTAAATAAGGAAGTATCAGCCTTAGAGAAAAACCAAAATTAGTAATACAACTAGTGAGTTTGAGAAACCAGTTTTTTGGGCTTGGCGAAAGTCATAGAGAACTTTCTGATCTTGCAAACATAAGGAATACCAGCTTCATTTGTTTGAAAAAAACTAGGGGGTTGTTGCATATAAACATCTTCAGTAAGATCACATTAAAAAAACACGTTATTAACATTAATTTATTGGATATTATAACCTCGAGTGACAACAACAGAGAGTAACATATTAATAGTAGCAAATCAAACCACTGGACTAAAGGTTTCCATAAAATTGAAACCTAGTATTTGAGTAAAATCTTTTGCCACTAGCTGAGCTTTGAGCTTGCTAACCGTGCCATCTAATTTATGCTTAATCCTGAATAACCATTTGCACCCTATAGCTCGCTTTCCAAGAGGTAAGGAAACAAGATTTCATGAGGAGTTGTCAATGAGAGCATTGTATTCTTTCATCACAACTGTGGCTCAGTCTGAATGTTGTAAAGCTTCATGAACTAAAGTCGGAGTAAAGCTGAACTGAATATGATAAAGTTTGGGTTTGAAGACACACACTTTACTTCTGGTTATCATTGGATGAGCATTTCGTGAAGGTTAAGCTGCTGGTGGAGGAAACATAACAGCCACCGTTGGAACCTCAATTGTAGATTGTTGTTCAGGTAGATCAGAAGAAGCATATGCTGGTTCAGTTGCTTTAGATTGAACAAATGTTGATGCGTTTTCACCAGATGGATCAATATATGGATCTTTTTTAAGTGTTGTCTTGGAGTAGGATTTGAAACATCCAAATCACCTTGATCAACAGTTTTATTATCCTCAACTGATTCAAATATTGTGGCAGAAGGTTGTGGTTGTTCATCACCTATAGGTTCAGTTGATGTAGCCTGTGATGTCCTTGATTTTTGGGTAGTATCACTAAAGAGAATAGGTACATTAACTGAGTATTGAGTACATGCTCATTGACTTGTGTGGCAGCAAAAGGAAAAATATGTTCATTAAACACAACACTTCGAGAAATATAAATTTTTACCTTTCAAGGCATTAATACCCATGATGGGTAGTGGAATACCCAAGAAAGAGACATTTTGTAGATCGAAAAGTCAATTTATGTCTATTGAAGGGTTAAATATGAGAATAACATTCACATCTAAAAACCTTCAAAAAAATATAAACAGGCTCTTCCCAATGAGAACTTGAAAGGGTGGCTGATTCTCAAGTGTTTTCGTGGAAAGTCTATTTATGAGAAAAATAGCACTAAGAACTGCATATGTCCAATATTTCATGGGCATTGAAGCTTGAGCAAGAAGTGTAAGAGCAGTCTTGATTATATTATTGTGTTTACGTTCAACCACACCATTTTGTTGCGAGGTGTGAGAATAAGTAATCCTATGTTGGATGCCATGTTGAGAAAGAAGAGAATTGATGGCCTAAAATTATCCACCACCATCAGTTTGTATTACTTTGATAGTGGTAGAGAATTGATTTTTGACAATGGCATGAAATAATAAAAATGCTACTGCTACATCAGATTTGGCTCGAAATAAACACAACCAATAGTACGAGTGTGCAAATCCAAAAATGAGAGATAGTACCTATAACCATTTGAAGCAACAGGAGCAGGTCCTTATACATTTGATAGTACTTGCTTATTTAGTACTAGATCAATTACATCTCGAGAGGTATGACCTAATCGTTGATTCCATAACCATTAAGAACCTTGAGATTTAATTGTAGCCATGCATGCTTCAACTTGTGATGAATCTGAGCATCTAGTGAAGGAATAAAGTCCATCAGTCTGAGTACCATGCAGGATTGTGGTACCTTTTCTTTCATCCTTCACACAACAATAATTGACATGAAATTTCAGATATACACTATTATTAGAAGTGAACTTAGACACTAATAAAAGATTTCGTGTAATCTTTTGCACATGCAAAATTTGAGTCATATGCAAGTTTCGATTAGATGTAGAAAAGGTACCATTACTTATATGTGAAATGGAAAGTGTCGAGTCATCACCTATATGAACTTTACCCTTACCAGAGTAAGGGTTGGAGGATTGAGTTATTGGTGTTGTGTTTGTCACATGATGCGTGGTACCCGAATCTGGAAACCAAGTGATTATGGATGAGCCTGGTACGGTAGTCATAAGTGTATTAACTTGTGCATTCTTAGTTTCTGGGAAGGGTGCTGCCAAATCAAGAGCTATGGTTATAACAAATGGTTCATAAGGCAAATCAATACCTTCTGGCACAAAGCATGCATTTGTCTGATTGATCGCCTGAGCCGGTGGCTACTAAAATGAGGTATTCTTGTAGTTCCTATCAAATCGATGCTAGAAACGATTGGCTAGATGACATAATTTGCCACACACCTGACATTGATGATAAGGACTGATGGAGGATAGGAATTCCTTTGTTTTTCCACCTTTTTCAGATTGTAATACTTTAGTTTGTCAAAACCACAGGGACTGTGTCGACTTCACTACCTCTTACGGTTTCACTATAGAAAGTAAAAACACAAGTAATTTGTTGAGGTTGAGATTACTAAATTAACTACTAAAACTAACTAAGTATCGAAGGAATAAAGATTAATAAAGTGAGGCTACGTTGAGTGCTTTGTAGAGGAGAATCTAGTTGTAGTATGTATCCACTTATTAATGCAATGGGTTGAACTGTCGGCTCGGCGGATCGCACAAAGGGTCGTCGCAGCTGCCTAGGCGGGGTTATGTCTTGTCGACAATTTAACATTCCATAGTTCGATAGAGCATCCTTGTATGTCTTCTTCCTTATCCCTAAGCGAAGAAAACTGTTGAAACCCACTTCTTGATGATACCTCCTCGCGTGAATCAAGGGCGGACAACAACTAAACACATGCGTCTTGTTAGTCGCTGAAATCTTGGGCGATTAATCTCTTAACCGGATTAGTCAATGCCCTTGAGAAAAGACTGTATTCTCTCATTTCGTGAGCCTAACTCTCCCGATATTAGACAAATAGATTTTTCTACACATACTATCATCTCGAGCTCATATGCAAAAAAGAGTAATTACCAAGAGAGAATAAACTATGAAATAAGTTTTGCATTAATAAGTATCTAACATAACACAACCATCTTCTCCAACTACTCCACAAACAACCTAAACCTCCGAAGAAGTTTAGAACATGACGTAGTCGGCGGCTAAAAGTATTTTCTAGGGTAAACTCTGACTTACTATACTAAGCCTAATGTGTGCATTATATAGGCCAAGCCCTAGGTTAAAGCTTTCCATGCAAGGAAAGAGTTCTAAAGAGGAGAAAATTATAATTCCTAATTAAACTATAACACTTAATTCTTATTTCCTAAAATATCTCTTTTTTCCCGCACGTAACTTTGACCAAGTCTTGACTCTTTAATTTGGCTCCGTCTTTCTCTCGCTCTTTGTCTGTTAGTATCATCATCTTTTTCTCTTTTTTGTCGAGAACTGGTTTTTATCTTTACTCTGCTACTGCAGCCTCTAAAAGTGCTACTGTGGCAGATTCTCCATCTGCACTCCAGCAACTATCTTCTCAAATGGCCATCTTTATATGTAGTTTCCTGTCTAAGAAAGAAAACTATCAAATACATCTGTTTTATGCCAAATATTAGATGAATTCATGAATTATGTGTTTGGATGTTGAAGTATGGAAAATATACAGAAATATCCGTTAATGCCCTTAATTCTGTCCTTTATTAGTAATAATCGAGTGGGAAAATGATATTAAAAATAGGACTTTTATACACTCATCACACCCCCACACTCGAACTATTGCTTGTCCTCAAGAAATGAAAAAGATAATTTTAAGTAAGGAATTTTAAGGGAATATACCGTCCTGCCTACCGCGGCAGAAATCTTTTCTTGACTCGGACTCTTCTAGGTTATAGGTTTTCCTCGGAACTGGACTATAAGTCTTAGTGTGTGTGTGTGTAGCTATGTCGAAGCTAATTTTCTAAGTTCTAATCCTTTCTCTAGCTCAAGACTTCCGACTAAGATTTTTCTTTAATTCTTTTCTTTCTCCCTAATTTGGTAATATAAATATATATTGCTATATACTTATACTGCTTGAGCCAGTTTCGGGCACATCAAGTGTTTAGCTAATTCTCACTAGAGCCAATTTCGGGCACCTCTAGCAAGTGGGAAAAAGACTAAGTCCTATAGCCGGTGATGGGCAGCTCTATGGACTAAACTAGAGCCGGTGATAGGCACCTCTAGTTAAAATCTAAGCCTAAGTCCTTATTGCTTTTCAAAGAAAAGAACTTATAAAATAAACTAAGACTAGCAGTGTTAAATATTTTTCAGGCTCATAGTCTAATCCTAAGTACTAAACCTAATATACCAAGTCTGGTGAATTGTGCAGACTACAGCGGCGGTTGGAGAATATATTGCTGCCTCGGTAGTTTCAATAGAATTCAGCAGACTTAAAAAAAATTTGTAGTAAATTGTAAGATTATAAGGACAGAAAATAAGACAATAATATGATAATCTAAATATTTTCCATACATGGAAGATATTTATAGATTACAAAAGAGGAATCAATACTCCCCCACACTCGAGGGATGCATTGTCCTCAATGCATGAAAAATAAAAAGAAAGCTGAAAATAAAAAAACAAAGATAAAAGAAAGACTACCGCCCTTTAAAATACCGAGGAGGCAAAGGAGTCCTCGGAATCGCTATCGATGAGGAGCTTGTGGTGGCTATTTGGTGGCTGTTGCGTTGCTGCTGGCAGTGGACTGACAATTTTCTTCATGACAGATCAGGGTGGTTGGACTCGGATTGGAGTTGGATCTTGCCTCGGCTCGTCCTATGAATCAAGATTGATTGGAGAGGAGGAGGTTGCCTTTCTCTTATTTTCTCCTTGGGCTACAGCGAACAGTTCCTTGATAGCTTTAATTTGGCTTGTTAAATTCTCGGCAAAATCACTCCAAGTGAATATGCCGGATTGAGATGGAGTGGCTCCTCTATTGGTGGAGTCTATTCGGAAGAACTCAACTAGTGAGTCTGATGGGATGGGTTCAGTTGCTGCTGCAGCAGTGGTGGTAGAAGAAACTAGGACTGTTGTGGAAACAGTGACTGTTGGGGCAGGAGCAGGCGAGGGCTGCTTGGGCATGGATGTTTCGACTGTAAACTCAGGGAAGAAAATCGTACAGGTGGGAATTGCATCCCGAATAATAGCGATGACGGCGTTGTTGAATTCCCTCACATATGTCATGAAGGTCAGCTGCCTTCGCTCCATGCGTTGCAGGATGTCTAGAACTCCTTCTGGTACAGGTGCGGCCTCTGCTGCTGCCAGATGCTCTGCTTCGGCTAATGGTGCCTTAGTGGTCGGCGAGATGTATGCCTGCAGAGTGGCTTCTTCGAATTGCATTCGTTTGATGTATACATCTCGAGTCCAGCCTTTTCGTATTAGCGTAATCGAGTCTGATGGCAGTAATGGGACTCGTTCAAGGCGGTATAAATTGGAAACTAGGCATGGAAAATAGAGCATACCTCTATCTTTCTCTGCGCAGTCAAATATTTGGTCGCTGATAATCTTGCCCATATTGATGCGTCGGTTATGGATTATTGAGTGGATTAGGGCAAATCGTGGTTAGTCTACTGTATGATTGTGTGATGTTGGCAGCAGACTTTGTTTGATGAATGTATTCCAAAGCTTTGCCTCTAGTCTGAGGTCTCGGCGGCTTACAGATCCGCGATGCTTGCCAGTATTCCACTCAGCTCCTAGTAGGCAGAGTTTTGTTTTCATTGATTCGTAATCTGCCGCTGTTAAGGCGGCAGTGAAAGCAGTATGCTCATCGTCCTCGATGTGGAGCCCGAAGAAGACGTTTATAGTGACGTCTGCCACCGGTGTGGCTCTACCTCGTACAAATATGTAGGGATTGTTTGGCAGAGGTCTATGGGCTTAAAATTCACGTACCAAATCGATATTTGATGGGTTTGGTTGTTTTGCGAACTGTTGCCATCTTTGGAAGCTGATTTTGGAGAGTATATAGGTATCCAGGCCAAGATCCTCGTCTTCGGTGTAGTGGAAGCCTTATTCTTCCCAAACTTGTCAAGTCTTAAAGTTGTAATTATAATCCTTCTCGACGTCTGCAGTTGCGAACCTTCGGAAATTTGTTGCTGCGTCGGCAGGGATTTGTCTATAGGTTGCCATTTTTACTTTGTATGGAGAGGAGGAGAAGAAATTTGGCAGCGTAACACTAATTCAAAGAAGAATGAAAGAGGAGAATTTTGCCCGTGTATTTATAGGCGGTGAGCACCGCGGCGTTTGAGGGAGCAGGGGCATGATTATTGCCCTTGGCATGTAAGAGACGCAACCCCAGCTGGCAACCATTGGTAGCGGAAAAGACGCAATTTTTGAATCCGGGCGGCATAATTCCTGCCTAGAATTTTCATTTCCTTGGATTGGGCCGCTAATTGGTTGGGTTGATTATCCTCTCTAATTCTCCCTTATTATTCCTAAATAGCAGAAATTCAAATTAATAGATGTTGTAAAAAATATAAAAATTCTAGAAACCAAATTGCGAAAAAATGAACTAATTCCTAAAACATAAAAATAAATTAAAGATAATAAGATAGAAATTAGGTTACTGGTGGAGTGCAATGGAATGCATATCCAACAGCAACCATCTTCCCCTTTTTTAATAGAGGATGGTGTGATGATCCAACCAGAGCCTCTTCATCAGGTGGTTTCTTTCGTGTGTGATTTTGGTCAAGCGACGTGCTACCTCGGCAGGGGTTGCCTCGGCAGGTCTTGTTCAGGAATTCCGTCTCTGCATTGAAGTTAAATTCAGTTTTAACCTCAATTATCTGACATTCATCTGGTTCATCCGGATGCCTTAAAGTTTTGAACACATTGATCTTCACTTGTTGGTCATTGACCCTTATGACCAATTTGCCTTTCTCACAATCGATCAATGTTCTTCCCGTGGCTAGGAACGGCCTTCCCAATATAATCGGAGCATGTTTATCTGCATCATAATCAAGAATTAAGAAGTCAGCAGGAAATATAAATTTATCCACTCTTACCAGGATATCTTCAATTTTTCCTTCTGGTTGCACATAATAGCGGTCTGCCAGTTGCAGCATTACCATTGTTGGTTTTGCATGCTGATGTCTAGCTTTTGAAATACTGACTTAGGCATGAGATTTATGCTAGCGCCTAAGTCACATAGTGCCTTACCCACTTATTGATCACCGATAGAGCATGGTATGATAAAGCTACCAAGATCTTTTCGTTTTGTCGTGGCCTTGTTGTGTAGAATTGCCACACACCCTTCTATCGCGGCAACCGTTTCAAATTCCCCTATTTATGTCCTTTTTGATATAATATCTTTAAGGAACTTGACGTAGTTGTGCATTTGTTTAATTGTCTCCACCAAAGGTATATTTATATGTACCTGTTTAAGAATATCCAGAAATTTCTTAAACTTATATTCTTTCTTTTACTGTTTCAACCTTTGTGGGAAAGGTGGTGCTAGACGCAAATCTTCAATTCTTTTATTGCATTGAAATCTTATCTGTGGTGTAGTAACGGTATCATCTGCTGCGGCAGCATCGTCGGTAGTGTTTGCTGGTTCCTTTACCTTGGGTATTTCATCAGTAGCGTCTTGAGGTGCTACTGTCTCAATGTTCTTACCTACTGTCTGAGTAGTTATTTCAGGGTCCTTTAGTTGTAATCCACTTCTGGTGGATATTGCTTTGCATTGTTCATGAGGAACAGTTCTAGCAACTTTAGTATCACTAGGGAGACTTCCTATGGGTCAGCTTTTCATCTATTGTGCCATCTGTCCTACTGCAGTTTCCAGCGTCTTGAGAGCAGCTTCATTGTTTTGCATTCTCATCTTTGTTTTGTCCATGAAAGTATCGGCTCTCTGAATGAACTTATTGGTGTTTGCTATATAAGCACCAGTCTGAGCCATGAATGTCTGCAGTGTGTTTTCCAGGGTTTGGAAATTTGTTGTTTGCTGCTGCGGTGGCAATGACTGTTGCGGCATCTGCTGCTGAGCAAATCTGTTTTGCTAAAATCCAGTAGATTGCACTGATTGATGTTGCGGGTTAAGTGTAGTGTTAGGATTACTCCATGAGAAGTTTGGATGTTTCCTTCATGTTGGGTTATAATTATTGGACATATTGTTTCTATTGAAATTTCCAACATAAAAGGAAGATTCTGGATCTTGCGGGCATGCGGTTTTATCATGATTATCGCCGCATGTTTCACAAAGAACAGTGATTGCCTTAACTTCCCGGACGTGACTCGGCTTTTGCAGATCCTTAACCATGTTTGTTAAAGCTGATAATTGGGCTAGGATAGAATCTGAAGAGTCAAAGCTTGTCATACCTCGCCTAGTTATTCCTCTTCTGGTGGTCGGGTGTTGATAGTCATTCTTTGCTAATCTATCTAGAATTTCTAAGCTCTCATGGGGTGAGCGTTCTAAGAGGGTACCGTTTGCGGAGGCATCAAACATCATCCTCGTAGGGGTGTTTACAGCATTGTAGAAGATTGACACTTGAGTCCACTCGGGCAAACCATGCATGGGGCATTTTCTATATAACTCCACATATCTTTCCCAAGCCTCATACATTGATTCGTCATCATCTTCCCTAAAGGATGTGATATCGTTTCTCAGCTTATCAGTCATATTGGTATAATTGAATCGGGCAAGGAAACTTCGACAAAGTTTAGTCCATGAGTTCAACGATCCAGGTTGGAGGTTGTTTAACCAAGATTTTGCCCTATCCCTCAGTGAATATGAAAACAGTTTTAACTTCAACATGTCGACAGAAACCCCCGGTAGCTTAAATGAATTGCAGATTTAAAAAAATGACATTAGATGTTGCCGAGCGTATTCGTTGGTCGATCCTCCAAATTGGCCTAGAGTGTTGATAATGTTGAACATGACCGGCTTTAATTCAAAATGTTTTGCCTCTATATTGGGCATCACAACGGCAAGATTTAATCCATCCAAATCTTCCTCTAAATAATCACGAACTGTTCGTACACGCTCCTGTTAAGGTGGATTGACAGGATCAACAACTGCGAATGCGCCTTGGTTGTTTGTCGTGGCGACATTCATGCCAGCGTTGTTCTGCTGGCCAGGTGCTATGTTCATCCTTTCGCGTATCCCTTGTCGTAAACGCCTTGCAGTTCTTTCGATTTCAGGATCGTACGGATATTCTTCTATCGATGGATTAAACCTAGTCATACACAAAACAACCCTAGTTAATTAAAAGAAATTAAAAATGAGATTAAAAAGAAAAAGAAAAAGGTGCAGAAATAATTGGTAGTAAAATTGAGCATTAGTCCCCGACAACGGCGCCAAATCTGATGGAGGCTCGGAAGTCTTTTGTTTTTCCACCTTTGTCAAATTGTAATACTTTAGGTTGTCGAACTCACAAGAACTGTGTCGACTTCACTACCTCTTACGGCTGCAGTATAGAAAGTAAAAACACAAGTAATTTGTTGAGGTTGAGATTACTAAATTAACTACTAAAACTAACTAAGTATCGAAGAAATAAAGATTAATAAAGTGAGGCTAAGTTGAGTGCTTCATAGAGGAGAATCTAGTTGTAGTATGTATCCACTTATTAATGCAATGGGTTGAACTACCGCCTCGGCGGATCGCACAAAAGGTCATCGCAGCTGCCTAGGAGGGGTTATGCCTTATCGACAATTCAACATTCCATAGTTCGACAGAGCATCATTGTATGTCTTTTTCCTTATCCCTAAGCGAAGAGAACTTTTGAAACCCACTTCTTGATGATACCCCCGGCGTGAATCAAGGGCGGACAAAAACCAAACACATGTGTCTTGTTAGTCGCTGAAATCCTGGGTGGTTAATCTCTTAACCGGATTAGTCAATTCCCTTGAGCAAAGACCGTATTCTCTCGTTTCGTGAGCCTAACTCTCCCGATATTAGACAAATAGATTTTTCTTCACAAACTATCATCTCGAGATCATATGCAAAGAAGAGTAATTACCAAGAGAGAATAAACTATGAAATAAGTTTTGCATTAATAAATATCTAACATAACACAACCATCTTCTCCAACTACTCCACAAACAACCTAAACCTCCGAAGAAGTTTAGAACATGACGTAGTCGGCGGCTAAAAGTATTTTCTAGGGTAAACTCTGACTTACTATACTAAGCCTAATGTGTGCATTATATAGGTCAAGCCCTAGGTTAAAGCTTTCCATGCAAGGAAAGAGTTCTAAAGAGGAGAAAATTATAATTCCTAATTAAACTATAACACTTAATTCTTATTTCCTAAAATATCTCTTCTTTCTCGCACGTGACTTTGACCAAGGCTTGACTCTTTAATTTGGCTCCGTCTTTCTCTTGTTCTTTGTTTGTTAGTATCAACATCTTTTTCTCTTTCTGTCGAGAACTAGTTGTCATCTTTACTCTGCTTCCGCAGCCTCAAAATGTGCTATCGTGGCGAGTGCTCCATCTGCACTCCAACATCTATCTTCTCAAATGGCAATCTTTATATGTACTTTCCTGTCTAAGAAAGAAAATAATCAAATGCATCTTTTTTATGTCAAATATTAGATGAATTCATGAATTATGTGTTTGGATGCTGAAGTATGGAAAATATACAGAAATATCCATTAGTTCCCTTAATTTTATCCTTTATTAGTAATAATCGAGTGGAAAAAATAATATTAAAAATAAGACTTTTATGCACTCATCAAGGACGTCCTCTGAACCATCCTCCAATGAAATGAGCCGAACCATGTCTTCGAGTATCATATGCTTGATATGAATTGTCAAAGAATCGAGTGTTATGAATTCCGATCGACATTCTCAGTGGATCAACAAGACGATATTCGACATCCATTAAAAAATAAATAGCTCCATCAATTGTATAGGGTTCTCGAATGGTCGAAATGACTGCAATAAAAGGATCATATTCTAGAGTAAGACCTTTGAGAATTATGGCGATATGTTCAATAGATGATACTGGACTACCATAGGAAGTAAGAGGATTACACACTTCTTTGATTTGTATGTTATATTCCCTCATCTAGAGCTCAGCCTTTTTGATTGACTGGAGTCGGCAGTGCAGAAGCATAAGTTTGGTAGTGGAAAGTTGAGAATATAGAGACGTCACCGTCTTTCAGATCACAGTCGTGGTGTCGGCCCCAACCAGATATGTAAAAAACATCGATACTCACAGTGGACAGAAACCACGAGGCAAGGGAATTGTCCTTCTTAAGAAAATGACCATAAGATGGATTTGAAATGGCAACACCATCTTCATCGAAAAGTGTTTTAGGTGGTGCAGTAATAGAGCCATCAAGATATCTTTCAAGTCCATGCTCGCGCTTCATCAACAGAAATTGTTGCTTCTAGAGCAGAAAGTTAGTATCATCCAATTGGATGTTGATCCTCTTTTTAGAGAATGATTGTTCATTCTTTCCGGAGTTTTCAACAACGTGTGCGATGCTGAATTAGGAACTAAAATGAACCTCTGATATAATGTAAAACCAGTAACGAAAGTAGGAAGAAGATGACTATTTCATTACTGTAAAAGAGTGAATTTATACAAGGGAAAGGAACATTGTAGACGAAATAACAAATTTCCTAACAACATTTATCTCCTAGAGAAAAGATAACCATTTTCCTAAAGATATTGAACAAGTTGGCATTACAGCTGGCAAGATTGTTGGACCATTGAAGATGAATAATATGGTTGGTCATTGAAAGACTATTTTTTTTTAGCTTGAATTCTTGTGCTACCTTCTCGTTTCCTCAAATCCACTTGAATTACTTTATATTTTGAAGGAAATAAGAGAGCATAAACAATATTTTTTTAGTGATAGATGTTCAAGATAAATAGTCACACAATACAGTCCAAAAATCATTTAAAAATCACTTTCTCATGTCCTGCTAATCAATTATCATGCTTACAAAATATCATTCATTTAAATTATTATTTTCTCAACATGTGTCATAAGTCTCATGCATCTCAATGCAATTATGTATCAAGTCTCACATGTTTTATAATTAAGAATGCTCATCGAAATCATACAAAACCTATGTACAAAGTCTATCTTATGCTCAAGTCAAATTATATAAAACCTCTTTAAAACATGACACATGTTATCTCATATATTGGCTTTCTAATGATATCAGATAACATTATCCTTATCCTTTATATGGTAACTACTTCCATTCTTAAATTATGTTCGAATATGAGAGCACTTGATAGATCTACCTCCAACAAGTCACATGATGGAACTACTCCCTGTCATACCCATATTTTGTTCGGGTATTAATATGTATAATATGACCATACTAAATAGTTGATAAAAATAATTAGTTTAGAAAATAAATCTTACATTGGTGGGAATGTCCATACTTAAAATCATTCATTTTAGTGTAAAAATAAATCTCACATTGGTAGAAAATGTTCATTACATATAAGAACTCATTTTAGTTTAGGAAATAAATCCCACATTGAAAGGAAACCTCACATTGGTAGAAAATGTTCATTACATATAAGCAATCATTTTAGTTTAATAAAATTCAATTTATTCCTTGTGTCTTTAATTAATGCTTTAATTATTTAAATTATATGTATGCTTTGATTAAATGTTATTTTTAAAACTATATAGTATATTTGCTTAGGAGAATACCTAATTCACAATTAAATTGGAGTCTTTTTAGGACTAACCACTAAAATTAATTAAATATTTTTTAATAGAAAGAAAATTGTAGTAATGAATGGTGTATTTAATTATATATCTCAGATGCACTAAGTTGGTCAGTGTTTTGAAGTACCAAGATATTGACTAATGGTGTACTTTGGTATCACATTCGATGTGTCATTCTAACTTAGAAAATGATAAATAATATAAGGTTAGAATAAAAATAAAATTAATTAGATAAACAACAAGAAGAACATATAGTATTATTAATTTCTCTAAGTGTCTAGATGGTAGTGTCCAATTGTTTGGATATTACCATAATATATTTGGAAAATTAATAATTTAATAGGACCCTAATTATTTAATTAATAAAGCTTAATAGGATAAAATTTAAAATCGACAAGATAATAATCGATCATGCATTTAAACCTTTTGGAACAGAAATTATATTTCTTCAAAATACGAGTTAAGGTTTCCTAACGTAACTGAATGTTTTATTCAAGCTCATAATTATAAGAAGTGTACTTTCTTATCAAAAAGGATATCTTTATTCGAACGATATTCATCTGAAAATGATGAACTAAATTAATATTATTATCTGAAATACCAAAAATATCACGTGTAATTAATAAGGTACCGATCTTGGGCTCTTGTAAAATTTATCCTTACATGTAATTGACTCTGAACCCAAATATTTTAAAAATGAATATCTGGTTTGTTTTATGATTTCTTACATACCAAAGTGGAGAACACTAACCGTGGACATATCCAGAAATGTTGAAATATGTTGTCGAGTTACTATTCCTACAATGAAATTATTTTGGACTTTTTTAGAACACTAATTTATTCTTTTCTTGTTTGGTTTTTCATATTTACATCTCCATTCTCTTAGGGTTTAGAATTCGGTCAAAAATTTTTCATAGAAATAATTTGTGGAGACATGTCCAGAATTGTTCGAATGTACTGCCTAATTACTATTTCTATAAGGAAATTATTATGGATCTTTCTAGGTATTTAAAATTATTTTATTTGCATCTCATATCTATAAAGGTTCGAGTCTAGAAAATATTGCTCATAATAGAACACGGTTTTTCAGAATGGATAGAAGACTCCTTAGAAAGAGGAAGACCATACGAGAATATATTTTTGGTTCGAGGTCAGTAGTGAACACCTACGAGTGAGGAAAAGAAGGACAAACGGGTGATCAAGAATTTAAAAAAAGGAAAAGATAGTAGTTGTATGAAAAAAACAAGGCTCTTAACAACAAGGTCTATTTGAATGAATTGAAGGGTATATGTGATACTACGAACGAAAGGATAAATGAAGTTGAGCTTTCATTGTTAAGTTTCAAGCCCAAGTGAAAAACTTGAGTCATTCTCTACAATAGAGCAGTTGTGCACATGTTGAACTTTAGGCTAGTCAATGCAATGCCCCAAAAATGGGCCTAATGATTTGACGAACATTTTAGAGGTTCGTTGAACCGTGTTAGTCGTTTAGCCTAATTTGGAATTAAATTCTTAAAAATCAGTTTTTGGATGAAAATAAATTATGGGAAAATATTTTCAAATTTTTATTTAATATATATTTGAATTTGGTAGAACATTTTTGGAAAATTGACCTTTGGGTCCTTTTTAATTTTTATAGAATAGTCAGTAGTTTTAAAATCTCAACGACCCAAGGGTCAATTTTCAAAATTGATTTGACCAAAGTCAAATATATATTAAATAAGAATTTTAAAATATTTTCCCATAATTTATTTTCGTTCAAAAACTAATTTTTAAGAATTTAATCCCGAATTAAGCTAAACGACTAACACGGTTCAACGAACCTTTAAAATGGTCATCAAAACATCTAGACCTATTTTTGGGACGTTACACCATCAGCGATTGATGACGATAATGACTAGAATTGAGATTTAGGACTTGGGAATTTAGGGACAATTTTAGTGAATTTTGAGAATTTTATGGTATTTTTGAAAATTCTTATTAAAAAAAGAAATAAAATAAATCATGTCATATGGCATGTTTTTATTGGCTAACAATTTTAAAATGATCATTAACAACAAAATACCTAAAATAGTAATTGTGAAAACATAAGATGCTTTGTCGAAAATACTTTAAGCACTTATATAAAAATAATGTACAGTTTAGACACTTTTTTCTTACCAATAAAACTTAATAATTTAAAGAGTTGTTCGTAAAGATCCAACTAATTCTTAATTGAAATTAGAAAATCTTTTTTTAATATAAGTCCCTAGTATATAGTTATCATCATAAACTAAAAATATAATTTGGATATTTTTAATAATATTGACACAAAAAGCCATTTTAGATCAAACAAGATCATAAATGTAAATGGATAAAAAACCAACCAAAATTCTCGAACAAAAAATAGATATAAAAAATTTGAATCCTTTAGATAACGAAGTATAAAGGGGGATTAAGCTATTGAAAGACCACTGAGAACTGTAAATCAGAGTACAATATCATGAGAAACTATCCACGAACTTAAATCACATATTCAAATTCAATCTGAGGGTTTAAAATAGGGAAGATCAACAAGATTACAAATAAGTGTCATCTTAATCAGTCATGGCATTATCAAATCCTATCCCGAGAAAATATAAAACAAAATGAATAGTCAAATGGTTGAGAAAAAGACAAAAGAACATGTTAAAAGATATAGATAAAGGTAAATTAAAGTCATAGATAAATGTACCATAAAAGTATATTTTTATTAAAAACTAAAAGAAAGAATCGATTGATTGTTTAAATTAATTTTTATCATATTGTGATTTTTTATATTGTTTATGCAAATAATTACCTGGTGACAAAATTAATAAGGAATGTGATTATTTTTATTCAGGGGTATGAATAGTTCTGTGATTCTTTGTAGTGAGCAGTGACACTGTTGTTAACCAATTTCATTTAGTAATGAAATTTATTTTGAAAGATTCTAAAAAACAAATTACATTTTGACAGAGAAAAAATAGTTTTGTGGTTTTGGCTAATTGATGATTTAATCATCTTGTTTGAATAAATATAATAAAATAAATATATATAAATTATTTAAATAATTACTTAATTTTATTTTCGAAATATAACTATTTAATTTTATCAATATAACTATTTAGTTATTTAAATGATATAAATCAAGTCATAAAATTTAAAGATAAAGAAAATGCTATAACTAACATAAATCTATATAGTTATATATTTAATTTTATTTATTTATATATTTTATTAATTTAATCTTAATTTTAATTTAATAAATTATGTATTCAATAAAGTGATAATATATGATTTATTTATATATATATATTTTAATTATCCATCAGAGGGTTGGAGGAAGCTTAGCGTGGATGGATCTCGTCAAGTTTTTTTTTTTTTCTATTTAACTAATAATGATTACAGTAATATTTATTCTGAAAGATAATCTTAATCATTTGAAATTGATCGTTAAATCATTTTATTATAATTATTGGTGTTCGAATACTATCCTCTAAGAACAATAACTATCGTTCTGTTAACCACTTAAATTAGAACGCTCGTGCGTATATGATTCTTGTACCGTTTGTGACATTCTATACTAATACACATCAAAACAAAATCAGTAAGCAATTCTACAGTCTAGATTCGTTATAAGGTCCAAATCCTATAAAAAAGCGACCAGTGGGCAAATCATGCGGAAGAAGCAAGGCCAAGCTAACGGCGAGCTCAGCGGCGGCATCGGGGGTGTGAGTGCCTTGTCCACGAGTCAGTGACGTGCGAGTAAACCCGGGGCAGAAGCAGTTCACACTCAATCTTCTCCCTTGGAACCTCTTGGCCAAAACCCGAGAATAAGCGTTCAAAGCCAGCTTGGAGACTGAATAATCTGTCCATATCTGTGGCCAACCTTGCCTTTGCCATCTCCCTTCCTTCACATCTTCAACAAACATATTGACTACTCCTTGGATCTCTTCTTCAGATAGCCTCTCATCTTGTAGAATTGATTTTATCTTAAGGTTTCTCACTTTCTGCAATTATGAATATTATGATACTGTAACTTTTCGCAATAACGATTTCAGAAGATACTATTATTAAGATAATGGACAGCTATTTGAATCCTCGATTATAATCGAAGTATTATAGTTGAGTTTAAGCTGTTGAAGCATAAGTAGAGAGAAATGGAGCTTCTTACATTAATGGATCCAATCCTTGAGCTAATGTTAAGTATCCTGCTTGAAGCAGGTGACATGCGGAAGAATGGCAAGAGTGAATCTGTCACCAACTTTGGTCCCTGGAAGTTTGTTCTTATTACAGTCTCCGCCCACTCCACCGAGTTCTCATGGATTTCATTGAATGAAACACCGGCATTGTTCACCTGAAAACACAGTATTCAATGTTTTAATGGCTAATTGGACTGAAAGTAACAAAAAAACAACACCAAAAAGAAGGAAAGTAAACAGGCCTATATCTTTTTGAAAAATAATTTATTTTTAACTACTATGATAACTGGATCGTTAAAAATTTAACGATGATGATATATCATATACATACGATAATATATTTTAAATGACATGACATCTAACCTATCAAATATATATATATATATAGAATTTTATTCTAATATAAAATATAAAACAATTAAAATTCAAATAAAATATTAAAAAATTAATTAATTCTAAAATAAAATGCTACTAAACATTACAAACCCTAACTACAATACAATAGAATCAAAATCCTATCTTAAAACAATTAAATTTCAAATAAAATATTAAAAAATCAATTAATCATATTTTTTAATATAAGATTTTGATTCTATCGTAGTTAGGGTTGGGAATGTTTAGTAGTATTTTATTTTAGAAATAATTAATTTTTTAATATTTTATTTGAATTTTAATTATTTTATATTTTATATAGGAATAAAATTATATTATATATATATATAATAGGTTAGATGCTATGTCATTTAAAATATATTATCGTATGCATATGACATGTCATCATCATTATATAATGGTGTTAACTGTTAATATAGAAATTGACGAAACAAAAGTACGAATCAGTTACTCTATATTTCGCTCAATATATTTAGTATTAATTTTAAAAATTAATTTTAATAACTTTTAAAAATTAATTTTATTATAATTATTTTAAATATTTTAATTATTTAATTATATAAAATAAATATTTTTAAATTATTTGATTAAAAAATTCTAAAATATATTTTTTTTTCAAAATTTTATTAATTCTAAATTTAAAATAATAATTAATTAAAATTAAAAAAAATATTATTAGACATATTAAATAAAATATGGGAAGTATTTTTTTAAAAAAAAAGTAAGTTATGTGATTATTTCCAACTATATAAGTAGCATGAGCTACATAATCACTGAGTTAATTTAATTTCTTCACAAATATTTTATCTATTATTAATTTTATAAAATAATAAGTCATGAGTTAAAATTCACTTATATATTATAAAATGCGTAAAACTTCTCAATTATTTTATTTTCTACTCTTAATCTCAATAAAAAAAACAATACGTAAACCTTTGTGTTAATAGACCATACCGCAAAAATCAGGCAAATTTTGATTATAATTTTAAACTCCGTAAAATTTGTAGTTTTATTCTCTTAATTTTTTATATAACTTCTTAAAAATTTATACTTAAACATAAAATTTTATATTTACTCCTAAGGATCATGATAATTTAGGATCGTTAAAAAAATAAATATATATGCTTTACACGCCAAAAATAAAATCTTAATTATATTAAAGTTGAGATTACCTTTTGTGTTGTTTAATAAACCGAAAAATATTAAAAGAAATTAATGTTAAAGAACTAAATCCTGTGATTCACACTATGTAACGTAAAATCGGTAGATAGGATTGGTATTAATTAAAATTGATCTAAAAGGGCTTATGATCGTTTAGAGTGGAGCTTTATCGATAATACTCTTTTACATTTAGACATTTCGGATTCTCTATGCCGTCTTATTATGTATTGTATTTCTTCTACGTCAATTCAGATTTTATGGAATGAATCGATTATTGAAGTTTTTCTTCATCCCAAGGTATTCTAAAAGGAGAGGATCTTCACTATATATTTTTTTAATTCAGATGACGTGGTGTAAAGGATTCATGATATAATTTCACTTATATATAAGTTATGTTAGATATACTTTTACTTATATTAATCCAATTGATAATATTTTTTAAATTCACCGCTGATCATAATTGGTTTTATGATTTTGAACCGGAGCAAAGGGATGAAGAGTATTTTTGTGTAGTTAAAGATTTTTTAATTTTTTATTTAAAAGAAGAGTTACTTCCAGTTTAATTGTTAATAATCTTATAATATTCTCTTTTTATATATTTACTTCGATATGTATTCATATAGTTTTTTTACTAATGTTTTTTAATTCTCCTTAATGGATTTTTTATTTGATATTTTTGATATTTTTTATTTGATATTATTCTCTTTTTAATTTTATGTATTCTAGTTATTTTACTTAACTTTGCAGGTCGCTCCTAATTTAAAGAACTGAGATGATGTTAGGTTGTCAATTAAAAGGTCGGGTCTATATTAGGTTAGATCAACTATAAGTCTGGTAAAATTAGATCTCGGGTTATTTTAAATTAAGTTATGACATATATTTGTCAGGTTAATTTTTTGTTCGAGTTTATATCAAGTTGGGTGCAGGTCGAATTTGGATATCACATTATCATGTTTAATTTGAGTTCTAATTTTTCTCATATTGGGTTTGGATATAAAATTATAAAGTTCAACTTGAATTTGGGCTAACATTAGGTAAAACTCAATTAAAATCGAGTCATTATCATCTCGAGTTACAATTAATTTAAACTCAGATCGATTTTGGTCAAGTTTTCAAGTCGGCTCAATTTTCTACATCCTAATTATTAGTAAAGATATTCTTAAAATCAAACTCAATTATTTAATTAGAAAAAAAAACTTGTAAATGAAGCTGGTCCACAATAACATGCCAACGAGCTAAAAGACATGGAAAATTAAAACATGATATTCACCAAAAATCCATTTTCAAAAGCATTAAAACATGTTTTGTTGTGTTCATATGGCTAAGCTTTATAATACGGACAGAATCATTTTCCAAGTTTTAAATGTAGATATAATTATTATGATTTGATGATATAATTGTCCGATTGATAATGTTGTTGATATTCACTAAAATTCAATTATCAAAAGCATTAAAACAATTATTGTATGTTTAAATTAATAAAAAAATTATATATCATATATTTTTTATTAATAAAATAAATTAATTTTGGAAAATTATTTTATAGTAGATTTATATAATATTTATCTAAAATATGAATACAATGGTCATATAAAAAAAATAAATACAGTACAATATTTGTTTTTCTTTCTTCTAAAATCAAGCTAATATATATTGAAAACTTATTTATTTATTGTTCAATATATATACATATATTTTAAGAGTTTGAATGTAACTATATTATATAAAAATTATTTAGTTTTATATTTTTTAAATCGTTGAATTAAAGTGGATGACTATAATTAACTATGATATAAATTATCTGACGGGTATTAGCCATTTTATAAAAAATATTTTATTTTTAAAGAAAAATATATTTTTTATATAAAATAAAATTAGGATAACATATGGTATGCATAAACCCATATACAAAGGCGATTGACATCAAATAAAATTGCAGAGTTCGAGAAGACTTACCAGAATATCCAGTCCTCCAAATGTTTTTTCCAGCCATGAAACAAAGGTTTTAATCGATTCTGCCTCCGTAACGTCGAGTGGGAAAAATTCCACATTATGAAGCCCCTGATCCCTCAGTTCCTCTGTGGATCTGCTGCCTCTTTCCACATCTCTGGCCGTCAACACCACCGTCAAACCCAGCTCTGCAAATCGCTTCACCACCGCGAAACCTATGCCTTTGTTCGCTCCAGTCACCACGGCAACCGTGTCTCCGCTCCACCATCTGCGACGATCCTCGAAAACCCATGTTAAAACATCGGAATAGGAATCACCCAAAACACGCATTTCATCAAATATTCAGAGAATTCGTGAATTTTGGTATTAGAAAAAGAAAGTGATCGTTACCTCGTAGATGAAGGGAGGGAAGCCGGAGAAGAGATAAATTGTTTTGATTCCATTGTTTTGATTGGAAGAGATCGATGGCGGCTGTTTGATTATAAATAGAGAGGAAAATCATCAACGATGAAAATCATTATAAAGTGTATAGATTAAGTAATAAATAAATATGAAAAACAAAAGATGGAGAAATCATTATATATTTTTATTGGATTATTTATATATAATTGATTAATTGATTAATTTAATTTTAAATATTATAAAAATTATGGATGCAATCGGTTCGAGTTCAGTTTAACTAGGTAAGTTATTCTAGTGACCACCAATTTTCGATTCGGTTAACCTTAGTTTTTGATTTTTTATATTAATGTTTGATTTTAAAAAATTATATTTTATTTTAATAAAATAGCTTTATTTTATTATTTTTAAACATAAAGATAAAATTTTAATATGTTTTTTTTATAAATATTTATTAAAATCTTATTTTTTTTAATTAAAAATAATAATTAAAATACATCTATAATATTTTAAGTATAAAATACATATTTTTACCTTACACAAATAATTATAAATTAATTAAAAAATCAAATTCGGTTAACCATTATACATAAACTTATAAACCATAATACCTCAATTCAGTTTGGTTTTCGGTTTTATGGTTAACCATGCTCAGCGTTAGTAAGAGTTCATGTCAGAGTAACCCTTAAACCCAAATTATTTCGTTCACAATTTCAAAATTTGAACTCTAACCCTGCTTAAATAATTTTGTGTTTCATCCCAGTAGACTATTTGATAAATGATATCAATGTAATTCTTTTAACTTTCATTACCTACTGATCGAAAAATAATCGTCACACGAAATATGCAATATACATTATCAATGTAAGTATAGGAATATAAAATCTTATTAGATATCGATCTCACGAGAACAAATATTTAAATATATTTTTATATCGTTGCAAACAATTCTAAAAATAAAAAAAAAATGTAAGCATAGTTGTGTTTCTAATGAAAGAACTGATTATTAAAATTTATTTAGACATACATTAAAATAAAAATTATATAAGAGAGCAAACATATTTAAGTGATTGATTTAATTGTTCATCTTTGTTCTCTCGTATTTTTTTTGGATATGAGTTATAAACCCTCTAAAAAGCATGTCTCTAATCTCTTAGAGTTTTCTTTTTCTTTTTAGGTAAGATTAAGATTAAAATTAGGATAAATTTAATTTTAAATCATAAAAAAATCAGATATAAATAATATATAACGAGACCTAAATAGAATAAATTTAATTTTAAATCATAATTAAAACTTATTTTTATTTGTAAATTATAACGAACATTACTTAAAACTTTTATTAAAAAAAGGCTTAAACCTGAAAACTTCTCCCATGTTTCATGGCAAGTTGTCGCCTTTTCATTCCTAAAGTGTAGCTGAAAAAAATACAAGTTTGATATGATTCCATGTATACAAACTAATTTTATATAAGCCATGACGTTAGACTTTTAGAGTTCTCTTTTAGTATTATTAAAAAAAGATAGGTGATATTATTAAATAAGAAGTTAGATTAAAAAAGAAATGAACTTTATGCATTAATCCTTTTTAATTATTTTTAAGATTTTGGTACGTAGTCACCTATTTTATTATTTTAAATAAACTAACTCAAAAATAAGTATCTAAAATATATATTAAAATAAATGTTTAATATTTTTTAGTTAAAATAAGTGTCTAACATTTTATTTTGTTAGTATTTTAAGGTAACACCATTAAAAAATTTGCTTAACTAGTAAATAGGTGTCCAAACTATAGATTTTTTCTGAGATATGTATCTAATGGGTTTTATTTAGCTAAAATAGGTGCATAAATTTTTATTATGTTAGTGTTTTAAGGTAACACCGTTAAAAATTTTATCAATCAAACATAATTTAACATGTGTCTATTTTAATTTTTTATAAATATGTTGAAAAAATAAATTCTGAAAAAATATAAAAAAAAAATCTTAAAATTAAAAAAAAAAGTCTCAAATCCCTGAAACCTCAAATCTCAAAATTGATACAATTATTGTCATCAATAGTCTCATCGAATATCGTCTTCATTTAAGGTTACCATTCGTTTTTCTCAAACACTCATCGTTTATAATCGAGAGAGACATTGCAATCGGACGTTGAATGACTAGAGAATTTCATATTCATTTTTCGATGTTCGATTGAAATCCTTTTTTTCAATTATTGACTATGGATGGTTAGAAAAACAAACGGAGATTGAAAAGGCTATTAATGGTGGTAGTGACATCAATTTTGATCTTAAGGTTTGAGGTTTTCTAAGATTTTGAGAATATTTTATGATTTTAGAAAATTTTAAAATATTGATTAAATTAATTTATTTTATTTTCTATTTAACTTTAAAATAAAATAAAAAAGTCACGGTCAATCTATTATTTGATGGTGATTTTTAACAGTTATTGTTGATGGATAGTTGGAAAAAATAAGTTGTTGCCTCAGGAGACGGAGAGATTCGATTAGAGTATTGATGATGAACACCGCTGAACAATATTAAATTAATTAATAAAGATTAAAAATCTTAAGGACTTAACACACAATTATTAATTATATGTTAAGTCTATTACTCTTTTATTAATTATATATTGAGTCTTTGATATTTTTAATTTTTATTAATTAATTTAATAATATTTTACAGTGTTTAACATTAATGAGGTTTAGTAATGTTCGACGTCAGTTATAAAATTTTCTTATCTTAAATTAATCTTATTTTAAACGATTTTCTTTTAAATTCTCCCAGCTATCATGTGATCAGCCATATCAAAAAATTGAGATGCAATGTACTTGACTGTCCATATTCAGACAAAGAACCAGTCAAACACTCAATAATTGTGCTATTTAGTGGACAACAATTTTGATACCGTCAAACAAGTATACAAATTAAAGATGAGGATTAGGGTTAATCTTTAGAAAAATTCTATAACGAATGTCGAACATCGCTAAATATTATTAACGTTAAATATTATTAAATTAATTAATAAAGATTAAAAATTTTAAATACTCAACATATAATTAATAGTTATTTAAAATAAAATATTAATTAAATTATTTTTATAAAAAAAAACTACCTAGATGGTCACCTAACTATTACCTTTTTTTTCTATTTTAATCTCTTAACTAAATTTTTTGTCCAAATTGACATAAATATTTTATTTCGTTTTCATTTTATTTATCATTCATTAAATATTTATTAAAGATTATGATATGATATGATTTAATAACACTTGTTGTTCATAAAATTATTACATTATACTAATTTAATCCTAATAAAAACTAACACATCAAATATTTGGATTAAATCCCCAAATATTTTATCCTTTTCTTCTTCCTCTGCAGCACTATAAAAATTTAAGTAAAATTTTTAGGGAAAAAAACACTTCTTACAGTAAGAACTTTTCTTTCAAGCCTGGATTTACAGTCGTCAAATTAAAATGAGAGATATTGAACCTATAACAGATTCGACAAGATAATAAAAAAATTTATAGTCTCGTTAATTAATTTATTTAATATTTTTTTTATCGATTACAACCACTTCCTTTAAATTTTATATCTCCCAAACATCAATTTACGATGTTTGTTTTATTTTTCTATTTATTTATTTTATTCATTGTAAGTATAAAATTATATAATTTGGTTAAAATATTAATTTTTTTTATTTTCATTTAACGTGTAAAACCATTTTAGCGTGTCCAAATTTATTGTCAATTGATTTTAGAAGCAAACAATAACTATATCAAAACTAGAGATAAGGAAGATCAAGTATTATAAATAATTAGGGTGGATTAAGTATTTAAATATAAAAATTAAAATGTTTAAATGACTTATTTAACTAATATTCAATTTAAATGGACTTAAGATATTATTTTTCTGGTTTGACCAAATCGATAATTAAATAAAATATTAATGACGATTTTGATTAAAAATGTATTTTAGATGATCAACATATAAAAATCGTGATAGTGGGGTGACCATCTGTATAGTTTTTAATAAAAAATAATTTTATTAAAATTTTATTTTAAATAATTATTAATTGTATGTTGAGTGCTTAATATTTTTAATTTTTATTAATTAATTTAATAATGTTCAGCGGTGTTTAACGTTAGTAATATTGGTGTTCGACGCACGTGGTAGACTCATCCCAATCTTTATACAGGTAAAAATAATAAAAATATTTTTAATACATAAATTAATCGTAAAATATAAAAATTTATGATTTAAAATTTAGAATTCAGTGGTTAGATATTAGGTTGTTGAAATTAAAGATTTAGATTTTAAATTTTATAATTTAAATAAGAAAGATTGTATAATTTTTTTATATAATTTTTTTATGAAAATATAACACAAAAAGAATAAACTTAATTTAAAAAATATTTAAATTATATTTTTTATTTTTTTATTAAAATAAGTGATTAATGTTTTATTACGTTAGTTCAAGGTTGATAGGTTAATTGACGTAAAAAAATTTATCATCTAATGATTATTTGACACGTGTCTTGATTTTTTATTTGTGTTGTTTAAAAAAATAAAAGTTTCCACATTTTATCACAACTTCTACAAATCCTTATTTTTTAAATAAAAAACCCTAAAAGTCCTATTTTTTCTTTTAAAAATGTTTAATCTCCTTTTCTTTTAACGACCTCTTTCCCTTCATCAGAAAACGACGTCGATCAACCCTCTTTGCCGTTCTTCGTCGGATGCTCACTTCATTTTTACGACGGATGAATCTATCACGTGCGTTGAATACCGTTAAATATCACTAACGTTAAATATTGTTAAATTAATTAATAAAGATTAAAAATTTTAAGGAATTAACATTTAATTAATAATTATATGTTGAGTATATCACTCTTTTATTAATTACATATGATCTTTGAGATTTTTAATTTTTATTAATTAATTTAATAATATTCAATTGTATTTAACATTAATAATGTTCAGTGATATTTAACACTTAGTTGTAAAATTTTCCTTTTAGAACTGATTTAATTTTCATATTTGTTCGTTCCATCCCTTAAAATTGAAACACACCCTATTGTCAGACGCTCAACCACATTTTTTCTATCGATCATGCAGTATATACCTCACCCTGAATTTTTAAAGTTTATATATTTATTTTTAATTTTTTTTAATTTTTATAAATTAATTTTTAAATTTTTATAATATTTAAGGTTTGTACCCACCTTAAGATTTTAAAAATTTATATATACTCACTCTTAAATAAATTTTTGAATTTGCCAGTAGATAAATAATTAGTGTACTTGTATGGAGCGAAGGGTTGGGTGGGTATGGTGTTTTGTTGCTAATAGATTCTGTTTTGATTCTGCTTGTCTAGTGCTTTGGTGCTTGCATGTATGTTTCCCAGTATTGTTTTGGGAGGTAGACTTAGTGTATTTAGTCTTTAGATGGGTTGTTTTGTTGTATTGGAGTGGTAAAGTTGTAGTAATTGTCGATATAAATATGGGGTATAAATCGTCTATCTTTTTTTATGTCTTTATTCGTACTTCCGTTTCAAATTAAAAGATTTAGGATATATGGTTTAGGGTTTAAGGTTAGGGGTTTTGGTAGAATTAGCGGTAGGGTGTAAAGTTTAGGGTGTAGGGTTTAGGATATAGAAAATAAGAGTTAAGGTTTAAATTTAATTTTTTTAGAAATTTTTAATAAGAAACATAGATAGAAGCGTGACAGAGAGATAGAGGATTTCTACTTATAAATACGTGATTCTTTCTCTTTTAATTAAGTTTTATGAAAGTTTTTAACGAGGTTTATGTTTTTTATGGTGTATTTATATATCTTTTAGAGTGTTATAATAAAATAATACCTATCTTAAAAAGAGTTGGTGATTGATTTTGACAACACCGTATTAAATTTAGAGATTAGATATTTAGGGTTAAAGATTTAAAAATATATATAAAAAATTTAGTTTTATAATTAAAAAATATTTCTATCATGTTTAAATAAAATAAGTAATGTCACATGACAAATAATAAATAAGTGGCATATATTTTAATAAAAAAACCGATAATTTAACCTTAAAAATAAAAAAAAATGTTAAATATCTAAGATGTAACATGATAGCATCTATTTTAACCCATAAAAAATTAAATACTTAAAACAAAAATATATATATATACTTATAATTTAAATACTTAAATATTAGTCTTATAACTTTTATTTCATATGTTAATAAGAATTTTTATCTTCATGATATGTGTTTTCTCTATCTCTATGACATATTTTTTATTTTTGTGGTTTGTTTTATACGTCTTTGTGGCATGATTCATCATACCTATCAATCGATTGTTGTAGAGTATTGTATCCGTACTAGTTTTTGATTATGACTTTATCGGTGGTTATTGAAAGTTAGATCCCCACTCAGTTGATGATTGTGTACTAATATAATCAGTCATGGGTAGCAAAATATTCTGCCTGATAGTTTAGATCGCTCATCACTTCTTCACTTGTTATGTTTCGTTTGGACAAAGACAAAACGATTTAAGAAGCTTCGAAATTTTGATGGTATACATATTCATATATATTTTTTTATTTTTCTTTGTTTTTTAGAGTTTCTAAATTTGGGTAAAATATTGAAAATGACATGATTTTTTTTTTTAACATTTTATTTTAAAAGTTTTAATATAAGTAAAAACAAAAATTGATTTCAATATCTGTGTAATTCAAAAATTATAACCTAAACTTGACCCGTGCGGTGGCAAAGCCATATAAAGTTTGGGATCAATTGATCCTATTTGATCTATTGGAGTATGAGATTTTTCAGAGTTAATTAGGATTTTTAAAGAGTTTCATATAAAATACTAGAATTGATTTACTTAATTTTTTATATATAAGATCGTCGATAATTATTATAATAATATAAAAATCTTCATACTTTATATTTTACTTTTAACTCTATTAATGAGAAAATTTTGATAATGCACACAAGAGCTTTCATCAAACAAATCAAATAATTAAACGATTAACCAATCTGATCACAAACTGGTGACGAACAAGCAATACAAAGTATATATATATATATATATATATTCTTAAACTTGGAATGGCCATGGCCAATTCTTCAAATCCTCATCTGAAACTTTCTCATTCCTCTGGTACGACGACTGGCCACCGTTACCGACCCCGTGGCCTTCCACAAACGCATAATATCTCAACACAAAAGCCAGTCCCAACACCAACCATTCCAAACAGAAAACAGCTACGCACAACCCGCCGGCCAACTTCAATATCATCTCTCCCTCTTCTTGCCTCACGTAGGATTTCAAATACCCCAAGAAATCGGATGTCCGGGTCAGTATAAGCACCGAGACCGAGCCCTGGAATATTGAAGTCAGCACCATCGCCACCATGTGAGCCGCGTAGCTCTTGTTGGAACCCGAGGTGACGACGGAGCATCCCGAGACGGCAGAGACGATGGTGATGAGGTGGAGGAGGATAAGGAAGAATCCGGTGAGGGAAGGGATTAGACGGAGTGAGAGGGTGAGGAAGATGCAAGCTGAAGCTGCTCCCAAGAGGATGTAGTTGGTGATGAGGAAGGTTTTGTGGGTTCGGGTGTGAGATTGTGTTACAGAATTCTCAACTGAGAGACCCATTGAAGACGGAGCGAATCGAATTCGAAATTTCGAATATAAACGAACAACTGAGATCGAATGAAACAAAATTTATGTGTTGAAACTCTGTTTCTGAGAGATTTGATGGGTGAGGAAGGAAGAGAGATGAGAGTTCGAAATTGACAAGCTGGAAATGTGACCGTTGAGCTAACGTAAAGTTTAAGCTTGTAACGGCTAGATTTTGGTCTCTGACGAATCACTAAAGTGAAACCTCCTATTATTTTATTCGTGTTTTTATTGATGTCTCTAAGATTTAGGGTTTAAGGTTTAAAGTTAAGTGTTGTAGTTATGGTTAAAATTTAGAGAATTAAGGTTAGGGTTAGGGGTGTTCATTGTAAGATATCATTGGATCCAATCATTTCGGATGTTCGGTTTTCGGATCGATGATATAGTGATTTGTATCCAATCCAAAAATATAATTTGATTAAACTAATTTTTCGAATTTAAAGATTGTATTTATGAAAATTTTAGAATATCAAAGATAATAAACAACAAATTTATAAATATGGTAAGAATGTTTATATTGTCTAATCTCATAATTAAATCATTAAATATTTAATTAAAAGAAGAATAATTAATGAGATCTACTACTTTGTTGAGTGGTAAAAATGTTTATATTGTCTAATCTTATAATTAATTTGTATCTTGACATATACTTACTAAAAATATAAGTAAGTAGAAAATGAGCTTAGATTAACCATTTATAAATATGGATGAATTTGGACAAACCTGAAATTTATATTTTGGGTAGTGTTAGATTTAAATAAATATAAAATTTATTAATCATATATAAAAATTCGACTTCACCCGCAAACACCTCTAATATTTATATTGAGTGATTATTTAATGTATTAATAATGGAATAAAAAAAATCACAAGTGGGTTTAAAATAGTCTCATGTGTCTTAATTTATCATGAAAATAAAAAGTTAAGAAAAGAGATTTCATTAAACCAATTTCCATGCCTATAATAAAAATTAGAGTAAATTAAATTATTACAATAGTGACTTATATTTATTAATATTTATTTTTATAAATAATTTATATTTAATAAGAACTTGAAATATTTATTAATATTTATTTTTATAAGAACTTTAAAGATTTTTATGTTTGTATTTTATTAATTATATTCTTAAACCTTAAACTATAAACATTAATTCATAAAACCTAAACATTAAACCTTAAACCCTAAATTCTAAACTTGAACCCTAAACAATAAACATAAACCTTAACTATTAAATTATGAATTCTAAACCTTAAACCTAAACTTAACCCTAAACCCTAAACTAATAAATCATAAATCCTAAACTCTAAACTTTAAACCATAAACCACCTAAACATAATCCTAACCTAAACTACTAAACCATAAACCTAAACCCTAAACTCTAAATCATAAATTATTTTAAATAAATATTATTTATATTGCATAACTTAAATTAATTAAATACAACTTTTAAAAATATAATTAATAACATTCTATTAAATTTACTAAAAAGTAAACTCACCGATTTCAAAAGATAATGTTATAGTCCCGATGTTTATTATCATTCAGGGTCGTTCAAGGAAACGACCCTTAAAAAACAACTAAAAAGAGGCTTACCGGTTTATCCGATCATTTATGTACACAATTGGTTACGAAATATGTACACAATTTCTTAAAAAACTTGTAAACAAAAAGGTATATACATAAATTGTTACAAACGTAAGAATTTGTGTACATACACAAATCCTTACAAATATTGTAAGAAAAACGGTATGTAGACAAATGGCTACGCGTATACATAATATGGCACAAAAATGGTAAGGATTTGTGTATGTACACAATTCCTTACAAAATATACACAATAGCTTACGAAAACCGTAAGAAAAAAGGTATATACACAAATCCTTACGACTTGAAATCTTGAGCTAAAGGAGGATATACAAGAGTAAGGATTTGTGTACATACACAATTACCTACGCGTATACATAATATGACACAAAAATGGTAAGGATTTGTGTATATACGCAATTCCTTACAAAATATACACAACGGCTTACGAAAACCGTAAGGAAAAAAGTATATAAACAAATCCTTACGACTTGAAACCCTGAGCCAAAGGAGAACATCCAAGGGTAAGGATTTGTGTCCATACACAATTGGCTACGAGTATACATAATATGACACAAAAATGGTAAGGATTTGTGTATGTACACAATTCCTTGCAAAGTATTCGTATATATTTTTATTCGAATATTTATTATATGAATATTTTTATTATATGAATATTTTTATTCGAATATTTATTATATGAATATTTTTATTCAAATATTTATTAGACGAATATTTTTATTCGAATTTTATTATATGAATATTTTTATTCGAATTTTTATTATACAAATATTTTTATTCGTATAAATATTCAAATATTTTTTATTCGAATATTTTTATTCAAATTTTTATTATATAAATATTTTTATTCGAATATTTATTATACGAATATTTTTATTCGAATATTTTTTATTCAAATTTTTATTATATGAATATTTTTATTTGAATTTTTATTATAAGAATATTTTTATTCGTATAAATTTTATTCGAATATTTATTATACGAATATTATTATATGAATATTTTTATTAAACATTCATATATTAAATATTCAAATAAAAATATTCGAATAAAAAAATATATGAATAAAAATATACGAATAAAAATATTCAAATATTTTGATTTGAATATTTATTATATGAATATTTGTATTCGTATATTTATTATTCTAATATTTATTATACGAATATTTTTATTTGATTATTTTTTATTCTAATATTTTTATTTTAATATTTTTATTCAAATTTTTATTATATGAATATTTTTATTCGAATATTTATTAAACGAATATTTTTATTTGTATATTTTTTATTCGAATTTTTTTATTCAAGTATTTTTATTCAAATATTTACTATATGAATATTTTTATTTAAATATTTATTATATGAATATTTTTATTCTAATATTTATTTTGTGAATATTTTTTTCGAATATTTATTGAACAAATATTTTTATTCGTATATTTTTATTTGAATATTTATTATATGAATATTTTTATTCGAATATTTATTAAACGAATATTATTATTCTTATATTTTTATTCGAATATTTATTATATAAATATTTTTATTCTAATATTTATTATATGAATATTTTTATTCGTATATATTTTATTCAAATATTTTTATTCTTATATATTTTATTCTAATATTTTTATTCAATATTTTTATTCAAATATTTATTATACAAATATTTTTATTCGAACATAATTAGTTGGGTGGTCACTAGTGTAATTTATCCATTTTTAATAGAGTGACCTGTTAACCTGTTTCTAGTAACTTTTTTAATTTTAATCTAACGGCCAGGAATAATGGTCTACCATCTAACGGCCATCATCAAGTGGCCGTTTTTTAGCCGGTTTTTAGCCAAACCCTATCATTAACCTTAACATCAACCAAAAAAAGACTAGTCAATTCACGTGGACTGATAATAATAACAATAATAATAATAATAATAATAATAAATAAATAAATAAATAAATAAATCATTTATAACATTTTCCCTCTCCCCTTTGCTGCTATGTCCTCTCCAAGATCGAAGGTGCCTCTGGTTCAATGGGGAAGAAAGATGGCAATTTTATGACCTATATCCCAACAATATTCCTAAACGTACTAATTTTTAACCAAATCTATTACATTGTCAATCAAGATGTCATGTTCTGAGAGTAAAAAATCCATAGACAAAATACAACTTTCCAAAGGCCTACTTAGGACAATAAGATTAGTCTCGCAAGTCACTTACAATCAGTTCGGTAGCAAGCGGCAGAAGCTATAGCACAATTCAGATCTCCCCCAGATATATCTGTTTATCGCTACTGCATGAACCAATGATCGGTTCATCAGGATGAAAAACCGATTCATTCATAGATCCTGTGTGACCAGGAAGCTTGTACAAGATCCGTCGAGAAGTTGTGTCCCATATGTACACCATCCTATCAGAACTACCGGCGGTAACCTTGCTTCCATCGGGTGACCACCCACATTTCAACAAGTTCTTTTCGAAATTGTGTTGGTGACCTTCGAAAATCTTTACACAACGATTCTGTGGTGCATAAGGGCGCATATCCCATATGCAGAGTTTGCAATCCATGCCATTGGTGAGAAGGTACGAACCATCGGGACTCAAACTCATACCTGTTATCATGTCTTGATGACCTTGAAGTGTCATGGTTACTTCACCTTTGCGCAAGTCCCAAACCTTAACATCATTGTCGATGCCACCTGTGAAGATCTTGTCTGATGCATCAGAGAAACTGACGGCTGTAATTTGGTATTTATCAGGAAATGTTTGGATGGCACCCCTCTGACGCATATCCCAAAGTTTTGCTGTTCCGTCATCAGATCCACTAACAACGAGAGGTGGCCCTCTCCGTGACGGACAACATGAGTTCACAAACGAAGAATGTTCTGCCATCTTTTTAATTTGTTTCCCAGTTTCAACATCCCATGCTCTCAATGTTTTGTCGGGGCTAGCTGATATTATCTGGGATCCATCGGTAGTCCAATGAAGATCCAAGATTGCATTCTTGTGCCCTTTTAGAACCATGAAGTTTTTGCAGTCTCCATGTACATTCCACAGGAAAATTTCTCTATCATGTGATCCAGATGCAACAACAGTCCCAGCTGGATTGAACTTCATGGTATATATGGAACTCTGATGTCCGGTAAGTAACATTATCGGTGATTCCAGACTTGATGTACGCTTGTTACCATTTCTGTCTGGCCCTTGAGAAAGGTACGGAACTGTGGACCATTCCATTGGCCTTGGACCTGACAAAGCACTTTCTCCCTCCCTTGGAACAATTTCCATCTTCTAACCTTGAGTTGGTAATTAGCAGGTAGAAAAGTACCCTCCTCTCAGCTACAAACTGAAATATAACATTATAGAAAATGAACATTTAAATGAAAAATATGACTGTGATCTAGATAGCTTTGGTGCTTCCTGGCTTAGACTTCACAACTTACAACAAGAATTTAATGTAACTACTATCTTAACCCTTTCCCAGCATGCCGACAAGTATACAAGTATACGAAAAAAAAAAATACTTCTCGGAAGCCAATAAGGGAGTGAACACAAAAGAAAATATCTTACACCATCAAAACAATTCAACTAATTGGAAGAACATGATCCAACTAGACTTCATATGTTGTACTAATTAGTCGATTAAATCAAAAACCAAATTTAATGAACAGATCAATAGGGTACACCGAACAGGAACAAACCGCAAAGGGCAGTTACCATAAAAAAGTTAATAAACAGAAGGGTAAGCCTTGGTTTGTTAGGTCTCTAAATATAATGAAGCCTGGAGAACAAAGTTAACGGTACAGTTCGCCTTAATTCTCACAATGCAGCACTTTTAAACTGTGACATGAAATATATAAGCAAGTTACTCTACCAAAATCTTAAAACCTAAAGCAAATGAGCTTAAGTAACAAATTTGACTATCAAATACAGTAGTAAATAAATACACAGAGATATGAAATTTAAGTCTAAAAACGAAAAAAAAAAGTTAGGATGAAGCAATGATTCAAAAACTGCAGACAAAAATCCAACTCTTCATTTGATTCAATTGTAAGAACACGTATCCATTGCTCGAAGTGTTTAAGTTAAAACCAAAATGAGCTAAAAAAAAGAACAATTAGCATGCAACTAAACCCTAAACGGTGATTAATCCAGTAAAATAAAAAGCAAACTTCGCTCACTGCGTGGATCTGAAATTTCATCATAACAAGCTTAAAAAGGATCAAATCATAACTCAGCTATTCAATCCCTTAAATACAAATTGATACAAAAACAAGAAAATCTAAATAATAAGGTAAAGGGAGAAAGAAAGTGAAGACAAGGGGATACGACCGCCGCCGCCGCCGAGTGGGGCAACGCCTATAGCAGAAGGGAAGCGAAATAAGACGAACCTTTGAGGTTTTGGAATTAGTATATATTTCTCAAAAATTTAAAGTGTTAATTTGTATTAATAATAAATTAAATTATAATAACTAACTTTTTTTGTTTTTTATTAATATATATTTTTTATTATTATTTTATATATACAAATAGAAAAAGGAAAAAGGTTTTGGTGTTTGTATAAAAAGATTAAAATCTTTTAAGGTCTTTTCTTTATTCATAGATGATTATTGAGAAACTAAAAAAATATTATACTCGAATATTTACATCATCACTAACTTGTTTATGGTAAATTCGTTTATTTTTATCTTCAGTTCTCATTTTTTTTTTGTATATTTAGATTAAGCTATAATAATATTATTGTATCATTAAGTTTTATCTATATTAAAAAAATAAGATAAAAACTTTGGTGGGTTTAAAGAGCAACGAGTTGAGTCAAACAACGAGATTTTTTAACGAGCACAAATCAAACAAAATTTTATTAAACTTAACTAATAATGAATCAAAATAATAATAAAATTTTTTAACGAATATAAATCGAACACAACTCAATTTTTTATGTACTCTCTCCATATATGCAATCCTAACTAAAAACAATCTCTCCATCTTGGCTGTTGGTATCTTTATTTCATTTTTGGGTCTTTTTAAACTTTTCATCCCAATAGCTTTTTCTTTTTGGATAAAGAGAAAAGAAAATTTGAAGTGATGAAAAAGTTAAAAAGAAAATTTGAAGTGATGAAAAAAATATTTTTTTATTAGTGTGTTTTATTCATAAGATAAAAAGTTAAAAGAAAAATAAGTTTTTTTCTATATATTGCTCGATGAATTGAAAGGTAAGAGGAGAAAAACTAAGTTTTAAATTTTATATTATTTTTTATTTTTATGTTTTAGTTCAATATTTTAATATGATTATTTTTATTCATGTAGACCTTAAAAGTTATTTTTAATTTTTATAATTAAATTTGCTATTTTTAAAATAATTTTATATTTTAATATAATCTTTAAATTTTTTATTTAATTCAAAATTGGCCTATGTATTTTATTTTTTTATAATTGAATACAATCTTTAATATATATACTAATTTAGCCCATAAAGTTTGTATTTTATCAGAAATTGACCTCTATTTATTTCTAATTTTTATAATTTAACTTAATATTTATATGATTTAATCTTGAGAGTTTTATTGTTAATGTAACACCTAATACATGTTGTGAACAAATCCAGTTTGAATATCAAATGCTACAAATATATTTGATAACATGAAAGTAAACAAACAACATGAAAATAAAGAGAAAATAAACCTTTAAAAACTTTTAAAAAATAAACATTTTAACAAAAATGCATTTTTGATAGTTTTACAAAATTTAAATAAAAAAATTCAAAACTTTAATATAAGTAAAAACGTTTTATACCTCTATTTTGCTAAAAAAAAAATAAATAAGTTTAAATCAAAATAAAATTATCCGAATCGAGATTTAGGAACTAAAGTATACTAAATCATAAGTTGGATTTTAAGTTAAAAACTCAATTTCAGGTATGTTTTAGACTCATCAATTCCAATTAGCATTAATGGTGAATTCGTGTTGGAATCGAATTTAAAATGGAGTGTTAATTAAAAAAAATAAGTAGTTTGTGGGCTATTTTAAAAATATTCATAAAAAACATGGACTAGTTTTTAGAAAGTGAAATTAAACTTAACTTTATGAAAATAATATAATCATTGAAATATGAACAAAATTTCAGGTTAATCCGAGTTAACACATATCCTTAATTACAATTACAAAATTAATGACTAAACCTAAAGTTTGTAATTATAAGATATTGAACTAAATTATTAATTCTAAATTAAATAAAGTTTTTAAGGATTAAATTGAAAAAATAAAACTATAGTAAAAATATTAGATAAATTATAAAAATTAGAAACAAATAAAGGTTAATTTAGATTAAATAAATATTTTAAAGTTTAAAATGGATAAAAATATTATTATATTAAAAATATTGAATTTAATTATAACACTAGAAACAAATAAGTACAAATTATAGATTATATAAGATTTTTAGAGATTAAACTGAACAAAAATAAATATTTTAATCATAAAAAACAAAGGATGAAATTAGAAAAAATAATTATAAACACAATAAAAATAAAATTATATTTTTTAAAATTTAACTTGATAATTTTGTTATTAAAGTACAATAGGTTTTACCTTCACATAATATGAAGAAGAAGAATCTTCAATGCACAGATACACAATTGTCTCACTCTTACCTTCAGTCAATTAGATACACACTCAACCTAAACACTACAAAATGTAAGCCCCGCCAGCAGCAATACGCTACCTAATGCTGTTGGCTTAACATGTTTGCAGACTAATGTTCAACTATCACTAGTTTTCTCTTCAATCTTGATTTTAGATACAGATTTTCGTTCCGCTTCTCGTCTTTTAGTTTGAATCTGCCGAACATACTCGGCAATAACAACATGCAACTTCAGAGCAAGTTTACTTGGAGAAGAGACATTAAGACCAGCCCTTTTCAATGCTCGAGCAAGATGTTTTTCAGCCGCTTGAGCATGGACAAGGCAATGAGGAGGATTAATGGATCTTAGGATCGGTTTCTTGCAAATCTGCCCGCTGGAAATGAAATATACAGTTTCGTATGGTTCAATCTTTGACTACTTCAGCCAAAAAAGTAGTAAGAAAGTATTACAAGCAACACAAACCCAAATGGGGAGATCAAGCATGGATATTCATTATAGTGCCCAAACAAGAAATAAAGCCAGCCATAAATGATGCAGTTGCTTTCCTACACGAGAAGTGGTATGATAATAATTGGCACCACTAAAGCAACATCTAAAAATAGAGTCAACTATGTCCCCCTAGCATACACCTCCCAACTGTTTAAAATGGAGAAGCAACAGATTAAGTGCCTAGCTTTAATGTGTTTGACCCATCTCATGAACAAGCTTTTCTGCAACAAAAGTAGACGCAATGTCTGGCTCTTAAAACTTCTAAATGTTTTAGCTAATGCAGAAACCCTGACGGAGTTTTCAGACAAAACTATAAATAAATCCTTCATAAAACTTTTCCACAGTCATCATTTGATTTTAGCCCATTTGCCTTCCCTTCATCTCACATTGTCTTTATTTATCTTTCACCTTAAAACGTATCGTTCCGTTTAATAACATCAAATATTTATTTTAATTTTACTAAGAAGAAAAATAATAAAATTATTTTAAAACATCCTATAGCTCTTCTGCTTTAAGTTCGCAGAACTCTCATGACATTTGTGCTTGTACATCAAGTGAATCAATTTCACGATGTTATTGACTCTGACTCCAATAGCACTTCATAAGAGAAGCCCCCTACATGCCAAAAGGCACTGTCATTTATATAGGTGACAGATAAAATATTGACATCCAAGTGTCAATTGCAGGTGCAACAAGCATAAGTGTCAGATAAGGCAGGGTATGATCATACTTTTCTAAGATTTCTCAAGTATTTGGAGGATCCTTGGACGACATACTCTCATATCTGTCTCAGATACAAGTGTCAAACAAGGATACTTCAATAAAAATGAAGGGTTTGAGCAAAATAGCTCATATCCACAGAAGAGTTGAGATTAATCCATTTTATGGAATGTTTCCAAAAGATTGAGGCAAACAAAGCCAAAACTCTCTTCAACCTTTCTTAAGCATAACCATATCCCACCGACAACAACTTTGTTTCCTTTTTTCTTTCCTATAAATAGTTTTTGTTCTTGTATTGTTTGGAGCATAGGATTTTGAAGTAACTAAAGGCCATTCACACATCATTATTCTCTTAACCCATCTTACAACAAATGGCATTCTCTAATAACACTTGGTCACTCGCATCAATAATAGATTTCTCCTATTAAACATCTAATCAAGGATCCTCTAGAACATGAGAGAAAATAATAAGGACATTACACATATTCACAAGAATACACCATGGTTGCAATGCCATTTAAACTCCATCATATGATCTTTCTCGACTCTAGGGAGTGTGAAAATCACTTCCATTAGTTCAAAATCAGGAACAGTCTACCAAGTGAATCCCTGAATCCAACCACAAAACTGGGGTTGGAAAAAAATAGCATGTACCTAACTAAGACTATATTTGTTAGTTAGGAGAAGCATTCCCAGAAAGGAGAAAAGAAAAAAAAAAACTGTATCAACTTAATGATGATATTCATAAGATCTCTCGCCCAAGACTCCTTAGATCACTGCACAGGATCAAAGTTTCAGGTTGTATTGTTCTAAATTAGAGGAAGACTTCTTTATTAAATTAAATTTCCGAAGCCAGTAGATCCAAGTGCATTATCACACATCACGGGAGGGGGGATTCATGATTTTCCCTAATAAATCAATTATTGAAGAAAACGAATTTAAGGGGAAAAAAAAACATTAAAAGCAGAAAACATTCAAAAGTAAAATCGTAAATTATATATGAAAAAGAACTAACCTCTTGACAGGATAATTACAGCCTCGATATAGTGTCTGATTTGAATCCCTTAAAATATGCTTATGACAGAACCGAGTCAACGCCATCGCTTTCTCTTTACAATCTGAAATCTGACACTTGAGCTGAAACCCTAACCCTAACTTATTATCTCCATCGTTCTGCTCGCCATCCTTCTTCTCCTCTTCCTTAAAGGGGCTCTTTCCGTACATCCAATAGTATTCCTTGTGCTTTCTCTTGAGATCCTCCATTAGGCTCCAGTAGTGAGCTTTGAATAGTCTGGACAGCTGCTTCACCCGCCGTAATCGTCGACGAATAACCTCTTGTCGACTCAGGAACTGGGACTTGGAGAGGGCCAAGTCCTCGTCGGTGCCATCGAGGGTAATGGAATCGCCCATGGCTGGCAGAGATACGGTGGTGCTGTCTCGTGGAATCGAGTTGGCGCTCTTTATTCTTATTTGATTTATTTGAGGGGTTTGAATTTTTTGGAAGTTTCTGTTTTCGTTTTGATTGCGAGATTTTAGTTTTCAGATTTGATTACGAGTTTTGATTGAGTATTACTCAAGGAAGAGCGCGCGATTAGAGGGTTTATCCGGCTCCTGTCCCGACCTGTTATATTCGGATATCTATAAAATGCAGATATCGAATACTCAGTTTATAGTTTTTTATTTTAAAATTTTAAAAATTCATATATTAAACATAAAAAAATATTTTTTAAAAGTTTTAAGTTTAAAATTTAAAACTATATAATAAAAAAATTAAAAAGATTTAGGGATTTAAATTTAATTTTGGATAAAAATATTAAGAAATTTAAAATAAAAATATAATTTAAAATATAAAAAAATATTTTAAAAATTATCGGGTCAGGTTGAATACCTAATAGGGAAAACCTTTGAATCATGTCTCAAAAAAATTATCAGATCGAGTATTTGACCCGAAAAATTTAAAAAATCTTTAAAATACTCATCTATTTTGTATTAGGTAATTAAATAATCAAATAATCAAATCAAATCAATCGGGTTGAATAATTTTAAACACCACTAGCGCGAGACCTTTTAAGCTTATGGTTGAACTCCTAAAATTTTAAAAATATAAACGACGGTAATTATCCTTAATTTTTAGTTATATTTTGGTTAATAAATTTTTAATAATTATAAATCAATCATTAAATTTTAATTTATTTTTAAAATATCATTATTATCGATTGTTGTAAAAATCATATGACTAGGCAGGTTAGCTTACACATTTTATTAAATGCATAAAAATCAATATAGTAATATACTAATATTACCATACTTATTAAAATGTAAACTCTACTTGAGCTTTTTTACTATAGATGTAACAAAAACAATATATTCAAATTTACTTGGGATGATACCTAATGATTTCCAAGACATAATTGCACTTATCTAGTACTTGAAGAATTCAAGACTCTTAAATAACAATCTCTTTGTCTTTGGAGGAGCTTGGTTTTAAGGATGGTGATAATGGCTTTTCCTCCACAGTTTTAACAATTCAAAAATTGGAAAAACTTATTAGAATGGAAATTATTTATTCAAAAATAATTTATTAAAGCTTATAGATAACATTAATTTTATGAAATTGCGCTTTTTAATATATGAGTATAACTTTGACTCTCAAGACTTTAATCTTAAATTAAACTTCATTTTTTTTTAAAAACTAATTGAGAGATTAAACTTACCGATTCAAGAGTTTTCTATTGGTATTTAAATATATAAAAAATTCTTGACAACATTGGATGTGCTAACTGTAAGCATTAAACGAGCAAAAACGCAACGAAAAAGGATCGAAATAAATACCTTCAGCCATTGTCTAAATCTTATTCCAATTTGAGATGTGGTTGCACTACCGTCTAACACGTCGAACCACCGTGGTAACACCTCGGACCACCGTGAAAATATAGAACTCGGCTACAGAAAAGAACTAAAATGCCAAGATCTTCTAAGCACTCAAAATACTCACTAGATGGAATACGAGATTCTTGTGTTTTTTATGCTTAGAGACCTTAGGCTAGGTTGATATTTATAGGGGTGATTTACCATCAAAATCGCCAACCAAATGGACAAAATTATCCCTCAACTACACGGTATAATAGCCTTAACCGACATTTCATGCCTATGAACGTGGGAATTAACCGACAATATCCATGCACTTTAAGTTGCATGTTCACGTTTCCAACAGTGGAAACATGGAAAACAGTTCGTGGCATGGGAAACAATTAACGAACCACAACTTTAGTTGGTTATTCAACCAACATTCTCCCACTTGGTTCGTATTGTCCAAGAAAACTTAAGGTTAAAACATAATATATGAATCATGGCGATATTTCCTCTTATGATTGAGTTGTATCTTCCATGTATTACAATACATCAAGTCTCAACGCTTTAGCTCATATACTTAATGAATAAACTCAATGTTTATTCTAGGTCCAAACTTTAGTGATATTTCTCGAAACAATTAACTTAATGTGTACACAACATAAATGAGAAACATCAAACTTTATTAGAGTTTCAACAAAATTTTCTTAGAATGAAAAATTACAAAGTAGGAAAAAACCCCATAGTGACAACATGATCCTTAAATTTATGTGGTGGCATGCCCTTAGTCAAATGATCAACTAACATCTGCTCAGTGTTAATGTGCTCAATGACCACTTTATTTTCTTTAACACGTTCCCTTATGGCTAGATACTTAATGTCGATGTGTTTACTTCGACTTTCACTTTTTTTGTTTTTAGCCATAAAGATAGCAGCTAAATTATCACAATATATCCTTAATGGCCTAGAGATTGAATCCACAAGTCTAAGCCCAGAAATGAAACTCTTTAACCATATTCCATGTAAGGTAGCCTCAAAACACGAAACGAACTCAGCTTCCATAGTGGAACTAACAGTTAAGGTTTGCTTAATGCTCCTCCAAGATATAGCTCCGCTGGTAAACATAAATATGTATCATGATGTTGATTTACGTGAATCAACACAACCAACAAAGTTTGAATCGAAGTAGTCAATCACCTCCAAATAATCGGATCGTCTATATGTAAGCATGTATTCTTTTGTCCCTTTGAGGTATCTCAAAACCTTCTTTGTAGCTTTCTAGTGGTCTATACCTGATATCTTCCCAACATCCCAACGACATATGCAATGTCAAGTCTTATAAAGACTTGAGAATACATCAAGCTTTCAACAGTAGAAGCATATGGAATGTTTTTCATTTGCTCCTTCTCAAATTCGTTCTTCGAGAATTGGTTCAAATTGAACTTATCATCCTTCACGATAAGAGCAACACTAGGTGAACAATCTTTCATCCAAAATCTTTCCAAAACTTTGTTGATATAGGTTTCTTGAGATAGACCTAAGATACCTTTATGTCTATCAAGATGAATCTTAATGCCAATGACATAAGAAGCATCACCCATATCTTTCATATCAAAGTTTTTAGAAAGAAATTGTTTTACCTCATATAGTGTACCCCTATCATTCGTTGCAAGTAAAATGTCATCCACATATAGAATAAGGAAATAAATTTTACTCCCACTCACCTTCTGGTATATACATTGATCCATGATATTCTCAACAAAACCAAATGAAGAGATGAATTCATGGAATTTTAAATACCACTGGCGGGAGGCTTGTTTCAATCCATATATAGATTTCTTTAACTTGCAAACTAAATGTTCACCATCAGTATAGGAAAATCCTTCAGGTTGTTTCATGTATACCTCTTTCTCTAGATCACCACTAAGAAAGACAATTTTCACATCCATCTGTTGTAACTCAATGTCAAATTGAGCTACTAATTCTAACACAATGCGTAAGTGTCGCGTGTCAAAAGGGCGCGTTTAGTGTAGGTGGACACATCGCAAGTAATAAGTGATAAGTATTTATCGAGTTATCGTCTCCTTAGGGACCGATATACTTAATATGCTTCTTTATCTTCTTGCTCTGTAGAAAAACAAAAACACAAGTGAATGAGTGTGATTTATTAAACTAAGATAATTGAATAAAAATAAAAGAATCGAAATATTAGAGAGAAAGATGGGCCAGGATCCAGTTGTATTGTATTGTGGACTTGATTGACTTGTCTTTATCCAATGCAATCGCATATCTCTACCTCGGCAGCACTGCAGTTTACTGCCTGGGCAGCGATAACGCTGTCTGCTGCGGCAATCCCTTGCTCGTGGGCAGACTTTACCAAAGTTCGGCAAAGTGTCCTTGAATGACTCCGCTTATCCCTAAGTCAGAGTACTGTTGATGACTAGTCCTTGATGATACCTCCCGGCGTGAACCAATTATACTCACCAACCAATCTCACACTTCTTTTAGCCGCTGAAACTCTTAACCTATCCCTAGGCCGAGTTAGTATTTCACGATTGAAACACCGTACTTACCCCTTTCGTGAATCTAACTCTCCCGAGCTTAGATAAATGGATTACTCACAAACTTCCCTCCCGGGCTTGAATGCGAGAACAAGGAATAACAAAGGATAAGCAAACCTTGATAATCTTTATTGCATTGAATAAAAGACAAATTACAATCTCCTCTCACAAATACTCCACAACCTTCACCTAAACCCTATGAAGGTTTTAGAACATGATGGAGAGGAAAGAAACAAGCTAGAAGTCGGCTTTCCCTAGGTATTTCGATATATGATACATTGGGTGGCTATGTCTTTATATAGGCTAGACCTAGGGCAAACCTTTCCTAAGTAGAATACAACTTGGAGTAGGGAACAAGTCAAGTACATAATAATAATATATTTTCAAGTTTGAATTCGGCTAAGGGGCTTTCCCGCGTGGTCTTCCTTTGGGCTTTTCCTTGTGCTAGCCAGCTTCGATTCATGGGCTTCAAGTCCATACACGTTCCTTGGATTTTTGTCTTTCCATCGCCTACAGTCTTGCTTCCTGTCTTCCTGCTGCTGCCTCGGCATCAGGTCCTGCCTCGACCTTGTCCCTGCCGCGGCACTGGTTCTTCTGCACAGATATGAAAACGCAGTAAAACGTGCCTTTTTCTATAAATATTATCTATTTAAGTATAACTTCTAAATATATCATATTAAGCACATGCATTGGTTCAAGTGGGTGAATATTTGGTGATAAATGCCGATAAAAGGAGTAGAAAGTGATAGTGTGTTGAGCACTTATCAATAAGGAATCTTTCTTAGATACTGGACTAAAAGTCTCAGTGTAATCGATTCCTTCTTGTCGAGTGAATCCTTTAGCAACGAGTCTTGCTTTATATCTTTCTATGTTGCCTTTTGAGTCTTTTTTTGTTTTGAAGACCCATCTACATCCAATAGCTTTTACACCATCAGGCAACGGTACAAGATCCCAAACTTCTTTGCTCTTCATAGAATTCATCTCATCCTTCATAGCATCTTACCATAATTTGCTATGAATGCAAGAAGTCCGGTGACATTAGGACCGATTGCCCACAATACAAAAGGAAGGGTTTTGAGAAGAAGAAGAAGCAAAAGGCTCACGTTGCCACATGGAGTGATGAGGAGTCATCATCCGATGAGGACAATGAAGTAGCCAACCTTTGTCTCATGGCTCTTGATGAGCCTAAGATAACCCTTGATTCCTCTTGCAATGATCTTACATATGATGAATTATATGATGCTTATGATGAATTGCAAGATGTTTATGATGAGTTGGTTTTGAAATTCAAAGAAACAATTTTAAAAAGCAAGAAAACCATTTCCGAGTTAGAAATGAAAAATGATTCTTTGACAAAAACTATTTTGGATCTTGAAGAAAAGGTTGTTAATTTAAATGATGATTTAAAGTTCTTTCAAAAAGAAAATGTGGATTTAAACAACCTTATTTCAAGCTTGATTGAAAATCACCACAAAGTGGTGAATGAGCTTAAGGAACAAATTAAAGTGGTTGGTAGTTCTACTTTTTAAAAAGGAAGCTCTTCAAAACCCAACCATGTGAAAAAGAATTTTTATGGCCACAAACAAAGAGGTTTTCAAAGTCATGCTAGATATAGAAAAATTAGGAGTGTGTGGGTTCCTAAGGAACTCATTATTTCTAATAATATTAATGCCATTGAATCTTGGATTCCTAAGGGAACCAAGCTTTTGGAAACTAACTCTCATGGACCCAAAATGATTTGGGTACCAAAATTCAAAAACTAAATCTTTGTTTGTAGGTTGAGCATTGCTTCAAGGCCAAAGCTTCAAGTCAAAACATGTGGTACCTTGATAGTGGATGCTCAAGGCATGTGACCGGAGACAAGGGACGATTTGAGGAGTTAGAGCTTAAAAGTGGTGGAGTAGTGACTTTTGGTGACAACTCGAAAGGCCAAATTGAGGGTATTGGCTCTATTGGTAATCACTCCTCTATTCTAATTGAAAATGTCTTGCTTGTTAATGGTCTTAAGCATAATTTGTTGAGCATTAGTCAATTGTGTGATAAAGGTTTCTATGTCTCTTTTGATAAACATGGTTGCAAAATAATAAACATAGAATCAAATAGAACAATGCTCATAGGTCATCGCATAGGAAATATATATATGGTGCATCTAGATGACATAAACATTTCTCATGCATGCTTAGTTGCTAGTGATGAAAATGATGCATGGTTATGGCATAGAAAACTAGGACATGCTAGCATAAGTGTTTTAGAGAAACTAGCCTCCCAAAATCTAGTTAGAGGTTTACCTAAGCTCAAGTTCTCCTTAGATAAAATTTGTGATGCATGTACTAAGGGTAAACAAAAGAGAGTTTCTTTTAAGTCCATTAATGATGTTTCAACTAGTAGAGTATTACAATTGATCCATATGGATCTTTTTGGACCTATTAGGACAACTAGCTTGGGTGGAAAATCATATGCATTTGTTATTGTTGATGATTACTCTAGATACACATGGGTTCTATTTTTCATAGAATATAACTTTGTTTTACGTATATTTTTATCATTGATCATTATCCTATAAATAACATACATCACGATGATTTCAAATTATCTAAAAGATGAATTTTATTGCTTTATTCTAAAACTGTATTATTTGTTTCTTACAAATTCTTGAGAAGAGATATATCAATTACATCTGTTTGAAATTTTGGATGCAAAATCTCTGAAGAAATGTGTCAACTTCATGAGAAGTAAAAAGTTGATATAACCTAAAAATTCTATTAAAATTTATTTATGTCAAAATTTGGTTGGATTCAAGGATGTGACGATCATAAATCGATTTGTAATCTATTATTGTTGAATTAAACCTAAGTTGAATTTATTACTGTAGTAACTGGATTCAATGTGTATTCTACTGAGAATAATCCGAACCCAAATTGAACTTGTTGATATAGACCCAAAACTCGACTAAAACAAACTTGGAACTGAGACTAACCTGACAATTAACTGATATTATCCGACGGAATCGACCCGATATCTAATTTTACCCTACATGTTTTAAACCTGACCTGTTAATTGATCCTACTTGTTTTAAAGCTGGCCTATTGTTGACATGAATTGATATTGATCTGGATTGATATTTACCTGATATGTAATTAAGAAAGTCTATGATTTAATTATTTGATAAATTTAAAATATTGATAAATCTAAACTATTATTTTTAAATTAATTTAAAGTGTTAAATAATATTTTTATTATATATACATCTATAATCAATTAAAAATATTTAAAAAAAGATTAGATTTATATATTCATTTAACACTATTAAGTTTAAAATTATGTTAAATAATTCAATGCTTAGTAATAATTTAATATGATTAGTACTAAACTCATTCAATATAATTCTTTTTGATTAAATAGAGATTACACTCTTATATCGAGAATTGAACTCATACAATATGAGGTAATATGCGCATCCTTAACTACAAGTCAATCAGTAGATCTTATTCAATATAAATTATTTATCAAGTTTAAATTACTAAGTTTGAATTAGATTAAAGTTTCAACTTTCATGTTTATATCATCATGTATATAACTACATATTTACATTTATATAAAAAATATATGTATAATTATATTTAATCAAAATTTATTTTATGTTATAATAATAATAATATCTTAATTGAATTAACTTATTAAATTTAGGATCTAATTGAATTAAACTAAAATTTAAAAACATAAATCACGAACATAATTAAAAGAATTCTACAATTAAATGTAGAGTTTCAATTAAATTAAACTGAATTGAGGCTCAAATGAATTAAACTAAAATAATTAGTAAAAAAAGAAAAAAAAATAATTGATAAAAAAATTAAAATATATAATTTTAAAGGGAAATAAGTTATACATTTTTTAAACTGGAGAATAATTTACTTTAATTTAAAAATTTAGGACGAATATAAGCTACTCAAAATTTTAGAGAAATATATCATCCAAAATTTGGAGGGATGTAACAAACTTTTTTTGAAGTGTCATTATTATTATAATATATAATAAAATTTGAATGATTTAGTACTAAACGTATTAAATTATTAATATGAAATATAATTTCTCATTTTAATCAAAGTTTATTATATGTTACAATAATAGTGTTCCTATATCCCTGTTTTTTGAATGAGTTAGTATTAAACGTATTGAATTATTATAACATATAATAAAAATGAAGAGATTTTAAGTTTGAATTATTATAAAATATAATAAATATTGGAGAGATTATTATTATAACATATAATAAACTTTGATTACATATAATTATACACAATATAAGGGGAATTAGGGAAGTCAAGTTGATTGTTTAGATTATGAAACTAGTTTAAGGATCAAAGGATATGCTTGCACTTTAATTATTAGTGATCGTAGGATTTAAGTGTTGAGGTTAGGAGTTTAAGGGTAAATGTGTCAAATTGAGTGTTTGGGATATGAGATTAGTTTATAGATTAAAGAATTAGGTTTGTTCTCTAATTATTTATGATTGTAAGATTTAAGATTTTAGACTTGAAATTTATTGTTATAATATATGATTCAAGTCGAGTGTTTGGGGTTATAGAATTAATTTAAGGATTATGGGATTTGAGCTTGTACTTTAATTATTAATAATTGTAATATTTAAGGGTTGAGATTTGAGATTTAAGAAAGAATGTGTCAAATTGAGTATTTGGTTAGGGTTATAAGATTAGTTTAGGGGATTTAGTTTGTACTTTAATAATTAGTGATGGTAAGATTTAAGGATTGAAGTTTGGGTTTAGGGTTCTAATTCATCACTGTTTATTTTAAAGTTTTTAATTTAGTCCAATATTTTTAATATGATGATATTTTTTTATTATAGTCCCTAAAATTTTATTTTTAGTCCAAAATGACTCTATTATTTTTTTGATAATTTATTTTAATGTTTTTAATTTAAATTTAATATTTTTGTTTATTATAGTTCTTAAAACTTTATCTTTATTTCAAATTGACCTCTATTCATTTTTATTTTGTAATGTTGTCCAATATTTTAATATGATGATATTTTTGTTCATGTTAATCTCTAATTTTTTTTTACTAAAATTGACCCTTATTAATTTCTAATTTTTGTAATTTTCTCTAATATTTTAGATATGAATCATATGATGATATTTTTATTTATTCATAATGTCTAATATTTATTTTTAATGTGATACGTGTTCATGAAATAAAAAAGGCATTAAATTATTCACTCGAAATATCCTTACACAAAACCTATTAATTATTTATACTAAACTCAAACTTATTATAAATTTTAAAACCTAAATCAATCCGACCTGAAATAAAATTGAATTACGGCTACACTGTAATTATAATTGGTGCACTTTGTGTCATCGCTCATAAGGCTCTCCCTCAATGATGGGCCTGCATTTAGTGGAACATATAGACAAAGAGATTTTGTTTATAAATATTATAATTTTGGGTAAAGTATACAAATCGTCACTAAACTATTTTAAAAATATAAAATGTTCATTAAATTTTTAAAAATTATATAATAGGTATTAAAATTTAATTTTTGATATAAAATAGTCATCGATTCATTAATTATCGTTAAGTGAATAATGTGATAGTTAACAAAATTTGAATTATAACACATTTAATTTTCTATATCTATACATTCAATAAATTTAATTTTAATTTAACCCTCATTATTGATATTTAAATTGACTAAACATGTAGATATTGAGGATTAAATAAGTTATACAAATTTTTGTAACTGACAAATCATCCAGTTAACAACAATTAACGATCTAATAATTATTTTGTAACAAAAACTAACGTTTGATGCCTATTGTATAATATTTGAAAGTTTAGTGAGCGTTTTATATTTTTTTGAGATAGTTTAGTGATTATTTTACTTTATATTTTTTATAGATGCTGAAGAAACAATTTCAGGGAAAGGATGGTCTTTACTTTTCAGTTTGCCATTCTACTAAACTTGATAAATAATTTATACGAAAAACAATATCAAAACCTTTGGAGCCCGTTTTAATACCCATAAAATCCGAGTGAGTTGATTGACTTGAGCTTCGAACCTTCAAATCTTGAAGTCTGATTTGTCTATGCCCACAACTAAAGCTATTGCAACATATTTCTTTATTTCTCGAATCAAAGCTTTCTGAATCAAATATCTCCGAAAATATGGATTTAAGACGTATACGAAATCTAAACATAACCATGCAAAATACATATTTAAATCCAAAACTCATGTCTTAGTTCATGTAAGTGAATCATAATGAAAAAAGGATTACCAAAACTAAGGAAACATGAAGTGCAACAACAAAACCATCTAGTTTAGGGGTAAATACTGAGTTGAGCAACTCACAAATAATTTGAGCTCAATTCGGTTAAAATTCGTTTAACGCTCGAGTCAAATTAATTCGACTCAAAATTGAACTTAACTCGAGGTATTAATAAGTCGAGCAAGGTTCAACTTGAATCGATAAGTTTGTGAGAAGCTTGTTATTTTTGCTATAAATTATTTTATGATTTTTTGGTGGTTACCTTAAATAATTATGCATAAGAAATTTAAATATTAGTTAAAACTCTAGAAAAATTCAGTGAATCGCTAGATTGTTATGAATAAAGTAAAGAATAAGAACAAAATAGATAAACACATATGAAAGAAAAAAATAGAGAGACTTGTATTATATTCTCAAACTAGGGTTGTACAATGCTTTCTCCAAAAGCCCATATTTATAAGCATAAGATGAAAGTCCTAATTCAAATGAGAATTAAACTCTAATAATAAAGTACATTAAAATATTATTTAATATATGAATATCCACCATGGAAAAAATGTTTGGTGAAGGAAAAAGAGTACACATATCTTTAATACACAAAATATGTTGCCTCATTAAAAACCTTACCAAGAAAACCAAGTGGGACAAAACCTTGGTTAAGGGGAAAAAATATTGTAACACCCTCGACCCGGTGTCACAATGGCCCGGAGACCTAAAACCCATATTTCAAAATTTTGGCTTCAAGCCCAATTAAAAACGGTTCGAGTCCAAATAAAATCATAACATACCATAGATTTCAAATCCAAGTGTAACATGATCCAATATTTTAAAATAGTAAGGAGCTCCATTTAATACAAAACATTTAAAAGCATTCAACCCAAAATAAATAAGAGTTACAAATACATAGGGTTCAACAAGTACTAGCCCATTACATCTATTAATTGTACTCTAACACTAAGTCGATGCTGAAATTCTAACCTTGATGGTGCTCCTCAGAAACCGGCTTCACCTAACCTACGCACGAAAGTACATTTTGAATGCTGAGCTACGAAAGCTCAGTGGGTATGCTGCCACTTGGCCAACAACATGCATATCACAATAAGGTAAAGGAAGACATGTAATAAAATGCATGATATGATGGCTCTAACATGCTCACCTAACACATGGCATAATGAAATGTATACTATCACACACAACATATACATGTCACATAAAAAATAAGCACAATGTAGTGAGGCTTGCGTCCACACAACATCGGGATCCTACACTCAAGATTGAGGTCACCCTCTAATCCTATGCTCAGAATATTATATCAAGCATCTTCAAATGAGGCTGCCCTACTTTCGGAAGTAGTAACCAGGCTAGAGGTCGCCCTCCTAATCCCATACTCAGAATGTTACATCGAACATCTTCGAAATGTGGCTGCCCATAATTCGGAAAAAGAGTTTTCAAATCATCACCCGACATGTTATATCGGATGGCCTTCTTTGTGTTGCAACACTATTTGGAGATCCAGAGTTCCATCACACAAGGACTCAATCACAAACAAATGATCCACCTAGGATCTTCACACCAAGATATACTAAGACTCATCATATTCTAATCTACCGATATTATTATTAGCAACTCCTAGTTTTAACAATTCATTTATAGTTTAAATGATTCATAGGAACACCTAATTAAAATTATAGAAACCTCAAGCTCAAATCTTTGTACTTAGGCAAAATTTCCAACGGGTTTCGATACACCTATATAAGGTATCGAAACGCCCCGTATCGAAACCCTTACAAAGAGAGTATCAAAACGCTCGAGGTATCGATACGCTTTGACCAACCTTCCAAGATAACCAAGAGGATACCTACCCATTTCGATACCCCTACATGGTGTATCGATACACTATCCTGTTTCGATACTCCCCTAAGGCAGTATCAAAACGATTTATTACTGGAAGTTGTTGTATCGAAACGTTGGCAAGGCATTCCGAAATGCCTGCCTAAATTGCCTATCTTTTCCAATCAGCGGTATCGATACGTGCCCCCGGTATTGATACCCCTACACGAAAGTGTAGGTTTTCTCCTAGAAATTTCTAAGAAACTTACCCAACATATAAACCAATCGATCCTAAATCTTTCCTACACATTTATGGAAGTAATTAAGGTAATTATCAATCAGTTTTGAGTCCTATAACAAGCTCCTACGAAAATCACCATCAAAGGATCTTAACTATGACTCAAGCATTCATACAAGCATAATACATACAATGCAACCGATCATGAAATGGATAATGTAAGGTAGAGTTGGTGGGGTACTAACCTCGAGCTAACCAGTAACAAAACCAGTCACTCACTTCTTCAAGCTTTTTCACTTGTCCAAACTTTGAGATGAAGCTCCAACTACTTTCTCTATAAGAAAGAGATGAAAACCAACTCTTAGACACTACCAGGGATGGTTTAGCTTCGAAAAACATCAAGAAACGTAGAAAGAATCCTCAAAACACCCATTCCCAGATTAAGGTCTTCTACCATCACCAACACCCTTACTTTACCAAAAAAACTATTCTTACCTTGATTTGTAGATCCTTAAGTGCTATACAACTTACCCTCAAGCTCCTAGAAGAGAAACACAACCCACAACAACAAGATAGCTCATTTAGCTTCTTGTTGGGATAGAAGATAAGATGGGGAAAAAGAGTAGCAATGATGACTTCACCATTTGATTTTTTCAAAGAAAATAACTACACCCCCTTCATTGTCCCAACATGCATAAAGACCAAACTTTCCTCACAAAAAAATCCTAAGACCAACAACACTCAAGCCTGAACAAACCAACAACCCAACAAACTAACCCGAGGCCCAAATAAGCCCAAACATCGAGGCCCAACATAAACGAGTTAACCCGACACTTGGATCTAAAAATTTGGGTCGTTACAAATGCAACGCGTATTTACTCCCCTCATGAAAGTATTACATAAGATCTCTGAATCTTCATAATTCAATATTGAATATAATCTTCAAATGTTTAAATAAAGTGTGCACTAATGGATAAATCTTCCAAATTATTGCTTGAAATAATTCCTCGAATATTATTATTCTAAAGATCATGAGGTATGAAACTTTAAAAATTATGTCCCGTTTTATCACATTTGATGTATCCACCTTGAGATATAAATTTTGCATTATCTCTACAAAAGATAGCTCGCATCTTATCTTGTGAAAGCAATTCACATATCTTCTGGATATGTTTACCTAAACACATATTTTAGCTTTGCCTTAAGCATAGTAATTGTTTAAAGGTAATGGTCTCGTAACACTTAAATAGTATTTCTAGACCAGCTAAGATATGATGCCTCCAGATCAATTAATGTATATATGGTGCTTTTAGATCAAGAATATCATCATCATTTTCTTGAGGTAGAATAGATCTTTAAACATTTTTAAGGATATCAATGAATATGCGTTATGCATGTAAAGTCTCTTTAAACATTTTTTTATGTATGTCAATTGACGCACAAGGATTTCATTGTTAAGGAGATCTCTCCATGAGTCTCAATGATATTCAAATCATCGATATACAAAATAATAACAAATTCAGAGCCAAACCTCTTAATAAAATGCTCGGGGAAATTAAATAATTCATATAGCATTATGCTAATAAGTATTCAATGAGGCGATTATACCAAATACACCTAAATTGTTTCAAGCCATAAAAAGATATATTTAATATGATTTAATAATATTCTCGAGAACTTGAATTAACTACTTTTGAAAATCTAAATCTTTTTGGAAGTTTCATGTAAATATTACTATCAAGAGGCCCATTCAAACAGGATGTAACATCTATTCGGCGGAAACTGGGTAATTTTATTTATTGCCAGACTGATCAAAATCTGAAAGTAGTTGCATCAACCACTAAGGAATATATTTTCCTCATAATCGATTTCATTTCTTTTTGAGAATCCTTGTTCAACCAAATGGGCTTATATCTCGTGATTTTCCCTTTTAATTTCTCTTTCTCACAAAGGCTCATTTATATCCACGAGCTTTACACATTTTAATGTATGAGATATAGGCCCAAATACTTCTTTTTTCAAAAGAAATTTTAGTTTCAACTCAATTGTCTCTTTCCATGTTGGTCAATCATTTCTTTGTTTATATTGTTCAATTGAAAATGACTCATGATCCACATCATCAAATAAAATCTTTAGTGCTATATTGCATGCAAATATATTATCGACGTTGATTTAATTTCAGTTTTCCTTATTACAAAACATGACATAATCTATTGAGATCTCTTTATTACCAGGTACTGAGTCATGTCAATATCTCTGTTGGAGACCTTTTAATCTCTTCTATAGATTTTCATAATATGTTGATTTCTCGATCAGATCATCATAAGATATAAATCTTTTTTCTTTTTTGATGAATTTTATCTTTGGAACCTACTTGTCTATCACGCTTCAAGCGTAAGTTAGACTCATTAACAACTAGAGTTTGTCCTTCTAGGATATCAAATTTAATTTGAGCATTCATAGTTGGTATACGTGACTTAGTCACTCTTTTAGGGTCAGCAAAATCATTTGAAAATTGATTTGCTAAATGAATCATCCTTTGAACATATAGTTAACATTGTTGAATACGTGGATCAAACTAAGAAAATGATAATTCATTTCAACTTATTTCTTTTTCCAGCTATTTTATTTTCTCCCCCTAATGTTGGTAAACTGACTCATTAAAATAATAGTCAGTAAATCAAGTTGTAAATAAATTCCCTATCAAAAGCTCAAGATATTTAATTATCAAGGGTAATTTAAATATGATATATATTCCCAATAGAACTCATCTTTGTGCGTTGCGGTGGAGCAATTAGAACATATACCGCACACCAAAAAAAAATCTAAGATGAGAAATATTTGTTTTCTGACCAAAAACCATTTGCAATGGGAAGAACTTATAATCATTGTTGGCTTTATGCGAATTAGTGATACTACATGTAAAATGACATGTCATCAATGTTATCAAGACCGATTGTGTTTATAAGATAATCTGAAAAATATGCTCGTAATTTTATCAACTAAGCAAGTAGCCTCGCAAACACCAAATTACGGGTTAATAACAAGGATACATATGACCATTTAGTCGATGCATCGATTAAAATTATAAAATATCTACATAGACTGTAAGAAAGGTGTATGGGCCCACATATATCACCTTTTATCCGTTCAAGAAAATTAATATATTTTCACTCTATCTTAGCTAATGATGATTGAATAATTAGATTGCTTTGATAACGAGTATTACATGAAAAATTATCTTGAAGAAAATTTTAGTTCTTCAATAAATGACCACGTGAAAGTGTCAACAAATTTTCGCATCATAATTGAATCGAGATGGCCTAATTGATCATGCCAGATAAAATTATCAATAAACATCTGGTTTACAATAACATGAGCTTCAATTTGTACTAATTCTTCTGTAGTAGAATATGGATGACAATGCATGTAATTTTGTCAAGATTTTCTTATTGCCTTGAGTTATACTCGTAATATTGAGATAATCAAAATCCCTTTGACTAATATTCTCAATATATTTCTACAAATATCTTTAAAACTCAATAAGTCCCTTTGCGATTTTGGCGAGTATAATACACTGTAAATATGGAATAAGTTTCTATTTGATGATAACATATTTGCTCATTCGGAGCCTTCTGTGATATTAGTACTTCTAGATATAGTACTCACATTATTCTCTTACATTTTAAATAGGAAAATATGCATAATTATGTACCTTTTAATATGTGCTTTATTTCATTCACTTCGGGAATGAAAAATATGTGCTTTGTACCATTCATTTCGAGGAATGAAAAAATATTTAACACATCATATCAAATCGATTATCTATCAAAGATAAACTCTCAAGAGCTCTTCCGAAGCATTGATATTTCAATACTTTGAGATATAATACTCATATTTTCCCAGTTCTCTCTTGCATTTAAAAGGAAAAATATTTCTTATGCGTAAGTACAGTATGAGTACTTCTATTGTCTGCTTGACATAAATAGCAACAATTCATTGTATATTTTATTTCGGAAGTAATCATATTCTTCAAAGGAAAAATTAACATAAAACTTAAATAAATAATATGTAAAATAAATTAATATAAATAGATAGTAAATAAAAATAAATAACATAAAATAAAATAAATAAAAGATCAATTATTTCCTTTAGAGATTATAAGAGAAATAAAATAAATGGAGAATTATTCCCTTCAAGGGTTATGAGAAAATTAACAATATCCAATTGAGTTGGATCAACAATGTCATAATTATTTTTGCCAAAAAGAAAATCTGTTTATAAAGTCCATTGCACTTCGACGTTTGACAAGTACAAGACCAATGGTTTGTACCATCGCATTGATAACATAAAGGTTTTGATATGATCTCTTTCATTCTTGTCATCCTTATAATCTCACTTCTGGTGGATATAAGCATTCTTAAAAGAATCATCTTATCCATGTCTATTTTATGACCTCAACCGCGACCACAAATACTAATATGGCAATAATTCTTTTCGCTATAAAATATCACATTCACTTCAGATAATGGAGCGGAGACTAGTTTGGTATTTAAAACCTTTTCATGATATTGTGTCTATAGGACAACATTAATGTGTGAAAAGTAAAGTATGTTCTTCTAATATATCCTCATTAGTGATACTCTGGAAAATAATTGAGTGTTATTCACTAACCCTGTAGTGAATTGTCATGTTTGCATTCACTTTAAGGAATAAAACAAATTCAATAATCGCATGGAATAAACATCATACTTACATTCACTTCAGGGAAATTATATAAATCCAATAATTGCATAAAATAAGCATTATGCATGCATTCACTTAAGGGAATACCTCCCATAAAAATTCTTGGACCAAGACAATTTTTATAATTTGAACATGGGAGAAGTCTATAGTCGAGTTTTCCGATACAAAAAATATTATTTTCAAGCAAATATAGAATTTATAACATTCACACTATTAAATAGTAATTGATCAACAAATATATATACAATACATACAAAGAACAAAAATTTAATCCTCATACGAGACATTATTAAAAACTCCACAAGGTCTTTTAAAAAGAACCTCCTTTGAGACTAGTAACCTCGCTGAACGAGATGTTCAACCAATATAATCGGATTAAACCAACATAATAGAGAACATATTAATTAATTAAAGGTTCAATATTTGTTCCAATATCATATAATACTTAAAACATAATTAAAAGCACAAAATTTCACCATCAAAATAAACAAATATTGGTCTTAACTAAAGAAAAAAAATCTTAAATTAAATAGATGCAAAACACTACCCATATATGTCATTGTATTTTAAATACATGATAATTCCATGCTTTGAACAACCATCCCTTAATTTGAGAATAATTAATTATCCTCTATATCGAGATAAATAAGTAAAACATATCAAACTTCTCAAGCTAAGTTGAATATGTGATAGATTTAGTTACCAATATCTTGTTAAAATATTTTTCGAAAATTATCGACAAGAACAATGGTAATTGAGCCACTCTATTGCTACACAAACACCAAATATCCAATGTTTTTTCAAAAATTAAAAATCAAGTTAAAAATCAAGAGAGAAAAATAATCAAAAAATTAAAATACAATAGAGAAAGAGGAACTTATCTTTGATTCATGCTAATAACAAATTCTTTTCAATAACTCCTTTAAGATTCGAACAACAAACACCACCGTTGGTTAGAGTCTCGTGTTGATAACATGTTGTGAATAAAGTAAAGAATAAGAATAAAATAGATGAACAAAGATGAGAGACAAAAAAGAGAGACTTGTATTATATCTCAAACTAAGGTTGTACAATGTTTTCTCCAAAAGTCTATATTTATAGGCATAAGATAAAATTCCTAATTCCAATGATAATTAAACTCTAATAATAAAATATATTAAAATATTATTAGTTAAAACTCTAGAAAAATTCAGTGAATTGCTAAGTAATTTACTCATAAAATTTTAGTTTTAAATTTCCTAAACATTTTGTATTTCCCGAGAATTAAAAAAAAGTTAATATGTATTAGTATAAAATTAAATTATAATATTGAGCTTTTTACTATTAAAGTTTTTTAATTTTCTTTTATTATTACTTTATGTATAAAAATAGAAAAGAAAAAATCTTCGGTTCTCACTTTTTATATTTTGTAAGTATAATATCTATAACTTCAATTTTAAAAAAGTATTCTACAACAACAACAATAATAAAGAAAATTCTATAACATGCATCGAACGCCGTTGAATATCACTAATGTTGACCATCGTTGAACATAATTAAATTGATTAATAAATATTAAAAATCTTAAGTACTCAACATATAATTATAAATTATTTAAAATTTTTATTTAAATTAATTATATATTAAGTCCTCAAGATTCTTAATCTTTATTAATCAATTTAATGATGTTCAACAGTGTTTAACATTAATAATATTTAACGGTGTTTTACGCACATAGTAGATTCATCCTAATAATAATCAATAAAATTATATAATTATCACATTTAGAAAACAATTAAAATGTTTTTAAAAATTTTATATTGCTCACATTTTTTTAGATAAAAGTTCTCTATAGTAATTTCAACTCAATAAATAATATATTTTTATCAATATCAGATAATTTACATTTTTTAAGAACATTTTCAAAATTATTACAATGAGTTTTAAAATTAATATCGTCTAATGAAAGTGATTTATTATCGTGAAATAAAATATCAAAAGTATAATCATATGATTAATATTGTTCGAATCTCTTACCCAAAAACAATGATTTTATTAACAATATATAAAAAATCAAATCTAAATGATATATTAATGTTCATATTTTATAATTAATTTAAAGAACGATATAAATTACTCATAAATTATTAATTAAACGTGCCACGCTAATCTTCTGTGATCATTGTTAATTGAGTGCTGATTTGTTACAAAATTATAATGTTAGTGACTGTTTCGTAATCTTTAAAACTTTATTGGTAAAATAAGAAACTTATCTAAACTTAAGTGACCGATAATATTATTATACGGACAAAACAAAACCCTAGAGAAAGCCTCCTTCCCTCTCCCCTTCTAATGTAATCCATCTTCTCCTTTCTAGGCCCTCTCTCCCTTTCAGATCAAAGCTTCAAAAATGGTAAGCCATCCTAACCTCGCAGCCAGCTCTCCCATATTTTTTTAGCTGAACGATACTTGTTTTCCTATGTAGGCTTTAAGCTTTTATTTATTAATATCTTACAACTGCTTGTATATTATGAATCCTGATGGCTTTTTGATTATTTGATCTTATTTTCACTCTAGGTATTTTTCAATCTTCCAATTATAACTGTTTGATATTCATTTTAGTAGGTTTGTTTAATTTTGTGTAACGGGTCTATTTTATATTTGAGTAAAACTCACCGTTTTAATATTAGTTTAAGTGAAACTAGGTCGTTTTGTATTTGAGGGATAAAAACCCTTATTGAACTGAATGTTAGCAATTGATGAATTGAATGAAAGTACTCTGTCCATTCTTCTTCCTTAATAATTCTTCTTTCTCAGTTTGTTCTCTTACAAAGGCATCAGAGCTATCGATCTGACCATGAATGAAAATTACGAATCCTTCCATGAGGCCTTAAAATTGATGTTCGACAGATACTTCGAGAATCAAAGTCTTCTAGTTACAATCTACCATGCTATTTGGCCTGTTACTCAAGAAGTTTTATATCAGGTTCTCACCTTATGAGTCTGTGGAAAAAATTATTCCAATTCAACAGATTAATGTAGTTCAATTCTTGGTCCAATTTCAAGGATACGGTGCTATCGCAGCAAGAAATTCACTGCAGGGACACAATATATATGATGGATGCTGCCAACTTGACAATCAAACTTTGGATAATACAAAAGTAAGTGATTCTGTAGATATGAAACTTGAAATTTGTTTAAAAGACTTGGATGATTTGAAGGTGTTCGACAAAATGGATGTGAAAGAAAAAGAAATCAAAGATGATGAAAATATTGGTGTGAATTTGGATAGTTTGAATACGGAATATGAGATTAATCTAAAGAATGGTGAAGTGACGATGGAGGATGAATCAATGAAAATTAATGGAGGTTTGGGTTCTTCAGTAGCACTGGAACATTCTACGCAACAATCGTCTCTTCCGAGTGTGGTGGAAGCAATGATGATAGAGGGTTTTGATGATTTGTTTAAGGTTCTGCCTGAGCTGTTGAAGGATAAAGTTCTTGTAAATTTCGATGAACCTAATCAAGATTTATTTGGGCAGTCGAGGTCTACAACTCGAAATGATATGAGAAACTCAAATCAGAAGAGACAATTTCGTTTGCAGGCTGAGTCTTCGTCTACAACATATAAGACCTCTGATCAGACTTCTCGTTTAATGGCTTCTGCAACAATTGATACAAGAACTAATTTTTCTACACAATCTCTTTCCACTGATAATACAGTTGTTTCTGTTGATTGGCTTCATGTCAATCTAAAGGAGCCTAATCTGAAGGTATTGGACGCCTTGTGGTACATGCCAAATGAGAAGAGGAATCCAATTCAAAAATATCAGGTTGCTCACATTTCTGATTCTCTTTTCTTTTATGTTGATGGAATATTAGATCGAACTACAAAGTTGCCAAATATGCTGCCATATGTGGATGTTTTTGCAGATGTTGCTTCTGCTCTTGGCATCCAGAATAAAGATGGGTTGGTTGTTTTTGATGGAAAGGGAATTTTCAGTGCAGCATGTGTCTGGTGGATGTTTCGAGTTTTTAGGCATGAAAAAGTCGGGGTGTTAGATGGAGGCCTCCAAAGGTGGCGTGCATCAGGTTACAATGTTGAATCTAGTGCTTCTAGTGATGCTATTTTGAAAGCTAGCGCTGTTAGTGAGGCAATAGAGAAAGTCTATCAGGGACAAATTGTTGGATCACTGACATTTCAGACAAAATATCAATCACATATTGTCTGGAATCTTGACCAGATGTTAGATGCTTCACAGACGCTTTTACAATCTGATGAGCTAAAGAAACGATTTAATGAAGAGGGCATCTCATTGGAATGCCCCATTGTAACATCTTGCAGCACTAATGTAGCTACTTGTATTTTGGCATTGGGCCTCCATCGACTTAGGAAAACTGATGTTGTTTCTAAGGATGAAATTAGGGGTCAAGCCCCTATGGAGGCTATGACCAGAGATGATGCCAGAAAAGGCCAAATTCAAGTTGAAAAACTTACAAAACTTGAAAAATGTAATGGAAAATTTCAGGATGAATTCATTAGCGATAATCCAGAACATATCTTTGAAGACAAAGAAGAAGAACAAGCAAATTTTGTGAAGGAGGTTGAAACTTTTGACAAAGAGAAAAACCTTGAATTCAAGCATATGGCCTCATGTAAATTGTGGAGGCAAGTGAGAGAATTTGCTATAGTTATAGAGAGTTATCCCTTTTTTGGGTCTAGTTTCACTATACAAGTTTTCTTTGAGTACTAGAATTTTTATCTCATGCCTGTTAATGATGTTGAAGCTAATCCTTTGCTTGTTTTATCCCATGCCGTGGTTCTCTTGGAAAGTGTAGAATTGGATGCTAATATTATAGTAGAAAATTCAGTTGGATTGAGGCAATCGATTGTTGCAATGAAGAGTGTACTTGTTCTGTCTCTCTCGATTTATACTTCTTTTTCTATTAAAGTTAAGAGAGTGTGGAGATACATTTGGTCTAATCATCGAAAAAAGGATCTAGTTTAATCATTGATGATAAGGATTAATTCGAGTATGGAGATTTGTAACGGGTCTATTTTATATTTGAGTAAAACTCACCGTTTTAATATTAGTTTAAGTGAAACTATGTCGTTTTGTATTTGAGGGATAAAAACCCTTATTGAACTGAATGTTAGCAATTGATGGATTGAATGAAAAAAGTTCTCGTCTCTGTCTCTTTTCTTCTATCCTTACCCTAAACTTTCTGTTTCTTCTCTTACCCCTACTCTGTCCATTCTTCTTCCTTAATAATTCTTCTTTTTCAGTTTGTTCTCTTATATTTTGACTATGATTTGTTAGTCTTCGTTTTGTACAAAAAATGAAAGGGTTTGGTTTCTGTTTCTCGTATGAAGTGTTTAAATAAAGATAATTTATGTTCTCTTTGGTTATTGTAGGCATTTGTCAAGGCTCAGAAAACTAAGGCTTACTTTAAGCGGTTTCAGGTTCCTTTCAAGAGGAGAGGTATTTGTATCCTTATGATTATTTTCTGTATATATTTGTGTGTTTTTATAAGAAATGCAGTATGGTTTTGCAATTTGAGTTACTGATTTTTTAGTGACTTTCTGATTTACCGAGTTTATTTATTTGTAGAGGGAAAGACTGACTACCGGGCTAGGATTCGCCTAATCAATCAAGACAAGAACAAGTGCAACACTCCTAAGTACCGTTTTGTTGTCCGATTTGTATCCTAAATGTTGTATATTCTTACAATGTCACTATACTTGTAGCTCTAGAGAACATATATGGTTGAAAAATCTTTAACGTCATATCGAGGTTTTAATCTGTTTAATTGTATAAATGTTAGATTAGCATGTGTCATGACATAAAGATGGAAGCAATCCAATTGAAGTGCGAGTTCTGATTAATCAGTCTGCTATGACATTTTTCTTTTCTTTTTCATATACTAATCTTTTTGTTTAAGTCTCATATGACATTCTGTTGTTTGGATCATTTCTATTTTCTAAACTTCTGTCGGTTTATAAAACCTTGACCTTTCGACTAGAGCAACAAAGATATCACGGCACAGATAGTTTCTGCTAATATTGCTGGTGATACGGTTCTTGCTTCTGCTTACTCACATGAGCTTCCACGTTATGGGCTTGAAGTGGGTCTTACAAACTAAGCTGCAGGTATGCTATTTTATTTGCTTGAAAATGAATAAAAAATAATTTCTCATTAGCTTTTGGTAAATCTGGATAGCTTATTGCACTGGGTTACTTTTGGGTCGCCGTGTCCTTAACATGCTTGAAATGGATGAATATCAGGGCAATATGGAGGTATTACACATACAATCTTTTTCACCATTTTGTGCTTAAAAAGAATAGATATTGTTAGTATTTTCACATTTTATAGTTTATTGATAGTTTATTTATTACAAGGCTACTGGAGAGGATTACTCGGTCGAGCCAACTGACACAAGGAGGCCTTTCCGTGCTCTCCTTGATGTAGGGTTGATCAGGACCACCACTGGCAATCGTGTTTTTGGAGCTTTGAAGGTATAATAAAATTCTAATTGTAATTTTATCTGTTTTAGATACTATTGTTTTCTTTTACATATGGCTGCTTCTATGAGGGTAAAAAATTCACAGGAAATACATTTATGGCGGCCATGTTGCTGCATATATGAGGGTAAAAAATTCTATATCCATGATAATACCTCTTTCATTGAATTTAACCATGCCTGTTTATTTCTTTTTCTTTTCGGCGTGTTATGTTATTGTTAATAAACAAATATGTTTTTTTTGTAGACTTTGATGGAAGATGAGCCAGAGAAGTACCAATCTCACTTTAGCGAGTATATCAAGAAGGGAATCGAAGCAGATAACGTTGAGAGCTTGTATAAGAAAGTTCATTCTGCCATCCGTGCCGACCCATCAGCTAAGAAATCTGAAAAGGAGCCTCCTAAGCAGCACAAAAGGTATGTTTTCATAATCCGTGAGACTCTATTGGATGATACGAATGTTCCTTTAGCATGTTCATGCTTTTGTCATTTCAGGTTCAACTTGAAGAAGCTAACATATTAGGAAAGCAAAGCAAAGTTGATTGAACGTTTGCACGCCCTTAATGCAGCAGCTGGTGTGGATTCAGAGGAAGAGGATTGAATGTAGTTGGACCACCATGAAAACTGACAGCACCACAATCATTTCTTGCTTTCATTTATACATGATTCCTACAGCAGAGTTTTCGCCAGAACGTGTGTATTTTAACTTGTCTCAAGTTAATTTTTTTGTTCGGGATTTCGGCTACTTTGCAGTTTGATTGTAATAGAGTGCAAAAATTTTTCGGGATATGTTTAGATGTTAGTGAAATGCAATTCAAGAATTTATGCAGAAGATTACTTAATATGTTGTTGATATTTGCCCTACATGTCTTAATTTAGTCTTAATGGTTTCAATGAAGAGAAGAGAACTATAAAACACTGCTTCGTGCTTGAGAAACAAGAAATTGTACAAGAAAATCGATTGCCTAAAAACCTTCATTTGATGTCATATTCTATAAACTGCCGGAGGAGGATTAATTATTGCTTTTCTAGAATTAAGCTCCTAATTCTATAAATGTTTGTTTTAATAAATGTTTAGAAAAGCTTATTTTGATTTACTTGTTTGTCCATTGATGACCGTTGATTTTAATTTGTTATGTCAGTAAATTAATTTGTCAAGATTATCATGAGAATTAATCCTTATTTAGAAAATTGATTTTACACTTAATACGTGATATATATATATATATATATATATATATTTCCCTATCAAATTTTGATAATTTAAAACAAAGATCAGTTTAAAATAATAATAATAATGTCAGGATAAATAAGGCAATAATGTTCTGTCAAGGCAAAGAAATAAAAGTGTGAACTTTTTTCTACCTAGGAAAAATAAGTATTTAGACCTTCGTACTATGATCCTTTTTAATTCTTAATTCCAAAACCTTAAGTGTATGAGCTGAAAAGAAAATTTAGTGATGTTTAAATTAAGATGGAGGTTCGTGGTATACTTCCTCTTATTGCTCACGTTAAACAGTGTCACAAAGCAAGTTAATACCAATAAAAACCTTGGCAAGAAAAAAAAAAAAAATAAATCTGAGTTTAGACTGTCAAATTAATTAAAAGAGTGAAAGGATATTAGATGCATATTACATACACTTTGCACACATATCATGCACTTAGAGTTATATTGTTGAACTTGAATTACTATTTGTTTGACACTATGCACTAAAATTTTTAAGAGCAATGCTAGAACCAAACTTTGCTTGTCATCACTTGTTGGCATTCCAATCAAACTTTTGTTAAATTATTATTTTTATTGTTTTTATATTTTTTTTTGCATTACTTGAAAACAAGCAAAAAATTTGGTTTGGGGTGTTACCTTGTTAAAAGTATCGATTTTCATGATTATTTTCATATGTTTTTACTTATTCATGAGTACATTTAGTTACATTAGTTTCTTAAAATCATGTATCTGCATCAAGTAGTTAATTGGTTGCCTATGCTTTGTGAAATCTTATGTTTATGGCCTTTTTACAAAGTGCTTGATAGGAAAAAAAATGAGAAACAAGTAGGAAACAAATTAAGAATGCCAAAGAGAATGTCAGATGTAGTTGAACCTGAAGGACCAGAAGTGCGCCAAGCATTTGTTGACATGAGATATGTCAATAGTTATGTTAAGAGAAGATGAACCTCCGAAAAAAATATAAGACTCCAAAAATAAGAAAAAAAAAATAGGGTATCAATTGGACAAACTTTAAAAAAAATAGTAGAAAAAGTCATCCCAAGAGATTTGTCAAGACACTTGTTAAGGCAGCGAAAGCATGATGATATTAGCCCTAGTATGATAAGTTATCACATTGACATGGTAAGTTATCAAGGAGATCAGATGGAGCCTTATCTCTTATCACATGATCAACTTAAATTTAAATTTCAAAAAGGCTTATCCCATCCTTTCTCATGCACATCTCTTTAGAGGAGTAACCGATTCGGCATAAAGGTAAAATCACAAAAAATGAGTGAATATGAGGACGATTGAGAACTGATTGGAGGAGGTATTAGAATGGCGAGTGATAGTCAGTGCAACTGAAGAAGTTTGGTTCAACTTCTTGTCCAAGAGACTAACGTGGAGGGCTACATCGAGAGACCCCTTATATCAATGTTATAGGTATAAGTTGTTTTACTTTAGTTTTTTATTTTGATGTTGAAGTTAAAAAGGATTTATAGTTTTTCGGTTAACCTCCGCACCATAAATTAATTTAATAGTTGGCAATATGTTTGTTTTTAAACATTGGCTTTTAATTTTATTACAATTATCCTTTAGCAAAAATTTTCTATCTAGCAAGCTTTTAACTTTTAAAGTATACAAGACCAAGCGAGAACTGACATTATTATTTTATTGAATACTCTATAAAGAGAGAGCTGATATAATTGGGCTATTGTTTTCTAATATTTTAACAGACTAGTAATGCAACGATTAAGTTGTTGGATACTTGTTAGAGAAGTTTCGAGAGAATTTTTTCAAGTAGATGAATTTACTTCTAGAGTGAAATCTATCCTATAGAGTATAGATTGGTTTTTATCAAATTGGCTTATAACTTTGCTATGGTTGAATATGCTCGGCAAACAATGTCAAGACAGTTTTGCTAATAAAGGGTAGCATGAACCATGTTGAAATCAATCATTCTCGACCAACAATTATCACTCATTTGAAAACACCTTCCTTACCAATACTTATTCGATTTACTTTATTTTCTCCTTAGTTTTAAACCATACAATTCAATCAATACTATTTTCTTTCAAAGTAAGTAAACATTCAAACAATTAAATCCCAAAAGTAATCTCTGTGTGATTGATAACTCAACTTATCAAGTTATTTTACTTGCGAACCTTGTATATTTGCACGCAAAAAATTCTTGACATATTTCATTAGCCCAATTATATATTGTTTTAAACCTTTTGTCAGTATTAAAAAACCTTAGTTATATATTACTAGACATAAGCTTAATATTATACGTGCTATACTATATAAACACATATAATTAGACACAAGTACATATTACAAACATAAGCTTTATAAAATTATACATGTATTACTATTAAAGGAATACCATGTAAGCATTAAACGAGCATAAATGCAGCGGAAAAAGGATCGAAATAAATACCTCCAGCTATTGTCAAAACCTTATGCCAAATGGGATATGGTTGCACCACCGTCGAGCTCGTCGGACTACCGTGGTAACGCCTCGAACCACCATAAAATATAGAAACTCGGCTACAAAATAACTGAAAACGCCAAGATCTTCTAAGCACTTGAGAACCTCACTAGATGAAATTCTTTATGTAAAATGAATTGCTTTGATTCTTGGTGCTTAGGGACCTTGTGATAATGGGTATTTATAGGAGTGATATACCTTCAAACTCACTCCAATTGGACAAAAATGCCCCCAAACTTACACGGCACAATGGCCTTAATCGAACATAACCTACACGTCCACCACAAAGTGAAAATGGAACGTGCTTAACAAAAAAAAGAGTGGAAGCCACATGTTCGCTGCATGTTGCTTATGCAACTGCCACGAACCATATCCTACATTCTCCCACTTGGTTCGTATTTATTCATAAGTACTTAAAGTCAAAACATAATGTATGAATCATGGCGACATTTCCTCTAATGATTGAGTTGTATCTTCCATGTATCAACATCAAGTTTTAACGCTTTAGCCTATATACTTTATGAATAAACCCAATGTTTATTCTAGGTCCAAACTTTAGTGATATTTCTCGAAATAATTAACTTAATGTGTACACAACATATATGAGAAATATCAAACTTTATTAGAGTTTCAACAGAATTGTTCATACAATGAAAAATTACAAAGTAGGAACAAGTCCCATAGTGACAACATGATCCTTAAATTTATGTGGTGGCATGCCCTTAGTCAAAGGATCACCTAACATCTGCTCAGTGTTAATATGCTCAATGACCATTTTCTTTTCTTTAACACGTTCCCTTATGGCTAGATACTTAATGTCGATGTGTTTACTTCGACTTCCACTTCTGTTGTTCTTAGCCATAAAGACAACAACTAAATTGTCACAATATATCTTTAATGGCCTAGAGATTGAATCCATAAGTCTAAGACCAGAAATAAAACTCTTTAACCATATTCCATGTGAGGTAGCCTCAAAACATGAAACGAACTCGGCCTCCATAGTGGAAGTAGCAGTTAAAGTCTGCTTAATGCTCCTCCAAGATATAGCTCCGCCGGCAAACATAAATATGTAACCTGATGTTGATTTACGTGAATCAACACAACCAGCAAAGTCTGAATCAGAGTAGTCAATCACCTCCAAATGGTCGGATCGTCTATATGTAAGCATGTATTCTTTTGTCCCTTTGAGATATCTCAAAACTTTCTTTGCAGCTTTCCAGTGGTCTATACCTGGATTACTCTGATATCTTCCCAACATCCCAACGGCAAATGCAATGTCAGGTCTTGTACATACTTGAGCATACATCAGGCTTCCAACAGCAGAAGCATATGGAATGTTTTTCATTTGCTCCTTCTCAAATTCGTTCTTCGGGCATTGGTTCAAATTGAACTTATCACCCTTCACGATAGGAGCAACACTAGGTGAACAATCTTTCATCCGTAACCTTTCTAAAACTTTGTTGATATAGGTTTCTTGAGATAGACCCAAGATAACTTTATGTCTATCACGATGAATCTTAATGCCAATGACAAAAAATGCATCACCCATATCTTTCATATCAAAGTTTTTAGAAAGAAATTGTTTCACCTCATGTAGCATACCCCTGTCATTCGTTGCAAGTAAAATGTCATCCACATATAGGATAAAGAAATAAATTTTACTCCCACTGACCTTCTGGTATATACATTGATCCATGATATTCTCAACAAAACCAAATGAAGAGATAACTTCATGAAACTTTAAATACCACTGGCGGGAGGCTTGTTTCAATCCATATATAGATTTCTTTAACTTGCAAACTAAGTGATCACCATCAGTAGAGGAAAATCCTTCAGGTTGTTTCATGTATACCTCTTCCTCTAGATCACCATTTAGAAAGGCAATTTTCACATCCATCTGTTGTAACTCAAGGTCAAATTGAGCTACTAATGCTAACACAATGCGTAAGGAATCTTTCTTAGATATTGGACTAAAAGTCTCAGTTTAATCAATTCCTTCTCGCTGAGTGAATCCTTTAGCAACGAGTCTTGCTTTATATCTCTCTATGTTGCCTTTTGAGTCTATTTTTGTTTTAAAGACCCATTTACATCCAATGACTTTTACACCATCAGGCAACGATACAAGATCCCAAACTTCGTTGCTCTTCATGGAATTCATCTCACCCTTCATAGCATCATACCATAAATTTGATTCGTTGCAGCTCATGGCACTTGAAAATGACTCAGGGTCATTTTTAGCTCCAATATTATAGTCAGATTCTTGTAAATACACAAGCTAATCACTAGAAATTGCTGGCTTTCTTTCTCTAATAGATCTTCTTAATGTTGAACCAACATTCTCTTGTGGATCATGTTGTTCAACTGGTTGTTCAATAATTTTTGGATTTTCTTGAACAAATTAATCTATTTGAGTGTTTTCAGCAGCTTGTGGAACTTCATTGATTGGTTGTTCAACACCCGATTGAGCTTGAGGGGTGTTATATATGATAACCAATCTCTTACTTGAAGTGGATGGTTGATCTACGGGTATTAAATCCTGAGACATATCACTCCCACTGATTGAGTCATTCTCAAGAAATTTTGCATTTCTTGATTCCACAATTCTAGTGATATTAGATGGACAATAGAATCTGTAACCTTTGGAATTATCGGCATATCCAATGAAATACCCACTAATAGTCCTTGGGTCCAGTTTCTTTTCTTGTGGGTTATAAATTCTCACTTCAGACGGACATCCCCATACGTGTATATGTCGCAAACTCGGTTTCCAACCTTTGAATAACTCAAAAGGTGTCTTTGAGACAGCCTTGGTTGAGACCCGGTTTAATATATACACAGCTGTCTTGAGAGCTTCAATCCATAAAGACTTAGGTAACTTAGAGTTACTAAGCATACTTCGCACCATGTCCATTAAAGTTCGGTTTCTTCTTTCCGCAACACTATTCTGATCAGGCGAGCCTGGCATGGTGTATTGGGCAACTATACCGTTTTCTTGAAGAAACTTCGCAAATGGACCATGTGCTTTTCCATCTTCTGTATATCTACCATAATACTCACCACCTTTATCCGTTCTCACAATCTTTATTTGCTTACCGCATTGTTTCTCTACTTTAGCCTTGAAAACCTTAAAGGCTTCTAGTGCTTCACTTTTATGATGAAGCATGTAGAGATACATGTATCGTGAGTAATCGTCTATGAAAGTAATGAAGTATTTCTGACCTTGTACATCCATATCTGGGGAACAAATATCAGAATGGATGATTTCCAATATGGTCGAACTCCTCTTGGCACCTTTCTTTGACTTGTTAGTCTGCTTACCCTTAATGCAATCTACACAAGTATCAAAATCAGTAAAATCTAATGTATTGAGTACCCCATCTTTTACTAATCTTTTAATCCTTTCAATGGAGATATGTCATAATCTCCGATGCCATAAAGTAGAGGAATCTTCATTTATAACACAACGCTTAGTACCAGTTTGAATATGCATAACCTTATGAGTGACATTATTTTGTAAATCAATAGAGTAAAGACCATCACATAAAATTTCATTTCCAACAATTTTTGATTTATAAATAAATTAAAACCAACATTCGAAAAATTAAAACAATATCGCAAGGGTACAAGTCTTGAAACAGAAATCAAATTTCTAGAAAAGCTGGGAATATAGAAAGCCTTTTCTAAAATTAAAAAAAAGCCACTACTAAGCACTAATTCACAGGTCCCAATAGCTTCCACATGCGATTGCATCTTGTTTCCTGAATAGATTTATCGCTCAGCTCCCACTGGTTCCCTCAGGTTTTTTAATCCCTGTAAGGAATTTGAGACATGGATTGTAGAACCAGAATCAATCCACCATGTGTTATAATTAACATCAACCATATTTGACTCAAAGCAAACAAGTGAGATTGATTTACCTTTCTTTTCAAGCCAACCCTTATACTTGATGCAGTCCTTTTTCATGTGTCCTTTCTTTTTACAGAAGAAACACGTGGACTCTTTCTTGATGTCAGCTTGGGGTTGCATTTTAGCTTTCCTATTTTGCTTGGCCTAGACTGAATTCTTTCCTAGAGTAACCGTCAGTGCACTCTCTCCCATCTCTAGTACGAGCCTACCCTCTTCTTGATCACACATGGTCAAAAGATCATCAATAAACCATTTATCTTTATGTGTGTTATAAGAGATCTTAAATGGCCCGTATTGAGGAGGAAAAGTGTTCAATATATAGTGCACTAGGAAAGATTCAGACATTTCAACTTCAAGTGCCTTAAGTCGAGTGCCAAATCTCGCATCTTATTGATGTGATCACGCACACCTCTCACCGTAGTGAGCCTTAGAGATGTGAACTTCATAATTAAGGTGCTGACTAATGACTTTTGAGAAGTCTGAAATTGTTTCTCTATAGCCTTTAATAGCTCTTGGACATTCTCATAATGCTCAATTGAGCCACGAACATCAGCAAGAACCTTGCTCTTAATGAACATAATGCTCAAGCGATTGGATCGCTCCCACTTTTCATATAGAGCAAAATCAACCTGATTGCTGGTGTCACTGACATGTGGCTCAAGTTTCCTTTTAGCATAGTCAATATCCATACACCCTAATTGAAGAACAATACCTTCCTTCCAGAACTTAAAGTTATCACTAGTTAATTCAAGGATATCTACTTTATTATCAGAGATATTCACAGGTAATAATGCTGCAAAATAAATTAACATACATGCTTAATATAAATTTGAGGCAAACATAAGCTATAATTTACCAATGCAAATTATAGAAATACTGAATCTAGTGACATAAAAATTGCCTGTGGGCTAAATTTTTAATTCGATTAGATTCATTTGATATAATGTTTTCTATCCTTTATGTAAAAATTATTAAATTCATTTTTATAACTCCTGTGGGTAATTATAAAAATTCGTCTAATAATTTTTACCTTGTTGTTAAGGGATTTAATATCTAAGCTTTCTGTATGTGATTTTTAACCTTAGTAATTTTATTTAACTAAAGATGTTGTGGCTAGTCTTTAACTAAATAAAATTATGAAAATCACTTAGCTAGATATTAACCCTAAACTTTATTTAAAGTGTTTCTTTTTCATTATGCAACATTTTATGTCTATTCCTTATGAGATCCTTATAATAATTTTATTTAATTAAAGTTGTTGTGGCTAATTCTCTAATTAAATAAATTATGTGGATCCCTAGACATATTCTATAGTTTTATTGCTAAAGCTTTATGCAATAAGTCTTAAGGTTTATGTACCTAATTTTATGTATATAACCAACTACCGTATAAATTATAACATATCCTACACGTCCACCATAAAGTAAAAATGGAACGTGCTTAAGAAAAAAAAGAGTGGAAGCCACATGTTCGCTGCATGTTGCTTATGCAATTGCCACGAACCATATCCTACATACCAAAAACTTATAATCTACTTGTATACATGTATGAAAACTTATAATACACAAAAAAGGCATGTAATATAATCTGTAATCTAGATAGAAGCATATATATTTGATAAAAAATAAATTTAAATTTAAAATGGAAAATGGAAAATTTAGCAAAACATCATTTTTGATAAACCAAAGAAAATATGAATTTTGAAGTTAATAACGTGTGGGAAAAGATTAACACCTCACAACGTCTAAAATTAATATCTAAAAGTTTGCATCATAAATAATCAAGAAAATAAAGATTTCAGTTAATTTATTTTTTAATTTTAAAATGCATGATAGTTTTAAAAACCCTAATATTCGTGATAGTCAAAAGAGATGATGTAGAAATCCAAGATACCACTTTCAATAGAGTACTAGAATAACTGATCTAATATTAGATAAAAACCATGAATACTAAAATATCAAAATTACCATAAAAATATTAGAAATAATAATATAATATTAATGAAAGTAATAATAATAATTATTATAAGATAAAAAGACATAAAATTAATAAAATATATAATGATAATTAAAATAACCATATTATACTGTTATAGTAATAATAATATTATAATAAAATAAACATAGTAATATAGTAGTAATGAAACAATATAATAATAATAATAATAATGTAATAACAATAAAATATTATAACAACAACAAATATAATATTAATAATGTAATATATTATTAATAATAAAATAATAATAATAATAATAATAGTAAAAACATGAATATAATACTAATCTTATGATTAATTTATAATAATATTAACAATATAATATAATATTAGTAGTAGTAATAATAGTAAGATGATATAAATATATTAAGGATAAAAACAAGAGAAATAAATTAGTAGGGCTAAATTGAAAGCAATGAAGAGACGGAATTGTGAAGCCTTTTATAATTCTAAGGACTACGGAGGTGAATATTTTAGGGTGGAGGTCATTATAATGCTATTTTACAATTTTAAATTCGTTTGTGGACTAAATAAAATAGCAAATAAAACCTAAGAGCAAAAATAAAAGGAAAATAAAGGTGAAATCGAAAGTAAATGAAACTGAAAGGGATCAATTGAGGGATTAACCCATAAGGTAGATTCAAAATGAATTTTTGGTTAGGATGAAAGGATTAATGGTGTAATATTACCCTATACTCTACCCTACTATATAACCTAAAATTAAAATTTCTAAACTATTTTTCTTCAATTTCTTTTTATAAAACTGAGAAAAACTTTTTTTCACTCTTTACTCTTTATTTGTCTAATTGATTGTCGTCGTTTGCCGTTATCGTTATCATCATGTCAACCACAAAAGAAGAATTAAACTAAAAAGGGAAAGACTCTTCTACTTTCATTTGACGCTCTTAGTACAGATCTAAACTCAAATTTTTGAATAAATGCTCGTAAGTAAGTAAAAATGATAAAATAATTCGAATATTCGTATTTTTAAAGAAATACTCATAGGTATTTGAGTTATATCTGTTTTGGGTTGGTTCAGATAGAAAATAGTTATTACAACTGTCTTTTTTTTATTGTTATGTAACAAAAATAGTACAAAAACAAAAGAATAACCATTTTTATCTAGCTGAGTCCATGTTCTTTCTTCTGGTCTCTGTCTTTTTGGGTTTCTCTTAATCTTCTTTACTGTTCTTGAAAACAAAATATTCAAAATTAAGTAGTCTGTTGAGAGAAATAAAATCTTTAATCTAAAAATTCGAGGTCACAAGTTCATCCTATATAGAACTAGTTCACTCTTCTTCTATCATTTGCCCTGGAGAAACAAATTCTTCTTGTATAAAATTTAATTTGTCTTTGACATAATCTTTGGGATGCAATTCCTTCTTATATAAAATATTTAGTCTTTCAATCTCAATACTGTGAGTTCTTCTTATATAGAACCTTATGCATCATGTGTGATTTCTTCAAACTAAGAGTTCTTATATAGAATACCTCTTTTCAATCATTAATGCTACAGATTTTTTTTATATAAAATCTTTTATATCTTGGATTTTAAGAGTATTTTCTGTGTATAACCTCTCATTGCAGATTCTTCTTATATAAAATCTTTTACGTCTTGGATTCTTTAAATTGAGAGTTCTCTTTATACAAAATTTCTCATTGTAGATTTTTACTACATAGAACCTTTTAAGTTGTAAGTTTTTTCAATATAAAACCTTTTGCTTTGAAATTTGAGTTATGCGTTTTTCTTATATAAAAATTCTTACTCTTGAATTTTGTAACTACAAGCTCCTTCTATATGTTATGAACCGTGTTTAGACCCTATAACAAAGCGGTATAATTTTAATATTTTATATTTTAATTAATACGCTATATTTTGTGTGAGAGGATTAAAACCCTCAAGTTGTTAGGTTGTAGCTATCGACAAAAATGAATGAAAAAACTACATCTTCTTTCTCTCATTTTCTCTCTGAAATCCCTAATATTCTTCTTCTTTTGCATTTGTAATCTCTTCTTCTATAATATGTCATTTTCTGTTCTTAATCTTTTTCTTTAAATCCTAACCATGACAATTGATAATCAGAGCCACTTTTTTGATCCACAGTCAAGGCGTGATGAAATTAAATTTGGGCAAGAGACACAGAAAGATCATTTACATGATGGATAAAAGAAAAGTGCAGGGAAAATCCAAATTATTTACGAGACATATTGAGGTTGTCGTCCACACAACGTAAACTAGAATAATTAAGGGTGTCATGGGAACAATCGAAATCTATTGTCAAGGTGCTTGATAGAATGCCTACAAAAGATAATAAAATTCAAAATGAATGAGTGAGATTCATTGCCAATACAAAAATTTTAGAAATTACTTAATCAAAACCAAAATCGTTCACTAGAATGATGGAAGAATCGTCTAATAAGAAATCAAAAGATACTCATGAATCGTCTTTGGTCGAAGGGCGTCAGGACTTGACCAATGGTCGGATGGAATGGTCACCGATTCATGTGTAATGTCGGATCCACTGATGATGAATAAAGAAGTGAGATCATGTGCATTCAAGGTGTTTGAGCAATCGTCTATGAAAGCATCCGATGATTTTTTTACGAAAGGAGGCTACATGTTCCTCTCATTTTTCGGGTACTGTTCTTTCTGCTTTTAATTTTCATTCTCAGAAGAGTGGTAGTATTGATGTAGAAATTACAGAAACATGTGAAGGAAGTTATGTTATATACAACTCTCTTTTAGTTGTTAAAACTTACAGAAATAATATGAAAAAATTTGTTTATAAAGTATGTGAGTTAGCACGTGAGGATAAAGACTCCTTTCTTTTGACGAAGAAAAAAATCAAAACATCTAAAGTATGGGCTCAAATGTGTATTCGGCGAATGGTTGAGCTAGCAAAAAAGAGTTCATTGTTACACCAAATGTTAGACTCGATGCTTCTATACTTTGATTCTGGACAATATTATAGTTTTGAATAGGGGTTGGCAAAACAAGTTATGTCTAATATGTCTTATTCAGAAGGTTCAGAAAATCAACAATTGATTTTAATTGCACTTGTGAGTCATCTAGAGCACAAAGACGTGACACCAATGCTTGGAAACAAATGGCGGGTTGGTGAGAATATCAACTTTAAAAACTCAATGCTTCGGTTGCATAAAGTGATGGACTCTCCCTTTTCCCATTATTTTAGTAGTCTGTCTTCTATAAAGCATGACAAGGCACCACATGTAGCACAAGGTTTTCTTGGACTCAATTACCACCCTTTTGTGCTTGCATCTCCACGTATAAATACACTTGGAAGGCCTCAGTCATTCAGTATAAAAGTATATCAAAATGGTGAAGGGGACAACAAAAGAACTCATAAACCTTGCATTTTAGAAAGCTCTGTTACTGAATTGCAAGAAGAGTTGGTCATTAATATTAAGAAGGAAGATTATGACAAGGAGAATATGTTAGTCCAATCCAGTAGTTTCTCTGGATGTGTTGATGAATCCTTGGTTGATCCTTTGGAAGCAGACTGCATAAACTCCACATATGTGATCAATTTAAATTTGAACCAATCTGACAATGTGTTTCAATCATCAGTTAATGGTTTTGTGGACTAAAAAAATAGAAACTGACAACAAAAATAATGTGGGGAGGAAGGTTGATATAGCTTAATTATTGTCTGGGCCTAATGAAGGAAGCATTGAAAGAAGACTAACCTCTGATGGTAAACTATTGAAAATTGAAAATGAGAAAGGTTCTGCTCAAGTGTTATCTGATGAATTTCAAAACCAACAGCTACTCTTAGTAAGATTAAAAATTAGTAACATTTTGGGTTTTGATTGGCTAGCATTTCTGTTATTTGAAGTCATGATCCAACTGCTTGAAATACTTTATTCACTTGCTGGTCATGATGAGTATGTCATACTTGTCAGTTTTCAAGTTAATGAAGTTTCACTGAAATTATTGATTGCAAAAATGATATCTTCAAAGAGTTTGGGTATTCGGATGCACCCTCGTTGTTTTCTTCATCTATTTAATTTGGTTTGTTATCCGAGGAGAACAAAAGAAATTAAAGATCAAATTAAGATTTGTTGCTGCTAAAGGTAACAAATTGAGACTTGTTGTTGCCAAAAATCTCGATTTTTCAATTTTGATCCTTGGGGACAAGGATTATTTAAAGGAGAGAAAAATGTCATAATAAAGATAGAAGTCAACAATAGAGATAATAAAGATGGGATTCGAGTGAAGGATCAATATTTAGAAGGGAGTTATGTCAATATACAAATATTAGGTGTGCACACTTGTGATTTTTTTATAATTATGATCTATAGTTATTGGGTGGAGTTATGATGATAGAAGAATGGTTGATAAGAGCTTTGGTTGGTCATATTGTTTTTTGATTAAAAGATGGCATGTATATACATGATAAATTTAACTCCAAAACAACTTGAAAGTGTACTCGCAGTTAGTCCGACAAAGAATTCATGTTTGTTCATGTGATAATGCTAGTTAAAGCAGTGAGAGTTTTTGGAAATATTTGGTCAAACCATTTAAAGATTCAGACAACAATTGTTATTGCTCTTGCCTTATTGTTGAGTTGACCCAAATTATCTTCTTTAATCCTTGAGGACAAGGATTAATTCGAGCGAGGAAAGTTATTATGAACCGTGTTTAGTTCCCATAACAAAACGGCATAGTTTTAATATTTTATATTTTAATTAATACGCTATGTTTTGTGTGAGGGGATTAAAACCCTCAAGTTGTTAGGTTGTAGCTATCGACAAAAATGAATGAAAAAACTGCATATTCTTTCTCTCGTTTTTCTTTCTAAAATCCCTATTATTATTATTATTCTGCATCTATAATCTGTCATTTTTTTTTCTTAATCTTCTTCTTTAAATCCTAACCATGACACTATATAAAACCTTCATCTTGCAATCATGAGTTCTTTCTATAGAGAGTCATTTTCAACAGCGATACTCTATTCTGATGTTGTGAAAGTTAACAACTTCTACAGGTTAAAGAATTAATGTTTAAAATGATGCCCCAATTTTTTATTATCTTGTAATTATTAATTGAATATTCTGATCATGTTTTGTATTTCCTTTTTTTTTAACATTATGCTTTTTCAATTACGCAGACCTAATTCTCTTTTGATTCTTGAAGACCATTACTCATGAAGCAAGGGCTTAGCCACACCGAGTACAAGATCGAATAATAAAAGGTTTGAATATCTTCAATTTATGCTGAAATCTCGGGATCATTTCCTTATATATACATTTTATTTATGGCTTTTAATTTTTCTTTGAAGAAATAAAAACTTTCCTCACTTCTATTTGTTCTTTTGCTTTAATCTTCTACATTTTATATGTCATATTCAGATCATACACCTCATTCTCAAGGTTTATCATCGGGTTGACTCGTATATACCCCTATTAGATGGGTTGTAGATGCTCCAACAATATTGTTGTAGATTTTTTTCTTTAGCATTCAATATTTTTATGAGTCGTAATCTTTTCTTGTTTTTCAATAAGGCCAACTAAGATCTTTTCTTTGTCATGTATTTTTTCAAGCATAGAAGTTATTTGGGCAATAATCGCAATCTACAATTGAGTAATCCAATCACTAAAGTTTTGTTTAGCTATATCCAAATGAGTTTTTAAATTTTTCTGACCTTGTTCCAAATTAAAAACCTTGTCTTTCATCTCTTTGATTTAAAAGTGTATTGTATTGATGCAAAATGATAGCAATCCAAAGTTAATTATGTGATATGAAATTACTTTAATTAAATCATAGTATTGATATTAATACATGATTTATATCATGACGATACAAAACTAAGAACAAACATTAATAAATGCATTAAAAATAGATGTGAAAATGAATACAAATGTGTTGATTCTTGAATAGTTCTTAAAAAGGCTTTCGAAGATGTTTATTTATAAGAAACAAATAATGCTTGTAATCATTAATTTTATCCAGGGTGAAAACCCGGTTTTTAATTTCATTCGAATATTAAGCATTATGTTAAAATAAAAAATTATATATGTAGGTGTTTTTATTGTGAGCTTAACATGTTATTAATTCATAGTTTATGGTTTCTTTAATTCCTTTATATATATATATATATATATATATAAATATATTAACCCATTAAATTTTGTTACTTTGTTATAAGAAAATTCAAAAATATTTTATTACATTTTAAATATAATTATATTAATTTTACTTTAACTTTGTAAATATATATTTCCTTTTCTTTTAATTTACGTTTCTTCATTTATTTATTATTATTATTATTATTATTATTATTATTATTATTATTATTTCTTTTATAAATAAACCCATTCAAATAAACATAACCCATTTCAGATTTAAATTAAAAACCAAAACAAAAAAATATATATATAATAAACAACAGCCCAATGTTTTAAAGTCCAATATACAAATAATAACAACCCACATATATATTACAACTAGACCCATTGACTTAGCCCAGACCGGATAACCATTATAACAAAAACCCTAATCTGCCTATTTGTCTTCATGCGGAGCCAGCTAATAACCGTTAGATCTAACTTCGATCTAACGGTCCAGATGGAAGCCAAATGAAGCTTCTGGAATAGCAGCACGCTCACCCACGCGCGCGGCTTCTCGGTTCCAGATGGCTCTTCGACTCCCTTCGCCGCCGGCCAAACTCCGACGATGGTCCCCGGTGATCGATTCATGCAAGGAGACAAAAAAAAACAGCATCAGATTGGTACGAATTCAACAAATTTCACAAAGCCAAAAACAGAAATTTCTCAACAAAATCAACAAAAAACAAAGGCCATAACAAACATATCAAAAGCATTTTCAGCCAAATTTCAGAGGCACAAACAAAAAATTTCAGAACCGTGCAACCGCATTTCAGAGGCATCGCATGAATACAAACAAAACACCAGAACCAAAGGCAACAATAGGAGGATTTTCTTTTCTTTTTTATGTAATTTCCATTCGTCTATAAAAGAGGGCCGAAACACAATGTAAAGGGACCTTCCCCCCACCATTCAGAAATCAATACAAGGTCATCCTCTTGAGGTATAACCTCGGTTTTGCTTCGCATGCATTAAAAAAAAGGGAACCGAAAATAAAGTTTAGAGTTTTGTTTTGTTTTTACCTTTCGAAATCTGGTCGAGCCCTTTCGACTTCTCACTCCGGCAATAATCTTTACGCCTTCGGGCCGTCGTTGGTGAGCCGAGGAGAAGGGGAAGCCGTGCGCCTTCCAAGTTTCGTTCGAGAGAAACCTTTATTTTTCTCAAAGCTTTTTTCTTTTGATTTTGTTTTTCAAACAAAGGAAAGAAATTTTTTTTATTTTGGAGTCAAAAGGTTATAAAAAATGGGGCTTTCGGTTTTGATTTTGGTTCGGCGGTGGCCGGAAACTGGTTTTCACGGCGGAGTGAGGCGGCCGGTTTCTGGGAATGAAGAACACTCAAGTTGTTCTTCATTCTTCTGGGTTAAGTAAGAACAAAAGAGAGAATCTCTTTTTTTTAAAGGTTTTCGGCTGAAAATGAAAGAAAGGGGGGGTGTTCAGATTATTTTTGTGTTTTATACTCCCCCCATATTTTAAAAAGTGGGATTATTACGTCTTAAACCCCTCCATGCCACGGTAATCTTTCCTCAGGTCCTCCGTTGTTTTGTAAACCCTCTAATTTCGTCTCGATTTCAGTAATATTCATCCAATGCACAAATGGTTTATTTATTCATGGTCCCTCCGTGTTTATAATCTACTTTTTCGGTCCTTCCCTGCTAAAAAATAGCGTTTTGAGGGCCTAAAGTTTTTTGAATTCCTTCATTTTAGTCACTGTTCGAATGTAAAATTTGTTTTTTTATTATTTTTGCCCCCTTTTGTTTTTTCAGATCATTTACAGTGTTATATTATTTCTTTTTTTAATTTGTCATACATATTTATGTTTAGCTCCTTATATTATTGTGTTATTTCATGTTTTTTTATCATGTTGATTATTTTTTAGTTTGCCCATGCATTTTTATTTTATTTATGCTTTTTAATTATTGTATTTATTTTATTACATTGTTGAATTTATTTTTGACACATATTTATTCATTATGCCATTATTTTGTTATGCCATGCATGTCTTAGACTTATGCTTTTTATTTTATTGTTCATTTTTATATTATGTCATGCATACTATATATGTTTGTATTTATTTTTGCATTATTTTCCCTCATGTTGTTGTATATTTATATTCGTTGTATTCATTTTATAACTTATTTTATTTTGCTCAAGTTCACATCCAACCCCATTAATTAATGAACCTATTAAACACGTCTTTATTCGGTCGTAACGGGCCCGACACCAAACGTAGTGGTGGCGATGTATGCGTTTACCTTCGGATAAAGATAAAATTAAATTAGAATTTTTAAATTAGAATTTTTAAACATATAATTAATTTAATGCCACTTTAATTCAGGTAGTCCAAAATTAATTAAGCGATGTTTTGGTAAAGGTACCAATTTTGGGCGGTTTTCAACGATAATATCTTTTTAAACCGTAATCGACTCTCGAACCCAAATCTTTTCGAATCTCTGGTTTTCTCGGTGTCCGGTCTACCAAAAATGACCGGTGGCGACTCCAACAATTTTATAAATAAAAAAAATCCCTTTACCAATTTCCTAATTATATTTTAAATCCCTAACCCTAATTTTTGAGACAAATTCCTAATTTGTAAATCAAACCCTAATTTTTTATTTGAAACCCTAATTTTCCATTTAAAACCCTAATTTATCAATTTTCAATTTTTCCGAGGTTTCCACTAGTGACCCCCTTTCCTTTTTATCCACCCTTTTATTACACTTAATTTTTTTTATTAATTTTAAATTTTTAAAAGGGTCGCTACAGTTGGCGACTCTACTGGGACATTTTTTAAAATGAGTCAAGCCTTGTTTTCAAATACCGATTAATTAAATTTTGGAAATTGTGAAGTAAAGTGGCAATTAAATTATTATTTGTTTATTAATTCGAGGTTAAAATATCACTCAAACCCGTGTCTAAGTGGGGGGAAAACACTAATGCCTTCGTAAGGATATTGTTCCTTCGTACGGGCCTAGTAAGTACCTTCGGGGCTCGACTACCCTATGCTTTCGTGAGGATATCGCTCCTCTGTAGGGGAATAGCGAAAAGGGTCCCCTTAAATTAAACTCGATCGAGATGAGCCTATAATGGATGACGATCGGGGGCCTTGCTACTCTTAGAAGAGGATAGCAAGTACAATTTGGGTACCTCGTTAGAACCAAAACTGCATTTAGAGAATCTAGTCAACCTACCCGATTAGAGCCATACGATTAACCTAGGTTCTTTTAGAGATATATAGGGTTGTTTTGTTTCCTATTTTTGCTTGCTTCCATGCTTCATTATTTTTGCATCAGCATTCCATGAAGGTGTTGATCTATGTGGTTTGTCCAATTAGAGGGTTTCATAAAAAAAAGAGAGAAGAGAAGAAATAAGAGAAATAAAAAAGAAGAAAGAAAACAAAATTAAAAAAATAAAAAAGAAAGAAAGAGGAAACAAAAATTGAGAGATTGAAAAACAAAAAGTGAAAAAAGAGAGAGAGAAAATAGAAAGAAAAAATAAGAGCTTTTAATCAGTGAAGGTTTCCCAAAGGGCGATCACTATCGTAACCAATACCTTCACTTGCATTCATTTTTGCACTTTATACATTTCATGCATTTTCATAGCATACATTCTTGCATTCATCAATAAGAAAAGGAGATTGACCTTCGATACACCGTGACAGTTGTCAACGGCATCCGACATGTCTAAGAAATTTAGAGGGGCATCTACCTCAGAGACTAGGAGGAATAAGAGGTCAACATCGGGTCAGCACAATTTTGAGAGCATGAACAACCTTGTAGCTAGGGTGAGCAAGCTCGAGGAACTCTATGAGCTTTTGGTCGAGAACCAAAGGGAGATTTTGTCGTGTGTGAGGAGCTTACAAAATACAGTGTCTACCCCATCAAAAGGAACTCCCTCGAAGTGTCCAAAGGTACATTCCCACAAGACCATCAATGTTTTTGCCCCGAAGTCTGCAAATGCACAAGGATCCGGTAAAAGGGCCCCAAGGAAAGAAGAAGTTTTTGCTCCTTTGCCTTTAACCTATAGTGAGTTATACCCAAAGCTCCTCGAAGTGAATCTGGTTCATCCCTATCATATCACCCCGATACAACCTCCTTAACCAGCATGGTTCAACCCTAATGCTAAGTGCGAATACCACGCCGGGGTCAACGGGCATTACATCAATGATTGTAAGGCCTTTAAAAGGATGGTCCAAAATTTGATGAATACCAGAGTCATTCATTTCAGTCCATCAGGGGAATGACTTTTCATCTACCCGATCATGAGGGGCATGCCTTGTAAAGAAGTTGAATTTTCAAGAAGCCGAAAGTGGTCCGGTCCCGGTTTGCCAAGAAGTTCATGCATCTCACTTTAGCTTTTTTTCTTAGATGTTTGCTTGCGTCTATTTCCTTGCATTTTCAAGATTTTTCTCAATCTCGCTATTTTGGCCCGAAAGTAGCAATAAACTTTTGTAAAGGGCTTCTATCATACTTTCTTTACTTTTAATTCAATGAAGAGATGCACTTTTTATATACCTTTTCTTTCCCTTTTAAAAGATTCTTGGATACCTAATGTTTGTTGTGTCTCCGATTCAGACACATAAAAATACAATCAATTAATTAGATGTTGTGATTACGATGAAGTACAATTCTGTCTTTAATCCGCTTAGGTCGGAAAGCTTGAGAAACAAGACTACTATTCCTTCGATAATGTTCGATGATAAGAAGGTCCCGTAGAAAATGAATTTACTCGGGTTTGAGAATTCCAAGAGGTCAAAAGCATTAAAAAAAGAAGAGAAAAGAAAAGGAAAAAGAAAAAAGAAAAAAGAAAAAAAACAGAAAATAGAAAATAGAAAAAGAAAAGAGGTGAAAATTTTAAAACCCTCAAAATGAACGAGCAACCTAATAAGTCTCGGAGCATCCTGATGGAGCTGTGGGGGAAGAACAAATCTAATAAGGAACCAGATCTCCACCCGCTCGATACCCTAGCGTCAGTGATGACTCTTTGAAGACACTGACACCTTAATACATTAAATGATTAAGTGCAAAGAAAAACATGCTTACATTTGGAATTTTCGAACCGAGTTAAAAGAGAAAACAAATATGAGAACTAGAAGGAGTAGTTTTCAAGCGAATCAAGCAAGTACGATAATCATGAGGATGAACCGAACATTTTGAGCAGAATTTTGACACTTTAAATATCGTCACAACATTTCAAGGCAAAACATTAACTATTAAGTTTCGAGTCTTAGACACTCTTGCATTCGATATCCAAGGATTCTATTCCTTTTGTTTCCTTTTTTAAATCATGAGTCTTCAATTTTTGAACATTCATTCATAAAGGCATTGTGCTTGAAAATGCCAATTTTGTTGAACAATCTTTTCAAAATATTCTTTAAATTCATTTTTTACAAAATGCAAGGACATTGATGCACTTAACCATCTTTGATTAAGCCCATGAGTGGCAACATTATGTGAAGCAATGCTTCCTGTGAGACAAGATGCCTTCCTTTCTTCGAGAAGATTGTTCGAGCTTATTGTTGAAGAAGTCCAACTTTTTGAACCAAATGAAGAAAACAAAATTTTGTGGGGCAAAATTTTGTTGGGGCAAAGAGACAGTCTTTCGGTATAGGGGCAAGAGTTTCCTTGAAGACAAAGTTTGACCAAGTTCAGTGCATGATGGAAATTTTTGAGGAGAGGCTTCGTTCATGCCAAACCAATTTGAGAAGATAGAATCCACCAGCGTTTGGGGCACGATCAATTGCAATCTTTCACATGTGATGCAAATTTTCAGGAGTTGGTACTAGATGTTCATATATTTCTTGGGACAAGTGTTCACCCTAGCTTCAAGAGCACTCGTCAACATTTCTAAACCTTGGGCTTGAAAATAGTAGACCTACTTTTAACCAATGCAAGCCAACGATCTCCTATTGAGAAGAAGATTTAGTGAAGATGAAAGCCCGAGTATCCAAGGGTGATCAAATTTTGAGGGCTCGATCCTCAAATATTAAAAGAAAGAAAAAACATTCATCATTTCAGTTAGGCATCCCTAAGATTAGGGGCATACTGACATATGCATTCATTCATGCATCATCTTTAGTTAGACATCCCTAAGATTAGGGGCATGTTTATATATGCATTCATTCATGCATCATTTATAGTTAGGCATCCCTAGGATTAAAGGGCATACTAACACATGCATACATACATTTGTACCTATTTTGACAGGCATTCAAAGAAAAAATGTTGAATATATAGCTTGACAAGAGAAAAATTTCTAGGTGGATGATTCGAAGGAGAAGGGATCGACGCTTTCAGTATTCGAGTTAAGGTTTCAGAGAGAAGGGACTTATAGCTCATAGTTTTCAAAGGCCGAGTTTTATAGAGAAGAGACTCAGCTTTTCAAGGTGGATGATTCTATGGAGAAGGGATCGACGCTTTCAGTATTCAAGTTAAGGTTTCATAGAGAAGGGACTTATAGCTCACAGTTTTCAGAGGCCGAGTTCTACAGAGGAGAGACTCAGCTTTGCAAGGTGGATGATTCTAAGGAGAAAGGATCGAAACTTTCAGTATTCGAGTTAAGGTTTCATAGAGAAGGGACTTATAGCTCACATTTTTTAGAGGCCGAGTTCTATAGAGGAGAGACTTAGCTTTACAAGGTGGATGATTCTAAGGAGAAGGGATCGACACTTTCAGTATTCGAGTTAAGGTTTCATAGAGAAAGGACTTATAGCTCACAGTTTTCAGAGGTTGAGTTTGATAGAGAAGAGACTCAGCTTTTCAAGGTGGATGATTCTACAGAGAAGGGATCAGCGCTTTCAGAATTTGAGTAAGGGTTTCATATAGAAGGGACTTGTAGCTCACAGTTTTCGAGTTTTATAGAGAAGGGACTCAGCTTTTTTAAATGTGGATTCTAAGGAGAAGGGATCGACATTTTCAACATTTCAGAATTTAGGGTTTCATATAGGAGAGACTCGACCGAAGATTTCAACAAAGAGTTTTATATAGGAAAGACTTGAAGTAGATCGAAGATATGGATTCTATATAGGAGGGATCAACATTGTTAGAATTCTAGATTTAGGGTTTCATATAGGAGAGGCTCAATCGAAGATTTCAGCAAAGGTTTTTATATAGAAAGGACTCGATGCATCATAATTCAAAGCTTAGGGTTTTATATAGGAGAGACTCACATTTCAAGATTTTTGGCGAAGAGTTTTATATAGGAGAGACTCGAAGCATCTTAAAGATATCGATTCTATATAGGAGGGATCAACATATTTAGGTTCAAGATTCAGGGTTTCATATAGGAGAGACTCGATCGAAGATTTCAGTAAAGGATTTTATATAGGAGGGATCAACATTTCAAAATTTAGGGTTTCATATAGGAGAGACTCGATTCAAGATTGCAGCAAGGAGTTTTATATAGGAGAGACTCAAGCCTTATCAAAGATATTGATTCTATAAAGGAGGGATCAGCATTTTCAGAGTTTAAGATTCAGGGTTTCATATAGGAGAGACTCGTTCGAAGACTTTTTGCAAAGGGTTTTATATAGGTAGGACTCGATGCATCACAATGATTTTCAGAATTTAAGATTTAGGGTTTCATATAGGAGAGACTCAATCAGAATTTGGTCAAGAGTTTTATATAGGAAAGACTCGAAGCTTTTGAAGGGTTGGTTCTATATAGGAAGGATCAGCGTCTCAACAGTTCAGAGCTTAAGGTTTCATATAGGAGGGACTCGCGGCTCAGAATCTCCAAGTTCGCTCAAAATATCAAAATAGGGAATTAAAATTCGCTTCTGAAAATTCTTTTTGACATGTGCAGGTGGTCTCAACTCAAAATGGCGTGCGTGGCAAGCTAATCAAGGTTTCCAAGAACAAAAGGACTATCAAAATATTGAAGGGAGAAAGGGCTTTCAGATCAGGCTCTCTAAACAAGGAAGTCGGATAAAATTAGTGCTTATTGTCTTTGCTTCATCATTGTTTACAACGATAAGCAAAGAGGGGCAGCTGTAATCACTAATTTTATCTGGGGTGAAAACCCGGTTTTTAATTTCATTCGAATATTAGGCATTATGTTAAAATAAAAAATTATATATGTGGGTGTTTTTATTGTGGGCTTAACATGTTATTAATTCATAGTTTATGGTTTCTTTAATTCCTTTATTTATGTATATATATATATATATATTAACCCATTAAATTTTGTTACTTTGTTATAAGAAAATTCAAAAATATTTTATTACATTTTAAATATAATTATATTTATTTTCCTTTAACTTTGTAAATATATATTTCCTTTTCTTTTAATTTACGTTTCTTCATTTATTTATTTATTATTATTATTATTTCTTTTATTATTATTTATTATAAATCTGTTTATAAATAAACCCATTCAAATAAACATAACCCATTTCAGATTTAAATTAAAACCCAACACAAAGAAATATATATATAATAAACAACAGCCCAATGTTTTAAAGTCCAATATACAAATAATAACAGCCCACATATATATTACAACTAGACCCATTGACTTAGCCCAGACTGGATACCCAATATAACAAAAACCCTAATCTGCTTATTTGTCTTCATGCGTAGCCGGCTAATAACCGTTAGATCTAACTTCGATCTAACGGTCCAGATGGAGGCCAGATGAAGCTTCTGGAATAGCAGCACGCGCTCACGCGCGACGGTTCATCTCACCCACGCGTGCGTGCAATCCACGCACGCGGCTTCTCGGTTCCAGATGGCTCTTCGACTCCCTTCGCCGCCGGCCAAACTCCGACGATGGTCCCTGGCGATCGATTCATGCAAGGAGACAAAAAAAACAGCATCAGATTGGTACGAATTCAACAAATTTCACAAAGCCAAAAACAAAAATTTCTCAACAAAATCAACAAAAAACAGAGGCCATAACAAACATATCAGAAGCATTTTCGGCCAAATTTCAGAGGCACAAACAAAAGATTTCAGAACCGTGCAACCGCATTTCAGAGGCATCGCATGAATACAAACAAAACACCAGAACCAATGGCAACAATAGGAGGATTTTCTTTTCTTTTTTATGTAATTTCCATTCGGCTATAAAAGAGGGCCGAAACACAATGTAAAGGGACCTTCCCCCCACCATTCAGAAATCAATACAAGGTCATCCTCTTGAGGTATAACCTCGGTTTTGCTTCGCATGCATTAAAAAAAAGGGAGCCGAAAATAAAGTTTAGAGTTTTGTTTTGTTTTTACCTTTCGAAATCTGGTCGATCCCTTTCGACTTCTCACTCCGGCAATAATCTTTACGCCTTCGGGCCGTCGTTGGTGAGCCGAGGAGAAGGGGAAGCCGTGCGCCTTCCAAGTTTCGTTCGAGAGAAACCTTTATTTTTCTTAAAGCTTTTTTCTTTTGATTTTGTTTCTCAAACAAAGGAAAGGAATTTTTTTATTTTGGAGTCGAAAGGTTATAAAAAATAGGGCTTTCGGTTTTGATTTTGGTTCGGCGATGGCCGGAAACTGGTTTTCACGGCGGAGTGAGGTGGCCGGTTTCTGGGAATGAAGAACACTCAAGTTGTTCTTCATTCTTCTGGGTTAAGTAAGAACAAAAGAGAGAATCTGTAACACCCCAAATTTGGGCCTAGAAGTTTAGAGGTCTAAAGGACCGGTTTTGTTGGTTTAGCCTAGTTCGGGATTAAATACTTAAAAATTAGTTTTTAATCAAAATAAATTGAGGGAAAATATCCTAAATTTATTATTTAACATATATTTGACTTTGGTCAAATCAATTTTGAAAATTTACCTTTAAATCCCTAGGATTTAGAAATTGGTGACCATTTTATAAAAATTGAAAACTTCGAGGACAATTTTATAAAACAAGCAAAAACTTTGAATCTTTAAGGGGCTTTGATCCAATTATAATCCTAGATGGTCTAGGCTTTCCAAATTTTAATTAGTTAAACCCAAAACCTATTTTATATTAAATAACTTAGTTAAACCTAATTTTAAACTCTTAAAACCCTTTCTAATTAACCTAAATATCACATATTTTTCTAATTTTCGTTTTTCCTCTTTGGAGGCAGCCGTTAATCAAGTTTTCAAGGTAAAAACTCATTATTTTTCAATTAAATTCGTTTCTAATAATTATAATAACTTTTCTTCTTTAAATTTTCTTGTTTTCTTATCGTTTTCTCGTTTTAAAACCTATTTTATATCAAAACCTAAACTCTTATTTTATTATTTTCGTTTTCCTTCTTCCCAAGGCTGAGAACGACCGTCTTTTCAAGGTAAAACTGATTTCTTTTCATTCATTTTCGTTCTAATAATTATTTATAATTTTTCCTTCTTCAAAAATATTGTTTTTCACTCGTTTTTCTTCTTAAAAGCCATGAAAGTTGGTTGGATCAGAATTGGAGGTGAGAAACATTCAATCCTCTGATTTTAAAAGGTTCTTTATTGAAATTTCCAAGTTATTGGCTTGGTAAAAACGTTTTTACTCTTTTGGTTTAAGAAAAAACGGTTTTTGATCAAAACATATAATTTATCGTTCAAGAGTTTTACTCATTGTTTTTGGGTATTAAATTGTTGATTTTAATCATGATAGGATATTTATAATTTGTTTTTAAAGTCCCTAATCCTGGACTATAGGTTTAGGAGAAGTTTGGTAGTTTTCGGAAAGTTTTCGGTTAAGGTTTTGATAGGTTTTAAGGGTTGTTGAGTGGGGGTCCGACTTGGGGTTTGTTGTGTGCGATTAAGATCACTAAATCCTTAGTTTTTGATGGTTGAAACAGGACAAGAAGTTGGTGATCACATTTGAAGAAGTTTTGGATCGAATCGGTGACTTGTCGAGCAAGTTTCGGTTATCAGTGAGTGGATTATGAGGGTTGCCGATTTGGCATGTTTTTAAATGTGTTTTCAAAGGTTTGGGGGTGTAGGGAAGGTGTGAAAAACCTCCCTATACTCGGAAGTAAGTTTAAAGTTTTGCTTTCTTAAAGGTTCTCATATTATACCTTGTTTTTACAACGTTATTTGTCATGCACTTGTTATGTTGTGCATATGTGATTATGCATGTATATAAATGCTCATGAAACTGTTTTTAAAGAGATTTTATAAGCATTTGATGTTCCCACAGTTTTTTTTTTTGAAAAATAAGATAAAAGTGGTTTTATCGGGTTTTGCAAGTGATGCGTGAAAAGTGGGATACATGTGATTTGAATTCTGTTTTTGAATTAAGTTTTGAGCATTGATTTTTGAGAATATATTAGCTAGTTAAGTGATGAACCTTATGGGATAAGTTGATCGATCAATAGGGTCTAGAGTGCACTATAAACATTCAAAAGTCGTACGTGTATAAATTCCTTGTGTGTTGCATTTTGCCTTTTATTCTAATGCTATGTGATGGGAGTAGTACTGTCACATACGGGTTGATCGGAGTAGTACTGTCACCGGACACCAAGGTGAGATAATTCATGTTGAGAGTAGTATCAACATGCGCATGCTGTGGGAGTAGGACTAACATGCGGTTGCCCGTTTATCCTAACGATTTGGAGTAGTACAAATTGGATCACTAGCACCAATATATGTTTTTACTTTTTAAAGGTAAGTGTCATGGTTTCTACTTGTTGCATATGAGATTATGCATGTGAGTTTTTATCCATTGGTATGTATGTGATATGAGCATTGCTATGTTGTTAGCATGTAAGACTTGGGTTTTGTGCATTGGTATGCATGTGATTATAACATTGCTATGTTGATAGCATGTAAGACTTGAGCTTGTGCATTGAGATGCATGTGTAAGCATTGTTATGTGAGTAACATGTAAGACTTGTGTTTTAGCTTTTAAAACATGTGATTTCAAAGTGGTTTTTACTAAATTGTAATGATGGCATTGTTAGCCATGGTTTGATGACACTTACTGAGTTTTAAAAGTGGCACTGTTAGCCATGTTTGTTTTGTTTTATAAAGAGCATGACATGTTTTTAAATCGATGAAATTGGTATAGTATGGGTTGCATTGCAAGGTGTTTCTATACTTGTTTTTATTCACTCACTAAGCTTATGCTTACCCTCTCATTTACCTTGCAATGCAGAGTAAATAATGTTGAGACAACGAAGGGAAGCAAGGATCCATGTAACCGCCAAGTGAAAGCTCAAGTATGTCTTTATAACATTAGTAGTAGTGAGAGAGCAATGGGGATGGATTATCATGTTAAGATTATTGATATGATGATAAGACTTATTGTAGTCGTATGCATATATATTCGATATTTATCAACATTGTTATTGCTTAAGATATGGCTTAGTGAATCTATGTGTTTTTGGATATTCTGACTTGAATACTATAAATGATACACTTTTATGTTAACGAGGTATTTTGAGATCTATTATAGGTTACTTTTAAAGTATGATATACCATGTTTGTTATTGTTGAAGTATGCTTATAAATTATATGTTTTGCGTGTTGAATTAGGTGAATTTGCATCTAGGAATGATATTCGAAGTGTGGATTACGCCTATAGGGTCTTGTATGAATCTAGAGAACCTTACTTGTTGGGTTAAATTAGGACTCGTTTTTATTGATTTTCGCTGCAATTGAACTCAGTCCTTGCATGAACATGTAGGATCTAATTAAAGCATCTAGATAAGATAAAAAGAAAAAAAATTAGGGTTGTTTATCGTGGCGAGTCTCCGGATTAACCTCGATATTCCCCATGTAACTCGTTCGAGTCGTGTGGTGTCTAGACCGGGTCGAGAGGGTTACAGAATCTCTCTTTTTTTAAAGGTTTTCGGCTGAAAATGAAAGAAAAGGGGGGTGTTCAGATTATTTTTGTGTTTTATACTCCCCATATATTTTAAAAAGTGGGATTATTACGTCTTAAACCCCTCCGTGCCATGGTAATTTTTTCTCAGGTCCTCCGTTGTTTTGTAAAACCTTTAATTTCGTCCCGATTTCAGTAATATTCATCCAATGCACAAATGGTTTATTTATTCATGGTCCCTCCGTGTTTATAATCTACTTTTTCGGCCCTTCCCCGCTAAAAAATAGCGTTTTGAGGGCCTAAAAAATTTCAAATTCCTTCATTTTAGTCACTGTTCGAATGTAAAATTTGTTTGTTTTTTTATTATTTTTGCCCCCTTTTGTTTTTTTAGACCATTTACAGTGTTATATTATTTTTTTTAATTTGTCATACATATTTATGTTTAGCTCCTTATATTATTGTGTTATTTCATTTTTTTTATCATGTTGATTATTTTTTAGTTTGCCCATGCATTTTTATTTTATTTATGCTTTTTAATTATTGTATTTATTTTATTACATTGTTGAATTTATTTTTGGCACATATTTATTCATTATGCCATTATTTTGTTATGCCATGCATGTCTTAGACTTATGCTTTTTATTTTATTGTTCATTTTTATATTATGTCATGCATATTATATATGTTTGTATTTATTTTTGCATTATTTCCCCTCATGTTGTTGTATATTTATTTTCGTTTTATTCATTTTATAACTTATTTTATTTTGCTCAAGTTCACATCCAACCCCATTAATTAATGAACTTATTAAACACGTCTTTATTCGGTCGTAACGGGCCTAACACCAAACGTAGTGGTGGCGATGTATGCGTATACCTTCGGATAAAGACACGGTAACATAAAATTAAATTCAAATTTTTAAACATATAATTAATTTAATTTCACTTTAATTCAGGTAATCTAAAATTAATTAAGCGGTGTTTTGGTAAAAGTGTCAATTTTGGGCGGTTTTCAACGATAATATTGTTTTAAACCGTAACCGACTCTCGAACCCGAATCTTTTCGAATCTCTGGTTTTCTCAGTGTCCGGTCTACCAAAAATGACCAGTGGCGACTCCAACCATTTTATAAATAAAAAAAATCCCTTTACCAATTTCCTAATTATTTTTTAAATCCCTAACCCTAATTTTTGAGATAAATTCCTAATTTTTAAATCAAACCCTAATTTTTTATTTGAAACCCTAATTTTCCATTTAAAACCCTAATTTACCAATTTTCAATTTCTCCGAGGTTTCCATTAATGACCCCCCTTTCCTTTTTATCCACCCTTTTATTACACTTAATTTTTTTTATTAATTTTAAATTTTTAAAAGGATCGCTACAATGCTTGTCTTGACATTTCAACTTTGTCAAATAAAATTAGTATTTATTGATGTTGCTTTTCGTCTGAGTTGTGATGTCGTCTTCATGATAGTGAATCGCATATCTAGAGATCTTCTAAAATAGTGCTAACCTGTGCAGATAAAATGTAGGCAAGACTATTTTTTTAGTGGATCCGCAAATAAATAAAATCTCGAATAATGTGTGCGAGCTATATCGTCTCTCTATCCGATACATATTTGACTGTCAAATTGTCCTCTTTCCTTATTTGTCTACACTCGACTTTACTTGATATTGTAGTATTATTGTTCTTGATATCACAAACTTTACTCATCTCGAATACCTTCTAAATTGAAAATTTTCAAATTGATGTGTATATTATGATATGGCATGTAATAAAAATACATAAAATGAAAATAAAAATGATCACGTTAGTATAGTAAAATAATTGATCAATAAAATTTTAATTTAAGACAATAAATTAATTAAATCATATGATTATATCTTAACAAACACAAAATAAAATAAGAAATAAAAAAAAGGCCTAAAGGATTACCACTAAATAGGTAACATATGGATATAGTTTTGAAAGGATAGGTTTTTATGATCAATTATATGCAGTTAAATTTTATAGTACCTAAATTATCGCTTAAGACGATTTAAAATAACAAAACTCTTATATCATATTAAGGTGCAGACCTTATAAAATATAAGGACCAAATTCCAAATATCTTGAACCACAATTAATGATCTTGACGTTTCACGAAAGCTACTCACAATTAATGATGTTTTCATTAGAGTCGGTAAAATTGGGTAGTCGATCAATTTGATTAGAATTGGTCCCGATCCCGGTAATCATCAGCTCCTAAAAATTGAAACCAATCTCGGACCCGATCACACCAGATCCTAAATTTTAGAAATTAGTCCCGTTACTAGTGAAGACCGGTTCTAATATTGGTATCCGGTCAATTGATTTATTATTAAAAAAAATTAAACAATTGGAAAAAAAATTCAACTACTACAAATAATATTAAATAATAAAATTAGAATATTATAAGCTTGAAAATTAAAGTTTTAAAACGAGTCATACTCATAATATTAATACATAAAGAGAAAGTTTGGTGAGAAAAATTAAGAAAAAAACATTATTTATCACAAACAAAAAAATCAGTACCGGGTATTTAATATTGGCTTCGGTTCTATTGGATACCCATTAGGTACCGGATCCAGAAAATTAAGTTTCAATCTCGGTCCCGATTATAATTTGTTCCTAAATTTTAAATTCAGTCCCGGTCCTACCAGTATTAAATCCGGATAAAAATCTATCGAATCTATTCGAACCCAAGACCGAAACTAAATAATTAAGTTTTTTTTTCCCGCCCTTGCCACCTTTTCGTCCTAGGCTGAATCAAAGACCAACTGTCTCCCAAACATCTGAACCCTGAAATTATTTCAATTGATTTATATAAATCTTTTTAAAACGTGATATTTAATACAAAGTTTCAAGTAAAAATTTGTGGCATTTATTTCAAGTAAAAGTTCAACTAGATGCAGTTTACGCTGCTTTTAAGGTATGAAAAATGGGTTAACAATTCTTTTAAGTTTATCCTGGATGTAGAGTTGTTCATTGTGTATTAGGTCGGTTTATGCGACTATATAATACAAACTTTTATTTTTTAAATATATTTGTTTCTTCCATATATGTATTATCTGAATATATTTATCATAAAATATTATGAAATTTGTTTGTAATAAAAATGGTATAAAATATTATTTTTTATTTTTATTTTATTATCGTTAAAAAATCAAAAATATATTAATTAAAAGAAAAAATCATATGTAATAAATTATTACATTATTTTTTCTTTACTTATCATCATCCCACATTTTTTTTTATAAGTTTTGTTGATATTGATTAAGAGAGAAAAATAGCGTATCAGTATATCAGATGTAATTTTTTTTCTTAACCAATATATTGTTGATTTTTTATGACCGAATAATAAAATAAAAATAAAATATAACGTTAGATATTATTTTATCAAAAAATATATAAGATATTAAAAAATAATAGATAAGGATGTGATATCATATATGTAACTATCACTAAAAAATATATTCACCTAAAATATTTGGGCAAGTGGACTGATTATTGGCAGTGACTGACCCACGTATTAGATAGGGTGGGCCTAGACCCACCATAAACTTTAAAAAGTTTACATATTTGATTTCAATTTTTTATTTTTATTTTAAGATTTAGTCTTTAAATTTTTTAATATTTATGAGTTGTGACCATCCTAAAATTTTAAAATTTCATGTGTGTTCACCCTCAAATATTTTTTTTAGATTTGTTGGAACACAAAGTAAGAAGTTTACCTGCTTATAATATGATACATATAATCAATATTAAAACAACGGTTGTTGTTCTTAGAGGTTATATGTTCGAACATTAATAATTCCAACACTGTGTTTGAGCGATCAATATTTAAAAATTGAGAGTATATTCTAAAACATATATTACCGTAACACTATAGCTTATTAAAAAAAAATATAGGCTCAACATATATGTCATTATAAAATCAGTCCATGTAAATTCTTCATCTTAAAATCTTAAAGAAAACGAGTGAATTTAATTTTTGACGTTATATTTATGGTTATAATCTTTTCATGCGTTCGTTATTCTCGTATAAATTGTGAATAAAAAAATTGTGTCATAATTTTAGCTTTTTAAATATAATATTTTATTATTATAACATGATTTTATTACGAGAAAAATCATAAATATTTTGTGTTATGAATATATTTATTTATGGTGGATATCCATATATTAAGTTAAACTTTAATGAGCTTTGGTATTAGGGTTTAATACCAATTGGAATTAGGGTTTCCATCTTATGCCTATAAATATAGACTTTTGGCATAGCATTGTACACAACCCTACTTTGAGAATATAATAAAATCTCTCTCCTTTTTGTCTCTCATCTTTATTCTTCTATTTTATTCTTGTTCTTTACTTTATTCACAATACGTTATCAACACGAGACTCTAACCAACGGAGGTGTTTGTCGTTCAAATCTTGAAGGAGTTATTGAAAAGAATTTGTTACTAGCATAAATCAAAGATAAGTTCTTCTCCCTCAATTATATTTTTATTTTTCTCTTGATCTTTGATTTGATTTTTAATTTATTAAAATCTTTGGTTCTTTTGTATTTGTGTAGCGATAAAGTGATTCAAATACCGCGGTTCTTGTCGACAATTCTCGAAAAAGATTTTAACAAGATATTGGTAACTAAATCTATCCTATATTCAAATTAGTGGAAAGTTCGGTATATTTTATTTATTTAATTTGAGATTTTTTATCTTTATTTATAATCAATATTTGTTTATTTTATTATTATGATGAAAGTTTATGTTTTAATCATGCTTTAAATATTACAAGATATCAAAAAAATTAAACTTTTGATAAATTAATATGTTTTTGTTAAGTTGATTTAATCCGAGTATATTGGCTGGACATCCCGTTCTGCGAGGCTACTGGTCTCAAAGGAGGTTCTTTTTAAAGGACCTTGTGGACTGGTTTAACAATGCCGCGTATGAGGATTAAATTTTTATTCTTTGTATATATTGAATATATATCGGTTGATCAATTACTATTTAATAATATGAATATTATAAAGTTTATATTTACTTGGAAGCAATATTTTTTATGTCGAAAAATTCGACTATAGACTTATCCCAAGTTCAAGTTATGAAAATTGTCTTGATCAAAGAATTTTTATGGGAGGCATTCCCTGAAGTGAATGTAAGCATGATATTATTCCATGCAATTATTGAATTTATGACATTCCTTGAAGTGAATGCAAGCATGATGATTATTCCATGCGGTTATTTGATTTATGTCATTCCCTGAAGTGAATGCAAGCATGATGTTTATTCCATGCGATTATTGAATTTGTCTCATTCCTTAAAGTGAATGCAAACATGATAATTCACTATATGGTTAGTGAATAAAACTCAGTTATATGCCAGAGTATCATTAATAAAGATATGTTAGAAAAACATACTCCACTTTTCACACATTAAAGTTGTTCTGTAGACACAATATCGTGAAAAGGTTTTAAAGACCTAGTGGCTCCACTCCATTCCCTGAAGTGAATGTGATATTTTATAGCAGAAACAATAAATGCCACATTAGTAATTGTGGTCATGATTGAGATCATAAAATAGACATGGATAAGATGATTATTTTGAGAATGCTTATATCCACAAGAAGTGGAATTATAAAGATGACAAGAATGATAGAGATCATATTAAAATCTTTATGTTATCAATGTGATGGTATAAACCATTGACCTCGTACTTGTCAAACGCCGAAGTATTATGGACTTTATTCATAATCATGATTGATAAATTGAAGAAAATATAATCAGATTTTCTTTATGACGAAAATAATGGCGTTATTGATCCAACTCAATTGGATATTGATAATTTTTCTCATAGTCCTTCAAGAGAACAATTTGCCATTTATTTTATTTCCCTTATAACATCTAAAAGAAATAATTGATCTTTATTTATTTTGTTTTATTTATTATATATTTATATTAATTTATTTTACATATTATTTATTTATGCTTTATGTTAATTTATCGTTAATTTATTTTATATATTATTTATTTATTTATTTACGTTCTATGTTAATTTATCCTTTGAAGAATATTATCATTTCCGGAATAAATCTACAATGAATTGTGGCTATTTATGCCAAGCAGACAGTGCAAGTACTCATACTATACTTAAGCATAAGAAATATTTTCCCATTTAAATACAAGGGAAAATGTGAGTACTATATCTCAAAGTACTGAAATATCAATGCTTCGGAAGAGCTTTTGAAAGCTTATCTTTGATAAATAACCGAGTTGATATAATATGCTATATTTAATATTTTTTCATTCCCCGAAGTGAATGGTACAAAGGACATATTTTTCATTCCCCGAAGGGAATGAAATAAAACACATATTAAAAGGTGCATAATTATGCATATTTTCCCATTTTAAATGCAAGGGAATAATATGAGTATTATATCCGAAAGTACTAATATCACAGAAAGCTCCGACTGAACAAATATGTTATTGCCAAATGAGACTTTATCTCATATTTACAATGCATTATGCTCGTTGAGCAAATATGTTATTGTTAAATTAGATTTTATCTCATATTTACAGTGCATTATGTTCGTCAAAGTCGCAAAAGAGACTTATTGAATTTTAAAGATATTTACAGAAATATATTGAGAATATTAGTCAAGGGGGGTGCTGACTATCTCAATATTACGAGTATAACTCAAGGCAATAATGAAATCTTGGTAAAATTACATGCACTGTCATTCATATTGTACTACATAAGAATTAGTACAAATTGAAGCTCATGCTATTGTAAACCAGATGTTTATTGATAATTTTATTTGGCATGACCGGTTAGACCATCCCGGTTCAATTATGATGCGAAAATTTGATGACACTTTCATGTGGTCATTCATTGAAGAACTAAGATTTTCTTCATGGTAATATTTCACGTGATACTTGCTATGAAAGCAATTTGATTATTCAATCATCAACATCTAAGATAGAGTGTTATTAATTTTCTGGAACGGATACAAGGTGATATATATGGGCTCATACACCTTTCTAAAAGATCATTTAGATATTTTACAATTTTTATCGATGCATCGACTAGATGGTTATGTGTATCCTTGTTATTAACCCGCAACTTGGTGTTTGCGAGGCTACTTGCTTAGTTGATAAAATTACGAGCACAATTTTCCAGATTATTTTTTAAAAACAATCAGTCTTGATAATGTTGATGACATGCAATTTTACATGTAGTATCACAAATTCGTATCAAGCCAACAAATGATCATAAGTTCTCCCCATTACAAATGGTTTTTAGTCAGGAACCAAATATTTCTCGTCTTAGATTTTTTTTGTGTGCGATATATGTTCTAATTGCTCTACCACAACGCACAAAGATGAGTTTTGTTGGGAATATATATAAGAGCTTCTGATAGGGGATTTATTTACAACCCGATTTACTGACTATCATTTTAATGAGTCAGTTTACCCAACATTAGGGGAGAAAATAAATATCTGGGGAAAGAAATAAGTTCGAATGAATTATCATTTTTCTCATTTTGATCTACGTACTACACAATGTAAATTATAAGTTCAAAGGATAATTCATTTAGCAAACCAATTGTCAGATATTTTGCTGACCCTAAAAGAGTGACTAAGTCACGTATACCAGCTATGAATGCTCCGATTAAATTTGATGTCATGGAAGGACAAACTCTAGTTGCTAATGATTCTAACTTACGCTTAAAGCGTAGTAGACAAGTAAGTTCCAAAGATAAAAGATCCTCGAAAAAGAAAAGGAGCTATATTTTATGATGGTCTGATCGAGGAATCAATGATTATAAAAGTCTCTAAAAGAGATTAAATGGTCTCCAACAGAGACATTGACATGACTCAGGTACCTGATAATAAAGAGATCTCAATAGATTATGTCATGTCTGGTAATAAGTGAAACTGAAATTAAATCGACATCGTTAATATATTTGCATGCAATATAGCACTAGAGATTTTATTTTGATGATGTGGATCATGAATCGTTGTCAATTGGGCAATGTAAACAAAGAAATGATTGGCCAACATGAAAGAGGCAATTGAGGCGAAACTAAAATCTCTTTTGAAAAGAAAAGTATTTGGGCCTATAGCTCGTACAATAAAATGTGTAAAGCTCGTGGATATAAACGAGCCTTTGTGAGAAAGAGAAATCAAAAGGGGAAATCATGAGATATAAGCTCATTTGGTTGCACAAGGATTCTCACAAAGACATGAAATTGATTATGAGGAAAATATATTCCTCGGTGGTGGATGCAACCACTTTTAGATTTTGATCAGTCTAGCAATAAATAAAATTACTCGGTTTCTGCCTAATAGATGTTGTTACATCATATTTGAATGGGTCTCTTGACAGTAATATTTACATGAAACTTCCGGAAAGATTTAGATTGCCATAAGCAGTTTATTCAAGTTCTCGAGAACATTATTCAATCATATTGAATATATCTTTTTATGGCTTAAAACAATTTAGGCGTATTTGGTATGATCGCCTCATTGAAGACTTATTAGCATAATGCTATATGAATTATTTCACCGAGCATTTTTATTAAGAGATTTGGATTTGAATTTTTATTGATTGTGTATGTCGATGATTTGAATATCATTGAGACTCGTGAAGAGACCTCCTCAAATCCTTGTGCATCTATCGACATACAAAAAAATATTGAAAGAGACTTTACATGCATAACGCATATCTATTGATCACCCTTATGGTTGTTGCTAAGTCTCTTATGTAAACAAAGATTTTTTCGCCTCACGAAAAAGGTAATGATATTCTTGGTCTAAAGCACAATATACACATTATTTGATCTGGAAGCATCGTATCTTAGCTAGTCCAGAAATATTATTTAAGTGCTACGAGATCATTACCTTTAAATAATTGCATGAGGCAAAACCAAAATATGTGTTTGGCTAAACATATCCTGAAGATATGTGAATGTTTTTCACAAGATAAGATGCAAGCTATCTTGTATAGAGATAATACAAAATTTATATCTCAAGGTGGATATATCAAATATGATAAAACGAAACATATTTCTTCAAGTTTCGTCCCTCATGATTTTCAGATGAATAGTATTCAATGAATCATTTCAAGCAATGACTTGGAAGATTTATCCACTAGTACATGATCTACTTCAACATTTGAAGATTGTATTCAATATTGAATTATGAAGATTCAAAGATCTTATGTGATATTTTCATGAGGGGGAGTAACGTGTTGCACTCTTTTTCCCTTAACCAAGGTTTTGTCCCAATAGGTTTTCCTGGTAAGGTTTTTAATGAGGCAACATGTTATGCATATCAAATATGTGTGTACTCTTTTTCCTTCGCTAAGAATTTTTTTCCCACAGGGTTTTTATCTTAGTAAGGTTTTAACGAGGCACATTATCTTCATGGATATCCAAGGGAGAGTGTTATGAATATATTTATTTATGGTGGATATCCATATATTAAGTTAAACTTTAATGGGCTTTGGTATTAGGGTTTAATACCCATTGGAATTAGGGTTTCCATCTTATGCCTATAAATATAGACTTTTGGCATAGCATTGTACACAACCCTACTTTGAGAATATAATAAAATCTCTCTCCCTTTTGTCTCTCATCTTTATTCTTCTATTTTATTCTTGTTCTTTACTTTATTCACAACATCTTGTTAAATATTCTTCTTAAAATTTATGATGAATAAAAAATGTGTAATATGATAACTCTACTAGAAAAACACTCAATAACAAGCACCAGTCACAGATTGTACCCTTTAACTCTTTTCATATATATAATTATTAAATATTAAATACTTTATTATTTTAATATCACAATTAATGAGATAATCGTGTATCAACTCAATTAAAAAAACACTAATTTAAATTATAAATAATTATTAAATGACATGTTTAAGAGAAATTATATCATGAATCCTTTTTATCACGTCATTCGTGGTTTTAATCAATCTGATTCATTCATATTATATTTTTTAAGATGGATCATCACTTCTTTCCTGTTATCAGACGATTATTTAAAGATAAATAAACCTAATTACATGAATACATATGACGTGATGAAAAGAATCCATAATATAATCTCTTCATGTTTACATTTTTCATACTTTTAGATACTTTTTAATTAAAATAAGTAAAACTATTACTTAAAAATCGATATCCAGTAATCAAATACTTTGATAAAAGTGTATACAAATTATTTACGTTAAGCATAGAAACATTTATTGGATATTTTTTATATAAATATTGTAAATCTGCTATAATATGAATGATTGTTATTTTAATGTACCACCAGTCCACCATTTATTCAAGTAACTTAAACTAGGTGAACTCATAAATTTTTTATAAGGAGTGGATCTTTTAGATTTTTGTTTCTTATTTAAGAAATTGAAAAAGAAATGTAAATGTTGAGATAATTAAATATCAAATTTATTAAAAGGTAAAACGGTTGCATAAATTTATTAAATTAAACTTTAAATTTATTAATAATGACTTTTATTATGATTGAACTAGGTGAACGTCAATATAATAAGATTCTTGAATGTAAAAAATAAGTCTATATAAAATATATATTATTATTTCATATATTAAATTTGGAAAAAAATAATTTCAAACCACATTATATATAATTAAATAATACAAGATGACTATATTTTTTTTGAATAGGCTACGGTGTTATAATAGTATTTATTTTAGAATATATTTTCAACTATTGGAAATTGATTGCTCAATCACTGTATTGATATTACTGGTGCTAAAATCCGTAACCTCTAAGAATAACCGTTCTTTTAACTATTGAGACAAAATGATTTGTACCGTAAAATGACTACATAATATCATTTATAAAATATCTTTTTTATTGTCAATACTTTAAATAAGTATCCATAAAAACAAAACATGAGTTACATTGATATTGAAATCACGTAGAAGTAAATATTATATAGTCGCATAAAGCGACCTTAAACACAACGAAAACAACTCTAAAACTTAGGGCAACTCCGACAAAGAGTTCTAGCTCTATTGATTTCAGACATTCATTTTATTTGTAGATTTCGTTACTTTCCCTTCCCATTAACCGACGAACTTCCATGGTCAATACTTTCACTTGACGCTGAAAATGCAACAATAAGAACACAACATTCTTCAGGTAAGAAATTCATAAGTATAAGAAATGAAATAACTAAATGTTATACAACAAATCTGGGCCATTTTGTTTCGTCGTAAATTCATTAAGATTTTAGTTTTAAATTAGATACGAACCTTTTGCAGTCAGTGCTGGGGCTGATCTTGTAAGGGATGCTGACACCGCACTTGCCTGGCAGTCCACTTGCAAGGTTATAGTTGATGCCAGAAATGGTACCAGCCGCAGTTTTGATGCAGTTGCAAGCTGCTTGGCGGTCGGGTGTTGTTTGAGCGGCGGCGTTGAGGGATTTGATCCCACTGCAGCAACCTGGAGGAACGGCTCCACCGTTACTCCTCAAGTAAATAATGCATGGTGCGAGGGAGGATGTGACTTGACCACACGTTATGGCTCCTTGAGCCAGGGTTGCACCCACAACCAAGCACACCACCACCACGCATGCAAGCTTAAGAGACATGGAGCTAGCCATATTGATTAATTACAAGAAGAAAAAGCAAACTATTTTCTAGAACTTGTAAGTAAACTGCTATTGCTTATTGCTGATGTTTTCTGTGATACAGGCTGTAGGGTTTTTATAGCCTGAATTTGAGTATGAACACAGCAGCGTTGGTCGTTGGTGGTTGGCTTAATTCAATGCAAGGGTTCTTCCTTTTCTTCCATATTTCCACTTATGGTTGAATAAATTTAATGCCTTGAAAAAGGTTTTATCTACCACTTTCTTCTTCAATAATGCTTCATTTCATCATTTATGATGGTATTTTAATTGGATCTAGGTTAGCTGTTGTTAGATATATGTGAAAAATGAAAAGCTTTAAACAGTCTACACCTACTATAACTGTAATCTCGTTGATAGGGTTGCTTAAATAGAGATTGAGATGATGATATGTTGGGACACGTATGTAAGGTCTTTAAAATACAACAGTGTTCGTTGATGTATAGAAGATTCGTTTATTGGGACACATGCAAATGCAGGGTCATTAAAATCAGTTTGGTGTTAGTTGAGGTGGAGAACATATTGCTTTTTCTTTTTTTAACAATTCTAACCTAGGGTCCAGGTTAGTGGATAAGTAATATATATTAGTGTTATAATTAATATATTTTTTAAAATAAATAAAAATAATTTCGATTACAATATAACTTTAATTTTTTTTTAAAATAATAATAAATTTCTTCTTTAACCTAGAGAATAAGTATTGCACTCATTCCTAAGAGTTTTAGTTTCAATCATTCTTAAAGCCACATATTGTTTTATTTATTAAAAAATTGACTTTATGATTGTGTTAAATTATTTATAATTAAATTTGAGTGACCCAATAAAATGATTATAATTAATAAGTGCGCAAAACTCCTATATTTTATACCACTTTTCACTTAATTATTGCTTGTAATTAATAGACATTGATGATAATATTAGATAAATCTGCATATTTTCTACATTTCAACATCCAAATACCTAAATATTATTTTAATATATTATTTGATAGAAAATGAGTACGATTATGGTTTTCCTTTTTCGACATAGAATAGACCACCCAATAATACCAGATATCATCGATAGATGTTGGATGCAGATTAGATCAAATGCAGAGGAACACCCACTAGAGCAACGATACGGTCGCCGCTGCAATAGAGCAACATAGACTTATCGTGTGCGATAGATAGAAAATAAAGAGCCAAATCTGCTAGAACAAGTTAGAGAAGAAACAGAACTAAGGAAAGTAAGCAAAGCCATGGTCAAAGTTACGAGAATTCAAGAATTCAAGAAGAGTAAAATTAGGAAATAAAATAAAGATATTGTATTTTAATATAAAGTGGTATTTTATTTCAATTAAGAACTCCTATCACTTATGGGAAGTTTTGACCTAGGCTTGACCTATATAAATCGACCTCTAGGTTTAGGAAAGACAACTCATTTCCACCGATTAGAATCTTAGCCGCCACCACCATTATCATGTTCTAAATTCTTTCATAGGATTAGGTTATTTTGTGGAGTAATTATGGAGGAAGGTTGTATCTTTATTCAAGTTTTATTAATGCAATTTCAGAATTCATAGTTTATTCACTTTGGGTATTTACTCTTTCTTGCATACAAACTCAGAAGATAAGTTGTGAGAAAAAAAATATTTTCTAGACTATGAATAGTTAGGCTAACGAAACAAGTGAATACGATCTTTGCTTTTGGATATTGACTAATCTGGCTTAGAGATAAGCCAATCAGGATTTCAACGACTAAAAGGAAATATATCATCAATTGTAATTCACCCTTGATTCACGTTAAGAGGTATCATCAAGACGTTGTCTCTTGAGAGTTCACCGCATTTGTTGTCTTATACTATCCAAGCGATCGTGACTACTGTTGTCTCTTGAGAGTTATATTCAAATAGCTTCGCCTTCTCTATGCCTTGTGCCAACATTAAGAGAGTTGTGTTCAACACAACATGGACAGAAATATGACGACCTTATAGAAGAGAATGAAAAGTTGCATTTAGAGGTGAGGGACCATGTTGCTCATTTATAGTGGTTGTCATTAAATATTTACCGCCTTTTTATTTATTTTATTAAATTATTAATAGTGTATTTAAAAATAAAACCTTAAAAAATTAAAAAGGTCCAATTTAATAAAAGATTCCATCTTAAATCACATAATAACCTATTTGCCTAAATAATAAAAACCCTAACTAATTTATTATTTTTCATGTGCGGTTAATTATTAATCGTTGGATTTCAATATGATCCAACGATCCGATTGAATAGAAAAAGCAACATTGAATGCATATGCCTCACATGTAAATATCCTAACATTGAGAAATTATATCATGGTTAAGTCTCAACACATCATCTATGAGATCAACCAGTAAAAATCATTCATCTCATCATTTTTTTCATGTCATATTTTTTTTAAGTGAATCTTCATTCATATCTATTATTAATTAATTTTAAATATAGTTTTTCAAGTAAAGATTCACTTGAAAAAAAATGATATGAAAAAATTGATAAGATGGATAATTTTTAGTGGTTGATTCCATGGACACATACTGGGACTTACCCATAATATAATTTCTCCAACGCCACATGCATTTTTTCCCAATGAAATCTACAACACGAGAAATAAGGGAGAAAATTTTGGGTTTTTTATTTGAATTTGAAAAGGGAAAAGGGAAAAAAATCTACTCATATCCGAATCAAAATTTAAATCAAATCTGCTCTAAATTATTGTTGTTGCATTGAATAAAAATCAGAAAAAAATAGCCCAAAGTTACCTAAAATTCGAATCAAATTTACTCTAAATTTACTCACTATCTGATTTTTGCTTCTCTACTATGAGAAATCTAGAAGAGTAAGAATGATCTAGTCTTTAAAAATTTGAGACAATCATCGTCTAGGATTTTCTAACGAGGGTTAACTTGGGCTCGTTTCTACAAGAGTACTCATTGTGCCTCAACACCAAATGTTCCGATAATTTCTCATTCTTGGATTCGACCAAGTTTTGATTGGGTGTGCCTTAATGTACGTTGATGAAGCAGTTCATTCCAACACGAGTATAGGTTCGGTAGGTGGTCTTATACGTGATAGTGATGGAGGGTGGATTTTGGGTTTCCACCAATTGCTAGGAGTTGTTTCGGCATTAAATGCCGAATTATGGGCAATTTATATAGGGTTTGAAGTTGCTTGAAACAATGGTTTTGAGTATGTTTGATCCAATCTGATTGTCTTGAAGCGGTTTCCATGATCTTAGATCACAATGCACGTTTGAGTTTAAACTCGCTAAAGTTGGATTACAGAGTTACAATGGATTTCACGTGAAGAAAATTCTTTGGTAAACAGAATAACAAAGCAAAGGTTAACTCCCGATATAATTTAACCACTCTTGATAAGCTTTTTCATTACCTAAAATCCCTTTTAAAAAAACACGTTCTTACTTTTACTTCTTGATTTTGATTTTTAAATTTTCTCTTTAATTCAAAAAAAAAAATGATAAAAAGGGAAAAATCATAATAGAAATTTATTTATCCCAAATTTTTTGTATTTTAGTTCTAAAAATTGTCTATATAAAGGATTGAATCCCATTGTAAAAGACAGTTTATTTTGGAGATATGATTTATTTTTGAGATTTATACAGTTTTTGTTTTGGAGAGTTACGTAGAATTTTGTGAGTCTTGAGTTTTATATTTAAATTTGAAGTTAGAATAAAACCTTAAAGTATATTTCAGACATTTATTATTTCTTTTTTTTGTATATTTTTAGTTCGAATATATATTTAAAATGAATCAACTCTCCTTTGTGTGAATTTTAAATTACCGTTGTCATAACTAATATTAATAGAACAGGGATTTTAATTAAAAAAAAACAATTCTTCTAGTTTTTTTTTTTTTAAAAAAAAAAAAGAGAATTTAAGTTGGGATTTCAAAGAAGCTTGTTTTTGGAAAAAAAAATATTGAGAACATTCTCGAAAAAATAAAAGTGGGTTACTTAAAAGAGGTTATTTTTTTCTTAAAACAAATTCAGTTATTTATATTTATTAAATTTTATTTATTTTTATTTTTGCTCACTGATCATTGAATTTTAAAATTTTTAATTTAATATTTTTTCTTTTGAATTTAGTATCGATATTAATCTTTTTTAATTTAACCAATACTATTTTTTAGTTTTAATAGTTTTTAACCTTTATAAATTTTAGTCTATACATGTTTTTTTAAGAAACTTGATTTAAATATATTGTTGACTTACTTTTGGGGGGGATAAACATTCCATAAATAAAAATGAATTCTTCTATTATTTTTTCAAAAGATTTTATATTTATTTAAATCTCGAAAATATAATTGTTTAATTTAACCGTCATGTATCCTTTGATTAGTTTTTTTTTTAGTTAAAAATACTGGTCATTAATGGTTGTTTTAATTGAATTATTAGATTAAATAAAACCGATTAGGTATTTAAATATCTTAATTAGATTTTTTTAATAAAAAGTAAAAAATATTTTTTACCTTAATTAATAAAATACACTTAATTTGCACTTTAACTAACTTAGAATAAATAAAAGTTTTAATACATAGATTATTTTATTATTTTTTTTAATTAAAAAGTAAAACTTAATTAATACGATGTTTTACCAAATGGAGGTAATAGGTTAGCGCTGGAAATGTTGACGGTGATTAAAGTTTACTTTCATGACGGTATGACCGTTAAAATAAAATTAAATTTATAAATGGATATTAATTTAAATTTTACCTAAACTTGTAAATTTTGGCATTAAAACGTTTTATAATCGACTATATACCAATTTTTGGATGTTGTGATACTAACTCTTCTCTATACGTAATCGACTCTTGAACTCGTTTTTATGTTTTTCGCAGATCAAAATTTATTATTTTAATAAAATTAAATTATTTTATTAAAATAAACAATTTTTAGGTGGTTCAATCACAATTTTAAAAGATTAATGACGACTTTATTATTTTATCTTTAAAAAAAACGTCGAACCATCTTAAAAAAAAGTTGTGATATCGAAGAAAAATATAAGACAGGGATATGAGCACGAGTATAGATGAAGAGAAGATACTCCACGAAAGTTGCCAAGATAAAAGATGAGTTAAAAAAAAACATGGAGCGTGCAAAGAATACGATGGCTGAGCAAACAGTAATATTAACAAGGAAGTTGATTGAGTTAAAAGAATTATTTGGGGATAGGTATATATAAAATTTTAAAATAAGTATAACTTATAAAATATTAAATAAATTAAGGATTAATTTATAAAGTTTTAAAAAATTAAAGATAAATATATAAATTTTAATAAGTTTAAGATAAATTTATATCCACCCTACATTATACATACACCATTTTTCACAAAACAAAACGACCGTGCTAAAAATTACTCAAGAAGTAGAAATAATCGAGAAGGTTAACGAAGGTACGTACGCAAAAATAAAATTGATTAAGAAATAAAATCACTTCTTAACGATAAAATATTTTGATTACAAGAGTTTTGCATATTTAAAATATTTTTCGTCAGAAAGTTGTCTGAATGAAAAAAAAAATTATTATTTCTAAAATTTTTGAATTTAAGTAGTTTATCTACAATAAATATCGCATATGATTATACTAAAATACTCAAAAATATTTTTTTACAAGTAAAGGATCCATATATTTTAAGGAATTGTAATTTTAGAATTCAAATTTCGGAATTTACGATGTTTGTTTTAAGTAACTATAATTTCATAATTTAAATTTTAGTGTTTGGTTCATATAATTGCATATCATCAAGGTGTTTGAATTACAATTGATTTTTTTTTTATTCTTTTGTAGTTTGTTTTACGATATTTTTTCGGTAAAATAAACTATATCTTTTAACTTAAACCCTAAACCTTAAAAACTTTAATTCCTAACCCTTAATCCCTAAACTTTAAAACATAAAACCTATAAACTCTAAACCTTAAACCCTAAACCCTTTAAACACTAAATACTAACATAAACCTTAAACCTCTTTTAAACCCTAAACCCTAAATCATAAACCTTAAAACATAAATCCTTAAAACCTTTTAAACCATAAATGCTAACATAAAACCCACGTACTAATCCTAAACCCTTTTAAACCCTAAATGCTAATAAAAACCCTAAACCCTAAACTATACCCTTTTGAACCCTAAAATTTAAACCATAAACCATAAATTTTAAACCCTAAAAATCATAAATCCTAAATATTAAACACTAAATGCTAACTTAAACCCTAAACTCTAAATACCAAAAAATAAAGAGTAATTTACACAATTTCATTCAAACACTTAAAAACGATTTTGTAATCAATTTTATGAAAAATATAATTCTATTTTTCAGAATCAATTTTACTAAAATATAAATCTTTTTTAGAATTTATTTTTTTAAAACAGTTTTTTTAGTAAAATTAACAGACCCGTAAAGAAAAATATTTTTAAAGAATTATCACAATAAGCTCTATAGGGTTTGTACTTTTTAGTTTCGTACTTTATTATATTTTGTTGCACACTTAAAATTTTATAATAACTAATACCACTTACGTAAAACATGTGTCCGTCGAGAGTGGATGTCTGTTAATTTATATAAATATTTTTAAAAGATGATATTTAATATAAGTTTTTAGCTCAAATTTCTGGCCTTTACACTCACTCCTCGCTGTTGTTCTTCAGGTTTAGTTAGATGTGGTTTACACATCTTTAAGGTACGAAAAAATTATATTCTTCCCATTAGCATAAAGTATTGTTAATGTTTTAGATTCAATAAAGGAAGGAATAGAGAAAGAATTATACTCTTCTTTTTAGATAAAAAAAAAATTCAATTATTGAGTCGTTTTAAATGGTATAAATCGTCAACCTTCTAATCGTATCTTCATTGATGTCTCTACTTTAAATTAGTGAGTTTAGGGTTTAAGGTTAGGGGTTGTAATTAAGGTTTAAAGAATTAGGAATAAGATATATTTTTTTAAAAAAAATAAAATTTAGGGTTTAAAACTTTTAAAATATTGTTTATAATGATCAATCAAGTGAAATATTATTTATTATGACATGTATCTAAAATCATTAAAATCATTAGAGGTTAGTTGAGACATAAATCGAATTTCATATCATATGAAAAATGAAAAAACCTTCACGTGGAACAAGGCAGGTGGATACAATAAATATTGAATAACATGTGGCAGCTTGTAGTTGCCAATTGCATTGATTGCTTCATTCAACTTTTGGCTATAAAACCCTCCAACCCTCAAGCCCTAACCACACAACAATCAACCATTTAGTATTACGACTCACAACCACTTTACTTACAAGTTCTACACAATCTTGTTGTAATTATTCAAAATGGCTAGTTCTATGTCCATTAAGGTTGCATGTGTGGTGGTGGTGTGCTTGGTTGTGAGTGCACCACTAACTCAAGGAGCCATAAGTTGCGGTCAAGTCTCATCCTCCCTCGCACCCTGCATTCCCTACCTGAAAAGCGGTGGTAATGTTCCTCCAAGTTGCTGCAGTGGGATCAAATCCCTTAACGCCGCCGCCCAAACAACACCCGACCGCCAAGCAGCATGCAACTGTATCAAAAATGCAGCTGCCAGCATGAATGGCATCAACTATAGCCTTGCCAGTGGACTCCCAAGTAAGTGTGGCGTTAGCATCCCTTATCAGATCAGCCCCAGCACTGATTGCAAAAGGTATGGAACTAATATTTAGTGACTGCATTGGTTATGTTTATCAATTTATTAACTGATGAATGTTTGTTGTTGCATTTGCAGTGTCAAGTGAAAGTTTAGGCATGGAAGTTGGTCTGCTATTGGAAGGCAAAATAATGATATCTTAGCTATAGAATAAAAATGGATGTTAAAAATCCATAGTGTTACTTACGGGTGTAAACGAGTTAAGTCGAGCTTGAGTGACTCGTCGAGCTTTAGTAGTGTTAATAACTTATGATCTGTCTTGTTTCATGTAGGTATTAGTAGTCTTAATCGCAGTCAAAGTTATCCTGTTGGATGTAAGTTATTCGTTGTGTACTGTATCGCTTTATGCGACTATATAAATCCACTATTATTATTAATAATATATTTGTTTCTTCTAGATAAATATTATTTGTATACGTTTCAGGTTCTTCCCTTTCTTTCAAGCATTTTATATAATTATAAAAGAAATTGTAAGTGTAAAAGTGAATTGAAGTCGAACCGAATGTATAAAATTATAATTTAAATTGTTTTTTATATAGAATTAAATAAAAAAATCTAAGTTTTTAAATAATCCTTGTTTATTGAAGAAAATTATTAACATAAACTTAGTAGTTTTTTTTTAAATCAGTTACAATAATCATAATAGTATCTGTTTTAGAGTATACTCTAAACTATTAGACATTAATTATTTAATCACCGTACTACAACACTGATGCTCGAATTTATGACCTTTAAAAATAATAATCGTTCTTTTTTAATCACTGAAATAAGATAATTCGAGTTAAACCTAGTAGCCTTCCCTCGTTGAGAGAAGAGGTGTTTGAGGACAAAAATATAAAGGGAAATCAATACAAGTTAGGTGAAAGGTGTTTTGTTTATTTGAGATGTTTGTAGCATAGAATCCTCAGATCCATAAAATGGAATCATTTGTAAACTAAAATCATTTAATGGCTTTATGACTCGATTCATTTTCACAGCTAAAAAATATTAAATAAGTCTAATTGATCATATTATTTATAATTTTATTTAATAATAATTTTTTTATTTTAAAACTGAATTTTTATTTTTTTTTTTCTTTTCCTAAGTGAATTTTCACTTTTTATATCATTAAATGGATGAATCTCATTAAATTTGATAATAAATAACATGATGAGTCGATATATAGTTTCTCCTATTCAACAGTTTCAAAGTTTAAATCTCAACATCCGTAATAAAATTTAATTATTTTATATTTATATTTAGGTTTAATAAACAAAAATATGTAATTTATTTTTTATTCATATAAGTATTTTAAGCTCAAATAAATATAACGTTAACATTTATATTATTTTAAGTATCTGGCCATTAACATCTACTTAAAAACTTCATTTAATTAACTAAAACATGACATGTGATTTTTATTTTATATTTCTTGTAATTTAGATTTTAGAATAGGATTAACTAATAAAATGATCACTTATATTTCTCTCAGTGTATAGTTGGTCGCTGATTTTAAAAAATGATTAGTAAGGTCATTTATATTTTCGGGGTATAAACTTTTGATCAGTTAGTTGTTTGTTGTTGTTAAACCTTAATGGGAGATAATCTGACATAATAAAAAGGATAAATTACTTAAATAGTTCTTAAACTATTAATTTAATCCTATTTTAATCATTGAAATAAAAATAATGTATAATTACATATTTTCTCCTCCACATTTACAATTTTGAAAATCGATAATCATGTACCGAGGGAAACATAAGTGATCATTCTAATAGTTAACCTTTAAAAAATAAATTTCTCAAAATTCACAAAATAACCTCAAAATCTTTAAGTCCCCAAATCCAACCACTATCATAACATTAATTACACAATAGATATCAAAATGAAGCATCTTTCTCTCGTTGCAAAGACTCGCACATCGTTCATCATCTAATTGGCAATCGTTTGCACCCCCATTATTTCTTTTTTCCTCTTCTCATTATTCGATTTTGTTTCGGTGTTAGACATGCTAATTATCGACTTTCAACTTCAAAAAGATAAAAAAAATAATCACAAAGGTCTGGCAATGAGTAGTGGTGAGGACGTTGTTAATCTTTGGCAACAACAACCGCAAGAATTGGGATTTGAATCTCAAGCAATTGGGGACTAATTTGGTTATATTTTTAGAATTTTAGGATATTTTTAAAATTTTTGAATATTTTAAAATAAAATATACCACATACCATGTTTTTATTAACTAACGAGTTTTTAAAACAACAGTTAAGGCACCTAAAATAGTACCGTAAAAACACTAGGCAACTACCTTGGTCCAAATATATTTATGGACTTATCCAGAAAAAAAGTAGTTTGAGAATTTTTTCTTATTAAGCCTTATTTTTAATCAATATAATCATAGTTTCAGATATGCAGAGTTCTACCAGTCACTAATATTACATTTTACAGAAGGGAGAATAAAAGCATTAGATGAATATTTCCTATCTAAACAGTGATTACCATGTCTCGTCCATTACAAGTCCCTCCAATCGACTCACCAAATCATTTGCTGAATAAATCTGCAGTCTCATTTCTCTGTTTTCCAATCTTAAAGCCTCGATTTCTTTCCTCAATTCCGTATTTTCTTTCCTCAACTGGGTATTTTCAACTTCCAATGCCTGATTTCTCTTCATTGATTCAACTTCCTGCTGAATACATTATAAATCCATGCCATTTTAAGTAATTCCGAAGAAAAAACCAAAAATATATTAAAGTTGCATATTGCTGGAAAACTTACATTGCAACTTGCAAATTTATCCGAGTTGTGGCACTGTGATGGTGGCTCCACGCATTCCGTACCTAATCCGGAAATGCATGGTATTGATGAAAATTCCATGGCCTGATCTCCTAGCGGTTCTGGTAAATGTTGTTGTGTTGACTGATTCAAAGTAACCTCTTGCCTATTTTGTACTTCTACTTTACCGGTACAACTACTCGTCTCCCCCGATTCTAGATGAAGTCCAACAACCTTTAACATGTAATAAGTTTGATTCAGTAAATGTTCAAGAGCACAACTAAGCAAGGAGATAATAGCTTACTCACGTTAGATAACTCTGAATCACGTGCAATTGATGGAAACTCCATGGACTCTGTTTCCACTTCTGGTATATGTTGCGGTGGTGTTGATTGCTTCAAATGGATTTCTTGTCCCTTTTGTAGTTGTACTTCACAGGTATTAGTCACATCTGATTCTAGGTGAAGAAGACCAACAACCTTTAACAGTAAAGAACTACATGATCAACTAATTGTCTGATTGTTGAAGCACGATTAAGCAAGAAACTCACACCAATAAGTGAACTTTACTATTTATAGAAAGAGGTAAAACTCACCTTGCTAGTCAAATTCTCTGACTTCTGGCACTCTGGTGATGTCTCCACAGAGTCCTTGTGTAGTACTGAAACCCCTGAAGTTGATGGAAACCCCATTGTTTGCACTCCAGGTTTATTTTGCGACACTGTTGACTTCTTAAAATCACGTTCCACTGGTTCTACATCAAGTCCACTAACCTTTAACAGTAACAAGAATATTAGAGCTTGAAATTTGAGTATTCAATAAACGATTATTTAATCAAGGAACTCACACCAATAATTGAACCGTGGTCTGAGGAGTTGTCTATACTGGAACTCTCAACCTCCAATAACTCATTGATAACATCAAACTGTAACTCTTCAGCAGTTGGTTGAAGATTCCATGTTATCTGTGTACAGATTTAAATTAGCATACAAATGTTAGAAAAAAACATAAAATATATTCATAATTAACATTTGCACCTGACAATCCTGCAGTTCCCTAAATTTTGCAGCGAACCATTGTCTCTGATGGGACTTGCTATTTTCCCATCGGCATGCACGGGGAAAAATCGACCGGCACTTTATCAAGTCTGGTCGGGCCAGGTCAATGTGCTCATAACACCATACCTTTTGCAATAACATAACAAGGAGAGTATAAATCAAGGATAGCTTACATAAAGTGAAATCCTTCATGATCTCAAATCTAGAACTACTCCCAAACCCTGTATTGTTTTTCCTCTAAATCGAGGAAGAAATGGGAGGGAAAAGGGAGTTTGAATTGACTGGCTTCTTTAAGAATCAAGAATTAAAAAAAAAATGTTTACGACTTATTAGCCTCTGAAGCTTACTTGAAGAAGTATAAGACAACCTCCAACATATTGCACATTTGACTCTTTTCTTTTGTTCAACCACATAAACAAGTCCTCTAGAACAGCTGCACCCCATGCAAAGCGACCAATATCATCCACATTTTTCAGAAATTCAAGATAACGAGAATCCACTTTTCCATTTGCATTAGGAAAAAGAATAGTGCCAAATGTGAAGAGTATGAATGTCCTAACAAAGTCTTCGTTAACTAGTTTTCCAAGGGAATCGAGTCTACTTTCAAGTGATGCAACTGTGATCTTCCTCTTCCATAACGCAGCTCCATAATACGTTTCAAGATCAGAAAAGGCTTGATCCTCCCTAAGCAGTATAGGTTCACCAACCACACGAATCCCCAATATTAAGGCAGCATCCATATGAGTAATTTTGACAATACCAGGAAGCAACAGAAAACCACATTCCTCGGAGTTCCATCTCTCCATCAATTCTGCCAGCAAACTCTTGCTCAGCATTTGGTTCGGTATAGAAAGCAAATTGCCAAAACCAACTTTCTTTATCGCATTTCTTTGATCATCGGTGAGTTTCTCCACCCGCTTAACAAATGACGATAAGGAAAATCTTGTACTAAAACTTCCAGTCTGTATATATATGGACAAGCAAACCCTTAATTATGCATAATTCCATTCCGTATCAACAGGGGGGAGAACACTAGGGGGAGTAAAACATAAAAGCTTCATTTAAATTCTCGTTCATTTAATTGGTGCTGTAATTTCAATTTCTGCACAAGCTTTTCATAATTGGCCTAATAATAAGTTAAACACAGCTAACATTACGATAATACGCAGATACAAAACAAAAAAAAGCAGTTAAGCTATGCAATTTTCCTCTACCTCTAAGCCAAACAACACTAAACGAAGAATTCTTTCTTTTACATCTTTCAAAATTAAGAATCTGAGCCATTAATTTCCTAGCATAATCTTCTAAGATATAATTAACAGTAACATGAGCTGATGCGCAGATTTCCAGGAAAACTAAAACGGGTAGAGTATGTTTTTATGGAAAATGGAAGTACCGGTTTTGAATCGAGGCGTTCTTCAACTCCTAATCCTAACCCCATGGAAGATCTCCTCGTGGCTCTCCTCATTGTGTATCGTTTCCTTCCTTTTCGGGAAAATGACTTGTTTTTGAAAACCCTAGAGATAATAGATATCCACTGTGTCAGTGAAGCTTACCAGAGAAGCTTGACAAAATTGGCGCGAAACATCCAAATTTGGGGGCGCGTCAGTACACGCGTATAGTCTTACAAATTCCACGCTGTCATTTTTGTTTACATTTAAATTCCACTTACATTTTTAACGCTATTAAAATTTAAATGTTATAAAAAAAAACTTACAAGAATTATCAATAAAATCTATTGTTTATAAAATCCAATTTTATATTTATCTAAAATTTTATTTTATATAAAAATATTTAAATTTAATTTAGTTAAAATATTTAAATTAATCAATTTATTCAAAAACTATTTGAATTAGAATATGTGGTTTGAATGTTTTTAAAAGTTTATCAATTAAAATCGTTAATTTATATATTTAGTAAATAAATAATTATAATACTAGATTTAAGTTAGAGTATTATACATAAAAGTCATAAAGAATATATTGTTTTTAATAATTACAAAAAAAATCTTTAAATAATTAATAAAAATAAAAAAATAATTTCATAAATAAAAATCTAATATATATATGTATATATAAATTTAATAATTAATAAAATTATAATTTAAAAAATAAATTTATAAATAAAAAATTAATATATTCATCTTTCAAATATGTTGAGTAATATTATATTAAAAAATTATTTTCATAATCTAATTAATATTAATAAAAAAAATATTGATTGTCAATAAATTATTTAAACCTATATAAAATATAATCATATCCTTATATGTCATTTTGTTTATTTAAATAATCCTACAGTTATTAATTATCAATTAATTTTATTAAATAATTTTATATAATTTATTATTCTACTAATGTAATTTATTATCAATTAATTTAATATTATACCACTATCGATCAGAATATCACATTGGACATACGACCCAAAACCCGTATCATAAATGTAGCTTCAAAAGACCAATTAACAAGTCCAAAACCAAATCAAGTAAATCAATGTAAAGTCAAATGAATCCAAAAGTAAAGGATATACAAACATTACAAACCATTTAAAACATTCAACTCGATCAAAATTAAAATAAGAGTTACAAATACATATAGGGTCTTACAAGTACATGGCCCATTACATCTAGTAATATACTCTAACACAAAGTCGATGTTGAAACCAACCACGATGGTGCTCGTTTGGTCTGTGCTATCACCTAGATACTTGTGCATGAAAGCACATTACAAACGTTGAGTTACGAAAGCTCGGTGATTACTCCACCAATCGAATCATATCTCACATATCATAAATAAAGAAATGCTACATAAATAATGTCATGGCATGATAACAATGATTTTATCATATCCGCCTAAACACATGATAACATACATGTATATTTTAGCATACAGTATATATATATATATATAAAGATAAGTACAGATAGCATCTCATATATCATAATAGTATAGGTAGTGAGACCCGTGTCCACTAAATATTGGGATCCTACACTACGAGAAGAGCCCGCGTCCATTAAGCATCGAGATCCCATACTCTAGGGATGACATCGAGATCCTACATACAAGCTTGAAATGGTCCATCAAGCATATTCAAACGAGGCTCGCGTTCACTAAGCATCAGGATCCTCTATTCGGTATATCTTCGAGTGTTGCAATACTTATTTATATATATATATATATATAAGATATCTAGATCCCATCACATAATATCCATACAATAGGCAACTCACCAGCACATAACAAAGTTCCTAAAGTCCACACAGCACATATATAAACTATCAATAACCTATGGGTTGCTATCACCCTTTATTCACCCATCATTTACCGAGTAGTTAGACAATTATCTTATAAACGGGGTTAATTTACCGAGTTCTCAATTTTGGTAATTTATTTTGCATCTTAAGAGACCCTTAGGACCCTTTACCCCGAATTGTAGAACTTTTGAACTCAAACTCTAACTTTTGGACAAATTGCCTAGCGAGTATCAGTACACTTATGTGGGGTATCAATATCCCCCGGTATTGATACGCCCCCAATTCATACAAATACACCAAGCTAAATAGCTTCAAACAACCCAAAAATAACTACCCATACCGACATAGTTAGCCCCCGTACCGGTATCGATCTAAGACTGTATCGATACACCTATATGGCGTCCTGATACACCTATGCATTAAAACCCAATGTAATAGTGGTATCGATATGCCCTTGCATACCGATATCAAAAAACGTATCTAATATTTGAAATTTACAATGAGTATCAGTACACGTGCTCCCGTACAAATATACCCCTTATATTTTACCCCCATAATTGCTCTAGCGTACCAATACAAAGCTACTCGGTATTAGTACCCTTACACGAAAGTCTAAATTAGGGAATCAATAAAATTCCTAAGTCAACCCATGTGATTGATCCTCAAAACGTTTCTACAAGTTATTGAGGTAGTTTATGGTGTGTTCCTACCCAAATTACATCAATTCATCCATTCAAATCAATATTGTCATTAAAGTCCTTAAGATACTATAGTAATTAAGAAATTAACCATGCATGAATCATGCCTAATTTTATGAGATGTATGATGATAAGGAGTTAGTAGAGCATCAACCTCATGTTACAACAACCAAAAACGTAACTCTAACCCAGCCTAGACCTTCTCTTTCCCAAGAGCTCTTGAAGGTTCTTCAAATTCTTTTTCTTGTTTTATAGATCACAAGCAGCTCTACAACTTCTTGTTTAACTCAAAAATGATATTCCCAATAGAAAAATCAAAGTTTACTCTTTGATCTTGAAGTTTGGGTAATAGAGGAATGAAGAAAAAAAAGTAGAAAAAAATGATTATAGGTGATCTTAGCCTACAAAAATCTGTAGATAAGTTAAACCCTCTCTCCTATTTTTTTTTTCCTACATTCTAAAATTACCAAACTACCCTCTCAAAAACCCCTTAGGCCCTAAAACAACTCAAGCTCAAAAGACTAAAGCCCAACAAAGGCCCAAACATCGAAGCCCAATGTTTTGGGTTAACTCGACACTCAGATTCAAAATTCGGGTCATGACAAATATTTTATTAACTAATAATTATCCGCTAATTATAAAAATAAACAATATAATTATTTTAATAACTATTTCAAAACAAAAAAACAATAACCCATATCGCGAGGTAAAAGTGATTAAATAAGCTTTTATAATTATTTTAGTTTTTTTTTTAAATTCAACTTAAACCCATTAAACCTAAACTTTTTTCATTTCTATTATAAGTTTTGGGTCAATTACCTAAATTCATTTATATTTTATTTTAATAATCACAGGACGATTATAATGTAAAATATGTATATATATATTTGAACTCTTTAACAATACATACATATCTTATAAATAAAATAATCTGCATTTAGGTCTTTTTAGGATAATTTTGAACCCATTTATGGTTAAAGTACGTTAACCTTACCCCTACACTTCACCCTTATTTAAAGTATATTTATTAAGTTAAATAAATGATTATAAATAAAAATATTTTTATTTATTAAAAAAAATAATTTAAAATCGTGATTTTTTAAATTTTTTATGTCAACAAGCAAGTTTATTTATTAGTTTATTTATAAATACACTGTATATTAGAATAAAAGATTAAAACAAGATTTTTGTAAACAATTCCAAGAATACTTATAAAAGTCAAGAACTTTCACTCACTCGTTAAAACAAGATATCAAAATTGAAATTCATATAAGAAATAGAAACAACTTGTTCACAATGGATTTTATAATTTTGAAAATATTTAAAGCGATTCATTGCTCTTGTAAAATTGGGTTCATTAAAATAATGTTGAAAAATATATGACAAATTGAGTTTAGTAGCATTGTTATCGTATGTGGGATTTCAATCTCTTTTCGAGATTTTTTCTTAAGATCCATTAAAAACATGAAATCAAACTATATCTCGACTCGGATGTCACATCGGACTTCGATCCAAAACTTGTATTTTAAAATTTTCGTTTCAAAAGCTCAAATGACAAATTCAAGTCCAATTTCATAATAAGTTCTTAAATTTCAAACCATGATAAAGTCAATAAAGCCTTATATGAGTCCCAAATCGCCTACCCGTACCGATACAACCCAGCCCCATATCGATATCGATTTGAACTAGTATCGATACGTTGATATGGCGTATCGATATGCCTGTCCAATATTAAACCTATGCAATAGTGGTATTGATACTCTCTTGCGTACCGATACTGAAAACGTTTATAGAATTTGAAGTAAGCAAGAAGTATCGATACACGGGGTTTGCATACCGATACACCTGCTATCTAAGCCCTTATTTCTTTTTTAAGGTACCGATACGCTACCAACACGTATCGGTACGCCTACACGAAAATGCAGGTCTAGACCTAAAATTTGCTAATAACACTACCCAAACCTTTTCTATTGATTTCCAAACCATTTCTACATGTTATTGGACAAGTTTAAGGGTAATTAGTTTTATGCCATCAAACAAACCAATCCAATTTTCACGTTAAAGGTCCCTAAGCTATCATACCAAGTCAAACATGATGATTACTAATAATGCAGCCTAATTTCATGAGATGTATGATACAATAGGAGTTACAGGGGTACCAACCTCAAGCAAAACGAGTTGTAATCTAAGATTCTAACTCCCTTAAGCTTTATCCTTGCCAAGCTTATTATAGGATTCCCTAACTTTTCTCTCTAAAAGAAGAGGTTAAAACCAACAATTAGACATTGCTAGAGACGTTTTTAGAAGCTAAAAACATCAAGGAAACAGATAAAGAACCCTTTAACACCCTTCTCCCGCTCCTGCTTCTTTAAGCATTCAACACCAACCTCCACCAAAACACACCATTTTTACATTGACTTATAGATCTCCCAAGGCTTTATAACTTACCCTCAAGCTAAAAAACGAGATTCTCAAGCTAACACCATAAATATTTCAACTTTAACTCAAAATTTTCTCTTGAGAGTGGGCTGAAGGAGATGAAAGAAAAGGGAGGGTTGATTTCACCTAATAAGACATAATTATTATTTTGGTAAAAGTTTTTATTTTGGATGGTGTGATGGCATAACCAGCTGTGTCGGTGTATCCAGCTATAGGTTTGTTATTTCATACAAAAAAAACTGAAAAAAAATAATCTCTCTCTTTCAATGAAATATTCACCATTGTTCTACAAATGTCTATCATTACCACACTATTAACATGGTATCAATCCCCGGGACGCTGCCACTTTGAGCTCTTTTGCTTCTTTTTCTTCAGTCTTCTCTTGCTTCAGTTTTTTGCCTTGGGCTTACCTCCGAAGTCCACCTTACCTCTTTCTGGGAACGATGAATCAGGCGCAACTCTCATGAAGGTTAATAAATCCTTCACGAACAAGAGAGTCAATATCGTAATCGATGAATCCAACTTTCTCCTGTGGAAGCAGTAAATCTTGCTCATTTTTAGGAGTCATCGACTTGAAAAACTCCTCACTGGCGTGCTTAAACCACCTCCGGCCACCGTTCGTGATGAGACTGGAGCTGTTGTTGCTAATGCTGAATATGAAGACTTTGTTGCTCAAGACAGTGCGTTAGCTTAGTGGTTACTCTCCACGACTAACATCAATCTTTTATCTTAATTTGTTGGAGCTGAAACAACTACTAAGATCTAGACAATGGTCCTTCAATTCTTTGCCACTCAATCGAAGACCACTATCATGAGCCTACACTATCGTTTACGCTCGTTGAAGAAGGGGATCTATCGATGAGAGCTTTTATCTCCCAGATGAAGGAAGTTTGTGATGCCCTTGCCTCCTATGGAAGTCTAGTTTCTGATCTGGAAAAAATTGCCACGATCCTTAATGGATTAACCATGGAATATCAACCTTTTGTTGCCATTATTACTGCAAGAAAGGAATCCTATACTATTGAGTCTGCAACTTCTATGTTGATTAATGCTAAAACTCAACTAAATAGTTTTGTCAATTATGCCAATTTTTTCCCAAGTCTTAATATTGTTCAGGCAAATGAAGGTCCTCTAGTCATCACATCCAGGCCATTTTGACCTCTTGTGGTGTCTCGTGGAAGAGAAAAGCTTGGAATAACTCGGCTTCAATGTCAACTTTGTGGTAAAATTGACCATCTCGTCAATCGTTGTTGGTATAGATTCGATGAAACATTTTTTGATGTTAGTGCTCTTAATTTTGAATCTCCCCAAGGGAAGCCATGTAATGCTGTTGTGAATATGACTACTCTTGAAATTGATTCCATGGATCGTGGAGTTCAATTTGTAGGGGTGTCTACTTCTGGTCAAGGAATGCAAGCTTATGTTGTTGCTCTCAACAATAATCAATGGTTTTTTGACTCTGGGGCTACTCATCACATCACCCCAAAGGCATGATTACTCAACGAAGGTGTTGATTAATCTGGACCAGGTAAACTTCTTGTTGGGGATGGCATGGGTCTTCCTATTCATAGTGTTGGTCAGCATACTCTAGCATCACATACTTGCATGCTTCAGTTAAATTATTTACTCCATGCTTCTCATGTTACTAAGAATTTTTTCTCCGTTTCTAAGCTTGCTAGAGATAAAAAGGTTTTCTTAGAGTTTCATGCTCACTCGTGCTCGGTTTGTGATGAAGCCACTAAAGCTGTCTTGCTTAAAGGGCATGAAGTTGATGGTCTCTATAGCTTTTATAATTTTGTTAATGTTGCTTTTGATTTTAACAAGAATACACCATTACAGCCTTAGGAGAATATTGCTTTTAAGCCTCTTGACTTGTATGACCTTTGGCACCGTAAGTTAGGTCATCCCTCTCAAGATACTTTATCTCTGGTTTGTAAACACTATGATATATAGCTTACTGGTCTAAGGAATAAAAATGAACAAGTTTGTATGGCATGTAAGTTGGGTAAAAGTCACAGGTTGCCCTTTTATCCTTCCACCACACGATATGTTACTCTCTTTCAACTAATATATACTGATCTTTGGGGACCTTCCCATGTCACTTCCCGAGGCTTTCGTTATTATGTGGCTTTCTTCGATGCTTTTACTCGACACACTTGGATATATTTACTTAAATCTAAGTCTCAGACTGTTGCAACATTTCAGTCTTTTTAGAAGCTCATTCATAATCAGTTTAATGCCAACATACGAGAAGTCTAGAGTGATTGGGGTGGAGAATTTCAATCTCTAGCCACATTTTTGCTTCAAGAGGGTATAGTTCATAGGATAACTTTTCCCCATACATCACAAAAAAAGGGGTCGTTGAACGTAAGCACATCATGTTATTGAACTTGCTTTAACATTATTGGCTCAGGCTTCTATGCCCTTGCATTATTGGTCATATGCTGTCACTACAACTGTTTACCTAATTAATCACTTACCTACAAAGGTTTTAGAAGGCTTGTCACCATTTGAGAAATTGTTTGGGAGATCTCCAGATTACAAGTTTCTGAAGGTTTTCGGGTGTAGATGCTACCCTCATTTGAGACCCTTTCTGACTCACAAGCTAGAGTTTCGCTCTTCACCTTCTACGTTTCTAGGATATGGCCCATTGCACAAAGGTTACTGTTTGGCATCAGATGAAAAGGTTTATATATCCATAAATAGTCTTTGATGAATCTATTTTTCATTTGCAGACAAACCATGTCATTCTTCACATTCTCCTCAATCTCCACTTGATTCTGGTGTCACTAGTTCGATCCCTCTCGTATCAGATCTTTCTTCTGGCAAGAAACCTTCACCTTCTCCTATCGTAGAAAAGGATTCTCAAGAAGTTGGTCTCCATCCTCCTGATCCTTTCATGGTACCTCCTATTCCACCACATGATGCGCCTTCACATTCGAATGTTTCAGCATATGGTAATGACCATAATAATGGACCAGTACCTTCTGAAGATGTTACTGATGTTGTTCCTCATGTAACTGAGAACTTCCATGCAATTGAGTCTGAAGGGATACCAGGAGTTAGAGAAGAAGATTTACCCACTACTAGTAGCACTCATGGAGATCATTGTCCTGAGCCTAAAGCTGAGGGTGTATGTTCAACTGAGATCGATACCACACATCATACTCAGGGTCCATAACTTAACTATCATCCTATGATGACCAGAAGTAAATTGGGTATTCACAAACCCAAAATTTACTATTATTTGATGTTGGAAGGTGATTTTCCACAATCCATCATTAATGCCCTTCAATGTCCTCAATGGAAGGTTGTTGTTCTAGAAGAATTTGAAGCTTTTCAAAGAAATGCAACCTGGGACCTAGTACCTTTACCTCCAGAGAGAAGCATGATTGGCTGGAAATGGTTATTCAAGATTAAAAGGAATGTTTATGGGAGTGTGTCTAGGCGTAAAGCTAGACTCGTAGTTAAAGGCTTTTTTTTTTCAGATTTCAGGACGAGATTTTCTTGAAACCTTTAGCCCTGTTGTGAAATTTTCAATTGTTAATGTTATCTTATCCCTTGCATTTGAGAATAAATAGAGAATCAGGCAGGTTGATGTCAATAATGCCTTCCTGAATGGTGATCTTGAGGAAGAAGTGTATATGGATCAACCTAGTGAATTTGAACAACATGCTACTGATGGCAGTAAGCTTGTGTGCAAGCTAAAAAAGGCACTATACGGTCTGATGACATTATTGATAATTGAAATAGTATTTGAACAACATGCTACTGATGGCAGTAAGCTTGTGTGCAAGCTAAAAAAGGCACTATACGGTCTGATACAAGCCCCTCGAAATTGGTACTCTAAACTAAAGAATTATTTGGTTGAAATAGGTTTTCACAGAGCTGCAGCCGACTCCTCCTTATTCATTCAACTTAAAGGTATCACCTACACTTATGTACTTGTCTATGTAGATGACATAGTCATCATAGGAGGCTCAAATGGTGAAATTAATGATGTTGTTAGAAACTTAAGTAACAAGTTTACTCTAAAAGACATGGGGTAATTGAGTTATTTGTTAGGCATTGAAGTTAAAAAATGCAATGGTTGCTCATTCTTAAGTTAGAAAAAGTATATTTTGAAACTATTGGCAAGGGCAAAGATGGATAAGGCCAAAGGAGCATCCACTCCCTCCTTAATATCTGTGAAGTTAAGTAAAGATGCAGATAGTCTCATAGATGATGCTTTAGGGTATAGGATCATAGTTGGTGCTTTGTTGTATCTTTGTCATACCAAACCCGATATTAGCTTTTCTGTTAATAAGGTAGCTCAGTTCATGCATGCTCCCTGTGAAGGTCATTTGGAAGCTGTCAAAAGGATACTTAGATATCTCAATGGCACACTTTATCATGGTTTGGTTTTTCAATCTGGGAATAAAAAGCCCAACTTAGTTGCTTTTGTTGATGCCGATTGGGGAAGTAATGTTGATGACAGGAGGTCAACATCTGGAGGTTGCGTCTATTTAGGGAGTAACCTTGTAACTTGGAGCTCAAAGAAGCAAAAGAGTGTGTCTAGATCAATAATGAAAGCTGAATATAAGAGCATTGCTAACATTGTTTCAAAAATTATATGGTTACAGGAATTGTTAACTAAAATGGTAATAGCACGGGAGGTAGTTCCAGTTGTTTGGAGTGAAAGCACGTGTGTTGTCTCTATGAGCATGAATCCTGTGTATCATGCAAAAACAAAACACATAGATCTTGATATGCATTTTGTTCAAGAAAATGTCTTAGAAAAGAGAGTGTTGATCAACTATGTTCCTACTACACATCAAGTTGCTGATGGATTCACAAAGTCTTTTTCAACTGCATATTTTACTGAGTTTAGACAAAAACTCAGTGTGGTTTCATTTGAGGAAGCTTGCACAACAGCTCGGGAATAAGAAAAGTAAGGTGAATAATAAGACATAATTATTATTATGGTAAAAGTTGTTATTTTGGATAGTGTGCTGGCATAATCAGCTGTGCTGGTGTATCCAAATATAGGTTTGTTATTCCATGCAAAAAAAAAACAGGACTTGTATAAATAATCTCCCTCTTCCAATGAAATATTCACTATTGTTCTCAAATCTCTATCATTACCACATTGTTAACATCACCCTTCTATTTTTATACAAAGAACCATTAAACCCCCAACCCTTCTTTGTCCTCCATTTGTGATTTTATCAAAAAGTTCTCTCTTAAAAAACCCTAGGCCCAACACACTCTATCCGAAACCCAACTAACATTCCAACAATCAAACACGAGGCTCAAACGAGGCCCAAACATCGAAGCACAACACTTTGGGTTAACCTGATACTCGGATCCAAAATATGGTTCGTTACATAAATAAACTGAATGCGAAAATGTACCTGAATTAATCGTTTGATCTTTCAAGAATATAGGGTTTTTCTTGGCGTAAAACTCTTTGACGAGAAATGAGTGAAAAACAAGATAACCTAATTCTTGGGGATCATAACCCCTTTATATAGTTAATTTAATAATAAACTATTATTATTTATAATTATACCCTTCATCATATTATAAATACATCTTATGGTATCTACACTTTTATTTCCATGACACTTTAATACCTATGACATGTCTAACATAATTGTTCACTTAATTTTGTATCATATTTTATAATAACATCATACATTTTACATATGTGCCCACAATTGAAGATTTTAATCCAATATGTATAACTCAAATAAATTTAGAAGTGGTTTATATAGAATAGGATCAGTGTGGGTTTTGGACAAGCACAATAGGAGTGACCGTATAAGGCCCTTAAAAAAGTATGTCCCAAAATTTTGATAAACTAAATTTATTAGATAATGTTAATCTCGAAATTCATTATAAAATTTTTGAAAATGCTCTTAAGAAAGATGAGCTATAATTGTTAAAACGTTATAATTATTTTCTAAATATAACAATTGATTATGGAATCTTATTGATTATTCCTACTACTATTGCTTTTGTAGAACTAGGGAGGTTCTGGACATGCACAATAGAAACGATTGTATAGGGCCTTTAAAAAGATATTTGCTTTTAAGGGCCGCATTTTTATAATTAATGAGGTTATAAACAATTATTTATAAGAGTCATATTTTAATAAATTGCACAAGGCCTCCAAAATGTTTGAACTGCCCCTGAATATGATTTATTTGTATAACTTCAACTAGTGTTAATTTTAAGAGCATGTGATACTTTAGTACAAATTCCTAGAGCTTATAACTTATAAACGACTTCTATTACCATGTAGTTCCTTATAAGTTAGCCATAACCTTTGCACTCATCTCATTCCATTGCCCTTGATAAAAGATTTATTTTTGAAAAGTTGGATTGAGTGCATTGTTGGGTTGCTCCATGAGAAATTTGGATTTTTTTTCCATGTTGGACATTGTATTTCTATTATAGTTTTCAACATACAAGCTTGATTCTAGATTCTGTGAACATTCAAAAAAATATTGGTTATTACCACATAATTCACAAAAAAAAATGTATTACCTTGGCCTATGGAATGTTGCTTGGCTTTTGCAGATCTTTGACCATGTTAGTTAGAGTTGATAATTGGACCAAAATAGAATCTAAGGTGTCCAAACTTGTCACTCCTCATCGAACTACTTTTCTTCTTGTTGTAGGATGTTGATAGTCATTCTTGGCAAGTCTATTCAGAATCTCCAAACTTTCATGGGGTGGTCTGTCGAGAACTATACCATTTACCGAAACATCAAGTATCATTCTTGTAGTTGTGTTTATAGAGTTGTAGAATATTGATACTTGAATTAATTCAAACCATCATAGGACATTTGTGATACATTCTCTATATCTTTCTCAAGCTTCTTACATGAATTCATCATCTTTTTGCCTGAAAGAAATAATATCATTGCGTAATTTGTTAGTCATATTAGTAAAATTGAAACGGTTAAAAAATTTCGGCACAAAACTATTCAAGATTAAAGCGAGCCAGGTGATAGGTTGTTTGTTCATTATTTCCCCTATCCTCAATGAATAGGGGGAAGTTTAAGTTTGAGGGTATCAAAAGATACTCCTGTTAATTTGAATGAATTAAATATATCTAGAATGACTTGAGATGTTGTGGTGTATCATTATTGGTCGATCTACTGCATTGCCCAAGTGTGTTTATCATGTTGAACATTAGTGGTTTTAGTTCAAAGTGCTTAGCTTAAATTTCATGCATGACAACTACTGAAGTGAGTCCTCAATGACTCTCAACTTGTTTCTCGATGAGTGAATCACTCATCGTCAATCCCATACCTATCGTTGGACACCATCTCTGCCTTCTTATTTGAATTCGTCCAAAATCATCATGAACAAATATAATCGTATCATTATACGTTTGTTTATTTGTTCAAACAACACACACAAAAAACTATTTACAAAATAAAGAAAATTAACTATTAATTAATTTTAACTAATACTTGTACAATCAATTAGATGCAGTCAACTAATCAAACCAACTAACATAATCCCCCATAAATTATCGGTTAATATAATTCATTATAACTTTTAACTGTGTGATAATTGTCGAACTGTAATATATAAAACTCCATTCATTTGATTCCATCCTGAGGACAACTTTAATACACTTTTGGAGTTAGGAGATATTTTGTAGGCAAAAGGATGATTTCCATACACGTAGTTATCTACCCATAGTGATATCAAAAGTCGCAAGTAAACAAATCATAAAATGGCAGCAAAGCCTCCCACTTCCCACTATACATGAAGCAGCATCTTCCTCATTTCCGAGCCCTGTGTCATTGGCTTAGACCACGCTGGAACTACTAGGTTTAGGTAGGCAAACCTGCCACAATTATTTCCTTACTTTAACTCTCCATCTTCCACTTGTATCTCTTCAAAACCTGCCTCCACAATCACAGCAACCGCCATCGTATAAATTACCCTTTCTCCTCTTTATGTCCCATCTGCAGTTCTGCACAACCAAAGTTTTTTAGTGTTTCAGTTTTCAGGCTTCAACTTTGATTTATAGAAGAGGCATGTTTGGACCATTTTATTGACAAGCTGGGGAATCCTGCAGGCAAAAACGGTCCCAGATTTTACTTGTCTTAGAAACAAATTAAGAAGATGCTCTTTTTATGTCTTTTTCTAGTTGGAATCTTTACAAAATTATTGTAGTAGTACTGTAACCTAAAGGAATCAGGCCAATACTTTTTTTTTTCAATTGTTCTGCCTTGCTTTTTTTTTTTTTTTTTTTTTTCATTTTTGAAGTGGCTAAGCTATGTTATCTGCAACTATGAATCTGCATCGCCGCCTGCTGGATATGGAGGTGAGTTTGCCTCCGGGGAATGGGAACAAACCCCATGATTCTTATATTAGCGAGACGACTTTCGACACCAACATGGTGGTTATATTGGCAGTTCTTCTATGTGCTCTGATCTGTGCTTTGGGGTTGAACTCGATGGTCCGTTGCGCTCTACGTTGCAGCCGGAGGTTTGCCATGGAAACCCCAGAGCAAGAAGCCGCTCGCTTGGCAACGACAGGCCTCAAGAAACGAGATTTAAAACAAATCCCGGTGGCTGTTTACGGAGAAGGCGTGAGCTTCCCTTGGACTGAATGCCCGAATTGCCTCGGAGAGTTCGTGGGTGGAGAAAAAGTTCGATTGCTGCCGAAATGTAACCATGTTTTCCATGTGAGGTGCATTGACACGTGGTTGTTATCACACTCATCTTGTCCAAATTGTCGGCACTCGTTACTTGAACTGAAGGCATCGAAAACCGAGACATCACGGGAAGTGTGTTCCGCACAGCAACCAGAAAACATAATTGGTGATCATCAAAATGGCAGTGGTGCTGTCGTAGTTGAATAGGTAATACGATTTAGAGATTTGTCGTAGTTTACGGAGAATTAATGAAACAACGCTCGAGCCAATTGAATTTATCATTCTTGTTTGCTTGTACAATATCACGGGACCATTATTTAAAAAAAAACACATATATTTTATATAATATATAGTGTTATTGTTTATTTTTATATATATTAATGTTTTGTCTTTTTTCAGTCGTAATATTTTTTCTTACTCAACTTCGTTATGTTCTTGTCACGAATTTTATTCTTATGATTAACTTTTATCACAATTGTTTATTATACCTATTTTTTTTTGGACGCTCACCGTAAAATCGAACAATATCTTTTTTTTAAAAAAAGACATATTTTTAAATGTAAGATTAATACTCTATTTTTTCAGACGTGACAACAACGTTAAATAAAAATAAAATATATATAAAAATTCTTATATCATTATAATATTATTAATTATATATTTTAATAAAATAAATAAAATTTAATTTAATATTTTTTTTATAAAAAATCATATTATTGTATTAAAAATCTGATACCAAGGAATTACTTTCTGTATTACATCTTCCCATGACTGCACCTGCACATGATTTAAGGCACCGCCACTTCCCGACTTCCTTCCATGTGAAAATATTGACTCAAAAGTCCCAAAAGAATTTTATATTTTGGTGAATCATGTACTCAGTAACTTACAAGTTCCCATAGAATTAGACAGGTGAAATTTCAGAAATATAATTTTTTTAAAAATTATTTTATCAAAATATAATACCAGTTATTTTATTTCCCAAATTATTGTACCGTAAATAGTAATTTTAAAGATATTTTTTTTATTTTAAACAGTAAATAGATTAAATCAAATAAAAAATTAAAGTCGATATTAAGAGGTACCGATTGTAAATAATGATCCGTAGAAAACACTTTAAAAATTATCAAAACATTATTAAAGTCGACACCTCTTGATATCGATTTAATTTTTTATTTTATTTAATTTATTTTACCGATTAAAATCAGATTCTTTTATAATATTTTTAAAATTACTGTTTAAAATATAATATTTTAAAAATAAAGTGACTGATACAATATTAAAAAAAAAAAAAATACAATATTTAAGTAAAATTTCCTAGACAATTACAAAGATTTTTTATGTAAGAAATGGATTAATAAGTGGGGGATTGTTCTTTAATACATGGGTATAGACAATTTAAGATTTGTGTTTGAATCGGTTTGGTGTATACTAAGGAACAAAATTAGGTGCGTTTAGAGATGGTTACAGGTTGGGTCGGGTCGAATTTTCGGTCCACATGCATCTAACCTCAAAATTCATACTCTTCACTCGACCCGACTCGGATTTAGGGTGGAAAAAATCTGATCCGACCCAATTTTTAAGTTTTAAAATCCAACCTGAATTATTAAAAAAAATTTAAGGACTTAATTGTAAAAAAATAAAATTTAGGGAACTAATTGTAAAAAAATAAATTTTTAATGACCTAATTGTAAAAAATAATTTTAATTACCTAATTGTATAAAATATATATAAAAATGGATAATTATTGCAAATATCTCTAATATATATGAAAAAATTATACTATTAGTCCCGGGTTAGGTCGGGTCGGATTTTTTCCATCCTAAACCCGAACCCACCCATGAAAACCCCCCGAACCAAACCCGATTTTTTTTTAAAATCCGACCCGATTGGATCAGATCGAAACCCGTCGGATTTGACTTCCGTGCCCATCCCTAAGTGTATTGTATCTCTTAAAAATTTTAAGTTTTATTATATTATATATATATTGTATTTTTTATTAATAATTTAATTTCATACCTTTAAATTTTTATAATTTTATTTTTTTTATATTTTTAATATAATTTCTTGATATTTATACGCTTATATAAAATTTTAGGTTCGTTTTATGTGAAGATTTTTTTTGTGTGTAGATTCTAAGATGTATAGAAATTGTAACTTTTGTTGATGGTTTTTAAAAAAATTAAAACTTAAAAGAATTAAATTTTAATTTATAATTTTAAATTTAAAACTTTAAAAAAATCTGTAATTTTCTAAAATTTAAATATAAACTTTAACCCTTTCGTGGGTGCTTATTAAGCACAGGAGACGATGAGAATCTCTTTATAGATAGGGATATGTTATCCGTATTCAACGAAAGATTATTAGGTGAATCTTATTCTTCATGTTATTCATGGTTTAAGTAATTATGATCGTTCATCTTTAAATAACTATCTAATAATTACTACCCACTAATTATATATAAGAAAGAAGTGATGATTCACTTAAAAAAAAATTAAGATGAACGATTTTGATTGATTGAAACCACAAATAAAATGATAAACAAATTTAAATATAATTTTTTGCATTGAGCATAATACAACTTGTTTTTGCAAAGTTTGATTTTGATAAATAAAAAAATAAAAAAATGGATAATACAACTTGAACTGTTTGTCTTTTCTTTTGCAAAAGTTTATGTATTTGTTTGTAAACAACTAAATTAAATTTCATTCAAGTTATCAAAGTTTCGTATTAAATTATTAAATGTAATCAATGAAAAGTATAAATTGTATGGGTGTGTTAAAAATATAAATCTTAAGATGATTCTAATATAAATTATATTATATTTTAAATGCACATTTTAACTGATACTTATTAAAAATTATTAACTAACAATAAGTTGATTTAGTGGGTAAAGCATTTGATCTCTTAAGCAAGGTCAAAAGTTCAAATACTAAAATATTGATCGATTAGTTAGGTTGGGAGGATTGTCCGCATAATAAACCTCTCCAATATTCGTTCCAAATTAGTCAATTAATGAATTAGATATTGATGATTAAAAAAATAAAAATATTATTTCAGTTGTAATATATTTTTAAAATACATTAAACATGGTTTAAATGAGATGATAATTTTTTTAACTCATCTTAAATATAAAATAATTTTAAAATTTATAATCAATAATTATTTTTGTATGAACTTAGGGTGTTTAATTAATTAATTCGGTTAATGATCAAATTGAATAAAATAAAATAAAATTAATTGATTATTTTTCTTCGTTAATTAAACCATAATTTGTTTAAAAATAAAATTTGTGTAATTCAATCGATTTTCAAATTAATCACTTATAATAGGGTTTTTAGTTATGTTAGATTAATTTTAGTGTTTCTTTCATTTTTGTTAAAAATTGATTAGGGCTCGAAATTAATCAAACTTTATTATAAGTTTTAGGATTAAAAATTATTAAATATTTTAATTAATTATATTATTTCGCTTTGAATTATTTGATAAAAATTTAAAAAGAAATTTAACTATTAATCAATCAAACATTAATTAATTAATCAAATTAAATTTTAATTTAAATAATTAATTCAGTTTTAATCAAAATAATGAATACCATATAGGAGAATGCTCATCCTACATTGTGTTGGAAAATATAGTTGACTTGGTTTATAAACAAACCATGAAAATCTACTTTGTTGAAGAGTGTTGGATTATGCGCATGTCGTTGTATAAATAGTTTTAGAGTAAATTGAAAAGAATTTAAAAACGGTTATTATGTCCAAATAACTTAAAAATATATTTAAGAAGTTTTTGAGAGATTTTGAAGTTGTTCAAAATGATTTCAAGAAGCCAAAAAACAGTTTTTAACTCAAACATTTCGATACACCTCTCACGTGTTTTGATACCGCTAAGCTTTTTAAAGGTAAAATTATATAAGCGTTTCGATACGGTCTTGGATCGCTTAGATACAGTTTGCTACTGTGATTTTTGGTTTCGATACAGAAAGCTCCCGTTTCGATACGCTAGTATCGAAACCAGTTTTAGGCGTTTTGATACACCTCCAACGGTCTTACAAAAACCTCAACGACTTTATAAAACCTCCAACGGCCAGGAACCATATCGAAACAAGCTTTAGATGTTTCAATATGCTGAGCTAACGGTATTGTCGCGTGTCAAAAGTGCGCGTTCAGTGCAAGTGGACACATCACAAGTAATAAGTGATAAGTATTTTATCGAGTTATTGTCTCCTCAAGGACCGGTATACTTAATATGCTTTCTTCACCTCCTTGTTCTGTAGAAAGATAAAGACACAAATAAGTTGATTTGATTTATCTAAACTAAAATAACTAAAATAAAAGTAAAAGATTGAAATAGTAGAGAGAGATGGGCTAGGATCCAGTTGCGTCGTATTGTGGAATTGATTGACCTGTCTCTGTCCAATGCAATCGTATATCATTGCCTCGGCAGCACTGCAGTTTTACTGCCTCGACAGCGACAATACTGTCTGCCGCGACAATCCCTTGCTCGTGGGCAGACTTTACCAAAGTTCGGCAAAGTGTCCTTGAATGACTCTGCTTATCCCTAAGTCAGAGTGCTGTTGATGACTAGTCCTTGATGATACCTCCCGGCGTAAACCAATTATACTCACTAACCAATCTCACACTTCTTTTAGCCGCTGAAACTCTTAACCTATCCCTAGGTCGAGTTAGTGTTTTACGATTGAAACACCGTACTTACCCCTTTCGTGAATCTAACTCTCCCGAGCTTAGATAAATGGATGATCACAATATCCTCTCCCGAGCTCAATTGTGAAACAAGGAATAACAAAGGATAAACAAATCTTGATAATCTTTATTGCATTGAATGAAAGACAAAGTACAATCTCCTCTCACAAATACTCTACAACCTTCACCTAATCCCTAAGAAGGTTTAAAACATGATGGAGAGGAAAGAAACAAGAGTAGAAGTCAGCTCTCTCCCTAGGTATTTCGTGTTTTGTACATTGGGTGGCTAGGTCTTTATATAGGCTAGACCTAGGGCAAACCTTTCCTAAGTAGAATACAACTTGGAGTAGGGAACAAGTCAAGTACATAATAATATATTTCCAAGTTTATATTCGGCTAAGGGGCTTTCCTGCGTGGTCTTCCTTTGGGCTTTTCCTTGTGCTAGCCAGCTCCGATTCATGGGCTTCAAGTCCATACACGTTCCTTGGATTTTTTTCTTTTCATCGCCTATAATCTTGCTTTCTGTCTTTCTGCTGCTGCCTCAGCATCAGGTCCTGGCTCGGCCTTGTCTCTGCCGCGGCACTGGTTCTCCTGCACAGATATGAAAACGCAGTAAAACGTGCCTTTTTTTGTAAATATTATTTATATGAGTATACTTCTAAATATATCACATTGAGTGCATGCATTGGTCCAAGTGGGTGTATATTTGGTAATTAATGCCCATAAAAGGAGTAAAAAAGTGATAGTGTGTTGAGCACTTCTCAGGTATCGATACCATTACAAGGCGTTTCAATACCGGTTTTTAAATGTAGGATCAACGGCTATTTCCCAATGTGGTAGTATCGAAACGACTATCACGCATTTTGATACCACATGCACCAGAAGCAGAAATTAGCCTAAAAATCAACTCTAAACGGCTCTAATCAATCTCAACGGTCATCAACGGCTAGAAGCTCATTTGGGATGATAAAAGGAAGGATCAAGCATCATATAGACACTAATGCTTCCATTGTAACAATATTATGATCAAAGATATGTCTTAGAGCTTAAATCTTGTATTTGGGGAAACAAAACATTTATGAGTTTAATTGTCAATGTATGCTCAAGAGTATTAAGAACTGGGTGAGATATTAGATTGCAAACATCAACTTTATTAGAAGGATTAAATAGTTTGCTAAGTTTCCCCTTGTTTCAGTGAGTTCCCAAAGTCCGGGTTGTGAACTTTAGATGCTTGATTCGGGTTTAGAATCAAGGTTGTAAGGTAAATCCTTTAGCCTCAAAAGGACAAAATTCTTATTGAATTTGGGAAATCCTTAGTGAGAAGCTAAGGTAGTGGATTTAAGTGTTTGTTAGAAGGCCAAACCACTATAAATCCTTGTGTTCATTGTTTATTTTCTTTACTTCTACAAATTACACCCAAATTATCATCTCTCTATCACTTGGCAAGGTTTAATCGGTTGTGCATCGAGCCCAATAATTGGTATCAGAGCGAGATAAATTGAAAAGGATTAACATCCTATTGCGGCGATTCGACAAGCTCGACCAATATCCACTCAACCAAAAATCCATGATATTTTCCATTGACAAATCACCATTCTTCGATGGGTCCAACTATCCCCATTTGAAGATAAGGATGATGTACTTTATCAAAGCAAGAGATTACAAGATTTGGGATATAGTTGAAGATGTACCATTTGTTCCACGAGGAACAAAGGCGGAATAAAGTGTGAAAGATCACAAAAGGCTAGCATATAATAGCAAGGCATTGCACATTCTATTTTGTGCATTTCATCCAAACATCTATGAGAATATGTCCTCTTATGAAGATGACAAGGAAGTTTGGGACAAGCTCGAAGTTACATACGAGTGAATAAACAAAGTAAAGGAGACCAAGATTGGATTCCTCAACCAAGAGTATGAGAACTTCAAGATGGATCTAGAAGAAGACATTGCAAATATGTTTGATCGTTTCTCCACCATCACCAATGGACTTAAATGCTATGGAGAGATCATTCTGGAAGAAAAGGATGTTTGTTCGAAAGCTTATTTATTCCCTTACCGAGTCATGGGACTCAAAAAGGACCACCATCATCGAAGCCAACGATCTCAAGACCCTCAAGCTTGATGAACTCATGGGGTCACTCCTCACACATCAAATTATGATGAAAAGAAGATAAGAGGATAAAAAGAAGGAAGAGATAAGATCGATGTGGAAGAAGAAAAAGATGGAGCTTGGTGTAAATGTCAACACCATAGCTTTTAAATCCTCCAAGTGAATTCACTTTGAAGAATCAAGTGAGGAAGATATTGAAGAAGATAAAGAGATCACCCAACTCTTCATAGATTTTGATCGATTCGTGAAGATAACCTATTTTCATGAGATTTATGGTGAAATGAGAGTTAGAGGGGTACCAACCTCAAGCTAAAGCAACCCAAAATGTCATTCCTAGTCAGTTTGCCCCTTGCCCTTTCCAAGAGCTTTAGAAGATCCTCCCACTTCTTTCTCTACAAGGAAAAGATAAAAAACCATTAGAATTTTCCATGGATGATTTTGGAAGTTAAAAACATCAACCAACGACAAACTCCTTTTTTTGTTCTCATCTCTTCAAGCTCACTTAAAACCTTCCGCCACCAGACTTCAACCTTTTTACCTTACTAGATATATCACATTCAGCCCAACAACTTTCCTTTAAGCAAAAAAACGAGATTCCTAAACTAACATCACAAAGATTAAACCTTTTACTTAACTTGTCAAGAGAAGAAGGTGATAAAGAAGAAAAATAAAGGTTTCACTTTCCACACTTTTCAGCAAAAACAAAATACCCCAACCCTCTTTGTCTTTCCCGAAAGTTATTTTAACTAAAAGCATTCTCTTAAAACCCTTTTGGCCCAACAACACCCTAGCCCACATCCAACTAGAAGCTCAACACTTAAACAAGAGGCCCAAACAAGCCCAAACGTCAAAGCCTAACTCCTCGAGTTAACCTGACTCAGATATGAAATTCGGGTTGTTAAATTAGTTATGTTTATTTTAAACCAAAGATTAATATTTATATTAAGAATAAAATTATTTTGTTGTAAATTTATTATGAATTTATAATTTTTATGTCAATATGTAATTTAAAATATAGTTTATATTTTTAAATTAAATTTTATAAAAAATAAATTTTATTATAATTTAAATTAATTTATTCTACATATCTTAATATTAATAAATTTAAATATCATTCAAATTTAATTATTTTATTTTATAAGATCTTATCTAAAATAGATATTCTATTTTCTTAAAATATTAAATATTAAAAATTTAAAATTAGTTTTTTAAATATATTTTTATAATATTTTAAAAATATTTTTATAGTCGTATGTAATCCCTAATTTTATTCGGGGTTTAAACCTATTTCTCATTTTTGTTCCCTTTAAATAACATGCTTTAATTTCTACAAAAATCATATATAAAAATAGTATATTAGTATATTTGTTTTGTTTTACATATGTGAAAATCCAAAAATATTATATATATATATATTACCTTTCCGTTTTACTTATTATTACCATGAAAACCAAAAAAAATATCCGATATACTTTATTTTATTTTTAAATTTTTGGAAACATTTCGTTTTTACTATTATCTTCTTCTATTTTAATAATTTTTGTTTTATTATTATTATTATTATATTTATTAGATATAAAATAAACAACAAATATAAATTAAATAAACCCATAACATAAAAATAAAAACACATTTATTTAATTATATCAGTCCTATACAATTAAAAAACTTAAAAAATATAATTACAACAAGCCTATTATATCAGCCCCTCTTCGAGCCCAATCCGTCCAAGATCCAATAACATAAACCCTATCTAACTAATCTTATCTTCATGTGTAGTTGATGTCCAATCGTTAGATCAAGAACTTGATCAACAGTGCAGATCAAAGTTTAATGAAAGCTTCTGGATGTCGCACGCGCCCACACGCGACGATCCCGCTTCTCCACGTGCACGTGTTGTGCACACGTAGTATGTAACGACCCGGGTTCTCGGTTTGGTGTGTCGGGTTAACCCGTGGTGTTGGGCCTTGGTTTTGGGCCCGGGTTTGAGTAGTTTTGGGCTTTAGTGTTGGGTTGCCTTGAGCCCAAGTGTTAGTTTGAGGGCTTTTTGGTCCATTTCCTTGTATGGGACAAGGTAAGGGGGAAGGGTGGTTTGATTTTCTCTGCAGAAAATCAGAGGAGTGAAGTCACCACTCTTTCTCCCTTGTTCACACCTTTTCCTCCATTAATCTCAAGAGCAAAAGGTAAGATCTTTAGAGTTTTGTGTGGCAATCTCGTTTTGGTGCAAGAGAAGAAGTTGTAGGGCTTTTAGACATCTTTAAAAAGAGGTAAGAAAGTGTTGTTTTGGTAAGGATGAAGGTTTAAGTGGGGGTTTAAGGAGCAATCCGGGAATGAAGTTTTGGGGGTTGTTTTTATGCTTTCTTGATGTTTTAAAGAGTTGGCTTAATCCTTTTCTTGTAGAGAAAGAGGTTGGAGGGCCATCATCAAGCTTGGGAAGGGGGAAAGCTTGAAGAGGAAGAAGAGGGTCGTTTTTGTTGTTGCCTGCAAGAGGTTGGTAGTCCCAACTTTTCTAATCTTTATGCATTGCATGGTAGAACACATAGCATATAGAATCCATGTATGTATGCTTCATTTGGCTTAGTTTGCTTGATGAGGTCTTTAATGGTAAAATTCGGATTTATGTGTTTAATGGCTTGAAAATGATACTAAATTATCTTAAACACTCTAAATAATGTGTAGGAAAACTTTAGTACTGATTGGATTGAGTTTAGGAATGAATCCTAGGAATTTTCTGAGTGCAGACCTGCATTTCGTGCAGGGGGTATCGATACTCGGGCTACCGATATCGATACCCATGAGTGAAATTTGGCTTTGTGGACAGGGGTATCGAACCATGGTTCGATACCGGGACCTCCAGTGGCATAATGGCATCGATGCCAGTATCGATGCTACTGGGTTCCATTTTGTTGACTTTGGAAACGGTCAAAGGATATCGATACCTGTATCGATACCCATGGTTCGATGCCTTCTTTGGGTGGGTATCGAGGCAGGTGGTTCGATACCCCACATAAGGGTATCGATACCCCTGCAAGAACTTAACAAGATAAGCTTCGTTTGAGGTTCGATAAGTGAGTTAAAGGGTATATTGAATCTTAGAAGTAATGAAATGAGTTGTTAACATGAATTTGATGTTTATAACCCCGAAAGATTAAGTTATGTTAAGTCTTAATATATCTTGTTGTGCTAAGATCCTAGGTGGATCGTTTGTGTGGTTTGAGTCTTTGTGTGATGGAAATCCGGATATCCATAAGTGTTGCAACACGTTGAAGGCCATCCGATGTAACATGGCGGATGATGTTTTGAAGACTTTTATTCCGAGTGTTGGGCGGCCTCACTCGAAGATGTTCGATGTATCATTCCGAGCATGGGGTTGGTTGGGCGGCCTCCACCCCTTTCCGAACGTTGGGCGGCCTCGTTCGAAGATGTCCGATGTAACATTCCGGGCATAGGATTTGAGGGCGGCCTCAATCCTGAGTGTAGGATCCCGATGCTGTGTGGACACGGGCCTCACTCTTGTGTGTTATTTGTGATGTGACATGTATATGCTGTGTGCGATAGTATACATTGTTTATGCCAGGTGGTAGGCAAGCATGTTAGATCATCATATCATGCACGATATTTTATATGTTATGTTTTACTGCTTATGATATGCATAATGTTGGCCGTGTTTGGCGTATCCACTGAGCTTTCGTAGCTCAGCGTTCGAAATATGTTTTCGTGCGTAGGTTAGGTGAAGCCGGTTCGTGGAGCACAATCAAGGTTCGGATTTCAGCATCGACCGTGTTGTCAGAGTACATGTATTAGATTTAGTGGGCTTGTACCATGTCGAACCCTATGTAATGTAACTCTGTTTATTTTAAGTTGGGTCGAATGTTTTAAACGGTTTGTAATATGTTGGAGCTCCGTTTTCTTTAACTCATTTTGGGCTTTTGTTTTAACTTAATGGATTTATGAATCGTATTTGGACTTAAATTTGATTTATCTGTTGGGCCCTTGAAAGGAAATTTTGGAACACAGGTTTGGGCCGGATGCCCAATGTGACATCCGGGTCGGGTGTTACATTTAGTGGTATCAGATCCTAGGTTGAGTCGGTTCTAGGAAGTCCCCGGGGGAGTCTAGTGTGTTAGATAGGTGTTAGACAAGTACATGCCCACGAGTCGATATCGTACTTTCTTTAAAGCTGAAATTCTGATGGTGTACTCTTGTTTGTTGTTGTTATTGTTCGTGCAGAGGTGGCTAGTGTGCTGAGACGTGTGCGGGATCAGGAGGAAAGCCGAAGTTCTCGTGGTGGAGACTCCGACTATGAGTATGAGCCCGATGAGGAGGTGTCATCGGATGATGCGGTTGGTCAAGGGGCCAACTACTTTGCTCAGTTGAACCGTACTCTGCGCAGGATAGTGAGAGCTATACTGAGGCCATCTTCTACGCCTCGTGAGGCACCGATTGAGAGGGTGCGAAGACAGGGAGCTGTGGACTTCTTTGGTACGGGACAGGACAATCCCGTACAGGCTGATTAGTGGTTGCATGACACCAGATGGATAATGAGACAGATGAGGTTGAGGTCAGGGGATAAGCTGTCGTGTGTGTTGTCGCTTCTGAAGGGTAACGCGAGAGAGTGGTGGGAGACAGTTGAGCAAGGTTGGTATCCTCATCGTCCTAAGTGGGAGGACTTTCTTGAGGAGTTTGAGAGCAAGTATGTGGGTGAGACTCACATCGACACCTTGAGGGAGTGGTTTACCCATCTTGTTCAGGGGAACCGTTCGGTCTTTGCTTACGAGCAGGAGTTTCTTCAGTTGAGCCGGTATGCTCCAGAGCTTGTTGCTACAGAGAAGATGAGATGTAAGAGGTTCTTGAGAGGTCTGAGGAAGGAGATCTAGACTTATCTCACTGCTACACCGCCTAAGGTGTTTTCTGAGTTGGCTACTAGTGCCAAGTCGTTGGAGCAGGTTCAGGGTTTGACCTATGGGCCGTCTGTTGGCCAGGGATTCATCGGTGGAGCTAGCTAGAGTCATGCGGGTAACTCTCAGTCTCAGTCTGGTAGGAGTAGGAGCCGTTGGAACCAGAGTAGAGGAGTAGCGAATCAGGGTTCGAGGTCGAACCAGAGATCAGAGTCAGTGGGACGTAGGAGGCAGTCTGTGTCTTCTTCTGCTGGGGGCCCAGAGAGTTTACAGAGGAGTGTCAGTGTTCAGACTTGTAAACGTTGTGGTCGGACCCACCGAGGAGAGTGTTGGGGTAATGCCAGAGCTTGTTTTTAGTGTGGGTCATCAAAACATCTTGTGAGGGACTGCCCAGAGGTTGTGACGTCACCACCAAGTTAGGCACAGAGGACCGTGTTCCAGGCTCAGAGGGGTCGTGGGTTTTCACGTGGCGGAGCTAGCCACGCCTCAGGAGGCACCTTTCAGTCCACTGCTAGAGCACCGGCGAGACAGTATGCGGTGAGAGCACAAGAGGACTGTGCTGCGACAGATGTGATCTCAGGTACGTTCAGTTTGTTCTCTGTTCCTATAGTTGCTCTTGTGGACTTGGGATCTACCCACTCGTATATCCGTAGTGGGATATCGGAGCAGTGGGGGTTGCCACGGAGGATCTAGAGGTAGGAGTCCGTGTGACCAGTCCGTTGGGGTTGGATGTGTTGGTGGATAAGGTTTACCGGAGGTGTCCGATCGAGGTGCAAGGGTCTATCTTCCCGGCCGATCTTATGGTCTTGCCGTTTCAGGAGTTCGACGCAATCCTTGGTATGGATTGATTGTTCGAACACGATGCGAGCTTAGGGTGCAGATCTAAGAGTTTGAAGCTTCGAGTAGCTGATGGTTCTAAGCTTGTTGTGAGGGGCGAGAGGAACCCGTGTTTAGCGAATGTTGTGTCAGCTTTGTCAGCTCAGAGGTTGATCCAGCAGGGTTGTGAGGCGTTCTTAGCTCACGTGGTGGATGTGAGTGTTGAGAGTCCAACTTTAGAGAGTTTGAGGACAGTTTGTGAGTATCCAGATGTGTTTCCAGAGGAGTTGTCCGGTTTACCACCCGATCGTGAGTTGGAGTTTCGGATAGAGGTTTTGCCGGGTACGGCACCGGTGTCCATAGCATCGTATCGTATGGCACCGACGGAGATGAGGGAGTTGAAGCAACAGATCCAGGAGTTGCTTGAGAGGGGTTTTATCCGACCGAGTGTGTCACCGTGGGGAGCACCGGTTTTGTTTGTGAAGAAGAAGGACGGATCGATGAGGATATGCATCGACTACCGTCAACTCAACAAGGTCACAATCAAGAATCGTTACCCTTTGCCTAGGATCGATGACCTGTTTGATCAGTTGAGGGGCGCTCGTGTGTTTTCTAAGATAGATCTGAGGTCAGGGTACTACCAGTTGAAGGTGGTGGAAGAGGATGTCCAAAAGACCGCTTTTAGGACGCGGTATGGGCATTATGAGTTCTTAGTGATGCCGTTTGGGCTCACGAATGCACCTGCTGCTTTTATGGACTTAATGAACCGGATCTTTCAGCCGTATCTGGATCAGTTTGTGGTTGTGTTCATCGATGACATTTTGGTGTATTCACGCTCAGAGGAGGAGCATGACTACCACCTAAGGGTTGTTCTTCAGGTTTTGAGAGATAGACGCATGTACGCCAAGTTCAGTAAGTGTGAGTTCTGGTTGTCTGAGGTGGCGTTTCTTGGCCACATAGTTGCAGCGGATGGAATCCGAGTTAATCCCCAAAAAATCTAAGCTATGGTGGAGTGGAAACCACCAAGGAATGTATCGGAAGTTCGTAGTTTTCTTGGGCTTGCCGAATACTATAGAAGGTTCGTTAAGGGTTTTTCGATCATAGCGGCACCTTTGACCAAGTTGCTTCAGAAAAGTGTTCCGTTTGTGTGGAACGAAAGGAGACAACAGAGTTTTGAGCAGCTTAAGGCTTATCTGACAGAAGCTCCGGTCTTGACGCAACCGTAACCGGGAAAGGATTATGTGGTGTTTAGTGATGCTTCCTTGAAAGGGTTAGGTTGTGTGCTTATGCAAGAGGGTAAGGTGGTTGCTTACGCCTCGAGACAGTTGAAACCCCATGAGAGGAACTATCCTACGCATGATCTTGAGCTTACAACAGTTATCTTCGCTTTGAAGATCTTGAGGCATTATCTCTACGGGGAGAAATGCTACATCTACACCGACCATAAGAGTTTAAAGTATCTGCTTACCTAGAAGGAGTTAAATCTGAGACAGCGCCGGTGGATAGAGTTGTTGAAGGACTATGACTGTTTCATAGAGTATCATCCCGGTAAGGCGAGTGTGGTCGCCGATGCTTTGAGTCGGAAGTCCATGTCGAACTTGAGAGCTTTGTTTGTTCGGTTGAGGATGACCGATGATGGGGGTCTTTTGGCAGAGTTCCGTGTGGAGCCCACGCTTGTTCAGGAGATAAAGAGAGCACATGTGTTAGATGAGGAGTTGGTTGCTCAGTTAGAGGCTGTTCAGAGAGGTGAGTTGTCAGACTTTGAGGTACGAGATGGTGAGTTCTTGTACTTTCAAGGTCGGTTGTGTGTACCAGCTTTAGAGGATCTAAGGGATCGTATCTTGAGGGAAGCTCACCGTAGTCCGTTTTCTGTTCATCCGGGTAGTAACAAGATGTATCAGGATCTTCGTCCTTTCTTTTGGTGGCCGTGCATGAAAAGAGATGTGTCAGAGTTTATGACCAGGTGTCTAGCGTGTCAGCAAGTGAAGACGGAACATCAGGTTCCTTCTGGTTTGCTTCAGCCTATCCAGATTACACAGTGGAAGTGGGATCGTGTGACCATGGACTTTGTCACCGGGTTACCGATGACGTTGAGGAAGCATGATGCTATATGGGTTATAGTTGACCGGTTGACTAAGTCGGCTCACTTCTTACCGGTAAGGATGGACTACAGTTTAGAAAAGTTAGCTCAGTTGTACATCAAGGAGATCGTGAGGTTACATGGTGTACCTTCATCAATCATATCGGGTAGAGATCCGAGGTTCACGACGAGGTTGTGGAGGTCTATCCATGAGGCTTTAGATACCAAGTTGCACTTCAGTACAGCCTTTCATCCTCAGACCTATGGACAGTCTGAGAGAGTCATCCAGATCTTGGAGGATATGCTTCGGTGTTGTGCTGTGGACTTTTCTCGTAGTTGGGAATAGCAGTTACCGTTGGTAGAGTTTGCTTACAACAACAATTATCAGTCAAGCATCAAGATGGCTCCTTTAGAGGCCTTGTACGGGCGTAGGTGTAGGACACCCTTGTGTTGGATAGAGCTTAATGAGAGAAAGATAGTGGGTTCAGAGCTTGTTAAAGAAACCGAAGAAACAGTTCAGATCATAAAAGAAAGGTTGCAAGCAGCTTTTGATAGGCAGAAGGCTTATGCGGATAAGAAGCGTAAGCACATCGAGTATGAGCTTGGTGAGAAAGTGTTTCTCAAGGTATCTCCGTGGAAAGGGATCATCCGGTTCGGTCGTAAAGGGAAGTTGAGTCCCAGGTACATAGGGCCTTATGAGGTTCTTTAGAGGGTTGGACCGGTAGCTTATCGGCTAGCTTTGCCTCCGGAGTTGGCACGTATACACGATGTGTTCCACGTGTCCATGTTGAGACGTTACCGTTCCGATCCGTCGTATGTGGTTCAGCTTGAGGAAATCAAAGTCAATGCAGATTTGACTTACGAAAAGAGGCCTATAGGAATCTTGGATAGAGGAGTTAAGGAGCTTCGGAACAAGTGCATACCTTTGGTAAAGGTTTTGTGGAGAAACCACGGAATAGAAGAAGCAACGTGGGAAGCGGAGAAGGACATGAGAGCTCATTATCTTCATCTCTTCCTGACAGGTAAATTTCGAGGACGAAATTTTCTTTAAGAAGGGGAGAGTTATAACAACCCGGGTTCTCGGTTTAGTGTGTCGGGTTAACCCGTGGTGTTGGGCCTCGGTTTTAGGCCCGAGTTTGAGTAGTTTTGGGCTTTAGTGTTGGGTTGCCTTGAGCCCAAGTGTTAGTTTGAGGGCTTTTTGGTCCTTTCCCTTGTATGGGACAAGGTAAGGGGGAGGGGTGGTTTGATTTTCTTTGCAGAAAATCAGAGGAGTGAAGTCACCACTCTTTCTCCCTTGTTCACACCTTTTCCTCCATCAATCTCAAGAGCAAAAGGTAAGATCTTTAGAGTTTTGTGTGACAATCTCGTTTTGGTGCAAGAGAAGAAGTTGTAGGGCTTTTAGAGATCTTTAAAAAGAGGAAAGAAAGTGTTGTTTTGGTAAGGATGAAGGTTTAAGTGGAGGTTTAAGGAGCAATCCGGGAATGAAGTTTTGGGGGTTGTTTTTATGCTTTCTTGATGTTTTAAAGAGTTAAAAGCATCCATGGAAGTGTCTAAGAGTTGGCTTAATCCTTTTCTTGTAGAGAAAGGGGTTGGAGGGCCATCATTAAGCTTGGGAAGGGGGAAAGCTTGAAGAGGAAGAAGAGGGTCGTTTTTGTTGTTGCCTGCAAGAGGTTGGTAGTCCCAACTTTTCTAATCTTTATGCATTGCATGGTAGAACACATAGCATATAGAATCTATGTATGTATGCTTCATTTGGCTTAGTTTGCTTGATGAGGTCTTTAATGGTAAAATTCGGATTTATGTGTTTAATGGCTTGAAAATGATACTAAATTATCTTAAACACTCTAAATAATGTGTAGGAATACTTTAGTACTGATTGGATCGAGTTTAGGAATGAATCCTAGGAATTTTCTGAGTGCAGACCTGCATTTCGTGCAGGGGGTATCGATACTTGGGCTACAGGTATCGATACCCATGAGTGAAATTTGGCTTTGTGGACAGGGGTATCGAACCATGGTTCGATATCGGGACCTCCAGTGGCATAATGGCATCGATGCCAGTATCGATGCTGCTGGGTTCCATTTTGTTGACTTTGGAAACGGTCAAAGGGTATCGATACCCATGGTTTGATGCCTTTTTTGGGTGGGTATCGAGGCAGGTGGTTCGATACCCCACATAAGGGTATCGATACCCCTGCAAGAACTTAACAAGATAAGCTTCGTTTGAGGTTCGATAAGTGAGTTAAAGGGTATATTGAATCTTAGAAGTAATGAAATGAGTTGTTAACATGAATTTGATGTTTATAACCCCGAAAGACTCAGTTATGTTAAGTCTTAATATATCTTGTTGTGCTAAGATCCTAGGTGGATCGTTTGTGTGGTTTGAGTCTTTGTGTGATGGAAATCCGGATATCCATAAGTGTTGCAACACGTTGAAGGCCATCCGATGTAACATGCCGGATGATGTTTTGAAGACTTTTATTCCGAGTGTTGGGTGGCCTCACTCGAAGATGTTCGATGTATCATTCCGAGCATGGGGTTGGTTGGGCGGCCTCCACCCCTTTCCGAACGTTGGGCGGCCTCGTTCGAAGATGTCCGATGTAACATTCCGGGCATAGGATTTGAGGGCGACCTCAATCCTGAGTGTAGGATCCCGATGCTGTGTGGACGTGGGCCTCACTCTTGTGTGTTATTTGTGATGTGACATGTATATGCTGTGTGCGATAGTATACATTGTTTATGTCAGGTGGTAGGCAAGCATGTTAGATCATCATATCATGCACGATATTTTATATGTTATGTTTTACTGCTTATGATATGCATAATGTTGGCCGAGTTCGGCGTATCCACTGAGCTTTCGTAGCTCAGCGTTCGAAATATGTTTTCGTGCGTAGGTTAGGTGAAGCCGGTTCGTGGAGCACAATCAAGGTTCGGATTTCAGCATCGACCGTGTTGTCAGAGTACATGTATTAGATTTAGTGGGCTTGTACTATGTCGAACCCTATGTAATGTAACTCTGTTTATTTTAAGTTGGGTCGAATGTTTTAAACGGTTTGTAATATGTTGGAGCTCCGTTTTCTTTAACTCATTTTGGGCTTTTGTTTTAACTTAATGGATTTATGAATCGTATTTGGACTTAAATTTGGTTTATCTGTTGGGCCCTTGAAAGGAAATTTTGGAACACAGGTTTGGGCCGGAGGCCCAATGTGACATCCGGGTCAGGTGTTACATAGTATATTCGAATGAACAGATCTAGCTATCCATCTTTTCGCCGTTCGATCATCGTCCGGTTTCTTTTTCCAATAGGCACCTCGTAAAAGCAAACAAAGCAACATCAGATCCGTGCAAATCATACAAAGCAAATTACATTATAATAATAATAATTAAAGGAAGAATGTTAGTGGGATAACAACAAAACTTTCATCCAATATCATCAAATTTTAGCAAATTTCAAAGAATAAAAAATCCAAAAATCTTCTGCAACAAAATAGCAAAAGTTTAGGGTTTTATTTCATATTTTTTGTAAATCGACTATAAAAGTCAAAAAAAATATTGTAAAGATCTTTCTCCTCCGTTTGAATCAATAAACAGAAATCCATTCAAGAGGTATAACATCTCTATTCAGTTTTGCATGCATAAAAAATAGAAAACATATTTAGGGTTTCGATTTACTTTCGTAGTTTAAAGTTGATCCTCTATTTTTTTTTCTATTTTTTTTTGAAATCAACAATAAACGCAAAGACCTTAAGCCTTTGGTGGTGAGCCATTAGAGAAAAAAAAAGTTTTTTAGTCTCCAAATCAAACCAGTAAAGAGAGGATTTCCCACTCGTTTTTAAAAAATTCTTTGTGTTTTTGATCTTTCTAAAAAAAGGATTTTAATAAATTTTGAAAGCAAAAGGGGAAAAGTTTTTTTTATCGCCAACCACCGTACACGGTGGCCGGAATCTTGGTATCAATGTTGATTTCTGAGAATCCCATAAGAAAACGATGGTGCTTTTAATATTTTTTGGGTTCCCATATGGATACTCCCAGAGAGTTTGAATTCTTTGGTTTTCGGTGAAAGGAGAAATGAAGAAAATAAGGTTGTTTAATTTTTTTTGTGTTTTATACTAGATCCCTGATTTTTAAAATGAGTTTTTTTACACAATAAACCATTCCGTGTGTCTTAAACTTTGCCCTCAGTCCTTATCTTTTTGTTTTGTTTTATAATTTGGTCACCAAATTTAATAATCAATCTTTACGTTTTTAATCCTACCTTGAAAGATTTTGGGTTTTATAATTTAGCTTATTTTTATCATAAATCAACACTTCTATCTTGCTTTTTTTCAATTTCAGTCACTGATTTAAGAATTTAATCTTTTTTATATCATGTTTACATATCTGTTTTAGTGTAACATTTATTGTTTATCATGTCGTGTTGCTATGTTTTTGTATATATGAATATGCCATGTAATATTTAATTTGCTTAAGTTCACATTTCAACACTAATTAACAAAATAATGTGATTTCTCTTTATTCGTTCGTAACGGGGTCGGTACCAAACGCAGTGGTGGCGGATTGTACGTTTTCCTTCAAATAAAAAGACTTTTAAAATATATTCGAATTCATAAATAAATTTTAATTTAATGTCACTTTATTTCAGAAATTTCAAAATTAGTTAAGCGATAATTTTTTAAAAGTATCTATTTTGGGAGATTTTAAACGCTAATACCATTTTTAATCATAACCGACTCTCAAACCCAATTTCATTCGAATCTCTGATTTTACGGTACCCGATCTACCTAAGTGATCGGTGATGACTCTATTTGTTTTCAAATTGTTTTCCTATGTTTTATTTGTTTTTCAAAACCATTTTTCAAAACCATTTCCTATTTTAGTGACCCTTTTATTTTTTTCTTTTCAAAACACTAAATTTTCAATCCCCTTTCTTATTTTCAAACCCTAATTTTTAATTTCATTTACAAATCTTTTCTCGAATTCTCAATTTTTCAAATTCCTTAATTTTTAATTTTCCCTTTTGAAATTCTAATCCCTAAACTTCTAACTTATTTTTGATATTTTCCAAAACTTTCAGAACTTTATTTTTTTTATTTTTTTAAAAAAATAGGATCGTTACAGTTGGCAACTTCGCTGGGGACGTTTTAAACAAAAATGTTAAGCATTTCTTTCAAAATACCGCTTAATTTAATTTGGAAGTTGTGAAGTGAAGTGACAAATAAATTATTATTAGTTTATAAATGTGAGTTTATTTTAACGCATTTTAAAATGACATTCAAACTATTTTCTCTAAGTGGATGGAAATGTTAACGCTTTCGTTAGGATATTGTTCCTTCATATGGGCTTAGTAAGTACCTTTGGGGCTCGACTACCTTATGCTTTCGTAAGGATATCGTTCCTTCGTACGAGCATCGCGAAAGGGTTCCCCTAAATTGAAATCGATTAAAATGAGCCTATAATGGGTAATTAAAACCAAAACTGCATTTAGAGAATTTAGTAAACCTACCTGATTAGACCATGCAGATAACCTAGGTTTTTAGACGGGATAAATAGGGTTTCTTTGTCTCCTGTATTGGTTGACCATTAATTTATGCCTTATTTCTGCATCAACATCGCATGAAGGTGTCGATCCAAGTGGTTTGTCCTATACGAGATTTTCATTGATCGAGAGGTTTCTTGAATAAAAAAAGGATTAAAAATAATAAAAAAAAAGAGAGAAAAAGAATGAAAAACAACATGAAAAAGAGAAAAAGAAAAAAAAACATGAAAAGAAAAAAGGAAAAGACATCAAAGACTTCTTTTAACTTCAATGAAATTTACTCGATGGGTGATTATCAGCGGGATCGCATCTTCACTTGCATTCATTTTTGCATTCATGCATTCCATAGCATACATTTTGCATTCATTAATAAAACAAGAAGATTAACCTTGGATACGTCGTGGCAGTTATCAAAGGATTCACACATAGAAAATAATATCACTAGATTCGGAACCACTTTGAGAGGAGCATCTACCTCGGAGACTAGGAAGAGCGAGAGGTCGACATCGAGTCAGTACAATTTCAATAGAATAAATGACCTTTTAGCCAGGGTGAGCAAACTCGAGGAACTCCATTTGTTTTTGACCGGGAATCAAAAGGAGATTTTGTCATGTATAAGAGCTTGCAAGATACAATGGCTACCTCCATTAAGAGAAATGGATTAATGAAATATTCTCTTATGCCAAGGAAATCCAAAAAGACACATGAGAATTTTGACTTTTGAATGAAAAAGACTATCTTCCGTGAAGACCAAGAAGTCATGAACCAATTTAATGTCTCTTGTGATAGATCAAATTATCCCACGGAGTTAGTGTTGGACAAGATTGAAGCTTCTCTTTTAAAAATTTTGTCTTCCTCATCAAGAGAAAATCTCTTGAAGTGCAAAAGGGTCACAACCACGAAGAGAACCATACGGGACCTCATTCGACCATAAAGAATGGCTCGACCTCTTTGTCACAAGGAAATACACCAAGGAGAGAAACAAAGCCCCCAAGAAAGAAAGTGAGAAGATACCTTTCACCCCACTATCAATCTCTTACAAGGAGATGTATTTCTGGTTATACAAGGCTGATTTGGTCCGATCTTATTATGTCTCTCCCTACAACCCACCTTATCTCGCATGGTATGTTGCCGATGCACACTGAGAGTACCACGCAGGAGTACTGGGGTATACAATTGAGAACTACTTCGCTTTTAAGAATGTGGTGCAAAATTTGTTAAACACCAGAGTCATACATCTCCGTTCGTAAGGTGAAATGATCTTCTATCTACCCAATCATGAGATGCATGCTCTTTGAAGAAGTTGGATTTCAAGAGGCTAAAACCTTTTCATTTTACTTATTTTTATTATGAAAACCAATTTATATATATATATATATTCACTATACTTAATTTTATTTTATTTTTAAAATTTTGGTCTACTATTATTATTATTATCTTTTTTTTATTTTATCCATTTTGGTTTTATTATTATTATTAGATATAAAATAAAAAATATATAAATTAAATAAACCTATAATATAAAAATAAATACTCTATTTATTTAATTATATCAGTCCATATACAATTAAAAAATACCAAAAAAATTTCATTACAACAGACTCGTTATATCAGCCCATCTTCGGGCCCAATCCACCTAAGACCCAATAATAGAAACCCTAGCTAACTAATCTTGTCTCCATGCGCAGATGATATCCAATCGTTGGATCAAGAACTTGATCAATGATGCAGATCGACGTTGATGGAAACTTCCGGATGTCGCACGCGCACACACACGATGCCCTTGTTGCTCCACACGCGCGTGTGGCGCAAGCGCAAGCTCTTTGAATTTTAGATCCGGCTATCCGTCTTCCCGCCGTCCGATCACCGTCCGATTTCCTTCTTTGATAGTCACCCGCACAAGAAAAAAAAGCAACATCAGATCCGTGCATATATTACAAACCAAATTACATAAGCATAAGAATTATAGGACAGATTTCATAGGGATAACAACAAATTTTCCAGCCACTATCACTAAATTCCAGAAAATTTCAGAGACCAAAAACATTCAAAAATCGCCAGTAATAAAATAGCAAAAGTCTAGGGTTTTATTTCAGATTTTCTATAAATCGGCTATAAAAGCCAAAACAAAAATATTGTAAAGGATCTTCCCCCCTTGAACCAATACAAAAAAACCCATTCAAGAGGTATGACCTAGCTTTTCCGTTTTGTATGTGTCAAAAAAATAGAAAACATATTTAGGGTTTTGATTTACCTTCGTCGTTTAAAGTTTTCCCTCGATTTTTTCTCTTTTCTTTTCTTTGAAACCGACAATAAACACAAAGACCTTGAGCCTTCGGTGGTGATCGATTAGAGAAGAAAAAGAAAAAAAAGGTTTTTAATCTCCAAATCGAACCAATAATGAGGATTTTCCTCTCGGTTTTTCAAAAATTCCTTTTGGTTTTGATATTTCGAAAAAAGGGTTTTTAATCAATTTTAAAAGCAAAAGGGAAAAGTTTTTTTTTAATTTTCGGCCACCGTGTACGTTGGTCGAAATCTAGGTATCACGGTTGATTTCTGGGAATCCCAGAAGAAGACGATGATGCTCTTAATATTTTTGGGTTCCTAGATGGATAATCCTAGAGAGTTTGAGTTCGTTGGTTTTCGATAAAAGAAGAAATGAAGAAAATAAGGTTGTTTAATTTTCTTTGTGTTTTTATACTAGGTCCCCGATTTTAAAAATGAGATTTTTTACACAATAAATCATTTTGTTTCTCTTAAACTATGCCCTCGGTCCTTATCATTTTGTTTTGTTTTACAATTTGGTCATCGAATTTAATAATCAATCTTTCCGTTTTTTAATCCTACCTTGAAAGATTTTGGGTTTTACAATTTAGCTTATTTTTATCATAAATCAACACTTCTATCTTGCTTTTCTTCAATTTCAATCATTCAAGAATCTAATCTTTTTTTTAATGTTGTCCCGAGATTTTGTTTTTCTTTTAATTTAGTCCATTTATATAAGCTTTAGTTGTTTTTAAGTTTTTCATTTTAGTTTTTATTTAGTCCTTATATATATATTTAATTTTCATTATGCATTTATTTTGTATCATGTTTGCATATATGTTTTAGTGTAACATTTATTGTTTATCATGTCATGTTGCTATGTTTTTATATATGTGAATGTGTCATGTAGGGATGTAAAAATAGTTACTCGGATGTGTTTCAGGTTGGGTACTGTCAGGTCAGATAAAATCGGATACAAGTTATTTCAAGTTAATTTGATGTTTTGACTCGATTTGGGTCGGGTTCGGGTTCATTTCAGGTCAGGTCCACTTCAGGTCTAATCTATTTCAGGCCAGGTTCATTTCAGGTCGGTTCAAACGGTTTGGGTCCAAATAAGATAATTGACAGGTTCATTTCAGGTCGGGTAGATTTCATGTCGGGTTGATTTCAATTCGGTTGCATTTCAGGTTAGGTTCATTTCAAGTCGATTTTATTTCAGGTTGAATTAATTCAGGTTTTAAATTCATATTAATTAAAATTATTAAGTTTGAGTTTGGTACAAATAAGTAATTAAGTAAATAACCGATATACTTTAGGTTGAATGGTTGATCATTCATTTCAAATTAATCATTTAATATCTAGCATCTTTAACTAGCTTGAATCCCTTTAAAAATAAATATTACGCACTAGACTAAACAAAATTATCATCAAATGATTCATATTTTAAAAATTGGGTTAAATTACAAAAAATAAAAATTAATAAGGAATAAACATTGGATTAGAAAGAATAAAGTTTTAAATTAAAGTGGATAAACATTAATAAAATAAAATATCATCTTATTAAAAAACACTAAACTAAATTAGAAAAATAAATAATAGTCAATTTAAAATAAAAATAAAGTTGTAAGGACTAAATTACAAAAAATATAAATTAATAATAATTAAATTAAATTCAATAAAAATTTAATTTTAATGTACTTTAATACATTATAATTTATAACTATACAATATAATTTAATACATTTTAAAAATAGAAATGTAAAATTTATACTATATATGGAATATATTCTATATATAGAATTTATACCATATATGATATGATATTATATATAAAAATATGGAATGTATAATACTATATATAAAAATATATAATATATATGTATGTATATGTATATAATATGCATTAATATATACTATGTATATAATATATTTAATATATATTATAATTTATGTATTAATGTATTATATGTAATATATAATATATACTTTAATATATATAATATTCTATATATTTATATAATAATTTAATATATATATACTAATATATGTATTTAATTTGTTTATGAATTAATATATGTATATTATTAATTATTTAAGCCCAACACTAATCCGCTAAGCCCAAATCACTAAACCAGATCTCTAAGACCAATTCTCCAATCACTAAACTAATTCCCTATGATCAAATTAAAACAATTCTAAAATGTATAATTTTATTTTAATTAAATAAGGATCAAATCGAATAAAAAATAAAATTTAAAGCTTAATTTTCTAGTGATCATAATCGAATTGAAATAATTGTAAAAATAAGGTGTAGAGCAGCGCGAGATTCGATTTTTTAGGCGCGACTTATATAAAAAAATGCAAAATTTTTTACCATACCTATAGTAGTGTCAAATGAATATCTAAATCTAATCTCTCTTTTTTATATTTTTAATTGATTATATTTAATCAAAGTTTATTATTTGATTATATGTTGTAATAATAATAATAATCCTCAAAAATTTACTATATATATTAATTCCCTCTAAAATTTTGTTTTCCCTCTTTTTTATATAATAATCAAAATTTATTATTAATTCCCTCCAAAATTTTGGGTAGCTTATATCCCTTCAAAAAATTTACCCTTAAAAGTAAATTAATCTTAAACTTAAAAAGTAAGTGGCTTATTTTCCTCCAAAATTTGGTTTTTTCACATTTTTTTTTATCAATTATCTTTTGTTTTTTATCAATTGTTTTGGTTTAATTTAATTGATTCATAATTTAGATTAATTTAATATAAATCTACATTTGATTTTAGAATTCTTTTAATTATATTTATAATTTATGTTTTTATATTTTAATTTAGTTTAATTAATCCTAACTTCAATAAGTTAATTTAATTTAATTAAATATTAATTTAAAATTATAATTTTAATGAAATGTTATTTTAAAATTATAATTAAAATTAAATACATTAAAACTAAATAAAATTATAAATAAATTAATTTAATTAAATATGTAATACTAAATTTAAATATTAATCCATAAATTAATTCTCTTGTCTAATTCTATTTTTTTAAGACTAATTATATTTACTAATATTTTACATTCATCAAATTATAGATATACTTAATTATATGTCATGTAAATATTAAATCTTGTTAATATTAGTTCAGGTCAATAACAAGTCGGTTTCGAAACAAGTCGGGTCATTTATCAGGTCGAGTTCAAAACAGGTCGGGTAAAATCATATCTCAGGTCGATTCAGTCGAGCAATATCGGTTATCTGTCAGGTCAAACTCGGGTTTCGGTTTGTTTCAGTCGGATACAGGTCGAGTTTCGGGTCCAAAATAACCGGTTGAAATCGGGTTCGGGTCATTCTCGGTCGGATACAGTTCGGGTTTGGTTACTACAGTAACATGTCAAACTCGGGTTCGGGTCAACAACAGTCGAATACAAATCAAATTCGGGTCATTAAATCATCGGGTCGAACCAGGTTCTGACTCGATCAGGTTTCACTCGGGTTTTCAGTTCAGGTCAGCTTCTTACATCCTAGTGTCATGTAATATTTAATTTGCTTAAGTTCACATTTTAACACTAATTAAATAAAATAATGAGACGTCTCTTTATTCGGTCGCAATGGGGTCGGTACCAAACGTAATGGTGGCGGATTATGCGTTTACTTTCGAATAAAAAGACTTTTAAAATATATTTGAATTCATAAATAAATTTTAATTTAATGTCAATTTATTTCAGAAATTTTAAAATTAATTAAGCGGTATTTTTTAAAGGTACCCATTTTGGGTGATTTTAAAATGCTAACAATTTTTTAATCGTTAACCAACTCTTAAACTTGATTTCGTTCGAATCTCTGATTTTACAATGCTCAGTCTACCTAATTGACCGGTAACGACTCCATTTGTTTTCAAATTGTTTTCCAACGTTTTAACTTTTTCAAAACCATTTTTTAAAATCATTTCCTATTTTAGTGACCTTTTGTTTTATAAATCTTTTCTCAATTTTTAATTCCCGCGGACCCTAAATTTCCAATTTCTCGAATTCCCCATATTTTTAATTTCAATTTCCCTTTTTACTTTTTTTTTCAAATCCCCAAATTTTTATTTTTTTAAATTAAATACATTTATTTTTTTTTAAAAAAAAATCGCTACACCATACTTTTTAAAATAATACGAAAATAAACCATCAGTGTTTTGCATATTCTTTTCTCGCTTTTGCCTCTCTCACTGCGAACAGCCCTTTCCAATCAACTTTCTTTGACTTTCAAAGTTGTTCTCTCCTCATCTAATCAATTTCTTTGGGTTTTCATCATTTTCGCAGTTTTGGCTTGCATGTCCTGCTTTCATAGGTTTGATTCTCACCCTTCTCTTTCTTTTTCTTTTTTTTTTCTACCTCATTAATGATTTCGGGAGGAGGGGGGATTTGGTGCGAATGCTGTGTTTTCGCCTGATTTTATTTTGATTTTTATATTACCGATGGAAATTCTAATTGTTGATTTGTGGGTGTGCTAATCATTTTCTTTCCCTTCGTTCAGTTTTAGATTATTCTGGGTCCGAGTTTAATTTTTTTTTTACTCAGATGCTGCTTAACGAATCTTCTGTTTTCTCGTCAGAAATTTTATTTTTGCTTAGTTGAGTTGAGTCTATGCTGTTTTGGGCAATTGCAAATGGTTTGGAATGTTTTCTATGATTAAAAGAAAAAGGATTTCTATAGCTTGCATGGTGCATATGATTAATGTTACTTTTTCTCTCTTTCTATGAATCCATGGCTGTGATTTTATTAGTAAATATGCAGTTGAAATTTGTAACCGGATACTGAACTTATTCAGTGATTTTTTTTTTTTTTTAGTTTATGATGGGATTTTATGCCTTGAAAAACTGGGGTGTGAATGGGGGAAATTCTAAAAAACAACAATAGCGGGTTATAAAAGTTATAAGAATTTTGGTACACTCTTCGGTACAAAACGGTACAAAAGGTATAACAAAATCCTTATATGTATAAATCAAAATATTTTATAAAAAAATTCGGTATATACCGTTTTTCTTACAAAGTTATAAAAAATTTGTTATATACCGAAAAATATGTACCAAAATTCTTATAACTTTTGTAAGAAAAACAATACCTCCGTTTTTTTTAACCGTTTTCTAGAACTTCCGGTGTGAATGGTTCACAAGTAATTCATGTAAATATTTCTGTAATTGATTATAAAAGATTTGAACTTTGAACACTTCTATTTCATCTAGCTTTCACTAGTTTAGCTTTTTATGCCTCTTCCATAGAAGCTATGTAGTAAATTAAATGATATGAAACTAACCGAATGACATCCCATTGGCAGTCTCACCTATCTTCCCCGGACATGACATTTTCTCCATGAAAAAGAATCCCAAAAGTGCCGGGGAGAAGATTGGTTGCTGACCACTGTGTTTGCAATGGAGCTAGATTTGGTTGAAACCGAGAAAAAAAGGAAGCAGGATGTACCCGTAGACTCTACTTTGCAGTGGAGCCAATGGCAACTCCTGGATTCTATTCTTCCTACAGGTGGCTTTGCTCATTCCTTTGGTCTTGAGGCAGCAATTCAGTCACGTTTCATCTCCGGCCCTGATGATCTAAAAACTTTCATCATTCATTTGTTAGAGAACACTGGTAGTTTGTTACTCCCTTTCATTTACTCTACAACTAAGAACCCTACTTTAGAGAACTGGCAGGAGCTTGACAGGATCCTCAATGCGACTTTAACCAATGAAGTGGGTCGAAAGGCATCGGCTTCACAAGGATCTTCTCTCATGCGAGTGGCTGCCTCTGTTTTTACTGAATTTCCTTTACTTAAATCCATGAGGGATGTTTCCATTGCTTCTCCTGGGGTTGTTTCTTTCCACCATGCTCCAGTCTTCGGTCTCATCTGCGGGCTTTTAGGGATGGATAGTGGAACCAGTCAAAGAGCTTACATGTTTATGACCACGAGAGATGCCATTTCAGCTGCAACGAGGTTGAATTTGGTTGGACCGATGGGTGCTGCTGTGTTGCAGCATCAGATCGCTCCTCTTGCTGAAGATTTGTTCAAGAAATGGATGAACCGTCCGGTTGAGGATGCTTGCCAAACCGCTCCTCTGCTTGATACTATTCAGGGCTGCCATAGCTACTTGTTTTCCAGGTTGTTCTGTTCTTAAAATTGTACCTTTGGGTAAAAAGATTACTGCGCATTATTAATTGAAACGCCATTATCAATGTTCATGAAAACTTGCTTTTGGAATCAATTGACAATTGCAGGATACACCAAGCACAATTTGCAGTTGTGGAAAAAAAAACTGTAACCTTGGTAAGCTCTTGGTAGCATTGCGCTGCTACTTTTCTGGTTTCGCTGCCCCGTCAGACTGGTTTTATCAACTTTATATCTTTTTCATTATCTCCATGGTGTTTATGTACCATTTATTCGATTCAAAACATTTATTTATATTAGGTGTTAAAATGCTTGGACGATTAATTTGTGAAATTAGTTGTTTTCGTTTAAATTCAATTTTTAAAATATTGTAGTCACCATCGGATATTTTAATAGACTGAACATCATAACAATAATTAGACATTTGTTCTTTTAAAAATCTAGAATCGAGAGTTGATTGTGTGCGAAAAGGATTAGTACCACACAAACACTTAATATCGAGAGTTTGATATCTATACTTTTTGTGTCATATTGGCATTTTACGATAACAATTTAAATTAGATTTAATTATTAATTTTTATAACAACTTATTTTTTCCAAATATAATATTACTATATATTATTATTATTATTATATTTATTGTATTATTATAGCTTACCTTATCTTGGAAGAAATCTTTTTGCCTTAATAGTTTGTATAATTTGTCAATCGTAAACCCAGTAATTTGAAATATAAGTTGAGCAATTAAAAAAAAAGGTAAATTACATAGATAGTCATCATACTGTAGGGTTAGTATCGATCTGGCCATAATGCTTTAAAAAGAATCAAATACACCGACAAATTATTGATTTGGTATTAAAATAGCCATCTGTCGTTAAGGGAGTAACGGACTGATGACGTGGCAGTTAAATATAAAATGAAATAATTACACATTTAATCCCTGTTATTCATATATTTTTATAATTTAGTCATAATTTTATTATAATAATATAATATAATTATTTAATTAGGTGGTGAAACAAAACATGATAGTAAAATCAAGACTTTGCATTCTAGGGGATTCAAACCTAGGCAAATGTGAAGATAATCCCATGACTCAACCATTAGGCAAGTACTAATTTAGGTTATCAAGTACCAGTATTAGTATATATTTAGGTATAGTTTCCATTTATTTTTCGCATTAACATGTATAATATAATATTTATTTAATTAAATTATTAAATAATAAAATTTTAATTAAAATTCCCTAAAACTAACCTTAAACCTAAACCTTACATTAAGTCATAAACCCTAAACCCTAAACCTAACTCTAAATTAATTATTACTATTTAAATAAATCCAAACTTTAAATCTTAAGCACTAGATAAGTTTAGGTTTAAGGTTTAGGGTTTAGAGTTTAGGGTTTAAGATTTAAAGTTTGGGTTTATTTAAATAATAATAAAAATTAATTTAGGGTTTAGGGTTAGGTTTAGGGTTTAGGTTTTTGGTTTGGTTTAGATATTTTTTATTAAAAGTTTATTATTTAAAATTTTAATTTATTATTTAATAATTTGATTAATACTTTTAATTAAAATAAAATAAATAAATATTACATTATATATTTTAATGTGAAAAATAAATGTAAACTATACCTAAATATATACTAATACTGGTACTTCATAACTTAAATTAGCACTTGGCCTAATGGTTGAGTCATGAGATTACCTTCCTGTTTGCTTAGGGTCAAATCTCCTTGAATGTAAAGTCTCAATTTTTCTATTTTCTTCTTTAATCAGGTGGTTTAAATAATTATATTATTTTATTATAATAAAATTATGATTAAATTATAAAAATATATGAATAACAGGGACTAAATGTGTAATTATTCCATTTTATATTTAACTGCCACGTCATTAGTCCGTTACCCCTTAACGGCAGATGACTATTTTAATACCAAATCAATAGTTTGCCGGTGTATTTGATTCTTTTTAAAGCATTGTGGCCAGATCGATACTAACCTCATAATATGGTGACTATCTGTATAGTTTACCAAAAAAAAAAAAAAAAAAAAAAAAAAACATTCACATCTGTCCCTTCATAGTGAGATCAGTTAACGTTATATCAAGATTAGGAAACCGAAGATTATAACATTTTAATTGAACTTATCATCATTTCTTTACAGTGTATAAACAATCAAGAAAGCAAGTGTTGCTTGTCATTCAAATAATAGTTTTTCGTTACTTTAGCTTATAAATTTTATTATTCCATGTTACAATAACTTTGGTAATCAAGCAGCTTAGGTATACGAATTCCCAACCGACTATCGCCAAAATAAGGTACTAAAAGTATTGGTTCAACCCCCCTTTTATTGCCAAGTGACCAAAACATATCCCTCCTATTATTGCCCACAAGGACCTTAGTCTACCTCAAATACGAGGTCTATAAATTTTATGACATGTTAAATATACCTATGACTATCTTAAAACTAAGAATTAAATTTATTTATATCATATCGTAATCGGAAATAATCATAGCTCTATAATCGGAAATGCACATAGCTCCATAATTATACTGGTTCTGGTTCTTCATAGAACAAATCTGGGTTGAGCTATACTTCTTCCGGTTCAAGAATATAGGAGGGATCTGATCGATATTTGCAGAACATGATGACATCAAACACAATATGAATCTTGTTAAATTCACTATAAAGAGCCATTTGGATGGATGTTTGAAAATTGTTTATTGTAAGAAAATTCATCCAAGATAAGGATTTCTAGTAATTCTTTTTAAAATTTAATACACAAGCACGAAGTATATCTCCAAAAATCTTGGTTATCATTTTCAGAATGCTCTACAGTCTAAAGATGAAAAGGTTGTATTTAGGGATGGGCACGGGTCGGGTTGGGTCGTATTTTCGGCCCACCCGCACCTGACCCGAAAAATCATACCCTCCAAAAGAATTCAGAGATAAGTTTGATTCATATTTTATTTTAAGCAAAATACTTTAAAGTTTAGGAACTGACCGATGAAGAATCTTGATTCTCGAAATCAAATCATATTGAACTTAACGTTCAACTATAAGCTTTTGATTCTTTTGTATCTCAGAATGAGCACGAATAAGAATTAGTTCAACTGGTTAAGGCTTTGTTTTTAACTTTTCGAACAAGCAAAAGGTACATTCTTTTGAAGAAGCTTGGTTAAAGGAATGACCAAGATTAGAAAACCCTTTAACAAATCTTTAGTAATAACTTACTAACCCTAGAAAACTTCCTTAAAAGTCTCTAATCAATATTTAATTATATCTATTTGGAATCAACCTTAATCCCTTGTATATATTACATGACCAAGGGAGTATATTTTAGGTAACTAAAATTTGCATTTATTGACCTTAACATAGAGTTGATGGTCTTTAAGGATTTGTAGAATAGTTTCGAAGGTATTTAGATTGTTTATTCCTATCTTTGGAGGAGATAAAAACGTCATAAAGAAAGATTATTACAAGCTTGTTCAAGTAGAGATTAAAGACTCAATTGATAAGGTCCATAAATAAAATTTGACATTTGTTAAGCTGAAATATATTACAAGGAACTCGTAATGAACATATCATGTCCTGAATGCAATCTTAGATACTGTTGAGTTTACAGAGTTTGGGAATTTTAGAATAAGAACTCGAGCAAGAATGAGAGTAAAGAATAGAGATTTTATTAAAAGTAAAAGTATATCCTAATGTACATAGATCTAGTCTTTATATACTAATAAAGAAATAAAGAAAATAGTTAAAGAAAATATTTAACTTATCTTTAAATGCTCTGATTAATTAGCTGTAAAATACAACTAATATATAAGTCCTAATACCCCTCAAGTTAGAGCATATATATTTTGTATGCCCAACTTGCTAATGAAGCTCCTGAATTGTGTTACATGAAGGGCCTTAGTGAAGCAGTCGGTTAACTGGTAAGCTATAGAGACAGGAAATATTGTGATCAACCCTTTCTGAACCTTCTCTCTTATCAAATGGCATTCGATATCGATGTGCTTTGTTCGTTCATGGTAGATAGGATTTTCTATAATTTTAATTGCAGACAAATTATCACAATACAAGTTTACAGTAGATAAATTAATTTACAAATCAGAAAGTAAAAACTGCAGCCACTATATTTCACAAGTAACAGCTGCCATTGCTCGATATTATGCCTCACTTGATGAACGAGAAATGTTTTTTTTTTTTTGATTTTCATGAAATCAAGGCAGAACCAAGAAAAACACAGAATCCTGTTATAGAACGTCTTGTATCAGGACATGTAGCCCAGTCTGAATCTGAGAAAGCATTTAATTTTATATTATTGCAAGCAGGGAAAAATAATCCTTGTCCTGGAGTACCTTTTAGATATCTTAAAATTCTATGTATCATTAGTAGATGCAACAAGATACTGAGAAAGCTGTTGAACAACAAAAGAAATATCTGGCCGAGTGTTGGTAAAATACAAAAGTTTTCCTATAAGTTTTCTATAAGAAGTAATATCCTTCAAAGGTGTGCCTTGGTTTATTGAAAGTTTATTATTATCTAAGATAGGAGTAGACATAGGTTTTGAGTTTGTAAAGCTTGTTTCTTCAAGAAGATCAAGAGTATATTTTATTTGACATAAATTGATCCGCCTAAAAGATCTAACTACTTTAAGACCTAAAAAAAAATTAAAATTTCCTAAATTCTTTATCTTAAAAGTATCATGTAAAATTTTTTTAATACTAGATATCTCATGTGAACTAGGACTAGCAAGTATAATATCATCAACATAAACTGCTAGTGCAATAAAATTTATACTAGTACTTTCACAAAAAGAGATTTATCATAATCAGCATGCCTAAAACCTTGAGAAATTAAAAAAAAAATACTTAACATTTCATTCTATTGTCTACTAGCCTGCTTTAAGCCATACAAACTCTTATTTAATTTACAAATTAAGCCTTGTTTCTCCGTTTTAAAATCAAGGGAAAATACCATATAAACTTCTTCTTTTAACACACCATGCAAAAAAGCATTATTAATGTTTAATTGTTCAAGTTTTCAGTTTTTAGTAGAAACGACAACTAATAAAGTCCTAATTGTAGTCAACTTTGTAACAAAACTAAAGATATCTAAAAAATCAACACCAAACTGCTGAGTGTAACCTTTAGCTACCAACCTAGCTTTGTACCTTTCAAGTGTCCCATCAGATTTTAACTTAGTCTTGTAAACCCATTTACAACCTACAGTCTGTTTACTAGTCGGAAGAGGCACTAAGTCCCATGTTTTATTATTTTCTAATGCTAAAATTTTTTCAGTTATAGCTTTTTTCCAACAATCATGAAGAATTTCTTCTTTATAAGATTTAGGCTCACATAAAATAGTAGCAGAATTTATATAAGACTGATGCTTTGAAGATAAAGAATTGTAAGACAACACCTGAGCAATATTATGAGGCGAGGTTTGAGACTTTGATAAGGAAACCTGAAAATTCTTATACTTTTGTGGCAATTGTATGACTCTTGCGGGTCTTGTCGACCTTACCGGCAGATCCTTGCATTGTTTAGATTGATGGTGTTCAGATTATTGTTGAATGGGTTATTGCTGAACAACTTACTGATCAGATTGTTGTTAAGCAAATTGTTGTTGAATGAATTGTTGGTCAAAAGGTATAGTACCAGAGTCTTTTGAAAAATTCATGTTAGTCCCTGAAATTATATCACCATGACAATCATTTGAATAACTCGAAATAGGATAATCTTGTACAAAATCAAAATTCTGATTTTGATTTATAAAATCCCTCTATTTAGGCAATATTTCTTCTATAAACACATCATGATTATGTGTTGGTAATATCACCTTTTCAGCAACCACTTTGTCTAAATTCTTAAAGGGAAAATTATTTTCTAAGAAAACAACATTTCTCGAGACAAAAATTTCTTTAATTTCTATATTGTACAACCTATACCCTTTAATGTTCTTAGGCAAACCAATAAAAACACACTTACATGCTTTAGGATGCATCTTAGTCTTAGGTTTAGGCAGAACAGAAGCAAAAACAAGACAACCAAACACCCTGAAATGAGAAATATCAGGTACTTTATTAAAAAGAACTTCGAAAGGAGTCATGTTGTGCAGAAGAGGTGTTGGAGTAATATTTATTAAGTAAGCAGCATGCAAAAAAAAGTCAAGTCAAAAACAAAAAGGAAGATTAGATTGAATCCTAATAGATCTTACAATATTAAGCAAATGTTGATATTTTCTCTCAACTATGTTGTTCTGTTGAGGAGTATATGCACATGAATTTTGATGTATTATGCCATTCTTATATAAAAAAAAGTAACCATATCAAACTCTTTTGCATTATCAATCCTAATACACTTAATTTTCCTAGAAAACTGAGTGGCAACTAAATTATAAAATTCAATTATAGCATTTCTAACTTGTCACTTGAACTTTAAAGGGTATATCTAAATATACCTACTCTTATCATCTACTATAGTTAAAAAATATGAATGACCATAATTGATTTTTATAGAGAATGGTCCCTAAATATTCATGTGTACAAGATTAAAAGTCTGATCAGTAACAGAAATACTTGAAGGAAAAGAAATTTGTTTCTGTTTAGCTAAATGACAAACCTCACAATTAAAATGAGTACTAGAAGAAATAGCTTTACTTAAGGGAGCAACACACTTCATTCTTTGAAAAGAAGGATGCTTTAGTCTGTCATGCCAAAGCTTGATTGAAACAGAAGAACAAGTAACATACTCAATAACAGAAATACAAGCAGTAGGGTATACGTCAAGATGATATAAGCCATTGATTTGCTTAGCTAAACAAATCATTTTCCAAGTGGATACCTGTTGTATGAAACAAGTACTATTATTAAAAATAAAACAGCAAGAACTATCATTAGAAAGTTTAGAAATCGATACTAAATTAAAACCAAAATGTGGTATGAAGAATACATTTTCTAAAAACAGAGAACATGACTAACTTTTACTAAATCATTATTAGGTAACTTCACATATTTATCAGAAACTAATTTATATATTGAAAAAAATATAAAGAAGTAACAATATGATCTGTTGCTCCAGAATCTAAGATCCAAAGAACATGTAATTTCTGTGAAGATAAAGCAAGTAAACGTCATACCTGAATCATTCGATTGCTCATCAAAATTAGAAGATAAGACATTGATCTTTGAATCCGAAATAGAATCTTGAACATGAACAAAAGCATTTCTTTCTTGCAAAAGAGACAGAAAACTTTCGTACTTTTCTTTGGTAAACATTACAGAAGAATTACATCCTTTACCAGATTCATTCTTTAATTGATCATTGAATGACTCAATTTGATTAGTTTTATTTGTCTGTTGCTTATTCCTATAACCCCGGGGAAAACCATGCTTCTTATAGCATCTATCAATAGTGTGCCCATACAAACCACAGAACACACACATAGGTCTCTTGTTGTTATTAGAAGAACCATAGAACCTCCTAAAACCAGAAGACCTATTTTCTTGTCGAACATTCGGATCATTATATTTGGAATCATGCTTCCCAGTAAATAGAATATTTGACTCAGTAGTAACAACATTAAGAGAACGTTCATGTTGAACAACTAAAGCAAAAGCCTGATTCACAGAAGGCATAGGCTTCATCATGAACAATTGAGATTTTGAAAATCCAAAATTGTCATTCAACCTCCTAAGAAATCTAAGAAAGAAATCTTGCTTGCAATAATTCATAGCAGAACAATCACATATACTAAGAGGCCTTAGATTTGAAACTTCATCCCAAATAACTTTCAACTGGATAAAGTAAATTATGACAGAAAGACTACATTGATTCAAAGCATAAAATTCTTGAAGCAAGTCAGATATTCTCACTAAATCACCTTGATTAAATCTACCGAAAAGATCCGTCCACAACTCCAACGCATTATCGAACCAAATTACACTCTGCACAATCTCTGGAGACAAAGCCCGCTGCAACCATGAGAGAACAAGATTGTTGCATTTCATCCAGGCTTCAAAACGCGGATCATCTTTCCTGGGTTCTTGAATTGGACCATCAACAAACCGAAATTTGTTCTTGGAGATAAGACTCATCTTCATCCCACGCACCCATCCGTGGTAATTACTGCCATCGAGCAAAGAAGAAGTAAGGACCAAAGCTGGGTTTTCATTTGGATGGATGTAAAACTCAGAGAATGGGTCATCATTCTTGAAAATCAGAGGAGGATTCTCAGAAGAATAAGAAACGGAACGACGCTCTGATACCATGTTGAGTTTACAGTGTTTGGGAATTTTAGAATAAGAACTCGAGTAAGAATAGGAGTAAAAAATAGAGATTTTATTAAAAGTAAAAGTATATTTGAATATACATAGATCTAGTCTTTATATACTAATAAAGAAATAAAGAAAATAGTTAAAGAAAATATTTAACTTATCTTTAAATTCTCTGATTAATTAGCTGTAAAATACAATTAATATACAAGTCCTAATAGATACATTTGATTCTTTAACTTACATATGATAATATACTAACCAAAGATCGATCTTTGAAAACACCATAACATCCTTAAGTTAATGAAACAAGTCTTTGATTCTTGGTAATGGATATTTATTTTTGATTTTAAGCTTATTCAACTATCAATAATTAATACTAAGTTTTATGATTTTATCTTTCATCTTTACTAAAAAAACTAGGTCTTCTCAAGGAGATGAACTAGGTCTTATGAAGCCTTTTTCTTCAAGGTCTTGTAACTGATTCTTAAAATTCTTAAGTTCAATTCTAGTCGTACAATAAGGAATGATGAAAACTAGAGTTGATCTTAATTGAAATTCAATCCAACCTCAACTTCTCTAATCAATGGTAGACATGGAAGTTCTTTTAAGATTACATCAAAAAATTCATAGACAACTAGGATAGATTTAAGAGAGGATTTGATCACATTAATATTAGATATAACAGAAAACACATGAATTTGGATCGAATGACTTCTCATATATCAAGAATATAGATTCTTTTCTTAATACATGAAGTAAAAAGTCTTCTCTTACATCAATCTACCCATGAATGGTGTTTGATTGGTCAATCAAATCCAGAAATAAAGTCTAATTCATGGAAGGGTATGGCTAAAAGATCAATAGAAAAAAGTAAATCTTTCGTATGAAGAAATGAAAAATTCTTACACACTCAATTTACCATAACTTTATTCCCTAGAGAAATGTTGGTAATAAGATTTCAATTTGTATTCTCAGAATTAAATTTAGATTTCTCAATGTGATCAAAATATATAAAGGAAAGAGTTGATCTAGAACTAAACTAGAGACATATACAAAGTATAACACCACCAAAGGAATAATTGAAAGATTTAAAGGTTTTTTATTGTTCTTAATCATCCTTACTCTACCTTTATTATTAGGGTAATCATGCAGGATTTAATTGTCGCGGTTTAGTTATATTTCATACATTTACTTTAATTATCAAATTAAATTTTTAGGTGGCAGATATAGAAAATAATTATGTTGCGAGACTCCATTTAGTCCCAAAATCATTTAAACTCTTGTTTTATAACCCCTAATCTTATATTGGGGGTGTAAGTTAGGTTTGAAACGTTATTTTAAAACCTTAATGTTACGTAAACGTGTAAAATATTCAAACTAAAACTTGTAAATCAAATATTAGGTGCAAAAATAAAATAAAATAAAAATAAATAATCTTTTTATAAACAAAGGAAATTGAATAACGATTTTATGCATGAAATTTAAAAACATCTCAAGTCCCTAATAATCCCAAAATAACTGAAGTAAAAATGTCTATAAATAAACGTACTGAAAACAATAATAAAACGTTGTCCGGTAGAGATCTCCGTGTACCAACTTCTAGGGCCAAGGATCTGAATAAATAAACTAAAAGAATGAACTATAAAGCCAATATGTCTCTAAAGTGTAGACAAACATCACAATATCAATCAGTTCACAATCACAGATATAATATAGTTTTCCACTGTAAATAAACACAAAGAATGATGTATGCAATATCACAGAGAATGCAGTCTCATACTCCAAACGCCAAACATAGTGGTGGCAAAGCCAACCGATCATAGTGGAGGTAGTTGTTGGAAAAACAGTGAAAAATGATAATCTTATGAGACATATTTTGGAAGTGTAAAGATGAGGATTCGAATAAGGAAATTATTAATTCATATTCTATTCAACGAGATCTTTACAATGGTAGCTCATATGCTCAAAATTGTTGAGTGATGAATGAGAAATTGATGCTCAAAGTAGGAAGGTCAAGAATAAAATAAGGAATAAAGAACCCTTTTATCCCATATTGATGAGATAAATGAAGTATAAGGTGTTTATATACACCTACCCACATAGAGGTCATTGAATGATCCTAGATGACTCTGTGCCTTGCGCGCAGGGGGGTGCGAATCCAATCCCATTCGGCTTGGAGCGCACCCGTACAACGTAGGCGATGCGAATATCCAGACTAGGGGTGATAATGAGCCTGACCAGCTCGACTCGGGCTCGAATTCGGCTAAAGACTTTAACGAGCCAAGCTTAAGCTCGGCTCGAAAAGCTCGTGAATAGGCTCGAAATAATTATATATATTATATATATATATTAAAAATATATTAAAAATACTTCTAGTAAAAAAATAAATTAAACTAAAAAATTAACTATAAATAAATTAAAATATAGTGTTACATAAATAAATTATTATTATGATTTTCTAGAAACCTCCAAGATGGTTTTGGATTAATGGCCCAAATCCAATAATACTATAATAATTTAGAGTAATACCAGCAACAACATTTCGTCTTTCCCCTTTCACTTCTCTTCTATTTTGAAAAGCACACAGTAGCCAAAAAATAAGGAAATAGTCGGGAGAAAAAACTCAAAAATACCCAACACTCGTTTTGTCTTCCTCCAAACAACGCCTTCAGGTAAGTATTTCTACAAATATTTCACTTTAGTTTTACAAATCTGTTTTTCGTTGTTTCAAGTTTTAGTATTTAAAGGAAAATTTTCTAGGGTTCTGAGTTCTAATTATCTAAACAGGAAGGACAAAATTCTAAATTCAGGTTGATCCTTGTGGAGAGCAGGATTCACAGACTCGCTCGCTACTACAAGAAGACAAAGAAGCTTCCTCCAGTCTAAAAATAATAAGTTTATGTATCAGTTCACAACTTTATATTTATGTTATTGTTTACTTGATGGAGGGTTTATGATTTATAATTCCATTCAATGTTATGGTCCAAATGGGATTTACATGTTGGTGAACTAATACATGTTTTTTTCCCCTTCGTGCATGTTATGTTTGTCTTGCTGTGTATTAAGTCATCACTGTACTTGCATAATCCCAATACAAAATGGTTGTTCATGCACTTGGTCTTATATTGTGATTTTCAGTCAAGGGAGTATCCGGTCCACTTTAGTTCTATGTTATGAGCATAGGTTGCTCAACATCTTTAAAACACAAACATATGCCAAACAGTTTGAAGCTCAAAAGAAATATTCTAGCTTTTACACTTACCCTTTCGATCAAGGAACAGTCACTTATTGTCTCTCAACTCTCACTGTCCAAGCATAATATTTCGACTTCCCCACTATCACATGTGATCTGTCAATTGCAAGAAAACAAATCTAAGCAAAACAATTGGGCAATGTTATTGTTTGCCAGGCAAAGTATGTCGCCCTTTTCATTTGAGGTTCTCTTCTCGTTGCCAGGCAAAATATTTGCTCATATTTTTCTTGAATTTAATCTGCTTTCTTGGATTCAATGTTCTTTCTCATATTTTGGCATATATATTTATTTAATTTTTATTTTAAATTATTTTATTTTATTTTATATAATTAATCGTTATTTTTTATTTATATTCTAGGAATGTCTACTATTGGATTGGGAATATCAGATGGTCATTCTACTCCTATTGCAGAAGAATTTGGAGTAAATTTGGATGATACAAATGATATGGAAGAAGATGAAATTAATCTAGAAAATGCAGAAGTGCATGTTCCCCCAACCAATGCCAGTGAGGTTCGTAATACTGAAGATGAACTTGAATCATATCCTTTTAAGAGAGCAAAAAAATCAGATGTTTGGAAGGAATTCGGAGAACCCCAACGTGCAGGAAACTCTAAAGTTTGGAAAGTTTCTTGTGTGTATTGTAAGACTCTTTTAACGGTTTCCAGAGGCGGTCCTACAAGCCATTTAAAACGTCATTTGGATAAATGTACACAAAGAAAGGTGCACATACGGCAACAAAAGTTGATCAACCTTTTACCTTCTGATTTAAGTGCGGGTTCTCCAAGTTCTGAATTTGTTAGTGCTCTTCATGATGGTAAGTTTGATCCGTTGAAAATAAGAGAAGGAATTGCACATTGGATTGTTATGCATGAGTATGCTTTTTCTATTGTTGAAGAAGAAGGCTTTAATATGATATTGAAGATGAGAATACCACAATGGAAAAGTGTGTCACGACATACTATAAGATATGATTCTTTCAAAGTTTATGAGATTGAGAAGAACAAATTGAGAGAGAAGTTAAAGAATGTGGATAGAATTTCTTTGACCACTGAATTATGACGTTCTAAACCTCAAAAGATAGAATACATGGTTCTCACGGCTCATTTTGTAGACCATGATTGAAAACTTTCAAAAGAGAGTGTTAAATTTTGTTCACATACCTCCTCCTTGGAATGGCAAAGATATAGCTAATTATATTTTTAAATGCTTAAAGGAGTGGGACATCGAGAACAAAGTAAGTTATTCTTAATTTTTTTACATATGTTGATATATTACCAAATTAGTACTAATTAATATTATGTTTTTTTTTAGGTATTCACAGTTTCTGTGGATAATGCCTCTGCAAATGATTCTTGCATACAAATCATGAAAGAAACTTTCTCACTGACTAAGAGGTTGATTTGTGGTGGTAAATTGTTTCATGTTCGTTGTTGTGCCTATATTTTAAATATTATGGTTCAACATGGTCTCAAACAAGTCAAAAACATCATCAAGAATGTTCATGATACAGTTAATTATCTAAATGGAAGTGAACAACGATTGCAAAAGTTTGCTGAACTTGCTCAACAATATAACTTAAAAGAGAGGAGATTGGTTTTGGAATGCAAGACTCGATGGAATTCTACCTATGAGATGCTCGCTTGTGCAATCAAATTTAAAGAGGTATTTGCTAGACTTGCTTTGGAAGATAGAGAATATGTTTATTGTCCTAGTTTAAAGGATTGGGGTAAAATTAAAAAATTGCTTGAAATCTTGAAAGTGTTCTATGATACTAAAAATGTTATTTAAGGATCCGAATATCCCACTTGTAACTTGTTTCTTAGTGAGATTTACAGAATTAAATTGTTGTTGGATGCTAGCTCTAAATCTCTCCATGGATTGAAGAGAAAGAATAAAGTAAGGATTAGTTATGTATATTTACATTTTTTTTATTTTTTAGAATATACTTTTAACTAATTGTTTTATGATTCTTTTGCAGAAAGTTAATGAAGATTCATCGAAGGAAATCATTTTACCTCTTCTATAGGTTTGTTAATAAAATTTTATAATTCTTTCCAATTTATTTTTACATAATAATAGGTTAAATTATTTAATGATTTTATATATAAACATTCTTTAAATTAGGAGAAGACCAAAGAAAGAAGTGCTTGGAGGCTTGGAGTATTGGACTAGTATAATGGAAGACAAAATTAGTTAATGGATTATTGTTGGAGACTGTTTTATTTTATAAGGACTAATGCATGTGTGTGATTTATTTTTTTTAGTTGGTTATTGTTTGATTTTGTATTTTCTTTAATTATGTGTTTGTATTGTAAGATTATTTCTTATTTAATTAGTTTAATCTACTTTTTAGGCACTTTTTTCCCCTTTCTCGACATTGAATTTCATTTCAGTGTTGGTTATGAAAGGGTTTTTTAACGAGGCCTCGTCTTTTATAAAAAAAATTGTAACAAAAATGTCTATTTTGAGCCGAGCCGAGCCTAATAATATTATTTTCGAGCCGAGATCGAGCCTAAAATTCCGAGCTCGCCGAGCCTCGAGCCCGAGCCGAGCCCAGTAACACAGTTTCCGAGCCGAGTCGAGCCTAGCCAGGCTCGGGCTCGGCTCAGCTCGTTATCACCCCTAATCCAGACCGATCGGGACTTTCATGGGCCTGCAAATATTTTACCCATTGTGAGTATTTTTCCTTAATTTATTTTTTTTAATATCCAAAAAAGGAGTTTGTATTCAGATGAAATACGAATTAAAGAAAAAGTTGAACTTCCCTTGGACTTCGGATATTATTTAGATAATGGAATGATAATGGTTATTATCAATTTAAAATTCGAATTTAATTTAATTTTAAATATCAGATAATGCACATTATCCCTTAAGATTTGAATTTTGAATTGTTTCAAACTGCTCACTATTGTCTTATTTTCCCCTATAAATATGAGTTTATTTCTCAGGTTTCAAACACATCCAAAACGTTTTCTCTCTCGGTTTTCGATTGGCAAAGGCAGATAAGGCTCGGGATCTCTGCAACCATGCTATTGTAGAAGGTCCTCTAGTTGTTGTATCTTGGGAGACAAACTACCATCAAAACTCCAACACCTAAGGAGTGACAAAAAATTTGTCTTAAGGAAATTGTGCTTGTGTAGGACTCAACTCAATTCCTTTTACTCGGTAATAAATCGGTTTGAGTTTCTTACTTCTTTAATTCTGAGATTTAAATTTCTTTTTCGGTTTTTGTCGTCTAGATTGATGCACATTATCCCTTAAGATTCGAATTTTGATTTGTTTTAATGTGCTCACTGTTGCCCTATTTTTTCCTATAAATATGAGTTGATTTTTCAGATTTCAAACACATCCAAAATGTTTTCTCTCTCGTTTTTCCTTCTGGTGATTGACAAAGGTAGATAAGGCTCGAGATCTCTACAACCGTGCTATTTTTGAAGGTCATAGACTACCATCAAAACTCCATCAACTAAGGAGTGACAGAAAATCTGTCTTTGCGTAAAATATGCTCTTGCATGACTCAACTCAATTCCTTTTACTCGGTTCTAAATCGGTTTGAGTTTTCTACTTCTTTAATTCAGAGATTTAAAATTCTTTTTTGGTTTTTGTCGTCTAGATTAATTAATGTGTAACAATCTTAAGACAAATTTCTCATTCTAACTTTCTTAATCCGATACGATTAAATCGTCAAAGAGATTGTAAGCAGAAGGGATGGTCATCAATGAGCCCTTCCAAGTAGCTGCCATCACGGAAAAATTACCTCCCGAATGGAGTGATTTCAAGAGTTACTTGAAACACAAAAGGAAGAAAATGTCAGTAGAAGAACTTATTATCAAACTTCGAATTGAAGAAGAAAACAAAGGTAATGTCGGGAAATCCTTGATTACTTCAAATCTTTCTTTCTCTTTTTTAAATTAAACTTATTCCGAATCTTTCTTTTCTTTATTTTTTTACAAAATTATATCAGTAATAAATATGAAATACAATTTTAAAACAGAATCATATTACTACATTTAAAAATTAAACTCATACACTTACTGTATTTTTCAATCATTCATTCTTTTATTTTTCTTAAAAAAAAATCTTCTTCTTTTTAACTTAAATTTAAAAAAAATATATATCAATTTTCACCATTTTATCTCCTTTCGTTTCTTTATTGGTCTTCCGATTTACAGAGTCTCGTCATAATTAATTAGAATCGACCTGCGTCGTACACCTAACTTTGGTGAGTGAGTCTCCTAACAAACGATTTTTATTTTTATAAATAAAAGTGCAGACGATACTACACGCCTCCGATTTACAGAGTTTTGTCATTAATTTAAATATAAAATTTAAAAAAAATATTAGATGAATTTAATTCATCACATCATTCATAATTTATCTAATAATATTTTTTTATTTTTTCAAAATAAATTAAATAAAAGAATATTAGACACCTATCTTAATAAAAGTGTATAGTTTGAGCATCTATTTATGAGTTAAATTGTTTTTATTAATGGTGTTATCTTAAAATACTAATGAAATAAAAGTTTAAACACATATTACATTAAAAAAAATAAAAAATTATTTTTAAACACTTATTTCTGAATTAAACCTTCTCAAATAAAAGAAAATATTTCTCCAATTTTTTCACTTTTCTTGCTTTTTTGCTTTAGCTCTCGCTCGATGCCACTCTTACTCTGAACAACCTTTTTCTCATTAGCTTTCTTTGACCTGCAAAGTTGTTCTCTCTTCAGCTAATCAAAGAAGAATTCATGGTTTTCCATCATTTTTTTCTCAGTTTTCGGCTTGCCATCATTTCTCCTCATCTGAGGGTCTATCTTCTATTACTTTTAAGTTTAATTTAAAAAGTACGTTTAGGTGTATTTAGGGCCAGTTTAACATGCTTTTAAAAAATACGATAAAAAAGTATGATAAAAAAGCTAAGTGGAAAAGTTTTTTAGAATTTTTTGTTTGAGATAATATGTGTTTAGTAATACTGTCAAAAAGTACTTTTGAGAAGATAAATGATCATTTTAGACATTATGTTATAAGTTAAAATATATACATTTAAATGATAATCAAATTCTTTTATTATAGTATTAATTTAAATTATGATAAAATATAAAAATATTAATAAATGAATTATTTTTATTTGAAAATTTTTATAAAAAATATATAAATTATTTTTAAAAAATGTTTTTGAGAAGTGTTTTTTAGAAAAGTGTTTTTAAAAAGTTTTTTTTAGAAATTTAAAATAAGTATATATAATTTTTAAATTAAAAATAATAATTTATGTTAAATATAATTATATATTCATAAAAATTAAATGATAATGATAATCAAATTCATGTTGTGAATAAAGTAAAGAACAAGAATAAAATAGGAGAATAAAGATGAGAGACAAAAGTGAGAGAGATTTTATTATATTCTCAAAGTAAGGGTTGTGTACAATGCTATGCCAAAAGTCTATATTTATAGGCATAAGATGAAAACCCTAATTCCAATGGGTATTAAACCCTAATACTAAAGCCCATTAAAGTTTAACTTAATATATGGATATCCACCATGAATAAATATATTCATAACACTCCCCCTTGGATATCCATGAAGATAATGTGCCTTGTTAAAACCTTACTAAGATAAAAACCCTGTGGGAAAAAAATTCTTAGTGAAGGAAAAAGAGTACACACATCTTTGATACGCATAACATGTTGCCTCATTAAAAACCTTACCAGGAAAACCCATTGGGACAAAACCTGATTAAGGGAAAAAGAGTGCAACGCGTATTTACTCCCCCTCATGAAAATATCACATAAGATCTTTGAATCTTCATAATTCAATATTGAATACAATCTTCAAATGTTGAAGTAGATCATGCACTAGTGGATAAATCTTCCAAATCATTACTTGAAATGATTCATTGAATATTATTCATCTAAAAATCATGAGGGACGAAACTTGAAGAAATATGTTTCGTTTTATCATATTTGATATATTTACCGAGATATAAATTTTGTATTATCTCTATACAAGATAGCTTGCATCTTATCTTGTGAAAAATATTCACATATCTTCAAGATATGTTTAGCCAAACACATATTTCGGCTTTACCTCTTGCATAACAATTATTTAAAGGTAATGATCTCGTAGCACTTAAATAATATTTTTGGATCAGCTAAGATACGATGCTTCTAGATCAAATAATGTGTATATTGTGCTTTAGACCAAGAATATCATTACCCTTTTCGTGAGGCAAAAAATATTTGTTTACAGTAAGAGACTTAGCAACAACCATAACGGTGATCAATAGATATGCGTTATGCATGTAAAGTCTATTTCAATATTTTTTTTGTATGTCGATAGATGCACAAGGATTTGAGGAGATCTCTTCACGAGTCTCAACGATATTCAAATCATCGACATACACAACAATAAAAATTTAGAGCTAAACCTCTTAATAAAAATGCTCGGGGAAATAATTCATATAACATTATACTAATAAGTATTCAATGAGGCGATCATATCAAATACGCCTAAATTGTTTCAAGCCATAAAATGATATGTTCAATATGATTGAATAATGTTCTGGAGAACTTGAATTAACTGCTTATGGCAATCTAAATCTTTCCGGAAGTTTCATATAAATATTATTGTCGAGAGGCCCATTCAAATATGATGTAACAACATCCATTAGGCAGAAACCGAGTAATTTTATTTATTGCCAGATTGATCAAAATCTAAAAGTAGTTGCATCCACCATCGAGGAATATATTTTCCTCATAATCAATTTCATGTCTTTGTGAGAATCCTTGTGCAACCAAATGAGCTTATGTCTCATGATTTCCCCTTTTGATTTCTCTTTCTCACAAAGGCTCGTTTATATCCACGAGTTTTACACATTTCAATGTACGGGCTATAGACCCAAATACTTCTCTTTTCAAAAGAGATTTTAGTTTCGCCTCAATTGCCTTTTTCATGTTGTCCAATCATTTCTTTGTTTACATTGCCCAATTGACAATGATTCATGATCCACATCATCAAATAAAATCTCTAGTGCTATATTGCATGCAAATATATTAACGACGTCGATTTAATTTCAGTTCCACTTATTACCAGACATGACATAATCTATTGAGATCTCTTTATTATCATGTACCTGAGTCATGTCAATGTCTCTGTTGGAGACCATTTAATCTCTTCTAGAGATTTTCATTATCATTGATTCCTCGATTAGACCATCATAAAATATAGCTCCTTTTCTTTTTCGAGGATCTCTTATCTTTGGAACTTACTTGTCTACTACGCTTTAAGCATAAGTTAGAATCATTAGCAACTAGAGTTTGTCCTTCCATGACATCAAATTTAATCGGAGCATTCATAGCTGGTATACATGACTTAGTCACTCTTTTAGGGTCAGCAAAATATCTAACAATTGATTTGCTAAATGAATTATCCTTTGAACTTATAGTTCACATTGTGTAGTACGTTGATCAAAATGAGAAAAATGATAATTCATTCTAACTTATTTCTTTCCCCAGCTATTTATTTTCTCCCCCTAATGTTGGGTAAACTGACTCATTAAAATGATAGTCAGTAAATTGGGTTGTAAATAAATTCTCTATTAGAAGCTCAAGATATTTAAATCTGATATATATATATTCCCAACAAAACTCATCTTTGTGCGTTGTGGTGGAGCAATTCGAACATATATCGCACACAAGAAAAAACTAAGATGAGAAATATTTGGTTCCTGACCAAAAACCATTTGTAATGGGGAGAATTTATGATAATTTGTTGGCTTGATGCGAATTTGTGATACTACATATAAAATTACATGTCATCAACATTATCAAGACTGATTGTCTTTAGAAAATAATCTGGAAAATGTGCTCGTAATTTTATCAACTGAGCAAGTAGCCTCGCAAACACCAAGTTGCGGGTTAATGACAAGGATACATATAACCATCTAGTCAATCCATCGATAAAAATCCTAAAATATCTAGATAAATTTTTAGAAAGGTGTATGGGCCCATATATATCACCTTGTATCCGTTCAAGAAAATTAATAACACTCTATCTTAGATGTTGATGATTGAATAATCAAATTGCTTTCATAGCAAGTATCACGTGAAATATTACCGTGAAGAAAATCTTAGTTCTTCAATGAATGACCACATGAAAGTGTCATCAAATTTTTGCATCATAATTGAACCGGGATGGTCTAACCGATCATGCCAAATAAAATTATCAGTAAACATCTGGTTTACAATAGCATGAGCTTCAATTTGTACTAATTCTTATGTAGTACAATATAGATGACAGTGCATGCAATTTTGCCAAGATTTCATTATTGCCTTGAGTTATACTCGTAATATTGAGATAGTCAGCACCCCTTGACTAATATTCTCAATATATTTCTGCAAATATCTTTAAAATTCAGTAAGTCTCTTTTGCGACTTTGACGAGCATAATGCACTTTAAATATGAGATAAAATCTCATTTGACAATAACATATTTGCTCAGTCGGAGCTTTCTGTGATATTAGTACTTCCGGATATAGTACTCATATTATTCCCTTGCATTTAAAATGGGAAAATATGCATAATTATGCACCTTTTAATATGTGCTTTATTTCATTCACTTCGGGGAATGAAAAATATGTGCTTTGTACCATTCACTTCGGGGAATGGAAAATATTAAATATAGCACATTATATCAACTCGGTTATTTATCAAAGATAAGCTCTCAAAAGCTCTTCCGAAGCATTGATATTTCAGTACTTTGAGATATAGTACTCACATTTTCCCTTGTATTTAAATGAGAAAATATTTCTTATGCTTAAGTATAGTATGAGTACTTGCACTGTCTGCTTGGCATAAATAGCCACAATTCATTGTAGATTTCATTCCGGAAGTGATAATATTCTTCAAATGATAAATTAACATAGAATGTAAATAAATAATATATATAAAATAAATTAACGATAAATTAACATAAAGCATAAATAAATAATATGTAAAATAAATTAACATAAATATATAATAAATAAAACAAAATAAATAAAGATCAATTATTTCTTTTAGATGTTATAAGGGAAATAAAATAAATGGCAAATTATTCCCTTGAAGGACTATGAGAAAAAATTATCAATATCCAATTGGGTTGGATCAATAACGCCATTATTTTCGCCACAAAGAAAATCTGATTATATTTTCTTTAATTTATCATTCATGATTATGAATAAAGTCCATAATACTTCGGCGTTTGACAAGTACGAGATTAGTGGTTTATACCATCACATTGATAACATAAAGATTTTAATATGATGTCTATCATTTTTGTCATCTTTATAATTCCACTTCTTGTGAATATAAGTATTTCCAAAAGAATCATCTTATCCATGTTTATTTTATGATCTCAATCATGACCACAATTACTAATGTGGCTTTCATTCTTTCCACTATAAAATATCACATTCACTTCAGGGAATGGAGCGGAGACTGATAGGTATTTAAAACCCTTGTATGATATTGTGTCTGTAAGACAATATGTGAAAAATGGAGTATGTTTTTCTAACATATCCTCACCAATGATACTTTGGCACATAATTGAGTTTTATTCACTAACCATATAGTGAATTATCACGTTTGCATTCACTTCAAGGAATGAAACAAATTCAATAATCACATGGAATAAACATCATGCTTGCATTCACTTCAGGGAATGACATAAATCAAATAATCGCATGAAATAATCATCATGCTTGCATTCACTTCATGGAATGTCATAAATCCAATAACCGCATGGAATAATCATCATACTTGCATTCACTTTAAGCAATGTCATAAATCCAATAATCGCATGGAATAATCATCATGCATGCATTCACTTCAGGGAATGCCTCCCATAAAAATTCTTTGATCAAGACAATTTTCGTAACTTGAACTTAGGAGAAGTCTATAGTCGAGTTTTTCGACACAAAAAATATTGCTTCCAGCCAATATACTCGGATTAAACCAACATAACAAAGAACATATTAATTGATTAAAGGTTTAATATTTATTCTAATATCATGTAATATTTAAAACATGATTAAAACATAAACTTTCTTCATAATAATAAAATAAACAAATATTGGTTATAAATAAAGATAAAAAAAAATCTCAAATTAAATAAATAAAACATACCGAACTTTCCACTAATTTGAATATAGGATAGATTTAGTTACCAATATCTTGTTAAAATCTTTTTCGAGAATTGTCGACAAGAACCGCGGTATTTGAGTCACTTTATCGCTACACAAATACAAAACAACCAAAGATTTTAATAAATTAAAAATCAAATCAAAGATCAAGAGAGAAAAATAAAAATATAATTGAGGGAGAAAAACTTATCTTTGATTTATGCAGTAACAAATTCTTTTCAATAACTCCTTCAAGATTTGAACGACAAACACCTCCGTTGGTTAGAGTCTCATGCTGATAACGTGTTGTGAATAAAGTAAAGAACAAGAATAAAATAGGAGAATAAAGATGAGAGACAAAAGTGAGAGAGATTTTATTATATTCTCAAAGTAAGGGTTGTGTACAATGCTATGCCAAAAGTCTATATTTATAGGCATAAGATGAAAACCCTAATTCCAATGGGTATTAAACCCTAATACTAAAGCCCATTAAAGTTTAACTTAATATATAGATATCCACCATGAATAAATATATTCATAACAATTCATTATATTTAAAATATGTGAAATATATCAACTAAAACTATAATAAAAAAATAATTTATGATAAATTGTTGTTAATATTTATATATTTGAAATATTATAAAAATATATTTGAAAGATATTATAAAAATAATATTTAAAATATTATAAAAAAATTAAGCAAAGAACTAATGTAGAGCAAGCATCGGTGAAAAGTTATTTTCCTTCAATTTAGGTTTTTCACTGCTGTGAATAATAAATAGGGATTAATTTATCTTTTACCTTATCCACTAAGATTTTTTATCGACACTGCTAAAATTTATAGTTTTTTAGTTTTTGTTCCATTTTATCGTTTCAAACCAGCCTGCACAACAATTGCATGGTTGTTCAGCATTGCTTACCAGTTCAAAATCAGTTTTTTTTATTAGAATCTCGTTTAAAATTCAATCCTGAACTAGTCCTTAAGGTGTTAAGCATAATTTGACAACCGAAGAAACATCTTGTATGATCAAGGTGAAACGGCATACGACGGACGACGGTAGACATATCTTTTAGTGTTTTTTAATGAATGCTAGACGATGTCCTTTAATGCTTTAGGATCCGAAAGAACAAAATTTTTAAGTTGAAAAAATGAGTTAGTTTTGGTGAATTGACTATTCATCTTACTATATTTATTATGTTTTGAAAGTTGTGTTGTTATATGTTGATTTGAAGGTTATCAGATTTTATTATTTTAATTTTTTTTCTTTCAAATGTTATAAAAAAGTGTATCAACTCTTGTTCAAAATAAATTTGATTTTTTTTCTATATTTTCATTTTATTATAGGATTTTGTTATTATTATTTAAATTTTATAAAAATTATATTATTAATTTTGGTACTCAAATATTTATTCTAGACAAAAAATAATTTTAATATTTATTAATTTAAATAAAATAGTAAACATATGTATTTAATTAATATGATTTTTTTAATATTTTAATATATTTATTTTTCATAGTTTTGAAATTTACATTTAACGAAAAAATGGTTGAGATTATCTTCTAAAACAGATACTACTGTAATCACAACTAATTAAATCAAAAAAATGAAAAATATTTTTTATATTTTAAAATTTATAATATAATTATCAGATTTTAAAATATAAATATGCTCTAGGATTAATATATAAATTTTTGGATAAAGAGTGTGTTTCACCTATAAAATAAAAGTGTCTTTACATAGTGTCATGGGTCGCAGGTTGAGGTCCGAGACATTGACATCACATGGTGTGATATGGCCTGCCCAAGTAATTCCAAGAGCGATGCTGGGCTTGCGAAGACCACCAATGTTGGCCCGATCCAAGGAGAGCATTATCCATCCAAGGTGTGTAAACACTTTGTATGAACACAGAAGATTCTTTCCATAGTTAGGTAGGAATATTCCCTGAATTATGCTTTGTAAATGGATAAGGTTGTATCATAGCCTTCGGTGTAAAATTGTATAGACCGTAGGATCCAGGGAAGTTCAACTATAAATAGAGGCCTTCCCCACCTCATTTGATGTATCAGAGTGCATCTGAGTATTCCAAGTTTCCAAGGAATAAAGGCATTTTCTCTAAATCCTCTGAGTGTGTTCTTTCTTTGTTCTTAAGCGTTCTTGAACGTTCTTGAGCGTTCTTGAAGAGTTCTTCCTCGCTCGTCTCTTTTGATTTGTTTTCGCTTAGAACGCTTCGCGTTTGTCGGTGCTTGGGAAGTTTGATCTTCTGTAAGGGGTGGAAAGGCTTACTTAGGCGTTTGTCTTGAGTCACATCGCCTAAGGCCGCACGTTGGGCTGGTTGAAAACTCTAGCCACGTGACAAGTGGTATCAAAGCCTTGTTCGAGCAACGTTCTAGCCGTTCGAGGTACGAAAGCATCGAGTTTGAGATGGCACCAAAGAGGGAGACTGTTGCTGCTGCGAGCCAGAAGGGTGTGGAAACCCAGGCTGAAAAAGAAAGCCGAGCTAACTCAAGGGACAAGTTGTCTGCACTTGAGGACAAGGTCACCAGGATTGAAGGATCCGTGAAAGATGCCGTGGAGAGACTCGACGTGGTGGACACACGCCTTGAGGAACTAGATGACCAAGGTGATAAGTTGGAGGAAAAGAGAGATGCTCTCCAAGCCAAGTTTGAGGTACTAAGGGAGGAAATGTTGGGACTCAAGGCGGAAGTACTGGTATATCAGGCTGCTATACGGAATGGTGTGTTGAATTCGACAACAACACCTAAGCCAGTGAAGGACATCCCCAAAACCAAGGAGTTCAGTGGAACCAGGTTGGCGAAAGATGTCGAGAACTTCATATGGTGCATGGAGCAATACTTCCAGGGAATGAGCATCACTGATGATGCCGAGAGGGTAAACATTGTTGTAGTCTATTTGACTGATGTTGCCTTATTGTGGTGACGAAACAAATGTTCTGAGTCGGATGACGACATTCCAGTCGGGACATGGAAGGATTTCCAGTCTGAGCTTAAGGAGCATTTTTATCCAAAGAATGCCAACGAGGAAGCTCGAGACAGGCTTCATCAATTGAAGCATGACGGCTCAATCCGGGATTACGTCAAAAGGTTTACTGAGCTCAAGTTGCAGATTAAATACTTGAGTAAATCGGAGGGTTTGTATCTCTTCAAATCTGGTCTTCAGCGTTGGGCAAGAATGGAGCTGAAGAGAATAGGCGTTAAAGATCTTTCAGAAGTGATGACCGCTGCTGAATCGATTGCGGAGTTTGAGATACAAAACGAGTCTTCCAAGCCCCATGGCAAGGGCAATGATAGGGAAGACGAAGACGAACCCAAAGAAAAGAGCGTCGAGGGAAAGTCATCCCCTAAGTCCAATCGGTACGAGAAGCCAAATGAGCGGAAGGATCGAGGAACCGTAAGGTGCTACCATTGTGAAGGACCTCACGTAATGAAGGAGTGTCCAAACAAGAAGAGCCACCTCGATGCCATTGTCCATAAGGACGATGACTCAGATGGTGAACCAATGGGTAGACTTGGTGCAATCGCCAGTGTCAAAGGTGGAAAGCCAAAGGTGACGGGACGCAAGTGTTACCGGTGTAAGGGGCCGCATATAACGCGAGAGTGCCCTGATCGAGTTAAGCAGTCCAAGGTGGACGAGCCCGAGGGTGATGAGGCTGCGAAGCTTGGCTCGATGATTCTGAGTTCTGCCAAGAAGAATGGCAAGAAGCAGAATGGGTTGATGTTTGTCGACATCAATGTGGCGGGACGATCGAAGAGTGCTTTGGTGGATACCGGGGCAAGTGATCTGTTCATGTCCAAGAAGGCTGCAGTAGAACTTGGTCTGAAAGTTGTGGATTCAACAGACAAGATCAAGACTGTGAATGCCATGGAAGCTCCTGTTATAGGGACTGTACGGAAAGTTGAGTTGTAGATTGGTGATTGGAAGTCCAAGGAAAACTTCAAGGTAATCGATATTGATGACTTTGAATTTATTTTGGGACTGAACTTCCTTGACCGTGTTGAAGCGATCATCATTTCGTGTGCCAACGTCGTGTGCATTTTGGATCCGAGACAACGATGTGTTATACCAGTACGATGAGACATCGGGCAAGGGACTAAGAAGTTGACAGCTATTCAGCATGTCGAGGATGCTCCAAGCCGAGGAGTCATCGTGGAAAAGGCGACTGTTGGGGACATTTCCTTGGAGAGGCATGTGTTGCCCGAGCCTGTTGGCGTGGAAGCCGTCGAGGAGCCATCCGTGGACAAGATGGTCGATGCATCGAACTTCAAGGGGACCGAAGTGTCGATGGGTGTAGCATTGCCGCGGAGCAATGGGGCGTCAAGCTTCAGGGAAGAAGTCTTGTCGGAGAGAGAAAATGCTGGGTCAATGAGTGAAGTACCTCTTGAACACGGGGATAGTGATCAAGATGTGCTTGGTACGGTTGATTTTACTAGACGGTGCGAGCCGAAGCAAGCAGTCCTTATGGGGGGACAACTGAATCAGAGTTCGGTGCTCTTTATGGGGAAAGCGGTTCTTATGGGGGGACATTCAAGCCAGACTCCGAGACAGAAGCAAGCCAAGGTACGCGAGAAGCCCCAAGATCGAACTCAGAGTTGTCCGAGTGGCGCGACGAGGGCGTCGCCAAGTTTGGTGGGGTTGAATGTCACGGGTCGCAGGTTGAGGTCCGAGACATTGGCATCACATGGTGTGATGTGGCCTGCCCAAGTAATTCCAAGAGCGATGCTGAGCTTGCGAAGACCACCAATGTTGGCCCGATCCAGGGAGAGCATTATCCATCCAAGGTGTGTGAACACATAAGATTCTTTCCATAGTTAGGTGGGAATATTCCCAGAATTATGCTTTGTAAATGGATAAGGTTGTATCATAGCCGTCGGTGTAAAATTGTATAGACCGTAGGATCGAGGGGAGTTCAACTATAAATAGAGGTCTTCCCCACCTCATTTGATGTATTAGAGTGTATCTGAGTATTCCAAGTTTCCAAGGAATAAAGGCATTTTCTCTAAATCCTCTGAGTGTGTTCTTTCTTTGTTCTTAAGCGTTCTTGAACGTTCTTGAGCGTTTTTGAAGAGTTCTTCCTCGCTCATCTCTTTTGATTCGTTTCCGCTTAGAACGCTTCGCGTTTGTCGATGCTTGGGAAGTTTGATCTTCCATAAGGGGTAAAAAGGCTTACTTAGGCGTTTGTCTTGAGTCACATCGCTTAAGACCGCACGTTGGGCTGGTTGAAAACTCTAGCCACGTGACAATAGCGTCTAGTGTCTTGACTCCAATAATTTCTTTACGAAACGCCTAACCCTTTAAAACTTTGTATAAGGCTTTTTTCGGAGAGGACACGTCAAGTTCAAAAAGTTTGAAGCTATTGTTGCTCTCCTTCATCCATCCTCTCAGCCTCCGGTACAAAATTTCTACCAATGAAAATTTTCCGTACAATTTTCATAAATGTTTGAAGGTATTATCTTAGAATCTCACTGTTTTTTTCTCTTCATGTAGGGTTTAAGGGACTTCATAAATGAAGTAAATACTCTTGCATCATTGCAGCATCCAAATCTCTGTAAATTGCTTGGAATACCCGAATGAAAATTGCTCTATGTTCTGCACAGGGTCTTACTTTCTTGCATGAGGAAGGACCGTTTCAGGTATAGTTCAAATCTCCATTAATTTACATCTATATTTTCAGATGACGAGAATGAATGACACTTGTCATGTGCATGTTTGGACTGAGCTCTGATCATGTGTAATTGAGATGCCAATTCTTTTTTTATTCATTAGTTCTCCATGGATGTTATGAATCATCCTAGCCGATGATTGTAGACTGTCATTCATTGTGGATCCTCAGCTCAAAGGTCGCTTTCCTTTGAAAGCTGCCCGTGCAGTGGCCGACATGCCACAAAGATGTCTCCAGATGGAGCAATCAGAAAGACTGGCCATGAGAACATCATTAAACTGTCACAATCTCGATGGATTGAGAAAGAAAGGAATAAGGAGCGAAAAGAAAGGACTAAAAAATTAATGAGAAATTGAAAGAAATAAGATCTTAGAATATTTCAGTAATAATGATTGATTTTGTTTATATTCTCTATCTTTAATATCTTTAATATATAGTTACATAAGTATCAAATAAAAATAAAACACATAACCCAACCTTAAAACTATTACTTTTAGATATATACATATCTAAAGTTATTGATAATTCAGAAATCTAGACTATTATATTAAGGGTTTCGTCAATTTTATTGAATGAACCTCTGTTCAACATTCCTACTAAGAAGAACGATGTCATTATAATAAAATTTTTCAGTTACTTTTATTTTCTCTCAAAATCTTTTCCTAATTAACTCAATGATCCTTAATTCTTCTTCAGCCCCTGATTTCCATCTTAGGGTCATGACAATATTCTTGTCGATTTCCACTTCAAGATCCAGCAGTAATTGCTAGAAAACAGATGCCAAGGTCACCGAGTCTTAACGGGATAATCACTCCTCCTGTCCCCAGGTCAAGTTTCTTGCCATCACCTCCCTCAGGAACCAGGATGTCCTTTTTGCCATCGATGCTTCCCCGAGTGCATGTTCTTCCACCATGTCATTACAGGAGCTTGAAAGGCAAGAGAGTCAAAGATCAGCATCGGCAAACCTTAGAAGGGTACGTGTGGAAGGATAATAGGGGTGATAACCAGCGATTCCGAGCCCGGTCAGGTTTGGCTCGGCTTGGGTTTGGGGTTCGGCGAGCTCAGAATTTTAGGCTCAGACTCGGTTCAGAAACGATATTTTTGAGTTTGGTTCGGGCTTGAAGCTCGTGAGACTCGGCTCTGGTTCGTCAAGATTGGCTCGACTCAAAATTGACAATTTTATTATATTTTTTTTATAAAACATAAGACCTCGTTAAGAATTTTTTAATAACCAACACTGAAAATAAAATTCAATATTGAGAAAGGGAAAAAATGTTCAGTTTATTTTAGTTGATTTCTCGTATTTTATTTTATTATTTCTCTTTTGTTAAAGAGATTAGTTTTTAGTATATATGTAATATACATATAATATAACAATTCCGAGCCTGTTCACGAGCTTTTCGAGTCAAGTTTGAGGTATACTCGGTTCAGCTCGTTAAAATTTCAAGCTAAACCCGAATCCGAGTCGAACTTACTCAAACTGAAATTTGAACGAACCAATTCTGAATAACTCACGAGTCAGTCAGACTCATTATCAACCCCAAATTGTGAGTCATTATCACCCCTAAACGATATTGATCATTTATAATGTATGCATTTTTTTCATTTTTTTATTCAACACAAATATAGAAGATGAAAAATATGGTTCTTCCACCGCCCTATCCTTCTAGATATAAAAATATGGAGATGCTCTTTTTGTAGATAGAGTGAAAGCTTGATCAAAAATATATTGTTATATATATGTTCATTATCACTATTATCAAAGTTTTATTATACACGAGGTGAGATTCCTTTTTTGAATTGTGAAAATATATAGAACTATTTGTGTTTTTAGTAAATATTCTTTCTGTATACTCATGGTATTTTTTGTTGTGATACATAAATATGTGGGGGTTGAAAACCTAAATGCCAAACGCCTTATGGATTTTATAAGAGAAAGAACACCAAACCAAAGGGGTTAAAAAGAAATCAAATCAAAACAAACAGAAGCAGGAAGTGCCTCATTGAGGATCCTTGTCGTTTTCATTATCATCGACTCTGTCGGATCCAGTTTCACCATTTTCTTTGTCCTTGCTCTCAGGCTCTTCCGTGGCAGAAGGGAAACAGCTATTGTCTTGTGTTTCACCCTCTCCAGTCCCACTCATGCTCTGCGATGGACCATTTGGCACCGAGTTTCCTTGTTGCTCGTATAGCAAGCTTGTAAGACCATTCTCCTTCAGGTATGTCTCCAATGGAAGGGTTGCTACTTGAACAAGACTCGTCATGCTCAGACAGTTGGGACCTAATTGTGAATCATCCTCACGGTCAGGATCACAGTTCAAGTCTATATGTCCTTTGTTAGCTTCAACTAACTTGGCGGTGCTCGGACTCTTGGATTCTAACTCATTAACCAATCTTGCTTCATTCTCGGAAGGCTTCAGGTGTGATGATGATAAATGTTTAGAGCTGCTGTCTACTTCGGATTCTTCACAGGGACCCCATGCTTGCTGATTCCTCTGAGCAATCATCTCTGCTTCACGCTCCGACTGACGCTGCTTCTTGCGCATTGTAAGGGTTTTAAAACGACGTTTAACTGTCATGCACACAACACATGTGCATGTTGGCTTGTGTTTTCCTTTCCCACTCGGTGGCTGGATGCATACAATGCAAGAGCAACCAGGACGGTGCCTTGGGTGTTTAGTAGTAGTTGCCACCGACGCTGTGCCTGAATTATCTCCATTGTCTCCAAGGATTGCAGCATTGGCCAAAGCATCCAAACCAGATGATGATTCATGCTCCGGGGTTGGCCTGTGGAATGCTGCTATTCTCCTTTTTTTGAAATCTACGCATAAAATATGGCTTAATAGCTAGCATTTGTAGATAGTATATGGAAAGCAAAGAAGCTGACTAAATATGCAATCAATTCAAGAAAAAAAAACACTGATATGATACAGCCAGTAACAATTTGTATAGATAATTGGATCGAGGATTATGCAACTACACATGTAAAAACTCTTACTAGTGAAAGATGATTTTTATGGGATCATGATGAAGAATTTAGCCTATGGAATATACAAAAATTTTCAATGTGTTGGGGTTTATGATTTGTACCTATATTTTGGTTAGCTGATTTTCATTCAAACTTAATAATTATGAATGTATTTCACTTTATTCTCTCTTGTTTCCATCTCCTGATTCTTTGATCTTCCCCCTCCAGTTCCTCCGCTCCAACCTTTATACCCCTAACATTTATGTCTATTCTATTCATTGTCCATCTACTTTCCTCCCTAGTTTCCCTTGTTTAATATTAACTTCTCAGTGATACCAGACAGCTGGTTACCGTTACTTTAGCCAAAAGAGAAAAGCTTGGCACACGGATGAAGTTTACTAAATTGACAAACAAGGTTGAAATGTTTCATGAATTATGTAAGTAAATATTAATAAGCTCCTTTGTTCTTTAGAAGAGGAATATATATTGATAATGTACCTCCGTTCAATCTAAGAAGATTTTCTAGCTCCCTTGGGGTGAGTTCATCTGGTGCAGAACATGATGACCTGAAAAAAAAATTTAGAGGAAATGGAAAGATTCTTTCAGAACTCATTAAAGATACAAATAGGAATGTGCAAGAAGTACTATTCTGAAAAAGCTGACCTGCTTTGGTCCCAGTTATTGTCTGCACACGTCCATTTGTGTGGAAGAAGAACATCCACAGGCAACCTTCTCCATTTAGAACAACTATCACACTGAGCCCATTGCTCTTGTCCCCTGAAGATCAAGATTAGTAGTTCAAGACAAGATAATTTACCCTACCATAAACTTGAGAAGCAGAGACTCTTTCAAACACAGGAACAGAAGAGAAAATGCTTGGAGACAAAACAAGTTGCTTTATTGAATGAAATAGAGCCGATCTTTCCAAAATTTCCAGTGGAACTGACATATAAGCCTTCAATATAACTTGTGACAGATCATTAGAGTATGAAATTAAGATTTTTGAAATTTGGATGAGTTATATTTCAGATTCTATATTACTAAATAATCTAGAGGAACTAGACAGAGACATGAAAAAATGGAAATGCAGAGGAAAACACAATTATAAGTTCGGACTTGCTCATGGAAAAAGTAAATTAATTACAAATTAATCCTAATTTTTTCTCCTGCAAAAGCATTGTGTTATTAAATTCTTATTGTGTTAACCTTAAGACTAGGGTTTAAAATAAATGCATATGCTCACCCAGTTGAACGGACAGCAAAGATACTCCTCTTGCCAAAAACTGGAGGTTCCTGTGTGAGAAAAAAATAACATGCATAAAAGTTACGTTGCAACCACAATGTCTTACTATACTGAAAATTGGGATGAACTTTACTATTAATACTTCTTACTTGAAGTATAATAAATACTAGATTTTCTTCTATCTATTAATAAGAAGAAAAAAAATCGCTGGTCAAATATATTGGCAAACAATCATCTGAGACCCAAAATTAAATTGATAAGATGAGTCGAGTGCACCAAAACAACCAAACATGTAAACATTGTAATGCTCAACAATATTCCAGGAAATGTACTCACTTCATATTCTTCAAAATCATGATCCTCTATCGTGACAATGCTTGGCTTGATACTTGGTGGTGGGCGGAGCAAATCCTGTGCCTCTTCCCAAGTAAGTTTCAGCTCCAAAGCATCCTGACTGTCAATCAACAATCTCTTGCTTTTTGACCCAATATTCCGAGTTTTTTTTCTCTCTGGAGTTAACATCGACTGTAGTAATAATCCCTCCCTTATCATGTCCTCATGCTTCCCAGATTTATTCCAGCTAATATCACCAGCGGTTGAACTCAAATGTTTGGACAGAGCATTTAAGTGTGGATCGGTGCTTCCCTTTAGTGACTGAAGAAGGCCAGAGTAACCACTAATTGTAGGCAGATTCTCAAAAACACCCGAAAAGGAACTTTCACTTGAAAGAGTGCCATTAGGAATGACAGAAGGTAGGGTTTCCTGTTTATTTGAGCATATCAATAAATGATAAGTTTTTTAATATGGAAATTGCTAGCCACTTTACCTGCACTGCAGCATTATTTGTTGCTTTACGATACCCCATAACAAGCTTGCCTTCTGGATCCATGCGGCTAAATGTTACTGTTCAGAGAGCCATATGCAATGTTAGTCTATGGCAGCTAAAAACAAAGTATTTTGTTATTCCTTAATCAGGTTCAGGATAGTACCAGTATCACCAGCCTGCAACTGCATAGACTGCATGCAAGGAGTCACACCCTCCAAAACATACATCCTGCTGTTATTATTAGGCCAGAATCTGAACTGAAACACCCATTCTTTTCCCTTTACATCTTGAATTCTTAGGGGAAGGCCCTCTGGTTGAGATATGGGGGGGAAATAAGCCTGCAATTCATACTCATTTTAACTGATATGCAACAGTGTAAATAAATACCAGTTGCAAGGATAGGATGATGGAATAGAAACTAACTTCAGCACATGCTTTTGGCAGAACCAAGCGACCAATCCGTCCAGCATCACTCGCACTCAAAACCTTTTCAAACAGAGGAACAATGGTGGAATTCGAACTGAAAAATTAGACATGTTAAGGATTTTGTCGCCCGAGTTAATAGATGAAAAATTCTAGTTTGACAGTTAATGCATGGTTGTGCATGTAAAATTAAATTAAACAAATGATTAAATAGTGATGGATACTCTCCAGAAATTTGCTGTAATTCTTGGTCCGTAATCCTCGGCCAATAACGAGGAAGCAACTGATTCCGTCCACGTCCCTCTACTGGAGGCCGAGCAACACGTATCTGAGGTACCATGCTTGCATTCACCTCCAAACCTGCTGCAAGCACTGGCTTTGGAGGCTTGGGTAGAAGATGTAGAGGTTTTGACGCCTGCTGCAAGACTGAAGATATCTTACCTTTTTCATCAACAGCTGAACCAGGAAAGACATTTTGGTTCCCTAATGAACTGCCCAATGAAATACTTAAGTTTGTTTGTGGCAATGTCTCAGAAGTATTAGCTTTAGAAATGGTGGGTTTCATAGCTTGAACCAATCCATTCGATGTTTGATTAGTATTAGACAAGCATGTGCTTCCAATGTCTATTTCAGGAGGAAAAACCTCCTCCTGTTTCATTTTCCCCAAAGACCTACTTGAGTTATCATTGTGAAGCTGAAGCAATTGTCTCAGCTCAATGCTCTCTGCATTGTTGTTCAACTGCATAAGGTTTAGGTTTTCACTGCCAATGCCACTTAAATGGTTGCCTGGTGTGGTTGATTGCAATTGACCAGCATCACTCTTCACTATACCTAATCCATTCGGCTTTCTATCTTCAATCATCTGTATGAATATGTTTTAAAAGCATCATAAATATCTGAGCTTTTATATGTAAAAGCTTAAACATCAGCTAGCAGGAAAAAATCATAAGCTGCTTAATTGGTTGTATGAATATGTACAAGAAAGTACCAATGTTATGAACAACAGAAACAAGCTAAACTATAGAGCTGATATAACAAATATGTTAATCTGAAAAGGAATTATCTTAACAGATATCATTCATTTTTCCTCTCATATCCCTCATTCCATAAATGAATATCGTCAACACAGAATACGCAAATCCTAAGCCATTGTACATACAGGGCAAGGCTAGTTAGATTTAGAATCATTAAATGCCAAGGCTATCCAGTGAGATTGTTTAAGAGGCACACATATACCCCAATCACAAAGTATGGGTCTAGTTATCATAGACCATACATCACCAACTTTATAGTTTACTTGACATGAGACTAAAATATGAAGAAATCATAATTTGAAAATCTTCTGAAAATAGTCAAACGTTAAATAAGTCAATCTTACAGGGCTCAATCCTGATTTTTTAGCGCAATTTGTACACATGATGCCCCCACCACTATCAAGAAATTCAACCAAGCACCTGGAAACAATACATCCACAGTGGAGACGCTGCCATTGCCAAAAGCATTGAGATTATGCACAATACTATTGGGACTGGATGGACCGACGAGAAAGTATAGAAAATGATAACACACGAAGCTAAATGCTTGGGGTGACACACCTTGCTACATGAAGAGCATTCCCTCCACCCTGATTCTTTTGAGTGGAATATGTCACAGAATACTGATTGTTCATATGCAGACCTGCATCAAATCATATAAGAATTGCTTTTGAACAATTGGAGTTCTTCAATAGTAATTTGTATCAGTTGGGAAAAAATCCTGCCTTACTTGAATTCCTCCCTAGTGTTTAGCTATTATGAAATTCAAAACATAATCCAGTTTAAGGCAATGTTAAAAGAGGAAGGATATAAGTACAAAACTACAAAAATACAAAAACTCAATCGTTTCAATAATTGTTCCATTACTCTTTAAATTATATAAGAGCAATTCATGGAAATTATATTCCAATTCATCGAACAAAATCATTACAAGCCTCGCCAATCTTTATACACTCGCAAACAGCAAAACATATATTTAAAAGGTTCCAATTGTTCCGGTTTTGTGGTTATTGAATAGGAAAAGTGAGCTTAGTTAATTATTAAGCTCACAAAAGAAGGCTCAAGTGATTTTAATTTCATAATTACCCGCACTTATCGCAGAGATCAGCAAAACCGCCTGATCGCAAAGCCCAACCTTTTCTCCACTCAATCGACGTGGAAGCGCCGCACAGTCCATTCATGCAACTCTTTGACGCCATGCTCCAAATTTAATCCCTAAAATTTTAAAACAAACAAAATTTAAAAAAAAAAATCAAATCGGAAACAGTGGAAATATCCCTTCCGGCAGTAACAGATTCAAAATCGGTCAAATCAAGTGAGTAATCAATTTAAAGAGTACAAAACCGAAACAAATTTATATTATATAAAAAAACTTCGGAAGAAAATAACCGGAGCTTCCGCGTCGCCGGCGATGAATATCGTGGCGATAAAGGAACGACGGTGACTTTTTGTTATACTATTCGCGGACTATTTAAGACTTCCGGCTGACCGAGTCTGAAAAGAAACTATCGAAGAGAATCGAGCAACAGAAAGAGATGAAACGAGGAGTTCCGATGAGGAACGAGTTGAATCGGCGATGTAAGAGATAGCGGACAACTCATGTGCATGCAAAGCAGAGAGAGAGAGGGTTTGGTACTCGGCCAAAATAAAAATGCATGCACGAAGTTACTTTAAGACTCGGCGATCTCCGTCCCCCACCTTCTTTTTCAGTTTTTATTTATGACGTCATATTAGACGTGTGCTGATGTCAGGTGACCTGGATGCCAGGTTACTACCTACCGCGCTGAAAGGGAAAATCATGCCACGCGCTAGTGAAATTCGAAAGGGTTGCCTGATACGTGATTTGGACGCGTTTAGGAGCACGTAGAATGGGACGAAGGTCTTACCCTAAAATAAGGTTGGAGATAAAAAATTAAATTTAACTCATTAATTTTAATATTAAAATTTTCATATTATTTTTAAATGAATTTTTATTTTATATATAATTAAAAATAAATAATTACTTAAAATTTATATTATAATGGGTGAATATTATTAATTAAATCATCCAATAATTTCTTGTTGGAGGACTTAAACCAAGGGTTAGAGGAAACATTGGGCGTAATTAATATTGATGACGGCCACGATCTTATAAAATATCTTTCTTAATCAAACGCATTTTATTGATTATAATTTATAAATATTATGAGCCATCTTTTAAATCATGATTCTAATAATTTAATATGTTATAAATAAGGAAAAATATATAATGTTTAACTACCGTCGATGAATACTATTAATAGTAAATAAAAAAATTACAATGGACATCGAACATCGTTGAATACTACACTAACGTTGAACACCATTGATTACTATTAAATTAATTATAAAAATTAAAAATTTTAAGGATTTAACATATAAGTAATAATTATTTAAAATAAAATTTTAATTAAATTATTTTTAATTTAATTTTTATTTTTTAAATTATTTGATCAAATAGGAACCAATGCCAATTTTTAAATTAAAAACCCTAAATATTTTATTTTGTTATTCCGGTCTTCGTCGTCGTCATCGTCATTTTTGTTAATCATCATTTGCCGGCGTGATAATTGATGCCACACCTTTGTCCTACATCATGATTATTGTTTGATCCTCGACGATGTTCTCTGTTTTTCATGCAACATATGGTAAGGTTCTTATTTTTTATTTGAACTTGCTAGTAGTCCAAGTCGTCATCAATATTTATTGCAATTGTTTGTATGTACGCCCGATATCCTTAAATTTTTGAATCTTAACTGCACCCAAACTCTAATCTCTAAATCAAAATCCTCAATTCTTACTCAAATGCTATTTAACAAGTATTAGTAGGCGATCTCACAGAAAAAATATTTTTGAAATATAAGTTATTCAAAACATACCATAAGCTTTAATTGTTGTTTTCTTATTCATTAACATATTTTCTAGCAATGTTTTATGTTGTTTGAACTTAGCATTTTCATTTATTTTATTTGTCATGTTAAATTATTCTTGTATTTATCTTTGGTTTTATGATTCAAATAAAATAGATTTGCCCTACTACTCTCATTTGTCCCATGGTCATAATTGGGGGTTTCCTTGCACTGCATGTAGGATAATGCTTAATTCTACCATCTGATTTTTGAATTAGTATGCAATAAAATCATAAGACTTTAAGATTAAATTATGGATAATACCTCACAAATTGGGTACAAACTTCATAAATGTTAGCAAAGTAATCATTAATCAAAATATGAAAATAAAAAACAAAAAATAACAACTATCTAACATCAAATATCGAACTCTTAATTTATGTTGAAAACTAATTAGGATCCATGCCTGATTGAGGAAGGCGGTAATGATAACAAAAATTCTTAAAATAGATACTCCACTTTTAGCTCCACCAATTGAGGGTGTTCTTGTTAAATCAGTCAATGAATCCTCCATTGTTGATGTCATGGATCTTCACATAGATGTTAAACAAGAAGTAGTTTCTTTTCTGAAAATTTTATAGCCTATGCTTGTCTATGCATTTAGCATTTTGTTTATCACTTGAGGAAATAAAGTGGCAACCTATGTAGGACTCAAATGATACTGGTTTAGGAAGTTGGGGAAATTTAGAATTCTCAAAATTATTAATAAAAATACAACATGTGTTTGTCTATGCATTTAGCATTTGTTTGCAATTAAGGTTATTAAAAAAACTAGATTTATAAAATTGGAGGTATTTAAAAATGATGAGAATTTTTTGGTCGGGACAGGAAGAGGAGGACCAGGATGAGTAGGACGTATGACAACCAAAGATAGTCGGTGACAGTTGGGATGACCGACGATAAATCAAATATATCCAAATGTTGTTAGAAATCGGTGGTTAATCCAAGAAAAATAAATAATATTAAAATAAAATAAAATATTATTATTTAATGAACAGAACGAAAAACCAAAAATATAAAATAAAATAAATAAATATTTTGAATCAAACCTATTTTGGACAACGATAAGTGAGAATCGTGTTGAGACCTGCACGAACACAGTTTCCTTAAAGACAAATTTTCTACCACTCCTGAGGTGCTTGAGTTTGTTGGTACTTTATCTCCCAAGATACAACAACGAGAGGATTTTCAACAGTAGCATAGCTGCAGAGATCCCAAACTGTTCTTGCCTTCACCAATCACCAAAATAAAAAAAAAAAAGAGAGAGAAGAAAATGATTTTTGAGTGTGTTTTGAAACTGAGATTTTCATTCTTATTTATAGGAAAAAAATAAGTCAAAACAAGTTAGAATTCTAATCCGAATTAAATTCGAATTTATTATGAATAGTCAATTTTATCTTATCTAATATTCTTAATTTGTATTTAAGTAAAATACAAACTCTTCTTTGAATATTTAAAAAACATAAACAATTTAAGAAAAAAATTAATGACAACGGGTAAAATATCCGCAAGCCCACAAAGGGATCGACCGATCCAGTCATTTGCATCGTTCACATCGTACACCCTAAGAGTTAAATCATTCAATGACAATTATGTGGGTAAGTGTATATAAACACTTTTTCACTTCATTTATCACATCCATATGAGATAATGAAATTTCTTTTCTTACTCTATTCACGATCTTCTTATTTTGAGTATCAATTTTTTATTCATCACTCAACCATTTTGAGCATATAATATATCATTATAAAGATCTCACGGAGTAAAATAAGGATCAATAAATTCTTTATTTGAATCTCCATCTTTACAATTTTAAAATATGTCTCAAAGTTGATTATTTCTCATTGTTTTTTCAACAAATGTTACCTTTGCGTAGTAAAAATGGTGAACACAGAAGAACCGCAAAGCGGCAGAGCGACCTTGATAAACGTCGATGAAACAAGTCGACTGGAACGATGTTCGACAGCACCGACAACAATAATGGCGACAACAGCTGCAAGAAGAGTATAAAAGAATTGAGTTTGTCAGGGTTTATAATACGTGGTATATTTGATTCTAAACTAATTTTTAATATAATAAAAAATAAAAAAATGGTAAATTTAATTTTTATTTTTGAAAATAATTTTAATTATAACTAAAGTCCTTGAAATTTTTATTTTTAAAAAATATTAATGATATTCAACGGTGTTCATCGTTAGTGATGTTTAACGATGTTCGATGCAAAAGGTAGACTCATCTTAATAAATATTATTATATTAATTTATAATTAATTTATAAATATTAAAGAAATTAAATATTTTAATATATAATTATAAATTATTTATAAATTATTTAAAATAAAATATTAATTAAATTATTTTTTATATATAATATTTTTAATCTAAACCTTAGCACTTAAAAACTTAAACCTTAAATTTTAATACTATAAAACCTAAACATTAAACTCTAATTATTTTTCATTTCGATTATTCTAATATTTTTCTTAATTTTGACAAACAAGCTTAATCGAACCAATACAAATATCTTATTTGCATCTCAAAACAATTTCAAAAAACAATTTTGAAGTTTAAAAATAAAACTTCTTTGAATTTCTCATCAAACTCAAGTTTGAACTTTGAGAAATTAATCATAAAAATGTAATTAAAAATTATAGAGGTTAGAGTTTATAGTTAAAATTTATAGTTTAGGATTTAAGTCTTAAGGTTTAAAGATTTGGGGTTATGATGTTAGGGTTTAGGGTTTAAGTATTAATTTTTAGGGTAATAAGATTTAGATTAAAAATATTATATATGAGAAATAATTTAATTAATATTTCATTTTAGATAATTTACAAATATATGTAAATAATTTATAATTATATGTTGAGTTTTTTTAGATATTTAATTTTTATAAATTAATTTAATGGTATTTAACGATATTCATCGTTAGTGGTGTTCAACGGTGTTCGCCGAATGTGATAGACTCATCCTATAAATAATTTTTAAGGGTCTAGAGGGCATCAAGTAAAGAATATTAAAAAAATTACAGCGATTCAAACCGATAAAGACAAAGAATAATCAAAATTTTTACTCATAAAAATTTATAAATGAAAAGTTTTATTATCGAAGATTAAATGAGATAAAGACAATAATTATTATATCTGATTTATAAAAATAACATAACCATAATCATATAAATAAACGTAAGAATCTCAAAAAAATATCCATAAAGATCGTAATATCTTACATAATTTTTAAATATATATTTATTGCTCATTTACATGTATACCTTATATAATTTTTAAATATATATTTATCACTCATTTACATGTATACCTACCTATTTTATTATTAATATTCTACTACATCAAGCAGGGGTATGCACTTTGGATATCCAATTTGATTTGATATGAATTTTAAGATATCTGAAATTATTAAATATATATTTTAACGATCTGTATTCAATTTGAAAAATTTGAATATCTAAAATTTTTAAATCGGATATCCAAATTATAAGTTTATTTAATTATGTTTTAATTTAACGGTTCTATACATGAAAATTTTAAGTTCTTGAATATAATAATCAATAAATTATTGAGTATAAAAAAATTTATCCATAAAAAATTCTAGTTTTCATATATAACAAGTAAAAATATCGAATATAACAAAATTTATATATAAAAAAATTTAAATTTTTGAATATCGAATAATTAGATATTCGATTTGAATGCAAAATAATTATTCGTATATGATTCAAATTTTTTGGGTGTACAATGTAGATAATTCAAAAAATAAAAAATAAATCGAATATTCAAAATTTTAAATCAAATCAACGGATCGAAACAATAATTTCTTGCGCACCCCTACCGTTAAGATATTTGTCTTTATTTGTACCTTATTACGTTAGAATAGTCTGTCTAGTAATCTACTTTTTTTTTATAATTAAGATTATATAATTTATTTATCTCGGCATTATTGATTGAATACTCTCTTTGCATTATTTAATTGAATTTTTTTTAAAATTTTAATCGGAAGAATAATTTTTTTGTACATATGGACTAAATTCATATTATGTAGAATGTAAAGTACTAATTCGTATTTTGAGAAACACAAAGTACATCTGATATGAATTATCCTATCTATTTTTTTTAAAAAAAATTTAAAGTAATTCACATCCTGTAGATTCGAATTTGGAGAGTTAATTTCAAGGAATACAGTTAATTTAATAGTAATTCGTATTCTGCTTAATTAAAAAAACGAATAAAATAATCCACATCATATGTACTTTGCATTCTGTACAATACGAGTTAGTATTTTATATTCTACACAATACGAATTTAATTTACATTTATATAAAAAGTTATTTTTTAAATAATATTTAAAAAATTATTTTTCTAATTAAATAATGCAAGAAGAATATCTATTCAATAAAGCCATTTATCTCTCCGTGTTTATTTTTCTTAGTATCCAAAGATTTTAATTCCTTCAAGCAAACAACGCCACCATTGTGACAATTACAAACGTCTAAAATCTTTTTTGTGACGATGGTTGTTTTCTTGCCACCGTCGTCTTTTTCATCATTGTGCTAGTAAAGATATACAATCTTTTATTTATTTATTTATTTTACTTCTTTACATTGCTTATATTATTTAGGGGTGTATTTTATTTGGTTTTAATTGAATTAATTGATCGAATGAAAATTTTCAGAGGTAAGTTCGATTAACGTTTTTATGAGATTCAGTTATCGATTAATTCGGTTCGAAATCGAATAATTAATCGAATTAATTGAAATTATATATATATATTTATTTTTGGTCATTAAACTTTTAAAATTATAAAATGGTCATTAATTTTTTATCAAATTAATATAAAATAAAATTTTAGTGACTAAAAAGATCATTTTAGCACAATTTAGTGACCTATTGTTAATTTAAACAACATTTTTTTATAATAAATTTTGGCTAATTCAAAAATTGACTGAATTAATCGAAATAATTTTAATTCGGTTAATTCAATTATAATTAATTCGGTTTGATTAATGGTTAAAGTTTTAAAAATTTTGGTTAATTATATTATAACTAATTCGATTCGACCACCGACTGAACTAATCGAATATACACCCTAATATTACTTAAAACTTATATACATATTTACTTTATCATACTACACAAAAATAATTTAAACATGTGCATAATCTTTATATGATGTAACTCGTCATTGTCCCGTGATTCTGGAAGAATTATTAAAATATTGTGATTGAAAATTTTATTTTCAAAAATATGGTTCACATATCATTATTTCCCATAATATTGTGGTTTACTATAGCGTTTAGAAGGCCTCATGCATACAACCCGTCTTTGAACAGTGATTCGAATAAAAACTAATATTTCGGCAAAGGCCTCATGAATAAAAAAGCACACCTACTTTAAAATCACCCGTCTTTGAAAGGTTCGCGTGATCACATCAATAAGAAGCGAGATTTGGCAATTCGACTTAAAGCACTTGAGGTTGAAATGTCTGAATCTTTCCTAGTGCACTATATATTGAACACTCATCATCCTCAATACGGTCCATTTAAGATCTCTTATAACACATATAAAGATAAATGGTCTATTGATGATCTTTTGACTATGTTTGATCAAGAATAGGATAGGCTCGTACTAAAGATGGGAGAGAGTGCACTGACGGTTACTCAAGGAAAGAAATCAGTCCAATCCAAGAAAAAGGGGAAAGGTAAAATGCAACCCCAAGCTGACATCAAGAAAGAGTCCATGCGTTTCTTTCCTAAAAAGAAGGGACACATGAAGAAGGAATGTGTCAAGTATAAGGACTGACTTACAAAGAAAGGTAAATCAATCTCACTTGTTTACTTTGAGTCAAATATGGTTGATGTTAATTATAACGCATGGTGGATTGATTCTGGTTCTACAATCCATGTCTCAAATTCCTTACAAGGATGAAAAAACCTGAGGGAACTAGTGGGAGCTGAGCGATACATCTATTCATGAAACAAGATGCAATCGCACGTGGAAGCTACTGGGACCTGTGAATTAGTGCTTAGTAGTGACTTTGTTTTCATTTTAGAAAAGACTTTTTACATTCCTAGTTTTACCAAAAATTTAATTTCCGTTTTAAGACTTGTTCCCTTAGGTTATTATTTTAATTTTCCAAATCTTGGTTTCAATTTATTTTATAAATTTGAAATTGTTGGAAATGGAATTTTATGTGATGGTCTTTACTTTATTGATTTACAAAATAATGCCACTCATAATGTTATGCACATTCAAACTGATACTAAACATTGTATTATAAATGAAGATTCCTTTACTTTATGGCATCGAAGATTAGGACATATCTCCATTGAACAAGATTAAAAGATTAGTAAATGATGTGATACTCAATACCTTAGATTTTACTAATTTTGATACTTGTGTAGACCGGCCATGTTAGTGGTTCGTGTGAATCGTTTCCCACGTTTTCCATTATTGGAAATGTGAATATGGAAACTTAAAGTGCATGGATCTAACGGTAGTTTCCCACGTTCACAGGCATGAATTATTGTTCATGTCATTGTGGTTTGGTTAAGGGCTATTATGTTGTACAGTTGAGGGACAATTTTTTCCATTTGGTTGGTGATTTTGATGGTAAATCACCCCCTATAAATACCAATCTAGCCTGAGGTCCATAAGCATAAAAACAGAGATTCATATATTCCATCTAGTGAGTATTTTGAGTGCTTAGAAGATCTTGACATTTTAGTTCTTTTTGCAGCCAAGTTCTATATTCACGGTGGTCAGAGGTGTTCTGACGGTGGTTCGAGGTGTTAGACGGTGGAGCAACCATATCTCAATTTGGCGTAAGGTTTTGACAATGACTGAAGGTATTTATTTTGATCTTTTCATTTGCATTTTGCTCATTTTATGATTACAATCATGTGTTCGGATCATTGGTCAGAGACTCTGACCACCAGAAGTCGCCATAGTCGAATGGATAAGTTCTCTTTTATTTTATTTTATTTTTATTATTTTTATGATTTTCATTATTGATTATTTGTTACTGTTGGTAAAATAGTTAATCGTGCATTGATTGATCTGATTTGCATCGGTTTATTTTTAGTATTTGAAAAGTTATTTTCAGGTTTACAGAAGCTGATCGTGGTTTTAACTTTTTCATTATAATTTCACCATTGCCTATCATTGAACAAATATTTTGGCATGCTATGGTAGGTAAGCTGCTTTGGGGGCTGTTTTTGTTCATTCAGATAAATTTCAATTCATTTTGTTTACGGTGGTTTGCTTTGGTTTGTTTGATGCAGGTGGTCGGCTAACACCAATAGTGATAAGTTAAAATCTCTTAGATATAAAAAGTGTTGTCGAGTTGATATAGATTTTACGAAAAGCACATGAGTGAAAGCTCCTAGCTCCCATGGTATACACAAGACAATGAGTATTTTTTCCTTTCAATTAAACATGAAGTAGATTGTCAATGCATGATATGAATAACTTGTTATAATCTTTTAGTATCGATAATATTATGGTAGAATGCCTTTATTTCTTGTTTGTTCTTCCTGAGATTTTATTTCATGGTAGATGAAAATATCCAAAAGTGAATTTTATTGACATGAAGTTAGATGTAGTTTTTGAGTTGCATGTAATCATGGGAATTCTTTGGTTCAAGCTGTGTAACTTGTGGTTGTGTTATAGTGTTAGGCTTTCTATTGTATTTGATACTATAAGATTATTAGCAACTACCAAAGGCTTCAAATTCACTTTTATTAGTAGAACATATAAATGAATGAGTTGATCTTGAATCAATCAAGGCATATGCAGGGCTTCAATTTAATTAAATCATACTTGCAAATAAATCAGGAGATTCTTTATCTTCTCTTCCTAAATGTGATAGATTCAAGTAGAAAACCAAGATTCTTGATGAGTAGGAGCATTAGAAATACTTGCTATTCCTTTTCCATTATTCTTAGATTGATCTTGTTTAGGGCCTTTGTTTCGTTTGGATGAAAAAAAGCTCGAATGGATAAGAGGTCGAGTTGTACCTTTGTCACCCTTTTGAGGAAAATCTCTAATATAAAGGTCATCTCTACCAAACGCAAAGCATAAATTAGACTAGATTCGAAATTAGCCTCGAAGCTTTTGACAGAACTTGTAAGGAAGAATCTTCATTGAACTTTTTGTGTAATTGTAGAAATATTGTTTTGATATAATAATTGAAAATAGTTTTAGACTAATTTGAAAAGATTAAAAAATAGTTTTTATGTCTAAACAACTTGGAAACACATTTAAAAAGTTTTTGAGAGATTTTGGAAGTGTTTCAAAATGATTTAAAGAAGCTAAAGTGTTTAAAATAACCTAGGCGAAGAATAAAAATTTTTAGAAATGGTATTAGGATTTGATCTATTACACTGCCAAAAACCGAAACGGAAAGAGAGGGATTCGAACCCTCGGTACGAATAACTCGCACAACGGATTAGCAATCCGACGCTTTAGCAATGTGAGTCCTTGTTTTGGCCTTTTAAGTATGACTTGGGTAAATGGATTTGAATAAAATTTTAATTAGATTTTTTGTGTTCTTTTTTAGACGACATGGACTTTGAAGAGGACATGTTACCTCCACCGCCTCTACCTCGACTTCGATCAACTCCTGCGATCACCGCTAGTGATACACGTATGTTTTCTTTCTAGTTCTTTTAGGTGGCATAGTACTATTTTAGAGTAAGATTGATTATTAGAATTTATTGTAGGCTCTGACTCAGCTAGAGTAGGACCTAGCTCGAGAAGTGTGGGACTACATTAATAGATTTGTGTTCGAGAGGTGTGTTCTTTTCCTGTGATAGATTTGTGTTCTGTGATTAACTTCTTATTCTAATACTGATATTTTGAGACACCCTATGATTTTGAGATCGGATTATTTGAACTGTGTGTTTCGTATTTATACGATTATCTGTGTTGAGACATTTGAGATCATTTGCATTGATAGCATTACATGTGCATGGGGTGTATTGTACGGAGAAAGATGGATTTTACCACAATTTTGTTTGGCGAAATAAGGGGTAAGGGGTTCTAGGGAACTAGCTCCACTATGACCGGTTGGATTGCCACCACTGTGATTGGCGTTCGGAGTATGGGACTGCATTCTCTAAGACATTTCATTCATCACTCGTTGTGTTAATTACTGTGAATATTTATATATTATGTATGTGACTGGGAACTGAGTGATAATGTGATTTTTTTATTGCACTTTAGAGACACATTAGGCTTTATAGCTCACCCTTTTAATTTAACATTTCAGATACTCGGCCCTAGGAGTTGGTACTCGAAGCTCTCAACCGGACAATTATTTTTCCTATTATTTTCAGTATGTTAGTTATAAGAGATTTTACTTCAATTATTTTTGGGATCATTAGGGGTTAAGATTTTTTTTAAATTCCATGCATTGATTTGGTTATTTAATTTTAATAATATTATTCAGAGTATTTATTTTTAAATTATATTTCACCGTTTGGGTTATAAATTTTATTTTGAAATTACTTTTTTTTTCACTTTACTTGTCGATAAAGTTTTAAAATATTAATTTTAACCTACCGTACACCTTAAGTCAAGAAGAAGGGGTTACATTTTTTGTATCAGAGCTGAGTTCAACACTCGGACTGTGAGGCCCATAACCAATGTTTTATAAATTTTTGAAAAAAAAACATGCATGTATTAAATATTTTTGGGGAAATGGGAAAATTTTTAAACAAAATGTTTTAATATGAGATTTTACTTATGTTTTGAAATTAAGACTCCGGTACCAAATCTAACTTAGATTCTACTCTTGTAATTAGATACTATGCCACCTCGTAGGAGTGTTAGACTTGCTGCTACTAGAGGCCAAGGCCGAGGCCCAGGTCGTGTTGCTGCGGTTGTTAGTAAGCTGCCACCTGTTGTTGATCATACGAATGATCAAGCTGAGATGCAAGACTAAGAAGTTGACCCTCAAATTGAGGTACAACATACTATGGACCGACAGTCTGGGTGATAAGTGTTCAACTCACTATCACTTTTTACACCTTTCGTGGACAATAACCACTAAATCTACACCTACTTGGACCAATGCATGTGCTTAATATGAGATAATTAGATATTCTGCTTTTGTAACATATAAAGATGATACTTATAGATAAGGCAAGTTTTATTGTACTTTTGTGTCTGTGCAGGAAAAACTAATGCCGCGGCAGCGACTGAGGCCAAGGCAGCAGCTGAAGGACAAGTAACGATATTGTAGGCGACTTGAAGAGAAAAATGAGCTGGACGTTTCTGGACAAGCAGCGCATGAATCAGAGCTGGGTAGCACATGAAAATCCCAAGTCAAAGGCCACGCGGAAAAGAATCCTAGATGGAATAAACTTGGAAATATTTTATTTATGGACTTGACTTGTGTCCTACTCCAAGTTATACTCCTACTTATGAAAGGTTTGCCCTAGACCAAGCCTATATAATCCCTAGTCATCCAAGAAGAGGAGAAAGAAGAGAGTTTTCGGCACAAAGCACTTAGCATCATAGAGAGACGACTTCATCTTAGATTTTAGAATTCTCTTTTACTTTTTATTATGTTCTAAGTTTCTTTAGGCTTAGGTGAAGGTTGTAGAGTATTAGTGAGAAGAGAAAGACTTTTGTTTCTTGTTTCAATGCAATAAAATATCAAGGTTTGCTTATTCTTTGTCATTCTTTGTTCTTGCATCCAAGCTCGACAGAGAAGTTTGTGAGTAATCCATTTATCTAATATCGAGAGAGTTAGATTCACGAAAGAAATAAGTACGGTGTTTCAATCAGGAAACACTAACTCGGCCTAGAGATAGGTTAAGAGTTTCAACGGCTAAAAGAAGTGTGGGATTGGTTGGTGATTATAATTGATTCACGCCGAGAGATATCATCAAGGACTAGTCATCAACAGCACTTCGACTTAGAGATAAGCGGAGTCATCAAAGGACACTTTGCCGAACTTTGATAAAGTCTACCCAAGAGTAAGAGATTGCCGCGGCGGACAAGCATCATCGTTGTCGAGGCAGTAATCTGCAGTACTGCCGAGGCAGTGTTATGCGATTGCATTGGACAGAAACAAATCAATTGAATCCACTATACAACACAACTGGATCCTAGCCACTTCTTTAATCTATTTATTCTCTCTTTCTTTAGTTTTCTTTATTTAGTATTCATCAACCCCAATCTTACTTGTGTCTTTATTTTATTCTTTTTCAGAGCAAGAAGACAAAAGAAGACATATTAAGTAGACCAATCCCTGTGGAGACGATATCTAATATACTTATCACTTTATTACTTGAGACGTGTACACTTGCACCAATTGCGCACTCTTTTTACACGCAACACTGGGGATAAAGATACACATGAACAACCACGTCATGAGGAGGAACTTTAGAATTAAAGAACATAAATTTTTAGTTCCTAGTTATTAAACAAAATTTAGAGTGACTGTGTGCCAATAGAGCATGTTGGTACAAACTTCATAAATGTGCGCTTATTGAGAAATTATCACCCTAGGTCTTTTATGAGCACATTGTTCAGGAGGGTATAATGTTATTTATGGATATTAAATTTTAGTGGAAGTTTGTAATTTTGATAAATTTTCATTCATTTTAGACATAATTTCAGTTACTTCAGTTTAAAATTATTTTAAGATTATTTTCTGTAGAAATAAAATTACTTTGGTTTATGCACACTCTGAATTCAGTAAAGTTTGATCACACTAATGTTTTGGAATTCTAGTTGAAAATAGACATGTTCAGTTCACATTTACATGTAATTGTCATGCTATGCATTTATGATTAATCTATGTCATTTGACTATGTTTGTATATGTGACCATTTATGGGTCTAGTCATAATTGATATGATGAAGACTATTTTGATCTTATATGGATATAATTGATGGAAGAGATTGTTAAATAATACCTATTATATGATAACAAAATTTTGAGCTCAAAAGGTTATACATTGGTCAGGAAGCATATGTTTCCCAAGTGGGAGATTGTTGGATTAAAATCCAATAATAATGGTCACATATGTATAATGTATGTTGTTATTATAATGTTTAAGTGACCATTTATGTTACAGTATTAAATTGTCATAGAATTAAAAGGTAGATACCGTAAGCTAAATTTATAACTTAATGAGCGGTATGGTTATAAATATTAATAAATTTAGTTTATATAAAAGGGTTATGGTCTCCAAGAATTAGGTTAACTTGTTTTTTTTCTTCCCCGACATAGGTTTACATGAAGAGAAAATCTCTTTTCTTGGAAGTGATAAGTACTCAACACACTATCACTTTTTACTCCTTTTATGGGCATTAATCATCAAATATACACCCACTCGGACCAATGCATGTGCTTAATGTGATATATTTAGAAGTTATGCTCATATAAATAATATTTACAGAAAAAGGCACGTTTTACTGCGTTTTCATATCTGTGCAGGAGAACCAGTGCCGCGACAGGGACAAGGCCGAGGCAACAGCAGGAAGACAGAAGCAAAGTGATAGGCGATGGAAAGACAAAAATCCAAGGAACGTGTCTGGACTTGAAGCCCATGACTCGGAGTTGGCTAGCACAAGGAAAAGCCCAAGAGAAGACCACGCGGGAAAGCCCCCTTAGCCGAATTCAAACTTGGAAATATATTATTATTATGTACTTGACTTGTTCCCTACTCCAAGTTGTATTCTACTTAGGAAAGGTTTGCCCTAGGTCTAGCCTATATAAAGACCTAGCCACCCAATGTATCATAGATCGGAATACCTAGGGAGAGCCGACTTCTACTCTTGTTTACTTCCTCTCCATCATGTTCTAAAACCTTCATAGGGTTTAGGTGAAGGTTGTGGAGTATTTGTGAGAGGAGATTGTAATTTGTCTTTTATTCAATGCAATAAAGATTATCAAGGTTTGCTTATCCTTTGTTATTCCTTGTTCTTGCATTCAAGCCCGGGAGGGAAGTTTGTGAGTAATCCATTTATCTAAGCTCGGGAGAGTTAGATTCACGAAAGGGGTAAGTACGGTGTTTCAATCGCGAAATACTAACTCGGCCTAGGGATAGGTTAAGAGTTTCAGCGGCTAAAAGAAGTGTGAGATTGGTTGGTGAGTATAATTGGTTCACGCCGGGAGGTATCATCAAGGACTAGTCATCAACAGCACTCTGACTTAGGGATAAGCGGAGTCATTCAAGGACACTTTGCCGAACTTTGGTAAAGTCTGCCCACGAGCAAGGGTTTGCCGCGGCAGACAGTGTTATCGCTGCCCAGGCAGTAAACTGCAGTGCTGCCGAGGCAGAGATATGCGATTGCATTGGATAAAGACAAGTCAATCAAGTCCACAATACAATACAACTGGATCCTGGCCCATCTCTCTCTCTAATATTTCGACTCTTTGTTTTTATTCAATTATTTTAGTTTAAATAAATCACACCAATTCACTTGTGCTTTTATCTTTCCACAGAGCAAGGAGATAAAGGAAGCATATTAAGTATACCAGTCCCTGAGGAGACGATAACTCGATAACATACTTATCACTTATTACTTGCGATGTGTCCGCTTGCACTAAACGCGCACTTTTAACACGCGACAGGAAGATAATACCAAAGACTTAGGATTTTAACATCAAGATTCAACGTTTTTAATCTATCGATTAATTCAAGTACGCTTTCACATTCAGTTTATTATTGTTGATGATTGTTGCATGTTTTAAGTGCTTCGCAAATACGTGCAAGTATACACGTTTCAAGTTATAGTATAGAAAGATATCGTCTCAACAGGGATTGGTGTTTCTTCTAGAATTTAATTTCTTGTACTGAAAATAAAGACACAATTGGTTGATAGAATTGATATTGAAATTAAATAACAAAATAAACAAGTAAAATAAATTGGAACAATCGATAAGAGAGACTAGGCTGGGTTATCCTAAATTATGGAGTGATGGATGAATGAATTCTTCTTCGTAGTGGATTCTCGCACCGCTCAACTTGTTCCGGAAATTGGGCTAAATCGATTGCTTATGTCATTTCTTCGAGTTGTTAATTCGTAGATTGTTTGGGCAATTGCGATGAGGGAATTGCTCGAGAAATTTGGGCGACTATCCTTAAGGTTCGGCAAAGCGTAGATTCTATTAGCCGTTGAAATCCTGTACTTATCCCTAATCCGGATTAGTTCTTTCGTATTTGGATCGAACCATACCTATTCGTTTCGTCAATCCAATCCTCCCGAATCTGGATAAATAAGTCGTTTATCGAGGTCCTCTCCCGATTCTCTCGCAAACAAATTAAATGCCAAGAATAGGTAAACCTCAATTAAGAACACACCACAAACTTAAATAGAAATCAAACTAAATCATTCATAACAATAGAATAACCCAAGCCAACTTAGAATTAGTTCATGGTTGGGCAAAACATCCAACAATATCATCTCATCACTCGAGTAAAATAAGAAAACAAGAAGGAAATTCGGCAACCCCTTTATCTCAATCTCTCCACGATCGGCTCACTTTGTTTGGACTGCATGCTTCTCTTTTTATAGATTTTTCTAGGTTGATGTAATAAATTTGAATTGGAAATAATTATAAAGAATATTTTTATTCTCATTTGATTCTCATCACCTATTTCCTTCTTTGCTTTATTCTCCAAATTTTTCCATGTAGTCTCCTATTGACCTTATCTCCACTAATTTCTTGCCCATTTTGTAGCTCCACATCAAGGAAGGAATCCTACAAACATGGAAATATATCACAACAGTATCCTTTTCCACGAATATTAACCAAGACATGAAATAAATATGACAAACAAGGAAATTATATAAATATGCATGAATGACTAATAATATAATTATTAATATGCTTAAGTCTAACAATAATATGAGTAAAAAGGTAATAAAAATAATAATTTTGAATACTCATCACACCCCCAAACTCGAATTATTGTTTGTCCTCAAGCAATGCAAACCTAACAATTAATTGCCAAGGCATCCAATCTTCAAAGACATGCTTCAAAATTTAATTTCCAACCTCATAACCGAGGCAAAAAGTATGATCACCTTTAAATTTTTCGAATAGCAAAGAAATTGTCCAGAATCAAACTATAATACTCGTGACCAAGTGTGTGCGTAGTTGTGTATAAGTCAATTTTCAATATTCTATGTGAACAGTCGGTTTAGCACAGTAATTGCCTGGGAATAAATATTTAATCTTACTAGAGCCAGTTTCGGGCACCTCTAGCAATTAAGCAATTCCTTTAATTTTATCAACTAGAGCCACTTTCGGGCACCTCTAGTGATTTTTCAATGCAAACAAACTAGAGCCAGTTTCGGGCACCTCTAGAATTATATTGCTTATCCATTTTTTTAAATTTTATTCTTAACTGCCAAATTAAATGCCTAAAATTCAACCTAAAATCACAAAGTCTCTATCAATCAACAAGTCACAACCATGTAAAAAAATTCAGTATCATATAAAAAAAATCTAGATTCTTCCAATGCAATTCTAAAATTAAAGGCAATTTCAATTAAGTGCAATGGTAAAATTTTCATCATTAGTTATCCATCAAATTTAAAGCAATTAGATCAAACTGAAATTCTTGGCAAATAATTTATGCAATCTAAATGCAATAACTAATTATGAATGCAACTACTATGAATCAATTAAAGGAAGCCCCCCCCAAACTCGAGATGAGCATTGTCCCCAATGCATGCAAAAATAAAAATGCAAATGAGTTAATTGAAAAGATTTTCACCTTGAGTTACTAATTTCCTGCTTGCCATTGATTTAGCTTTCAGTCCTCTTTGTGGTGGTTGTGCCGGTGGATGAATTCCTCCATTGATGCTTTTCCAATATCTTGAGCAGTACTTGCCTGAGCAACAACGATTGCCTGGGCATGTGAAGTGGCGATCATATCATCACAACGAATGGATCTAAATCATCCAATATAATCACAACTCCACTTGCCTGTCAAGAAAAGCAAAAATAATAATAGTGAAGGTAGTTGACAAAGATCATTAGTGAAGGAAAAATTTCAATTAGAAATAAAAAGGAAATAAATAGATCAAAAATATGGGTAACTTTTAGAGTTAATTATGGAATTAATATCTTCAAAGTTTGACCCATATTAAAGTCTATCCAAATCTGCAATCAAATCTCCCTTGATCTTGATTTCCTTTCCTAAAAAAATAAACATCAATAAAGCAAGAATCATTTAAGTAATGAGAAGATAATTATTCCGGAAATAAAACAAACCATAAGTAAGAAAATTCATAAAAAAATCAAAATAAAATAAAAGATAAAAACAATAATAAATAAAAATATAAAGAAAACTTATGGAGGGTTGTTTTCGGTATTTCTTATAATCCATCCGCACCCTCCATCGAGTTATAATTCTGCCCAAAAAGATATGGGCCAATTCAGGTACGGGTGTTCCCTTTTGCATTATCATGGTGGAGGTGCCTTTCTTTCTTGTTCTTTTGTAGTCCATGCCTATCCTCCACCTTGATATTATACCTGAAGGTATGAATATCTCGTTAGAAAAAATTATATCAACATTCAACCATTTAATTACCTCATTCTCGTTGATATCTATAATGGTTGAATATAGCCTTCGTTGTCGAGGCAATTGCTGTTCAAGCCAATTGCCATGGCAATCATTTGCCAAAATTCTGTGTAAATCAAGCGAAGGATCAGCTTTCTTGATGTCTTCAAGAATCAACCCATCATGTTTGTTAATTTTCTCAAACATCTCCATCGATAGAGATTTTGGCGTGGTACTAGTATTGGAGGGAATCACCATAGATAAAATATCATCTCCCACATAATCATTCCTTACTTTTGATGGCTGCAAATCTTGTAGCGTTGATTCCTCAGAAGATACCTGCAATGGAATAGGTGAGTTTTAAAAGAATTCAAAATGTGTGATCATTACCTTCTCATATTCCATTAACAAGGTATCGCCATCTTGTTGACCGAGCATGTTGTCATGTAATTGCCCTGGCAATTGTGAGTGAAAGTAATCCTCAGATTCCTTCTTCAGCATCAGTGCTGATGTAACATCTCGGGAATCAGACTCCTCAGAATTTGCTATAGAAGTACTCTCCTCCACCTCATTTAATGATATTGTGACATTGCCCTGTGCAGGCTTCTCCATTGCCGTGATAATTATTTCTTTAAGCTCATACAATGTTGAGCAGTCTTTCTCATCAACATTCTCTCGACTCGGAGGTTTCGAAATTCCCTCTTTGTCCTCTAGTGTTGGGATTTCAACATCCCTCAGAACTGATTGTTGGGGCATGTTATACATGACATATATAGATCTCCTCAATTGATCTTCCGAATCCGCCAAGGGTGCATCCAATTCGATTTTCCTCGCTTCCATGGACTTTATTTGATCTCTCACCTTCTCTATTAATCTATCCATTCTAGCCATGATTGTTTGAAATATTTCCTCTGAAGAATTTGGATTCTCTTGAAACGGACTATAATGCCATGGCATATCTATAGCATCAACAAAATTGTCATGGTAAAAAAAATTTTGAGCGTTTTGATCATACCATGAAGAATTTTGTAGTTGGTTCCATATATGGTCCTCCATGTGGCCATATATTCCAGTATTGTACGGGCAATTGCTAACCAAATGATTTTCTCCACAATAAGAACAAAAAATTGTCATGGCATGAACTTGTTGGGCTGTTCTTTGTTGGTATAGGTAATCATCATTTATTGTAAAAAATTCATAGTTTGCTCGATTCCTATGTTCCAACATTAACTCTCGAACAGACTTCTTTCTATCTTGTTGGGATACTCTTGGTTGACATAGATAATCATCATTTAATCTAAGAAATTCTTGATTAGTTCGATTCATATCTTCCAACATCAACTCCCGAACAAATTTCTTTCTATCGGTCTTGCATCTTGAAAATCCTTCAACTTGAAGCACACCTATAATTTTTTTTTGATTTTTTTAAAACAAATAAATAAAAAGAAAATAAGTTAGTAATAATAATAATAATAAATGCAAGAAACTAAAAATAATGATGCTATTGTCAATCCCCCGTAACGGCGCCAAAAACTTGTTGCGTGTTTTAAGTGCTTCGCAAATACGCGCAAGTGTACACGTTTCAAGTTATAGTATAGAAAGATATCGTCTCCACAAGGATTGATGCTTCTTCTAGAATTTAATTTCTTGCACTGAAAATAAAGACACAATTGGTTGATAGAATTGATATTGAAATTAAATAACAAAATAAACAAGTAAAATAAATTGGAACAATCGATAAGAGAGATTAGGCTGGGTTATCCTAAATTATGGAGTGATGGATGAATGAATTCTTCTTCGTAGTGGATGCTCGCACCGCTCAACTTGTTCCGGCAATTGGTCTAAATCGATTGCTTATGTCATTTCTTCGAGTTGTCAGTTCGTAGATTGTTTGGGCAATTGCGATGGGGAATTGCTCGAGAAATTTGGGCGACTATCCTTAAGGTTCGGCAAAGCGTAGATTCTATTAGCCGTTGAAATCCTGCACTTATCCCTAATCCGGATTAGTTCTTTCGCATTTGGATCGAACCATACCTATTCGTTTTGTCAATCCAATCCTCCCGAATCTGGATAAATAAGTCGTTTATCGAGGTCCTCTCCCGATTCTCTCGCAAACAAATTAAATGCCAAGAATAGGTAAACCTCAATTAAGAACACACCACAAACTTAAATAGAAAAGAAATCAAACTAAATCATCCATAACAATAGAATAACCCAAGCCAACTTAGAATTAGTTCATGGTTGGGCAAAACATCCAACAATATCATCTCATCACTCGAGTAAAATAAGAAAACAAGAAGGAAATTCGGCAGCCCCTTTATCTCAATCTCTCCCACGATCGGCTCACTTTGTTTGGATGGCATGCTTCTTTTTTTATAGCTTTTTCTTGGTTGACTTGGGTGATGGAATAAATTTGAATTGGAAATAATTATAAAGAATATTTTCATTCTCATTTGATTCTCATCACCTATTTCCTTCTTTGCTTTATTCTCCAAATCTTTCCATGTAGTCTCTTATTGACCTTATCTCCTCTAATTTCTTGCTCATTTTGTAGCTCCTCGTCAAGAAAGGAATCCTGCAAACATGGAAATATACCACAACAATATCCTTTTCCACGAATATTAACCAAGACATGAAATAAATATGACAAACAAGGAAATTATATAAATATGCATGAATGACTAATAATATAATTAATAATATGCTTAAGTCTAACAATAATATGAGTAAAAAGGGTAATAAAAATAATACTTTTGAATACTCATCAATGATCTAACTTATCTTGGGCTAGTTTCTATACCATTAGGTTTTGGATTTATATTTGTATCGAATATATTTTGATTCAATTTTGTACAACACGTCTCCTATCATAAACTTATCCGTGGCATAAACTAAGGAATGAATACTGTATAGCCTGTTTGAATTTGCCTTTAGCACTTAGTTACAGAGTAACACCGGACCGTATATTAGCTTACAGTTTGATATTTTGCCTTGCTTCTTTAAAGTCTCCTATAAAGTTTGATATTTACTGTTGCATGAAAATTTTAGTTTTACCTGCACGTGTTCTAATGTTCTTAGCATGAACTCTTGAGATACATAATGTAATTCCATTGTTGTTGTTTTTAATTTTGGATAACTTTTAGTTTGCAAGGGATTTTTTCTTTTATCGTAATAAACAAAAAGTCCATTCCAGCTTTTCTTAAAACTTGGTTTCATGTGCAGTGGTGCGGTAGTGGCATTCTATATATACAAGCTTCTACCAAATGACAGTCCCGTCTTAAAACCTGGAGCAGAAAAATGATGTGTTCTTTGGAGGTTAGTTTATTGATGTGTTTGCTCTATTCTTCCAGTCCTTACTTTTGGAACAGAGTTTATATGTACAATTCGCTCTAATGGAAGCTGTCCCAGTTCATTGTGGGGGAAACTAGCTATGTTCTGACACAATTGCTGTCATAAAAATCTGAATCTGCACGTAGATTTATCATTGTTTTTTTCTTCACATTTTGGAAGAACTTGTCACAAGGGACCATTTCCCTCAACCAACACACTCAGTAAAATTTAAATCTTTCACTGGCAGGCCCAAGTTGTCTTCTACATTGTCTGAGAAGTTCAATTTCTCCCTTGATTCAATGGTTATACATTTGGAGTAAATGAGTCGAGTTAAGCTTGAATAGTATTGAGTTCAACTCAAATTCAAAATGTTAAGCTTGAATAGTATTGAGTTCAACTCAAATTCAAAATGTTCAAAGTTGAACGCGATCTGTCCCATCTCATTTACGGCCCTAATTATATATACGCACCGCAAACAGTTTGGCACCGAGGAAGCACAATTCATACATGAACAAAGTACAATCTCTTGTTATTGTTGAAGAGCCTATGGTGTGTATAGCTTTAGTTCACCAGTCGAGACTTGTTTCAGAGTACTAGATGATTGAAAAATTGCCCATTAGAAGCTCTGAATATTGTTTCCTGTTAATCTTGTACTATATACAACTGAAATTTCATATGCTTGCTAATTAAGTCTTGCAATTTCCTTTTACAACAGAATGCTTTTGATCCATTTATATGCTATATACATGCATAATGCTTTAAATCTTCTTAGAAGACTATATTGATATGGAAGATGCAGAGTGATAAAAACATCATCAAACAAACCATAAATGTAAGTGAAATTACCTTAATTATTTAGAATTACAATGTCAGACTAAAAGAGTTGGAGTAGCTGATGGATAGAATATTAAACCGAGTTATGTAACCCAATTTGAAGAGGGAAGACAGACAGACAGCCAACTCAGCCCTAAAGCTTTTGGAAATTGGAAGCATGTTTCCCTTGTGCTGGTTTTAGATGTCTGGATGATGAATGTTGTTGGGTTGATTATCCAATGGCATGTATTGTGCCATTATAGCTCGAATCTCCGAATCCATGTATCTCTGCATCAAGTTCAACACAAATGAAAGTCAGTTCCACCATTATTCCTACAAAAATATGCTTCCAGTGTACATTTTCGAATGATAGGAGAATATGAACATATGAAAAATATATCCCTGTGGTTCGTATTAAACACACTAGTATCCGACACATCCGACTACAAGCAATGTAACCAATAACAATGTTAGAAGTGACATTTCCCAACTATTACTTCAGCTCAAAAATGGGTTCTAATTTATAGAACTGCCACATAATTTCTAACCCAAATTTGGTTCAAAACTACCCTTTTATGAGTACGCTTTATGTTATGAAGCTCTACTCACGTCTAAATCAACCAAGTGATGCCGCTCATCATTCATACATCAATGGTTCTAAAATGTGATATTGTAAATCTTAGTGCAACAACAATCTTACCCGGATTCGGTATTTGTAAATGGCATATCCTGTACCTCCAACAGCAATCAATCCAAGAATTATTACCCAAACCGAGCTCCAGCTTAACTCTGTTCTAACATTCTTACCTGAAAACGAATATTGCATTAGTGGGGTGTTACAATCTTAAATAAAATGGCAAAAACATGCTGTCTATCAAAGATACTCACCGAGACACATGTCATGCTCTCGCATGTACAATGAACCACCACTACAGCTGCACTCATAACTGCCCCAGGTATTTTTGCATTTGCACCCAGGACATTGGCAGGCCAGCTTCTCCTTGCACTCATCGACATCTGGGAAACAGTCCAATGTAAGAAATTGTTCACCAGCAGAGACAAAAAGCTAAAGTTTTTCCCCAAAAAGTTTATCAGATGGCTAAAATCATTTGTATTATACGCACATAAAAAATCTCCACTCATCCATTTCCAATAAAAGGTGCCAAGACTAGAGCTTTTACCACAAGTTTCTCCTATGTCCTAAATCACTAGAAGCGATTCAAGAGTTTACAAACTCCTGCCAAAGCATTTCAGATGCCTAGTGCACAGATTGAAACTAAAATACCATACCAAAATCTAAATAAGTACATGGTGTCTTAGTAAAACACAAATGTGATGGTAGAAATAGCAGCTAAACATTCACGTGTCAGAGATATTAGTAAAAAATACAGTGCATAATATTAAATAAACCCATTGACTAAAAGCAGAAAGCAAAAAATCTCAATGAGCCATCTATTTCCGGTGCCGAGAATGACTTGACATTATATGTAGAAACCAGGAATAAATATCCTTGTACCTTCACAGCTCTTGACTCCATCACCCTTGAATCCATGTGGGCACTTGCAACCATGTGAATGGTCATCCTGGACATTCCATTCCAGAACCAAATAACTAAGAAAAGCAGAAAATGGAGAGATAAATAGAGAAACAGCAAAGGAGATAGACAGAGGCACTCACTATACAAGCAGAGTATGTCCTTCCTTCCTTTGTTTCTCTCCAACAGCCTCCATTGTTGAATTCACAACGTAAAGCCGCAGAAGCTGTTAAGCAGAAAAGCAGATAGTAGAATTAAGGATAAAAGAGTATTAAAATGTGAATTTCACTTTTAGCATTGATTATAATCATCACGCATGAAGACCAATATTTTTCATGAAAATATTTACCTTCACAATGTGTATAACCATCTCCATTAAACCTCACACCATTAACAGTTGGGCACTCACATACTCTTCCCCGGAATGTATCCTACAAGTAAAAAAAGGGGCATCAGAAAAAAGGTAAAATTGAACACATAGCTGACCTACAAAAATTTTCTGCTAAAATACATACCCTGCATGCGGTAAGGTTAGCAATCTTGTCCTGCCAGCAACCACCATTGTTTTCTAAGCACTCGTTAGTTTCTATATCTGCCAATGACAACTTATGATGAAATAATGAATATCATCTCTATGATAATCTCTATCCAAAAAGTATAAATTTAGAACTTAAATAGCATGGGAAAAATTGTGATGGTTCCAGAAAGCAAACCACAAGAAGAAAATGCCTCTAAATTAAGAGCAAGTGAGCAACAGATGATAACCTTCGCTTAAACAAACTGCTGGCTCCGTGGTCTCTAGAAAACCTGCACAAATTGCCTTGAGAACAGCTCCTCTGTCCAACTTCCCTAAATCCATCAGAAGAGATATTGTTAAAAAAAAGGTATTTCAAACAATCATATTGTCAGCAATGACGGTAAATCACAATTCAAACCTCTATACTGTCTGTTATTTATCACAAGAGTTGGCAGTATGGTTACATCTCCACGGGAGCCTTTTCCAATCTAAAATAAGAATTACAGCATAAATGAGAACATCAATGACAAGATATGACAATGATGGGATTGCAGGAATCCTTTTTAACCTAAAAAGTTCAAGAATTGCCTGACCTGTGCATCTTGCTCAGCTTTCAGAACTGGGTTATCCACATCAGCCTCAGTGTCACCAATACATTTGTCTACTTTATTGAGATCAACACCTACAAAGCAGAGAATGGAAGACAAACACGTAAGTACACCTGCTGAGACAATTTAAGTAATCACTAAGCAACATCTCCGGTGACAAATAAGAATTCTTTTGTTTTTCTAGCTCCCGATAAAATCACAGTTGAATACATATGCAAATCAGTAATACTCCATTTTATTTTTGTTAGTGAACATAGAGGAGAAAATGTTATGTGCAATAACGAGCAGAAAAAACTTCTAGTTGCTCATCCCAAGCAAAAACGAGACCAATTCAACGGTCTTATCCTCCATTTTCAAATAAATATAATCTATCAACACTCAACCAGTATAACAGAGGCAAATATTGTGAATGGCCTACTTTAAGAATCATAAATAACAAAGACCATTGCGTATAAAGCATTAACCTACCAAGGGATCGGATAACTTTATCTGCACACTCTTTGTTATACTTGAGCTCTTTTGTCGGGCAGCGGATAGCAAAGTCCGTAACATAATCCCACCAAAGCCATGGCTTTCCACTTTCATTAGCAACTTTGAAAAGGCAAACTTGGCGAAGATTTTGAACCACCACATCTTTACCATCATAACCTTTACTGAAGTCTTGCTCAGGATCCGGAGCACAGTACCTCCCATGATTGATACACTGCGACTTGCACTGTTTGCTCAAAATAAAAGCTTCAGGGCAATACCAAGTTATATAATGTGGGGTGAACAGAGTGTAGCCTTTCTGCTCAAGTATTTGAGCAGCACCTTTGAAGTTCTTGACAAATTCGATCTGGCTGTCACACTTCGGCCCACACTCATCATTGCTATTTGTCCAGAACTCATACTCTACACGCTCATCGGGGTGAGGAAGAGACTCCCTCCAGTCGAGATTCATATTAACCATTTCCCCACCACTGATGGCCTTCTTGAGGCTGTCCCCTAGTGATTTACTAATGAGGGCTGATGGAATGGTGATGTTCTGGAGGTATTCAGCGTTAGTATTCTCTTCTTCAGGGGTATCCATGGTAATCAAGGGCTCATTCTTGTTGTCAGCAACAAGAATAGCAGCAGCTCCAGCTTTCTGAGCATTCCATGCCTTCAAGGTGAAGAAACAATCTGCCAGAACAGAAAAGTTAAAAGGTTATAAAGCAGATAAACTTAAAACAAACCCCTAAGACATAAAAGTTTATGTCAATACATTTAGGCAATGCTAAATTTAACAACTGTCAACTGCCAGCATGATTTGAATGTTTGTTTAATACTGGTATCCGACTCATTGCCGACTCGAATGGGGTTTTGCAGAGGCAAAATATGGGGCAACCCTCCCAACCCCAGTTTTCTCTTCTCACAAGACCTTGCTTTGACTAGTGGCTTAGACCAACTGGTTGTTGATAGCATAAAACACAACGGAAAATTCGACTTAATTAATAGTTACAGAAATAGAAAGTAAGAAAAAGACCAATATAACATAAATAATTTACTTCCAAAATTGGATTATCTATCTAAATCAAAACCAGAGTTATAAAAGGGTGGGGAAAATAGGCATACCTCCACGATCAACAAGGAGAAAAGTGGGAAGTCCACCGGGCTTTGATTTGAAGGAGATGTCGAAATCATCGAACGACTTGCAAGCGCCTTGATTGGCTTTAGGATAAACGACGGTGCCAACCAAGGTTCCACCATACTGAGGAACCCCAAAATTCCCAATCGCACACTCATAAACCCCTTTGATTGACTCAGGCGAAGTCACTTTCAAGCTGTTCTTCTCCACTACAAACCTCCCAAAACAGTTCCCCCACAACAAAACACACGCACAAATTGAAAACCAAAATCTTTCCCTCATCTTTCCCGGACCCAAAATTGGAAAAACTTTTCTAACAATAATCCAAGACGGGGGCAATCTTTTCTTTTCAATCAATAACTTAGCATAAAAGTCACCTCTTTTTGCTAGCAAAGCTTCCAAATTCTAACTGTGAGCTGAAAGTTTATAGCAATGAGGCGTTTGTTTGGCCGTGGAAGAAAAAAAAAGAAAACAAGAAGAATTTGGACGGAATTTTATTGAAAAAGATTGTGGTTTGGATTTTATATATATATATATATATATGCATCGTAAGGTGTATTCTGTTCGATTTCAGTCTATAAACTATTTTAATAAGGATCATTTTTGGTTTGGTTAATTTTAATTTTTGATTCTTTTATATTAGAATTATTTTTTAAAAAATATTTATTTTGATAAAATAATTTTATTTTATGACTAAAGTAAAATTTTAAAATACTTTTATAAATATTTATTAAAATTTTATTTTAAATAAAAAATAAAAATATATTTATAATATTTTAAATATAAAATATATATTTTTATTTTGCAAAAATAATTAAAAATTAAATTAAAACTAAATTCAATTTAATTTAATTAATTATAATTAACTATAATTTATAAATTTATATAAATTATATTATTTTTATTTAGTTTGATTTTTGATTTTACAATTAATCTTACGGTGCACAACAAAATCAAATGAAGTTGTGATTAAGAAAAGGGATTCCAATATAAACCGACTTGTTTTTTAAGTTACATTTAGACAATGTTTAAAGAATAGATAACGTAAATAGTTAAATATTATTAATATAATATTATTATATATTATCAAATTTTTAATAATATTTTAAAAGTTAAATTCTTGATTTTTTAGTGATCCTCAAATGATTTACGATAGTCGAGAAAAAAGCAAGGGAATGGTTGAGCAGATTAAAATAAAATATTTTGATGGGATTTTGTTATAATATTTTAATTTAAAAATATTATAAAATAAATATAAATGATTTATTTAGTTAAATTTTTAATTTTATTTTAAAATAATTTTAATTATATATTTAATTTTTGAGATTTTTAATTTTGAGATGAATAAATATATATTAAGGGCCAATTTAACATTGTTTTTGAAAAATGCGATAAAAATGTGTGGTGAAAAAGCATAGTAGAAAAGTTCTTTTTGAAATTTTTGGTTTGAGATATGTGTTTAGTATTGTTGTCAAAAAGTGCATTTGAGAAAATAAATAACTATTTCAGACATAATATTATAACTTAAAAAATATATATTTAAATGATAATAAAATTCTTTCATATTATAATATTAACTTAAATTATGATAAAATATAAAAATATTAATAAATAAATATATAAATTATTTTTGAAAAGTACTTTTTAGAAGTGTTTTTGAGAAAAATGCTTTTCAAAAGTGTTTTTTTAGAAATTTGACATGAATATATATAATTTTTAGACTAAAAATAATTTATGTTAAATATAATTATATATTTGTAAAAATTAAATTATAATAAAACATAGTAAATAAAGGTTAAAATTATAATCTGACTCCTAAAAGCACTTTTTCAACCGCAAAAACTAAAAATTTTAGTTCTTGCGTTTGGATAAAAAACACCTTTCAAATATAATTTTTTCTCCAAAAATTAACTGTTTAACATTGTTTCTGCGTTCTAAATCAGCTTTTGACCTAAAAACTGATTTAAAACGCAACGCTAAATACATTCTAAATCTTTAAATTTAAAAAATAAAAATTTATTTAATTAACATTTAAATTATAAATAATTAATAATATAATTATACTAAAATATATATTATATTAGTAGTTTCCTATATTTATCTTTTTATTTATTTATCTATTGAAAAACTGAGTAATAGGACAAAATTGTGGGTCGAGAAAGGGGGGACTGCATGAAATACACGTTCTTTTTCCTGATTAGCTTTAACACGTCGATGCTCAGTATTCAATAACTTCATCACAACTTGAAAAGATTATTTCATTAACCCATTTTATCATGTTATCTATAATTTTTAATCACTAAAAAATAATTAATTAATTTTTATTTTTAATGTTAATTTTTCTTTTTTTATTAATATTTATTTAATCACTCACTATCATTTATATGACAATAAAAAAATAAAGATTCATTCTTGAAAAAATAACATAAAAAATATAAAAATTAGTTGACTACTTTTCAGTGGTTAGGGATCATGAATAAGTGATGAAACTGGTCCGTAAAATAATTTTTTCACAATTTGAGTATTTAATTTCTTTGTAAAATGGTCGAATTGAGATAATTAAATTAATTAAATTAAAAAGTATTATTTAAAAAGTTAAATTTTATTTAAAATATTTTTAATAAGATGAGTTGTTTGAGTTTTTATTCAAATATAATTTTAAGTATGTATAGCTTTATGATATTATTTAATTTTAATAACTTTTATAATCATATACAATATATCTATATAAATTTTATATATAAAATATATGCCTTTCATATTTTTCATATACAAAAATTTAAAAGACTCAACTTAAAATTTAAAATTAATCCACTAGTTATTACAAATTTTAAATTATTCCAACTTCTATTTTATATCTCTATTAATTTTGAATGCTTAACTTGAATACAAGTCTCATAAACTATGAAGAATAGAAAGCTTTGGTAAAACAATTTGTAATTTGATTTTGTGTGGCAACATGCATCAATCTCACAAGTCTCTGTTACAATTTTTCTTGAATAAGATAACAATCGATCTCTAAATGTTTTATACGTTCAAGTTGTACTAAATTTTTTATAATTTTTATTGTAAATATATTATTACAATAAACATTAACTAAAAGTTAAAAAAAAAACTATAAATTAGAAAAATATATATATAAGTTATTGTATTTCACAAATTACAGAAACCAAAACCTTGTATTCAATTTCACTAGATGATTTAGAAATGATTTGTTATTTCTTTTCTTCCTGGTATGACCTAGGGTGCTTTCAAATATCTAAGAATTCTATAGAATGCAGTCATGTGAACATCAGTAGGAATAAATAAAAATTAAGATAAATTATTAATAGCATATGCTACATATGATCTTGTATTAGTTAGACAAAGAAGTTTATTTATGATTTTTCTATAAAAAGATACACCAATTAAAGGTGTTCTATCGGATTTTAAAATTTTATTCTTAACAATAATTAAAGTTATTACAGGCTTAAGACAAATAAAAAAATTCTTTTAATAATTTTAAGGCATAATTTTTTATCATAAGTTGATTCCTTTGAAGGGCCTAATAATTTTAAAGCCCAGAAAGTATTTTAAATTATTTATATTCTTAATCCTAAAAGTATTATATAAAAATAATTTAATGTCTTATTCATTTAGTATGCTCTTTGAGAAAAGATCATTATAGATCACTTGGACTCGAATATATATCCTCAAAGATAAAGATTTTTGAAGTAATGATTGCAAACAATATTTCAGTTGGTGCCTAAAAAAAATGTTGAAGCTTCGGCCTACATTATAATCTTTGCCCCTGAGGACTACCTATAAAGTCAAAAGCATTTAGAAGAAAATTAAGAACATCAGTCCTAGAGTTCATTCGCCTAGACTCTTATGGTTTGGGATACGAGTTCCAAAATACTGATGGTTATTCTTGATCGTTTGTCTACTCTTAATAGATTGCATCACATGAGAATTAGTCTAGTAAATTGCTACTTACTTTTGGTAGCGAGCATGAGTCACAAAATCACATCTTTGCTGATTGTTTTTATTCTAAACAGGTATGAAAGATTGTTCTTATTCATTGTGGCATAACCATATGTATGCTAGATTGGGATGAAAAATTGGATTAACTATGCACCAACCTGAAGGGGAGATCGATAATTGCTTTTGTAGAACTAATATTTTGATATAATAATGGAAAAATAGTTTTGGACTAAATTGAAAATATTTCAAAAATGATTTTATGTCCAAACAACTTAAAAATATATTTAAGAAGTTTTTGAGAAAGTTTGAAGGTGTTTTAAATGATTTAAAGAAACCAAAGAAGTGTTTTTAACCCAGGCGTTTCGATAAACCTGATAGGTGTTTCGATACCGTTATGCTTTTCAAAGGCAAAATTACACATTCGTTTTGATACGGGCTTGGACCATTTCGATACGTTTTTCTATTGTGATTTTTGGTTTCAATACAGCAAATACCCATTTCGATACGTTAGTATCGAAACCTGTTTTAGGTGTTTCGATACACCTCCAACAGTTATATAAAAATCCCCATCGACTTTATAACCCCCAAATGGCTAGGAGTAGTATTGAGACGGATAAGGTTTGTTTTGATACCATGAGCTAAGGGTTTCGATACGTTTCATAAGCGTTTCGATACCGGTTATTAAATACAGGTTCAACGGCTATTTGCCAAAGTAGTTGTATCGTGACGACTTCTACGCGTTTCGATACCACATGCACCAGAAGCAAAAATTAACCTTGAAACAAGCTCCAAACAAATCTCAACGGTCACCAATGGCTAGAAGATCAATTGGGATGATAAAAGGAAGCATCAAGCATCAAGAGAAGACTAATGCTTACATTGTAATAACAATATGATCAAGAAATTGTCTTAGAGATTAATTCTCATCTTTTGGGTAGACAACACTTGTGAGCTTAATCTTTATGAATGGTCAAGTGTCTTAGGTTTGGGTGAGAGATTATTTGCAAACAATTAGCCTTATTAGAATGATTCAAGATTGCTTAGAATTCTCTTTGTGAGTGAATTCCCAAAGTTCGGTTGTGAACTTTGGATGCTTAATTCGAGTTGTGAATTAAGGTTGTAAGGTTATCTATTTGTTCCTTAAAAGGTTGAATTCTTAGTGAATTATAAAAATCCTTAGTGGGAAGCTAAGGTAGTGGATGTAGGGCTTGGGTTAGAAGTCTGAACCACTATAAATTCTCGTGTCAAATTTCTTATATTTTTGCTTCCACCACAAATCACCCAAATATTCAATTCTCCATCACTTGGCAAGATTAATCGGTTTTTGATCGAGCACCTTCAAGCTCAACAATTTTCATCCTTCGGCTTGCTTGGAATTCCTTTGTGTATTTCATTTGGGAAGAACGCAACCAAAGGAAATATAGATCTATAAGAAGGGATTGTTGTAGCTTGTTTTGATGTTATGGGATATTGTTAGTGTCAAGATTAGCATTAGAGATTTTCATATGGATATTGTAAATAGTACACTCTGTGTCGCTTAGGGAATTCCGGCTACCTAGGGAAACAAGTTTGATATTGTTATATGACTTTCCTATTTTATTGTATAAATAAAACTCACAACTTATCTAAAAAAACAATTTAATGTTTTGTATATCTTCTTGAATAGGACAAACAAGTATTATATATTCAATATATATTTTCAAAGTAATAAAAGTATATTTAATACTTTTAGCAACAAAAAAAAAGAAATATTAGCAGTAACTTGTTTAAAACCTTGACTGGTCAAAGCAATAATAAGTCTCTCGTTTCACTATCTACTAATTTATCTCAGACCATATAAGTTTTTGTTTAACTTGCAAACAATATCAAATTCTATTGTTTTAAAACTAAGAGTGAGGTCTTTGTAAACCTTCTCTTGTAGAAAAATATGAAAAAAAAAAACATTATTTAGATTAAGCATTGAATATTTTAATTGTTCGTAATAGTAATAGTTAAAAGGGTTCTTATTGTTGTAATCTTTATTACAAGACTAAAAATATCATAGAAGTCTATCCTATTTTGTTGAGTAGAACTCTTAGTTATAAATCTTACTTTATATCTATTTAAAGTACCATCAGATTTTAATTTTATCTTATAAACACACTTGTATCCTATAATGTTTTTGCCTGAAAGAAAAATACTAGTGTTCAAGTATTATTGGTTTTTAATTCTACAATTTCTTCGGCTGTAGTCTTTTTTCAACAATTAGACTTAACAACTTTTTTGTAGTTTTTAGGTTCTTTTAAAATATCAATATTATTTATATAAAATTGATAAGAATTAAAAATATTCTAATAAGATAGAATTTGAGTAATGTTATGTGGTATTGATTTTGAAGAATTCTTTGTTTCAAGTATGATGACTTGATAATCTTTTAATTTTGGTGGCAATTAAACATTCCTGAAAGTCTGGATGCATCTTTCTCTTAAGGTGAGGCAAAACAGAAGCATAAATCAAGCAACCAAAAATCTTAAGATTATAAAGTATAAGTTTTTGTTCAAATAACTCTTCAAATGGTGTTTTATTATGTAATATAGGGGTAGGAGTCAAATTAATCAGGCTTATAGAATATAACATACAATCCATTCAAAATTTTAAATCAAAAGAGGTTTGAAATTTTAGAGTTCTAGCAAATAGTAATAATAAGTATATGTTGATGTTTTTTTTCAACTATACTATTTTTTTAGGATATGGACACATGAATTTTGATTATTTAGACTTGAAAAAATAAACCATAGCAATTTTTTTGTTATTATAAGTTCGAATATACTTTATTGTTTTAGAAAATTGAGATTTAATCATCTTATAATATGTTGATGTTCTCTAGTAAATTGAGCAGAATAAATAGGATATTTAGGTTTATTATCAAGAAAAAACTATTTGGTTTATTTTATTAAATAATATTAAATTTCATTTAATTTTTTTGAATTGAGTCAAATTTATAAAATTATGAATCAAATATTTTTGTATCAAAACAAACTTAATAATTCAATTTTTCTAGCGAGTCAAATTTTGTCCACTTAGTTCTTGAGTTCTTTAACTGCACACACATGCAAAGTATATTGTATAAGTTTAGGTTCTTGAAATTCATAATGTCATTTAGCATGTTGCAACATTTATATTTTGAGGATTGATGTTCTGTCCAAAATATTGTCAAGAATTGAAAGTTTTGCTATAGCATTTTAGTATGTCATTGCTTGAGGACAAGCAATATCTTAAGTTTGAGGGTGTATTAACGCTCTAAAAAGCGTATATTTTATACTCTTTTACTTAAGATTTTGTTTGATTTCAAGTACATTTGCATTGAATTTATTTGTATTTCATTTGCATTAGATTAGGTTTGCATGTTTTTATTTTTATTTTTTAAAAGATACTGCTTGAGAAGGATATTTTTCTGATGGTGTATTACAGGTTTGTTGGGGTAAAGTTAAAGAAAAGAAGAGATGCTATATCATATTTAGTGTTGGATTAGACTCAACAAATACTATAACATTTTAGGCGTACCAAACATATTTGTAGAAAAGAAAAATGTGAAACCTCAGTCCTTTCACGTGAATGTTAGGCCAGCTACAATTCCATGCAATTCCCTTCAAAAGTTAAAGAATACTCCTTGCACCTTTAGGGCATAAAACCCTAGAAGCCTCCTATATATACAAACGATTGCCTCCATTAAGAGGTGAGCAAAAAAAAAGGAGAGATCGAAGCAAATGGGAAAAGAGCCGAAAAGAAAGCAAAGAGATGTTAGAAAAACAAAGGTGGACACTTTCTCATCTTTTACCTCCATCCGAGCCACCATTTTTGGGAGCTTCAAGAAAGGGATATTTGCACGACTTCGGGAGAAACGGAAAGCTAGAAGACATCACGACATAGTTGTTTGGTATTTCTTTCCTCTTCGCTTTTTTTATCTCTTTTCATTTGAATGAAAATGTATTTCAAATACGGAAGTGTGAATAGTCTTTTAAACCTAGCCATAAACTGATTTTAGTATGACTTATGCTTTGTTATGGATGCTTTACTGTTTTAAATGAATGTTTTTTATTGTTTTCTGATTTTATAAGTATTTTGTTCATGAAAGCTTGCATCTTTATCTCCAACCTTAGTTTGTAAGAGCTCTCAGGAGATTGTCATAGCTAATGAGTTTAATCAGCTTAGACCTAGGGATAGGCAAAGCTTAGATCACTATCAATAATGGGGTTACTGTTGGAAAACAGAATCATAACACACCTCAGGGATAAGATAGGATTTCAACGACTAAAAGGGGTAAAAATTTATCAACATTAGATGTGTTAGGGTTGAGACCAGTAGGTAATGCCTTAGCATTTTTTAGTGTTAGGCCTTTGACTAAGGATAGTGGAAGCATTTTTAGCGAATTTTTTCGAACATATATTTAAATCAGGAAAACAATAAACATTCAGGATAAAAGTAAAGAATTTTCCATAATAAGCCTAGTCAAACTTTATCTTGAATATTTATATGTGTTTGTGCTCGTGCAACTTTATCTTATTACTACTTTCTCAAATTTATTTTGCTACAGTATTTTAGTGACAGTTATAATTTTGCTTTAGCATATGTCCATACAAAAGATTTTATTATCTTTTATGTGTGTTAATTACTTCTGAACATTCCTACCCAATCCTCGTGGGAACAATCTCACTCACTTTATTACTTGTTCGATGTGTATACTTGCACGAGATTGAATCATTTTATTAGCATACACGACACTCAATATCGATCGTTATTAGCTTGATCGTGACCTTCGTTTCTCGATTTCAACCCTTTAACCCCTCAACTCGAAAACCTGAAACTTTTTTCCGCCAAACTTCTTCGACAGCAACTCTGATGATGGTATCATTGGTATCGACGAACTTTTTTCATCGAGATCTTTTCAATGGTGTTAGAGGTGTTAAAAATGAACGGACGAGTCTCTTTAGATAAGAGTTTAAAGTTTTCTCTCAAAATCGTTCTTCCTTTTTTTCTATCCCCTCTCTCTTTCATTACTTTTCCTTCGTTTCTTTTTCTCTTTCCTCATTTCCCATCAGCCAACACCCCATTCAAATTGTATCACTTTTTTATTCTTAAAAATCTAATTATTTAATTTAAACCTTATTTCTTACCTATTTACAACAAGCCTAAACTATCCATTTTTAATTTTGAGCTTCCAACATAAAGGTTCAATATTTGGGCCAAGGCCTAATTCACGCGCTCTAACATTCGTTTAAGGGCGTTTGCAACCATTTTACGCAAGTCATTTTTTTAAAGTGAAAAAATTAATTTAATATACTCTTATTATACATGAAATATTATTTTGGCCATTAAAGAATTGAAAAATCAAATAAAAATCAAAATAAGGAGCTTAAAGACATAGTAATTGTCACGGGGCTAGACTGCTGCTAGCCGGCTCGTGCGGTCTTATTCGCTTTCTTGGTCAAAACTTGACTAAGTCACCCTGAATCCTTCGTCACGGTGCTAGATTCCCTTCTAGCTGAACCGTACGACCTCAGGCAAAGTCCACCTGACAAACACCTAAGTTAACCTGGATTCTCGCTTTAGAAGATCAAACTCTCCAAAAGCTCACGAACGCAAGATCGTTCTAAGCGGAACCTCTAATAAAAGAACAATTGAAAAGTGATTGGCACTAAGAATATAGAAGAACATTCAAGAACACGAAGAACACTCAAAGAATTTAGAGTAAATGCTTCTTGTATTACTCCAAGTAATGTGATTACAAGCTCAAGATTGCTCAAGATCACTCAAGATGACTCAAGATGATTGAAGATGATTAAATGAGGTGGGGGTAAGCCTCTATTTATATTTGAAGCCCCCTACATCCAACGGTCCAGTTTAAATTACATCGACGGTCAAGATTAACTCTATATCTTTTTAAATCTCTAATTATCTCAAACATTATCTAAATAATTTATCTTAAATAAATTCAAATGGATAATGCTTTGACAAAATCACCCTATGGAATCTTCTATGGAATGGGCTAAGTTTGGTGGGCTTGTGGGCATTCCAGCAATCTCCAATTGCTGGGCCAAATCTGACGGTCTTGGCAAGCCCGATACATCACTCTAAACCTCTTTGGTTGATGATTGTGCCAATGCCTCGGACACAAATGCGTGGTCCGTGACATTCTCCTCCACTGAACTTATCGACGCCCTCGTCGCTCCATATGAACGATCCTGGGTTGTGATATCTTGTTCACTCGTTAATGCCTCAGCTTGCTGTGGTTCCCCCATATGAACTGCTTACCTTGACTCAAACTGTCATTGATCCTCTTGTGCTAAGACGTCAATCAATACATCTCCCTTGTAGGAGCCCTCTCCCACAAGACTGGATTTAACTTGACTCAGACCCTCCTGGTCTTGCGGTAAAGTCTTGGAAGTCGTCACAATATTGAACACCAAACGAACTCCCAGATTCCTTGGCAACTTTATCTTGTCCCTTAGAACTCTGAAAGGTCCCTTCCAAGCTTCGTATCCCCCGCAATGAAAGCTAGGTCATACCTGACCTAGACTTCCCAATGATGGCAAATTAAACTCAGAAACACTAGAGATGTGTTTGAAATGTATCTTCTCCTCGGTTGCATTTACTCTAAAATAGGTCAGCCCTTTTCTCTCCTTGAATTCTGACCCCCTTTGCATCGAACTTTTCTTATCAAAGTTCTTTGCATGCATTGGCCCTTCTACCAAGAAGTCCTTTGCCAATCGTTGCACCCGCCCTTATGACTCGAAGTTTGGTGCTCTTTTGAATCTACCCTTCTTCCTCGAAGTTCGGTGCTTCTTCTTGCGTTGGCACTTCCTCCTCGAAGTCCTTCGCTCATTTCCCACCTTTCTTATGGGTGTTGTATCATTGGTTACAATGTCCCTTAATGGCTCAATCCCCTTCGACACTACACTGGTCTCAAAAGCGATGTCGTTTCCCCGAACATCCTCGGCAAGCTCTATCTTAGCCTTCCCGGACATATTCACCACTTTCTGCTTTCGGTCTCCCTCAGCCTTGGCTGAACTAAACGGCTTCGAACCAAGTTTCTCAGCCTTGCTTTCTCTAGACTGGTCCCTCGTCCTGGACTCCCTGGCTCGAACTGGACATCTTCGCAACTTGTGAGGCCCCTTACATCGGTAGCACTCCAATTGCTTTCTCTTCACAATAGGTTTGATAGCTCCCTCACTTTCTATCGTACCATGTCTCATCATTGGCTTGACTACTTTGGCACTTGTAGTAAAACCCTCTCTTGGCTTGGTGGCACTAGTACACATAATCGCCCCAAGTCTTGCTACTTCTCCCTCTGACTCGTCTGCTGTCTTCACCATTGCAGCAAGGCGATTCTTCTCGGGACATCCTCTAATCACAAAAGTAGCACTTCATCTTCTTCTTCGGCACGGACTTAGCTTCACAATTCCCACCATCCCTTAGCTTGGATTTGGTTAACTCAATACTGGCTTGCTTGTATTCAACAAGACCGGTCAGGGTTCGGCAACAACGACATCCTCTGAAAGCGTCTGGGCAACTCCTTGCTCCATTGCAAGCTTCACACCCGATCTAAGTCCCTCTACGAAGGTCTTGAGCACATCTCATTCCCTCATTGCAACCTTGAAATTGAGTAGATCGCTCTTGAGCTCATCCAACTCTTTCCGCAAAGCCCCCATCTCGGCTTCACGAGCATAACTCTCTCGAACTGTCTTTAACTCATTGGGGATACGTTGTGTCTTATCCTTGAAATGGTCCTTCATGGACTCTAACTCTTCAAGACGTGACTCCATAACACCTTGGATTTCCTTGGACTCCTCCTTGAAACCCTCGAGTCGATCAATCCTCTTGTCTAGCAATGGCATAACTATTTCACCCATGTTAGTTTCTAGAATACCAACTTGAACTTGAAAATCCTCACAACAGCCTCTTATCTGGTTCAACGAAAGTTTCTTCTAATATTCCCAACCACGACATTCCTTCCCTTTCTGTGTAGAAGAATCATCTCCTTGTTGTGCCATCTTAACCATCTTTGCCATGAACTAGTCTGATCCCTTTGACTAACTCGAGCACAAGTCCTCACCACGCTTGACTGCAACTACAAGCTGGATCAAACGTAAGTCCCTTCATCTCGCTCTAATACCACTTGTCACGGGGCTAGACTACTGCTAGTCGGCTCGTGCGGCCTTATTCGCTTTCTTGGTCGAAACTTAACTAAGTCACCTTGAATCCTTCGTCACGGTGCTAGATTCCCTTCTAGCTGAACCGTACGACCTTAGGCAAAGTCTACCTGACAAACACCTAAGTTAACCTGGATTCTCGCTTTAGAAGATCAAACTCTCCCAAAGCTCACGAACGCAAGATCGTTCTAAGTAGAAGCTCTAATAAAAGAACAACTGAAAAGAGATTGGCACTAAGAATATAGAAGAACACTCAAGAACACGAAGAACACTCAAAGAATTTAGAGTAAATGCTTCTTATATTACTCCAAGTAATGTGGTTACAAGCTCAAGATTACTCAAGATCACTCAAGATGACTGAAGATGACTAAATGAGGTGGGGATAAGCCTTTATTTATAGTTGAAGCCCCCTACATCCAACGGTCCAATTTAAATTACATCGGCGGTCAAGATTAACTCTATCTCTTTTTTAAATCTCTAATTATCTCAAATATTATCTAAATAATTTATCTTAAATAAATTCAAATGGATAATGCTTTGACCAAATCACCCTCTGGAATCTTCTATGGAATGGGCTAAGTTTGGTGGGCTTGTGGGCATTCCAACATTCTTCAATTGTTGGGCCAAATCTGACAGTCTTGGCAAGCCCGATACATCACTCCAAACCTCTTTGGTTGATGATTGTGTCAATGCCTCGGACACAAATTTGCGGCCCGTGACATTAATATACAAAAATATAAAAAATTATATAAGAAAAACATACCAATATACTACTCATTACCATATCATCATTCTCTCCAATATTGAGACAACTATCTCATAAACAAGATACTAATAAAATCGTGACATCAATAAATCTCTAATTAATTTTTAATGTATTTTGTAATAGAATGATATGCATATTTATTATATTCCAACTTCCTTTAAATTCTTTTTTTTTTCATTATAGATAGAGTATTTTAAATATACACCACACATCTTAAAACTTATAAGACGTTATATATGGCTTTTGACTACAAACAAACTATAATGGGAGTATTCGTCACACCTTTTTGGTATACCGAACATAAGTGAAATATTATATATGCACAAAAAGTTCGTTTTTCAAATTAAAGACGAATAAAACTCGACTCAATTCAAAAATTAAATTATTCAAGATTTATTTGAATTCACTCGATTAATTTAAAAAGAAATTGAGTTTGAGTCGATTTGAAATTTGTCTAACTTTAAATTTTGAAAAATAAAATAAAAAATTAAATTCTACAGTTTTATAATTTAGTTACTAATTTCATTTTTTTTCAATTTCTCTTTATTTTAAGTTCATCTTTGATCAAATTTGAAATCACATCTTCTTATACCATTTTAGAATATTTATTCAGATTTAATTTATATTTTTGAAAATAAATTTTATCTTTTTTCAATTTAATCCCTTAACTTTGTGTGTTTTTCTCATTTTTACAATCCTTCCTTTACTTTATGTTAATTTTGATCAAATTTAAACAAAATGTTCCTAAACCAATTTAGATTTAATTCATATTTTTATATAAATTTTATTAGTTTTGCAATTTAGTCTCTCAACTTTGAAGGATTTCTAATTTATTCAATTTTTTTTTGAAGTCTATTTTTGACGAAAATTAAACCACATGATTTACTAACAATATAGAACATCATCGTAACTTCAATTCATATTTTTTAAAAAAATATATTCTTTTTTCTATGTGGTCTTTTGATTTTAGATTTTATTCAATTTGATCATTCAATTGATTTTTTAGAAATTTTTTCTTCACATCAATTCATTGACTCACATATACTACCATCAACACAATTTTATTTATTTTTTAAATTCTTCACATTAAGTAAATAATTATAATATATATTTTTTTAATATAGATCATTAATTTTAATAATGAAGGATATATCCGAAATTACATGAAAGTTCACAACATAATAGTTATAAACAAAACATCTAAATCTAGATATAATTATAATATAATTTTAAAATTTATTTACATACGTGAAAAATAATAAGAAATATGTATGTAGATCTTATACCATTAAAAAAAATCGTTTAAATTGGAATCAAATATATTATAATATTATAAATAGTTATAATTAAAATTTGTACATAAACTTAAAAAATCAACTCGACTCTAACTCGATAAAATCGAATCGAATTAAAAATTTACAAATAAAATTTGAATTGTAAAATCATATTCATCAACTCGAATAACTTAATTTTTTTATTCGACTCGACTCGCTCTAACAATTACCTTATTTGTAATTTAATTATTAATATAAAACATTCAATCAATAATTCTACTAAATCATTTTGTGTATAAATAATAGGCTTTTGTAATAGTTATTACATCTGACATATAATATAATATCTAAACTCACTAACATTAAAAGAAAAAAAATGATCGTCGAAATTGCATAGTTTGAATATTTATTATTTTAGTTTTCTGAATAAATAATCTCTCAAACGTAATTAAAAATACTTTTTTAGATATAACATAGTCAAACAAAAATATTAATAATTATATTATAAATAAAGTATTTTAAAGCATATTTTAGAAAAAGAATTCATATTTAAATATCTTAACTCGATTGGTATATAGTTATAATAGAAATCTTTTAGTTTTTTTGTGTCTCACGCTAAAAAATTTAGATTAATAATTTAAGTTTAGGATTTAGAGAATTATAAGTAAGTGTATATTTTAAGGTTTAGAATTTAGAAATTAAGATTATGACTTATAATTAAATTTTTTAGTGTTGCGGCATTAAAAAAAACAAAAAAGCAAAAGATTTTTGTCTATACGGTTATTATTATAACATTCTAAATGGTGTGAGATCGAACAAACTTAAACACAATGACTTGATCAGGATTAAACCTTGATTTGGGTTAAAATATTCGATTTAAAAAATGCAAGGATTTATTAAGTATTAAAATTCAAAATTCATAGGACATGACCTATTTTATCTAATATTTTATCATATAAGGACATAACTTGTTACTGGATTAAAAAATTTAAAGATACAATCATTCTTTTTTTTAGTTTGATCCTTAATTTATTAAATATTTAATAAATTTTTATATTTTTAATTTAAATATTTACTTTTACAATAGCTAAATTATTATTTGATCAAATTATATTTTTGCAGAAATTAAATTATTATTTTAATCAAATTTTAAAACATCCGTTGAGATCTTTTAAACCTAAAATTTTTTTTATCCCTTCTTAAACATATATTATCCACTACTTAAGTATTTCAAAATTTTTAATAAATTAAATTTTTAATATTTATGAATTATATCACCTTGAAATTTTAAAATTTTATGTGGTCAACCCTTAAATTTTTTTTAGATCTACTACTAATATCATCTATGATCCTATTTAACTAGATTCGTCAATCTCATTTTTTTAAGTTGAATTATAATTTTTTTTACACATAGTTAGAGAATAGATAATTATTAAATAATTATTTTAAAATAAATAAACTTAATTAATTAAATTACAAATAAAATAATAAATATAATTCTTCTAATAATTTCTCGAACGTCACCCCTTTAGATGCCATCCTACGTGTACCCCATTACATTGTTAAAATGAATAAATATATTCTTCCCACGTGTTCCACTCAACTCAGATTGTGGCACAGCCACTGCCTCCCTCTGCAAAAACTCCATGCGTAAAAGAAGAAAGACGTATAAAATAATCTAAGCCAGGAAATTGAAAAAAAAATATTAATATATGATGTATTGATGATACATATTTTCATTGACATATTAATATAATAATTTAAAATTAAATTTATGTTTAATTGTCATTTATTATTTAATTTAATATATACATGATATTATTTTATCAAATATACTGTATCTTGTTACAAATAAACAAGAATATACTAAGTAAAAAGAATTAAAAAAATGTTTAAATTATATATTTTTATTTTAAGTATTTAATTTTTTATATTAATATCTAACATTTTATATATATTATAAAATTAATTTATTAAGTACAAACATTTTAATTCAAATAGTTAACGGAATAATCCACAGTCATGTTGGGTGTTGATTTTACCGACAAAATGTTTGGGACGTGGTTAGTTATAGGTTCAATACCTATAATTACTTAATCGGGAATTTGTGCCTTGTAGTCTAACCAAATCAAAACCAAGAATAGTATGGTAAGTATTTTCGTGAATTTTTTATTTTCATATTTTTACTTTTTTAGTTAGTTTACTCTTCAACTCTTTAGCTCTTTAATGTTTTGCATTTTAATAAAGATGGTGGCGTCCAATTAGATTCGATCAAAAGTAAAAATTAAAATACACTGGCTTCCCATTCAGTGGTAGCTGTACGTAGATTTAGGTGAATAACGGAGTTAAGAAAAAAATAGGAGAAAAAAATGTGTTTAAAAAATATTTAGGAGAATAGATAAAAAAAATAGTGTTTTAGGGACCTCGCCACTTGCAGATGATGAGGTCTAGGCACCTTGCCTCTTGCAAATGGTGAGGTTCAAGAAACACTGTACATCTTGGTTTATTTCCCTAAAATTACCTTAAACTCATTTATTTCTTAAATATAACGTTAAACATCATTATTCTCCTAAATTCTTTGTGTATGTAACCTTTAATTATTTTATTATTTTAAATTTTTAGATCCATTACTATTCCTATTATAATCCACCCCTTAAAAAAACTTTCCTTTCCTCTACTAAATGTCATTTGACATGTACTCCACAGTCTCTATTTATATCAATATTTAGCCGACCAACCACAGAAAACAAAATGCCCATATAAAAACATTTGATTACGTTGGCGACCTAAATTCCACTATGTCAGTCACCACCTACGACCATAAATACTCATTGTGGCAGCCAAAACCTGCATGGTTTAAAAAAAAAAAAAAATGGGATTCATGCTCTTTCTAGACACAGTCTTGATCCCCTTCAGTCTCTTCCTCACATTGGGTTACCATGCCCATCTTTGGAAAGCTTTCAAGCAAAGACCCTCTTCCACCACAATCGGACTCGAAAAGTTACGTCGGAAAACTTGGTTTCAAGATATTAAACAGGTACGACGTCGATCCGTCGCAAATATTTCACTATTTCGCATTCGAATTTAATTAATCTGTACGAATTTCAGGGTGATGATAAGAAGGGTATGTTGGCAGTCCAAAGCTTGAGAAACACTCTAATGATCACCATTCTAGCTGCTTCAATAGCCATTCTGGTTAACTTGGCATTGGCAGCTATCACCAACAATCATCTTTTCAACAGCGAAATCTTCGGGTCACGGTCCGATAGGATTTATGCTCTGAAGTACGGATCGGTATCGCTGTTTCTCTTGGTTAGCTTCTTATTCAGTTCCATGTCCGTCGGATTTTTAATCGACGCTAATTTCTTGATAAATGCTGTTTCTGTCGACGACGACGATCGGTTCTCATACGATCCTTATTCCTACACACAAACCATATTCGAACGAGGTTTCGGTTTGGCTCTTGTTGGCAACCGTGTGCTCTGTGTTACGTTTCCTATGTTGTTGTGGATGTTTGGTCCGTTCCCTGTGGCACTGTCGTCGGCAGCATTAGTTTGGGGATTGTATGAATTTGACTTTGCGTCTGCTAAACAAATTCGTTGAACTGGTGGAAACAACTAGAGCGTAAACCAGCCTTGAAAATTGAATGTGAAACGTAGATATAATAAAAGATAATTATTTTACAAACATGTATAGTCTATAGTTATATATTTTTTTCACGTATAATAATATAAATGTGTTTAAAATATTAAAATTATCTTATACTGATATAATTATGATTTAGATTTTATAAAAAATTATGACGAAATTAAATATTGATAAGTGATAAATATTGTGCAAGTGGACCAGCCATGCATTATGGTAATTATAATCATTGGTATTGGTCCGGGGAGTCGCCACCAATTAATTTTACGGTGCGATTGGAACACCAAATATTAAGTCTGCGAACCAGAGTTGGATCCGGGAGTCTGTTACGTGTGAGGAAGGGTGAGTACCTCCACAATGCCCCAAATTGGCACCTGTCGGTTACACAATATTTTATATGATCGAAAATATAACCTCGGTATTTTAATTTGTGATCCAAAAAAGATGATTAGTAAGTATTTAGAAAAATAATAATAATAACAAAACATGATAATAATAATTTTAGAAAATATCAGGGACTAAATCTGCAAAAACAGAACATGTGAGGGTTAGAATAATATAATGAGGATGCAATTGAAAGAAATTAAAGAAATAATGGCTAAATAAGCAAAAACAGTGGCTAAAATCAAAGATAAAACAAACTGGGAGACCTAAGTGAAAACACGCTAGAAATAAAGGGACTGATGGCGTGATTTTCCCATGGATGCGGGTTGCAGGCGGATCCGGGTCCGGTTCTGGTTTTGATTCGTGGGTCCTGAAGGTAAAACGACGTCGTTTTGGACCATAACCATAGGTACCAAAACGACGTAGTTTTGGTTTTTGTTATAAACCCAAATTTTAACATAAAAAATTCATTTGTAGCCTCCTCTTAGAAAAAAAAAACAGAGAGCTTTCTCTCAATCCCTCTCCAGTCTCCGCCAGGGTCACCATCGGCCACCGTGCCGGTCACCGGAAATGGAAAAGGAATGTGCTTTCCGATAGACCTCGACGCGAGGAACACAGATCTGGCCTCGGATTTTCGAAAGGATGCAAGTACGAGTGTAGATCTAAGAAATAAGCTTCGAATCTCACCTTTTTTTACCGCTTTTTGGCTCGAATATGATTCTGATTTTTCCTTATTTTGTTTCGGTAATTCTCTCTTTGGTTTCGATTTTTCTGATATTGGGTGTTGCTATTTTTTTTTGCTTCGAATGTTTTCTTTTTTTTCATTCCATCCGTCCGTAAAAACTGAATACAAGAGTTCGATCTGGTATTTATACCAGTATTCTTACATATAATATTATAATTTTTCATGATTAAAAATCACGTTTCTCTGATTTTTGCAGGTCTGAAGGTAGTGGAGCAGTGAAGGGCGGTGGATCTGACTTGGATGGTGGCCGGCCGTATCGACCAATAGGAGGGCGCGTGTGACACACGCGCGAAGTTGAATGGTCACTCAAGGCGGCGGCGGCTAGGGTTTGGTTAGATGTTAGGGTTATTATTTTTTATCAGATTAGGTTTTTTGGATTGGATTGGGTCATGGGTCTTGTTTGTGGGCTGTTGGGTATTGGGCTTGTTGGATATGGGTCTGAAAATGGGTTATTACAGCTGCCCCTCTTTGCTCATTGTTATGTAACGGCAATAGAGCAAAGATAAAGAATAACCCATTTTATCTGGTATGGTTTTAGGGGTTCCTCTTTGGTATGGTAAAGGTTCGTTTTGGTAAGGTTGCGGTTCTTTTTGGTAAGGTTGGGGTTCTTCTTGGTGAGGTTGGGGGTTCTCTTGGTAAGGTTGAGGGTTCTCTTGGTAAGGTTGGAGTTCTTTGGCCACCGTTTCTTCCGCTGGAGCTTTACTTGATCTACTCCACCGCTCTTGTTTGCAAAATCTTCAAAATGATGTTCCATTGAGGAGAAAAAAAGTTTGTCTCGTTGTAGAAGACAAAATATGCTCGATCTGCAGCGATACTCATGATGTTGTCATCTTTGGAGAAAACTTGATCTAGTTGCAACATTAACAAAAAGGCAAGGTCTGCAAAACTTGATCCAACTGTATCCGATGAAAAAGCATGGTCTGATAATATATATTTTTCCTTTTGATTTTTGATTTTTTTCTCTTTTTTCTCTTCTTTTTTTCATTTTTATCTTTTTTATCTGTAAATACAAAATTTGGTCTAGTTATACCATCAACGGTAAAACAAGACCGGTCAGAATGTGATATGGTTATGCCATCAACGACATAATGAGAACTTGTTAGATTTGGTCGAAGAGGCAGGACCTAAAGTGTAAGGTTGAATCTTATCCACACCATCGGAGGGGTAAGATACAATTTCAGCAACTTGGATCCTACTCTGCCATCGACGGAGAAGCAGGACTGAACTTCGATGATTTAGATCTGGCTATAACATCAACGGAGACAAGATCAAATTTCAGCAATTTAGACCCTATTACGCTATCAACGGAGAAATAGGACCGGGTTGGATCTATCCATTCCATCAACGGAGGGGTAAGATAAAATTTCAGCAACTTGGATCCTACTCCGCCATCAACGAAGAAGCAGGATTGAACTTCAATGATTTATCTGACGACACCATCAACGTGGACATGATCAAATTTCAGCAATTTGGACCCTATTACGCCATCAACGGAGGAACAGGACCGAGTTGGATCTATCCACTCCATCAACGGAGTGGTAAGATCAAGTCTGGATCATACTATGCCAACAATGAAGAAGCATAATTGAATGGGATCTGGCCACACCATCAACGGGGCGAGATCAAGTCTATAATTTGGATCCTACTACGCCGTCAACGGAGAAGCAGGACTGAGTTAGGATCTATCCACTCCATCAACGGAGGGGGAAGATCAAGTCTGGATCATACTACGCCATCAACGGAGAAACATGATTGAATGGGATCTGGCCACACCATCAACGGGGACGAGATCAAATCTGTAATTTGGATCCTACTACGCCATCAACGGAGAAGCAGGACTGAATTGGGATCTATCCACCCCATCAAAAGGAGGGGTAAGATCAAGTCTGGATCATACTAAGCCATCAACGAAGCAGCATGATTGGGTTGGATCTGGTCACATCATCAACGGGGACAAGATCAAATCCTGAAAGAGTTGAATATCTGATTCAAAAGTGTCTTCAATATATGTCATGTATCTTCTTTGCATTTTTCCCAAATGCACAGGGATCAACGGATTTGATTTGCCTTTACCGGTAGTCGTTTGCTCCGGGCTAGCTGTACCATTACTCTGGGTACAATCAGTTGGTACCAAGGATTTAATTTCTTGACCATTTATAACAATGGATTTCAATGGACGTTTGAATGGTCCTTATCAATGCATTTTTCCCAAATGCACAGGGATTAAAGGATTTGTTTTGCCTTTACCGGTAGCCGTTTGCTCCGGGCTAGCTGTACCATTTCCCTGGGTATAATCAGTTTGCACCAATCACAAGATTGAATTTTTTTCAAAGGATTTATCTTCCTTCGACCATTCGCGAAAATGGATTTTAGAAGGACATTTGAATTGTCCAATGTCTTGTTTCTGCATGTCTTTGTCGGATTTTTCATTTCATTTTGCATTTTTTCATTTTTCTGTTTTTTATTCATCATTTTTCATTTTTTGTTTTTCATTTTTCATTTTTTTCATTTCCTTCATTTTTTCATGTGTTTTTTCAAAACAATTTTGATTCACATGTACTGTCAGTACAAATATGGAAACATGAGATCTACATGAAAATTTGATCCACATGAAAATTTGATCCGCAACATGGTTGTCGAAAGAGCAAGGTTCTAACAAAATTGTTCCACCACGGAGGCGACATTGGAAAAAAAATATTTTTGCTACTCCAAGATGAGTAGTCATGACCTGAAAACAAAATTAAAAATTAGTCAGTAATTGTTCAAAATTTTGTAGCTATTACCTGAATTTTTGTGATTTTCTGTATATTTAGCCTTTTCTAGGGGCCAAAGGTTGGTCATCGCATTGGTGCCTCCCTGATTAGGGTCTTTCGATCTCTTCTCTGGACCTGTTTATATGTACAAGCAAAAATATGTGCATCATGAATGCTCAATGTATGTCAAGTCCGAATGCATGATGTCTAAATGCAAAATATCTGAATGCATGAATGATTTTTCTGTTTTCAAAGGATGTCCCTAATTTATTCTCGATGCATGTTTAAATCTAAATGCATGGTTTGTAAATACAAAATGCTTGAATGCATGAATGTCATGATTTTTCTTTTTAAAGGATGCCCCTAACTCCACTGGTATAATGGGTTTTATATCTTTCATGTGCAATGATGCCCGAACTTCTTTGATTTGACCATCTTTATTGGAATCTCTTTCATGGATGGATGCATGATGTGAGCTTAATCTAAAGGCATGATGTTTTTAACGTATGCATGAACCTAGATGCAAAATGATTTCAATGTATGCATGTATGATTATTTTTTTTTTGTCTCAAAAGGGATGCCCCAAACTATGCTAATCTGAGCAATGCTCGGTCTAATGATGCCCAAATCTTTTCTTGGTTTGATCACTTTTGAGTCCACATTTCAGGAAGTATGCTTCAACTTCTTCGTCTGGGATTGCTTTTGGTAGATTTGGATTTAACCTTATATGTAAGTCTTTTATCATAGTGCTTTTACTATCCTCACGAATGTGTCACGTTGCCCCTCAGTCAAGTTCACATGTTGGTGCAGTCTATTGGGATATATAAGTCTGGTTCAACAGCAAAATTTTAACTTTTGAAATCCGTCAAAAAATGCTCCTGATCGTGGAATCTTGTTAGGCATGATGTAGACGTAAAGGTCATTTTCGAAAATGCCCCTGAATGAAGGTTTCACATGTGTCCACTGTGGAATTAGACCGATCAATTCTTTGCTTCTTCTGATATTATTGGCACGGGACATCCCCAGAAACGATTTTTAAATCTGAAATGTATGTATGTAAATGCAAAATGCATGTCTTAGATATGAAGATACTGATTCAAAAATGGTTCTTGTATCCACAATTTCTAACTCACAGGATTTGTTCACAACTTTGAATGTTGCATTGATATCTAGGACGCTAGATTTTCTCCCGATATATTTAATTTCAGAACCAATCGTGAATCAACACTTCATGCTCGTAAAATGCAAAAAATTAAAACATGTTCATGGTGTTTTACAATTAATGCAAAATGTATGATTATGATATGTCATGATGCAATCAAAAAAGAAAAGATCAGTTCATATTAAAATAATCAAATAAATTAAAACAGATAAAAAAATGTACATAAATAGCATATAAAGGCACTCAAATCTAAAAAGGTTACCGCTAAACGGGCAGAGTTTCGACATGTTAGATCTAAGGGTAAGCTTCTAGTTTTCACTATATGTGGTTCGGTTCTAGAAGGTACCCAAACGATACTTATTACCCTACTAAAGATAATAAGCCCAATTCAGGGGGATACGTTTCTCTAAGTCTATGCGGAGACGTAGGTCTCACGAAGACAGAGGGAAAAATATCCCGAAAGCAATTCACCATCCTACACGGAGGTGGAACTTCACGAAGGAGTGGTTTCATGCTCCACTTAAACGGACGGAGCCCGGGTTGAGAGCTCATGAAAAGGGGAGACCTGAAAAACATTTAAAAAATTTAGTAAATATTTTAAAATAAATAAAATAAAGGATCACAAAATTAAAAAATAAACAGAATTTATATTTTCGATCATTAAATAAAATGTAACCGATTTTAGGCTCGACTCTCGAAAAAAAGATCCCCAGCGGAGTCGCTAGCTGTAATCATCGGTATTGGTCCGGGGAGTCGCCACCAATCAATTTTACGGTGCGATTGGAACACCAAATATTAAGTCTGCGAACCAGAGTTGGATCCGGGAGTCTGTTACGTGTGAGGAAGGGTGAGCACCCCCACAACGCCCAAAATTGGCACTTGTTGGTTACAAAATATTTTATATGATCGAAAATATAACCTCGGTATTTTAATCTGTGATCCAAAAAAGATGATTAGTAAGTATTTAGAAAAATAATAATAATAACAAAACATGATAATAATAATTTTAGAAATTATCAGGGACTAAATCTGCAAAAACAGAACATGTGAGGGTTAGAATAATATAATGAGGATGCAATTGAAAGAAATTAAAGAAATAATGGCTAAATAAGCAAAAACAATGGCTAAAATCAAAGATAAAACAAACTGGGAGACCTAAGTGAAAACACGCTGGAAATAAAGGGACTGATGGCATGATTTTCCCATGGATGCGGGTTGCAGGCGGATCCGGGTCTGGTTTCGGTTTTGGTTCGTGGGTCCTAAAGGTAAAACGACGTCGTTTTGGACCATAACCATAGGTACCAAAACGACGTAGTTTTGGTTGTTGTTATAAACCCAAATTTTAACACACAAAATTCATTTGTAGCCTCCTCTTAGAAAAAAAAACAGAGAGCTTTCTCTCAATCCCTCTCCAGTCTCCGCCAGGGTCACCGTCGGCCACCGCGCCGGTCACCGAAAATGGAAAAGGAATGGGCTTTCCGATAGACCTCGACGCGGGGAACACAGATATGGCCTCAGATTTTCGAAAGGATGCACGTACGAGTGTAGATCTAAGAGATAAGCTTCGAATCTCACCTTTTTTTACCGCTTTTTGGCTCGAATATGATTCTGATTTTTCCTTATTTTGTTTCGGTAATTCTCTCTTTGGTTTCGATTTTTCTGATATTGGGTGTCGCTATTTTTTTGCTTCGAATGTTTTCTTTTTTTTTTTTCATTCCATCCGTCCGTAAAAACTGAATACAAGAGTTCGATCTGGTATTTATACCAGTATTCTTACATATAATATTATAATTTTTCATGATTAAAAATCACGTTTCTCTGATTTTTACAGGTCTGAAGGCGGTGGAGCAGTGAAAGGCGGTGAATCTGACTTGGACGGTGGTCGGCCGTATCGACCAATAGGAGGCGCGTGTGACACACGCGCGAAGTTGAATGGTCACTCAAGGCGGCAGCGGCTAGGGTTTGGTTAGATGTTAGGGTTATTATTTTTTATCAGATTAGTTTTTTGGATTGGATTGGGTCATGGGTCTTGTTTGTGGGCTGCTGGGTATTGGGCTTGTTGGATATGGGTCTAAAAATGAGTTATTACAGTAATTAACCGCAAAATAATGGTAGGTTAAGGGGTGTAAATCGTCTGTCTCGTCTCTATGCTTCTATTTATGCCTCTACTTCAAATTAGAGGTTTAGGGTTTTAAGTTAGGGGTTTTGGTTAGGGTTTAGGAATTAGGGGTATGATGTATTTTTTAGGGTGTAGGATTTAGGTTTTAAGATATAGAAAACAAGGGTTAAGGTTTAAAATTTAATTTTTTAGAAAATTTTTAAAGGAGGCATGAAAAGAGGCAGCGGATTTCTACCCAAGTGAAGGGACCTGACATTCATTATGATAGGTCTGGCCTAGGGATGACAAAAATACTCTTTCCCTATCTGATCTGGCTTGATTCGACCCAATCGGGTTTTTATTTTAAATTTCGGGGATTGGGGTGAAGCTTAAAAATTATTAAGTCGGGTCAGGTTCAGGTATTTGATTGAAAATTTTTGCGCCGCCCGATATATTTTAATTTATTTTTATATATTTTATTATATTTATAAAAAAATATCATTATATATAAACACTTTTATAGGTTTTAAGTTTTTTTTTTTTTACTTTTTGAGGTTTGTTCTTATAATAAAAATTTATTAGATGTTGTTCAAGTTTTAATATATTCGATTCTGTCAGTCGATTATTTAAGTTTTTTCTTTTAAATATGTAATTTTAACATGTGAGTAATTTAAATTTTATTTTATTTTATTTTATATTTTATATAGATTTAAAGTTACTTAAAAACCATAATTTATGATTGTAGTGAAGGATTGATCGAATCTAACTTTTATCGTCGACGGAAATTATTATTTTTTTATTTATTTATTGAGTCAGATTGGATTTAAAGAATAGTATATCGGAATAAAACGTGACGAGTAAATTAATATTTTAATCTAGGTCGAATCAAGATTAGATTTAAAAATTAATATATCAGACGACCAAAAACCCGACCCCCGGACTCGTTGCCATCCCTAGTCTGCCATGTAACTTTGCATTTGTTGCTTAGAATTGTTAATATGGGATGATCATGAATCACAAGAAAACAGGCCTTGAGTCCTGGATGAGGCCATGAGGGGGACATGCTCCATAAAAATGTTGAAGTTGACTCTGACTATGATTCGAAGAAATAATAAAAAGATTAAAATAGATCATAGATCACTTAGTTGTAGGTTTAATAGAAATAGAAGAGTATTACTTTTATAAATTAATAATTTTATTATATATTTGTTAATAAATATATCACTTTTAATAAAAATAATCTATTTATTAAAAAAAATTAAAAAGATATATAAATTTTAGAGACTAAAATTATTATTATACACTAATAAATATTAAATATATCAGTAAGACAAGTTACACTCTTATAAAACACAAACCTAATAACAAAGACAATATTATTAAAATCGAAGACAAATAAAACATATATATTATAAAAAATATTATCATATTTTAATTTTAATCACCTTTATCACAAAATTTTAATTAAAAGACTAAATTATAACTAAATGATAGTATGTAATATGATTTATAAATAAATAAAACTTACCCCCTGTCACACTTGTACGTCGATATGGACAACACATGGCACATGGCACACCATCCTTGAAATTTCTAATATTTTACAATAAAGATTCTTTGAATTATCAAATTGCATTAAAGAATTAAGATGACAATTACTTCTCCTTTCAGAAGCTGTCATTTATGACTTTGTTGATAAATCCAAAGCTTCAATGTTCTTCATTCCAAAAATAATAATAATAAAGTTGCACGATAACCATCAACTTTTCCGATAAACAAGATTCCTTTGAATTATTGATCCCTTATCTCCATTCATATTTCACAGTAATTCTATGTTTCTTGTTTTTTCCTTTCACAGCTTCCTTCAGACTTATCTCCAAGCTTTTTCTCCTTTCCTTACCGGTTCCAAAATGGCTGAAGCTGCCATCAGTGCAGCTGTTGAAGTGGCTCTGTCCAAGGCTATCTCCTCCCTTTCCGACCAATTAATCCTTGCATGGGATTTCAAGGACAATCTGATCCAGCTTCGTTCCTCGCTTGCTATCGCTCGAGCTTTCTTACAAGATGCAGAGAGGAAGCAACTTGATGAGTCTGTCAAAGTGTGGTTGCAGCAGCTTAGAGATATTGCTTGGGAGGCCGATGATGTCTTGGATGAGCTTGCCTACGAAGATCTTCGCAGGAAGTTGGACACCCGAAAGAGAGCGCAGGTCAGAAATTTCTTTTCTCCCTCCAAAAATCCCCTGGCAATTACTCTAAAGATGACAAAAAAGGTTAAAAAAATTAACCTATTCATTGAGGGTGTTAACAGTCGGGCCACTGGCTTTGGACTCCAAGTTAGTGTTCTAAATTCAGCTCCAGTGTCTAGTGGAGGAGGAGGAGGCACTCACTCCCATATTGACTTATCACGTGTTGTGGGAAGGGAAGCTGATGTCAGAAGAGTAGTTGATCTCTTGATTGGCTCAACCACTCTCCAAAGTCTGTCATTAGTATCCATAGTAGGGATGGGTGGTCTGGGAAAAACTACTTTGGCAAAGTCTGTATGCAACAATGACAAAGTTCAAAACCATTTTAAGGCAATAATATGGGTCTGTGTGTCTGAGAAGTTTGATGTCCGAAGGATTTTAGCGGAGATGTTAGAATCTTTAACTAGAAAACCTTGTGAGATCAAGAACGAGGATGCTGTACTTCGAGAAATACAAAAGGAGTTGAAAGAGAAGAGCTTCCTTCTTGTTCTGGATGATGTGTGGGATGAGAACATTAAAAATTGGGAGGACTTGAAGGGTAGTTTGCAGGGAATAAATGAAAGTAAACAAAATTGGATTCTTATCACGAGTCGTAGTGAAAATGTTGCATTAGTAAAGGAAACATCTCCTGATTACAGGCATCACCTCAAGGCAGTGATAGATGAGGAGTGCTGGTCCATTATCAAAGAAAGGGCATTTGGAAACTCTCCCATATCTCCAGAACTGGAAGCTATTGGAAGAGATATTGCATGTAGATGCAGGGGTGTGCCATTGGTCGCAACAGTTATAGGTGGAACTATGCGCAACAAATGGGATAGAGATGATTGGTTGTCACTAAAAGATAGCTCTCTTTGGGGTTCATTAGAAAAGAATGAAGGGATTGCACGTGTTCTGAGGTTAAGTTTTGATCGCTTGTCTTCCCCATCTTTAAAGCAGTGCTTTGCATATTGTTCCATTTTTCCTAAGGATTTTAGGATAGAAAGGGAGCAATTGATCCAACTTTGGATGGCTGAAGGCTTTCTTCAACAACACAGAGAAAGTTCACAACGGGCACTTGAGGATATTGGTAATGAGTATTTCAATCACTTGTTATCGAATTCCTTATTGCAGGATGTGGAAATAGATTTGTGTGGTTGCATTACAAGTTGCAAGATGCATGATTTAGTTCATGATCTTGCCCTGTCTGTTTCACCTATTAGGCAACAACAAAATGAGTTCGATGGTGTGAAATTATGGCACTCTGTATTCTTGAAATCGGGCTGCTTGGGAATGGGCTTCGAAGGTTTACGAGTTCTTAAATTTGGTGGTGCTGATATTAAATCATTGCCGGAATCGATTGACAAGATAAAGCATTTGAGATACTTTGATATATCTAGAACTCGCATTCATAGACTACCAAAGTCCATTACTCGGCTCTACCTTTTGGAGACATTTAGGTTATTAGGATGCATCTATCTCCAACAATTTCCTGGAGGAATGAAAAGTTTAGTCAACTTGAGGCATCTATATGTCAGTAATGGACGTCATGTTCCTGTTGAGGTAGGATGCCTAACTAGTCTTCAGACTTTGCCGATATTTAAAGTGGGAACAGAAAAGGGAAAGGGAATCGGAGAATTGGGATGTTTAGCTGAACTCGGAGGAGAACTGCTCATATGTTTTCTTGAGAATGTTAGAGACAAAGAAGAAGCAAAGGGAGCAAGATTATGGGAGAAGAAGAAATTACACAAGTTGATATACAATTGGGACTATGAAAGAAAAAGACATGGTATGGACGGGGAAGTGTTGGAAGGGTTAGAGCCTCATTCAAACTTGAAATGCTTAAGTATTGAGAATTATATGGGAGAGTGCTATCCGTCATGGTTGGTAGTAAAGATTGGTGGAGACCCAAGTGCTTCTTTTCAACCTGTGTATCTGATAGAGTTGAGACTGATTAGCTGTGGGAATGTGAAGAATCTTCCAATTCTTGGGGAATATCCGTGTCTTAAAATTCTTAAAATAATAGGTTTAAAGAACGTGAGGTGCATAGGAAATGAATTTTATAGGAATGATTTTGCTGATAATAAGCCAACCATCTTATTTCCAGCTTTGGAAGTTTTCAACCTAGAAAGTATGCCACAGGTAAAAGACTGGTTAGAAGTGGAGCCAACAATTCATGCCTTTCCATCACTTAAAGTGTTGAAGATTGAAGATTGTAACAATCTACGCAGTGTTCCAAGAATGAGTAGATTTTCTTCTCTTGAGGAACTCACCATCTGCAGGTGTTCTGAGTTGGGATGGATGGGAGATCAACCATTTTCCTCTCTTCTCAAAAGTTTAGTAATAACTTACTGCAATAAGTTGAGGTCTATTCCCAGTTTAGATGGTTTATCCTCTCTTTTAGAATTAAAACTGTATGAATGTAAAGGATTAACAAGTCTACCATCTGGATTGTCAACTTGTTCTTCTCTTCGGCGCTTGTTCATAGAGGATTGCAGTAATCTGGTGTCTATTTCAGAAGATGTAGGACAATTGAATTCTCTGGAGGAATTAGATATTTGTGATTGTGGAAACTTGAAAAGGCTTCCAGAAGAGAGCCTTGGGTGCCTCAAAAGTTTGAAGACACTGCAAATGGGTCCCTTCTCAGAAGAACTAGAGGCATTCCCTGGCCTAGGTTCCATCCACCACCTCCACTCTTCCCTTAAACAATTGACATTGATTGGATGGGATAAACCATGCTCTTTGCCACATCAAATTCAACACCTCATCTCACTTGAGCAGTTAAAAATTTGGGGTTTCCGTGGACTGAAAGCTTTGCCAGAGTGGTTGGGAAACCTCTCCTCTCTTCGAAGTTTATGGTTAGTGGATTGTACCAATCTGGTGCATCTTCCATCCAAGGAAGCCTTGCAACGTCTCTCCGAATTGTATTCCGTCAAGATATTGAAATGTCCATTATTAGAGGAAAACGATGCAGAGCTGTCCAAGCTCCCCTGCACTCCAAAATTTGAGTGATTTTTTAACCGAGGGGTAAGCTTTACTTTTCTCAAGTCTTCCTGGTCTGCATCTCTCTGTGGAAAGCAGCAGCAGCTTCAACTCCTGATTTATCATGTTGGCTTAAACTTTATTTCATGACAGTTTTCTTTAATCAATGTCTCATTTTATGTTATAGTTTTAGTTTTCACAAACTTTATATAAGTGATGTTATTTGGACAAAGACCAATAATTCAGCTTTACAAGTTAGAAAAAGACCATCGTAGGTTAAAACAAATTGTGATGGTGCAAAAAGAATGAATGACTGTATGACAAAGAATGAATGACTGTATGACATCGGTTGAGGGGATCATCAGGGATAACCAAAATCAATGATTGATTGAGTTTAAACGTAATATTGATCGTTGCACAGTGATATGGGTTGAATTGTGAACAACAATCGATGTTCTTTCTGTCAAAAGTTTGAAGTATTGGGTATCGAAAAGTTAATCTTGAGACCATAATATAAATTTGGTTTAAATTTTGACACAAAATAAAAGAATTAACTGGTACATCCTTAGTGAATGATGCTCATAAGTTATTAATTTATCCTAGTTGGTGAAGATTAGAAAAATTAATCGTTACGCAAACAAGGTAATTAACAGGCTAACTGTTTTATGTCGAAAGAAACTGATAACAATGATTGTTTTTAGCAGCCATTAGAGGGTTTATTTGAACTTATCTAACGATGATTTAATTTTTTTGACATTATAATTACAATTACAAAAAAGAACGATGCTATTTTTTTATTTTCTTAAATATTTTATCAATTATAAATTAACTTAAATATAATACTTGTTAACAATGAATCAAATACTGAACTTAGTTTAGTAGTTAAGTGCAATTTCTATCATTTTAATGTAGATACAATTGTATCTTTAACATGAATAAGCCCAAAAATTCGTTCTTTCACATATTTATTCTTGTTAATATATCTCAACACAATAGACATTTTTTCTCTTTTAGCTTGATCTCGAGTTTCATCAATTATTATACAAAACTTTACATCACCAATTTTTTTACAGATGACATTTTTTTTGATAGGACATACAAGATTTTTTTATATTTGTGATAAAGTATATGTAGTATTTCTTGGAGTTTCTCTCTGGATTTTATTATCTCATCATTGTAAGATAAAAAGAAACTGAAACGTTGGTTAAGGAAAGGAAAAATAAAAAACATTTTTTTTTATATTTTAGTTTATTAAAATAAAATTAAAATATAGGGATGACAATATAATCCGAATTCGATCTGAAAAAAAAAATCTGATCCAAATCCGATTAAAAAAAGTTCGAATTCGAATCCAAAAATAATGTCCGAGTCCTAATAGGAGGTGGATCATATATGGATATTACCATGATCCGATCCGAATTCAATCTGAATCCATATCCAATATGAATTCGATCCATATATAAACCTGAATAAAAATATTTAAAATTTTTATATTTAAAAAGTTTGAGTTGTTATTTTAATTTGTTTTATATTGGATTGTAATATTTTTTGAGATTTGTTTGTGCTATAAATTTAAAAATATTTGTTTGATAAAAAAATATTTTTTTATTTAAAGATATTAATTTGAGTTGTTACTTTAAAAAATAATTGGATTTGGACTTTTGGATTTAAATTTGGATTTGGATTTTATATATTTTATTGAATTGGATTTATGTAAATGGACTTGGATTCGGACTTAGATTTTTTTGAAAGTCCGATTATTAATTGGATTGGACTTTATAAAGTCCGATCTATTGTCATTCCTATTAAAATATTATATTATTTTATAATATTATAAATATAATTTTTTACTTTATTATTATTACCTTATATATTTTTTATTACATGACGTGAGGGAGGGGTAATAATTGATAACAAAAAAGTTAAGGGTAATATTATTTTATTAATATATTTATTATATTATATAAAATAAAAAAGTAAAATTCTAAATTTTGGGGCAATAGACTCTCCCACCAATCAAATACCTTCGTCCCTATTTAAAGTTTTTTTTTATTCGGCTACAGTGATTAATAGTATCTGTTCTAGAGTATACTCCCAACCTTTTAACATTGACCGCTCAGTTACTGTGCTGACAGCATCGGTGCTTAAACTTGTGACCTCTAAGAACAACAACCGTTCCTTTAACCGATGAGGCTAGATGATTCGTGCCTCTATTTAAAGTTCTCTTCCATGACAATGTGTACTCTTAAGAGAGTGGGGGTTGAATTTTCGTGATCTTTAATGATTCAATCTTACTTTGTTAGGTAAATAGGTTTGGAGGATTATGACGGACTCCTATATTTTGGTTTCGCTTGTACTTCTTCAAGTGTAAGGCTAGGTGATCAACCATCATATGTTTAAAGGTATTTCTAAGATGGTTAAAATATAAAGTTTTAAAATATTTAGGGTCAAATTAAAGATGAAACAAAAGTGAAAGAATACTTTAAGGACTATTTAAATAGTTTATTATTTTTATTATGACAAATCTGTTTCCCGTTAAAGTTTAAAGATAACAAATATCACAGTGATCATAAGTTTATAATCCGAAAATATATATAATTATATTAATTAATTTTTAAAATTAATAATTAAATTTATATTAAAAACAAACAAACATAACCTCTACTTGCGCCCATTCTTGGTGTCGGTCATATCAACATTTAGTCAACTTCTTTAGAAAATTAGTTAACTTCGTTATCTTATCTAATATTAATCGCCATCAACACGTTAAAAACAATCCCCCAGATTTGAGATTTTGTTATAACTAACACTTTTCTTGACACGTGATAAATGCGAGGTTGGGCCTGGGAGTCTATTTGTCATATCAAGAGAAGTAGATCGTTTTTAATTACATAATAAAGTATTATCATATAATTATGTTAGTATATTAAAAAGTTATAGATTTATTATACCAACTAATTAAATATTTAAACAAATACATATTAATTTAATGTTTTTTTACCATTTATTTAATTATTTTTTTGTGAAAAATAATGAAAAATTATTCATTCTATGGCTGAGTATGAGTTGCTAGAAGACATAAATGCAATCAAATCCTTGAATAGAAGGAGTTGCGTGTAAGTTTACAAAACACGAACATGTTTTTAGGCAAAATCACGTAAATATTCTCAGTTAAATAATTATTTATTTAAAGAACCTCTTAAAATTATATATGAAAATACCACTTTTTGTATGATTTTAGATTTTTTTTTTATCTTGAATATGTTGTAGAGACTCAATCATAATTTCACGTAAAAAAATTTAAATTGTTTTATATATAAAACAATTTTTAAAATTTGTGTTTGATGAAACGCGATATTATCTTATATATTTAAAAAGGGATACTTTTATAAATAATTTTAGGAAAATTCTACAACGGGCGTCGAACACCGCTAAACATCATTAATGATGAACACCATTGAATACTATTAAATTGATTAACAAAGATTAAAATTTTTAAGGACTAAACATATAATTATAATTTTTTTAAAATAAATTTTTATTAAATTACTTTCTATATATATTATTTTATTTTGAATAATTGAATAAAATATTAATTTAAAAATAAAAAACTAATCTTCAAACTCTAAAACCAAAATCACTAAATATTAAACTCCAAACCCTAAAACCTAAAACTTAAATCCAAAACCTAAACCCTAAAACCCTAAAAAATACTAAATCTAAACCATAAAATTCTAAACCCTAAAATAACCTAAAACCCTAAACCTTAAAATCATAAACCCTAAACTAATTTTAGGGTTTAGGGTTAATATTTTTATATATTCAAATTTTCTATTTTAGGGTTTAAGGGTTTAGGGTTATATATTTAGAGTCTAGAGTTTAGGGTTTTATTATTTTTAGTGTTTAGAGTTTAGGATTTAGTATTTTGAAATTTAGGGTTTAAGATTTAGTAATTTTAGGTCTTTGAGTTTAGGGTTTTAGGTTTTTTATTTAATATTTTTTATTTTTAAATTAAAAATAATTTATTTTAAATAATTTGAAATTATATGTTTAGTCCTTGAAATTTTTAACTTTTATCAATTAATTTAATAGTGTTCAGCGGTGTTCAACGTTAGTAGTGTTCAGCAATATTCGACGCACGCGGTAGACTCATCCATAATTTTAATAGATTGTTTCAATAGATAATTATTTTAAAGGAAGTATTTAAGTGATTTAATTAAAGGTGACGAACAGGTTACTCATATTCATTTTAACTTTGGTCATTTTGGATTTAATTATTTTCGGTTTGAGTATGTGATGATTTAGTTTAGGTATCGAGATAATTTGAATCATATCGAGTCAGTGGATTTTAAAACTCAATTTGGCGGGAAAATCATTTTGTAAAATATTAATATGGTAGCTTTGCTCTACCAAAATCACACGACTTAACATTTTGGTAGCTTTGCTTAAACTAAAGAGGTTGAAGAAAATTTGGGTGATCAACACTCTACACTAAACTATCTATTTATAAAAAAAATACATAACACATTGTAATAACCCATTCCCCCATTTTATTTACAAAACCCATACCCAAACAAATTAAACCCCTCAACCCAATAAGCAAAACCCAATCCAACAATTAACCCTAATGATGAACTAAACCCTAGCAGCAGCCTCTTCTAGTCGCCACCGCTCCTTCCTTTGTCACAGCAGCCTTCACGTGGTTGCCACGTGCCCCACACATATTGGATCGTTCACCGGCCACCGCCCAAGCCTCTGACTCCACCGCCCTTGTCATCTCCAATCTGCAAAATGGAAGAAGATTAGATCTTAAATAGAGTAAAGTCAGTGATGTTTTGGGTATTTTTAATATAAAAATATGGGTTATATATATACCCGTAATTAGATCTGTAAACGGGTACGAGATTTGAATGAAAAAAGAGGAGACATTCGAAAAAAAAAATCCAGTAGCAAATATTCAAAACCAAAATCGTGAGCAAGAGAGAAACAAATCGGAAGCAAACCGAAAAGAAAATAAGAAAAAAAATACAAAAAGGTTCGAATACTTAATTTTTAGATCTACACTCATGCAGTGGGTTTCTTGAAAATCCGAGGTCGGATTCGGAATCCTCGCGTCGAAATACATCGGAAAGGCATAAACTTTATAATTTTCGGCCACCGGGAGCGACGGTGGCCGTCGCCGTTGACCGGCGAACCACGACGGCGGATGGTGGCCCTTCTCCACCGGAGTTTCCAGAGAGCTTATGAAGTTGTGATTCTTTAATTTTGTGAAGAAGGAACAAATGAAGAAAAGTCATAAAATAGGGGTATTTATACTTAGACCAAAACTACGTAGTTTTGATGTTGGAGCATGGATGACCCGCAAACCGGACAAGATCCGAACCAGACCCGCGGATATCCGCCAAAAAGGGCAAAATACAGATTCAGACTCTCAAGTTTCAGTATCCTTTCAATTCCGTTTCATCACATATTAACCATTGTATGGTTATGTTATTTTGTTATTACACGTTATTACTATGTTATCATTATTATAAAATTATTATCAATATTATTATTATAAAAGTATTATATGTTATTATGTATGTTATACTATATTCATTAATCATGGTTTTATTATATACATTATATATATTTTATAGTTCTGCTGTGTTATTTTTATTATATTATTATTTGCATATTATCTATAATTATTATTTATTATTAATTATAATTATTATTATATTACAATATAATGTTTTCATACTAATATTATTATAGTTTTTTTTGTTGTTAAAATAATTTCTTAAATAAATTTTGAAACAACTTTTTAAATATGGGATCACATTAAATTTAAAACCGAGTTTATATTTTTATTCGTATAAAATATTTTGTAACCGATAGGTGCCAATTTTAGGCGTTGTGGGGGTGCTCATCCTTCCTCACGCGTAATAGGCTCCTGGATCCGCTCTGGTTCGCAGACCTCGATTTTGGTGTTCCAATCGCACCGCAAAATGATTGGTGGCGACTCCCCGAACCAATACCGGTGATTACAGCTGGCGACTCCGCTGGGGATTTTTTTCGAGAGTCGAGACTCAAAATCGGTTACATTTTATTTAATGAATCGAAAATATAAATTCGGTTTATTTTTAATTTTGTGATCCCGTTTATTTTACTTATTTTAAAATATTTACTAATGTTTTTAAATATTTTTTAGGTCTCCCCATTTCATGAGCTCTCAACCCGAGCTTCATCTGTTTAAGTGGGAGCATGAAACCACTCCTTTGTGAGGTTCCGCCTCCGTGTAGGATGGTGAATTGCTTTCGGGATATTCTTCCCTTTGTCTTCGTGAGACCTACGTCTCTGCATGGACTTAGAGAAACGTATCCCCCTGAATTGGGCTTATTATCCTTAGTAGGGTAATAAGTACCGTTTGGGTACCTTCTAGAACCGAACCACATATAGTGAGACCTATAAGCCTACCCTTAGAGTCATGCGAAACTCTGCCCGTTTAGCGGTAACCTTTTTAGGCTTGAGTGCCTTTATATGCTATGTATGTACAATTTTCTTATTTGTTTAATTTTATTTTGTTTATTCGATTATTTTAATATGAACTAACTTTTTCTTTTTCTTTTTTGTGTTTGCATCATGACATATCATAATCATCCATTTGCATCAATTACCACGATCATGTTTTAATTTTTGCATTTCACGAGCATGAAGTATTGATTCATAACTGGTTCTTAATTTAAAATATATCGGGAGAAAATCTAGCATCCTAGATATCAATGCAACATTCAAAGTTGCGAACAAATCCTGTGAGTTAAAAATTGTGGACACGAGAACCATTTTTGAATCAATATATTCACATCTAGGACATGCATCTTGCATTTAAATGCATACATTTCAGATTTTGAAGTCGATCCTAGGGACGTCCCGTACCAACAATATCAGAAGAAACAAAGATTGATCGGTCTAACTCCACAATGAACACATGCAAAATCTCAATTTAGAGGCATTTTTGAAAATGACCTTTACGTCTACATCATTCCACAACCAGGGGCATTTTTCAACAAATTTTAAAAGTTAAAATTTTGCTGTTGAACCAGACTTATATATCCCAATTGACTGCACCAGCATGCGAACCTGACTGAGGGGCAACGTTACACATTCGTGAGGATAGTAAGAGCCCTACGAGGAAAGACATACATCTAAGTTTAAATCCAGATCTACCAGAAGCAGACGAAGAAGTTGAAGCATGCCTCCTGAAATTTCGACTAAAAAATGATCGAACTAAGAAAAGATTTGGGACATCATTAGACCGGGCATTGCTCAGGCTAGCATAGTTTGGGGCATCCCTTTTGAGAAAAAAAAATCATATCACATACATGCATACATTGAAATCATTTTGCATCTAGGTTCATGCATACATTAAAACATCATGCCTTTAAATTAGGCTCACATCATGCATCCATCCAGGAAAGAGATTCCAATAAAGATGGTCAAATCAAAGAAGTTCGGGCATCATTGCACATGAAAGATCTAGAACCCATTATAACCAGTGGAGTCAGGGGCATCCTTTAAAAAGAAAAATCATGGCATTCATGCATTCAAGCATTTTGTATTTACAAACCATGCATTTAGATTTAAACATGCATCGAGCATAAATTAGGGACATCCTTTGAAAACAGAAAAATCATTCATGCATTCAGATATTTTGCATTTAGACATCATGCATTCAGACTTGACATACATTGAGCATTCATGATGTACATATTTTTGCTTGTACATATAAACAGGTTCAGAGAAGAGACCGAAAGACCTTAATCAGGGGGGGCAACAATATGATGACCAACCTTTGGCCCCGAGAAGGCTAAAATAACACATATTTTTCAGGTAATGACTCCAGAATTTGGAACAGTAACTAACAAAGGTTTTATTTTGTTTTCAGGTCACTACTACCCATTATGGAGTACCAGAAACGGATTTTTCCCAATTTCGCCTCCATCAATGGTGGTAGGTCAATTTTATCATAACTTTGCCCTTTCGGCAACTATGTTGAAGATTGAATCTTCATGCAAATCTCACTTTTTCTGACGATACATATGGATCAAAAGCGATTTTAAAAAATGAAAAAATTCAAATAATGAAAAAAAAATGAAATGAATGATGAAAGAAAAACAAAAAAAAATGAATGATGAATGAAAAATAGAAAAATGGAAAAAAAATGAAAAAAAATGATGAAATGAAAAATCTAACAAGACATGCAGAAACAAGACATTGGACAATTCAAATGTCCTTCTAAAATCCATTTTCGCGAATGGTCGAAGGAAGATGAATCCTTTGAAAAATCCAATCTTGTGATTGGTGCAAACTGATTGTACCCAGAGAAATGGTACAGCTAGCCCAGAGCAAACGGCTACCGATAAAGGCAAAACAAATCCGTTAATCCATGTGCATTTGGGAAAAATGCATTGATAAGGACCATTCAAACTTCCATTGAAATCCATTGTTATAAATGGTCAAGGAATTAAATACTTGGTACCAAATGATTATACCCAGAGTGATGGTACAGCTAGCCCGGAGCAAACGGCTACCGGTAAAGGCATATCAAATCCGTTGATCCCTGTGCATTTGGGAAAAATGCAAAGAAGATACATGATATCAATTGAAGACACATTCGAGTCATATATTCAAATCTTTCAGACTTGATCTTCCCCCTCCGTTGATGGAGTGGATAGATCCCAACTCAGTCCTGCTTCTCCGTTGATGGCGCAGTATGATCCAAATTACAAACTTGATCTCGTCCCCGTTGATGGTGTGGTCAGATCCCATTCAATCATGCTTCTCCATTGATGGCGTAGTATGATCCAGACTTGATCTTCTCCCTCCGTTGATGGAGTGGATAGATCATAACTCAATCCTGCTTCTCCGTTGATGGCGTAGTAGGATCCAAATCATAGACTTGATCTCGTCCCCGTTGATGGTGTGGCCAGATCCCATTCGATCATGCTTCTCCGTTGATGGCATAGTATGATCCAGACTTGATCTTACCCCTCCGTTGATAGAGTGGATAGATCCAATTCAGTCCTGCTTCTCCGTTGATGGCGCAGTAGGATCCCAATCACAGACTTGATCTCGTCCCCGTTGATGGTGTGGCCAGATCCCATTCAATCATGCTTCTCCGTTGATGGCGTAGTATGATTAAGAATTGATATTACCCCTCCGTTGATGGAGTGGATAGATCCAACTTAGTTCTGCTTCTCCGTTGATGGCGCAGTAGGATTCAAATTACAGGCTTGATCTCGTCCCCGTTGATGGTGTGGCCAGATCCCATTCAATCATGCTTCTCTGTTGATGGCGCAGTATGATCCAGACTTGATCTTACCCCTCCGTTGATAGAGTGGATAGATCCAACTCGGTCCTGTTTCTCCGTTGATGGTGTAATAGGGTCCAGATTGCTGAAATTTGATCTTGTCTCCGTTGATGGTGTAGCCAGATCTAAATCATTGAAGTTCAATCCTGCTTCTCCGTTGATGGCGGAGTAGGATCCAAGTTGATGAAATTTTATCTTACCCCTCCGTTGATGGTGCGGATAAGATTCAACTTTACACTTCAGTTAAATCAAGTTTTCTCCAAGGATGGCAATATCATGAGTGTCGTAGCAAGCCAAGCTTATTTTGTCTCCTCTAACGGATCAACCTTAGCTTTCATTCTACTCAATAGATCCTCATTTTGAAGATTTTGCAAGCAAGAGCGGTGGAGTAGATCAAGTCAAGGCTCCAACAGAAGAAGCGGTGGCCAAAAGAACCGCAACCTTATCAAAAGAACCCCAACCATTCCAAAAAGAACCATAACCTCACTAAAAAGAACCCCAATGTTACCAAAGGAACCTTACCATACCAAAGAAGAACCCTGAAACCATACCAGATGAAGTGGGTCATTCTTTATCTTTGCTCCATTGTCGTTACACAACAACGAGCAAAGAGGGGCAACTGTAATAACCCATTCCCCCATTTTATTTACAAAACCCATACCCAAACAAATTAAACCCCTCAGCCCAATAAGCAAAACCCAATCCAACAATTAACCCTAATGATGAACTAAACCCTAGTAGCAGCCTCATCTAGCCGCCGCCGCTCCTTCCTTTGTCACAACATCCTCCACGTGGTTGCCACGTGCCCCACACATATTGGATCGTCCACCGGCCACCGCCCAAGCCTCTGACTCCACCGCCCTTATCATCTCCAATCTGCAAAATGGAAGAAGATTAGATCTTAAATAGAGTAAAGTCAGTGATGTTTTGGGTATTTTTAATATGAAAATATCGGTTATATATACCCGTAATCAGATCTGTAAACGGGTACGAGATTTGAATGAAAAAAGAGGAGACATTCAAAAAAAAATCCAGTAGCAAATATTCAAAGCCAAAATCGTGAGCAAGAGAGAAAACAAATCGGAAGCAAACCGAAAAGAAAATAAGAAAAAAATACAAAAAGGTTCGAATACTTAATTTTTAGATCTACACTCGTGCAGTGGGTTTCTTGAAAATCCGAGGTCGGATTCGGAATCCTCGCATCGAAATACATCGGAAAGGCATAAACTTTATAATTTTCGGCCACCGGGAGCGACGGTGGCCGTCGCCGTTGACCGGCGAACCACGACGGCGGATGGTGGCCCTTCTCCACTGGAGTTTCCAGAGAGCTTATGAAGTTGTGATTCTTTAGTTTTGTGAAGAAGGAACAAATGAAGAAAAGTCATAAAATAGGGGTATTTATACTTAGACCAAAACTACGTAGTTTTGATGTTGGAGCATGGATGACCCGCGAACCGGACAAGATCCGAACCAGACCCGTGGATATCCGCCAAAAAGGGCAAAATACAGATTCAGACTCTCAAGTTTCAGTATCCTTTCAATTTCGTCCTTTAATTTCGATTTTCTCGCACTTTAGTCATTATTTTTTTATTAATCTTATCCTTTAATTTCCGTTTCATCACATGTTAATCACTGTATGGTTATGTTATTTTGTTATTACACGTTATTACTATGTTATCATTATTATAAAATTATTATCAATATTATTATTATAAAAGTATTATATGTTATTATGTATATTATACTATATTCATTAATCATGGTTTTATTATATACATTATATATATTTTATAGTTTCTGCTGTGTTATTTTTATTATATTATTATTTGCAAATTATCTATAATTATTATTTATTATTAATTATAATTATTATTATATTACAATATAATGTTTTCATACTAATATTATTATAGTTTTTTTTGTTGTTAAAATAATTTCTTAAATAAATTTTGAAACAACTTTTTAAATATGGGATCACATTAAATTTAAAACTGAGTTTATATTTTTATTCGTATAAAATATTTTGTAACCGATAGGTGCCAATTTTGGGCGTTGTGGGGGTGCTCATCCTTCCTCACGCGTAATAGACTCCCGGATCCGCTCTGGTTCGCAAACCTCGATTTTGGTGTTCCAATCGCACCGCAAAATGATTGGTGGCGACTCCCCGGACCAATACCGGTGATTACACACATAATTTGGAACTGTTAGTGAACGGATACAAAACGAAATTCACTAACCAGACACAACGAGTTTCATTTTGTACCCGTTGACCAATAATCAATAACCTGACACGACGAGTTAAGATTAGAATTAATCTAATCATTTTGCCTAAATTATAAACTAAAATTTGAAAAAAAATATTTTTCGAGACTCATCGTGCTCTTATGATGAGTTTGAATAATATATATATATTTTAAAACTTGTTTTGCTTGTGCGACAAGCTTACTGTAATAATATTAAACCGAAAAATATAAAATTTTAGTTTTAAATTTGGAAAAATTTTACAACGGATTTTAAATACTGTTGAACACTACTAACGTTGAACACCATTGAATACTATTACATTATTTAATGAGATTAAAAAATTTAAGGATTCAACATATAATTATAAATTATTTAAAATAAAATTTCTATTAAATTATTTTCTTTACATATTATATATTTTAATTTTTTCAAATAAATGAATAAAATATTAATCTTAATTAATTTAAAAATAAAAATTTTAAATTTTAAACTCTAAACCTTAAACCAAAACCCAAAAATTAAAACATTACACATTAAACATTAAACTCCAAACTCTAAAATATGAAATCTTAAAACCTTAAACTAAAACCTTAAAATACTAAACCATAGAACTAAATCCTAAACCCTAAAATTATCAAAATCCCTAAACCCTAAACCTAAAATCCTAGAATCATAAATCCTAAACTAATTTTGAGTTTGGTTTAAACTTTTAGAGTTTCAAATTTTTGTATTTTAAGGTTTAAGTTTATGATTTTAGATTTTATATTTTAGGGTATATAGTTTTATTGTTGTAAAATTAAAATTGATTTTGATATAAAAATTAAGTATAAGGACTATTTTGTAATAAATTTTTAAGTCCCTAAATCAAACTTTTGTTTTCAAGTCAAACCAAGAACTTTGAAATAAATTTTTTAAGTGTTTTTATACGAGGGTATCGATACCCTAAGAACAGGTATCGATACCACCTGGGTTTTTAAAGCATTGTTCTTGAGATCAAGAACAAACATCGAAACATGGTTCGATACCTTCTCTTCACTGCCAGCATCTGTTCTGAACCATGTACCGAACCACTTCTAAGGATTTAATTAATTTTAAAATCATTTAAATTTATGACTCCAGGTATCGATACATGTATCGATACATCCTTTAATCCCCAACGGCTATTTTAGCATTAAATGAGTCGACCGTTGGTGGCAGTTAAGATTTTAATTGGTGGTTAGCCTATTCCGAAACATGGTTCGATACCAAACCTTACAGTCTCAAAAAGGTATCGAAGCATGGTTCAGTACCCCTTGTATTAAATGCACAACGGCTCTTTCTACTTTGGTCTGTTTTGAAATAGTTTCTTCGTGTTTCGATACCGCCTGCTGCAGAGTGCATTTATGGTGGGAAGATGAAGCTCCAACGGCCCTATTTACATTCCCAACAACCACAACGGTTAGAAATCAATGAGAGGGTATAAAATGAAGCATTTTAAACAGCATTAAGGACTATTGAACCTCAAGCAACATCCAAGCAATCAAATCCAACTCCCAAGCACCTATTGCATATCTTTTGCTCCCAACTCTTGTAATTTCAATTTGATTCTTTGTAATTGAGTTTGGGGAGAGTTTAATTGTATTTGGGGCATATATTTCTTATGAGAGAATTCATTTTAGCCCACTCTTATCTCTTGTAACTCTTTGTGAGGTCTAAGTCAATTTTGGGTAGAAATTGACTTGTTTGTAAAGTTTATCCCTTGAACCTAGAAAAAGGTAGAATTCATAGTGAATTGGTTTCAAAATCCTTAGTGGGAGCTAAGGTAGTGGATGTAGAGCTTGTTCGAAGCTTGAAGCACTATAAATCACTTGTTCTTCAATTTTTTCATTTTTACCGAAAAATTTTCCACCACAAAATTTTAATTACCAATTCACCCCCCTCTTGGCCATCTTTCAAGATTGATCAACTCAACAATTGGTATCAGAGCCTAATCTTTGAAGAGATTCAAATCTACCAAAGAAGATCCAAGATGTGTTGATCATATCTACAAGATAACTCAATGACCTCTACTTTCGGTACATGGAACGAGTCACACTCCATCACCAAGCCACCCTTCTTCAATGGGGATAACTACCCCTATTGGAAGAATAGGATGAGGTTGTTCATCAACTCCAATGATTATGTCTTTTGGGATATAATCGAAGGTGGCCCCTCAATTCTAATGAAAATGGAAGGAGATTGACAAGTGCCCAAAAAGAGGAATGAAATGACCGATGAAGAGAGAACGAGGATGTCCACCAATGATAAGGCGTTGCACATTCTCTTTTGCGCTATTGGTCCCGACATCTACTCCAAGATGTCATCGTGTACAAGTGCCAAAGAAGTTTAGGACTCTTTGGATACCACATATGAGGGCACCAACGATGTCAAGGAGACGAAGATCGGTCTTCTCAATCTCAACTACGAGAACTTCAAGATGGAGCCGGATGAAGACATCACCAAGATGTTCGATCGATTTTCCGTCATTGTAAATGGTCTCAAGGGCTTTGGTGAAATCATATCGGAGGAGAAGCTCGTGAGGAAGTTCATCTATTCTCTTCCCGAGTCTTAGGATAACAAGAGAACGGTTATCATTGAAGCAAAAGACCTCAAGACTCTCAAGCTTGATGCTCTTGTGGGATCTCTTCTCACCCATGAGATCATGAAGAAAGGAAGAGAAGATGAAAAGAAGGAAGAAATGAAGCTAGAGAAGTGAGAAGTTGAAAAGAAAAAGTAAGGGATTCCTCTCAAAGCTTCATCCTTCCAAGAGGAGGTGGATACAAGTGAAGAAGAAGAGCTAGAAGAGTTGGCTATAGTATCCAAAAGGTTTACTAGACTCATGAGGGCTAACCGGAATAGGAGATTTCAACGAAAGAAGGATTTTAAATCAAAGAGCAAAGAAGAGGAGAAAGATCAAATCATTTGCTATGAATGCAAGAAGCCCGGTCACATTAGGACCGATTGCCCTCAATACAAAAGAAAGGGTTTTGATAAGAAGAAGAAGCAAAAGGCTCACGTTGCCACATGGAGTGATGAGGAGTCATCATCCGATGAGGACAATGAAGTAGCCAACCTTTGTCTCATGGCTATTGATGAGCCCACCCTTGAACCATTTTGTAATGATTTATCCTATGATGAACTATATGATGCATATGATGAGTTACAAGATGTTTATGATGAGTTGGTTTTGAAATTCAAAGAATCAATTTTGAAAAGCAAGAAAACCATTTCCGAGTTAGAAATGAAAAATGATTCTTTGACAAAAACTATTTTGGATTTTGAAGAAAAGGTTGTTGATTTAAATGATGATTTAAAGTTCTTTCAAAAAGAAAATGTGGATTTAAACAACCTTATTTCAAACTTGAGTGAGAATCACCACAAAGTGGTGAATGAGCTTAAGGAACAAATTAAAGTGGTTGGTAGTTCTACTTTTGAAAAAGGAAGCTCTTCAAAACCCAACCATGTGAAAACGAATGTTTATAACCACAAACAAAGAAATTTTCAAAGGCATGTTAGATATAGAAAAATTAGGAGTGTATGGGTTCCTAAAGAACTCATTGTTTCTAATAATATTAGTGCCATTGCATCTTGGATTCCCAAGGGAACCAAGCTTTTAGGGACTAACTCTCATGGACCCAAAATGATTTGGGTACCAAAAATCAAAAACTAAATCTTTGTTTGTAGGTTGAGCATTGCTTCAAGGCCAAAGCTTCAAGTCAAAACATGTGGTACCTTGATAGTGGATGCTCAAGGCATATGACCGGAGACAAGGGACGCTTTAAGGAGTTAGAGCTCAAAAAGGATGGAATAGTGACATTTGGTGACAACTACAAAGGCCAAATTGAGGGTATTGACTCTATTGGTAATCACTCCTCTATTTTAATTGAAAATGTCTTACTTGTTAATGGTCTTAAACATAATTTGTTGAGCATTAGTCAATTGTGTGATAAAGGTTTCTATGTCTCTTTTGATAAACATGGTTGCAAAATAATAGACATAGAATCAAATAGAACAATGCTCATAGGTCATCGCATAGTAAATATATATATGGTGCATCTAGATGACATTAACCTTTCTCATGCATGCTTAGTTGCTAGTGATGAAAATGATGCATGGTTATGGCATAAGAAACTAGGACATGCTAGCATAAGTGTTTTAGAGAAACCAGCCTCCCAAAATCTAGTTAGAGGTTTACCTAAGCTCAAGTTCTCCTTAGATAAAATTTGTGATGCATGTGCTAAGGGTAAACAAAAGAGAGTTTCTTTTAAGTCCATTAATGATGTTTTAACTAGTAAAGTATTACAAATGATCCATATGGATCTTTTTGGACCTATTAGGACAACTAGCTTGGTTGGAAAATCATATGCATTTGTTATTGTTGATGATTACTCTAGATACACTTGAGTTCTATTTTTAAGTACAAAAGATGAAGCCTTAGAAAAATTCATCACATTTTCAAATATTTCTCAAAATGATCTTGATCAAAGAATTTCTCATATTAGAAATGATCATGGAACCGAATTTCAAAATTTAGGTTTTGAGAATTTTTGTAATGACAATGGGATTAGCCATAATTTTTCGGCTCCTCGCACTTCTCAACAAAATGGGGTAGTTGAGAGGGAAAATAGAACTTTAGAAGAAATGGCTAGGACCATGCTTTGTGAAAACAATTTACCTAAATATTTTTGGGCGGAAGCCACAAACACTTCTTGTTATATTATTAATCGAGTAATGATTAGGCCAATTTTAAAGAAAACTCCTTATGATATTTTAAAATCCAAAAAGCCTAACATTAGTTATTTTCACCCTTTTGGCTAGCATAAGTGTTTTGTTTTAAAATCCATCTAAGCCATTTTTCTTGGATATTCTTTAAATTCAAAGGCTTATAGAGTTTTCAATAAAAGAACCTTAGTTGTAGAAGAGTTTATACATGTGGTTTTCGATGATAACCTCCTTCCTAGGATGGATTCTTGTGATGATGATGATGTAGGAATCATTGAAACCATTGATGATGGACAAGCATCAAAGGTGGATGGGGTTCCAACCAATGAAGAAACACAAGATCCTCCAATAGAAGCTTTAGGAGATGTAAATCTTGAAGAAAGGGAAGTGAGCTACCCAAGGGAGTTCAACTATGTCAAAAGTGGTGAAATCTTGGGTGATCCATCCAAGGGGGTAACTACTCGTTCTTCTCTTAGATTAATGAACCATATTGCATTTATCTCATGCATAGAGCCTAAGAATATCAATGAAGCCTTAGATGATGATTATTGGATATTGTCTATGCAAGAAGAGTTAAATCAATTTGAGAGAAGTAATGTATGGACATTAGTTGATAGGCCTAGTAATAAATCTACTATAGGAACTAAATGAGTTTTTATAAACAAACTAGATAAGAGTGGTAACATTGTAAGAAATAAAGCTAGATTAGTTGCTCAAGGTTACACTCAAGAAGAGGGAATATATTTCGATGAAACCTATGCACCCGTAGCTAGAATGAAAGCCATTAGAATGTTACTTACATTTGCATGTTATCATGATTTCAAGCTTTTTCAAATGGATGTTAAAAGTGCTTTCTTAAATGGTTTTATAAATGAAGAAGTGTATGTTGAACAACCACCGGGCTTTGAAAATTCAAGATTTCCAAACCATGTTTTCAAATTAACTAAAGCTTTATATGGTTTGAAACAAGCCCCTAGAGCTTGGTATGAAAGACTTTCAAACTTTTTGATTGAAAAGGGCTTTGAAAAAGGGAAGGTGGATACTACACTTTTTATAAAAAGGTTTAAAAATGACATCTTAGTAGTTCAAATTTATGTTGATGATATTATTTTTAGATCTACTAATGAGTCTTATTGTAAAGAATTTTCTAAGATTATACAAGGTGAATTCGAAATGAGCATGATGGGGGAGCTCTCATTCTTTTTGGGACTTCAAATAAAGCAAAGGAAAGATGTCACCTTCATCAATCAAGCAAAGTACATCAAGGATATGCTCAAAAAGTTTGGCTTGGAGAATGTGAAGCCTCAAGCCACTCCTATGAGTTCATCAACTAAGCTTGACAAGGATGAAGGAGGTAAGTGTGTTGATTCTAAATTGTATAGATCTATGATAGGTTCTTTGCTTTACCTTACCGCAAGTAGACCGGATATCATGTTTAGTGTTTGCTTGTGTGCTAGGTTTCAAGCTAGTCCTAGAGAATCACACCTAGTTGCCATTAAGAGAATTTTTAGGTACCTTAGAGACACACCTTGTTTAGGTCTTTGCTATCCTAAAGACTCCTCCTTTGATTTACATGCTTTTTCGGATGCGGATTATGGAGGTTGTAAGATAGATAGGAAAAGTACTTCCGGTACATGTCAATTCCTAGGTAGTATGCTCATATCTTGGTTCTCTAAGAAACAAAATAGTGTAGCTCTATCTACTACCGAAGCGGAGTACATATCCTTAGGGAGTTGTTGTGCTCAAGTATTATGGATGAAACAACAACTCTTAGATTATGACATTAAGGTAGAAACCATACCTCTAAAGTGTGATAATACTAGTGCCATATGTATTACTAAGAACCCCATTCAACACTCTAGAACCAAACATATAGAAATTAGACACCACTTTATTAGAGATCATGTGTCTAAAAATGATGTTGTTTTAAAGTTTGTTGACACCTTAAACCAATTAGCGGACATTTTTACCAAACCTTTAGATAAAGAGCGTTTTTGGACCCTTAGGAGAGAGTTAGGTCTAACTAGCCCATCTTGACCTCTTAAGTGTTATTTTTATGCAAATGTTGCTTGAAATCTTGATTGAAATCATGCCTATGTTGTTTTGTATCTTAATGCTTCTATACATGTTGCTAGGGGGAGTATGAACTTGTTCATGCATTTTAATCATATCATAACATCATTTGCATGTCTTTAGGGGCTTTAGAGACTCATTCCTAGTACTTTAGAAACCTAAAATGCAAAGCACAACTAAGTGGTATCGATACAGCTAACACCTGTTTCGATACATGTTCATCAAGTTCATCTGGGAATTTTCTGGGAAAAACAGGTATCGAACCATGTTTCGATACCTGGGTATCGATACTAGCATCGAAACAGGCTGTTTCGATACCGGTATCGAACCACGCAGCGGCAGAATGCTTTAAAAGACTCCTAAACCTTTTTTAACTCAAATTAAAACATTCCCATATTTTTTTTCTCTCAAACCCTAGCTGTCTTCCCCTATAAAATCCTCTTTATTCCGTCCCTTTTAACATCAAAATCAACGATTTCTTTGAGGGATTTTTAAGTTTTGATTTTAGTGTTTTAAGTTTTAGATTTAAGATTAAAATTTTTAAAATTAAAAAAAATAATTTAAATAATTTATTTCTAAAAAATAAAATATAATATATATATATATAACTAATTTATTTTAAATAATTTATAATTATATATTAAATCCTTAAAATTTATAATCTTTACTAATTAATTTATAATATAATGTATTTGGTAGACTTACCCTCTAATTTGATAAAAAAATATATATTTTTGTCTATAAGCTAAGAAGCGAAAGATTCGGAATGCCCACCAATAAACATACCGTGAATCAAATAATAGCCTATTGGGAATTAGAATTCGAAATTGAATGAACAACTCTCAATATGCGTAGACTTGTATTCTTAGTAAGCCACGCAACTACAATTATAACTCTTCTTTTGTCTTTATAAGAAGCCGCGGCGTCTCCTTGGTTCACCTTTCAAGGTACTTGGCTTGTTCCGATTGCCCTCCGCCCTCCGCCTTCTTCTTCCCTCTCTCTCAGGTATTTCTTTTTCACCTTAACTTGTCTTTTTATATGATCAAGGGCGTTTTCATTGTTAGGTTGCAGTTTTGAATTTCGGGGTTTTATTTGAATCCCATGGATTTATCGTAATCATCATCAACTGTTTTATTCACCGCGGGTGCCTCGGTTCCTTTGTTATTTATTATCAAGTTTCGGTTCTTTGATTTCTTTAAGTTTCTAATCATGAAATGTTCTCCAAAAATTCAGTTTTTTTAGAGAATCAAACTTCTTCCTTTAAACATCTACTCTTCCTTATTTTCTTCTTCATATTTACGTTAAAGTAGAGACTTCAAATCCTATACGTTTTCCTCAACTCAATAGCAATAGGTATTAATTTCTTTCATTAGTATTTCAAGGTCCCCACCCCCACCCCCCACAGAAAGAAAGAAAGAAAGAAAGAACCCAATTTGTTAAAAGGTTTTGTTTCGACTTGCCGATTTTCTCTTCCAAGTCTTGATTTTCGTTTGTGTTTATCTCCCCAAGATCAAGTTTTGAATTTTATTCCTTAGTTTTTTTATATATATAATTGTTTCAAGTGAAGTTCTTGATAGGAAATATTATTCATTTTATTTTTTGGTTGCTAAGGTTATGATTTTGTTGTGAAATTTGGAGTACAGATTTGATTTGCATGGTCTTCATGAGTTCAAGAACCATTGAAGAAGACACTGTTTCCTGCAAATCGGGAAACGAGAACACCTTCTTCTTGATTCCCTTTTGCTTGCTTCCCAAGTTTCTTGGAGTTTCTATCTCATATATCAGCTTTATCTTGGTCAAGGCTATTGATAGGAGTCCTGCAGTAGCCATCATTTAGGATACCTTTCAGGGGGGTCATCAATTGTGTTTCAATCGGCCAGTTTTGCTTCTTTGGCAACATGGTCTCCTCACAGTTATCTTGTTTGACCAAGAGTCGTACATGCAAACCATTTGATGCTCAGTTGCTATTTACTGCAAACCCCCTTGAAGCTGTTTTACCTGACCAGGTTGAAGTAGATTTTTCTGATGTGTTCGGACCCCTGTCAGTTCATGACTTGAGAGAAGTCAATTGTGGTGAACCGGATAATACTGTTGCAGCGACGGGTGTGACTGATCTTGTCTATGATGAACTGGCTATTGTTTACAGCCGATCGCATTCTTTGCTCGGTCCCTCTTCTCTTGTCAGAACATCCTTGAAGCTAAGTAAACTCACTTTAAGTGAGACAGGGGATTCAGAGGATCTAGTAGAATGTATTAAAGAAGAAACCAACAATGAAGACGAGGAGCTCTCTGATGCAGATGGTCACAATAACATGCCACATGAAGGTGTTAACGGAGGCCACATGAAGGTCAGCAGCGTAGGCATTGAGGATTTTGAGGTTTTGAAGGTGGTTGGGCAAGGCGCATTCGGAAAAGTATATCAGGTAAGGAAAAAGGGCACACAAGAAATTTATGCGATGAAGGTTATGCGGAAGGACAAGATAATGGAGAAGAATCATGCAGAGTACATGAAAGCTGAGAGGGATATTTTAACAAAAGTAGATCACCCTTTCATTGTCCAGCTTGGATATTCATTTCAAGTAATTTCAAGCTCTTCAATGAATCTAATCTCTTGAATTTATTGTTAAATGTTTTTAACAGACATCTAAGGATTTAGAAATTTTATAGTGCCTTGCACTGATGATTTTTATCTTTCTTTTACAGACCAAGTATAGGCTGTATCTTATTCTGGATTTCATTAACGGCGGGCACCTTTTCTTTCAGCTTCACCGTCATGGTCTTTTCAGGTATTGCTGTTATCTTTGTATTTTATTATTATAACATGTCCAGGAAGCGCTTTAAGTTTTCATTGTTTTTCAGAGAGGATCTGGCTCGTATCTACACTGCTGAGATTGTTTCTGCAGTTTCACACCTTCACGCAAACGGCATTATGCATAGGGATCTTAAGCCTGAAAATATCCTTTTGGATGCTGATGGCCATGTATTCACTTTGTCTCCTTTATTGTTATCTTTGTTTGTGCTTGCTGTAACGGGAGTATTGGCTATATTTTTATCGTATATCTTGGTTTCTTTGTGTAGGTAATATTGACTGATTTTGGCCTGGCGAAGCAATTTGACGAAAATACAAGATCAAACTCCTTGTGTGGAACAGTGGAATACATGGCACCTGAAATAATTACTGGGAAAGGCCATGATAAGGCTGCAGACTGGTGGAGTGTTGGTGTTTTAATATTTGAAATGCTTACCGGAAAGGTAGGTGTCTTTTCTTTTTCCTGCATCAGATATCACTCGTTAATGTTCAAAATGCTTACTTTCACTGGTTACTTACCATTTTTCATTGCTCTTTAGGTGCCTTTTGTTCCTGACTGCAAAATTTGTCAGACAGGGTTTTTTCAGGGCCATATGTTGACATTAGTGAACTTAATAATGGTCCTTATGTTGGGTCCTTGCATTTACATTACATTTTTTTTCTTGATGTTGGTTTTAGATGATGCATGTATCCCGGTGCCTTTAGTAGAAATTAGCTGAACATTTAGATCTTGAGGGATTTCTTCAGTCAACAACTGAAACATAACAAATCTCTGAAAATTTGTAGCTATATGACCTTGTAACATCTATGTATGACCTCTTAAGCATTTATATGGGATCACAAAAGCATGTCTCTAAAAGAACTTATCTCAGCTTTATAAGAAGTGTGTGCACGAGTTTGTGTTTTCACTATTTCAACATTTTTAGGAGCGTTTTGTGAACTTTATTTTTGTGGGAATTTTAAACATTATTGAATTTGGTTCTTTCTGTTCTTGCAGCCTCCTTTTACTGGTGGAAACAGGGAAAAAATTCAGCAAAAGATTGTTAAGGAGAGGATGAAGATGCTTAAATTTCTTTCTAGTGAAGCACATGCTCTCTTGAAAGGGGTAAATATTCAAAGCCTTAATTTGTGTTTCTCATTTCCAATTTTTCAGTCCTGAGCCCCAAAAGTTATTTTCATGTTTCTGGTTGAGCCTTAATTTTTGTTGCATCTACTGATTATTAATAATTGGTTTTCTGCTGTTTTAGCTGCTACATAAAGATCCTAGTAAGCGCCTTGGAAGTGGACCAACTGGAAGCGAGGAAATCAAGCGATGCAAGTGGTTGAAGACAATCAACTGGAAGAAACTAGAGGCAAGGGAGATCCAACCCAGTTTCCGCCCTGAAATTGCCGGGAAGCATTGTGTTGCAAACTTTGATGAGCAATGGACCAACATGCCATTGACGTTTTCTCCTGCTTCTAGCCCAAAGACCAACACAAACCCTTTCACAGATTTCAATTATATAAGGCCTACTGCAACAAAGCTTTTACATCAGAGTAGTCCCTTATGTTAGTGTCTTGGATTGCCCTTAGCATTGTGTTCACCTATAATGAGTCTAGTCTCTTGTATTTTCTTAAGATTCAAAAGAATTTAAGTAACTCTCATGGAAATAGTCTTTGTTTTTTTTTAATTGAAATAAAAATGAGAATGATTAATCATGTTATGCCACTAGGCTATGTTACAACTTCACAAAGATCCTCATTTGTTCTTTATTTTCTATTTCATTTTCCCATTTTGTAAGTACAATAGTAGCTTCCGGAGACTCTTCACCCGGCCATAAGTAGTTTTATAGGTCATTATGGTAGAGGAATGTCTCCAAGGAACTTCTCTTCCTGCAACCCAACGGCAATGCCAAGAACACATGGAGTTAAAGATTGCGAGTCTCGTTGACTGAAGGCATATTAGGTTTGCTGTTGAATGAGACTTGAAAGGAAAATTGCATAACCATCATCCATGTAGTCTGTCCCATCAGGAAAGAGCTTCCACAAGAACTCCCCGGCTCCACTCCTTCCTTTCTTGGTTGAGTTCAAGAGTTTCTGGTGCACCGTGCGAATAAACCTGTCTAGGAATGATGAGTTGTAGCCGAAGTCTTTTGCAGATACTTCAAACTCAGAAGATAACAGGCATTCATCGATATTCCTCAACACTTCTACGAGGGCTTCCATCCATGAATTTGTGAATTGGAGATGAGCGTCGGACAAATGAGTACAAGCACAAGATTAAAGACTACTATGATTAAGGTAGTAAGTGTAACTGTGACATGAGTATTCTCGAGTTTAATACGTCATAAATGTTGGCATGTCTGTTGAATTTGCATAACCTTGGTATTAATTCCTATGAAGCATATAAACGGGTGATAGTTTGTGACAGGAATCAGCATAACTGTGAACAGATGCAAAATGAACGCCAAGAGCCTGATGGTTTCCTATAAAATCAGCTCCAACTTGAGTTGCATATGAATTTGGGTAGAACTGAGTCCTTGCAGGTGCTGAGGGACCATAAAATCCTTCTACTCTGATTTCATTCTGTCACTACTTTTTACAGCAAAACAAATATGCAGTGTATCCCCAGAGGGATCCGAGGAGCATCGACTATTGAGGTTTGTTCATCAGTTCCCAAGCAAATATCGTGTCATCATCCTTGTAAGTTACGTTCGTGAATGTATAGACTCTATTTAGCACTGCCTATAAGGCCAAAGGAATTAACAGAAGAGTTGCATTGTGTTGAAACACTGAGAATATATCAACAAATTTGACAGAATTTGTTTAACATGGTCATATAGTTGAAGAGAACTTACATAAGCGTGGGACAGATAGTATTAAACTGAGGTTGCAGTCAGTGTCGCGGTTGCGGACGTTGCGCACGTTACGTAATGTGAAATCGTTGATGCGGTCGTGATTTATTTTAAAAAAATCACAATTATTGTAAAATATTATATATATATATATTTTACGATCATATTCTAATATTATAACATTAATATATTATTTTATTTATTTAATTTAATTTAATTTTTAAAAATAAAATTATAATTTATAGATTAAAAGTTACCAAAAGATATAGACTATACAAACATTATAAAGCTAAATAATGAACAAAACTAATCATATTCTAATGAATAACATATAAATAATATCATACTAAAAAACACATACATACTAAATAATGTAATATTTTAATACAAAAAATTTATTTTACATAACTTAAAAAGAAAAAATACATACATATAAATATATAAGCTTAAATTCTTGTTCACCACCAAAACGAATGTCGTGGAGGATCTAGAGCATCTCCAATTTCGTTAGTGCCTTGGTTTCGATTATTTTCTATTCCATGTGAAAAAGGTATCACATTATGAGCATCATTGATAGCAAACATCTAATATGATAAATGGTAATCAAACAACCCATAGCTTGAACTTTGGTCATGATAAGATGGATAATAAGCATTCGGCTGGTAGGAATAAGAACCTTCAGATGATTCACTAATTTTAGTGGAGAAATTATTTGAAGACGAACCTGCAAATAAATCAATGAAGTGTTCTTTCATCCTTCCTTGAGTTCTAACATCACCATCTCTTCTATTTTGAAAATTAGGAGGTGTATTTGTTTCAAACAATCCTGGATTAACATCAAAAGGATATCTGCACACTTCATTATTGTCATCATGATTATTACTATCATCATTATCATCATCATCATCATCACTTGACGTCGATAGTTGAACACTATTTTCATGTAAAATATCATTTATATCTTCACCTTGAATTTCTTCATTAGTTTCGTTAAGTAACTCTTCAGGCAACCATGAAACATTACATTCACTATCAAGTAGAGGATCTTCTCTTTCTTCAACCCATGCACTTAATGGATCTTCCTCTTCAAAAATGTTATCAAGGTTAATGGGATTAAAACCCATTTTTAGCTCTTGTGTATTTTTTCTTCGCATATGTCTTAGATTCAACCTCATGTTATAATGGACGTAAACTAATTTTTGAAGCTTTTTATGCTTGAGTCTATTTCTCTTCTTTGTATGTATCAAGCTAAATGTACTCCAATTACACTCGCAATTTGAAGATAAAGTTGTTTGACTCAAAACTTTGACAGCAATGCGTTGAAGTTGAGGTGCACAATATCCATAATTAATCCACCATTCCGTTATAAAAATATAAATAATAAGATACAATTTATAAAGTATATATAAATAAATATTCATTATCTACTAAATTATAAATGTAAAATTCTATTTTTACTAGGACTAGTCTTTAAAATTGCAGCTTGAGCTAATGGTGTTCCAAAAGAATCTATTTTATCTCGATATAGCAACAACTAAAAATAAATAAAGTATTGGTTATAAAATGATAATTTAAAAATTATTTAAAAATTAAAATATATAAATACATACCTGGTTCATTGCCAAAATTTGATCATTCATGGAAGGTTCTATCTTCTGTATAACATTTCTTACCCGAACCATGGTTTCAAAAAGTACTTCATTTAAAGAATTGGCACCATATAAAAATTATGGATTTAAATAATACCCTGTATAAAATATAATATAATAAATATTTAAAAATATGTCGTAATTTAAAAAATTAAAATTTAAGACGTACCAGTAGAATACAAATCATTATGAAGTTGTCTGCTCCATCTTCGATCAATTATGTCCCAATACTTTTGATAATAACAATAATCTCTTTGAATCGCCAATTTTGCTTTATCCATAGCTTCATAAATAAAGCCCATAGTTGGTTTTTCATCATCATCGCACATCCTTAACACTTTAACCAACGGTTCTTGAATCTTTAGGACATCAGAAGCCTTTTTTCCAAAATTGATTGGAATCGATGATTTTCACCATGTCTAGTCCAGCCGGTCTTCTTGCATATGTGGACCTTTTCCATTCTGAAGAAGTCACCATTTATTTTAGTGATTGCTTGCTTCTAACAATACTTTTCAAAGCAATGAAATTAGTAGCAAATCTCATAATTTCAGGTCGCAAGAGTTCTGCACCATTAGTATATCTTTTCATATAATCAATCGTCCATGTATAATTCTATATGAAAGAAGATATTTGTTTTGCTTGGTCTAAAACCTTCGTCACACTTGTTTTGTTACCGGTTTCTTCCAAAATAAGATCCAAAACAATGAGCAGAACATGCTAACCAATACAAGTGACTTCTCTTTTGCATTAACATTTGACCACCAGCTTTGATTGCTGCTTCATTATCTTTAACAACTTGAACAATAAATTCTTCACCAATTTCATCCACCATTTCATCCATTATGCCAACATAATATTCAGCGGTACGAGAGGTAACACTACTAGCGTCAATTGATTTTTTTTAAAATAATACCTCTAGGACTATAGACTAAGAAATTAATTATATGTTGATTTCTAGTCCCTTTCCACCCATCACACATAATGGTCATACCTCTTTCTTTCCAGATAGGCTTAAAGTCATTCACCCATTCTTGTATTTCTTTATACTCTTCATCTAAATACACTCATGTCACCTCATAAGCGGAAGGACCTTTAGTCGATTTTCCAATATCAGCTGCAACTTGAAGTATAAGCGGTAAAAATGGTGACTTTGCAATTCTTGCAGGTAAAGCTTCATGCAATATCAACTTTGAAATTGCTTTACCAAGCTTTGCTTTTGCATTTTTTAAAATTCTCGTAGTGAGTTTAGGTTGCTTCAAACTTTTTTATCTTTCAAGAATCGGATCCATATTTGCTAATCTAACTCTAGGAGAGTTAAAATTAGTCCATTGATGTTCTTTTTCCCTTCTTTCAGAAGTATGAACACTGAATAATCTTCGAAATTGTTGAGTTCTAGAATTACTACCTCCTCCAGGTTCAAACTTGAATCTTGACCTGTTCTTGTTCTTTGATGTTGCCTTTCTTCCCATTCATTTCTTGACTGATGAGTGCATAAAATTTCTATTTTTAATATCATTTTCTCACTCGATATTTACTAATAAAGGAAAAAATTAAAGGCATTAATAGATATTTCTGTATATTTTCCATACTTCAGCATCCAAACACATAATTCATGAATTCATCCAATAATTGGCATAAAACAGATGCATTTGATAGTTTTCTTTCATAGACAAGAAACTACATATAAAGATGGCCAACTGAGAAGATATATGATGGAGTGCAGATGGAGCACCCGCCACGGCAGCACTTTTTGAGGCCGCGGAAGTAGAGCAAAGATGACAACCAGTTCTCGACAGAAAGAGAAAAAGGTGCTGATCTCAATGGACAAAGAGCGAGAGAAAGACGGAGCCAAATTATAGAGTCAAGCCTTGATCAAAGTCACATGCGGAAAAGAAGAGATATTTTAGGAAATAAGAATTAATTGTTATAGTTTAATTAGAAATTATACTTCTCTCCTCTTTAGAACTCTTTCATTGCATGGAAAGCTTTAACCTAGGGCTTGACCTATATAAGACACACATTAGGCTTAGTAAAAAGGTGTGGAGAGTTTACCTCAGATAATACCTTTAGCCGCCGACTACATTATGTTCTAAACTTCTTCGGCGGTTTAGGTTGTTTGTGGAGTAGTTAGAGAAGATGGTTGTGTTATGTTAGATATTTATTAATGCAAAACTTATTTCATAGTTTATTCTCTTTTGGCGTTTGAATATGGTCTTTGCTCATGGGCATTGACTAATCCGGTTAAGAGATTAACCGCCCAGGATTTCAGCGACTAACAAAATGCATGTGTTTGGTTGTTGTCCGCCCTTGATTCACGCCGGGAGGTATCATCAAGACGTGGGTTTCAACAATTCTCTTCGCTTAGGGATAAGGAAGAAGAAATAAAAGGATGCTCTGTCGAACTATGGAATGTTGAATTGTCGACAAGACATAACCCCGCCTAGGCAGCTACGACAACCCTTTGTGCGACCCACCAAGGCGGCAGCTCAACCCATTGCATTAATAATTGGATAATTAATACAACTTGATTCTCCTCTTCGAAGCACTCAACCTAGCTTAACTTCATTATCTTTATTTCTTCAATATTTAGTTTAGTTTTAGTAGTTAATTTAGTAATCTCAAACTCAACAATTACTTGTGTTTTTACTTTCTATAGTGCAGCCGTAAAAGGTAGTGAAGTCGACACAGTCCCTATGGGTTCGACAACCTAAAGTATTATAATCTGACAAAGGTGGAAAAACAAAAGACCTCCGAGCCTCCATCAGATTTGGCACCGTTGTCGGGGACTGGCGCTCAATCTTACTACCAATTATTTCTGCACCTTTTTCTTTTTCTTTTTAAATTTTACTTTTATTTTCTTTTTATTGTTTTGTGTACGACCAGGTCTAATCCATCGATAGAACAATATCTGTATGATCCTGAAATCGAAAGGACCGCAAGGCGTTTACGACAAGGGATACGCGAAAGGATGAATATAGCACCTGGCCAGCAGAACAACACTGGCATGAATGCCACCGTGGCAAACAACCAAGGCGCATTCTCAGTTGTTGATCCGGCCAATCCACATCAACAACAGTGTGTACGAACAGTTCGTGACTATTTAGAGGAAGATTTGGATGGATTGACTCATACCGTTGTGATGCCTAATATAGAGGTAGAACATTTCGAATTAAAGTCGGTCATGTTCAACATGATCAACACTCTAGGCCAATTTGGAGGATCGGCCAACGAAGACGCTCGACAACACCTTAAGTCATTTTTGGAAATCTGCAATTCGTTTAAGCTACCAGGGGTTTCTGCCGACATATTGAAGTTAAAATTGTTTCCCTATTCACTGAGGGATAGGGAAAAATCTTGGTTAAACAACCTCCAACCTGTATCGTTGAACTCATGGACTAAACTTTGCCGAAGTTTCCTTGTCCGATTCAGTTATACCAATATGAATGATAAGCTAAGAAATGATATCACATCATTTAGGCAAGATGAAGACGAATCAATGTATGAGGCCTGAGAAAGATATCAAGAGCTATATAGAAAATGCCCCATGCATGGTTTACCCGAGTGGACTCAAGTGTCAATCTTATACAATGCTGTAAACACCCCTTTGAGGATGATGCTTGATGCCTCCGCAAACGGTACCCTCTTAGACCGCCCACCCCATGAGAGCTTAGAAATTCTAGATATGTTAGCAAAGAATGATTATCAACATCTGACCACCAGAAGAGGAATAACTAGGCGAGGTATGACAAACTCTGACTCTTCAGATTCTATCTTAGCTCAATTGTCAGCTTTGACAAACATGGTTAAGGATCTGCAAAAGCTGAGTCACGTTTGAGAAGTTAAGTCAGTCATTGTTCTTTGTGAAACATGTGGCGATAAACATGATACAAGCGCATGCCCGCAAGATCCAGAATCTTCCTTTTATGTTGGAAATTTCAATAGAAACAATATGTCCAATAATTATAACCTAACGTGGAGGAAACATCCAAATTTCTCATGGAGTAATCCTAAAACTGCACTTAACCCGCAACATCAATCAGTGCAGTCTACTAGATTTCAGCAAAACAGGTTTGCTCAGCAGTAGATGCCGCAGCAGACATTGCCGCCGTCGCAGCAAACAACAGATGTCCAAACCCTAGAAAACACACTACAGACTTTCATTGCTCAGACTGACACTTATATTGCAAACACCAATAAGTTCATTCAGAGAGTCGATACTTTCATGGATAGGACAGAGATGAGAATGCAAAACAATGAAGCTACTCTGAAGACGCTGGAAACTGCAGTAGGACAGATGGCACAACAGATGAAAAGTCGACCCATAGGAAGTCTCCCCAGCGATACTGAAGTCGTTAGAACTAGTCCTCATGAACAATGCAAAGCGATATCCATTAGGAGTGGATTACAACTAAAGGACCCTGAAATACCTCCTCAGACAATAGGTAAGAATACTGAGACAATAGTACCTCAAGAAGCTACTAATGAAATACCTAAAACCAAGGAACCAACAGAAACTTCCGATAATGCTGCCACAGCAGATGATGTCGCCACACCACAAATAAGATTTCAATGCAATGAAAGAATTGAAGATTTGAGTCTACCATCACCTTTCCCACAAAGGTTGAAACAACAAAAGCAAAAATATCAGTTTAAGAAATTTCTGGACATTCTTAAACAGGTACACATAAATATACCTTTAGTGGAGGCAATTAAACAAATACCCAACTACGCAATGTTCCTTAAAGATATTATATCAAAGAGGACAAAAATAGGAGAATTTGAAACAGTTGCTGCGACAGAAGGGTGTGTGGCAATGCTACACAACAAGGCCATAACAAAAAGAAAAGATCCTGGTAGCTTTACCATACCATGCTTTATCGGTGATCAATACGTGGGTAAGGCACTATGTGACTTAGGCGCTAGCATAAATCTCATGCCTAAGTCAGTATTCTAAAAGTTAGGCATCGGGCAAGCAAAACCAACAACAGTGATGTTGCAACTGGCAGACCGCACTTATATGCAATCGGAAGGAAAAATTGAAGATATTCTGGTAAGAGTGGATAAATTTATATTTCCTGCTGACTTCTTAATTCTTGATTGTGAAGCAGATGAACGTGCTCCGATCATATTGGGAAGGTCGTTCCTAGCCACGGGCAGAACATTGATCGATTGTGAGAAATGTGAATTGGTCATAAGGGTCAATGACCAACAAGTAAAGATCAATGTATTCAAAACTTTGAAACATCCAGACGAATTAAAAGACCTCGATGCTGAACCAGACTCTTTAGACGAAGCCCGCCAAGGCAGTGATATTGAACGCCTCGACCGCAGTTTTTATGGAAAACCATGCATAGACAATCAGAATACAAAGATACAAGAAAAGCAAACGGAAGAAGGTAATTGGGTGCACACACATCCAGGTAAGTATTTTGAATCACTCGATTATACTTTTAGTGGAAGCAAGAAACATAAACCATCTATAGAACAACCTCCAGAGTCGAAACTAAAACCACTACCTGAGCAATTAAAATATGTTTATTTGGGATCGAATGATACATTACCAGTAATTATTTCTTCTAAGCTGCAGTCTGAACAGGAAAAGCGGCTTACTAACATGCTACGTCAGCATACAAAGGCGATTGGATGGACAATTGCAGATCTGAAGGGAATCAGTCCATCAGTGTGCATGCATAAAATATTATTGGAAGAAGATCATAAACCCACAATTGATGCGCAGAGAAGATTAAATCATGCAATGAAGAAAGTGGTAAGAAAAATAAATTATAAAATGGCTCGATGCAGGAATTATCTCCCTTATAACCGACAACACATGGGTAAGTCCAGTACAATGTGTTCCAAAAAAGGGTGGAATGACAGTAATCTCAAACGAGAGTAATGAATTAATTCCAACAAGAACGGTAACCGGGTGGAGAGTATGTATGGATTATCGGAAACTCAATCAAGCAACAAGAAAGGATCACTTCCCTTTACCATTCATTGACCAAATGCTTGATAGGTTAGCCGATAAACCATACTATTGTTTCTTAGATGGATATTCAGGATAAAGTCAGATTGTTATAGATCTCGAAGACCAAGCCAAAACAACCTTCACATGCCCATACGGGACATATGCATTCAGAAGGATGCCATTTTGACTATGTAACGCACCCGCCACTTTTCAAAGGTGCATGATGGCAATTTTCTCCGACATGATTGAAGAACACCTTGAAATCTTTATGGACGATTTCTCCGTGTTCGGAGATGATTTTGATAATTGTCTTAGCAACTTGGAAAAAGTATTACAAAGATGTGAAGACACGAACCTAATTTTAAATTGGGACAAATGTCATTTCATGGTTGATGAAGGAATAGTGCTTGGCCACAAGATCTCCTACCGCGGCATCGAAGTTGACAAGGCCAAAATAAAAGTGATAGAAAAATTGCCGCCACCAACATCGGTCAAGGGCATACGCAGTTTCCTTGTACATGCTGGTTTCTATCGATGTTTCATTAAGGATTTTTCTAAAATAGCCAAACCCTTAGCCTCACTGCTGGAACAAAATAAACCATTTGTTTTTGACGAAGCATGTGTAAAATCCTTCGAAACATTGAAACTGAAACTCATATTAGCACCTGTAGTGGTTCCACCTGATTGGAATGAACCATTAGAACTGATGTGCGACACAAGTGATTATGCTGTCGGGGTAGTACTTGGGCAACGAAAGAACAAGACCTTCCATGTCATACACTACGCAAGCAAAACCTTGAATGATGCCTAAATCAATTGCACTACAATAAAGAAAGAACTATTAGCAGTGATTTTTGCATTCGATCAGTTTCGATCATATCTCATCGGCAGCAAGGTAATTGTACACACAGATCACTCTGCTATAAAATATTTGTTGTCCAAAAAAGATGCAAAACCTCATTTAATACGATGTATACTACTACTACTACAAGAATTTGAAGTCGAACTTAGTGGTAGATCACCTATCACGCTTAGAAGGAGACAAGGCAATAAAATCAAAACAAGAAATCAAAGATACCTTCCCTGACGAACAAATACTGGTTGTCACGGAGGTTGTATGGAAAGTATCAGCAGAAGATCCTGAACTTACGATAGATAAGATCGCGAACATAATATCTGAGCACATACACCACTCTGCCTTGGTCGCGACTACAACACCCTGATATACTGATATTGTTAATTATATAACTAGTGGCATTCTTTCTCATCACCTTAACCATCAGGGAAAGAAAAGGTTCAAATATGATGCGAGGCATTACCTTTGGGACGACCCCCTTTTGTTCAAACAATGTGCAGATCAAATCATAAGGCGATGTATCCCGAGGAACAAGAAAGTATGCTAGCACAATGCCATGCATCTCCCTATGGCGGACATTCCGGCGGCAACAGAGCGACAACCAAGTTACTACAATCAGGATTATACTGGCCAACCCTATATAAAGATGCACATGAATATTGTCAAAGATGTGATCGATGCCAAAAGATGGGAAACATATCCAAACGAAATGAGACGCCTCTTCAAAACATTTTAGAAGTAGAATTGTTCGATGTATGGGGAATTGAATTCATGGGAACCTTTCCCATCCTCACATGGTAACCTCTACATATTATTGGCAGTAGATTATGTATCTAAATGGGTAGAAGCAATCGCGACAACAAAGAATGACGCCAAAACAGTGCAAAAATTCTTAAAGAAAAATATCTTCACCTGATTGGGTATACCCCGTGCAATCATAAGTGATGAAGGGAAACATTTCGACAATAGACAAATTGCCGCCGCCGTAAAGAAATTGGGAGTTACATACAAGATTTCCACCGCGTACCACCCATAAACGAACAGCCAAGTAGAAGTGTCAAACAGAGAACTCAAGACAATACTAGAAAAAGTGGTCAATCCAACCTGAAAAGATTGGTCCACTCGATTAGATGATGCACTCTGGGCATATAGAACAACATTCAAAACGCCATTGAAAACGTCTCCTTACCAAATAGTCTACGGAAAATCTTGCCATCTGCCAGTAGAAATAGAACATAAAGCATATTAGGCAATACGAATGGTCAACATGGATTGGGAAAAAGAAAGGCAGAAGAGATTATTGAATCTTAATGAAATTGAGGAGTTCAGAACCTCCGCATATGAGAATGCTAGAATATATAAAGACAAAACAAAAAGATGGCATGATCAAAAAGTACTGCCACGATAGATACTGCATGGGCAACAAGTCTTACTCTACAATTCGCGACTAAAGCTTTTCCCTGGAAAATTAAAATCTAGATGGTCCGGCCATTCGAAGTTGTTCAAACACATTCTCAAGGGGCAGTTACAATTAGATCACCATAAGATGGACATGAATTCCAAGTTAATGGACAACGCCTCAAACCATACAAAAGATCGAATTTTCGGAAACTCAAAGAAATAATGATATTAGGAGACGACTTTGAGTCCTCCTGTACTTAGCTCTAATCCCTTTCCTTCTTTTTAAGTATAACTATATTAAGTTTAGGCATAAGTTTATTTTGTTTTTTTTAGGACTTCTCCAACCACCCCGATCAGCCAAAAAGAAAACTGCCAGTCCGCTGCTGACAGCAACACAACAGCCACCAAAAAGCCATCGCAAGCTCCTCATCGACAGCGATTCCGAGGACTCCTTTGCATCCTCGACATTTTAAAGGGCGATAATCTTTCTTTTTCTTCTTTTGTCTCTTTATTTTCAGCCATCTTTTTAATTTTCATGCATTGAGGAAAATGCATCCCTCTAGTGTGGGGGAGCATTGATCCCTTTTGTAATATGTAAATATATGCCATGTATGGAAAGTATTTAGATTATCGTATTATTGTCTTATTTTCTGTCCTTATAATCTTATAATTTATTGCAAAAAAAAAATTTAAGTTTGCTGAATTTTACTGAAACTATCGAGGCAGAAATATATTCTCCAACCGCCGTCACAGTCTGCACCATTCACCAGACTTGAACTCGGAAAGGTATACTAGGTTTAGTACTTAGGATTAGACTATGAGCCTGAAAAATATTTAACACTGCTAGTCTTAGTTGATTTTATAAGTTCTTTTCTTTGAAAAAACAATAAGGACTTAAGCTTAGATTTTAACTAGAGGTGCCTATCACCGGCTCTAGTTTAGTCCATAGAGGTACCCATCACTGGCTCTAGAACTTAGTCTTTTTCCCACTTACTAGAGGTGCCCGAAATTGGCTCTAGTAAGAATAGCTAAACACTTGAGGTGCCCGCAACCGGCTCAAGCAGTATAAGTATATAGCAATATATATTTATATATCAAATTAGGGAGAAAGAAAGAAAAGAATTAAAGAAAAATCTTAGTCAAAAGTCTTGAGCTAGAAAAAGAATTAGAACTTAGAAAATCAGTTTCGACATAGCTACGCACACACTCACTAAGACTCATAGTCCAGTTCCAAGGAATACCTAAAACCTAGAAGAGATCGAGTCAAGAAAGGATTTCTGCCGTGGCAAGCAGGACGGTATATTCCCTTAAAATTCCTTACTTAAATTTATCTTTTGCATTGCTTGAGGACAAGCAATAGTTCGAGTGTGTGGGTGTGATGAGTGCATAAAAGTCTTATTTTTAATACCATTTTCCCACTTGATATTTACTAATAAAGGACAGAATTAAAGGAATTAATGGATATTTCTGTATATTTTTCATACTTCAGCATCCAAACACATAGTTCATGAATTCATCCAATAATTGGCATAAAACATATGCATTTGATAGTTTTCATTCTTAGACAGGAAACTACATATAAAGATGGCCAACTGAGAAGATATATGCTGGAGTGTAGATGGAGCACCTGCCACGGCAACACTTTTTGAGGTCGCGGCAGTAGAGCAAAGATGAAAACCAGTGCTCGACAGAAAGAGAAAAAGATGCTGATCTCAATGGACAAAGAGCGAGAGAAAGACGGAGCCAAATTACAGAGTAAAGCCTTGATCAAAGTCACATGCGGGAAAGAAGAGATATTTTAGAAAATAAGAATTAATTGTTATAGTTTAATTGGGAATTATACTTCTCTCCTCTTTAGAACTCTTTCATTGCATGGAAAGCTTTAACCTAGGGCTTGACCTATATAAGGCACACATTAGGCTTAGTAAAAGGGTGTGGAGAGTTTACCCTAGATAATACCTTTAGCCGCCGACTACATTATGTTCTAAACTTCTTCGGAGGTTTAGGTTGTTTGTGGAGTAGTTGGAGAAGATGGTTGTGTTATGTTAGATATTTATTAATGCAAAACTTATTTTATAGTTTATTCTCTCTTGGCGTTTACTCTTCTTTGCATATGAGCTCGAGATGATAAGTATGTGAAGAAAAATCTATTTGTCTAATATCGGGAGAGTTAAGCTCAAGAAACGAGAGAATATGGTCTTTGCTCATGGGCATTAACTAATCCGGTTAAGAGATTAACCGCTCAGGATTTCAGCGACTAACAAGACGCATGTGTTTAGTTGTTGTCCGCCCTTGATTCACGCCGGGAGGTATCATCAAGACGTGGGTTTCAACAGTTCTCTTCGCTTAGGGATAAGGATGAAGACATACAAGGATGCTTTGTCGAACTATGGAATGTTGAATTATCGACAAGGCATAACCCCGCCTAGGCAGTTACGACAACCCTTTGTGCGACCCGCCGAAGCGGCAGTTGAACCCATTGCATTAATAAGTGGATACTTAATACAACTTGATTCTCCTCTACGAAGCACTCAACCTAGCCTCACTTAATTATCTTTATTTCTTCAGTATTTAGTTTAGTTTTAGTAGTTAATTTGGGAATCTTAAACTCAACAATTACTTGTGTTATTACTTTCTATAGTGCAACCGTAAAAGGTAGTGAAGTCGACACAGTCCCTATGGGTTCGACAACCTATTACAATCTGACAAATGTGGAAAAACAAAGGACCTCCGAGCCTCCATCATTGACCTTATGCTCTCACGTCTTGCAATAGTTAACTCTTCCTCCTCAGCATCGCTATCACCATAATCTCCATGGTCTCCTAATCTTATTCTTTCCTCTAATTCTTCTTTCCTTCTTTGTCTCATAGCTTTATCTTTATGATATTCTTTAAGTTGTTCAGCAACATTTTTTCTAACTTCTGCAAAGACATTTAAATATGGTGCTACATTTCCTTTTTTGCAGCCAAATGTTCTTTGAATCGTGTTATTCCTCCTTTGATAATTCTATCAAAAAATTTACATCTAACATTATTACGAGAACCTTCAACGACTTCTCCCCACCTCCAACCGAAATCATCACTAGGAGCTGCGCTTTTTTTATTTTTTGAACGCGTCATTTTTTCCTACAAATAAATAATTATTCATTATATGAGATCAAATTCGAATAGAGAACTCATTAAAAAATCCTAGTAAAATAACAATCACTTTCAAAAATTTAAATTTAAATAATTTATGTATATATTTATATATTTAAAAAATTCAAACAGAAAATTTCGGAATAAACTATAAAAAAGCTAAAAGTTGAAAACTAAAATGTAAGATCATGGTATAATATTAACTTGTTCGTTGTCAAAGTAGACACAAAAGTTGTATGTTTTTGTAAAAGTTGAAAACTAATCATATGTTGTTAATACATTGAAGCACAACAATTCAAGAGAAATCTAAGAAAGTAGTTGAGAAAAAAATAAATGGATCATGAATTTTTCACCCACATAACCACTAATATAGTTTCGTAAGCTTACCTAAAATGGTCGAAATTGAAATGAACTCTAGAGTTTCCAAGTGAAGATTCAAGCTCACCAAGTTCATCAATTTTTCAAGATTCAAACTCACCAATAAAGACGGTAGTGTAGTGGTTCTTATCAAATATAGTATTATATTTTTTAGCCATGTGTTATTCATTGTACTAAAAAAATTATTATTTTTTATTCTTTCACAACTAAAAACAAAAGTGTCTATATTATTTTTACCACTTTATTGTTTGAACGTGAACTATAATTTTTAGGCAATCTTAGTGAATCCTTATTGTACAAGTATTATTGTACTACGTTTTACTATTATTTTGTTTGAGTTGTATTATTTATGTACTAGAATATTCGTTTCCTTTTTCTATTGAATTGTAGTCTGGTGATTGTACTATGCATTGTTTTGTGTGGATTAGGTGTGGTGTAGTGTAGTGTAATGTAGTGAATCTTAATTGTACTAGTGCTTTGTATGCAGATATTTTTCATCTATTTTTTTTCATTCAATTTTTTATTCTTTCAACACTAAAAAACAAAAATATACATACTTTACTTTAATAATGATACATATTCTTTATTAATTGTTTTGTTTGAATGATATCTCTAAAATTCTTTAATGAGTCTTTTCTTGCGTTGTATTGTAGTGTAGTATTTTTTATCATTATTTCATTATCCGTTAATTTATTCGAATTAAGTGTAATATAGTGTGGTAAATCAATAAGATAATTGATAAGGTTCTTAAATCAATAAGATAAATATTTTATTTACGTTTTATAGATTAATAAGGTTTTTAAATCGATAATATAATTGATCTAACAATCGATGTTACTATATTGGTGTAGTTGATTTTTAAATTTTTAAAAAATTGAGTATTCTATTTATATAGTTTTATATTTCAAATCATTTGGGAGTTTATTGCGATGTTGCGGCATTACGGCACAATATATGGTATATTGCGGTGTTACGCAACGATTTTATAACGGAAAAGTCGTGATGCGGTATTTATATTGCGTTGCGCCAATATTACGTTGCGGTGACCTCCAAAAGGGTTACGATGCGGCTGTAATATTGCGTTGCGGACGTAATTTAATACCACGTGGGACTTGTAGTAACTTCTACGAATAGGACCTGCAATATGATTTTCAAAGGAAAAATTTGGCTATCTATTTCGGACGAATGCCATTGCCGTATGCCACTAGTTCTTAGTGAAAGTAGTACCTTGAATACTTCCCCGACGTAAACCGAAGGAGACTTCCGAAGAGCTCGCCATTGACCGTCGTTGGAAGCCCAAGTCCTGTAAACATTTAGTCCTACGGAATATGCTTGTTGGAGCAACTCAGAGCCCTTCCCTCTTGTGGGTAGATCGGCTGTGAATCTCATCTTCCAAGTCTTCCACATTAAATATCCTGAACATAGTGAATCCTGAATACACCATTTGCAAGTTCCGAAATCCAAACATCACAAAGTTCTTATAAAAATGTATAAATACGCTTGTCGTGTGGTAAAATGTGGTGAATCGATATGATCGATGACTTCATCAGTCACGGTCTCAATCAGCTCTTCCCCTTGAAAACAGAACACATTAGTCCCCAAATCGTAAAAGAAAAATCTCGAGAAAGGCCGAAGCAAGAAGGAAGTATCTCTTGCAAGCATCCATGGCAATGAAAACTGACATCAAGAGCTAGGGGTGCCGAAACGGATAATTTGGTCAGTGGCCGAGCTGAATTATCCAAAATCGAATTAATCAAACTTTTTAAATTTTTAACCCTTAACCGAACTGATTTTTTTTGAAATATATTAACCGAACCGCACAAATTTCGTTTAATTCGGTTAACCAAAATTTATTATAAAATTTTAGGTAAATAAAATCAATGATCACTCAACTATGTTAAAATAGTCTTTTTAATCACCGGACTTTCAAAAGTTATAAAACAACTATTAAACTTATCAAATTACTATAAATTTATCATTGATTTATTGAATATTATAAATTATTGATAAATATTGAAAATTTTAATGATTATTTTTTAATAAATTTAATTATCATTTTATACTAATTTGATAAAATTTAATGATTATTTTATAATTTTTAAAAGTTTAATGACTAAAAAATATATAAAATATAAAATTTTGGTTAATTAACTTATTTTGAATTAAATTAACCGTTATTCAAATTAAAAAAAAAAAACTTTAATCACCCACCGACCGAATAGAATTCGATGATCGATTGTTTAACCGAATTAATTCAGTTTAATCAATTAATTTAATTTAATCGACCGTTTGAACACCCCTACCAAAAACTGCATTTTGCCGAAGGTAAACATATTTATACATGTGTTTTGTGCTTCAATAACCAAACATGGTAAGTAGTAAACTAATCTTTTTTGTGTGTGAAGTCATAAAATCTCTTAGCAAGAGCTTTTTTGTGTGTGAAGTCATAAAATCTCTTAGCAAGAGTATGTTACTTCACACACGCCATAATTCTTATGTTTACTTTATTGTCTCTATAAGCATTTTTTATTTTAAAATAATAAATTTAAAACTTAGAATTTAATATTAGAGATTGTAGTTAGAGTTTAAAAAATTAAAGATACGATGTAATTTTTTTAAAGTGTTAGGTTTAACATATAAAAAATTAAGATTAAAGTTTAAATTTTTTTTTGAGATAAGGCATGGAAAGAGATAAAAATTAAAGTAAAATTTTGATAAAAGATTATGTAAATTTATTTTTAAAGTATGTATATGTACATTATAAGGCCTAAATCTTAACTTATTAACCTTAAATTGTAAAAAAACTTAACTCTAAATTAGAGGTAATAACTGGGTTATTAGGGTTTAACTTAAATATGTTTAGGGTTTAGGGTTTAGTTCAATGCGATTAATTTTAAATTTTAAGGTTCAGATTTTAATTTATGATTTAATTTAGGGCTATTGATTTCTGAAATTAATTTTGATTCCTTAAAGTTTAGGTTTAGTTTCATTAGTTTATGGTTATTAATTTATGATATTAATTCTGATTTAACTTGTTAATTTATTCATTTGAAATTAATTAAATATTTAAATCAAAGTTTCACGTGTACAATTAAACTAAATTAAAGTTTCAAATATCAAGCGGACAATTACATATTTATATCTAAATAAAAAATTATATATAATTATATAAAATCAAAGTTAATAATAATAATAATAATAATATCCAAATTGAATTAACTTTTTAAAATTTAATTAAAATAAATTAAAATATAAAATTATAAATAACAAACTTAATTAAAAGATCTAAAATTAAATATGAAATTTCAATTATATTAATTTAAACTAAAACTCAATTAAATTAAAAGTGAAAATTCAGAACTTAAATAAAAAAATGTAAAATTGAAAGGGCTACCCCTAACCTAAAACTAAAAGATCTTTCATTTTAATTAAAAAGAAAAAAATAATTAGTAAAAAAGAGATAGACAAAATTTTAGAAGAAAATATATCATTCATTTTTTAGGTTAGAGATTAATTATTATTTGGGTCATGTTGCATTTTAGTCTTAATATTTACTTTAAGTTTTAATTTAATTATAAATATAAAGTATCCCTATAGTTTAGACTTTAGATATAGTAATTTTCTCCTTAAGACGATGTTTAATCCTTAAGAAATTATTTTAATCGAAATTGATCTCTGTTATTTTTAATTTTTTATAATTTAATTTATTTTTTTTAATACACCGATATTTTTTATTTTATTTCTTAAAATTTAATTTTAGCTGAAATTAACCCTATTTATTTATATGAAAAAATTGTGAAATTGGTCACTAGATTCTCAAATTTCTCCACTATCAAAATGTCAAATTGGTTCCTAATTTCGGTTTTAAGCTATATTTTATGGTAATATTGTAAAAATGGTCCCTAACTTTAGTTTAAGATTTTTATGGTTTAATATTATGGTTTAGAGTTTAATTTTTTTTGAATAGTCTAAAGGTGATTACAAGATCTATTCATACATTTTAGTCCTTTGACAATATGTATACACTTTATAGACAAAACGATTTAAACTCGTGTCTCTTAAGATGAATATTATCTGATTTTTCATCAGGACACTTGTAGGATTCTTATAAGATGTTATTTATAATGTTTAGAAATGCTAGATTATATTTATATATAACACATGACACGATTCTAAAGTGATACATAGTTTTTTAACATAAACATAAAATTTAGGGATAACTATAAATTTAATACCTCACATTTACTCGTTTTACTGTTTTAGTATTTCATTTATTTATTTATTTATTGGTAAAATTATATTTAATGTTACATTTTATTTTTATTTTGCTACCTGTCGTTAAAGAATCAACAACATGGTGATTAGGAGGAAAAAAACACATGACATGTTGATTAAGAAAGAGAAAAACACTTGAGAGAGATTATCATGTCATTTTCTCTCTCCTAATTAATATATTTTTTTAAAAAATAATTTTAGTTGATATGACATACTAATTAAGATAGAGAAAATAAAGCAACAGCTTGTCACATGTGATTTTTTTCTCTAATTAATCTGCTATTGATTTTTTTAACAATGACATACCAAAAATAAAAATAAAATATAATATTAAGTATCATTTAAAAATAAATTAGATACTAAAATAAAAAAATAAAACTATGATACCAATTATATAATTATCCTTAAAATAATTTAAGTAACAAAGGTTAAAGTTAAAAAAATTAAGGACCAAACTTTTAAAAATAATTAAATATCCAAAATATAATTATATAATTATCCTTAAAATAATTTAAGCGACAAAGGTTAAAATTAAAAAATTAAGAGACCAAACTTTTAAAAATATTTAAATATTCAAAATATAAAAAATAACTTTAAGAGTTGAAGTACCATTTTACCCTAAATCTTAATATAGGTAAATAGTATTTTTTATTAAATCTTAATTTTAATTCTAGAAAGAATGAAAGATAAAAGGAAATATAAAAGAAAAAATAAAAATAAATAATTTGACCAATAAACAAATATATTTACTCATAGATAAACAATATTAGTTATATTAAATACTATTATTTATAAATATTATTTTTTTTATTTAGTTATACATTAATTACAGTAGTATTTGTTATAGCGTATACTCTCAATCATTGGATGTTGATCGCTCAATCACTATGCTGATATTACTAGTGTTCGAATCTGTGATTTCTAGGAATAACAATTGTTCATTTAAACATCAAGGCTAGACAGCTTGTGCTTATTTATAAACATTATTTTTTTTAAATATATTTATAAACATTAAATTTAATGAGAATAGGGATGGCGTATTAGGGGTGGGCAAAAAACCCAATTACCAGGTTCTGGTTTCGGACTCGGTAAGACTCGGTGGATTTTTATCTGGTATTGGTTTTGATGGGACCGGGATTGGATCCAAAATTTAGGTCCCGGTCATAACTTGGACCGAGACTGGATCTTGATTTTTGGGACCCGGTACCTGGTGGGTATCCAGTAGGACCGGGACCAATACCAAATATCTAGTATTGTTTTTTATTTTGTTTATTTTTCTTATTAAACTTTCTCTTTATATACGAATATTATGAGTATGACTAGTTTTAAAACTTTAATTTTTAAGTTTACAATATTCTATTTTTATTATTTAATATTATTATTGGTGGTTGAATTATTTTTTCTCCAATTACTCAATTTTTTAAAGGATAAAATAATTGACCGGGTACCCGATATTGAAACCGGTACCCACCAGTAACGGGATCGGTTCTTAAAATTTAGGACCCGGTGTAACTGGGATCGGGACTGGTTCCAATTTTCAGGAACCGTTGGTTACCGGGACCAGTTCTATTCAAATTGGCCGGGTACCCGGTCTTGCCCACCCCTATGGCGCATGATATATATAATTAGGGATGAACAAAATTTGACTCGACTCGAAAAAATCGAATAATTCAACTTGATTTAAGGCGAAAATACTCGATTTGTTTTGACTCGCCTCAAAATTTTATAAACTCGATTCGATTCAAAAAAATTTCAAATAGAGTTTGAGTTATAAAATGAAAATTTGAATAACTCGAATAACTCGAAATTTATTATAATTAAAGATTTATTTTTAATTTCAAGACGAGTCTCTCAATTTTTTATGATATAAATATATTGATATATAAAAATATGAATAAATATTACCACATATGAAAAAAATATATATACATATCTTATATGATTAAAGAAAATCGTTTAAATTAGAATCAAATCATACTATAACATGACAAATAGTTATAATTAAATATTTATAAGAACTTAAAAACCCGACTCGAGTTAAAAAATAAATAAATAAAATTTAAGTTATAAAATAAGACTCAACTCAAATAACTCAAAAAATTTTAATTCGACTCAACTTGATCAAATACTACCATATAAGTTGGCAAAGTGAAGTGGGTAAGAAAACAGTAAACAGGGAGAGTGCCTTCAAACAATTCAAGGCTGGTATTGTCCTTTCCATATCTGATATCATCAACTCAGCTAGTTGTAGCACTACACCCGTCCACTTCAGATGCAATAAATTCAAAGCTCACAGACTTCCTTTCTTTATGTCTCCACCATAATTATTGTACCTAATCTCTCTTCTTTACCATCTTCTCCGATTTCACTCACTGAGTTATCCCTTTTTTCCTCAGCTCCTTCTAAAGGTAAATGCCTTGAAAGTCTCTTCAGTTACACGCATTTCACAAGAAATTTTGTTTCTTTTATTGGCGCAGCATAGTTTGCTAGCTTGTCCCTTGGATTTCACAAGGTAAATGCTAGGGAATTCTGGGTTTGCTTTCATTTGTTCCTTTATGTTCAAATATTAAAGCTTTTTCTGTGTATTATGGTCTCCGCATTATGAACTGATGAACTCAGCTGATAACTCATTTCCAATGTCGGTTACAATTCTTGCATACTTGCTGTTGCTGTACTTTCATCTTCTCTTAGCTGCTGATTATATTCCGACTGAGAAAATCCTCCTAAACTGCGGTGAGAAATCGGAGCTCACCGACAACGATGACCGGAAATGGACCCCTGAGTTCGGATCCAAGTTCTTGGTCGGAACTGGGAACTCCGTCGCTTCCCGAGCTGCCACCCAAGATACATCGGTCCCTGAAGTTCCCTACTTGACTGCCCGTGTTTTTCGTTCCAAGTTTACCTATAGTTTCCCGGTCGTGGCCGGTCGGAAATCGGTTAGGTTGTATTTCTATGCTAATTCATACGATGGCCTGAATTCAAGCAATGCTTTGTTTTCGGTGACATCTGGTTCTTATACTCTTCTCAAGAATTTCAGTGCTGCTCAAACGAGTGAAGCTATGAATTATGCTTTTATTATTAAGGAGTATTTCATCAATGTCAATGGTGATCGCTTGAACTTAACGTTTAGTCCCGGTTCCACTCCTTCGAATGCATATGCGTTTGTCAATGGGATTGAGGTTTTGTCAATGCCTGATATTTATGGTAATACCGATGGGATACCGGTGGTGGGTCAAAACTCTCCGTTCACCATCGATAACAGCACCGCACTCGAGAATGTTTACCGGTTAAATGTGGGTGGAAATGATATCTCACCTTCGGGCGATACAGGTCTATTTAGGTCTTGGTATGATGACCAGCCTTACCTGTTTGGTGCAGCCTATGGAGTTTCGGGAGCTGCGGATCCGAATGTCATGATCGATTATGGTACCCTGCCTAGGTACATTGCACCACAAAATGTGTACACCACTGCTAGATCCATGGGGCCAAATGCTCAAGTGAACTATAATTACAATTTAACCTGGATGTTCACAGTTGACTCGGGATTCTCTTACTTGGTCAGGCTACATTTCTGTGAGTTTACAGGTAACATTACTAAGACTAATCAGAGAGTGTTTGATGTCTTCCTTAACAATCAAACTGCCGAGCAAGAGGTTGATGTGATTGCCCTGGCAAATGAACAAGTCGATGTTCCTGTGTATAGGGATTATGTGGTCATGGTTCCTGGAGGGAATTCGCAGCAGGATCTATGGCTTGCATTGCATCCAGACCCGATTAGCAAGCCCCAGTATTACGATGCAATCCTAAATGGTGTTGAGATATTCAAGATAAGTGATCCGAATAGCAACTTAGCAGGGCCTAATCCTACCCTCAGTCCAAAACAGAATGTAGTTGATCCGTCATTGGCTTTGCCATCTCGTCAAGGTCATTCGAAGAACCAGATAGCAATTATTGCTGGGGGAGTTGGTGGTGGACTGGTTCTAGCTCTTGCTATCGGTTTCTGTGTCGTTGCTGCTTCACGTCACCGCCGGCATGGTGGTGCGAAGTATACAAGTGCAAGTGATGGTCCATCAGGATGGCTTCCACTTTCATTGTACGGAAATTCACACTCTGCAGGCTCAGCAAAGACTAATACTACAGGGAGCTATGCTTCCTCCCTCCCATCAAACCTTTGCCGCCATTTCTCATTTGCCGAGATCGAGGCTGCCACGAACAATTTTGATGATTCTTTAATACTTGGGGTGGGAGGTTTTGGAAAAGTTTACAAGGGAGAAATTGATGGTGGGACGACTAAAGTTGCAATCAAGCGTGGCAACCCACTATCCGAGCAAGGTGTGCACGAATTCCAAACTGAGATTGAAATGCTTTCCAAACTCCGCCACCGCCACCTTGTTTCATTGATAGGGTACTGTGAAGAGAACTGTGAGATGATCCTTGTTTATGATTATATGGCTCATGGAACATTGCGCGAACATCTATACAAGACCAAAAACCCACCTCTTCCATGGAAGCAAAGGCTTGAAATATGCATTGGCGCTGCCCGTGGCTTGCACTATCTCCACACTGGTGCCAAGCACACTATTATTCACCGTGATGTGAAGACAACAAACATTCTTCTGGATGAGAAGTGGGTTGCGAAAGTTTCTGATTTTGGATTGTCAAAAACCAGCCCCACATTGGATCATACTCATGTGAGCACTGTCGTGAAGGGTAGCTTTGGCTATTTGGACCCCGAGTATTTCAGACGGCAGCAGCTAACCGACAAGTCTGATGTTTACTCTTTCGGGGTTGTCCTCTTCGAGATCCTTTGCACGCGCCCGGCATTGAATCCTACACTGCCGAAGGAGCAAGTGAGCCTTGCAGAGTGGGCTGCACATTGTCACAAGAAAGGTATCCTCGATCAGATTATGGATCCTCATCTGAAAGGGAAGATAACACCAGAATGCTTCAAAAAATTTGCCGAGACAGCAATGAAATGCGTGGCTGATCAAGGAATCAAGAGGCCATCGATGGGAGATGTACTATGGAACCTTGAGTTTGCATTGCAGCTGCAGGAGAGTGCAGAAGAAAGTGGGAAGGGAATTGCTGACATGGACATGGAGGAAGGGACCTATGAAGAAACCAAGAGAGATCCTAACGCATCCCACGGTGTTGATGGTAACATAACGGATTCAAGGAGCATCGGGATGAGTATGAGCATCGGCTGTCACAGCCTAGCTAGTAATGACTCTGATGGATTGACACCTAGTGTTGTTTTCTCACAGATCATGAATCCTAAAGGGCGTTGAGTTGAGGGATTGCAATTGCAATTGCATGCTGTTGTTACTCGAGCTGAGCATGTCATGGCATGTCAATCCTGTTTTTGTTGTGTCATTTCATTTTCTTACATTTAGTATATCTGTTTTTACTCTGATTATGTTGTTTAATCCAGGTCATAAAATAAACTGTTTGTGGTGATATGTATCTGCTTATTTCCCTCCTGTCCTCTTACATATTATTCTATTTCTGTTGTGTGACCTGCGTTGTCCGTGTGAACCTTTTGAACCAAAATCCAAAACAAAGTGGACAATGTGATTGTGATTGTGATTGTGATAGTGACAGTGATAGGATCTAGTAATGGAATCCAGACCAGGCTTGTACATTGAGATGTTAAAGTGGAAGCGACGCGGAACAAACTATATACAAACATGAAGATGATTTTTTTTTTTACATTTTAATTAAAATTAGGGTTAATTACCGTAAAAGTCACCTTTGTTTGTTCTCAGTACAAATTTGGTCATCGATTTTGAAAATCAACCAATAAGGTCACTTACATTTTTGGGCTGTAAACTTTTAGTCACTTTGACGTTAAATGCCGTTAATGGTTGACGGAAAGATTATTTGACACAATAAAAAATGATTAAATTACTTAAATAATCACTAAATAAATATTTTATTTTTATTTCATTTTAAATTTAAACCTCAAAATTTAAAATTATATATTTTCACATATAAATCTCCATTCTCTTTTTCTGTACAGATTCAAATTCCTTGTTGTCAACAGTTGTTTCTGCAGATACAGAAAAATGGGCCGGAAGAAAAAGAGGGAATAAATATCATCTTATTGTGACCACGTGCTATGCTCTCAAGCTTCATCAGTCTCATTCCTAAATCCTACCTCTATAATGGAGCAACCAACTAAGCAATTACCATCATCCAAAGCACTAAACCATGAATTCTTTATCAGCTGTTGTTTTATTTCTCTTCTTTCTCTTCTCAGCCAATACGTTTTCTTATTGGCCACCACTGCAAAGGAGTCGATGCTTGATAACGGTGGTGAAGTGCTCCGCTCTGACCGTTAGTGCTATGTCCGGTCAGCGATATCATTACTGAGTTCTGGTGGGTTCGGGTATGTGAATCGTGCGTAACTTTGTGCAATGATATTGACAAATATACATATCAAAACAAACTTCTTTTAGGTCTCACTAATCAAAATGGGTGGCTTTTCGTCTTTGTCAAAGCACCTCAAACCATAAAATAAGTTGTTGACAAGCTCTCGAAGTAATCTTACGTAAGGAATCAACTGTCAGTTCTGTAATTTCAAGTGTCAAAACACTACATTGTTTTCTTTGGGGGTGAATAATGCAGTGCAGTTTTCTCCTTTTTTAGTGAATAAAACATCGTAGTTGTTACTGTGCTTTGTAGTTTGTAGCAATGCGGTTTTCGCCGCTTCATGTACTTTGTTATTATATAAATAAAAACGCCATGTAACTAAGCAGCTGATGGAGAATTCATTGTTTAGTGCTTTGAATGATGATAATTGCTTAGTTGGTTGCTCCAATTTATAGAGGTAGGATTTAGGAATGAGATTAATGAAGCTTGAGAGAGCATTGCACGTGGTCACAATAAGATGATATTCATTCCATTTTTTTCTTCCGACCCATTTCTCTATATCTGCAGAAACAACTGTTGACAGCAAGAAATTTGAATCTACACAGGAAAAGAAAATGGAGATTTATATGGGAAAGATGGTGAAAATATATAATTTTAAATTTTGAGGGTTAAATTTAAAATGAAATAAAAATAAAATATTTATTTAGGGACTATTTAAGTAATTTAATTATTTTTTATTGTGTCAAATCATCTTTTCGTCAACCATTAACGATATTTAACGTCAAAGTGACTAAAAGTTTACAGCCCGAAAACGTAAGTGACATTATTGGTTGATTTTCAAAATCGGTGACCAAATTTATACTAAGAACAAACAAAGGTGACTTTTACAATAATTAACCCTTAAAATTATATGTATGCGGATATGTACCCACCTTGAAGATTGTGTGGTCATTTTTTTAAATACATTTTATTTTAAAAAAATTCAAAAAAATCACTCAACTGGGTCTTTTTAATATATAACAAGTCTTATTTTCTCATAGTTCTATTTATTAATTATTTTTAGAAAATCAAGATTGTGGTTTGAGTTAGATTATTGTTTTTACGCAAGATTAAAATTTTCATTCATTTAATGATTAATTTTGTGTAACACTACTAAAATGTTGGTTGGGGTAATAATTAAAGAGATTTCTTTAAGTGTTGAGTAAGAATTTAATTGTTGTTGCTGATGTGATTATTGTGTTTATTTTTCATCCTATGTTAGACCGACAAGTATTTAAGTGGTTCTTATTTTTGTAAAAGAAAATCAATAATTTGGAAAAAGGATAAGAATAGTCAAGATGATTAAGAATTAAAATTACAGCTCATCATCAAAACTATGGAAACACATTAATTTATGCAAATTAATTTGACTTTGCATGTAAAACGCTTGCTTGGTTTTATGTTTTTCTTGAAGAAGTCTATTAGACACGATTAAGGGAGTAACCGTATGTCTTTCTTATTTCTTATTAAAAATAAAAAAAAATTCTGAACTTTAATTTTAATTTTCTATATCTTAAATCTTATACCTTAAAAAATACATCCTACCTTAAATTCTCTAAACCTTAACCATAACCCCTAAGCTTGAACCTTAAACTCACTAATTTAAAGTAAAAACATCAATGAAAACATAATTAAGAGGTAAACGATTTACACCATGATTAGGGGAACCCAAATCATCTGCTCTTTTCCCATGCCTCCAGTTATGCCCCACTTCAAATTAGAGGGTTTAGGGTTAGGGGTTTTGGTTAGAGTTTAGGGAATTAAGGGTAGGGTGTAGGGTTTGGAATATAGAAAATAAGGGTTTAGGGTTTAAAATTCTATTTTTTAAAAAAAAATACAAAAGAGGCCTAAAGAGAGGAAAAAAAAAAGCAAAGGATTTTTATTCTGATTTTAGTGATTTTTGTTCTGATTAGTGGGTGGGATTTGGACATAAAAAACAACCTTTGCATATAAGAATGGAATAGAGTGAGCATAACCCTTACCAGGGGGGCTGTCCATGCAACTAAGCATTCCAAGAATTACAATTTTATTATAACAAACAACACTTTACATCACAATGCAACCAAAGCTCTCATGTCACAACTACACAACCAAAAGGGTAACTTCATTGCATGAAACCAGAAATCTCATTTCCGATAATTCACCATCGAATCCAAAACAGCAGTAATCTTCTTCTGCAATTCTGGTTTGTTTGCTCCAACAAGCTTGTCGATCTGCTGCCCATCTTTCAGAAAGAAAAATGTAGGAGTGGCTTTAATATCCCATGAAGTGCTGAAATCCTGTATCACCATCACCAGTCACCACAATCAATTTGGCTACTTCAGAACTAACACATGAATGATCAGAATAATACAAGCTGTGCGCCTGCTGACTTGGGATCCTATATATTTGCTATGCCTAGCCATATTTGTTATCGTTTTCATACAAGGGCGCTAGGATCTTGCTTCAGAAAATTCCGCTAACAGTACCAAAGTGTAAATTGTGACTCGTGAGGACATGTTCCATTATCCATAGCTGCATGAATTAAATAAATAAAGTGGCAGGTAGATATTTCAATACTTACAGTTAGTTCATCAACATCTATCAACAAGAACATCAGAGAAGAGTGCTTCTCTGAGAGCTCACAATAAAATGGCGCAAGCATTCTACAAGGGCCACACCATGTTGCACTGAAATTTGCTATTACCTGATAAATCGTTATTCTTTAGACATTAGATAAATCAAGGGTTTCATAGAGACAAGTTCTCGAGTATACATGAAAGGCATACAAGACAAGTAAGAGCAAGTAGACTTTCCAGTCAATGATAAATGAAAAGGAGAAAGGAATCCATGATAAAAAAAAAAAAAAAAAAGTCTGACTGGTATGTTCATGCTTAGGAGGCCACCTCAGTAATGTAATACAAAAAGTACTTGAAAAATTCACATTCCAGACAAATTATAGAGTAACCAAAATTTCACAAGGCCTCATCCAACTTACAACTAAAGATGGGAAGAAAATGAAATCACAGAAAACTTTCATTATTCTATGAAATCATGCTCCCATTTATAATGTTTATCTAAGAGAAATATTTTTACAGATTTTTTCTAACTAAGAATCAGTTATTGTTGATGAGTTCTATAGAGGAGCCTTTGATGGTAAACATTCTAGCATCATGGTCATTCATGGATATATATATAGCTAAGCTATCCATGTGTAGAATTTTCAAGTGAGAGATTAGATTAAAACAGATAGGAATTTACTCCAAAAGGGTATATAAATTAACAAGTAACTAAAAGAGATATAACATGAGTTTAAACATAGAGAGGTTTCAGAAATGAAGGGAAAATCCTCTAGCATAGTTACCAATGTTCTGTTGCCTGAGTAGAAAGTGTAATAAGAAACTTACAATCTTGCCATCTCTCTTTGCATCAGCCAATTTCTGATCCCAATCCTCTTTGGAGGTAACACGGTGCACATTTCCGCCAACGAACTCAATGGCTTCATCTGAATCAGCTCCATCAGACTTATCCTACAAGTATCACGGGTATCATACAACTTTAACAAGTTAGTAACTGATAACCCCCACAGGGTGACCATAAGTATTGAGAAAAAAAAAAACACTCAGTAAACACCAAGCCATTATCATTGTTAGTTAAAAGAACACACCATTACTAAAGCTACAACCATTTAACTTATCATAGTGTTGTTAATGGCATTCTCAAACAGCACCCGGTTCCCCAAGGCAAGGCATTAGAATCTTGAGGTACACTCTCTAAGACATCAGAGTTGTCAATAGCATACTGAAATGCTTGTTTTCTTTTCTATAAATGAAAAGTTTCAGTTTTCTATGAATAATTCTATAAATAAAAGTGAAAAGGTCTATTATTAGCACGAACCGTTTGCAACAAACAGAAAAGAACAGAAACAAAATCCCATGGCTTCATAAGAACATAAACAAATCCCATAGCTTTCTCGTTTAAAGCTGTCGAACAATCATCATGGCATTGTGCCTTTACATCGGAAATTTTCACATGACCAATAACAGAAGTAAAACATCCGCAGATTTTGATTAAAAATGTTTCAGAATTTCAGAATTTATTCAATTAAAGATTCATTACATTTTGACCAACAAAGTTCTTTCATCAGATACATCATCCCGTCTTTAAAATTTTGAAAGACAAAATTGCATCGTGTTCTTGCTATTGTACAATAATTGAACTTATCAAAGGTTAATCATTAACAGGACTAAAATAATAAATGCAAAAAACCCAATAATAGTACAAGATTCAGAAAAGGCATGATATAAAATTAAATAAAATGTGCTGATAGCCTAATAGCACTTACCCTAGAGAAGCAAAGTCCCATATTTTAAAAATTGCCAAAATTCCAACTGCAGCAATGGATAAGAACCCTGAAAGCAGGAAAGGCATCAGAGTCAAGAATTCCCAGACCAAGTTCATGGCAAAGAAACAATTTGGCTATCAATTTATAGACATAAACCAATCTTAAAACAAGTTAGATCAAATCCATTCTATTTCCACACCAACAATAAGGTTCAAAAGGCATGTATTTACATATCTGAACAAGTTACAGTCCATTCTACTTTCCAAACCCAGAAATTATGAACACACAAAACCAAATCATGCTGTCTACTTTCTCAGATCTTTTCCATAAATCAGAAGAAAATCTCCGAAAATCAAATCCCTATTCGATTGAACAAATAGTCAAAATGCAACAACAATTCCAACATAACACCCACATATCGACATAGCTTTTTTCACTTGAATTATCATAATTTTAATCTTTTAGTTCTTTAAAAAAAAGTATCCTCCTTTTCTTTTAACAAAAAAGGAAAGAGAGCAGTAAAAGAGTAATCTGAAAGTACTCCATAAAGGGAAACAGATAGAGAAAGCCAATTAGGAAAGCAAGCTAAGAAAATCAAAACATGCATCGATTACCAACATACAACAAAAGCGACGGCTAATTTGCCTGCAAAAATTAAAGCTCGATTTCCCGACTAGATTATAACCAACAATAATTAATGAAAAATTGCAGTTCTAGGGATCAAATTTGAAGTAGAAACTAAAGAAAGAAACACAACCACAAAAATGGGTAAAAAAAGCTAATGAAATTCCTGAGAAACCAATCCAGGAAACAGAGTTGAAGAAAAACCCAAAGTACCAAACCAGAGCTGGAGTCAAGCTCAAGCGTTGAAGGAGTGACCTATGGCTCTTACGGTTTGATCCTTGCCTTTTCAATCACAATTTACTTGTATGCCCAAACCACGGTTACTAAATTGGATGGCTGAACCAATACTAATTTGGTTTCATATTTGGGTAAACTGCAGTGATAGTCCTGAATATTTGGTATAGTTTCACTTTAGTTATCAAATTTTTAAAACTTGTAATAAAGTTACATAATTTTTTAATTTGCTTTCATTATTGATATTGTTGTTAAGAAATGTTGATCTAGGATTTAAATTGATGTTGTGGTCGATCTATATTTATTGTGAATGCGAGCATAGCAAATATTATTGCAGTCGCTACGGTTATCTTGATAGTGATTTTTTTTAATAACGATTGCTATTGAAAACATAATGATTTTAGATATCATGATTTTGTACCGTTTCATTAGTGTTATAGAGTGGTCTTTATTGTAGTTGAAGATTGATATATTAAATCTTTGATACAAATGGTAAGGATTTATATGAAGTGAGTGAATATCGATCAGTCTCAACGATGAAAAGATTTCATTTGACTGAAAGATTAACATAGTTAGATTTCAAGTTGATCCAAAGATTAATAGAAACATGAAAGTTTTAGCTTTTGAATTTGATTGAATCGTTGCCTCAATTCATAGTCGATTTTACTGATGTTCGATGGTTTCTTTAATCGAAAAGATCACCAAACTACTCTCATTTTTCTTTTTTTCTTCTTTTTCAATCTTTTTAAATTCGATAAAAAACTAAATAGTTTCAATATGACACTCTTTACTATCGAACCATCTTAAAATTGATCTATGTTAATTTTTTTACCAAACAAAGCCTTCCCACCATTGAAATTAATTGGTGACTTCTCAGTTCACTAAAATCTTTTATCGTCAATATAACTACCAATTTGGAAATTGGTTTTTAACGTTACTTTAACATGCCATGTCGTAATTTCTTAATAGTAATGATTGTAATGAAAATGAATTAAAAGTTTAGTAACTTTATTATAAATTTTAAAAGTTTAATGATTAAAGTGAAAACTCCTAAAATTTCAGGGACCATCAATATAGTTCATCTTTAATATTTTATTTTAACACTAAACCAACTTCGGTTGTCTAGCACAGGTATACTAATATGGTCAAGTAAGTAAATTGGATTTAGGCGTTTAAATTTTTCTCGTATATAATTCAAGTTAATTAATCAATAAATTAAATATTAATAATTATATTATAAATTAATAATAAAAGAAATATATATTTTTCATTATAAATATAAATAACGAATAGATAAATGCTTCAAACTTAAATATAAATATCAAATTTAACATTTCCCTTTCGATTCTTTCCTAGCAAAAAGGGATTTAATTTCATCAAGGATGGCGTTAGTTATTAATTATTGCATATCAAGGATTATTAGGTTTATTTTTATAACTCAAAATTTTATATTTCTCGAACTAGTATTATCATAATAAATTTATCGCACAAGCATGATAATTCTGATATTAAATGTAACATTTATTGACTGTTTTAAATGATTAATTTTTTATATTGATTTATTTTTTTATATATGAATAGTTTTTTAATCTAAATAATAAATTGCGTTGTAATTATTTTAATTGAAAATATTTTAAAATTTTATTCATTTATGATATTTTAGATATTTAATTGTGCATAAATATTGAAAAAAAATAACATTGTAAGAGGGTATTTGTAAGGTAATGGGAGGAACTTTAAATGTTTTCTAAAAATATTTTTTTCTAAAAATATTTTTAAGGTAAAAAACTTTAAAAACAATTTTTTAAGTGGTTTGAGAGATTGTTGAGATGTTAATTTTGATATAATTTAAAATAAAAGATATTTTAAATTTAAACTAATTTACAAAAATATTTTAAAACTTCAATAAGTTGAAAAATATATTTGAAGGGTTTGCAAAGAGTTCTTTACTTGTTTAAGTACTTTCAAAATAATCCAAAAGTCAAATAAATGATTTTTGTACCGATAGAATTTTTAGTGTACCGATACATAAAAAAGCATATACCGATATGGATAAGTCGTGTATTGATATGTCTTTTTGTCCCTAATAATCAATTTTTCCAATAGTTAAACCGAGTATCAACACGAATTCAGTCATACCGGTACTCAAGGGCCTATACCGATACACAAATCAATTTTTTCAATAGTAGAAATAGACTTTAGTTAAAAAATCTAATCGTTATAAATCATTATATCTCATTTTATTTATTTAACTTTTTACTATCAAAACAAAAATCCAATTCACCCTTTTTAACACATACAATTGATAATTGGATCCCATCCACTTGCTCGTTAAAAGAAAAAATAGATCAAATAACATTGAAAGAGTATTTATCCTTTCACAATAAATGAACTCAATAAATCAAAATGCATAAAGTTTAAACATTATAAAGAATAACAAAAAGATCTCTCGTAAATGGATCCCTTTTACGATGCACTTAAAATCTTAATTAGGGTTAAATTTAAGAGTATTTAAAAATATCTGATTCGATTTATTATTTGTTGGCCCGGTTTAAAAGTCTAGATAACTTATCTAATTTTTATTTTTGAACTAGATACTTGATCTGATTTTAGATTTTTCAGAATAGATATGGATCTCTATATTTCATGTTCTAGATTATTCGAAAATTTAAAAATTTAATTTTTTTGTGAATATTAATTTTTAATTTTAATAATTTGATACTTGTTATATTCGAAAATAAAAAAATAAAATTTTTATAGATGTGAATCTTGTTTTATTTAACAATTTTTTGTTTGTTATATTCTAAATTTTGTTGTGAATAAAGTAAAGAACAAGAATAAAATAGAAGAATAAATATGAGAGACAAAAGGGAGAGAGATTTTATTATATTCTCAAAGTAAGGGTTGTGTACAATGCTATGCCAAAAGTCTATATTTATAGGCATAAGATGGAAACCCTAATTTCAATGGGTATTAAACCCTAATACTAAAGCCCATTAAAGTTTAACTTAATATATGGATATCCACCATGAATAAATATATTCATAACACTCCCCCTTGGATATCCATGAAGATAATGTGCCTCGTTAAAACCTTACTAAGATAAAAACCCTGTGGGAAAAAAAAATTCTTAGTGAAGGAAAAAGAGTACACACATCTTTGATACGCATAACATGTTGCCTCATTAAAAACCTTACCAGGAAAACCCATTGGGACAAAACCTCGATTAAGGGAAAAAGAGTGCAACGCGTATTTACTCCCCCTCATGAAAATATCACATAAGATCTTTGAATCTTCATAATTCAATATTGAATACAATCTTCAAATGTTGAAGTAGATCATGCACTAGTGGATAAATCTTCCAAATCATTGCTTGAAATGATTCATTGAATATTATTCATCTGAAAATCATGAGGGACGAAACTTGAAGAAATATGTTTCGTTTTATCATATTTGATATATCCACCTTGAGATATAAATTTTGTATTATCTCTGTACAAGATAACTTGCATCTTATCTTGTAAAAAACATTCACATATCTTCAGGATATGTTTAGCCAAACACGGCTTTGCCTCTTGCATAACAATTATTTAAAGGTAATGATCTCGTAGCACTTAAATAATATTTCTGGACCAGCTAAGATACGATGCTTCCAGATCAAAAAAAATGTGTATATTGTGCTTTAGACTAAAAATATCATTACCCTTTTCGTGATGCGAAAAATCTTTGTTTACAGTAAGAGACTTAACAACAACCATAAAGGTGATAAATAGATATGCGTTATGCATGTAAAGTCTCTTTCAATATTTTTCTGTATGTCGATAGATGCACAAGGATTTGAGGAGGTCTCTTCACGAGTCTCAACGATATTCAAATCATCGACATACACAATCAATAAAAATTCAGAGCTAAATCTCTTAATAAAAATGCTCGGGGAAATAATTCATATAGCATTATGCTAATAAGTATTCAATGAGGCGATCATATCAAATACGCCTAAATTGTTTCAAGCCATAAAAAGATATATTCAATATGACTGAATAATGTTCTCGAGAACTTGAATGAACTGCTTATGGTAATCTAAATCTTTCCGGAAGTTTCATGTAAATATTACTATCAAGAGGCTCATTCAAATAGGATGTAACAACACCCATTAGGCAGAAACTGAGTAATTTTATTTATTGCCAGACTAATCAAAATCTAAAAGTAGTTGCATCCACCACCGAGAAATATATTTTCCTCATAATCAATTTCATGTCTTTGTGAGAATCCTTGTGCAACCAAATGAGCTTATATCTCATGATTTCCCCTTTTGATTTCTCTTTCTCACGAAGGCTCGTTTATATCCACGAGCTTTACACATTTCAATGTACGGGCTATAGGCTCAAATACTTCTCTTTTCAAAAGAGATTTTAGTTTCGCCTCAATTGCCTCTTTCATGTTGGCCAATCATTTCTTTGTTTACATTGCCCAATTGATAATGATTCATGATCCACATCATCAAATAAAATCTCTAGTGCTATATTGCATGCAAATATATTAACGACGTCGATTTAATTTCAGTTCCACTTATTACCATACATGACATAATCTATTGAGATCTCTTTATTATTAGGTACCTGAGTCATGTCAATGTCTCTGTTGGAGACCATTTAATCTCTTCTAGAGATTTTCATAATCATTGATTCCTCGATCAGACCATCATAAAATATAGCTCCTTTTCTTTTTCGAGGATCTCTTATCTTTGGAACTTACTTGTCTACTACGCTTTAAGCGTAAGTTAGACCCATTAGCAACTAGAGTTTGTCCTTCCATGACATCAAATTTAATCGGAGCATTCATAGCTGGTATACGTGACTTAGTCACTCTTTTATGGTCAGTAAAATATCTGGCAATTGATTTGCTAAATGAATTATCCTTTGAACTTATAGTTCACATTGTGTAGTACGTGGATCAATATGAGAAAAATGATAATTCATTATAACTTATTTCTTCCCCCAGCTATTTATTTTCTCCCCTTAATGTTGGGTAAACTGACTCATTAAAATAATAGTCAGTAAATCATGTTGTAAATAAATCCCCTATCAGAAGCTCTTATATATATTCCCAACAAAACTCATCTTTGTGCGTTTATGGTGGAGCAATTAGAACATATATCGCACACATAAAAAAATCTAAGATGAGAAATATTTGGTTCCTGACCAAAAACCATTTGTAATGGGGAGAACTTATGATCATTTGTTGGCTTGATGCGAATTTGTGATACTACATGTAAAATTACATGTCATCAACATTATCAAGACTGATTGTCTTTAGAAAATAATCTGGAAAATATGCTCGTAATTTTATCAACTGAGCAAGTAGCCTCGCAAACACCAAGTTGCGGGTTAATAACAAGGATACATATAACCATCTAGTCGATGCATCGATAAAAATCGTATAATATCTAGATGATCTTTTAGAAAGGTGTATGGGCCCATATATTTATCACCTTGTATCCGTTCCAGAAAACTAATAGCACTCTATCTTAGATGTTGATGATTGTATAATCAAATTGCTTTCATAGCAAGTATCACGTGAAATATTACCATGAAGAAAATCTTAGTTCTTCAATAAATGATCACATGAAAGTGTCAACCAATTTTCGCATCATAATTGAACCGGGATGGTCTAACCGGTCATGCCAAATAAAATTATCAGTAAACATATTGTTTACAATAGCACGAGCTTCAACTTGTACTAATTCTTATGTAGTATAATATGGATGACAATGCATGTAATTTTGCCAAGATTTCCTTATACTCGTAATATTGAGATAGTCAGCATCCCTTGACTAATATTCTCAATATATTTCTGTAAATATCTTTAAAATTCAATAAGTCTCTTTGCGACTTTGACGAGCATAATACACTGTAAATATGAGATAAAGTCTCATTTGGCAATAACATATTTGCTCAACGGGCATAATGCACTGTAAATATGAGATAAAGTCTCATTTAGCAATAGCATATTTGCTCTGTCGGAGCTTTCTGTGATATTAGTACTTCTGGATATAGTACTCATATTATTCCCTTGCATTTAAAATGGGAAAATGTACATAATTATGCACCTTTTAATATGTGCTTTATTTCATTCACTTCGGGGAATGAAAAATATGTGCTTTGTACCATTCACTTCGGGGAATGGAAAATATTAAATATAGCACATTATATCAACTCGTTTATTTATCAAAGATAAGCTCTCAAAATCTCTTCTGAAGCATTGATATTTCAGTACTTTGAGATATAGTACTCACATTTTCCCTTGTATTTAAATGGGAAAATATTTCTTATGCTTAAATATAGTATGAGTACTTGCACTGTCTGCTTGGCATAAATAGCCACAATTCATCGTAGATTTCATTCCGGAAGTGATAATATTCTTCAAAGGATAAATTAACATAGAACGTAAATAAATAATATATAAAATAAATTAACGATAAATTAACATAAAGCATAAATAAATAATATGTAAAATAAATTAACATAAATATATAATAAATAAAACAAAATAAATAAAGATCAATTATTTCTTTTAGATGTAATAAGGGAAATAAAATAAATGGCGAATTATTCTCTTAAAGGACTATGAGAAAAATTATCAATATCCAATTGAGTTGGATCAATAACGCCATTATTTTCGCCACAAAGAAAATCTGATTATATTTTCTTCAATTTATCATTCATGATTATGAATAAATTCCATAATACTTTGGCGTTTGACAAGTACGAGATCAATGGTTTATACCATCACATTGATAACATAAAGATTTTAATATGATCTCTATCATTCTTGTCATCTTTATAATTCCACTTCTTGTGGATATAAGTATTCTCAAAAGAATCAACTTATCCATGTTTATTTTATGACTTCAATCGCAACCACAATTACTAATGTGGCTTTTATTCATTCCGCTATATAATGTCACATTCGCTTCAGGGAATGGAGCGGAGCCTGTTGGGCGATATTCATAATTTTTCATGAGCAACTCCTTATTTTGCTCAGCCACAAGAAGGCAAGAAATTAACTCAGAATATTTCTTAAAGCCTTTTTCACGATATTGTGTCTGAAGGACAACATTGTTGGCATGAAAAGTGGAGTATGTTTTTTTTTCTAACATATCCTCATCAATGATACTCTGGCACATAATTGAGTTTTATTCACTAACCATATAGTGAATTATCACGTTTGCATTCACTTCAAGGAATGAAACAAATTCAATAATCGCATGGAATAAACATCATGCTTGCATTCACTTCAGGGAATGACATAAATCAAATAATCGCATGGAATAATCATCATGCTTGCATTCACTTCATGGAATGTCATAAATCCAATAATCGCATGGAATAATCATCATGCTTGCATTCACTTTAAGGAATGTCATAAATCCAATAATTGCATGGAATAATCATCATGCATGCATTCACTTCAGGGAATGCCTCCCATAAAAATTCTTTGATCAAGACAATTTTCGTAACTTGAACTTGGGAGAAGTCTATAGTCGAGCTTTTCGACATAAAAAAAAATATTGCTTCCAAGCAAATATAAACTTTATAATATTCATACTATAGTAATTGATCAGCCAATACATATTCAATATATTCAAAGAATAAAAATTTAATCCTCATACGCGGCGTTGTTAAACCAGTCCACAAGGTCCTTTAAAAAGAACCTCATTTGAGACCAGTAGCCTCGCAGAACGGGATGTCCAGCCAATATACTCGGATTAAATTATTAAAACAAAATATTAATGACATGAAATAAACACATAATATCATTAGACAAAAATAGAAATATTTACATGAAAAAGAGAAAAATCATAATCATCATCGTATATAAACTATTTTATAAATTAAATATAAAAGATTGAAAAAGAACATACCGGGTAAATCTTTGAAAAGACTTGAAATAAAAATCTTCTGAGCAAACTCGTGCTGATAACGTGTTGTGAATAAAGCAAAGAACAAGAATAAAATAGAAGAATAAATATGAGAGACAAAAGGGAGAGAGATTTTATTATATTCTCAAAGTAAGGGTTGTGTACAATGCTATGCCAAAAGTCTATATTTATAGGCATAAGATGGAAACCCTAATTTCAATGGGTATTAAACCCTAATACTAAAGCCCATTAAAGTTTAACTTAATATATGGATATCCACTATGAATAAATATATTCATAACAAATTTTGATATTTTTACAATAAAACATTCAAATTAAAAAAATAATTAAATTAAAATATATTTTCGAATAATCAGATATTCAAATATTCAATTTGATTATCCGATATCCAAAAACGGATATTCGAAAAAAAATAAAACATATATAAATCACTATATTACCTATTCAAAAAATAGGACATTTGAAAAAATCGGATTAGATCCGATACTCTCATGGTCTAACAAAACCACCTCACTAACCTTTCCAGCTTCCTAATCTGCCGTTGAAGCTCGTCTCGGAGTCTGTAATGAAAGATGAATGTGACGGAATAAAAGTGAGAATAAAATAAAGCTATTTTGTCAAGATAAAATATAAATTTTTAAAAATTAACGTTAATACAAAAAAACGAAAACCAAAATTAACCAAATCGAAAACCGATAATTACTAAAATAGTTTATCGAATTAAACCGAAATCGAACCTATTACACCCTCAATTCTTTAACAGCTGACATCACGTGAAATCCCTAATAGAATTGTCTGGTTAAGCTAGTAGAGGTGTTGTGACAACATCAACCCAGATATTATCGTAGCGAGTCAGCTTTATATTGCAAAAACATATTATTTTGGTTAATCGATAAATTTGAGTTATTCAAATCTTAATCTTAAATTATAATTATTTAATCGGTTAATGGTTTATTCGGTTAATCGAAAAAATCGATTTAGTTCAATTTGGATAACAAATTTTTTATTTAGTTTATTAAAAATATATAATTTAATAATATATTAGAAAAAAATATACAGTTTTAAAAAATAACATTATTATTATTATTTTTAATTCCAACAAATTAAATATTTAAATTTTATAAAATAAAATTATATTTTTATTTTTAGGAATAAAAAATATATAAACTGATTTTTTAATATAAAATATTAAAATAACATATAATATTATAATATATATTATATAATCAGTCGGTTCGGTTATCCAATTTTTCTTAAAATTATAAACCATAATTGAATCGATTTTTATATAAAAAAAACTTGAATTAAAATCAATTTTTCGATTCAATTAATCAATTTTTTATTTAATTTTTTCGGGTTTTAAAATCAGTTTCCATTTTTTTTCACACCCCTACTATGTCTCGACATTCTCACCAGACAAGCACAACTGCACAAGAATCACGTCGGAATGTGGGGACATAATAAAACATCACCAAATCAAATAAAAATATTAATTTCACCTTATTGATATTATAAAATATACGAAAATAGTTAGTAAATGCATGAAAAGGCTTAAAATCAAGCTAACGTTAAGGTGAAAATGTACTAAAGATATATTTTTTTGAATTATCAGTTTTTTAGTTTGAATTAAATCACTCAATTCTAGATAATATATATTATATACGAAAAATATGAATATATATTTATGTATGATTGTATAAAATTATTTAAAATTAGAATTAATGAATATTATTTTATTATAAATATTTATAATTAAATTTAAAAAAAACTCAAATTAATCGACTCGTTGTGTGATCCTATGTATGCTAAAGTAGGTGCTCCATGTTGTTTTGTGATCCTAAACCCACCTCGGAAGATCCACCGCATCTTCATATCCTAGGAGAAGTATGCTGAAACCGTAGACATCAGATTTTTGGGTGAATTTTCATTCAAATATTGAGTTTGTAATTATTAAACAAAATAAATATATATATATATATTACAAAATTTCGGTAAAAATAGAAAACATTATGGCCATATAAATATATTCTTTTTGTTTTTCTCTTTTTAACCATTTGCAAAAATCAAAAATATATATATATTACTTATTGTGCTTTTATTAATTATTGACTTTGTTATATTAGTACTATTGTTATTATATATTTAAGTAAAAAAATCATAAAAAATATTATACTATTATCTTCTATTTTAAATTCGGTTTCTTTTTAGTTCTTTATTATTATATATTTATTGTTATAAATATATTTATTCACGGTAGATATCCATATATTAAGTTAAAGTTTAATGAGCTTTATTATTAGGGTTTAATACCCATTGGAATTAGGGTTTCCATCCTATGCTTATAAATATAGACTTTTGGACAAAGTATTGTATACAACCCTACTTTGAGAATATAATAAAATCTCTCTCCCTTTTGTCTCTCATCTTTATTCTCTTATTTTACTCTTGTTCTTTACTTTATTCACAACACGTTATCAGCACGAGACTCTAACTAACGGAGGTATTTGTCGTTCAAATCTTAAAGGAGTTATTGAAAAGAATTTGTTACTGGCATAAATCAAAGCTAAGTTCTTCTCCCTCAATTATATTTTAATTATCGATTATTTTTCTCTCTTGATCTTTGATTTAATTTTTAATTTATTAAAAATCTTTGGTTGTTTGGTGTTTGTGTAGCGATAAAGTGACTCAATTCACGTGGTGCTTGTCGACAATTCCCGAAAAAGATTTTAACAAGATATTGATAACTAAATCTATCCTATATTCAAATTAGTGGAAAGTTCGGTATGTTTTATTTATTTAATTCGATATTTTTTTATCTTTATTTATAATCAATATTTGTTTATTTTATTATTACGATGAAAGTTTATGTTTTTAATCATGTTCAAAGTATTACATGATATTGGAACAAATATTAAACCTTTAATTAATTAATATATTCTTTGTTATATTGGTTTAATCCGAGTATATTGGCTGGACATCCCGTTCTGTGAGGCTACTAGTCTCAAAGGAGGTTCTTTTTAAAGGATCTTGTGGACTGGTTTAACAACGCCGCGTATAAGGATTAAATTTTTTTTCATTGTATGTATTGTATATATATTATTTGATCAATTACTTTTTAATAGTATGAATGTTATAAAGTTTATATTTACTTGAAAGCAAAATTATTTTTATGTCAAAAAATCGACTATAGACTTCTCCCAAGTTCAAGTTACGAAAATTGTCTTGATCCAAGAATTTTTATGGGAGGCATTCCCTGAAGCGAATGCATGCATGATGATTATTCCATGCAATTATTGGATTTATGTCATTCCTTGAAGTGAATGCAAGCATGATGTTTATTCCATGCGATTATTGGATTTATGTCATTCCCTAAAGTGAATGCAAGCATGATGTTTATTCCATGCAATTATTGAATTTGTTTCATTCCTTGAAGTGAATGCAAACGTGATAATTCACTATATGGTTAAGTGAATAAAACTCAATTATGTGTCAGAGTATCATTGATGAGGTATGTTAGAAAAACATACTCTACTTTTCACATATTAATGTTGTCTTATAGACACAATATCATACAAGGGTTTTAAATACTTATCAGTCTCCGCTCTATTCCCTGAAGTGAATGTGATATTTTATAGCGGAAAGAATAAATGCCACATTAGTAATTGTGGTCATGATTGAAATCATAAAATAGACATGGATAAGATGATTATTTTGAGAATGCTTATATCCACAAGAAGTGGAATTATAAAGATGACAAGAATGATAAAGATCATATCAAAATCTTTATGTTATCAATACGATGGTACAAACCATTAATCTCGTACTTGTCAAACGCCGAAGTATTATGGATTTTATTCATAACCATGAATGATAAATTAAAGAAAATATAAATAGATTTTCTTTGTGGCGAAAATAATGGCGTTATTGGTCCAACTCAATTGGATATTGTTAATTTTCTCATAATCCTTCAAGAGAATAATCCGCCATTTATTTTATTTCCTTTTGATCTTTATTTATTTTGTTTTATTTATTATATATTTATGTTAATTTATTTTACATATTATTTATTTACATTCTATGTTAATTTATCCTTTGAAGAATATTATCACTTCCGGAATAAAATCTACAATGAATTGTGGTTATTTATGCCAAGTAGATAGTGCAAGTACTCATACTATACTTAAGCATAAGAAATATTTTCCCATTTAAATACAAGGGAAAATGTGAGTACTATATCTCAAAGTACTGAAATATCAATGCTTCGGAAGAGCTTTTGAGAGCTTATCTTTGATAAATAAACGAGTTGATATAATGTGCTATATTTAATATTTTCCATTCCCCGAAGTGAATGGTACAAAGCACATATTTTTCATTCCCCGAAGTGAATGAAATAAAGCACATATTAAAAGGTGCATAATTATGCATATTTCCCATTTTAAATGCAAGGAAATAATATGAGTACTATATCCGAAAGTACTAATATCACAGAAAGCTCGGACTGAGCAAATATGTTATTGCCAAATGAGACTTTATCTCATATTTACAGTGCATTATGCTCGTTGAGCAAATATGTTATTGCCAAATGAGACTTTATCTCATATTTATAGTGTATTATGCTCGTCAAAGTCACAAAAAAGACTTATTGAATTTTAAAGATATTTGCAGAAATATATTGAGAATATTAGTCAAGGGGGTGCTGACTATCTCAATATTACGAGTATAACTCAAGGCAATAATAAAATCTTGGCGAAATTACATGCACTGTCATCCATATTATACCACATAAGAATTAGTACAAATTGAAGCTCATGCTATTGTAAACCAGATGTTTACTGGTAATTTTATTTGGCATGACCGGTTAGACCATCCCGGTTAAATTATGATGCGAAAATTAGATGACACTTTCATGGGGTCATTTATTGAAGAACTAAGATTTTCTTCATGGTAATTTTTCATGTGATACTTGCTATGAAAGCAATTTGATTATTCAATCATCAACAATTAAGATAAAGTATAAATCTATTACTTTTTGGAATGGATACAAGGTGATATATATGGGCTCATACACCTTTTCTAAAAATCCATCTAGATATTTTATGATTTTTATCGATGCATCGACTAGATGGTTATATGTATCCTTTTCATTAACCTGTAACTTGGTGTTTGCGAGGTTACTTGCTCAGTTGATAAAATTAAGAGCACATTTTCCAGATTATTTTCTAAAAACAATCAGTCTTGATAATGTTGATGACATGTAATTTTACATGTAGTATCACAAATTCGCATCAAGCCAACAAATGATCATAAGTTCTTCCCATTACAAATGGTTTTTGGTCAGGAACCAAATATTTCTCATCTTAGATTTTTTTTGTGTGCGATATATGTTCTAATTGCTCCACCACAACGCACAAAGATGAGTTTTGTTGGGAATATATATAAGAGCTTCTGGTAGGGAATTTATTTACAACCAGATTTACTGACTATTATTTGGATGAGTCAGTTTACCCAACATTAGGGGGAGAAAATAAAATAGCTGGAAAAGGAAATAAGTTGGAATGAATTATCAATTTTTTTGTTTGATCCACAAATTCAACAATGTGAACTATAAGATCAAAGGATAATTCATTTAGCAAATCAATTGCCAGATAATTTTGCTGACCCTAAAAGAGTGACTAAGTCACGTATACCAGCTATGAATGCTCCGATTAAATTTGATGTCATGGAAGGACAAACTCTAGTTGCTAATGAGTCTAACTTACGCTTAAAGCGTAGTAGACAAGTAAGTTCCAAAGATAAAAGATCCTCGAAAAAGAAAAGGAGCTATATTTTATGATGGTCTGATCAAGGAATCAATGATTATAAAAATCTCTAAAAGAGATTAAATGGTCTCCAACAGAGACATTGACATGACTCAGTTACCTGATAATAAAGAGATCTCAATAGATTATGTCATGTCTGGTAATAAGTGGAACTGAAATTAAATCGACATCGTTAATATATTTGCATGCAATATAGCACTAGATATTTTATTTGATGATGTGGATCATGAATCATTGTCAATTGGGCAATGTAAACAAAGAAATGATTGGCCAACATGAAAGAGGCAATTGAGGCGAAACTAAAATCTCTTTTGAAAAGAGAAGTATTTGGGCCTATAGCCCGTACATTGAAATGTGTAAAGCTCGTGGATATAAACGAGCCTTTGTGAGAAAGAGAAACAAAAGGGGAAATCATGAGAGATAAGCTCATTTGGTTGCACAAGGATTCTCACAAAGACATGAAATTGATTATGAGGAAAATATATTCCTCGGTGGTGGATGCAACTACTTTTAGATTTTGGTCAGTCTGGAAATAAATAAAATTACTCGGTTTCTGCCTAATAGATGTTACATCATATTTGAATGGGCCTCTTGACAATAATATTTACATGAAACTTTCGGAAAGATTTAGATTGCCATAAGAAGTTTATTCAAGTTCTCAAGAACATTATTCAATCATATTGAATATATCTTTTTATGGCTTGAAACAATTTAGGCGTATTTGGTATGATCGCCTCATTGAATACTTATTAGCATAATTCTATATGAATTATTTCCCCGAGCATTTTTATTAAGAGGTTTAGCTTTGAATTTTTATTGATTATGTATGTCGATGATTTGAATATCGTTGAGACTCGTGAAGATACCTCTTCAAATCCTTGTGCATCTATCGACATACAAAAAATATTGAAAGAGACTTTACATGCATAACGCATATCTATTGATCACCCTTATGATTGTTGCTAAGTCTCTGACTGTAAACAAAGATTTTTTCGCCTCACGAAAAGGGTAATGATATTCTTGGTCTAAAGCACAATATACACATTATTTGATCTGGAAGCATCGTATCTTAGCTGGTCCAAAAATATTATTTAAGTGCTACGAGATTATTACCTTTAAATAATTGTTATGCATGAGGCAAAACCAAAATATGTGTTTGGCTAAACATATCCTGAAGATATGTGAATGTTTTTCACAAGATAAGATGCAAGCTATCTTGTATACAGATAATACAGAATTTATATCTCAAGGTGGATATATCAAATACGATAAAACGAAACATATTTCTTCAAGTTTCGTCCCTCATGATTTTCAGATGAATAGTATTCAATGAATCATTTCAAGCAATGACTTGAAGATTTATCCACTAGTGCATGATCTACTTCAACATTTGAAGATTGTATTCAATATTGAATTATGAAGATTCAAAGATCTTATGTGATATTTTCATGAGGGGGAGTAAATACGCATTGCACTCTTTTTCCCTTAACCGAGGTTTTGTCCCAATGAGTTTTCCTGGTAAGGTTTTTAATGAGGCAACATGTTATGCGTATCAAATATGTATGTACTCTTTTTCCTTCACTAAGAATTTTTTCCCACAGGGTTTTTATCTTAGTAAGGTTTTAACGAGGCACATTATCTTCATGGATATCCAAGGGGGAGTGTTATAAATATATTTATTCATGATGGATATCCATATATTAAGTTAAAGTTTAATGGGCTTTATTATTAGGGTTTAATACCCATTGGAATTAGGGTTTCCATCCTATGCCTATAAATATAGACTTTTGGACAAAGCATTGTACACAACCCTACTTTGAAAATATAATAAAATCTCTCTCCCTTTTGTCTCTCAGCTTTATTCTCTTATTTTATTCTTGTTCTTTACTTTATTCACAATATTTATTTATTTTATTATTTATTATTATTATTATTAAATATTGTTATTATTTAATATTATTATTATAGATAAAAGATCTTATAAATAAAAACCCAAGCAATTTTATTTAAAGTCCATATACAAAACCAAATAGACAATAAATAACAACCCATTTATTAAAATTCATTTAACCCATAAACAAAATAATTACCAAGCCCACTTATTTAATTATATAGCCCGATCAACAAGCTCAAACCGGATAATTAAGAAACTCTAATGCCCTTCTTTCATCTCATGTGCAGCCAACATCTGACTGTTGGATCTAATCTGAATCCAACGGTGCAGATACAAGGAAGAGAGACGGTTGGAATCTCACATGTGCCTACGCGCGACCGATCGTTGCCCCTACGCGCGCGTGCATGCCACGCGCCGTCCGTTCGAATGCTCATCAACCCGTTCGTCTTCCCGTCGCTGACCGTTCGTATGATGGTCCCCTCCTCGCTCCGGCCACCAGTACGTGCACAAACGAACAAAGAAGTGTCAGAATCGTACCCATTTTCAGAGCCGAAATACAATAATTTTCAGAACAAATATGCAGGATATTTCAGAGACCAAACGCGACAACATTTTCCAGAGCATAAACGCAGAGATTTCAGACGAGTAAAAACATGAATTCGCAGAAACCAATAGGCGATTTTCTAGGCCTTATTTCATATATGAAATTCATGTAATTTTCGGTTATAAAACCGAACCAAAATCACATGTAAAAAGGATCCTTTTCCTCTTTTTCGAATCAATAGAGTAATATTTCAGAGGTATATCCTCTCGTTATTTCTTTTCGCATACCACACACAAGAAATAGGGATTTGGGTTTCAGTCTTTTACCTTTAAGGTTAACACCATTTCGTTCTCCGATTCTTCTCTCTCGCCGGCAATAAACATAGAGGCCTCGTGCCTTCGGTGGTGAGCCAACGGTGAAGGAAGAACGATTTGGATTTGGAATCGAACAAGCAAACGAGAGTTTTTCCTCTCGGTTTTTTAGTTTTTAATCGTGTTTTGTTTTAAAAAAGAAAAAGGGTTCGTTTAGTTTTCCAAGAGTTTAAAAAAAAGAAGCGTTTTTAGAGAGTTTTTAAACTTGCGATGGTCTGCGTGGTGGTTTCTGAAAACAGGACGGTAGTTTCTGGGTTTGTGCTTGAATTTTAAGGTTTGGAAGGATGAACACTCATAGTGTTCATCCAAATCCCCAGAAAAACAGAGAAAACAATGGGGCTTGATTTATTTCGGTTTGAACAAATAAAAAAGGGGTGTTTTTTTTTTATTATTTTTGATTAAGTTATATACTCATCCCCTTTCTTGCAAATGGTTTTATTGTTTAATAAATGTCTCCTTGTTCTTAAAATCTGGTCTAAGGTCCCTCAAAATTACTAAAATCTTTTAATTTGGTCTTGATTTAGACCCTAATCGTCGATTTAAAAATGGTTATATTCTCCTGAGGTCACTCTGTGTTTACAGACGAACTTTTAAACCCTTCCGCTTTTTTAAATCCTTTCCTCAATCCCTGTATGTTTTCAAATAGTTACAATCCGGTCACAGTTTTCCATTTTTTTTACTTTGATTTTGGCCTGAAGCTTTGTTTTATTTCAATCAAATCCTTTCCAATACCTTTTTATTTTGTTTAATCCTTTATTTATTTATTATAAGCTTTATTATTTACATGTAGTACATATTTATTTTATCATGTTTTTCATATATTTTATTTATATATTTATTTGCTTATTTATGTATTTTAATTCATTGTACATTTAGTTACCTTGTGACATGTATTTTTATTTACGCATTTTAATTACTTATATGTTTTTCTCATGCCATTTCATTTTATTTGATTTTCACATATTCATGTTCGTATAAATATTTTTTTATTTATGCATTTTATTTTAATGTATTTATTTAGTTTTTTTATTGTTGCTTCATCACATCTTGTTAATTAATGAATTTAATAAAGACGTCTTTATTCGGTCGTAATGGGCCCGACACAAAATGTAGTGGTGGCGGTGTAGGCGTTTACCTTCGGATAAAGACACGGTAAAATTAAAATAAATTTGTATCTTTAAACAAACTGTAATTTAAATGCCACTTTAAACCGAAAAATCCAAAATTAATTAAGCGGTAATTTGATAAAGGTGCCAATTTTGGGCGGTTTTAAACGCTAATCCTGTTTTTAATCGTAATCGACTCTCGGACCCTACTTTATTCGAATCTCTTGTTTTTACGGTGTTTGGTCTACCAAAGTGACCGGTGACGACTCTAACCTTTTTTTAAAATCCTTTTCCCTTTTTAAATTTTAAATCTCTAACTTTCAAAAATAACATGTCGCGTGTCAAAATAGCGCAATTAGTGCAAGTGTACACATCGCAAGTAATAAAGTGATAAGTATTATCGTGTATCGTCTCCACAGGGATTGATATACTTAATATGCCTTCTTCGTCTTCTTGTTCTGTAAAAAGGAATAAAATAAAAACACAGGTAATTATGGTTTTGATGAAACTAAATAAATTGAAAAAAATAAAACTAAGTAAAATGATGAGGTCTGATTAATAGAGAGAGAGGTCAGGACCCAGTTGCGTTGTATTGTGGATTTGATTGACTTGTCTCTGTCCAATGTAATTATATATCACTGCCTCGGCAGTACTGCAGATTACTGCCTTGGCAACGACAATACTTGTCCGCCGCGGCAATCCCTTGCTCGTAGGTGGACTTTACCAAAGTTCGACAAAGTGTCCTTGGATGACTCCGCTTATCCCTAAGTCGAAGTACTGTTGATGACTAGTCCTTGATGATACCTCCCGGCATGAATCAATTATACTCACCAACCAATCTCACATTTCTTTTAGCCGCTGAAACTCGTAACCTATTCCTAGGCCGAGTTAGTATTTCGTGATTGAAACACCGTACTTATCCCTTTCGTAAATCTAACTCTCCCGAGTCTAGATAAATGGATTACTCACAAACTTCTCTCCCGAGCTTGAATGCAAGAATAAAGAATGGCAAAGGATAAGCAAACCTTGATAGTTTTATTGCATTGAAACAAAGAACAAAGTACAATCTCCTCTCACAAATACCTAACAACCTTCACCTAAACCCTAAGAAAGCTTAGAACATAATTTAAGAGAAAGAAAACATTGAGTCTTAGGGTAAACTCTCTATGAATCGGCTCTACTTACTACATTGGACGGCTAGGTCTTATATAGGCTTGGCCTAGGGCAAACCTTTCGTAAGTAGAATACAACTTGGAGTAGGGAACAAATCATGTACATAAATAAAATATTTCCAAGTTTATTTCAACTAAGAGGCTTTCCCGCGTGGCCTTGTCTTGGGCTTTTCCTCGTGCTAACCAGCTCCGATACATGTGCTTCATGTCCAGAAACGTCCCTTGGATTTTTCTCTTCCGATCGCCTACAATATTGTTTCCTGGCTTTCTGCTGCTGCCTCGACATCAGGTCCTGCCACGGCTATGTTGCTGCCGCGGCACTAGTTTCTCCTGCACAGATGTAAAAATGTAGTAAAACTTGCCTTTTCTGTAAATATCATCTTTATAAGCATAACTTCTAAATATATCACATTAAGTATATACTTTGGTCCGAGTGGGTGTAAGTTTAGTGATTAATGCCCATAAAAGGTGTAAAAAGTGATAGTGAGTTGAGCACTTATCACACCCCCAAACTCGAACTATTGCTTGTCCTCAAGCAATGCAAACCATCAATTTGCCAAACTCTATTCTCTCTTGGTCTTATGTTTCCATCTATTCTCCCCACCATAACTATGCCTATTCTTTAGACTTAACCTTTCGGCTACCTAAGGGTTTACCTAGAAACAAACTATAAGAATTGGTGAGTGTGTGCGTTTTTGTGGACAAGTTTGATTAAAGGCTTTCTTAGATAAACTCTAAGTTCAAGACAAGTAGATTTTGGTTAAGTGTTCTCTTCTTTTCTAAACAACCAATCCTTGAGCCAATTTCGGGCAACTCAAGGATTGTGTTTTTCTCTTTACTAATTCCTTCTTTCTTTTGATATCCCTTGTAGCATACTAGAGCCAATTTTGGGCACCTTTAGCATGAAGAAGAGTAATTACTAGAGCCGGTGATAGGCACCTCTAGTTACTTTCCCAAAAATCTAAGTCTTTATCACCTAAGTTCATTAAAAGAATTCTTATAATCCAACAAGTCCCAAAAGTGTTTGAAAATTCATCTTATAGTAAGCTTCTAAGTTTTCATCCTTGAGTATCCTAAGGTTAAACCTTCTTAACAGGACCTAATCATGGTAAAGAGAAATATTTCTATAGCCTTAAAGAATAAACTAAGGCAATATTGATGATAAGTAGTGCAAAAGTATGGGCAATTTATTCAAGTAAGGCGGGGAGCATGAAAAAATTTAAAAAAAATCACTTAAATACTCCTTTTTCTTGGCAGGGCCTCGGCAGTAGATTGCTGCCTCGACAGTGGCTCTACACCCCCAAACTCGGAACAAGCATTGTCCTCAATGCTTTATATTAGAAGAAAATGGTGAGCAACAAAAATATGAAATAAATAAGCAGCATATCAAGAAACAAACAACAAATAAAATTGAATATATGAAAAATTTAAAGGGACTCCGAAGAGCTGCTTGTAACAATTTTTCTTCGGGGTCGTGTTGCTGATTGCTTTGTTCTTGGTGAGGGTGATGGCTGAGCTTTTGCTTGCCGGGGCAGTTGGACTCTTGTGAGTGGTGTCCGTTGCATTGGAGCATCCTCTTCGTTTCTGTGCTTATTGTCAAAAACAAAATATAATCAAGAAGTAAATATTGAATATCCTAAAATAAAAGCGAAATTAAAACTATTCCTAAAAATTTACAGTAAAATAAAATGGAAGGTCGAAGCATTAAGTCTCCATACGAGTGCGTGCAAAAGCATCTCCTAAGGTGATGGTCTCCATAGTCTTTATGTCATGTGGCCCAGAATAGTGCTTCAACGTTGGCCATTCACTTTGAATTCATGCCCATCCTTTAGTGATTTGATCGTTACTGCTCCATGTGGTAAAACTCGAACAACTTCGAAAGGACCTGACCATCTGGATTTGAGTTTTCTTGGAAACAGTTTAAGCCTAGAGTTGAAAAGGAGAACGTGTTGCCCCGGCAGGAACTGACTAGGCAGTAACTTACGGTCATGCCATCTTTTAGTTTTCTCTTTGTAGATCTTGGCATTCTCATAGGCTGCTGTTCGAAATTCTTCTATCTCATTGAGGTCTAGCAGTCTTTTCTGTTCGGTTTTTTCCCAATCCATGTTTAAATTCTTTATTGCCCAATAGGCTTTATGCTCGATTTCTACAGGTAAGTGGCAAGCTTTCCCGAATACAAGCTTATATGGAGATGTTCCCAATGGGGTTTTGAAGGTTGTCCTATAGGCCCATAGAGAATCATCTAGACGATAAGACCAATCCTTTCGAGATGGATTTACCACCTTTTCAAGGATCTATTTTAGTTCCTTGTTGGATATTTCAGCTTGCCCATTTGTCTGTGGGTGATAGGCCGTAGCGAGTCTGTGGGTGATGCCGAGTTTCTTTAGTGCCGCGGCAATGAGTCTGTTATCAAAGTGTTTACCTTCATCACTTATTATTGCTCTAGGGATTCCAAATCTTGTAAAAATATTTTTCTTGAGAAATTTTCGAACTGTCTTGGAATCATTGTGAGGTGTGACGATTGCTTTGACCCACTTTGATACGTAATCTACTGCTACTAAGATGTAGAGATTGCCTTGGGATGATGGGAATGGTCCCATGAAATCTATGCCCCAAACATCAAACAGTTCCACTTCCAATATGGGTTGTAATGGCATCTCATGCCGTCTCGAGATATTGCCCGTGCGTTGGCATCGGTCACAGTTCTTGTAATAGTCGTGGGCATCTTTGTAGAGTATGGGCCAATAGAGGCCTGATTGCATTACCTTTGTTGCTGTTCTGTTTCCTCCAAAATGCCCATCGCAAGGTGAATCATGACAGTGTTGGAGTACTGCTTTCTGTTCTTCTTCTGGTACACATCTTCTTATAACCTGATCTACACAATATTAAAACAAAAAAGGTTCGTCCCAGAAATAATGTTTTGTATTATGCTGAAACCTCTTCTTTTCGTTATAGTTAAGGTTATAAGGGATAATACCACTAGCTAAATAATTAACAAGATCGGCATACTAGGGGGTGAATGTTATTGCAGAAAGGACTTTTGTTAATGTTGCGGAGATGTATTCGGATAATGCCACGACAGCACAATTGTATGCTGCTGTAGTCTCTGTCTCGGCAGTATCTCTTGCAGTTGTCGCAATTTGCAATATTTGTTCATCTGGGAATGCATCTTGTATTTCTTCAAGTGAGTTGTTATTTTCTTTGTTCTCCAATCTGGAGAGGTGATCGGCCACCTGATTTTCTTTACATCTTCTATATTTCATTTCAACATCAAATTCTTGTAGAAGAAGGATCCATCTAATTAGTCTAGGCTTGGCATCCTTCTTTGAGAATAGGTACTTAATTGCTGAATGGTCAGTGTGGACAGTAACCTTTGTTCCTATAAGATATGATCGGAATTTGTCAAAAGCAAATACTACTGCTAGTAATTCTTTTTCTATTGTGGTGTAATTGATTTGGGCATCATTAAGCGTTTTACTAACATAGTAGATCACATGGAACAGGTTATTCTTTCTCTGCCCAAGTGCTGCCCCGACAACATGATCACTAGCGTCACACATCAGTTCAAATGGCAAGGACCAATCTGGTGGGATCACTATCGGTGCAGTGATTAGCTTCTCCTTGAGAGCTTCGAATGCTTCAATGCATTCCTCATTGAATTCGAATTTCCTATCTTGTTCAAGCAAGTTGCAAAGAGGTTTAGAAATTTTGGAAAAATTAGAAATAAACCTTCTATAAAAACCTGCATGTCCCAAGAAGCTTCGAACTCCTTTCACAGAAATTGGTGAAGGTAAATTCTTGATCACATCAATCTTAGCTTTATCAACTTCAATTCCTTGTGATGATATTTTATGGCCCAATACTATGCCTTCATTTACCATAAAGTGGCATTTTCCCAGTTTAGGATTAGATTGGATTCCTCACATCTTTGCAACACTTTTTCTAGATTCGCGAGGCAGTGATCAAAGCTATCTCCAAATACTGAAAAATCATCCATGAATATCTCTAGGAAGTCCTCTATCATGTCAGAAAAAATCGCCATCATGCATCTCTGAAAGGTTGATTGGGCGTTGCACAGGCCGAACGACATCCTTCTAAATGTATATGTTCCATATGGAAAGGTGAAGGTGGTTTTTGCCTGGTCTTTTGGATTAATGGCAATTTGATTGTATCCTGAATAACCATCAAGAAAACAGTAATAAGGTTTACCAGCAAGTCTATCAAGCATTTCATCAACAAATGGTAAAGGGAAGTGATCCTTCTTTGTTACCTTATTCAACTTGCGATAATCCATACAAACCCTCCAACCGGTCACAGTCTTGGTTGAGATTAGTTCGTTGTTCTCGTTGGTTATGACAATAATACCACCTTTCTTAGGTACACATTATACCGGGCTTACCCATACACTGTCAGAGATAGGATAAATAATTCCTGCATCAAGCAACTTGATTATTTCTTTACGTACTACCTCCTTCATAGCGTGGTTAAGTCTCCTTTGAGCTTCAACAGTGGGTTTATGGTCTTCCTCTAAAAGGATTTTATGCATACATACTATTGGGCTTATTCCCTTCAAATCATCAATTGACCACCCAATTGCCTTTTTGTGTTGTAGCAACATATCTTTTAGGGTTTGTTCCTGTTCTGGTAGCAACTTAGAAGAAATAATTACAGGCATCGTGTGGTTGTCTCCCAAATAAGCATATTTTAGTTTTTCCGGTAAGGGTTTTAATTCCGTGACTAGTGATTCTTTACTTATAGATTTTTCATTCTTACCTGGATAATCTAAAGGTTCGAAGTACTTACCTGGAAGGTGTGCTGTCCAGTTAGCTTCCTCATTCTCTGTTGTTTCAACACTATCTAAAGTTCTGCTGTAGAAGTCATCAGTATCACTGCCAAGGCATCCCTGTGATGTGTCGTTAAGATCACTACCGAGGCATTGGTTGCTGAGACAAGGTATTATACGATCTTATCTGTATTATACAGCATCTGACATTCTTCTTCCGGCTCATCATGCCTTTTCATAATTTGAAACACATTTAGTTTGACTTGTTGATCATTAATTCTCATTGTCAACTCTCTTTTTCCACATCAATTAGTGTTCGTCCAGTCGCAAGGAAAGGTCTCCCCAAGATGATCGGTGCATTATCATCTGCTTCACAATCAAGGATAAGAAAATCAGCGGGAAAAATAAATCTATCAACTCTTACCAGTATGTCCTCAATTTTTTCTTCAGGGTGCACAAATGATCTATCCGCTAGTTGAAGTACCACAGTTGTGGGTTTTGCTCTTCTTATTCCAAGCTTTTGGAAGACTGATTTCGGCATTAAGTTTATGCTTACTCCCAAGTCACATAGGGCCTTTCCTTCATAATGGTTACCTATCGCACAAGGTATGGTAAAGCACCCAGGATCCTTTAATTTTGGAGGCATGCGATTGTGCAGCATTGCCATGCATCCCTCAGTTGCTGCCACTGTTTCAAACTCACCAAGCCTTTTTCTTTTAGATATCATGTCTTTCAAGAACTTAGCGTAATTAGGCATCTGTTCAATTGCCTCAACTAATGGCAAGTTGATGTGGACTTGTTTTAGGATCTCTAAAAAAATTTTAAACTGGAGATCCTGTTTTTGCTTTTTTAACCTTTGTGGGAAAGGTGGTGGTGGTCTCATATCCTCCATGGTTTCATGAGTTTTGAATTTAATACCTGGCACCACTGGATCTTTTACTGTCTCGGCAGCTGGTTGAGTTGCTGCCGGTTTGTCTGCCTCGGCAGAGTTTTCTGATGGGATTTCTAAGGCTTGACTTTCTGGTTCAGCATCCTGGTCTTCCCTATCTGATTCGTCTTGTATTGTCTGTGGGACTTTGTTTGCTGAACTGCTTAGTTTTTCTTTTAAATGTAGGTCACTTCTGGTTGTGATCACTTTACATTGCTCATGGCCCATTCCCTTAGCAACTTCAGTATTGCTAGGTAATCTTCCTTTTGGTCTAGTGTTTTGTCTTTGAGCGAACTGACCAACTTGAGTTTCTAGAGTTTTTAATAGCAGCTTCTTGATTTTGCAACCTCATCTCAGTCCTGTTCATGAAAGCATCCGTCCTTTTGATGAAATTACTGTTCTCTACCATGTATGATTCTGTTTTCATCATAAAGGCTTTAAGAGTGTTTTCCAATGAACTTTCGGACTGCTGCTGCGGCATCTGCTGCTGCGGCATCTACTGCTGTGACATCTGCTGCTGCGGCATCTGCTGTATATTCTGCTGCAGCATCGGCTGCTGATAAGTTGAGGTCTGATTAATGGGATTCAAGGCATTATTAGGATTGCTCCATGAAAAATTTGGGTTCCTTTTCCATGCCGGATTATATGTATTAGACATCATATTATTATTCCGGTTGTAGTTTCCCACATAAAAACCAGTTTCCTCATCTTGTACGTACTCAGAAGAATTGATCGTTTTAACCTCATGAGTATTTTGTTATAATTGTATGTTCTGAACCATCTTGGTTAGAGATGCCAATTGTGCTGCCACTGAATTGGATGTTTCAAGTTCATTCACTGTGGCTTGGCGTCTCATTCCCCCTCGCCTAGATGTAGGGAACTGAAAATCATTCTTTGCGAGCTTGTTCAGAATATCTATAGCTTCCTCAGGAGCTTTGTCAAGGAGTGTCCCATTGGCTGAGGCATCTAACATCATCCTTGTGGGGGCATTAGTGACATTGTAGAACATTGCCACTTACGTCCATAAGGGAAATCCATGTAATGGGCATTTGTGCAATAAATTTCTATAACGCTCCCATGCCTCGTACATTGGTTCATCATCTTTCTGTTGAAAAGAAGTAATTTCATTACGGATACGATCATATAAGTTAGTAGGGTTAAAGCGTGTAATGAAATCTCGACAGAGTTCACTCCAAGATCCTATTGATCCTGCTGGAATGCTATTTAACCAGGTCTTGGCCCTATCCCTCAGTGAATAGGGAAACAATTTTAATCTCAAAACATCTTCATGGACTCATTGAATTTTAAATGAGTTACAAGCTTCCATGAAAGATTTGAGATGCTGTCTGGCATCTTCAGTTGCAGACCCACTGAATTGTCCAATAGTATTCAGCATATTGAACATGACAGGTTTGAGTTCAAAGTGGGTTGCTTCTATTTTTGGTGCAATGACTCCAGGGTTTAATCCATTCAGATCTTCCACCAGGAAATCTTTAACAGTTAGCTGCCGCAGTAGTAGAGGCTGCGGCAGTGGTTGCTGCGGCAAGGGTGGCTGCTGAAGTCCTCCGTGGCGAACAGGTATGTTTTGATCTACTTGATGTTCTGCCATTGTTTGATGGATTTGTCTCCTCAACCGATTCCGTGTACGTTCGATCTCTGGGTCTAACTCGTACAAAGGGTTGGTTGGGTTGGCCCTGGTCATACACCAAGAAAAAACAAATAAAAATAAAAATAAATAAATAAAAGAAACAAGAAAATAAAGAAAACAAAATTTAGTTTCCAATTCCCGGCAACGGTGCCAAAAACTTGTCGCGTGTCATTAGTGCAAGTGTACACATCGCAAGTAATAAAGTGATAAGTATTATCGTGTATCGTCTCCACAGGGATTGATATACTTAATATGCCTTCTTCATCTTCTTGTTCTGTAAAAAGGAATAAAATAAAAACACAGGTAATTGTGGTTTTGATGAAACTAAATAAATTGAAATAAAGAAAACTAAGTAAAGGATGAGGTCTGATTAATAGAGAGAAAGGTCAGGATCCAGTTGCGTTGTATTGTGGATTTGATTGACTTGTCTCTGTCCAATGAAATTGTATATCACTACCTCGGTAGTACTGCAGATTACTGCCTTGGCAGCAACAATACTTGTCCGCCGCGACAATCCCTTGCTCGTGGGTGCACTTTACCAAAGTTCGGCAAAATGTCCTTGGATGACTCCGCTTATCCCTAAGTCGAAGTACTGTTGATGACTAGTCCTTGATGATACCTCTCGGCGTGAATCAATTATACTCACCAACCAATCTCACACTTCTTTTAGCGGCTGAAACTCGTAACCTATCCCTAGGCCGAGTTAGTATTTCGCGATTGAAACACCGTACTTATCCCTTGCGTGAATCTAACTCTCCCGAGTCTAGATAAATGGATTACTCACGAACTTCTCTCCCAAGCTTGAATGCAAGAACAAAGAATGGCAAAGGATAAGCAAACCTTGATAGTTTTATTGCATTGAAACAAAGAACAAAGTACAATCTCCTCTCACAAATACTTAACAACCTTCACCTAAACCCTAACAAAGCTTAGAACATAATTTGAGAGAAAGAAAACATTGAGTCTTAGGGTAAACTCTCTATGAATCGGCTCTACTTACTACATTGGACGGCTAGGTCTTATATAGGCTTGGCCTAGGGCAAACCTTTCGTAAGTAGAATACAACTTGGAGTAGGGAACAAGTCATGTACATAAATAAAATATTTCCAAGTTTATTTCAACTAAGAGGCTTTCCCGCGTGGCCTTGTCTTGGGCTTTTCCTCGTGCTAACCAGCTCTGATCAATGTGCTTCATGTCCAGAAACGTCCCTTGGATTTTTCTCTTCTGATCGCCTACAGTATTGCTTCCTGGCTTTCTGTTGCTGCCTCGGTATCAGGTCCTGCCTCGACCATGTTGCTGTCGCGGCACTAGTTTCTCCTGCACAGATGTAAAAATGCAGTAAAACTTGCCTTTTCTGTAAATATCATCTTTATAAGCATAACTTCTAAATATATCACATTAAGTATATACTTTGGTCCGAGTGGGTGTAATTTTAGTGAATAATGCCCATAAAAGGTGTAAAAAGTGATAGTGAGTTGAGCACTTATCATAACCCTTATTTTCAATCCTCATCTTTAAATTTCCCAAATTTACTTTTTATTTCAAAACCCTAGATTTTTAATTTTTTCCAAATTCCATTTTCAAATCAATTTTCAAATTAAACTCTAAGTTTCACTCTTCCATTAGTGACCTTCTTTTTGCTATACCTACTTATTTTAAAAAAAATCGCTACACTACAATGAAATTTCAAGAAAAATAAGAACCATGAAAATTTATTATCATTCAATTTTGATTAATTTTTTTGTTAGTCTCTGTACTACATACAAATTGTTAGTCCATATAGGAGTCATAGGTCTAAATTAAAGAGGATTAAATTATTTAAAATTTATGTATTGTCGAATTAATTCTGAGTCTAGACACTTTAGTTTTAAGGTCAGATTTTTAATAATCGGGTCATTATAAGTTCGAATCATTTCTGATTACATTTTAAGGTCATTTTGGGTCAAAGCCTATTTTGATTTTTTTGTCTGAATAGCATCAAATTTAAGTTAATTTGGTTTTGGATTAGTTAAGTTTAGATGATTTATATAGTTAAGTCAAATTAAATTGAGAGCTCTTCGAATTTTGAAGGAAGTGTCAGAATCAGAATTTACAGTTTTAGTGACCGATAAGCTAATTAACATGAATGCAATGCATAATTCAACATAATTAAAGAAAGAAAAGATGATGAGATAAATGTACCGTGCTACAGTGAGGAAAGACTACTCGATGCATTGTTTTCATAAACCAACACGTTCTCATTCTTGGATAGCAATAAACACGTAGAGGCACAAGATTTGGACGTTGCCAATCAGACCTTCTAACCCCTTCGATTCGGTCTAGACGTAAACCAAGTTAAAAAAGTTATATTAAAATCGTTGAGACAAACGTGAAGGATTACTACATTTAAAGTCTATTTTTTTCTTTATCTTATCTAAATATAATATTATTCCTTAATGTGATCATACAATCAACATAAAAGAAAACGAGTTCACAACGCAACTTAAGATTTCTAGGACTATTTTATAATTTTACCATTCATTAGATAAAAGCACAACTACAAATTACCAACCATCATTATTCCATTTTCAAGACATTTAGTCAATTTTTATATTGTAAACGTCCATCAAAAGCATTCAACAAAGTAAAGTACAAATAAGGACCAAAGTATGACACATTCAAACTATAGCAGTTGAACTTATTCAAAAAATATTAGTATGTATCGATACAGTCTTCATCATATTGATACGAATTAATGACCATAACGACCAAAAATACTGATACACATTTTGTCATGATTCAAGTTTCGAGACTGTTAATTTGAGGTAGCGGACCTCGTGTTTGGGCCTTGAGTGTCTCGTGGGCTTAAGAGGATGTAGTTGGGATTGAGTATGGATGATGGCTTGAGGGTAGGATGGTAATTGGCTAAATGGGATGTTGGGAAGTTGAAAAGGGGGTTTATTTTCTGCATTATGCAGAGAATGATCTCACATTCTCTTTATTGTCTTCCTCATCCTTTCTCCACCCATTTTCTTCCCAAACATCAACACCAAAGGTAAGTTTTTGAAGCTTTGCTTCTGGAATTACGTTTTGCTGCTTGAGGGAAGTTTGTTTATCTCTTGAAGATATATGTAGCAAAATAAGCTTTGTGTTAAGTGGTGGAGGTGAGTTTTTTGGAGGGTTTTAAGGTGATGAGCATGTTTGATCTTGGGAGAGTGATAAGTGCTCAACACACTATCACTTTTTACACCTTTTGTTAGCATTAATCACTAAATTTACACCCACTTGGACCAATGCATGAACTCAATGTGATATATTTAGAAGTTAAGCTCATAAAGATAATATTTACAGAAAAGGCACGTTTTACTGCATTTTTATATCTGTGTAGGAGAACCAGTGCCGCGACAGCGACAAGGCCGAGGCAGGACCTGATGCCGAGGCAGCAGCAGAAAGACAGGAAGCAAGACTGTAGGCGATGGAAAGATAAAAATCTAAGGGACGTGTCTGGACTTAAAGCCCATGAATCGGAGCTGGTTAGCATGAGGAAAAGCCCAAGAAAAGACCACGCGGGAAAGCCCCCTTAGCCGAATCAAACTTGGAAATATTTTAATTATGTACATGACTTGTTCCCTACTCCAAGTTGTATTCCCTTAGCCGATTGTACTTTGTCTTTGTTTTCAATGCAATAAAATTATCAAGGTTTGCTTATCCTTTGTTATTCCTTGTTCTTGTATTCAAGCCCGGGAGGGAAGTTTGTGAGTAATCCATTTATCTAAGCTCGGGAGAGTTAGATTCACGAAAGGGGTAAGTACGGTGTTTCAATCGCGAAATACTAACTCGGCCTAGGGATAGGTTGAGAGTTTCAGCGGCTAAAAAAAGTGTGAGATTGGTTGGTGAGTATAATTGGTTCACGCCGGGAGGTATCATCAAGGACTAGTCATCAACAACACTCTGACTTAGGGATAAGCGGAGTCATTCAAGGACACTTTGCCGAACTTTGGTAAAGTCCAACCACAAGCAAGGGATTGCCGCGGCGGACAAGTATCGTCGCTGCCAAGGCAGTAATCTGCAGTGCTGCCGAGGCAGTGATATACGATTGCATTGAGCAGAGACAAGTCAATCAAATCCACAATACAACGCAACTGGATCCTGACCCATCTCTCTCTATTATTCAGTCTCTTTATTTTACTTAGTTATTTTAGTTTAGTTTCATCACACCCAAAACTACTTGTGTTTTTACTTTTCTATAGAACAAGAAAGTGAAGAAGGCATATTAAGTCTACCAGTCCCTGTGGAGACGATAATCCGATAGTTACTTATCACTTATTACTTTCGATGTGTCCACTTGCACTAAACACGCACTTTTGACACGCGACAAGTTTTTGGCGTCGTTGTCGGGGACTGGCAACTAAATTTTGTTTTCTTTATTTTCTTGTTTATTTTTATTTTTTTTACTCTTGTTTTTCCTGGTGTATGACCAGGGCCAATCCAACCAACCCCTTGTACGAGTTAGATCCAGAGATCAAAAGAACAAGTCAAAGGTTGAGGAGACAGATCCAAGGAGCCATGGCAGATCACCCGGCAGGACAAAACTTACCTGCCGGCAATGGAGGACTTCCGCCGCTACCTGGGCCGCGGCAGCTCATTGTCAGGGACTTCCTGGAAGAGGACTTAAATGGATTAAACCCAGGAGTCATTACACCCGAGATAGAAGCAACCCCCTTTGAACTGAAACCTGTTATGTTCAATATGCTTAACACTATTGGACAATTTGGTGGGTCTGCAACTGAAGACGCAAGGCAGCATCTTAAGTCCTTCATGGAAATTTGCAACTCTTTCAAAATCCAAGGAGTCCATGAAGATGTCTTGCGATTGAAGCTATTCCCCTATTCACTGAGGGATAGGGCGAAAGCTTGGTTGAATAGCATTCTAGCAGGATCTATTGGATCTTGGAGTGAACTCTACCATGATTTTATTACTCTTTTTAATCCTACTAATTTATATGATAGAATTCGTAATGAAATCACTTCTTTTCGACAGACAGATGACGAACCAATGTACGAGGCATGGGAGCGCTACAGAGATTTATTGCACAAGTGTCCTTTGCATGGATTTCCCCTATGGACACAGGTGACAATGTTCTACAATGCCACGAATGCCCCCACAAAGATGATGTTAGATGCCTCGGCAAACGGAACACTCCTGGATAAAGCACCTGAGGAAGCTATTGAGATATTAAATAAACTCGCGAAAAATGATTTTCAATTTCCAACATCTAGGCGAGGAGGAGTAAGACGCCAAGCCACGGTAAATGAATTAGACACATCGAATTCAGTGCCAGCACAGTTGGCCTCTCTTATCAAGATGGTGCAAAACCTACAGTTATAACAAAATACCCGTAGGGTCAAGGTAATTGATTCATATTGTGACTTATGTGGAGGTAACCACAGTTCCTCTGATTGCATGAATCAAGAAACCGGTATGTATCTTGGGAACTACAACCGAAATAATATGATGTCCAACACATACAATCACTCATGGAAGAGGCATCCAAACCTATCATGGAGCAACCCTAACAATGCCTTAAACCCAATCACCCAACCTTTAGGATTTCAGCAACCAATGCAACAACTGCCGCCGCCGCAGGCCCAACAGTCAATGCCGCAACAGCAGATGCAGCAGCAATTGGTAAGTTCATTGGAAAACACGCTTAAGGCCTTTATGATGAAAACTGAGTCTTACATGGCAGAGAACAACAATTTCATCAAAAGGACAGACACTTTTATGAATAGAACTGAGATGAGGTTGCAAAATCAAGAGGCAACCATTAAAACACTGGAAACTCAGGTTGGGCAGTTTGCTCAAAGCATAAACACTAGACCACAAGGAGGAATACCTAGCAATACTGAAGTTGCTAAGGTAATGAGCCATGAACAGTGTAAGGCAATTACTACTAGGAGTGGTCTACAGCTGAAGGAAAAGATCCCAGAGAGCCAAATTCAATCAGTGGATCAAGCAAAAGAAGAGGATGAGCAAACTGATAACACTGCCCCGGCAGAGAGCACAATAGCTCCTGAACAGCCTGCCGAGGCAGCAACAACTCCAGTGGTGCCAGGTATTAAATTCCAAACTAATGAAACCCTGGATGAGATGAGACCACCACCACCTTTCCCACAAAGGTTGAAAAAAGCAAAAACAGGACCAACAATTTAAAAAGTTCATCGATATCTTAAAGCAAGTCCACATCAACATACCGTTCATAGAGGCAATTGAACAAATGCTTAACTATGCCAAGTTCTTAAAGGATATGGTGTCAAAGAGGAAACGAATAGGTGAGTTTGGGACCGTGGCTGACACCGAGGGATGCATGGCAATGCTGCACAATCGCATGCCACCAAAGTTAAAGGATCCTGGTTGCTTCATCATACCTTATGCGATAGGTAAGAGTTATGAAGGTAAGGCCCTATGCGACCTTGGAGCAAGCATAAATCTCATGCCCAAATCAGTCTTTCAAAAGCTTGGAATTGGAAGGGCAAAACCTACAACCGTTATGCTCCAACTAGCGGATCGATCCTATGTGCAACCTGAAGGAAAAATCGAGGACATACTGGTAAGAGTAGATAAGTTTATTTTTCCTGCTGATTTTCTTGTCCTTGATTGTGAAGCAGATGAGAATGCACCGATCATCCTTGGGAGACCCTTCCTTGCAACTGGACGCACCCTAATTAACGTGGAAAAAAGGAGAGTTGACGATGAGGGTCAATGACCAACAAGTCAAACTCAATGGATTCCACAACTTAAAAAAAATATGATGATCCAGAGGAGTGCAAGGCCATCCACACAGTAGACACTAAAGTATCCTGCCTTGGCAGTCTGCTCGGCAGGATATTCGGTAAAAAGATTAAGCCCAAGGTGGATGGACACACAAAAAAAAGAGTGGCCCACAACCGATTCACAATACGGGCCAAAGAGAGATCCGCCGAGATTCTTGTCGCGGCAGAAAAAGGAAACGACAGTAAAGAGTAACGGCTACAAAACGGCTAGTGGCTTCAAACGATCACAAAGCCGAGGCCTATATAAGAAACCCCTTCCTCTTGAACTATTCACTTTTGCATTCTTGTTTTCTTTAGTATTCATAACAATCTCTCTCACATTACTCTCTGCCTACTCATAATCTTCGTGAAATTCCAGATTCTTTTCAAGATATACACCAAGAAATCACATCTCTCAAATCTTGATGGCAACTTATAAGCGATTTGCCCCAGCCAACGTGGAATCGCTTCAACCGATCTTTCATCGCTCGGCAATTGTGGGAAGAACAAGGTTTCCAGCATGCGGACGATGACAACTACGGCATTGAGCACTACCTCTTCGACGAATTAAGTATCAAAATTAGGAAATTTTCTATCTCCAACCTGCCCAGGCGAATGCTACGATCGTGCGGGAGTTCTATGCGCACGAGCCCAACAAAGACTCCCTCTTTGTTCATTGCCGCGGCAGGCCAGTCCAGTTAGATGCAAAGGTCATCAACAATTTCTACGGCCTCACTCCTGACAGTGATATCCACGCCGAATTCATGGAAGACATCACTGCCGAGGACTACGAGCTCATCAAAGATGATCTTTGTTACGTAAATACTCCATGGGAAACCGGTACCCATAGAGGATCCGTAACAAGACAAAGCCTAAAGCCCGAGGCCAAGATGTGGAACACCTTTGTCAAGCGACGCCTCATCCCCACGTCGCACAATAGCACGGTGGACCGCAAAAGATTGGTGCTTATCCAATCAATCATCAACAAGAGGACCATCAATGTTGGAGAGATCATCCTATGAGAAATTCACGAGTGCAGTAAGAAAGATAGGGGACCATTGTATTTCCCATGTTTGATCACGGGTTTATGTGTTGCTGAAGGTATGCCCATAGAAGATACGGACGAATACACTCCCCCACGGCGAGGATGGACCCGAGACTTTTGTCATAAAGTCATGCAGATCACGCAGGCGGAGCCAGTCCAAGCAACGCCCCAGCAGTTCACTGCCGATACTGCTGCCGGGGCCTAGTACAAGGCAGACATGCCAGACACTGCCCACATTTCTGCCGCAGCAGACCCGTACCAGGAGATTTTGCAAAGGATGGCAGCAATGGACCTCAGACAACAAAGGTACATGGAGTACCAAAGAGATTTCAACGGCACATTGGCCCAGATGATGCTGCAAGCTTTTCCGGACCAAGGAGCGCAATTTCCAGAGTTTCCAAGCAACATGTTCGTCATTGCCGCTCCTTACACAGAGACGACACCAGCTCTGGGAGGACCAAGGTCGTTCTTCCATGCGGACCCTCAGCCCTAATACCAAGCTGCCGGCCCATCTAGGGCAGCGGATTCTGCCGCGGCCTCGTCTGCTAGCAGAAGATCATCCAAGAGGAGAGCCGTTTTCAGCACTCCAACCCGATCACCAATCATCATGGGCAGTCTATCAGCCGAGATAAATGCCTATGTGCACCAAAGCTCCACCGCTGCCGGACCAAGTACACACCATACCGGAGGAGCAACAGCAATGGGAGGAGGAACGGACATAATGCTAACCGAAGAGATGGCCGATGTGGAAGAAGGAGAAGAGGTGGAAGCCCCAATGCAACGGACACCACCCACACGAGTCCAACCGCCCCGGCAAGCAAAAGCTCAACCATCGCCCTCACCAAGAACAAAGCAATCGGCAGCAAGGCCGAGGAGAAAAATTGTCACAAACAGCTCTTCGGAGTCGCTTTAAAATCTTTGTTCTTAATTCAATATTAATTGATTTTGCTGTCTTTATATGCTGCTTACTTTATATTTTGTTGCCCGCTTATTTCTTCCAACATAAAGCATTGAGGACAATGCTTGGTTTGAGTTTGGGGGTGCAGATTCACTGCCAAGACAGTGATCTACTGCCGAGGCCTTGCCAAAAAGGGAGTATTCTAGTGATTTTTTTTAATTTTCATGCTCACCGCCTTACTTGAATTAACTGCCTACACTTTTGCACTGCTTATCATCAGTATTGCCTTAGTTTATTCTTTAAGGCTATAGAAATCTTTCTCCTTACCATGATTAGGTTCTGTTAAGAAGATCTAACCTTAGGATACTTAAGGATGAAAAGTTAGAAGCTTACTATAGGAAGAACTTTAAACACTTTTGGGACTTGTTGGATTAGAGGAATTCTTTTAATAAACTTAGGTGATAAAGACTTAGATTTTTGGGAAAGTAACTAGAGGTGCCTACCACCGGCTCTAGAAAGTCTCTTCTTCATGCTAGAGGTGCCCGAAATTGGCTCTAGTATGTTTTAAGGAATATTAAAAAGAAAGAAGGAATTTAGTGAAAAGAAAAACACAAATCCTTGAGGTGCCCGAAATTGGCTCAAAGATTTGATGGTTGAGAAAAGAAGAGAACGCTTAACCAAATTCTACTTGTCTTAAACTTAGAGTTTGTCTAAGAAAGCCTTAATCAAACTTGTCCACAAAAACGCACACACTCACAATTCTTATAGTTTGTTTCTAGGTAAACCCTTGGGTAACCGAGAGGTTAAGACTAAAGAATAGACCTAGCTATGGTGGGGAGAATAGATGGACATGTAAGACCAAGAGAGAGTAGAGTTCGGCAAATTGATGGTTTGCATTGCTTGAGGACAAGCAATAGTTCGAGTTTGGGGGTGTGATAAGTGCTCAACACACTATCACTTTTTACACCTTTTGTTGGCATTAATCACTGAATTTACACCCACTTGGACCAATGCATGAACTCAATGTGATATATTTAGAAGTTAAGCTCATAAAGATAATATTTACAGAAAAGGCACGTTTTACTGCATTTTTATATCTGTGTAGGAGAACCAGTGCCGCGGCAGGACCTGATGCCGAGGCAGCAGTAGAAAGACAGGAAGCAAGACTGTAGGCGATGGAAAGATAAAAATCTAAGGGACGTGTCTGGACTTAAAGCCCATGAATTGGAGCTGGCTAGCATGAGGAAAAGCCCAAGAAAAGACCACGCGGGAAAGCCCCCTTAGCCGAATCAAACTTGGAAATATTTTAATTATGTACATGACTTGTTCCCTACTCCAAGTTGTATTCTACTTAGGAAAGGTTTGCCCTAGGTCTAGCCTATATAAAGACCTAGCCACCCAATGTAACACATACGGAATACCTAGGGAGAGAGAGCCGAATTCTATACTTGTCTTCTTTCTCTCCATTATGTTCTAAACCTTCTTAGGGATTAGGTGAAGGTTGTCGAGTATATGTGAGAGGAGCTTGTACTTTGTCTTTGTTTTCAATGCAATAAAATTATCAAGGTTTGCTTATCCTTTGTTATTCCTTGTTCTTGTATTCAAGCTCGGGAGGGAAGTTTGTGAGTAATCCATTTATCTAAGCTCGGGAGAGTTAGATTCACGAAAGGGGTAAGTACGGTGTTTCAATCGCGAAATACTAACTCGGCCTAGGGATAGGTTAAGAGTTTCAGCGGCTAAAAAAAGTGTGAGATTGGTTGGTGAGTATAATTGGTTCACGCCGGGAGGTATCATCAAGGACTAGTCATCAACAACAGCACTCTGACTTAGGGATAAGCGGAGTCATTCAAGGACACTTTGCCAAACTTTGGTAAAGTCCAACCACAAGCAAGGGATTGCCGCGGAGGACAAGTATCGTCGCTGCCAAGGCAGTAATCTGCAGTCCTGCCGAGGCAGTGATATACGATTGCATTGAGCAGAGACAAGTCAATCAAATCCACAATACAACGCAACTGGATCCTGACCCATCTCTCTCTATTATTCAGTCTCTTTATTTTACTTAGTTATTTTAGTTTAGTTTCATCACACCCAAAACTACTTGTGTTTTTACTTTTCTACAGAACAAGAAAGTGAAGAAGGCATATTAAGTCTACCAGTCCCTGTGGAGACGATAATCCGATAATTACTTATCACTTATTACTTTCGATGTGTCCACTTGCACTAAACACGCACTTTTGACATGCGACAGAGAGCTCTAGGTTGAGTAAAAGCAAATTTTTAACTCTTTAGAATCATTCTAAATAGAGTAATAATCTCTTGGTCATCTTCTCTTGTAATGAGGGAACAAGGAAGACCTTTTTCAAGCTTGGGAAAAGAGAAAGTCTAAGGGTTTTCTTTGGAGTTCTTCAGCTCGTTTTGGAGGTTGGTACACTTCCAAATCCTTTGTATTCATGTGCATCATCATTATTTGGCATGCTTGATTGGTTTATGATGTTTTGGTTAGTGTTAGATCTTATGCATGCTTTAATGGTGGATTGATTTATGGTTGATGATATGGGGTAAAATTTGTTAGAAACTCACCTAAACTACTTCAATAATGTGTAGAAACATTTTGGGATCGAATAGTTTACTTTAGGTAGATGTTCATAAGCATTTTAGGGTACATACCTGCATTTTCGTGCAGGGTATTGATACCCTTGGTAGGTGTAGTGATACACCTAGGCCATCTGCCCAAGTTTTTAAGGGTTAAGTTTGGGGATTCCATAATTAATGTTATGGGTTGTTTAAGCCATAAAATGGTTAATGAAACTTGGGATTAGTAATATGGGCATGGATTTGATGAAAATATACCTTGCATGTGTGATCTTGGTTTGGTTGTGGTATTGTTCGATATGAGATCCTAGGTGGATGACCTACTTTTGGTTGAGTCTTTGTTTGGTGGGATCCGGATACCCAGTGAGTGAGAGTGTTGCAAAACAATGAAGGTCATCCGATGTGAGATTCCGGATGATGTATTAAAGACCACCCAATGTGAGATTCTGTGTGATGAATTGCTCGATGTGAGATTTCGAGCCCCACTCGATGTGAGATTCCGAGTGAAGACTCAATGCGAGATACCGAGTATATTAGCTCGATGAGATATTCCGAGCAACCCGGTGTGAGATTTTGGGTCGGGTGAGTTTCCCAGTGTCGGGTTGGCAGTGGGTCTCACTTTTGATTTGATTATTTTATGTTTTGGTTGTGTTTTCCATATTATGTGTTTAGGCGACTACGGTAGTGCCAATGTTTCATATCATATCATCATGTTCTCATATAACATGTTTTTAGTTATGATTCACTTGAAGCATAGTCGATAGGTTGTATTTTGTTCCATATCATGTTCTCATATATCATATCATCATGTTCCATATCATGTTCTCATATATCATGTGTTTTTAGTTTTGGAATTTGTTTCCATGAGTAGGTAAGTAGACGGACGGACGGACGAGGCGGAGCTCCATCGTTGTGGACTTCAGCATTAACCGATTGGTAGAATACAATTGTTAGATTAGTGGGCTATGTATTCGTAGGACTCGTGTTGTATTTTGTAACTCTATTTGATTTAAATTGTCAAAGTCAAATATTTTGGTCAAACTTGTATTTGATGATCAATCTATATTTTGGATTTGTTAAACTACCTTTTATATTTATCATTTTAATTATATGTCGTACTTGGAGGTATGTTTTGGATTTAAAGAAAATTTGAAAAAATTTATAGAAACGGGTTAAGCTTGTGGTCCAAATGTTGCATCGGGGTTCGCGGTGTTACACATTTACCCTATATGATATTATATGTTAATCAATCATGTATCGATACACCATTGACATGTACTGATACACCATTCAAATTTCTTAAAAACCAGATTTTAGTGATCAAAATATGTACCGGTATAATTTCTCATAGAGTAATATTAGTCTTAAAATACATAGGATCGTACCAGTATACAATCCCGTGCACTAATATCTTAGGCTTATTTCTAACTTTTTGAGCCTACAACAGGTCTGTGTTGATCCCCGAGGATCTGTACCGGTTACACCTGGACCTGTAATGACCTATAGTGTACCACCTCTACTCGGATATCATATCCTTAAGCCCAAATCAAAACCCATAAAATTTATCAAACCAGATTAGACCAACAAGTAATTTGCAAAATATTAAAAGTCAATGATTAAGATATATATACAAATAAATAAAATGTTACGAGTAGCTCCAATTTAAAATATTTGAATATACGTTTTAAATAATACAGTTTCAAAATATAATTATAGACTTCAACATGTATTAAATTAATACATACCCACTAACTCAAATATTGTACTCTGAAGATCACCATATGCTAGAATCTTGATATGATAGTGTTCCTCGATCCCATGAACCAACGTTAAACCTACGCACAAAAAGAAAAACCCGATTTCGAGCGTTGAGTTTATAAAATTCAGTGGTACACATCTACTCTACTACACTTCATCCTAATCATAAAATATAAGCATATAAGATAATACAAGAAATAAAAGGAGATAAATAAACACGTAACGCTATCATAACCGCCTAAACACATACTAAGCATAAAATGCAATATCACCGTATATCACAACCACATCAATAAAAAAACAAGGGTGAGACCCAATGTTATCCAACACTAGAATAATACACGTGCTCAAAAACTTACATCGAGCGAATACAACAAACCAAAAGTGAGGTCCAATGTTACCGGACACTAAAAAATCCATCCATGCTCAGAATCTCATATTGAGAAAATATACTCAGAATTTTATATCAATTGTTCACTCGAAATCTCACATCGAGTGAGACTCAAAATCTCACATTAAGTAATGGCATAACAAATATCACTAAAATTGGCTTTGTGCAATAGTAAAGAAATGCGATTTTATCTATGAGGTTGTGGATTTAAACCTTAAGCCAAACACTATATTCTTAATTCTTGAATTTTCCTTTCTCTAGGTGATGATACATATTATCACCTGAGTAGAGGCGAAAATATATTAAATAAAATAAATTAAATATTAAAATAAATTCTTTGAATTGGGTGATGTCATTTGTCATCATTTGATAAGATAATTAATTTTATTTAATTAATTAAAATAAAATTAAGATTTTATTAATATAATAAGTAAATAACAAGAATTAAATGTAAAATTTTATAAATTTTCGTTAATTGCCACATCATCCTCTCATCACCCTCTCTATTAGTGTTTTAGGGATATTCAAAATAGTTCAATTTAATATATTCAATGTCTTGATTAATTAGTTCGATAATTTGATGATTAAAATAAATGCATTCATATAATTTGATGGTCATTATAATAATATTTTTTTATTAAATTATAACTAAAATCAAATTGATAAAATATGTAATTAATAAGAACTAAATAAGAACTAAATATGTAATGTAATTAATAAGAACTAAAATCAAACTGTGTTTAGGTGTAGTCTTCTAGGAACGAACTAAAGTTTTTTGAAACTGTAAAACATTTATTTTTGAACTCGTATAGTTTTTGTGTTTATATAGAACATGATTTTAAAATAAATAAATTATAATGTTTATTAATGTTTTTTTTTTTTTTTTTCTCAATAATTTCATGATGAACCGTATATTAATCGCTGGTGATCCTGAGTTTTTCGAATATGTACGAATTAGAAAATCACTGTGAGAGAGAATGATTTCTGGTAACATAGCCCCTAACTCACCTCTCTCATCTATACGGAGGAATTTTTACCCTAATATTGCACCTGTTTTTTCAAAATATTGTACTTTAAATAATAATTTCTATCAATCATTTTATTTTTTAAAATATTGTACTTTGAATAGTAATTTTGAAGATGATTTAGAAAGGGCCGGACTTTGAATAGTAAAATGAATTAAATTGAATAAAAAATTAAAGTCAGTACAAAGAGAAACCGACTTCGGACAGTGATTTGATAATTTTCAGCATGCTTTTTGCAAATCAATGTTCAAAGTCAGTATCTCTTGGTACCGACTAATTTTTTTTATCCAATTTAGTCTATTTTACGGTTTAAAGTCGGATCCTTTTCAAAATCATCTTTAAAATTACTGTTCAAAGTGTAATATTTTAATAAATAAAATGACTTCTACAATATTTTTAGGGGAAAAAATTAAAAGATCATTTTTATGGAATTTCTCCTCTATGGATGATAGCTTCAATAATGTAATGATTTGTTAACTTACATTCTACCAAGATATACATACACACACAAATATATATATATATGTATATTTTTTCTGTCCCTGAGGAACAAGGATATCTAGAAGATAAGCTTTTGTTTTGTTTTTGTTTGGTTAGTGAAGGCCACATGCATGATCCTTGCGTTTGATGAACTATTCATATGACGTAAAAATAGGGAATTATGGATATTATTATAATACATAATAAACTTTAATAAAAATGAGAAATTATATATTATAATAAAATTTTAATATTCTTAGTATTAATTCATTTAAAGTTTATTATACGTCATAATAATAATGTCCCTCCAAAAAAAATTATACATCTAACCAAAATTTGGGTGACTTATTCTTAATTCTCTCTAAAAAATTTGGACTGAAAATAAATTACTCTTAAATCTAAAAAATGAATTACTTATTTTTCTTTAAAATTTTATATTATTTCATTTTTTTATCAATTGTCTTTTTTACTAATTGTTTTAATTTAATTCATTTGAGTCTCAATTTAGATTAATTTAATTAAAATTTTATATTTAGTTTTATAATTCTTTTAATTATATTTGTGATTTATATTTTTTTTATTTTATTTTAGCTAAATTAGATCATAAGTTTAATAAATTAATTCAATTTGGATATTATTATAACATATAATAAACCTTAATTAAATATAATTGTACATAAAATTTTAATATGGATGTAAACATGTAATTATACACATAATGACATGAACATGAAAGTTAAAAAGTTTAGTTTAGTTCAAATTTAGTATTTCAAACTTGACAAATAATTTACATTACATGAGATTTATTGATTGACCTAGTGATCAAGGATTTTTATATTACTTCATATTGTATGGGTTCGAATCTTGTGAGAATATAATCTTTATTTAATAAAAAAATATTTTATATTGAATGAGTTAATACTAAACATATTGAATTATTACTAAACATTAAATTATTTAACAAAATTTAAAACTAAGTAGTGTCAAATGAATATGTAAATCTATATTTCTTATATATATATATATATATGTATGTATATATTTAAACGATTATCTTTATCAATTATATGTCAAATAAATATCAAGTTAGATCAATATCAGTTTAGGTCAACAACATTTTGGTCTCAAAACTAGTCATGTCAATTAATAGGTTGGGTTCAAAATAGGTTGGGTAAAATTGAATCTCAAGTCGATTCAGTCGGATAATATCGATTACCTATCAGGTCAGTCTCGGGTTCGGGTTCAGGTTCGTTTTAGTCGGGTGCAAGTTGAGTTTTAAATTCACGGCAACATGTTTAATTCACGTTCCGATCGTTCTCGATTGAATACAAGTCGAATCAAATTCCATTACTACAATAACAAGTCTAATACAAATTTAGATAACAACAATTGATTAGATTAATTTTAAATATCATATTTTCTGATGAAACTGAATTCTGACTCAAATAAATTTAATCAAGTTTTTAGAATGAGACAACTTTTTACGTCCCTGCTTATAGGTAATCAGTGACTGCATTGATTGATTTTCAAAATTAATGATTAAATTTATACTAAAATAAACAAATATGACCTATGTAGTAATTAAACTTTTTCTTTTATTTTATCTTTTGACATGAAAAATAAAAAGTTTAAATTATATCATTCTTTTTATTTTATTTTTTTCCTGAAAAATGACATATGAAATGAGAGTGCCACGTGCCCATACTATATCCCTAACGTTGTTAGTCTCAAGAAATATTTTAAAACGGAGAAATAAAATATAAAGGAACACATTAAACGTTTGCAAACTTTAAATACTATATTGACAAAAATAATAAAATACAAAACACATTTGTGCCATTATCCTTAATATTTAGAGATGATACGAGTCGGGTTTTTGTCTATCTTGAATCAACTTTAATATGTTAACCTTTAAACTCATTATGTCTCGTTCTGAATTAAAATATTAATTTATTCAACTCGTTTCACTCTGATACATTATCTCTTAAATTCGATTCCGATCAATCTAAAAAATTAAAAAAAATATCTCCGTAAACGATAAATGTTAAATTCGATCAATTCTTAATACAATCATAAATTATAGTTTTTATGTGACTTTAAACTTATGTAAAAATAAAATAAAATTAATTTTAAATTATTTACATGTTAAATTATATATTTAAAAGAATAAACTTTAATTATCGACCGACGTAATTGAATATATTAAAACTCCTAACAAAATTTTATGATAAGACCAAACACTAACAAATAAAAAAATAATTTAAAATCCATAAAAATATTTATATAGAGAGATATTTTTTATAAATATAGTAATATATATAAATAAAAATATAATAGGATAGGAAAAAGCTAGGAACTTTAAGTATATACTCTAACTCGTCCCGCTCCGATTTAACGATGTTTAAGCCTTGTATAGTTCTACTTCGATTCTCGAAATTAAAAGAAAAAGTCAATCGAATCAGATTAAATTAAAACATATCAGGTCAAGTCGAGGACAAATAATTTTTCCATCCTACTAATATCTATAAGATGAATAATATCCTAAAGTAGTAATATATATGACCAATAGTGCTAATATTTAGTAACAAAGGGGTCACATCTTCCTCTTAGATTACATCCATAATGATACTTTTGACAAATTCTAACTTGTACTATTTATTTTATTGTACATAAAATAAAATAAAATCAATAAATCACATTTTTCGATTTTTAGAATTTGAACACCGATGTCTATGAGTTAGAGTTTTTACTTTTTTTTTATATAATCTAGTTTGATTTAGAGATATTATTATTTTTGTTTATAGGAATATGTTCGAATTAAGTTATGGATATACGTCCTATTAACTCGATCTTTTACTGAAAAGTCATATATAAAAAAATAAAATAATGTGACTTTTAGTTGAGTTTGATATTTTCTTTCCTCTACAATGTTCGACCTTTGTTGCAACGAATTACACAAGCTCCCTCCTTTCCTACTCCAAAGACAAAGTCCATTGAAAGCAACATTTGAATCTTAAAATTCCCCACTTGGACAACTATGCTATTACTTTCAACAAAGAATGTGGTCAGCAACCATGACTCGATCTTTGTTTCTCAACTACATGAAATGATATACCCCATGCAAAAGAATTAAAGTGATGGGGTTGGAAGAATAGCCATCATGGGTCATTGTCGGATATCGAACTAGGGGTGAGTATTTGATCGAGTTGCTTCGAATAAATTCATTTTCAGTTGATGAGTCTTATTTTATTAGTCAAACTTTATTTGAAATCTTTTTGATTTGAGTTGAATTTATGAAATTTGAGTTGGGTTATCGAGTTTTGTACAAATTTAATTATAATTATTTATAATGTTATAGTACATATTAATTTTAATTTAAATGACTCGACTAAAATCGATGGTAGTATAAAGGAGTCAACAAATTTATGAAAAGAAAGAATTAAAAAAGAGATACAATTATAGGACCAAATTAAATAAAATACAAAGTTAAGAGACTAAAACACAAAAAAGAATTGTTAAAAATACGAATTGAAGTTAAATGTATATTATATAGCGGTAGACTGGTAGTGGTGCAAGTGGTTCAAATTTAGTCAAGGATACAATTATAGGACTAAATTAAATAAAATACAAAGTTAAGAGACTAAAACACAAAAAAAGTTGTTAAAAATACGAATTAAAGTTACATGTATATTATATAGCGGTAGACTGGTAGTGGTGCAAGTGGTTCAAATTTAGTAAATAGACTTAAAATGAAAGAGAAATAAGAAAATCATATAGAATTAAAGATTAAATTATAAAAAGAGATATTTTAAAAAAAATATGAATTGAAATTAAATATGTAATCTATAGTGGTTTATCAACAACTTCTTTCAAATTTGATATAAAACGAATTTAAAACGAAGGAGGGATTGAAGAAAAAAAAAAAGAAATCATGTGCTAAAACAAGAACAAAATTCGAGTTATTCAAATTGGAAAAATATAAATCGTTTCAAACAAAATTTTCACAAGTTATTAGAGATGACTCGAATAACTCAAAACTAAAAAAAACCGAGTCGAGTTTTGATCACCCCTATATTAAGTTCGGCACTCGGATTTATTTAGAAATTTCATAGTTAGTTCTAACTTCTCATTCTCGCCAAAACCTTTTACTTGGTCACTGCATTTAATTTGTTATTATTATTATATCAGTTTGATTCGGAATTAATAATATGGTTTCTTGCTAGGAGCGTTGGGTTATAAGTACGGTCAAGGTGTACTGTTCGAAAAAACTACAGGGACAAGTGAAATATATATATATATAAGTATTTTAGCTAGGCCTAACAATCTACATTTGAGCTTTGTTGATTCTTTTGATCATCATCTTAAGAAACATTTAATGTGTATGTTTTGCTCACTTTGCTGCTTCTCGTTTTAATCTGATTATTAAACCAATGTAATGTACGTATGAGTATATTAACATGTCTGTTTGCAACAGATGGCAAAGGCAACCCTGTGTCTAGCTCTGCTCCTAGCTCTTTTCTCATGTTTATGTGCTCAAGAGTCTGGGGATTATAATGTTACTTATCCACCAGAAGGTTGGTTTTGTTTGATTTAATTTCTGACCATTCTTTGTTACTTCAGAGTTTATGGATTTTTGATGAATGACAGTTGATGCACTGAGAGCCATTCGACGTAAACTCCATGATCCGAAGAAATATCTAAGAAACTGGGGACGAGGCGATCCTTGTCATCGGAACTGGACTGGAGTAATATGCACACTGCCTCTGTCAGATGGATATATGCCTGTTCAAGAACTGTAGGCTAACTCACTGGTTGCTATGTTTCACCTTTTTTGCTGCACATCACTAATTTGATGAAATGATTCCAAGAGCAGTGGTTAAGGTTGTCTATCTGTAATCTGTTTCAGTTCTCATTTTGGACATGTTTTGTTGTTTCCAGGCGGATGCTGAATTTGAATCTTTCTGGAAAGCTTGCTCCTGAACTTGGCCAGCTAACTAATATGACTGTACTGTAAGTGCTACCTATGTTCTTAGGTGATCATGGTGGAGATCGGAGATTCTTGCATCACCATCTATAACTTTATTACTTTGTACAGGAATTTTATGTGGAATGGAAATATTACAGGCAGCATACCAAAGGAGATCAGTAACATAAAAACATTGAAATTCCTGTAAGTAATTCATATTCATAACCAACTTCCTAGTTCTTAGCAAATGATTGCAGAAACCTCACAAGAGTAGTGATCCTGGTTGCAGGCTGTTAAGTGGGAATCAACTATCGGGATCATTAGCCGACGAACTCGGATATCTTCCGAACTTACTGATGTTTCAGGTGGATTGGAATCAGATAACAGGATCACTGCCCAAAACTTTTGTCAACCTGATCAAATGCAGGCACTTGTGAGTAACTAAAATTAGATTTAAATGCTTTTATACAAGTAAATTAATACTCGGTTTTTGTTAACTGCAGTCACATGAACAACAACTCAATTAGTGGGCAGCTTCCACCAGAGCTCTACAGCATGCCTGAACTTATACATTTGTGAGCTCAGTGCTAATTCAATTGTCACAAAGCATGAACTGTTATGAATCATCTTAATATATCTTGTATACATGGACGTGCAGCTTGTTGGACAGTAATAACCTAACGGGGAGTCTACCACCAGAATATTCTCTGATGCCAAATTTGAAAATACTGTAAGTGTACAGTTAAAATTTAATTAAATTACTTGGGGATAATATAACTTTCAATCCCTGAACATAATAATTTTACCCAACCTGGTCCTTGATATTTTTAGTCCACGTCAGCCCATGAATTTGATCATTTTGCCCCATTAAATTCATTTTGAGGACATATGACATTGAAATCATGCTGTGCTGCACACTCAAAGTATCATGTAATCAAAATGACTAAAACTCAAGATTAAGAACTAATGTGGACTAGAAACAGTTGAAGGATCAAGTTTTTTGTTTGTTAAATTTAGAGAAAAGTTACTTTATAAAAAACACCATGTCTCCCTCCTAAACCATTCTTATTATTATGCTAATGATGATTATGATTAGTATTTATTTATTTATTATTATGAATGAAGCATATCAATAAATATTAGTTCAAAACAAACTAATAATTACCTATAATTCAACCTTACATCTTGTGCATAGATTTTTATCAAATCAAAACAATTAGAGAACTTGTGGATGCTTGATTGAACAGTAGTAATCTAAAGAATACAACTTCCCAATCTATATAGCCTACACAAAAAGTCCTATTTTTTTTGTGAAAATTATGAACTTTCTCTAATTGTTTTCGAATGACTTGTTGGTAGGTCAGAGTGATTTTTCACCAATTGTTAAATAAAATTTTTCAACTCGATTATTTAAAAAACTTTCACCGATTTGATTTGAATCAAACACTCACTCCTAGTATTTCCTTTTATTGCAGCCAACTTGATAATAACAATTTTGGTGGAACAGAGATTCCTGCTTCCTACAGCAACATGTCCAACCTGGTGAAACTGTCAGCTTCTCTCCCCTCTCTCTATTTTCTTTTAAGTTGTTCTAAAAACTACTAAAATTGCTCATACTTTTATTTAATTCATCTCACCAGGAGTCTCAGGAACTGCAGCTTGCAAGGAGCTATTCCTGATTTGAGCAACATTACAACATTCCGCTATCTGTATGCCTTTTAAGAGTGTTCTGTAATTGATTGAAACAAATTAACATAATTTTTGGCATAAAACCAAAATGAAAACACTTCTTTGTTGTTTTTTCATCCTGCAGTGATCTGAGCCGTAACAGCCTTACCGGAGAGATCCCAACAAATAAGCTTTCCGATAACATCACAGTAATGTAAGGGTTGTTGATGCTACCATTAAATTTTTTACTATATGAATTTCCTTAATTGATTTGTTATTTTAATGGGGCAGTGATCTATCCTATAATTCTCTCAATGGATCAATTCCTTCGAATTTTTCTGCTCTTCCTAATCTTCAGAAATTGTAAGAATCAGACTTCATTTTTTACTGTCAATTTCCTTTAGAAGAATATATTGCATGCATGTTGAGTCAATTGTTTCATTTTGTTTTTGGTGCAGGTCACTAGAAGGAAATTTCTTAACAGGAGAAGTTCCCTCCGATGTTTGGCAAAACAAAAATTTTACTGCCACGGCAACACTTATCATGTAAGTATTTAGAGCAGAAAGCTATCATTTTCATTTTCAGCTTCATGTATACCTAATATTTTCCAATGCACCTGCATTACTTGCAGAGATTTCCAGAACAATTCGCTTTCGAATATTTCAGGCAGTATAAATCCGCCTTCCAATGTTACTATCAGGTGAGAGCACTGTTATTTATATAACATTGTGCAGTTGCAAAATAATATGATAATCTCTGATTCATTAGTGCTGCCTTTCCCTGGATACTTAACTTAGGCTTGAAGGCAATCCTGTTTGTGCCTCTGCAAATCAACTAAACATAGCCCAATTTTGTGGAATTACAATCGAAGATGAAGATTTTGTACCTGGAACTGAAACTAGAACCTCAAATAACTCTAGTGGCAACTGCCAACCAACTTGCCCTCTCAGTAACGGTTTTGAATATGTCCCAGAATATCCTGGTTGCTTCTGTGCTGCACCTCTTGCAGTCGGGTTACGTTTACGAAGTCCGCCTCTAGTGGATTTCAGTAGATATATTCCCCCATACAAGCAGTACGTTACAAACAGCCTTGGATTGGAGCTTTATCAACTCCATGTTGAATTGTTTGTATGGCAAGAGAGAAAAAGGCTTCGCTTGTATTTAAAATTTTTCCCTCAGGATACAAATAACACTTACACATTCAACAAAACCGAGATGATACGTATCATAGGCCTAATTGCGACATTTCAAATCCCTTCCAGTGACATCTATGGTCCGTATGAGGTGATCGATTTTACGCCCAGCGAAGCTTATTCAGATTGTACGGTATCTCTACTAGATTGTCTGTTTTCCAGTAATTCTCGAGTACATTTCCTTAGTCAAAAGTTAATTTATTGCAGATGATCTCCAGCCCCTTCCCTGGAAAAATGGAGGAATAAGTAAAGGTGCTCTAACTGGATTAATACTTGGGGCCATATCCTTTGTGGCTGCAGTATCTTTAGCAATTACCTTCTTCTTCTACAAAAGGGGAACCAAATTCGGGCATGATTTGTCAAAAAAACAGCCATGTAAGTCCGAATCTGGGTGCAATATATGCATTGATTCCATGGAAAATAGAATGACAATATTTGTGATCCTTGTTTGTTTTTTTATTCTTGATGCAGCTGGAAAAGTTATCATTGCAACTGAAAATATTAAGGACTTCAGCTTTTTAGAACTCGAAGCAGCCACAGGTGGATTCAAGGATACTGCCAAAATTGGTCAAGGCGGCTATGGAAAAGTTTACAAAGGCATTTTGGCTAATGGAACAGTAGCTGCTATTAAGCGTGCCCAACAAGGATCTTTGCAGGGCCAGACAGAATTCATAAACGAAATACAACTGATGTCGCGATTACATCACCGGAACCTGGTCTCTTTGATCGGATATTGTAGCGAACAAGATGAGCAGGTACATACTATATATCCATAGCTGCAATGCAATGAACTTCGAATATTTCCCCAGGAACCTTTTAATTCCCCTTGGATTTTTTTTCTTCCCAGATGTTAGTGTATGAGTTCATGCCCAACGGTTCTCTCCATGATCTTCTATCGGGTAAATTTCTCATGTTCTATGTATTTGAATGTATAATATATATATATATATATATATATATATATATATAGTTTACATTGTTTATGTGAAGGAAATTGCAGATAGATACAGACATACGTTGAGCTTCCCCATGCGACTTCGTATTGCGTTGGGTTCAGCCAAAGGGATCCTCTACCTTCATAATGAAGCAGACCCACCAATCATTCATCGGGACATCAAGGCAAACAACATATTGTTGGACTTCAAGTTTAATCCTAAAGTTTCAGATTTCGGAATATCAAGGCTTGCACCATTACCTGATGTTGAAGGAGCTTCAGCTCATGTCTCCACACTTGTCAAAGGAACACTTGTAAGACTATAAGTGCTTTTTCCAGAAATACGTTAGCTGTCATTTAGTACATGAACTTCATTTCCATTTTTTTCTGTTTTATATATAGGGTTATCTGGATCCTGAATATTTTTTAACACACAAATTAACCGATAAAAGTGATGTCTATAGCCTTGGGATAGTGTTTCTGGAACTTTTGATTGGCATGCTGCCAATCTCTCACGGTAGAAATATCGTCCGGGAGGTATTATCATAGATTTATTCTAGTTACAACTAAACATACTGTTGTTTTATGAAAATGGTAATAAAGCAAAGTAATATTTACTACAGGTTTATGGAGCATGTCAATCTGGATTGATGTTTTCCATCATAGACCAGAGCATGGGGGCATACTCATCCGAATGCATCAAGAAATTTATGGCACTGGCCCTCAAGTGTTGCCTGGATGATCCCAAGCAACGACCGACAATGTTGGAAGTTGTAAGAGAGTTGGAAAACTTATGTTTGCAGTTTCCGGAGACTGATACGATTCCCACAGGATCAGAATCAGATGCATCAAATTCTAATATGTCGCCTCTCCTCTCTGGAAGGAATTCTCAGCCCACCACTGAGATCCTTGGAAGTGAACTTGTGAGCGGAGTTATCCCCACCATCAAACCTCGCTAGTAATCATCTCTACTTTTATGACCACTTGATCATGTTGAAAATTTGTTGAATAGTAGGAAAAGATTAGTGGTGTGGCTACTTATTTGTATAATTAGTTTGCTTTGTTTATGTATTTTGTTTGTTTTCATTTGCACATGATGACTGGTAATGAATAAAATATTTCAGACAGTTTCTTACCATCTCAATGTCATCAGTTTTCAGATGAGACGATGCAAGTTTTAAGTGTTTTCCAACATTGCAAAGTTGGTAAACTTTATGATCTGATCATAAGAATCCTATATAAAAAAACCAAGGTGGAGTTGACTTTGATCCTATTTCTTTAATCTAGACAAGGACTTTGATGTTAGATATTTGCACCTACAGATTACATAAGCTCAATCCATCTTCCAAAGACAAAGTCCACTGAAAGCCACATTTAAATCTTAAAATTCCCAACTTGGACAACTATCCTTTTTGCTTGTATATGTTTCACAAGAATGTTGTCAGCACCAAGGACTCGATCTTCGTTTCTGACCTACTGGACTGACGTCTTCTCCCTCATTTTATACCCTTTTCTCTCCAGAAAAAACTCATCCTGAATTTAGCATTTGCACATGCATCAAGGTAATGCATTTACAGGTATATGCCTCACTCTGCTTCTTATAGTTTTGCTCTTATTACACAAATATAATGTGCGTACGAGTATATTAACATGTATGTTTTTAACAGATGGCAAAGGCAACACTGTGTGTAACTTTGCTCCTTGCTCTTTTCTCATGTTACTGTGCTCAAGTTTCTGGGGCTGATAACATTACTTATCCACCCGAAGGTTGGTTTTGTTTGGTTTATGTTGTTCAATTTCTCCCCATTCTTTGTTGCTTCAAATTTTAATGATTTTTGATGAATTACAGTTGATGCACTGAAAGCTATTCGACGTAAACTCCATGATCGGAAGAAATATCTCAGAAACTGGGGAAAAGGTGATCCTTGTAATCGGAATTGGACCGGAGTAATCTGCACCCTGCCTCTATCAGATGGTTATATGCATGTTCAAGAACTGTATGCTAACTCACTGGTTGCCATATTTATTTCTATTTTCACCATTTTTTTCTGCCTCAACTTATATAGAACATCACTAGTTTGACGAAATGATTCCCAGAGCAGTGGTTAAGGTTGTCTATCTGTAATCTGTTTCAGTTCTCATTTTAGACATGTTTTGTTGTTTCTAGGAGGATGCTGAATTTGAATCTTTCTGGAAAGCTTGCTCCTGAACTTGGCCAGATAACTAATATGACTGCACTGTAAGTGGTACCTATGTTCTTAGGTGATCATGGTGGAGATCGGAGATTCTTGCATCACCATCTATAACTTTATTACTTTGTACAGGAATTTTATGTGGAATGGAAATATTACAGGCAGCATACCAAAGGAGATCAGCAACATAAAAACATTGAAATACCTGTAAGTAATTCATATTCATAACCAACTTCCTAGTTCTTAGAAAATAATTGCAGAAACCTGACAGAGTAGTGATCCTGGTTGCAGGCTTCTAAGTGGGAATCAGCTATCAGGACAATTACCCGACGAGCTCGGATATCTTCCGAACTTACTGATATTTCAGGTGGACTGGAATCAGATAACAGGGTCACTGCCCATAACTTTTGTCAACCTGATCAAATGCAGGCACTTGTGAGTAACTAAAATTGGATTTTAAATTCTTTTTTACTAGTAAATTAATACTCAGTTTTTGTTAACTGCAGTCACATGAACAACAACTCAATTAGTGGACAGCTTCCATCCGAGCTCTACAGCTTGCCTGCACTTATACACTTGTAAGCTCAGTGCTAATTCAATTGTCACAAAGTATGAACTGTTATGAATCATCTTAATATATCTTGTATACATGGATGTTCAGCTTGTTGGACGGTAATAACCTAACGGGGAGTCTACCACCAGAATATTCTCTGATGCCAAATTTGAAAATACTGTAAGTGTACAGTTAAATGTGTATTATTCTAGTACTTTTTTCCATGTCAGCTCATGAACTTAAAATTTTACCTCATTGAAGTCATTTTGATGATACGACACTCTAAGATCGTGTCACGTTATCAGGGTGTAAAAAAAAGGGATCCGACTTAAATTCTCAATTAATACTAACTCTAATCAGAACTGGTTATGACTCGAAGTGGTGATGGTCCAAACTCTACTCGAGTCTAATATGATGTTGAACTGAACCAGAATTAGACCCGATTATGGTAGATTCGAACCCAAACTACACCTAACCTAAGAACGACTTGAACTCGATAATGTGATAACCTAATCTGATTTGCGCCTGACTTGATATGAACCCGAAATCGAAATTAACCTGATAAATTCTAATATAACTAGACTTAATATGATCCAAAATCTGATTTTATTCCATCCGTTATCAACCTGACTTGTAAGTTGTAACTGTTTAGCCTATGAACGACCTGACTTCTTGACTTGATATGTTATTGACCAGACAAGTTGGTCCCTAAGTCAACTAATAATTAGTTCAATAACGTTTTAACAGGTCTCTCTGCATTCAATTTACCCCTAAAACTCATAATTGCTTGGGACTGAAATTACACACCCAACACGAAATTCAAATTTGTAAAAGATACATATAATTTGTACTTGTTTACAGCTATTGTTGTTGTAGTGGATGTTAGTGTATTATTAGTATTATTAAATGCAAAAAACATGATTAAAAATTTACAATTTAATAATTACTCAATCCAAATTTCATTTTAAATCTATTTGATTCGGCCTAAATTTTACTCGAAAACAATTAAGCCGACTTGAATTAGATTTGAATCTAACATGAACTGTGACCCGATAATGAGCTAAGTCTAAGTTAGGATCAACAAAAACACAAATTATTAGACCCATCCAAACACAAATTAACCCTATAATTAACTGAATCAGACCCGAACTTAGTATTGACTTGACCTGAAATTTATTAGACCCAAATCGAGCCAAGTCCAAGTTAGGATCAATGTAATATTGGCTTGGACCCGAGTTGACCCAAGACATGACTTGAGTCAAATCATTGACTTGACTCAATTCCCATGCTTATTATTTTCGTTTTAAAAATGTGTGTTTCGTGTTATTAATAATTCATAAATTTTGAGTGTTTTTTCAAGTCACGGTGAATTTTTGAATAGTTGACATGATACGGATAAATTTCAAAAAAATTTAGTTATCGAAATAAAATTCGCCAATTTGATTAACGCAAACACTTTGTCCGATTTATTTCTACTCAGTCAAATACTCACTCACAGTATTTCCTTGTATTGCAGCCAACTTGACAATAACAATTTTGGTGGAACAGAGATTCCTGCTTCCTACAGCAACATTTCCAACTTAGTGAAACTGTCAGCTTCTCTCCCCTCTCAATTTCATTTTAAGTTGTTCTCCACACTGCTAAAATTGCTCATACTCTTGTTTAACTCATCTTACCAGGAGTCTCAGGAACTGCAACCTGCAAGGACCTATTCCTGATTTCAGCAACATTACATCGTTTCGATATCTGTATGCCTTTCGAGCATTTTTAAAAGTGTTCCATAATCGATTTAAACAATTTAACTTACTTTTTGGCATAATAACAAAATCAGAACACTTCTTTGTGTTGGTTTGTCATCCTGCAGTGATCTGAGCCATAACAGATTTACCGGAGCGATCCCAACGAATAAGCTTTCCGATAACATCACAGCAATGTAAGGGTGGTTGATGCTACTATTAATTTATGATATGAATTTCCTTAACTTTCCTATCCTATAATTGCTTTGTAAGTGTTCCATTATTGCTTTGTTATTTGAATGGGGCAGTGATCTATCCTATAATTCTCTCAATGGATCGATTCCTTTGAACTTTTCTGTCCTTCCCAATCTTCAGAAATTGTAAGAATTAGTCTTTTCATTTTTTACTGCCAATTTCCTTTAGAATAATTTATATTGCATGGCCATGGATGTTGAGTGAATGGTTTTCATTTGGTTGTTGGTGCAGGTCACTAGAAGGAAATTTATTAACTGGAGAAGTTCCCTCCGATGTTTGGCAAAACAAAAATTTTACTGCCACAGCAAGACTTATAGTGTAAGTATTAGAGCAGAAAGCTATCATTTTCAGCTTCAGCTTCATATATAATATGCCTAATCTTTGCCTGTGCACCGGATTTACTTGCAGAGATTTCCGGAACAACTCGCTTTCAAATATTTCAGGCAGTATAAATCCGCCTTCCAATGTTACTTTCAGGTGAGAGCATTGTTATTTATGTAACATTCTGCAGTTGCAAAATAATATCATCATCTCTGATTCATTAGTGCTGCCTTGTCCTGGATACTTAACTTAGGCTTGAAGGAAATCCTGTTTGTGCCTCTGCAAATCGACTAAACATAGCCCAATTTTGCGGAAGAACAATTGGAGATGTAGATTTAGTACCTGGAACTGAAACTGGAAACTTAAGTACCTCTAGTGGCAACTGCCAACCAACTTGCCCTCTCAGTAACGGTTTCGAATTTGTCCCAGATTATCCTGGTTGCTTCTGTGCTGCACCTCTCGCAGTCGGGTTACGTTTACGAAGTCCACCCCTACTGGATTTCAGTAGATATATTCCCCAATACAGGAACTACGTTACAACCAACCTCCGATTAGAGCTTTATCAACTATTTGTTGAATCGTTTGTATGGCAAGATGATGGTCCCAGGCTTCACTTGTATTTAAAATTTTTCCCTCAGTATAACACACAAACATTCAACAAAACTGAGATGATGCGCATCATAGGCCTAATTGCAACATTTCAAATCAACTCAAGTGACATCTATGGACCGTATGAGGTGATCTATTTTACACCCGGCGAACCTTATTCGGAATGTACGGTATCTATACTACATTGTCTGTTTTCCTGTAGTTCTCAAGTACATTGCTTTAGTCCAAAGTTAATTTATTGCAGATAATCTCCAGCCCCTCCCCTGGAGAAAAGGAGGAATAAGTAAAGGTGCTCTAGCTGGATTAATACTAGGGGCCATATCCTTTGTGGTTGCAGTATCTTTGGCAATTACCCTCTTCTTCTACAAAAGGAGGACCAAATCCGGGTCTGATTTGTCAAAAAAACAGCCATGTAAGTCCGAATTCTGATATGACATATGCCTTATAATTGCATGTAAAATATAATGGCAATATCAATGGTCCTTGTTTGTTTTTTATTCTCGATGCAGCCGGAAAAGTTACCATCGCAACTGAAAATGTTAAGGACTTCAACTTTTTAGAACTTGAAGCAGCCACAGGTGGATTCAAGGATACTGCCCAAATTGGTCAAGGCGGCTATGGGAAGGTTTACAAAGGCATTTTGGTTAATGGAACAGTAGTTGCCATTAAGCGTGCGCAACAAGGATCTTTGCAGGGCCAGACAGAATTCATAACCGAAATACAATTGATGTCACGATTACATCACCGGAATCTGGTCTCTTTGATCGGATACTGTAGCGAACAAGACGAGCAGGTACATTCTATATGTCCATAGCTGCAAAGAAATGAACTTTCTACATTTCCCCAGGAAACTTTTAATGCTCCTTGTTTTTTCCCCCAGATGTTAGTGTATGAGTTCATGCCCAACGGTTCTCTCCATGATCTTCTATCGGGTAAATTTCTCGTGTTCTATCTATTTGACTGTATATAACACACAGATAGATAGATAGATAGATAGATAGATAGATAGATAGATAGATAGATAGATATGGGTAAATGTTGCTGTAAAAACTTACATTGTTTATTGGAAGGAAATTGCAGATAGATACAGACATACGTTGAGTTTCCCCATGCGACTGCGTATTGCATTGGGTTCAGCCAAAGGGATCCTCTACCTTCATAATGAAGCAGACCCACCAATCATTCATCGGGACATCAAGGCAAACAACATATTGTTGGACTTCAAGTTTAATCCTAAAGTTTCTGATTTCGGAATCTCAAGGCTTGCACCATCACCGGATGTCGAAGGAGCTTCGGCTCATGTCTCCACACTTGTCAAAGGAACACCAGTAAGACTATAAAAGCTTTTTCCAGAAATATTTGAGTTGTCATTTGGTGCATGAACTTCATTTCCATTTTGTTCTGTTTTACATACAGGGTTATCTGGATCCTGAATATTTATTAACTCACAAGTTAACCGATAAAAGCGATGTCTATAGCCTTGGGATAGTGTTTCTGGAACTTTTAACCGGCATGTTGCCAATCTCTCATGGTAGAAACATCGTCCGGGAGGTACCAATTATCATAGATTTATTCTAGTTATAACTAAACATACTGTTGTTTTATGAAAATGGTAATAAAGCAAAGTAACATGTACTACAGGTTTATGGAGCATGTCAATCTGGATTGATGTTTTCCATCATAGACCAGAGCATGGGGGCATACTCTTCCGAATGCATCAAGAAATTTATGGAACTGGCCCTCAAGTGTTGCCTGGATGATCCCAAGCAACGACCAACAATGTTAGAAGTTGTAAGAGAGTTGGAGAACTTATGTTCGCAGTATCCAGAGACTGATACGGTTCCAACAAGTTCGGATTCAAATACATCATATTCGAAATCGCCTCTCATCTCTGGAAGGAATTCGCAACCGACCACTGAGATCCTTGGAAGTGAACTCGTGAGCGGAGTTATCCCCACCATCAGACCTCGCTAGCATTCATCTTGTAACGGGTCAAAATTGAATGAAGAATCAAAAGGATAGAATAATAGTTTTCTATTTTTGTTTTATTATATTTCCTTAGTTAAACGGTGTGTTTTACTTGTGGTTGTAACAGACTATTTAGTCTAGAATTTTAGGTTGGAAAGAGTATCGATTGAATGAAGAAAAATATGGTTTTCTCTCCTTGAGAATTCTTTTCTACCGCCTCCCTTTGCTCCTTTATTTCTTTCTCTGTTTCAATTCTTGTTCTTTTCAGTTTTGTTATCTTACAAAGGCATCAGAGCCTAGTTTGAATCCTTTTGAATGGAGGCAAATCAGTTACACACGGAGTTTATTCGATTGGAAAATTCTATCGATCGGATGTTTGATGAGTTTCAAGCAAAATTCTTGGCAGACGCAAAGTCACTGTTTGAGAAAGCTTTCGAAAAATCGATTGATTTTCCGGTGGATATGTCGCAAGGCGATGAGGAATCTGATAACTTGTCTGTGATGTTCGATTCTATCGAACCATTAACCATGGAAATTTCAGCATCATCAATGGTTATGCCGAGTATGGTGGAAACAGTAAGTGTCATTTGTTCGGATGATCCATTAAGTGGGATCGATGCACCAGTTCAGAGGTCATCAAACCAGATTGTAGACTTGGTTGCCAAACTTCCTGTGTCGCCGGTAACACCATTGATAGAAACATTGACGACTGAAGATGAAGATGGATATGAAACTAAGATGTTTGATAAAATGCCTGTGATAAAAAATGACATAGAAGATGCAGATGTTGTTGCGACAAAACCAGAAACGGTGTTGAATGTTCCTAACAAAGGTAATATGCTTGATGAATTGTCTATGTTAAAGAAAGAAGATTCTGATGGACTGAAAGTATTCGATTCATGTATTGTGGCTATCAAGAAACTAGACAAAGAGGTATGTTATTTTATTAAAGAAAAAGCTTATATTGAGGTCTACGAAAATCAATTTTGGAAGCATGATGGAAGATTGAATCAACAAAGAATGAGGATATGTAATGCAGTTGTTGTAGTTCAAATATTAAAGGCGACACTGACAATTCCACATAATCCAGGAGGTGCAAGTGAAATATTTACTATGACCGGAGATGTACCACCATGTTTTGATGCCTCCACTTTAATTCTTTCACTTGATGCTTTCATCTTATTACGGTGCCTATAACCCTTGATATAGCTGTTAATCATGGTGTCATTGTAGCATCTAAAGCTGAGATTCTTAAGGAATGTTATATAGTTTGTTTAGTTGACAATTTTCTTCAGAAAACTAGTATCAATGAGCTCGTTGAGAATCAAGCGATCATGAATGAATGTAGAGCACTGTTTGACGTCGAGATTATAGTTGTTAGAGGTAAGGCATGGAGGAAGTTAGTCAAGCTTGCTTGTTCTTGCCTATCATTGATTCCAGAGTTTCTGAAATATGAAGATCTTGTGGAAGCTTGGGTACCTAGAAAGCACAATTGGTTACAACTTCACCCCTTAGGTAAAGAATTGGTCGGCAAATTGGATGAGAAAAGGATGTTCAACTACTGTGCTTATGGTTTGTTATTTTTATATTTTGGAATTTCAAGTGAAGTTTTGGATTACCTTAATGCAACTGATTCAATGCTTGTAGGTCGAAGACATTTATGTTCTATTACGACAATTACTATGTCAGAAATTGTCGTATTTACGGTCGTTCTTTCATTTAAAATTGAGTTTCGTTTGGTGAAGAAATTTTACAAAATAAGATTTCTAGAGTCAAAATATCATACATATGTTATTGCTTTGACATGGCTACTAGAGTTAAAAATCAAGAAAGAGTGCCAAAGAACTTGAAGAAACAACTTGCTCTTGCTGTGAGGAACATCCAATGGAATTATGCAATTTTCTGGTACATTTTAATTAGACAACAAGGGATCTTGAAATGGGGTGATGATTATTACAAAAGGGATATAAAGGCCACAAAAATCATTCAGATTGTAGCGTTTAACACTGATCAACTGGGTTTGCAGAGAAGTGAGCAACTGAGGCAACTTTACGAGTCTTTCTCGACTATTCAAAGAGGTGTGATTGAGTTTGATGGAACTGATTCGGTATTGAAAGACTTCAACCTTGTTCAACAGATTAAAACTTTTATCTTGGACGTTCCACAACCAATTGTCTTTGATAAATCGATTTTTGTGAGAGAAAGGGAATCAGTTCTATCAATGTTGGTTCATACTTCATCTTTTATCCAGGTTAAGAGAGTATGGAGTCAAGTTTGGTCCAATCACCGAAAAAAGAAGATCAAATTTAAATCTTTGAGGACAAGGATTATTTCAAGTGAGGAGCATTGTAACGGGTCAAAATTGAATGAAGAATCAAAAGGATAGAATAATAGTTTTCTATTTTTGTTTTATTATATTTCCTTAGTTAAACGGTGTGTTTTACTTGTGGTTGTAACAGACTATTTAGTCTGGAATTTTAGGTTGGAAAGAGTATCGATTGAATGAAGGAAAATATGGTTTTCTCTCCTTGAGAATTCTTTTCTACCGTCTCCCTTTGCTCCTCTATTTCTTTCTTTGTTTCAATTTTTGTTCTTTTCAATTTTGTTATCTTACACATCTCTACTTTTATGACCACTTGAACATATTGAACAATTTGTTGAATCCTATGAAAAAGATTAGTGGGGTGTCTACTCCTACTTACTTTTTTTTGTATAATTAGTGTGTTTTGTTTATGGCTTTTGCATGTTTTCATTTCAAATGATGTTTGGTAGTGAGGAAAATATTTCAGATAGTATCTTACCATCTCAATCTCATGTCAGTGTGTAGAGAGGATTGGTTTTGGTCTAATGACGAGAAAAGCAAGTACCGGGATCTTTTCGTGGTTTTCTTTAGGTTACACGCAAAGAATATGATTTTTTTTCCCAATCTTCTTTAGTTTAAAAAAAAGCTTTTTTTCTTTAATTCTATATTCAATATTGTAATAAATTATTTAATATATTACTTTATATTATTTATTGAAAAAAATACTAGTATTTTAAAAATTATAATTTCATTTCACTATTTTAATTTTTAATCAACTTTTTAAGAGATGTAGTATTATTGGGGCCTAAATGAGCTTAGGCCTTTGTTATAAATATCAAATACTTGGTAAATTTTTGTTAATACATTTATTATCATGTTAATCGATAATTTATTTTATATTTAATGAAGTAGGGGTTAAACTAAAAAAAAAGGATGAGTCCATCCTTTCGTTCTTTGTTTAATAATAATTTAGGTCTATATAACGTTAAATATTAGAGAAATTAGGTCATATCACTAAATTTTAGGTTAAAATTTAAAATACTTAATATTAATAGACCCAGAGATAAAGGTAAGATTTTACGTTAAAGGGAACTTATAAAATTACATCGTTAATATGAGACTTTGGACAACTTCTTACTTAGATTTTTTAATTATTTTTCCTCATTTTACGGAGTCGAAAGACGCTACGATCGGAAGTTTTGGTGATTCAATGATATTTTCTGATAGTTCGATTTGGATTTAGATTAGAGATAATTATTAATCAATCTTTTATTAATTTAATCATGAACAAGGACATATTCATTTGGGTTAATTTAAAAACTCTTCACACTCAAAGGATTTAAGGGCAATTCTTATTAATTAAAAGCATATCTTAAGGATTGTAGCTATCCGTTTTGAAACAGTAGAGGATTGTATCGATACAGTACTATCAGGTTCGGCAATTGAGTTATCATAGAGGGTAGGTACCGATACGTCAAGGGACGGTATCAGAACAATGATGTCCATTTAGGTAATTCAGTTACTTAACTCGTTTTAAAACACTGGGGATCTGTATCGAAACCCTATGACTGGATCTAAGTCAACTTAGTTTGACTATCAGAGGCGTATCGAAACACCTATGAGTTGTTTCGATACCGAGGTTCATAACATGTAATTCTATTAGGCATGTTTCGATACACTAGGGGAGGGTTTTGGTACACGAAGATCGACCAAGGGTCCTAGAAATTTAACTTGACCAGATGTTTCGCTACACCTTGTATCAATATTAGAACAAAAAATTTCAGTGACAAAACGTATCGAAACACCCTCAAAGTGGTTTCGATACCAAACCAATTTTTCCAAATTTTAAGCAATCCGTATCGAAACACCAAGAACCAGTTTCGATACGTTTGATCTATAATGTCAAATTCTAGTTTGTTTTCAATCAATTTGACCTAGTAGATGAAATCCAATCCTTATGAAATTTTACCAGCAATCTATATTAAGCATATTTTAACAATATATCAAATTTCAAGTCATTCTAAATCCATTTATTATGTTTTTAGGCTTTTAGCTTAAAACATGCATGTTTAACTATTTAAATCATTTCTTAACAAGGTCATTTCATAATATATAAGTCTAGGCAAGCCTTACATATTACTAACATATCAAAATACATACTTAAGGTTTAATAAAATATGTTACCACCATTCTAGGAATATTTAAACTAAGCTTACATACTCTTGACTTGTGATTTTGTCGAGCCTTGTCAAAAGGGAATCAAATCTTCTTCACAAGACCTTAACCTAAAAATACATGAAAAATGAATACGTTAGGCATACTTTTCCTAGTGAAGTAGCCAATAACAATATGATCATATAAGATGCATTCATTTTACATGCTTTTATGCTATATCATCATTCAGGCCAATGTTTATATGAATTACAATAAAGTCAATAAATCAATATACATCCTTGGATTGATCAATATAGTGGATACGCGGACTCATACGTCTCGCCAAATCAATAAATAGTCAAATCCCTCGCCTCGTTAAAATGACTAATACACAAATCATCCATCCGCCTCGCCAAATATAGGTTGTAACCCAAGGATCGTAGTCTACCCGTACCAATGAACTCATGAATCTTATGACATGCCAATTGTATCCAATTTTCACTCAAATCCAAGGTCCAATACAAGTTTAGATTTATAACAATATCAATTACGATCTCAATAGGTTCCATAAATCAATATCAATGATTTTGACCATTAGGTGCATTTCAATAAATTTCATGATCAATATTTCAATGAATAATTGATTTAACATTATCAATGAAATAAAGAAAGCTTACCAAAGCTTACCATGACCTTATATGGTATTATGTCCTTTCCTTGCCAATAATATGTTACATGTCAATCAAAAACAATGAAATGAGATAGGAAAAACACCTAGCTTTGTCTCATGACTCTACTACACTCACCTTGACACAAGAGTTTTCAAATCTCTTGGTTAACAACTTTCTTGTCAATTTTAGGATTTGATGGTAGCTCCTTTATAATGTTAGTTAGACAAAATACATAAAAATTATCACTAACAATTCTAACAATGTAAGATACCTTCTTGAAATTAAATCAGCTTATAAACAATATAAGTTCCATAGATTAGACCTTAAAATCCATGGGTCTTAACATCAACCTTTCAATGACTCCTCTTGGAATTAAACATAAATCATCCATGGAATTATTTAATAGGAAGAGGAGTTTTACTCACTAACTTCTTAACTTAAAATTGGTGTCTTAAAATCAACCAAATAACAAATATGGGATTGTGGTGCTTGGTGAGCTCAAGCTTAAAGATAGAAATGGTGATGCTTGCTTAGGGAAAATTTTGGTAGAAAGGATAATAAAGTTTTATTATCTTCTCGGTTTCAATTTGGCATTTGGAAATACCTTTTTAAAATTCATTCTTTTAAGCATCAACCGGGCATGGTTCTCCATAATTGGTTGCCTTCTTAGAAGCCAATGGTGAGGTTTCCTCATAGGTGGGGAAATTCATTAAAATAATCTAGCTTTTATCCTTTTCTTTTTTCTTTATTCATCTTTAATTATTTTGTTACAATTTATGACAAAACTTATGAATTTCACGTCGAATCAGCCACCAAAGAGGTGACTAAGGACCTCAAAAAGGTTTAATTATGAAAGTGATCCCTTAACTTTTAAAGTTTGCAAATTTACCCTCAAACTTTTAATTTTTATAATTTAGTCACCAAACAACGTTTAATCTTTCCAAACAAGTCCTTAAGCCAAAATTAAACCCAATTAAAGTTTCATTACACAATAATTGAGTACAAAAGGATTCCGACATTATATTTTTGATTTTTTGGTACAAAATTCCGATCGTCGGGACATAATTCTTACTAGACCAGTTTTCGAGGTGTTACAAATTGACCAACTTACGTTTTCAACGCTTTTAGTTCTACTTCTTGATTCTGCAACCGCATATCATTCTTGTTAATAAAAGCATCAATCCTTTTCATGAAATTAATATTCTCAACCATATAAGATTTAGTTTTCAACATACAAGTATTAAGATTATTTTCCAAATAACTAGATTGTGTTGATTGTTGTTGCGGCATCTATTGTTGTGTCATGTTCTGTTGGAATCCTGATACTTGTGTATTCGAACTACCTTGATTGAGAGCATTGTTCGGATTGCTCCAAGAAAAATAAGGGTGCTTTTACCAGGCTGGATTATAAGTGTTGGATATTTGTTCCAATTGTAATTTCTCACTTAAAAACTTGACTCTGGATTCTGCAAACACTCAGAAAAATCATGGTCACCATTGCATAAATCAAAAAATGAATTCAATACCTTAATTTCCTGTGTGTTACTCGGACGTTGCATATTCTTAACCAAATTGGTTAAGGTAGCCAATTGTGTAGCAATTGAATTCGATGCATCAGGTTCAATGGCGTTACGTCTCACTCCTCCTCGCCTAATGTTTGAGAAGTGATAATCATTCTTGATCAAGCGATTTAAAATCTCTATTGCTTCTTCTGCGGACTTGTATAGGAGTATGTCATTTGTCGAGGCATCTAACATCATCCTTGTTGATGTGTTCACGACATTGTAGGACATCGTCACTTGTGTCCATAATGGGAATCCATGCATGGGGCATTTGTGTAGGAGTTCTCTATATCGCTCCCAAGCTTCATGCATTGATTCATCATCTATCTGTAAAAAAGAAGTGATTTCATTACGTAATTTATCTGTTAAATTAGTGGAACTAAATCGAGTAAGAAAATCACGATATAATTCCGTACAAGATCCTATAGATCTAGATGGAACACTATTTAACCACATTTTAGCTCTATCTCTTAATGAATAAGGAAATAGTTTAAGCATTAGGATATTGTAACACCCCAAGTTTTTTCTCAAATTTAAATCCTAAATCCCTAGTTTCTAAACCCTAGAATTTTGGGGATTTCTGCCTTTGTTTTAGTTGAAATTTTGGGATCAATTTGTAATTTCTAAAAGTTTGAGGGTCTTACCAGTCTAATTTAAAAAGTTTGGACCTTATCGAGTAATTTCACCCTTATTATTTCCAAGTACCAGTTTCCTTCTTTCCCGTTCAGCCTTAATTCGAGAGAATTAATTTCTCCATTAATTCCTTTTTATTTTGTTTATTTCCTCTCCATCTTTCTCTAGTTGTTTAATCATCCAAGAATCCGAAACCTTTTCAATTTCTTTCTCTTTCAATTTGAATCTCTGGTAAGTCTCTGTTTCAAGTTCTTTTATTTTTTGGTTGTTCTGTGTTAGTCTGTGTTAAGGGAGTTGGGTTGTTGTTCTGTTGGAGATGTAGTTTATGTGTGAATCATTTGGTTGTTGTTTAAGGAGAGTTGGAGTTTTTGTTTCGTTGTGTTGAAGGGAGTTTAAAGTGGATTTTGTTTGATTCGGGTTTAAGGAGTTTTAGTGTTGATTTTATTTCGAAAGTGGTGTTTAAAAGATAAATTATATTTTATCTTGACAAAATAGCTTTATTTTATGACTTTTAAAAGATAAATATTTTAAGATATTTTTCATAAATATTTATTTAAATGTATTTTTTAAGTAAAAAATAAAAATATATTTATAGTATTTTAACTATGAAATATATATTTTTACCTTATAAAAATAATTAAAAATTAATTAAAAAATTAAATTCGGTTCGATTCGGTTAACCGGAATTAATCACAATTCATAAATTTATGAACTACAATACCTTAATTCGGTTCGATTTTCGATTTCACGGTTATCCATGACCAACCCTAACAAGTAACATGCGATTTTGTCTTTATATAGATTCGCCGCAACTTTTATATTCAATACTCTAACGACATTGTTCTCTGTGACTTATTTATTTGCAGAAGATTAACCTAAATATTTTGTTACATTCATTCAGTTATCAAATATCAAAAATATTTTTTAAAAATTTAAAAATTTAGGCATATAAATTTATTAAAAACATTTTTCAAACTAAAATAAGAAAACAATTTTAGATTAAAAACTATTTTTATACCGAAAATTATTGTTAAGCATAACTTTAATCCAAAATTACTTTTAATTTTAAAAACTTTTAGAAGCAATAAATAACCGAGTCTAAAATATAAATTCCACCAAAATTAATTTTAAGAAACCATAACTTTTAAGAAAAAATAGATTAACTATAATTTAAGATTTTCTCTCTGATACTAAATTTTAATGGGTTCATATTTCTTTCGCGGACAAAGTCGTTTTATGTCCTTAAGTTGTACTGATACGGATAGAGATACGAAGATAAAAAACGATAATTTTTAAAATTTTAGAGTACGGATACGATAAGAGTACGACAAATATAAAATATATATATAATCATTAAAACTTATAATATAATAAGGACTAAAATTATAATTATATTAAATAATAATTATAATTGTAATAATTTAAATTCATTTTAAATTATTTTTTAATACTTAGGTTAAAAGATTACTAAAATTAAATAGTTAAATTGAACGAAAATTTAAAATTATTTTTAAGTCATATTGTACGATTTAAACATTATTTGAAATATTTTCTAATCGAATTTATAAAATTTGAATCGAGTTTTTAAGTTTTTTTTAATTTAATTATGTATATATATATATATGCATATACTTAGGTCAAAACAGTACACATATTGATTCTAATTTTAATGACTTTCTATATGTATATATAAGATACATATATATTTTTCATATTTTTTATATTGATATACATAATATATCATGCGTAGTTGACATATTCAACTCGAATATGAAAATTGATAAACTAATTAATAAAATTTTTGAGTCATTTGAATTTCAATTTTATAACTCAAAATTTATTTTTTAAGGTTTAATTGATTTTGAGCTTTAATTTAGTACGATTCAAAAAAATAGATATTTTATTTTTATTTTTAATTAAAATTATTCAAGGATGTCCCGAAGACGGTCCCCAATAAACGTTAATCATCTCCGTTAAAATTTGACAATACCCGATAAAATTAAGTTATCCCCGAATCCTTCTCAACCTTCCCCATATTGTTTCTATCTCATGGACCTATCAGGTACGTGGGATGGACGTAGAGATGTAAAAAGATGACCCGACCTGAAAACCCGATTGAAACTTGTTCGAGTCAGAACCTGGTTTGAACCGGGATGTAATGACCCGAACCCGATTTGTATCCGACTGTTATTGACCCGAACCCGATTTCAACCTGTTACTATGGACCCGAAACCCGACCTGCATCCGACTGAAACAAACCCGAACCTGAGTCTGACCTGGCAGATAACCGATATTACCTGACTGAATCGACCCGAGACCTGATTTTACCCGACCTGTTTTGAACCCAACCTGATAAATGATCCGACTTGTTTTAAACCCGACTTGTTATTGACCTGAACTAATATTAACAAGACTTAATATTTACATGACATATAATTAAGTACATCTATAATTTGATGAATTTAAAATATTGGTAAATATAATTAGTCTTAAAATATAAAATTAGACATAATAATTAATTTAGGGATTAATATATAAATTTAGTATTACATATTTAATTTAATTAATTAATTTATTATTTTATTTAGTTTTAATATATTTAATTTTAATTATAATTTTAAAATAATATTTCATTACAAATTATAATTTTAAATTAAATACATACATTAACTCATAAACAAATTAAATACATATATCAGTATACATTTAAGTATAATATATAAATATTAAAGTATATTATTAATATATAATACATTAATACATAAAGTATATAAGTATATCATATATATTAAATTATATTATATACATATATTAATATATACATATATTTTTATTAAGTACTCTAAGTCAAAAAAAAATAGTATTTGATTTGACTTTTGAAGTAAATCTAAAATTAGAAATTTGAAGTAAATTTCTTGGATGAGGGGAGGGAAATTTTTTATTTTAGGGGGGAAGGGAAATTTTTTATTTTAGCCATATAGAGGATGAAATCTAAATTTAAGGAAAACTTTTTTGATTTTAGAGGATTAAAATTGGCGGGAAAAATGGATTTTTGTTATTATATATATTATATAGTATGTATATATTATATAGTATTTATATATTTTATAGTATGTATATATAATATAGTATTTATATAGTATTAATATAATATTTATAATATATAGTATTTATATATGATATATATACATATTAAATATGTATAATAATTAATATGTTAGATATGTATATATAATATATGTATAATATGCTAACATACATATATTAATATGTTATATAACATATATGTATTTATATATATATGTATATTATATATATAATATATGTATAATACATATTACATATATATACATTAAAAAATAATATACATAATACATGTATATATGTAATATATGTATATATAATATATGTATAAATATAATACATATACATATAACATACATATATATAATACATGTACTAAACTATATACATATAACATACATATATATAATACATATACATATAGATTATAGCATACATGATACATAATTACATATTGATATAACATACATATATGATATATATATATATATATACATGTACTATATACTAATTACTATATACAATTATACATATATATATATGTTATATATACATAGTATATAATATACATAATACATTACTAATTATTATATATACATATACATATACATATAATATTAACGTACATGTATATGATATATATATATATATATATATATAATATTTATATATTAATGTACTATGTATAATACTACTACTATCACTAATTCACTATGTATATATATAACATACATTGATACATATATATATGATTAGAATATACTTATGTTATGTAGTTATGTACTATGTATAATTAATAATTGTATACATTATAAATATATTATACATACATTATACATATATAATTATTAAACATCTAATTATCAATATATATTATATAAATATTTATATTAGTTATTAAATTATTAATGTATTATATATAGACTATAGTGTTATGTATACCATATTTTAATATATATTATAATTTTATTTTTCATATATAGTATTAATTTATTTATGATATTATTCTATTTGCAAAAATAGTATTATTTCGTATTCTAATATTATTTTACTTCCAAAAATAGTATTATTAATTCATATATAATATTATTCTATTTTCATTTATAGTATTACTTCACATGTAGTATATTTTCTACATATAATATAAATTTCTTATATAGTATTAATTTTATATAACTATTATTCCATTTATAGTATAAATTCTATATATTGTCTAATTTTTTTTAAATATATTAAACTATAGTATAATTATTTTATAATGTATTAAAGTTAGATTTTTAATACTTTTAATTATTATAAATTTATAATTTTTGTAATTTTGTCCTTATAACTTACAAGTTAATTTATTTGAATTGATTATTACTGATTTTTCTAATTTACTTTAATGTTTTTAGTTTTTAATTTTTTTAATTGAGTACTTACAAGTTAATGTTGATTTTTTAAAATTTCAAAATTTAATCTTTCACTTTATAGTTTAATATTTAATCGTTTTTTTACGTATTTATACAAAATTAAAATTAATATTTTAAATTATTATGAATATAAAATCAAAATTAATTCGACCTGAAACAAAACTGTCTTGAAATGAACCCGACTTGAAATGTAACCGAAATGGACCCGACCTGAAATCTACCCGACTTGAAATGAAACTGTCAATTATTCGATTTGGACTCGAACTGTTTGAACCCGACCTTAAATGGATCCGACCTGAAACGGACCTGACCTGAAACGAACCTGACCTGAAATGGACCCGACCTGAAATGGAACTGACCTGAAATGGACCCGCACCCAACCCAAATCGAATCAAAACATCAAATCAACCTAAAATGATCTGTATCCGATTTTACCCGACCTGACATTATCCTACCTAAAACCCGTTTTTACATCCCTAGATGGACGTGGGATGCCTTTAACGTGTAATTTAAAAGTAAAAGTATTTAAGTTCAAAATTTTTAAGAATAATAATATTTTAGTTATCCCTTAATTATCTAACCGATGGGATTTTGAGAATTTAAAACTTAAATCAAACAACAAATTAGAAGTTAGTTTAGGTTAATTTTAAAATTGACCAAAACAAATTATCCATCCATGAATAGATTTTGGTGGTCATTCTGTAATCAATATTTCTAATTTAAAGTCAACGTCCCTTTCCTTTCCCTTATCGCCACTACTTGTGTGTGACAGGCACCAAGGACAATGGGTATTTGATTAATCAAGAATTGGAATCTTATGTGATCTCTTGTACCTTTCCCTCTGTGCCCTGATTTCCATCTTCTTCTTGCCCGTGACAAAATCAAAGAAGAAAGTCCTGACCATCGTTTGTTTGGACCCTGCACCTGCAGGTATGTTCAAGTTTCCTACATGGGTTTCATCTTATTTTGGTTTCCCAGTATCGTATATATTATAATTACGGCTCTATGTTATCAAATCTAGTCATTTTTCTTCCTTTCATTGCAAAATTCTGGGGTTTCCTTCTTTTCCAATGATCTGTTTTAGGGGTTACATTACTAGTAAATTGAACCAATTTGTTTTTCTTTACATTGGGGAATTGTGGATTCTTAAGGTGTTTGCTTCTGGCGGTGTTTGTTTATTTTTATCAATTAGGGTTCTGGAAAAAATTTACTTGGGATATCTGCTATTTTGAGAAGATTATCATGTTGATTGTATGTATTGTTTATTTATGATCATCTCAAATTTGTTGGACTACACCAATGAAGGGTTTTTGTTTAAATTGTCAAAGCATCAATATCCTTTCTTGGTCATGTTTTAGTGCTTTGGTTGAAAAAAAAAAGATTTGTTTTTTCACTAAAATTGTGCTTTCTAATTGCAGCTTGTATCGCTGAGGTGCATTTGAAACATACTGGAAAGTGATAGGTTTGTGGCAATAATAGAAGGCAATGCAATTTAGGTTCAAGGATCTGTTTTTAGTTTTATTCATCACCCTTTTATTCCTTGAATGCATTACAGCAGATGATCAAAATGTAATTTCACAAAGAATAAGAGCTCCCCATAAAAATTTAAGGGATACTGTTATAGATGGCTCTGGTATAGAGAAGGTCATAGGTTCTGAGGATGACAAAAATGCAATGAGTAACTGGAAAGGTAGTTACACTTACAGCAGAGTTTCTGTGTCCATGGTCTTGCTTTTTACATTAGCAATGGCTGCGGCAACTGGTCTAGGTGCCGTTCCTTTTTTCTTTGTTGAGCTTGATCCTCAATGGGCTGGGATATGCAATGGAATGGCTGCTGGTGTCATGTTGGCTGCAAGCTTTGATCTCATACAGGAAGGACAGGAACATGGTGCTGGAAGTTGGGTCGTGATTGGGATTTTAGCTGGTGGCATTTTTATTTTGCTTTGTAAGAAGGTGATCACTGTCTCTCATATCAGTTATTTGGTTTTATTTTCAGCCATTGCAGAACTATCATAAAAGAACTGCTATTCTTTCCCCACCTTCAATGCAAAGTAAATATACCACACACAGATTAAGTCTGTTTCAGGCAACCTAAATGAAGAAAGGGGTTTTCACTTTTTCAATCCTTATCACGTATGAGGTTCTTTATTTGGTTCTAGAATAAGTTTAAGGCTGTTAATATATCATGCCATGCACAGTGCTGCGTTTTTAAATTCTTATAATCTTGAACTTCTTTTAACTTATCATCGTGTTTGGGTTTCAGGTACTTGAACGGTATGGGGAAGTAAGCATGCTAGATATAAAAGGAGCAGATGCAACTAAAGTTGTCCTTGTCATTGGAATTATGACCCTCCATTCATTTGGAGAGGGCTCTGGTGTTGGAGTTTCATTTGCTGGCTCAAAAGGTTTTACTCAAGGCCTTTTGGTAACATTAGCCATAGCTGTACATAACATACCAGAGGGATTGGCCGTAAGCATGGTGCTTGCATCAAGGGGAGTTTCTCCGCAAAATGCAATGTTATGGAGCATAATTACATCCTTACCGCAGGTATTTATTCATGTCATGCTGTTTGTTAGGCTTTGAACATATCATTTTGTGTCAATAGAAATAGTTTAGAACTTCAAAGATTGGGTTGAAAAAGAAAAGTAGAAGAAACAATGGTGAAGAAGAAAATTTAAATTTGAAGACCAGGTAAATATTTTCAATAGAAGATTCATTGTCAACAGGTGATGAGTAAAGAACAACCATTTCTGGGTTATTCAAACCATCTTAACATGCATTGCTTGATCAACATTACAATAGTGAATGACTGCATCTCGGTGTCATCCATTGCAATTGGCAAAGGAAAGAACAGAAAAATAAATTCTAAAGTCCGGATTCTGAGAGAGCCAATTAAATTAAACTTATTCTTATTTCAGTATAATTTCGATGTTAATTTAATTTCCTTGATGGTTGTTTATCTGTTTATCTTTCTTTTCTAATTTTTTGCAGCCCATTGTAGCAGTTCCTTCGTTTATATGTGCTGATGCATTTAATAAAGTCCTCCCCTTTTGTACTGGTTTTGCTGCTGGATGTATGATCTGGATGGTCATTGCTGAGGTTCTCCCTGATGCATTTAAGGTGGTTGCACTTATTGCACTTAAATATATCTTTGAATCTTCAAGAATATGTAGTTTATTCTACAATTGTCTTTCACGACCCATCACTCGATTTTGATTTTATATCCTATCTAGAATGCTTTCATTGGATTTTCAAATTTAGGTTAGTTAACAATATAAAGAATTTTCCAAACTAGGCTAATGAGTGACTGTTATTTTCATCCTCTTCAGCTTCTCTTTTTTGCAATGCCTAAAAGGATAAAAAAAAAACTTGAACAAAAGTTTTTAAAATGAGATGAGATTAATCTTCTTTGACCCTGTTTTACTTTTTGTTCTATAAAATTTTGTCCCTCTTCTGTAGAAAAGAAGTCTAAACCCCCAACCGTTTTTTTTTTCTTTTCTTCTAATAGGAAGCTTCACCAACTCCAGTGGCATCAGCAGCTACAGTTTCAGTAGCTTTCATGCAAGCACTAAGCACTCTGTTCCAGAATTTCAGTCATGATTACAAGTGAGTAAATTGAACCATTGTTTGTTGGGAAGAATGTGTGGCTGGATAATACATCGTTGCATCTGATTTGGGTTTATTTTCTATTCTTTCTTGAATTATATACTTCTGTATATTAAAATTGATTTCAGATTCTGTTTCAACAACTTTACTCCTTTTTGTCTTTTTAGAGCATATATTCCATTTTGTAGAACTACATGATATCATGGTCATAGCTTTCTCTGCTTGCATGTAAGTTGATTTAAATGGTTCATCATATAGCTTTTATTAGGCTTGATATGTGGGATTTTGTTGCCCATGATACAATTTGGCAGCCTTCAATTTTTTTTCTTAAAAGCTAGTTCTAATCTTTTTTCCCTCATTTTTTAAACTAAATTACATTGTTTCAAAATTCCAGTTCCGAGGATGCTTCTGGTTTCTTTGTTTCACTACTTTTTGGTCTGGGACCTTTACTGGGTGGCCTCGTTCTTGTTGCATTTGCTGTTGCTTTCTGCCTGCAACATGCTCTTCTCATGGGTGCTGCTTCCGGCATTGCCTTTATCCTTGGTGCCTGGCGACCATTGCAACTACTTGTATTCTCTAAAATGGGATTTTTCCCACTTTTGTCACTACTTGCTGCAGGCGCTGCATTTGTTCATATTTCAAGCACCAGAATTCTGAAGATTGTGTGCAACAAAAGAGCTTCACATGATCTGCCTTTGGTTACAGGATTTCCAGTGAGTGTTCTCACGCTTCAGTCATTTTTAGCATGCGGAACAGTGGCTTTCCATGCACTGGCCGAGGGGCTTGCACTAGGAGTAGCTGCACCAAAAGCTTATGGACTCGGCCGGCACATTGTCCTTCCCGTCTCCCTTCACGGTCTTCCACGTGGTGCAGCAGTAGCCAGCTGCATCTTCGGAGCTACTCAAAGTTGGCATGGATCCCTGGCTGCAGCTGCTCTCATTGGGTTTGTAGGACCAATATCTGCAATCGGAGCAATATTGGCAGGTATTGATTACAGTGGTCTGGACCATGTGATGGTGTTGGCCTGTGGAGGATTGATACCATGCTTTGTGAGAATACTGAAGAGGGCATTTCAGTTGGATATGCGAAAAAGCAGCAGTGGACTTGCCATCGGAATCTGCTTTGCCACTCTGTGTTTAACATGCACCAAGTTAGTTTGCTTACACACCCCTTACTGCGACTCTGCTCCGGAGGCTGTGAGATAGTTTATGGGAAATATTCCCTGAATAGGGTTATACGCAGATACCATGGTCCATACTTTATATATGTACCATAGCTAGTTTTATCCTTAATCCTGGCTAAGATTCTTATTCAAAACTAAGACAGACTACTTGTGAGATTGTTCATCCATACTCTCACCACAAATTTACAGGACTTGTGTTTATACGTTCAGTTACAGCTGACCAACAAAATGTTACAAGCTTTTTAGTTCAATTTTTAAAATTTTAGTTTCTTAGAAACCAAATAACAAATTGGTGTAATATTGTTTGGACCCTTATCAATTTAAAAAAATGATCAAATTGGTCCTCAATACAAGACTAAAATTCAATATATATATATATATATATATATATATATTGGTACGGTTTTGTCTATTATGATGATAGTTTAACGTTTTGTATTACATTCATCACGACGTATTTTCTAGTCAAGAAAAGTCAATAGTCTCTTGTGGTGATGATAGGGTTGTTCACGTTTGCTTATTCAATTTATAGTTTGTTTGCTTTTGATTTGCGTTCATTAATACTTTAAAATTATGTATTTCTTTTTAAAATCGTGTGTATTTATTTCACTCAAAAGTAAATAATTTTTGGGTAAACTACATAAATGGTACCTTGACTATACTTCAATTATTTTTTACATCTTTTGACTATCAAATATTATAAATTAGTCCATTGACTAATTTTTTTGATACAAAATGATCATGTACCGTTACAAATTTGACGGAAAACTGATGTAGACGTTAACATGATGACTTGGATTACAGAGATTAGGGATGTCATATGGTTATCCAAGTCAATATGTTAACGTCCACATCGGTTTCCCATCAAATTTTTAATAGTACAGGACCACTTGTATTAAAAAAGTTAGTCAATGAACCAATTTATAACATTTGATAGTCATGGAATATAAAAGATAATTGAAGTATAGTCAAGGGACCATTTCTGAAATTTACCCATAATTTTTTCGGTAAACATTAACCATACATGTCCATGAACATATAACTAAATAAGTAGCAGATATTTTACTCAATAAAAGTAACAAATTTTAAAATAATTATAATTGTAATCATGAATATTATAATTGAACATATTTCTTATATTTTTAATATACAAAATAATAAGAATAAATATTAATGATTTTATTATAAATATATAAAAGAAACAAATATACAATAGTTATATTATTAGTTATACAATAACAATAAACATAAGTTATATGATTAATTAAACAACCTTTTAAACGAATATAAATAAATTTATTCATAAATATAATCTTAAATTATAAATCCTAATTATAATCAAATAAAAAGCTGAAGTACCACTTTTGATTTTTCTCAATTTTAAAATTGAACAAATAAATTTCTTGTAACACCCCGAAAACCGGGTTGAAAAATAATTCGAATAATTGGTAAATTAAAATAAATCATGTGATTAATTGGGTTAAAAGTAAGGTCTAAATTAAATGACAACTTGAGCATTGCATGATAAGATATGGAATTCCATAGACTACCCTTGTAATAAGCTAACTCTAGTTATAGCTAAGGGGGCAAAATGGACATTTCACTTTCATTTAATGAGAGGCAAATTCAGCCCACTCTTCCCTTCTTCTCTCTATTCACGTGAAACACCAAAGAAAGGGGGAGAGGAAATCACCATGGAAGTTTGAGAGAGAAAGCTTCATACCTTTGCATGAGTAGACTTTTTGTCTAGAAAATCAAGTATAAGGGCCTAGGTAAGCTTCTCTTTCTATAATCTAAATAATAGAATCTTGAGTTCTTAGATTTTAAATGCTTTCATAATGCTTTGATGCTAAATCGAGGGTTTTAATTGTTTGGGTTTAGTTTTTGAAGCATGAACGAATCGGTTAGGAAGCTTGAAACCTAGATTTTGAAAATGCTATGTATATGGGTTAAAAGATTCGAATAATGGATGAGGAAGGTGTTAAGTGATGTTAAGCTTAAGTTGTAGGTGCTGGAATCAAAATTGCATCGAAGCTTGGTTCGATGCCAAGCTTCATTAGGATCTCCCTGGTTCGATGCCAGTATCGAGTCAGGCCATTATAACCTTAAGCCATTGAGTCCTTGTAATAGACCGGCATCGGTACTTGGTTTGATACTGAGAGTTCCAGTAACGAAATGGCATCGATACCAGTATCGAACCAGGCTACTTAACTTTAGTCAACGAGGAGGTCCAGTATCGATACATGATTCGATATTGGGGCTTCCAGAAACGAAATTGCATCGATACCTGTTTCGAACTAGGCTCCCCAACCATGGTCAACGAGTCAACATAGTTGACCTGTATCGAACTAGGGTTCGATACCCCCGTTCCGATACCCCTCTATAGGGAGTATCGATACCCCTAGTTAATTTTGGTTTAACTTGGAAAATGGAAATTAGCTTAATTAATAAGAATATGTTAACGATAATTAAATGAATAAAATTTGGCTAGAGGTTTTGATTAAGCTCAATCGAGATTGTAATTGATAAATGAACGGAAATTTACGAATCGAATTGGTAAACTGTACAAGAACGAAAAAGTTTTAAATTATCCTCAAATCTAATAAGTGTTACAAGAATTAGACTCGTTGAGTTATACTAATGAATAGAAATACCTTACAATTGAATAAAATGTCTTATAATTAAATACAAGTTAGGTCTAAATTACAAGTTTGAATGTCCGGTCGACACCTCCGTCTCCTAACCCGGGGCGAGGGTGTTACATTTCTCTAAACATATATCTCTTTATTTTTTTAGGCTTAACTCATAAATAAGTGCCTAAACTATACACTTTTTTCTGAAATAGGTGCCTAATGTTTTTTTCAACTAAAATAAGTGCCTAAACTATATATTTTTTCTGAAATAGGTGACTAATGTTTTTTTTTTGGCTGAATAGGTGCTTAAACTTTCATTCCGTCAGTGTTTTAAGGTAACACTGTTAAAAAAAATTGTTTTTTTTATTAAATTTTTATTGAAAAGATATGTTTAAATAATATTGTCTTATTAAAATTATCACACGATATTTTTTTATTTTTTTTTTAATTTTGATATCTTATTATTTAAAATAAACCAAATAGATTTTAAATATAAATTTTATAAATTTTTATTTATTAAATCATTTAAAAAAATTGCAGTTAAAATTTTTTATTTCACTTGTAAATTTTTAATATATATATAATTTAATTCCATTTCGATTTTTTATAAAAAAAATATTGTAATTTCATCTCATCTGATTCCATCTAATCCTTTGAGGAAAAGAACCCAAGTTGGACTGCCGAAGATGTTGAATCTGCAAGGAGTAAAAAATCGAGAAGTAGGAGGAAGGACTAAGGAGGACTCAAGATGTCTGTAAATTTTATTTGACGACGAGTAGCATAAAGATAACGAGGAGGAAAGGATAATTGATAAAATAGAATTAAATTATATATATTAAAATTTTACGAGTGAAATAATTTTTTTAACTTTAACTATAATTTTTTAAATGATTTAATAATAAAAAATTATAAATTTTATATTTAAAATCTATTTGATTTATTTTAAATAATAAGATATCAAAATTAAAAAATTTTAAAAAAAATAACATGCGATAATTTTAATAAGACAAAAAACATATATTATTTAAATATATCTTTCCAATAGAAATTAAAAAAAAAACAATTTTTTTAACGGTGTTACCTTAAAACACTAACGGAATGAAAGTTTAGGCACTTATTTCAACTAAAAAAAAACATTAGACACCTATTTCAGAAAAAGTGTATAGTTTAGACACTTATTTATGAGTTAAGCCTTTTTTTAAGTGAAAAATTAAAGATAAGTAACACTTTTGATTTTTCATCGGGATAAATTACATAAATGGTCACCAAACTTTTAAAGTAGATTCATTTTAGTCATCATACTTTTAAAATATTTAATAAGGTTACCAATTTTTTAGTTTACATTAGATTAAGTCTCCCAACTTTTAGTTCATATTCGATAAGGTCACCCATCTTTTAGTTCGTATTCGATAAGGTCACCCTACTTTCAGTTTGCATTTGATAAGATCCCTATCATTAAATTCCATTAAAAATTAGGGTTAATTACTGTAAAAGTCACCTTTGTTTGCTCTCAGTACAAATTTGGTCACCAATTTTGAAAATCAACCAATAAGGTCACTTACGTTTTCGGGTTGTAAACTTTTGGTCACTTCGACGTTAGATACCGTTAATGGTTGACGGAAAGATGATTTGACATAATAAAAAATGAATAAATTATTTAAATAGTCCCTAAATAATTATTTTATCTTTATTTCATTTTTAATTTAACCCTCAAAATTTTAAATTTATATATTTTCACCATCTTCCTCAAATAAATCTTCATTTCCTTTAGACACCTTCTTTACACGATGAAAACTAAGGATTGCAGTACAAAAATTGTGGTGGTGCGGGATCCCGATGAACTCTTGAACCATATTACTCTGGATCTCTTCTTTGGATTACGCATCATATTACTCTTGTTGTTGGCCGCTTGACCGACATTTTTTGTTGAAATCGAGTTTTGGTTTAAATTTTCCGGTCTTAATGGAACCTGCTGCATCAATGAATAAGTGGTTCTACTTTGTACTTGTTGGTTGGTGAACAGCTGTGGAGTCGTGAATGTCGTCGATGAAGAAGCCATGTACCCATTAAGATCAATGCAATATCTTAAATTTTGGGATCAAATTAAATCATGGATCGAACTCAGATTCACTATTTTTGAAATTCGTAATAATTTTGATAAAGAATAACGATCCAAATATAATAAAGGATCGAACATACTCGATGAAGAGTGGCTTGATAGCGACTGCACCGACGGCAGCGACGATGGTTGGATACTCAAAAGATCATGCCCATAACCGATATGACTCAAAACAACTGAGATTGACCTAAAGCGTGAATCATATTCATCACTTGTAAGGGTGAAGGAAAAATAGGCCTTTTTATTGTCTTGAGGAAGAAATATTCTCTCAAAAATCATCAGAAAGTAGCCATAAATATATTGTCTTGAAAGCTCTAATATGTTTGTTATGTTTTTAAACAAAGATTATGAAAACTGAGTATCGATGGAAAAAAAGAGATAAAATCAAAGCTTAATGTTAAACTTGTAGGGGTGAAGGAAAAATAGGCTTTTTTATTTATGAATTTTTTTTGTTAGATTAAAAGATATTTGGTTCATCTAAGCTGTTGTTTGTGGATTCACTCATGAATAGATGAGATCATGGTGTGTTCGGGTGAAAATGACATTTGTGAGTCTGAAAGAAAAAAAGTAAGAGAAAGGAAAAAAAAATTAAAATTGTTGACAGAAAAATTTGAAGCTGCACAAGAGAAGGAAATGAAGATTTATTTGAAAAAGATGGTGAAAATATATGATTTTAAAACTTTGAGGGTTAAATTAAAAATAAAAATAAAATAAAATAATTATTTAGGGACTATTTACGTAATTAATTCATTTTTTATTATGTCAAATTATCTTTCCGTCAACCATTAACGGCATTTAACGTCGAAGTGACCAAAAGTTTACAACCCGAAAACGTAAGTGACCTTATTGGTTGATTTTCAAAATCGGTGACCAAATTTTTACTGGGAACAAACAAAGGTAATTTTTACAGTAATTAACCCTAAAAATTATTGTTAGTTTTAATATATCCTAATAAAAACTGGGTAAATTACAATAATCATCACCCAACTTTCTTCACACTCCTATTTTGGTCATTAAATTCCCTTTCTATTTTGTAAAATTTATCAATATGGTATCTAAACTTTATAAACGTTTAATATGCCTCATATACTTTGTGTTAGTCTTCTAAATGCCCGAGACTAACAACATTGTTGAACCAACATTTTCTTTATTCAAGGATTGAAAGAGAGCTTTGGAATCAATTTGTTGAACCAAAATATCCATCATAAATGATGTTGAACAAAGATCATAATCAATAACAATCAGCTCTCAAATATCATACATGTAATGTTTCTAACCACATTGACACAGGGACGAGAGACGATCCATGTGACGCTTCGGATGCTATGAACAAACAAATGAATATAATAGACTCGACACGGACTCGACTTAACACGGAATGCTTCATGTAAACTTAATGAACATATGACACACACCTTAAACCTACTAGCATATGAATAAATCCAATGAATGTAGTCAAAGTTTACAGCAAAACTGAGTACTGACCTCACCACATCTATGGATTCCAAGATCCAATTTTCTTTTTCTTTTCGTTTTCCAATAGGCAAAACAGTTTAACGATGAAAATCCCATCACCGGCAGCAGCAACTGTTGGCATAACCTTTCCAAGTTACACGAAAGATATAGTTGGATTATGAAAACCTGGTGGAGCACAGTAGAAACAATTTCAATATGGTTTTCAGGGTTGATTCTCAGCGCCCGGTTTTGGGACGTTTCATTCCACTTGAATTAAAAGGAGAAACACTGCCGCTTGGACCGGGACTATCTTCTCTGAAATTCGAGTTTAGCATTGCCAGCTCACGCAACTGCTGTCTCTTGATAAAATCTTGTGACTCATCCTACATATGACAATATGAAATTCAGAAAAGAATACTAGATAAAAATATAGATCAACTGTTCAACACCATGATGCCTGCAAATTGATGACAGTAAAGGAGTATGGATGTAAAAGTGCAATGCACCGCAACCATGAGGATGACAAAAGTAGCAAGAACAAGATTACTGTACATACCACGGGTTTAAGTAACTCCTCTATGATTTCCTGTGCCTGTCTAAGCCTTGTGTCTACAATATTAGCAGGCAAATCAGCCTCGATTAAGATGTGGAGTGGATCATTCAGGTGCTCATATCCAGGTTTTCCTCTCATCTTCTCTTCCTTCATAAAGGAAAAGATGAGGAATTACTATCCGAAAATATTAGATTTTTAAGTCAAGAAAATTCTTAGGAATAAAAAAGGGGTGAAGATAAAAAAATCAATTATCTTTTGAAAATTTAATATCTTTTATACAGGCTCCGTGTAGCCATCCAGGAACTCATTTCATTTGATCTTCCTTCCAGTTTCAGAAGGATCCCAGTTGACATAGCAAAAGATAATGGTACTGGACCTTTGCAACAACAATAGCTCATAAATTTTGTAGCTTTACCTTGTCGGGATCCTTTATCGATCCTTTGCCTCTGATGTAAACTCGGCAGCCAGTAGTAGCTTCCACTCGCTTTAATGAATTTCCTCTGGGGCCTAGAAGTCGTCCAACAAAATTGAACTAACAACGAAAAAGACTCTAAACCTCAATACTCACAAAAAGTATTGCTTCTTTTGATGGAAATATGAAAATTATAATCAGTAAAATGCTAATCTAACACACTAACATGTTATATTCACAGCTTACGTTTGGATATGTATCAACAGGAATTTCAAGACGCAAAATCCTCTTCACAGTGTATGAGCTAGGACTTGCTGGGGCACCTTGCCAGTCCATTGACATCCCAGGTGGTCCGCTCAGTCTCTGTCAAAATACAAAAAAGTCAACGACATCACAAAAGAATAGACGGCTCAATCCAAAAAAACAGGAAACAAGCACATTTAAACAGTGTTTAAGCTTGAAACAACCTTTGTGAGAATATTTCCCAATGCTTTATTAATAACAAGCACTAAAATTTAACAAAATAGATAAGAATGTTAAAAAAGAACACGGATAAATGCATCATAGGAATAGCAACCAGAAATAAACTGATAGATCGCCATTATATTCACCATTGCCTTCTGCAGTTAAGCTACATTCAAAGAATTCCATTTGCAATCATATCCATTTGTCAGGAACGGGAGTTGGTTCGTATTTCAGTTACTTAAGATGGTCCAACATTGAGTAAAATATTAGAAGTTAAACAATCATTGTGTTCATGTCATCAACTACATGCAAAAAGGATAAATATGGAACTCCAGATATTCACCATTTGGCAGAAGGAATGATTTTGTTTAGTGACAATTAAGGTGTTTTCCTCATTCTTATTTAACTAATAGAACATAGCAACCAAAAATCAAAATCCATAGTTTTAGAACAGTCACGTAGCATGTTATGGTTCTCCTTTGGATTTAGATAAAGGGTTTATCTAATGAAGATATTAACCAGTAACACATGAACCATGTCAAACCAAGACTGATCAATATCTGAACATTTTAGTTTCCTAATAAACCAAGAAAACTTGAAAACCTTTTTTTTTAATGATGCCAAGGGCAAGATTTAGCATGTTATGGTTCTCCTTTCCAGTTTTTGACACTCGACTATATTGGTGTTCACCAGAAATAATCTTGAAGTGCGAGCCAGAGAACTAAAAGCATAAACATGTCACTCAGTTGACTGCCCAAATGGTTAACTTATAGGCAGGCTTCATGAAACAAATATTAAGCATGCAATAGAAGAGCACTCAATTAAACAAACAAGAAAAAATGTGAATTCTAACATATATATTCAAAACAAAGACACTAAGGTTGAAAGTCTTAAGAATAGTAACCTCTTGATGAGGACTATTCCAGCTGCCTAATCCTGTCCCAGAAACATTTGACATAAGGTTTGAAGAAGCCATGGGACTGGGACTTCTATGCCTCAACCAGTCAAAGTCGCCAAATCCCTGGTTGGACATCATTCCCGAGACCCTAAATATCTCTGCATATGAAGACCATATGTGAAAACATATAAATACATGAAAGGAACATAGCATCCAAAATTAAATTAACCATTTCAAGGCAAGGCAAATAATAAATAAAAAAACAAATACAGAATGCTAAGACTCCTATGGTCCGGAAAAGTGTATAAACTTCTCTTGGCAGCTAAACAAGGGATATGTGCTTCTTAAATCAAAATTTAGCAGAGCAACTATGATGCCACATCTACTGCCCGCCTACAATAGTTTTTCTGTATTAGACAAACTCTCTTCTCAAGACATGTAAAACTCGAAACGCAATGAGCTTTCTAACTCCAGACTTAAGAATCTTTACAAATATATCTTTGAATACGTAGCACTAGAACAAAGGGAAAAACAATCACACCCAATTTAACTGAAACAGTAGCGATAGCCGAGTTACTCAAGACTTTGAGCCAGCTGAAGATGACAGTGTTTTGTATACCATTTAACTAAAACCTCAGTGATCATTGTGTTGTGAACAACTAATCCACTATCCAAAATACAATGGTGTGATGAAAGCTTCTCATGTTCTAGTATTACCACACAGCAAGCTAACAAATATAGAGTCAATTACATGATCAAGCCAATTCCATACCCACCAAGGGAATAGGTAGCAAAAGCCAAACTTGAACATCTCAGCACCATACTCAATCAGACTGATCTAGCTTTGAAAACTAAAACTAAAAAATAAAAATAAACTAGATCCAGGAGTGACAGAGTAAAGAAGTAACCTTGATTTAGCAGGCGGTTACATATAGGAAGGACTTGAATGAAAGGTCCAAGCTTTTGATGCTCTGCCAACAGTTCTGATAAATACTGACTGAAGACAGGCATAAAAAAAAACATATAGAGTCCGACCCCAAAAATCAAAAAACAATAAAGAATAATCAGAATTGAAGAACGCAAGTTAAAGTGAAAAACTTGTGTGTGCGTGTGTGCTTAAGTGCTTGTACCTGTCAACATCTGGGGTGGTTCTGATCTGTGGAGAAGCAGCTCTGGAAGGAGAAAAGGTGGAATTATAGAAACCTGACATAGCTCTTTGGGCTTTGAGGATTCAACTCTTTAAAATACAAATGAATTAATCTTTTAGTTTAAAGGGGGGGGAAAGGATTTCCCAGTTTGAGCTTCTGGCAGAAGAAAGAATGAAGAAAAACACAGCACCATCAATACGAGATGTGTGCAATAAGAGGCAACAATATTATTTAATATAAAAATAATAATTACAAAAAAAAATTGTGGACAGATCCTTTTCAAATTAGTAGAAAAGGACTCCAAATTTGCAATAATTCATTCATTTTTTCTAAGTAATTACAGTATCAGTTCCATTGAAACTAAAGTTAACTGCAAACACAATAAAAAAAAATGCAACCTTTACTTTAAAACTTAATAGTATTTTGCCTTTTCTAGGAAGGAAAATGACAGTGGGTGGGAAGGGTAAGTGATGAAAGGCATTATTGGCCATGAAAGAGGAGTAGGCGAAGAGACGGTGTTTTTTACTATTACTGCTGCTGTGGTGGGTGGAGTGGGGGATTTACAAGGTGCGGAGGGATGCATTGAAGTGACGTGAAGGATAAGACACGTGTCCGTCATGCATTGGATCATCAGATGTTAGACCCCACGGAGCAGGAAGAGGCCAATAGGGGAATTGTAGTGATTATTGGCGATGCCAAATGCCAACACAGTTTTAGCTGCCCACTGCTGCTCACCCGCTCCTCTTGGTCCTTGGATACCTTGGTGCTTGGCTGCAACTGTTGTTTCTTTTATTTTTAGGTCAAATTATGAAAATAGTCATTGTATTATGTATATGTTGTGAATTTAATTATTTTATTCTAATTGGGTTATAGTAATCCTTTGTCTGGTGTGTTGGTTGGATAACCAACCATACTTTGTGGTTCGTGAGAACCGTTTTCATGCACATTTTCACAATTGGAAATGTGAACATGGAGTGCAAATCTGCAGCAGTTTTCCCACATTCCTTGGCATGGTTCGGTTAAGGGAGATAGTGCCGAGAGGTTGAGGGGCATTTTTGTCCATTTGATTGGTGGTTTTTGATGGATGAACTCCTATAAATACCCCATTAGCCTAAGGTCCCTAAGCATAAAAAACATAAGAATCACATATTCAATCTAGTGAGCTTTTGAGTGCTTAGAAGATCTTGGCGGTTCTAATTATTTTTGTAGCCGAGTTCTTTATTTTTACGGTGGTTCGACGAGTTCGACGGTGGTGCAACCACATCTCAAGTTGGCATAAGGTCTTGACAATGGTTGGAGGTATTTATTTCGATCCTTTTTCCGCTGCGTTTATGCTCGTTTAATGCTTACATTTGGTATTAGAGCCATGTTAAATCTCTGCCTTGTCATGCTTAATTTTTCTCAAAATTAAAATGCCATTTTTTATCTTTAAATTCTGAAATTTAAAATTATGTTGTAGAAATTTTATAAGATTAATTTCTAAAATTTATTAATTTATTTTTTCTTAAATAAATTTTAGAAATTAATATATAGTATGTGCCTAAATTAAGATATGTTATAACTTAGTTATATGCATAAAATTAGGTACATAAACCTTAAGACTTATTGCATAAAGCTTTAGCAATAAAACTATAGTATATGTCTAGAGATCTAAATAATTTATTTAATTAGAGAATTAGCCACAACAACTTTAATTAAATAAAATTATTATAAGGATCTCATAAGGACTAGACATAAAACGTTGCATAATGAACAAGCAACACTTTAAATAAAGTTTAAGGTTAATATCTAGCTAAGTGATTTTCATAATTTTATTTAGTTAAAGACTAGCCACAACATCTTTAGTTAAATAAAATTACTAAGGTTAAAAATCACATACAGAAAGGTTAGATATTAAATCCCTTAACATTAAGGTAAAAATTATTAGACGAATTTTTATAATTACCCACAGGAGTTATAAAAATGAATTTAATAATTTTTACATAAAGGATAGAAAATATTCTATCAAATGAATCTAATCGAATTAAAAATTTAGCCCACAGGCAATTTTTATGTCACTAGATTCATTATTTCTATAATTTGCATTGGTAAATTATAGCTTATGTTATGCCTCAAATTTATATTAAGCATGTATGTCAATTTATTTTGCAGCATTATTACCTGTGAATATCTCTGATAATAGAGTAGATATCCCTGAATTAACTAGTGAGAACTTTAAGTTCTGGAATGAAGGTATTCTTCTTCAATTAGGGTGTATGGATATTGACTATGCTATAAGGAAACCTGAGCCACATGTCAGTGACACCAGCAATCAGGCTAATCTTGCTCTATATGAAAAGTGGGAGCGATCTAATCGCTTAAGCATTATGTTCATTAAGAGCAAGGTTCCTGCTGATGTTCGTGGTTCAATTGAGCATTATGAGAATGTCCAAGAGCTATTAAAGGCTATAGAGAAACAATTTCAGACTTCTCAAAAGTCATTAGCCAGCACCTTAATTATGAAGTTCACATCTCTAAGGCTCACTACGGTGAGAAGTGAGCGTGATCACTTCAATAAGATACGTGATTTGGCAGCTCGACTTAAAGCACTTGAGGTTGAAATGTCTGAATCTTTCCTGGTGCACTATATATTGAACACTCTTCCTCCTCAATACGGGCCATTTAAGATCTCTTATAACACACATAAAGATAAATGGTCTATTGATGATCTTTTGACCATGTGTGATCAAGAAGAGGGTAGGCTCGTATTAGAGATAGGAGAGAGTGCACTGACGGTTACTCAGGGAAAGAATTCAGTCCAAGCCAAGCAAAAAGGGAAGGCTAAAATGCAACCCCAAGCTGACATCAAGAAAGAGTCCATGTGTTTCTTCTGTAAAAAGAAGGGACACATGAAGAAGGACTGTGTCAAGTATAAGGGTTGGCTTGAAAAGAAAGGTAAATCAATCTCACTTGTTTGCTTTGAGTCAAATATGGTTGATGTTAATTATAACACATGGTGGATTGATTCTGGTTCTACAATCCATGTCTCAAATTCCTTACAGGGATTAAAAAACCTGAGGGAACCAGTGGGAGCTGAGCGATACATCTATTCAGGAAACAAGATGCAATCGCATGTGGAAGCTATTGGGACCTGTGAATTAGTGCTTAGTAGTGGCTTTATTTTAATTTTAGAAAAGACTTTCTATATTCCTAGTTTTTCAAGAAATTTAATTTCTGTTTCAAGACTTGTACCCTTGGGGTATTGTTTTAATTTTTCGAATGTTGATTTTAATTTATTTTATAAATCAGAAATTGTTGGAAATGGAATTTTATGCGATGGTCTTTACTCTATTGATTTACAAAATAAATAATGCCACTCATAATGTTATGCACATTCAAACTGGTACCAAGCGTTGTGTTATAAATGAAGATTCCTCTACTTTATGGCATCGGAGATTAGGACACATCTCCATTGAAAGGATTAAAAGATTAGTAAATGATGGGGTACTAAATACCTTAGATTTTACTGATTTTGATACTTGTGTAGACTGCATTAAGGGTAAGCAGACTAACAAGTCAAAGAAAGGTGCCAAGAGGAGTTCGACCATATTGGAAATCATCCATTCTGATATCTGTTGCCCAGATATGGATGTGCAAGGTTAGAAATACTTCATCACTTTCATAGACGATTACTCACGATACATGTATCTCTACATGCTTCATCATAAAAGTGAAGCATTAGAAGCCTTTAAGGTTTTCAAGGCTGAAGTAGAGAAACAATGCGGTAAGCAAATAAAGATTGTGAGAACGGATAGAGGTGGTGAGTATTATGGTAGATACACAGAAGATGGACAAGCACATGGTCCATTTGCGAAGTTTTTTCAAGACAACGGTATAGTTGCGCAATACACCATACCAGGCTCGCCTGATCAGAATGGTGTTGCGGAAAGAAGAAACCGAACTTTAATGGACATGGTGCGAAGTATGCTTAGTATCTCTAAGCTACCTAAGTCTTTATGGGTTGAAGCTCTTAAGACGGCTGTGTATATATTAAACCGGGTCCCAACCAAGGCTGTCTCAAAGACACCTTTTGAGTTATTCAAAGGTTGGAAACCGAGTTTGCGACATATACGCGTATGGGGATGCCCGTCTGAAGTGAGAATTTATAATCCACAAGAAAAGAAACTGGACCCAAGGACTATTAGTGGGTATTTCATTGGATATGCTGAAAAGTCCAAAGGCTACAGATTCTATTGTCCATCTAATAGCACTAGAATTGTGGAATCAAGAAATGCAAAATTTCTTGAGAATGACTCAATCAGTGGGAGTGATCTGTCTCGGGATTCAATACCCGTAGATCAACCATCCACTTCAAGTGAGAGATTGATTATCATATATAACACCCCTCAAGATCAATCGGGTGTTGAACAACCAATCAATGAAGTTCCACAAGTTGCTGAAAACACTCCAATAGATCAAGTTGTTCAAGAAATTCCAGAAATTATTGAACAACCAGTTGAACAACATGATCCACAAGAGAATGTTGGTTCAACGTTAAGAAGATCTATTAGAGAAAGAAAATCAGCAATTTTTAGTGATTATTTTGTGTATTTACAAGAATCTGACTATAATGTTGGAGCTGAAAATGACCCTGAATCATTTTCAAGTGCCATGATCTGCAACGAATCACAATTATGGTATGATGCTATGAAGGATGAGATGAATTCTATGAAGAGCAACGAAGTTTGGGATCTTGAACCCTTGCCTGATGGTGTAAAAGCCATCAGATGTAAATGGGTTTTCAAAACAAAAAGAGACTCAAAAGGCAACATGGAGAGATATAAAGCAAGACTCGTTGCTAAAGGATTCACTCAGCGAGAAGGAATCGATTACACTAAGACTTTTAGTCCAGTATCTAAGAAAGATTCCTTACGCATTGTGTTAGCATTAGTAGCTCAATTTGACCTTGAGTTACAACAGATGGATGTGAAAACTGCCTTTCTTAATGGTGATCTAGAGGAAGAGGTATACATGAAACAACCTGAAGGTTTTTCCTCTAGTGATGGTGATCACTTAGTTTGCAAGTTAAAGAAATCTATATATATATTGAAACAAGCCTCCCGCCAGTGGTATTTAAAGTTCCATGAAGTTATCTCTTCATTTGGTTTTGTTGAGAATATCATGGATTAATGTATATACCAGAAGGTCAGTGGGAGTAAAATTTGTTTCCTTATCCTATATGTGGATGACATTTTACTTGCAACGAATGACAAGGGTATGCTACATGAGGTGAAACAATTTCTTTCTAAAAACTTTGATATGAAAGATATGGGTGATGCTTCTTATGTCATTGGCATTAAGATTCATCGTGATAGACATAAAGGTATCTTAGGTCTATCTCAAGAAACCTATATCAACGAAGTTTTAGAAAGGTTTCGGATGAAAGATTGTTCACCTAGTGTTGCTTCTATCGTGAAGGGTGATAAGTTCAATTTGAACCAATCCCCGAAGAACGAATTTGAGAAGGAGCAAATGAAAAACATTCCATATGCTTCTGCTGTTGGAAGCCTGATGTATGCTCAAGTTTGTACAAGACCTGACATTGCATTTGCCGTTGGGATGTTGGGACGATATCAGAGTAATCCAGGTATAGACCACTGGAAAGCTGCAAAGAAAGTTTTGAGATATCTCAAAGGGACAAAAGAATACATGCTTACATATAGACGATCCGACCATTTGGAGGTGATTGGCTACTCCGATTCAGACTTTGCTGGTTGTGTTGATTCACGTAAATCAACATCAGGTTACATATTTATGTTTGCCGGCGGAGCTATATCTTGGAGGAGCATTAAGCAGACTTTGACTGCTACTTCCACTATGGAGGCCGAGTTCGTTTCATGTTTTGAGGCTACCTCACATGGAATATGGTTAAAGAGTTTCATTTCTGGGCTTAGACTTGTGGATTCAATCTCTAGGCCATTAAAGATATATTGTGATAATTTAGCTGCTGTCTTTATGGCTAAGAACAACAGAAGTGGAAGTCAAAGTAAACACATCGACATTAAGTATCTAGCCATAAGGGAACATGTTAAAGAAAAGAAAGTGGTCATTGAGCACATTAACACTGAGCAGATGTTAGCTGATCTTTTGACTAAGGGCATGCCACCACATAAATTTAAGGATCATGTTGTCACTATGGGACTTGTTCCTACTTTGTAATTTTTCATTGTAAGAACAATTCAGTTGAAACTCTAATAAAGTCTGATATTTCTCGTTTATGTTGTGTACACATTAAGTTAAATATTTCGAGAAATATCACTAAAGTTTAGACCTAGAATAAACATTGGGTTTATTCATTAAGTATATGGGCTAAAGCGTTAAGACTTGATGTATTGTAATACATGGAAGATACAACTCAATCATAAGAGAAAATATCGCCATGATTCATACATTATGTTTTAACTTTAAGTTTTCACGGACAATACGAACCAAGTGGGAGAATGTTGGTTGGATAACCAACCATACTTTGTGGTTCGTGAGAACCGTTTTCATGCACATTTTCACAATTGGAAATGTGAACATGGAGTGCAAATCTGCAGCAGTTTTCCCACGTTCCTTGACATGGTTCGGTTAAGGGAGATAGTGCCGAGAGGTTGAGGGGCATTTTTGTCCATTGATTGGTGGTTCTTGATGGATGAACCCCTATAAATACCCCATTAGCTTAAGGTCCCTAAGCATCAAAAACATAAGAATCACATATTCCATCTAGTGAGCTTTTGAGTGCTTAGAAGATCTTGGCGGTTCTAATTATTTTTGTAGCCGAGTTCTTTATTTTTACGGTGGTTCGAGGTATTACCACGGTGGTTCGACGAGTTCGGCGGTGGTGCAACCACATCTCAAGTTGGCATAAGGTATTGACAATGGCTGGAGGTATTTATTTCGATCCTTTTTCCGTTGTGTTTATGCTCGTTTAATGCTTACATGGTGTCGCATGTTGAGGACATTGTTGAGGGTAATCTAATAAATTTTTGTTTTAATAATGACGAAGTGTTATGTTTTAAAGATCGGATAATGGTATCAGATGATATTAAGTGTATTTATATTATCCATCTCGATAATATGAAGATATATCGTGGCTTGAAGGATGAGTATTCTTGAATTGGTTTAAAGAGAGATGTAGTTGATTTCGTTAGCAATTGTATGGTATGTCATTATGTTAAGGTTGAACATTAGTTTTTCATCTAGGTTGTTACAATCATTGAGGATATTGAAATAAAAAAAATAGGAGAGGATTATCATGGATTTTGTGATAGGGTTACCCTTAACACCGATAAATAAGAATTCTATTTGGGTAATTATAAATCACCTTACAAAGTGTGTGTATTTTTTTGTGTGTGCATACTATGTATTAGCTAGATAAGTTGGCAGATATATACCTTGTTAAAATTGTAAGGTTGCATGGTGTATCTAAATTTATTATTTCAGATCGAAATCTGGAGTTCACATCAAAATAGTGAGAGTCTTTATATCAGGCTTTGGGGTCTCAATTAAACTTTACTACATCATATCATTCTTAGACGAATGGGCAATTTGAACATATTATTTTTCAAATGTTAAAGGATATGTTGAAGTGTTATATTATTGATTTTTAGGGATCTTGGGAGAAATATTTACGTTTGGTAGAGTTTTTATATAATAGCAATTATCAGGTGAGTATCTAAATATGTGAGACTTTGTATGGTAGAAGGTGCAGAACGCCTCTTTGTTGGGTTGAAGCTGAGAAAAACTTTATTTCTTTATTTGATGTGCTTAAGAGAACTACCGAGAAAGTGAAGATTATTAAAGATTGTTTGAAGAAGGCCCCGGATAGTAAAAATCCTATGTAGATTTAAAGCATAGAGAAATCAAGTACAAAATGGGTGAGAAAGTTTTTTTGAAAGTTTCGCCTTGAGAAAAGGTGATGAGGTTTGGTTAGAAGGTCAATTTGAGCCCTATGTTTATTGGGCCTTATGAGATTATAGAGCGAGCTGACCTCGTTTTTTATTGGTTGAGATTGCATTCCGAGTTAGAAAAGATACATGATGTTTTTCATGTATCCATGTTACATAGATATAGGTCGGATTCGTCGTGTGTTATACTTATAGAGGAGATAAAGTTAAATCCGAATTTTTCCTATGATGAGGAACTAATTGGGATCTTAGATATAGACAATAAGATTCTTCGTAGTAAGATAATAGAGTTGTTCATAGTGTTGTGGCAGCATCGAGGTGTAGAGAAAGCTACGTGAGAAAAAAGGACAACGTGAAGAAGCAATTTTTTTTATCTTTTTCTACTAGGTAAATTTTAAGGACGACATTTTTTAATTGAAAAAGAGTTATAGTGTCCCACTTTTGGGCCTAGAAGTTATCCCGTTAGATCAAATAGTTTAAAAAATCGATAAACGATTTAGACTAGTTTCGGGATAGATTAAGAAAAGTGAATTTTAGGTGGGAGAAAAATATAGAAAAATATGTTAAAATATTTTTTAATATATAAAGAACTTTTATAAAATCAATTTTAGAAAATATAATTTTGAAGGATGACATTTTGAGCCAAGCGAAAGAATTTTAAAATCTATTTTTAGTTACAGTTTTAAAAAGGGTCAAAACTTATAATCCGAACTATTAATTCCTAATGTTTTCTTCAGATTTCTCCTTTATTTTATTAAGAATTAAAGAAGTTTTAAATGATATTTTATTATCGAAGGAATTAAAATAAAATTATTTTAATATCTTTTCAAGAATTGACATAATTAGTTTTTATCTTTACTTTCTCAAATTCCTTCCGGCCAAACACTATTTTCCTACTTAATTATTTTCAAGTAAAGATTGAATTTAAGAGATTTTTACATTCTTAAATGATTTTTTTAGCATTTTTATTGTTTTTCTTATGTTTTTATGTTTTTCAAGCATACGAGAAATCAAAATTAGAGATAAGAATTCTTTCTTTTCCTCTAATCAAAAGCTTTTTATTAAAATTCTTAAGTTTTTGATTTTTTATGATTTCTTTTGATGGTTTAATTGAAGAAAAATTCGTTTTATTAAATTTTAATATGATAATTATGAGATTTTTGTATTGAATTTTAATTATTGGGTTATAGATTGATTTTGATGTTAAACATTGTTGTTAATTGGATTTCAACAATAGAATCTCAAAATTAGGTAAATTATTAAATTCTAGGTTTAGATGAATATGATTTTGGTTTGATCTTGTTATTTTGAGAATGTTGATGGTCGAATGATGATGCGAGTTTGTTCTTGAACGTATCTTGATGTTATTTAGTTATTGTTCCTATTGCATTGTGGTTGGTATTAGACATGTAATGTTAGAGATTGAGTAGAGAACATGTTACTGAGGGTTTGAATATATTAGTATGCAGTAATCCTTTATTTTTGGATGCTTAAATCTTGCATTAGAAAATGCTTGGTGTTACGGACCTAACCCTCGCACCCCTAGGTGGCGGGTCTTAGCCCTCACACCCTTAGGTGGCTAAGCCGTGCGGCACTTGAAAAGGAACAAATCCTTGACAATTCAGCCTTCAACACGTCCTTCACCAAGGACAAAATGCGGAAGCGTCAACACAATTAGCGACGGGTAAAATAACCAGTCCAACACAGAATCTCGCAAGGCCTAGCGAATGCTAGAAGGCAACCCCATGGTTCCAACTCGAGCGCGATAAGGGGCACAAAGGCCCCAAATCGTCCCTAGGGACACACCCTAGAGAGACGTTGTGCCATCCACTTGGCCCCAACGCCCGCACACCTAGGCCCCACGTGGGCCTAGGAGAAGGTCACTTACACCATGGTAGCTCCACTGCTAGCCTATGGCGAGGGGGCTGGTGGAGACCCAACACCAGTTCACTTCCCCCTAAAGAGCAAATAAAACTTACCAAGTATGCCACGAGTAGACGTTGCTTCGTCCCAACCGGGGACACTTTCTGAACAGGGCCTTCAATGCCTTCCAAAAGCATCCTAACTCGCATCCTTACTTGGTTGCTCCTTAGGGATTGCTCATATCAGCTCCGATGCCCGCATCTGCTCGGTCTCAAAAGTGTTCATCACAGTAGGATCTTTATGCCAAACGAGACGATCGTGACACTTGGCATCTTGTTTTAGGAGAAACTATATCATGGGTAAGTCCCATCATATTATCCATGGGATCAACCATTAAAAACTATTCATTTCATATTTTTTTCTATGTCATATTTTCTTAAGTGAATCTTCACTCATATTTACTGTTATTTCATTTTAAAAACAGTTTTTATAAGTGAAGATTCATTGAAAAAATATATGACATAAAAAAAGTGATGATATGAGTGATTTTTAGTGTTTGGTCCTATAATAAACACGTAATGGGACTTACCCGTAATATAATTTCTCTTGTCTTAGAAAACGTAAAAAAAAATGCCAAATGCTTTTGAAATGAGACTGTAGTCTCTAAAACTTGTAAGATTAATTACATGAGTTTAAAAAGTCAATTTGAATTGAAATTTTACCGGAAGCATTTAATGAGCTAAATTTTCAAATGGTAACTTTAATTATGAAAAAATTCTTATAATTTTTTAGAAATTACAATTAAATCCTAAATTATGATAAAGCTTATCTAGATAATTAAATAGAAGTCGATCTTAAATATATTAGCTTCCATTAAACTTGTACTCATATAGGGACTTAAATGTACATTTAGAAAAGATTAAATAAAAATGGGTTATTTATTAGAGTAACTGTTTTCGGTTTTCTTTAATATTTTCCTTGTACTCGTTTGGTTCGATAGGAGTTTAGACCGAGTTAAAGGGTTACAAACATGTGAAGCTATCACTAGTCATCAAAATACATGCTAACATTAGTAAATAGGATAAATTATAAAGACGACCACTTAACTATGAGTTGGTGTCAATTTGACCACTGTATTTTTAATTTTGATAATTTTACCATGTAATTATTTAATTGGTTTTAATTAAGCCACCAACAATTAAAAAATGAAGATGCTAACATGACTATTAAATAAAATCAGTATAATTATATATTTGATCTCTATTATTTATATAATCTATCAATTTGGTCTTAATTTTAGTTTTAAAAAATAAATTAAATAAGAAATGCTTAGTTTTGAGGGAAATCAAACCCTTATCTCGGTGGTGTAAGTGGCATGCCTTTGCCACAAGGCCAAGCTCGATTTTAAGATATAAAATATAATATTTAATATATATTTTAGTTGGTTGCTAATAACAAAAAATATATATACATTTAAAAGTCCCAACATGACACACTTCGGATGAATAAAAATATTTAAAATAATAAAATAAATCTAATAATTAAATTAAAGTTAACACTATTTTGCGTATTTTAATTATATTTGCAGGTTTGTGTTCAAAAATAAATTGAATATAATTTCAGATTTTTGATTTTTAATATAATTTCATATATATATAAATATATTAATTTTTAAATAAATATTGAAATTATTAATTAAGCTAAAAATGAATTGAATGATCATATACGTAAAATTATGAAAATAAAGGTGGAAAATAAAAATATATTAAATTTAGTTATTAGAATTATTTCATTGGATTAAATATTTTATATATCCTATGTGTGTTATATTCAAGTTCCTTAATAAATATTTATTTACTCTTTTCTATAATTAACAAACAACTAAAATATATATTAAACGTCTGACTAAAAATATAAGTAATTTTATCGTTTTTTAAAATTGATAATTAAAATTATATTATAAATAAACAAAAGTGACTAATACGATAATTCCTCAAAATAAATAAATAAATAAACCCTGGATTAAAAAGCGACTAAAATGAAGTTGAAAGGCCGTTTTCATTATGGTTGGGCTAAAAGCCTGAACTAAATAAGTAAATTATTAATTAGTTTTCGCTCATATCAGAGCTGAATCAGAATTCATTAGTTCTCTGAAAATTAGGGAGAATCAGAGAAGAGAGAATGGCATGGATATGGTTGGAAGCAGCACTTCCCCTTGGGATCATTGCCGGAATGCTCTGCGTTATGGGAAATGCTCAGTATTTCATCCACACTTCTTATCACGGCAGGGTCAGTTCCCTTTTTTCCTTCTATTTTTCAAGTTCGATTTAAAGGTTTTGGATCCATAATCCATTCACTGGTTGATTCTGATTGAAATCGTTTGATGAATCTGAAATTGAAACAGCCGAAGCACATCGGAAACGACATGTGGGACGTCGCCATGGAAAGAAGGGATAAGAAGCTCCTGGAAAACCTACCTTCCTCAGATTGATCTCGTTTTACTTTTCTAACGGTAACTTATCTTTTCTTTCTAAGTTAATTTCACCTTTTTAACGAGTATGTTCTCTTTATGTTCATCGCCGTTTTTCACTCCATTTCATTAGAGCTCAACTTGTTAGGGTTTTCAAGTCAATTCCTTTTTCTCCGGGTGATTTCAATTCAATTCTTTCACATCTGCTGGATTATCCCTTTTTCCATTCATTTCGGCACATACTTTACTATGCTTCTAACACCCTTAGTATTCCTTTCCATGAAACTGCAATCAATTGACAGAAGATCTTTAAATTATGGTTATAATAAGAAAAAACTATAAGTGCATAGCTGAATTTATTAATAATTGTAGAGTAGTATGCTATTCAACTTTCACCAGCCAGTGTTCCTAAGCTATGTTATTTGGAATGTCCATGGTCTGGTACGAGGAATGAAAACCAGAACGGCGAAGGTTAGTCTTCTCCAATTTGTTTAGTAGGAAACAAATATCATTTTGGTGTTTGTATAGCACATCATTTAAATAAACAAATTCTAATGTTTATTAATTGTTTGTTTTACTCAATAATTTGTGATAAACTATATATTAATGCGACAACTAGTTTTGCTGAATTAGATTGTCAGTTATCCCATATTTTTGGAATGTGTACCAATTAGAAATTCACTGGGAAGATAATGATTTCTTGTAACATAACCCGCAACGCACCTCTCTCATCTCAATGGACGGTAGCTTCAGTCTTCAATCCTGTAATGATTTGTTCATTGCCAACATATACATGATACACACACAAATATATTATTCAATTCCTTTTCCTATCTGATGGAAATCCCCATTTACTTGTGCACTCTGCTTTGGAATCATGGTTTACTAGTTTTCTAACTCTATAACATATAGTTTTAATATTTGTTGCCATCAGAATGCATTAATCAATGGACTGAACGCCTGTTACAATTAGAAAAGTCTTGAAAGCATAGCTGAAGTTATTGATAGTTATTGAACTTTCTCCAGCCAAGTCTCCCTAGCTCACGTATGACCTCTTAAGGACGGTAGCTTCAATCCAGCATGTGTTCTCTTCCAAGATAAACATGATACATACATATGTTTATAGAGTTTTGAAATGATTTTGGAGTAGTATGCATTAATTTTGTACGTGATTTTGATTTGTTTGCCCATTTCCAATGTGTTGAAGTGGTGGTTCCATCTCATGAGCTGAGTATTGAATATCATGTATATTTCATTAGTAGGAAGACTTACCTTGTTTCACAAGGACCAGCCTCTGGTTTCAAATGCTACAACTCCGTCTTATGTAAATGTGGCAGACTACGTGCTTCCTTACTTGTGGTTATGATTTCTGCAGACGTGGTTTAGTTAAAGAGCAATGTGCATTCTATACCATATTTATTAAATGGTTTGACACTTGAATTAATTTTAATAGTACATGAATTAGTTTAATGATAGTAGCAAATTTTAACGAGAACAATTACAGGTCAAATCCTTCTGAAGTTTACTTTCAGTGCTCCATGTGTTTTATTTACTTTGCATATCTTACAAGTTACAACACAGGAATGAGACTAGCAATGCCACAAATCTATGCTTCTTGTGCTCTTTATGTTTCACATGCATTTTGTCGTGCTTGCATGCACTTAAAACACATTGGTAGTGACAAGTATCCTGACACTCTCCATATACCATATATTTTTAGGGGAGAAAAGAAAAGAAAATTGTGTTTTCCCCTGCGTTGTTTGTGTATATCTGCCCGCTTTGCCGTTCTTTGATCCTCACATAGAAGCTCATGTTATTGGATGTTAAATGTAGGAAGCATGGGCAATGGAGCAAGGAGGAAGAAATAAAAGTGCTCCATGATAAAGTTGTGTATTTCTTTTGTCTATTTTTCTTGTAATGTTAAAGCATGAACTTCTGAAATATTGTGCTTTTCAACATCACTTCTTTGGTAATGTTTTTACATGGTTCAACTGGTGGCGTCTGGTTTCCCTGTCCCAGAACTGAATAATTGGATTATAAGCACTGTTTCCATGTTTTTGGACTCGAGATAATTTCTTTGGAAATCGGTCGATGAAGCGAATTTATTTGCATTACTTACGCCACATCCACAGCACTTCAATTACTCAATTAATTCAGTCTCCCAGAAAGGGACTTGTCTACCTGCCTACCTATTTCTGAATGGAAGGATCCACAGAAGTTGTGATGTTTTCCCAACACAACAATTCATTGATATCAACTCATCAACACTTAGTAGATCATCAAATCTCATTCTGCGCTTGGGGACCATTATTTCATTCCAAAACAAACAATTCATAAATGTTCCATCCTCTTTAAGCTGGGTGGGAGAGACAGTCAGCAGACACAGTTATCACTTCAACTAACTCCTAAACAAAACAATCAAAGTCATACCACAACACAAACAGGCTTTGGCAGCTTCAAAAAGCCGCATAAACCCAAAGGAACCACCCCATGTCTACACAGTTATAACCTACACCTTCCTCTGCATCTGCATCTGCATCTGCATCTGCATTAACATCACCACATGCAGTTTGACCGGATGCCAAAATGTTATGCTCAGGTCAAACCTGACTGCAGTCATTAGCAATCACTAAAGATTGGCACACGGCAAGTTCTGTAGGCACATGATAGTGGCAGTTCAATGAAAGTGATATCACAAGCTACTATACTCTACACAGCAGACCCCAATCACATGCACTTGGGTTGACCCTCCCAAAAAACTATTCTAGCAATCCTGCTCTTGTTTGTTTCTATTACATATGGTGATATGTGGGGTAACATTGTGCCTGTGACTAATTAATTACACAATTCTTCTTGGAAGATACTTCACAGGGTGGGAATATCGATACCTGCTATTTTCTTGTTCAGTAGCCCATATATGGCAAGGAAAAAGTCTAGGGCTACTGGACCTGCAAAGACATGCTTCCACATGATATCCAGAATGGAATTTTAAGGAGAAAGTAAAGACTAAAGAGTAAAAGAATATTCACATAAGAATAAAACAACAGTGCTGAATCCGTAGAAGGTGAGGTTTTGAACACAAGGTTGGAGAATACACACTCGATGGATGACGAGAACGATGACCAAGGCGACACTGAAACGAGCTCTATGAATGTCATGGGACAAATATTGTGGAAGGGCGACTATCAGCAATACCAAAGGTAAAAAAAAAGGAAGGCTGGCATCATATTGTTATTCTTAGCAATCTAGTATATAACAATGACGAGTTCGGTAATGCATACTAGACTTTGTAAGTTCTATGAATGTGATATATCATAAACTACTCTAGTCTAAAAATCAAAACCCCATCACATGCATGACCTTAACAAGAAATATCACTTGGGTTGAGAGGAAATACTATTCCAGTCACACACATCCTGCTATAGTTATATGGCACAGATAATACCAATACAGCAAGGTAGATACTATTTTCTTTTTCTACAATAAGAAAGTAGTCCTATTTAGCAAACAAGAAAAATAAAAATCTTCTTGAAGTGTGTGTATCCGGAAGAACTCAAGAAATATAGCAAGGAAAAATGATTATTGAACCTGCAAAGACATGCTTAACCACACTACTTATAATGAAATTTGAAGTGGAAAGTGAAGGAAGTTGATGACTTGAATAGAATGATCTACATCTTAAATTATATGTCAGCTAAAGTAATTGGATTTAAGCAATTGAAGAGAGATTATTCAAGATGCAAATACTTCAGCTAATACATGTTGCATTAACGGCTGGACAGGAAGGTGAATATCCTCCCTATTTCATACATGATAGTTATCCATTTAAAGATACTCTCTTTTGTCTTCCAAAATATTTGATCTCTTCTTCATCAAGACTCAAGAGATGTAGTATTGGACCTACATTCTTATGAGCAGGCATGAGACAAAATAGTTACCTATTCGAAAGTTCTCTTTTTTCTTCCAAGTATTTTCATCTCTTGTTAATCAAGACTGCAGATAACTTTGGGATTGCATTCTGGACCTTTTTGATGTGACAAAACTATAATCAAGGTGGAAGATAGAGTTTATAGGCCAAGTTTGAGGGCATATGTAGAATGCATTGTTCAACAATTACACTTACCAACTTGATGAATTCCATCTGAAAATTATATTTAACAATGAAACCTACTAACAAAATTAGCATTCAAGATAAACAAGTTTCAGAGATGATAAATGTTTACTGCTTATTATATCAGGACAGAAGAATTTCCCAGAAGCACTTTCAAGAATCAGAATTAGAGGGGAGTAGGACCTTCCAAAATTAAAGGGAATCGGTTCTAATGATAATGTTATGGAGTTGCCAGAAGATTTAAGATTAGTATAATGTTTAATGTAGTCTTGCCACTGATAGTGGTCCTAATTGTGTCACAAAAATGCAGAGGGTGTTTCACAATTGCTACACATAAGAAGGAAGCAAAAATAACTGAAGAGGCTCAAAAAGACCAAATTGTATCAACCAAAGAAAATGGGTTCCAGAATCACTCCCCTTCAATATTGTTAACCTTCTTAAGACTACCATTATAGAATGACAGAACAAACACTTGTCTCTAGCTGCTCTCATCAACCTTAAGCAAGAAAAAAGATGTTTTAACTTGAATTGAAGTTCTCCAGCGCAGCTAACCTAAAATTATAGCAAGAGTATATGACAATTACCAATTTTGCTGTCGAAATTGGTATGAAAAACATACCAGTCCAAGCCTAACATTTGCCTCAAACCAAAGAAAGTTGGAGTAAAGCTTAAACATCGGCTTGCTTGCATTAGAAAGCAATCTTCATCCTACATTCTCACAGAAACAGACAACAAAAGTAAATCCGAAAAAACAAGGCACCCCAAGAAGAAGAAGAAAAGGGGTTTTATTCCTTATGAATGAGACAACTATAATTCAAGACATGGAATGGAAATGCACACCATAATGAATCATGGAAATTATGAAAGAAACACAACCTACCAAAAAAGAATCCTATAATTACCCACACTACAACCGAGAGGTTACCATGAACAAACCATCAGAAAAAGAAGAAAAAAAAATAGGTGTGAGGCTGTAAGAAGAATAGTTTACTGAATACACAGGGAAGGTGTGTGGGGTTAAGGCACATATTCGTTCTCAAGAGTCGGTTGAGTCCGAGTGACTGTCGCCGACGGAGCTTTTGTATCCCCAACGGAGGTCATATGTAGTGCTTCTCCCACATCGGCAGCCTTTTCCATCTCTTGCATTTTCTTCTTCTGCTTGCATTTGCGTGCCCAAAGTACTAAGAACCCCAGGAATGCCAGCAATGCCACTCCACCTACAACAGAACCAACGATTATCCATGTTCTTCTATTATTACTCCCTTTCCCTTCTCTTTCCGTCGGTGGACTTGGCGACGGAACTGACTCGGTAACAATCGAAAAATGCCCCTGGTGAATGGTGGAACACTCGTTGGGAGCCGTCAAGTTGCTGAATATGACCGAACCAAGTAAATCAAACCAAACACACTTGGGGACTGAACCAATCGGAGCCGATTCCACATCTGAGAAATTGATTCTAATAGGATCCCCAGATGCCCTTAAATCCAATTCCGGCAAGTTTTTAGCCGACAAATCAGACGCGTCATAAGCAAGAAGACCCAGAATTGGAGCGAGGTAGGTGTAGTTGGGAAGCGAATAATACCTTAAAGACAAATTACCCAAGTTTTGGTAAACCAAAACGAGGCGTTCGACATAAGGTTGCACCACAACTCCGGTGGGGATCTGGAACTCTCTGTACATCTTCACCCCTCTGGTTCGCAAGCTACCACTCCTCAACCTCATTGCTGCAATCTGAATCCCGGTTAAATTAGAAGGAACAACGCCGTCGTAGGGAACTCCCGTTTTAGGCCGCACAAAGGCCCTATAAGCATAGTCTTGGAGCAGAGCATCGAGGGCTCTAGCAGCTGCAGCGCTTGTTGAAGATCCATTCACACCAAAAGACTGAGCCAGTAGAGTAGGGACCGAGATGAAGAAGAAGAAACAGAGAAACGGAACAAGCATGGCGAGAACACCGGAGTTGAGATTCATTTACAATGCAAGTGGGTAACCATTGAAGCAAATTACTGGGTTTGAGCTTTTAAGGAAAACAGAGATTAAAAAAATGAAAATTTGTCAAAGCAACAGATCCATAGTTTGAAAAGGATAGAAAAAGGGGAGAGGGTAACTTTGGATTCCTTTTCTGTAATCTTTGTACTTGAACTTGTAGAAGAAGCTGTGAAGAAAAAAGGGTTGCTAAAAGAAACAAGGACAGACACTGGAAATGGAAGGGGAGAGTATTAGTATTAGTAATTAGCAACAATCCTTAGAAATGATTGAAAGATAATACCAAATCTATATCATAAAGATACACAGATACGGGTAACTGAAGCAGGACATACGCACAGATTTACCCAGAATTTTTCAAGAAACAAACCAAGAAACGCTCTACTGCCTGTTCATATCAATGCAATGGACACAGTCACAGACAGCAGAGGGAAGAGAAGATGATTTCTTTCTTCTAATGTATAAGTATATAGATTTTATTTGTTATTTACAGGTTGTATAAAGCAGCAGCAGTAGCAGTAATATTAGTTGTGTTCTAAGTGGAAGTAAAAATTGTGGTTAGTATTATTGTTAATTTTTTTAATAATTTGATTATTATTTAGTATTTATGGCTTCAAAGATTACTAAGAGACTTAAGTCGTCCCTTTGACTCCAGATCAGGCAATTAGGCAAATATGCACTGATTGTCTACTTGTTCACATCTCTCTTTCAAGGAGGCTGCAGAGCGATATGAGAACAGGATATTACAAAAAGTTAATGCTGAACTCTTAAATTTCATCAATTTAATTAAAAAAATTAAATTATATATTTTTTTATTGTTGTTCTGGTTTCAGGGTTTAAATCTGACTAATCCAGATCGATCCGGGTCGTAAACCTAGTTTTGGTGGGTGAGTCTCCCAACAGGGATTTTTTGCATACACAATGTCTCAAACTTGAGACTTGCTTAAGCGTAACCAAGATGTTTACCACTTGAACTAACCCTGTTGGTAAAAATTAAATTATATTAATGACATCATTTGATAAATGATATAAATTAAAATTAAATTTTAAAATATAAAAAATGTTTAAGCACGAAAAAATATCACTTGTATGTGATATTTCTTTCTAAATTTTAAATTAATTATATTTGTTCTCAAAAGAAAGATATATCGAATAAATTTATAAATATTTAATGTAATAATTAAGGTGGTGGATATAGATAATATTTAAAAAATTAAATCATTCTAATTTTTTTTTTACAATTTTTTTTATTTTTTTCATTAATTTTTAAATTATTAATTTATCTGATCTTATCCATTCCGATTGATCAACTAAATAAATTATTTCCATAAATTTCCACCTTACTAACTCTATAATTCATATCAAATTTATTAACTAGAGAATTCAATATATGGTTCAAATTAAAATATATATATATATATATTTGATTTATTTTTTTTAAATATATCTGGTTCAAATTTAGCTGGACCCAATAATTTGCTAATCTGCCATAATATAAAACGTTTATTTTTTATCCCCATAACAAGACAAATATAAAATTATAGAATAATAAAAAAATCTAATTTTTTTATATTATCATCTCTAAAGCTAATTGTTTTTTATTTGTTCTATTTATTTAATTATTTCCATAAATTCTCACCTTTAAGGCAATAGATTTATATCAACATCACTATATATTTTTAATTTTATATAAATTTAAATCTTAATATTTATATTAAAAATATTATTAGTTTCTAATTTAATAAAAAAATAATTCGTTGATTTGTATAATATAAAAAGTATTTTTATAATTTTTTTAAAAGTCAAATAATAAATTAGGGAAGAATTAAACATTGATTGATAAGAGAGACAAAGATGGTTAAAGTCAAACTCAGCATTTTTATTACAAATGCAATGATATCAATCTTTTTGGTCTGACTAATTGTTGACTAATTCGTATTATAGGCATGGATTAGGTCTAATTTTAGTGAAAATACACATTATCAATAATCAATCTCTCACAAATTAAGAAAAAAAAAATTCAGTTCAAAGGTTGGTCTCATTTAAATTGGTTTTAAATTTTTAAATATTTTAATTTTATTTTTAAAGTATTATTTTTATTTTAAACTAGTCTATAAATTTTTTGAATAATCTAATTTCATCATCAAAGTATCATTTATATCTTATCATATTATATATTACACATTACATGTCAGCGTTTCATGACAAATATTTTTTTATAACGGTTTTACTAACATAAGATCTGATTAGTATATATTGACAATTTGATATGAAAATAGAACATTCAAAATGTTTGAAGCAAGTTATAGTTTAAGGATGGAACTGAAATAATCAAAAGTTTAGAAGATCAATTTAAAATAAAAATCATAATTTGAAGATAATATTATAATATATTAAAATTTATGGATCAAATTAAATTAGGTGTCATAATTTGAGAAAGTGTATCGAAATTAACTCAGATTATTCATTAACTTAAATAATAAAACTATAATTAATAGTTGTAAAATTATTTTTTTAACAAATTCTAATTCTTATCCTACCTTAGAATATGAAAGAACCTCATAAAAATAAAATTTTAATTCCACATTATTTGAATAAATATATTTTAGAAAATTAGGGATAATAATAGATCAGACTTGGATTAAATTTTATAAAATTTAAATCCAATTCAATTAATGATCGGACATTAAAAAAAATCGAAGTCCTAATCCAAGTTCAATCCATTAAAATATATAAAATCTAAATCCAAAAATTCAAATCCAATTATTTTTTTTAAAGTAGTAGTTCAAACAAATATCTGTAAATCAAAAAAAATATTTTTCATCAAATAAATATATTTAAATTTATAGCAGAAGCAAATCTCAACAAATATAACAATCCAATATAAAACAAATTAAAATAACAACTTAAAATGCAATTAAAAACTCAACAATAAATAAATTATCCTTACATAAAATGTTATGGTCTTACTAACTAGTCTATTAACATATCTATTTTCTAAATCGCAATTATAAAACGTCTAAGAAATATTATAATCTAAATAAAAAATTAAAATATAATCAAAATGTTCGACTGTTAGCATTTGGCCTATAGAAAAAAATTTATAGCAATCAAAATTTCATTATTCTACTAAAGCTCAACAAAAGCCTATAAAATAAGAGAAAAAACATAAATAGAATTGTAAAATATATTAATCATCTAAATACTAATCTTATAAAAGCTTAATTAGGATTTCAATATATATTTAAAATTAAGAATTTTAAATATTATTCAGATTTATATATGAATCAGATTCATATCAGATATGGATTCAGATTGAATTCGAATCGGATCATGAAAATATTCATACCGATCTAACTTCTATTAAAATTCAGAACTTTTTTTGGATTAAGATTCAGATTTTTTTAATTAAATTTAGATTGATTTTTTAAATCAAATCAAATTTAAATCAGATTCAGATTATATTATCACTTAAGAAAAACATGGTTAAATGTTTCTTTTGCTAGCTTAATACAGCTATGAATATTATTGTCCGATTTATACCATGGTCTTCATTCTTGGTGATACATCCATTTGATTCCCAGGTAAACATTTTTTTAGGATTTTTTAAATATTTATTTTATTTTTTATTATTTAAAATTTAAGAATAACGCATGATTAAATTATTTCGATTTTAATAAAAAAACTTCATAAAAAGAGTTAATTATTCTCTGCATTTATTCATATTTTTAATTTTTTTGAATTAGTTACAGTGTTACAATAGTATCTGTTTTAGAGTATACTCTCAACCATTAGACATTAATCACTCAAACACTATGCTGACATTATTGATTCTCGAATCTGTGATCTCTAAAAACAACAACTGTTTCCTTAATTACTGAGACTAAATGATTCGTACTCATGTTCTTAGACTTGGTTTTTGACTTTAGGGAGCATATTGTTATTTTAATATGTTTTTAATGTTTGATAAAAAATGTCTTAATTTGTAGGTGATTCAGCCACTACTAAGTACTAACCAGACAATATTGATATGAAATCCATGTTTTTTAAATATTTATTTTTTTGGACAAATTGTTTTGACGTTTCCCAAAACTGTTGTGAGAATATGAAGTCATCATTATTAATAACTTAGGGTTAATATATTGTCTCATGAATAGGGGTGGGCAATATTCGGTTTTAACTAAATTAATCGATTGAATTTAAATTATTTTGGTTAATTCAATCGGTTAATTTTTGGTAAATTCGGTTAATGATTGTTGTTGTTTTTTTGAAAATTCGATTATCGATTAATCCGGTTCGAAATCGATTAATTAACCGAATTAACCAAAATATTATATATTAAATATTATATATATTTAGTTATTCAAATTTTAAAAAATTTATAAAATGGTCACTGATTTTTTATTAAATTAGCATGAAATAAAAGTTTAGTGACTAAAAAATTATTTTAGCATAATTTAGAGACCTATTATGTAATTATACCAAAATTTATAATAAATTTGGATTAATTCGGTTAATTAACCGAAATAATTTCAGTTCAATTAATTCTATTAAAGGTAATTCGATTCGATTAGCGGTTAAAATTTTATAAATTTCGGTGTTTTGGTTAATTCAATTCGACCACCGACCGAATTAACCAAATGCATATCCTACATGAAATTGACAGTAAGTACTTAATTAGTCTTCTTTTTTTTTTTTTAACTTATTTGTCTCTTAAACTTGACTTTACACTCTCTGGTGATACTTAGCTTGATTTTAGACTTGAAAATCATTTGCAAACGTTAATTTAAAAAATATTAGATACGAATGTAAGACAGAGAAACGGTATTTTTTTTTAAAATAATGAGACATAAGTATATAAATATAAAATAAATTTTAATATATATTTTTAATCATAAAAATCATTTAACTCTTTAATAAATTTTCAAAAAAAAAATTATTTTCTTGAATTAAAACAAAATTCAACTATAATTCTTAAAATTATAAGATACGGGACAAACGGCAAACCTACTCTTAAAAATCCTACCATTACATTTTATAATAAATTATATTTATGGTCATCAATATATTGGTTTTTTCAGTTTAAGTCACTGAATAATAATAAAATTTTACTAAAATCTTTTTTCTTCCTATTTTTGTTACTAATATTATTTTTTTTTAATTTTAGTCATTAGTTTATTTTTTTATCTATTTTTATTGAACTATTATTATTTTTATTAGTTTTTAACAAGTGATCAAAACTAAAAAATATAATATTAGTGATGATTTTCTCAAATATAATAGTTTAATGATTAAAATTGAATATGTTTTGATGTCAATGTTAATGTCGGTAATAAAATCAAATTAAAAAATTTATTAACTGTAATGAAAGTTTTTCAGTTTGAGTGTTCAAAGTGAAAGCGTCTTAAAACCATAATGACTATCATTGTAGTTTACCCTAAAAATATTGAGTATTTTTAATTAAATGAAAATGATCAGTAGTTGTATGTCTTTGAGCTCCTAAACTATTTTTAAAAAATAAATAAATATCTAAACTAACATTCTACAACTATTTTAAATATATTTGTTGATTCTCGTAAAAAAAAATCATGATTAAATATATTAACACTCATGTTAAATAATTTAATTAAAATTTAGATTTAATTTTTTTAATTAATTACAATTTAATTTAAATAAAATAAAATTTAAAATTAACAAAATATTTTTTTGTTCTCAAATAACCACGTTTAGCTTAAAATAATTTTTTAATAGTGTTAACCCTTTTCTATATGAAAACGCTCTTATTATTCATACTATTTTGAAACCTATTTCACTTAGATAAGTTTTTCATTCTCAAAAACACAATCACAACAATGTGAAGTAGTTGTAATCTATCAAACATTTTTATACGATGTAGATTGACCCTTCAATATTAATATGTCTCTAACTATAAATTCTGTTAACTTGTACAATAATTATCCATTTGTTATGAATATATTTATTTATGGTGAATATCCATATATTAAGTCAAACTTTAATGGGCTTTGGTATTAGGGTTTTCATCTTATGCCTATAAATATAGACTTTTGGCATCGCATTGTACATAACCCTACTTTGAGAATATAATAAAATCTCTCTCACTTTTGTCTCTCATCTTTATTCTCTTATTTTATTCTTGTTCTTTACTTTATTCACAATACGTTATCAGCACGAGACTCTAACCAAAGGAGGTGTTTGTCATTCAAATCTTGAAGGAGATATTGAAAAGAATTTGTTACTGGCATAAATCAAAGATAAGTTCTTCTCCCTCAATTATATTTTTATTTTTCTCTCTTGATCTTTGATTTGATTTTTAATTTATTAAAATCTTTGGTTGTTTTGTATTTGTGTAGCGATAAAGTGACTCAAATACCGCGGTTCTTGTCGACAATTCTCGAAAAAGATTTTAACAAGATATTGGTAACTAAATCTATCCTATATTCAAATTAGTGGAAAGTTCGGTATGTTTTATTTATTTAATTTGAGATTTTTTTTATCTTTATTTATAATCAATATTTATTTATTTTATTATTATGATGAAAGTTTATGTTTTAATCATGTTCTAAGTATTACATGATATCAGAAAAAAATAAAACTTTGATAAATTAATATGTTTTTGTTATGTTGATTTAATCTGAGTATATTGGCTGGACATCCCGTTCTGCGAGGCTACTAGTCTCAAAGGAGGTTCTTTTTAAAGGACCTTGTGGACTGGTTTAACAATGCCGCGTATGAGGATTAAATTTTTATTTTTTGTATATATTGAACATATATCGGTTGATCAATTACTATTTAATAGTATGAATATTATAAAGTTTATATTTGCTTGGAAACAATATTTTTTTTATGTCGAAAAATTCGACTATAGACTTCTCCCATGTTCAAGTAATGAAAATCGTCTTGATCAAAGAATTTTTATGGCAGACATTCCCTGAAGTGAATGCAAGCATGATGATTGTTTCATGCGATTATTGGATTTATGACATTCCTTAAAGTGAATGCAAGTATGATGATTATTCCATGCAATTATTGGATTTATGAAATTCCTTGATGTGAATGCAAGCATGATGAGTATTTCATGCGGTTATTTGATTTATGTCATTCCCTGAAGTGAATGCAAGCATGATGTTTATTCCATGAGATAATTGAATTTGTCTCATTCCTTGAAGTGAATGCAAACATAATAATTCACTATATGGTTAGTGAATAAAACTCAATTATATGCTAGAGTATCATTAATGAGGATATGTTAGAAAAACATACTCTACTTTTCACACATTAAAGTTGTTCTGTAGACACAATATCGTGAAAAGGTTTTAAAGACCTATTGGCTCCGCTCCATTCCCTGAAGTGAATGTGATATTTTATAGCGGAAAAAATAAATGTCACATTAGTAATTGTGGTCATGATTGAGATCATAAAATAGACATGGATAAGATGATTATTTTGAGAATACTTATATCCACAAGAAGTGGAATTATAAAGATGACAAGAATGATAGAGATCATATTAAAATCTTTATGTTATCAATGTGATGGTATAAATCATTGATCTCGTACTTATCAAATGCCGAAGTATTATGGATTTTATTCATAATCATGAATGATAAATTGAAAAAAATATAATCAAATTTTCTTTGTGGTGAAAATAATGGCGTTATTGATCCAACTCAATTGAATATTGATAATTTTTCTCATAGTCCTTCAAGAGAATAATTCGCCATTTATTTTATTTCCCTTATAACATCTAAAAGAAATAATTGATCTTTATTTATTTTGTTTTATTTATTATATATTTATATTAATTTATTTTACATATTATTTATTTACGCTTTATGTTAATTTATCGTTAATTTATTTTATATATTATTTATTTACGTTCTATGTTAATTTATCATTTGAAGAATATTATCACTTCCGGAATGAAATCTACAATGAATTGTGGTTATTTATGCCAAGCAGACAGTGAAAATACTCATACTATACTTAAGCATAAGAAATATTTTCTCATTTAAATACAAGGGAAAATGTGAGTACTATATCTCAAAGTACTGAAATATCAATGCTTCGGAAGAGCTTTTAAGAGCTTATCTTTGATAAATAACCGAGTTGATATAATGTGCTATATTTAATATTTTCCATTCCCCGAAGTGAATGGTACAAAGCACATATTTTTCATTCCCCGAAGTGAATGAAATAAAGCACATATTAAAAGGTGCATAATTATGCATATTTTCCCATTTTAAATTAAGGGAATAATATGAGTACTATATCTGGAATTACTAATATCACAGAAAGCTCCGATTGAGCAAATATGTTATTGCCAAATGAGACTTTATCTCATATTTACAGTGCATTATGCTCGTTGAGCAAATATGTTATTGCCAAATAAGACTTTATTTCATATTTACAGTGCATTATGTTCGTCAAAGTCGCAAAAGAGACTTATTGAATTTTAAAGATATTTGCAGAAATATATTGAGAATATTAGTCAAGGGGGTGCTGACTATCTCAATATTACGAGTATAACTCAAGGCAATAATGAAATCTTGACAAAATTACATGCACTATTATCCATATTGTACTACATAAGAATTAGTACAAATTGAAGCTCATGCTATTGTAAACCAGATATTTATTGATAATTTTATTTAGCATGACCGGTTAGACCATCCCGGTTCAATTATGATGCGAAAATTTAATGACACTTTCATGTGGTCATTCATTGAAGAATTAAGATTTTCTTCATAGTAATATTTCACGTGATACTTGCTATGAAAGCAATTTGATTATTCAATTATCAACATCTAAGATAGAGTGCTATTAATTTTCTGGAACGGATACAAGGTGATATATATGGGCCCATACACCTTTCTAAAAGACCATTTAAATATTTTACGATTTTTATCGATGCATCGACTAGATGGTTATGTGTATCCTTGTTATTAACCCGCAACTTGGTGTTTGCGAGGCTACTTGCTTAGTTGATAAAATTACGAGCACATTTTTCCATATTATTTTCTAAAGACAATCAGTCTTGATAATGTTGATGACATGCAATTTTACATGTAGTATCACAAATTCGCATCAAGCCAACAAATGATCATAAGTTCTCCCCATTACAAATGGTTTTTGGTCAGGAACCAAATATTTCTCATCTTAGATTTTTTGTGTGCGATATATGTTCTAATTGCTCCACCACAACACACAAAGATGAGTTTTGTTGGGAATATATATAAGAGCTTCTGATAGGGGATTTATTTATAACCCGATTTACTGACTATCATTTTAATGAATCAGTTTAACCAACATTAGGGGGGAGAAAATAAATAGCTGGGGAAAGAAATAAGTTAGAATGAATTATCATTTTTCTCATTTTGATCCACGTACTACACAATGTGAACTATAAGTTCAAAGGATAATTCATTTAGCAAACCAATTACCAGATATTTTGCCTACCCTAAAAGAGTGACTAAGTCACGTATACCAGTTATGAATGCTCTGATTAAATTTGATGTCATGGAAGGACAAACTTTAGTTGCTAATGAGTCTAACTTACGCTTAAAGCGTAGTAGACAAGTAAGTTCCAAAGATAAAAGATCCTCGAAAAAGAAAAGGAGCTATATTTTATGATGGTCTGATCGATGAATCAATGATTATAAAAATCTCTAAAAGAGATTAAATGGTATCCAACAGAGACATTGACATGACTCAGGTACCTGATAATAAAGAGATCTCAATAGATTATGTCATGTATGGTAATAAGTGGAACTGAAATTAAATCGACGTCGTTAATATATTTGCATGCAATATAGCACTAGAGATTTTATTTGATGATGTGGATCATGAATAATTGTCAATTGGGCAATGTAAACAAAGAAATGATTGGCCAAGAGGCAATTGAGGCAAAACTAAAATCTCTTTTGAAAAGAGAAGTATTTGGGCCTATAGCCTGTACATTGAAATGCGTAAAGCTCGTGGATATAAACGAGCCTTTGTGAGAAAGAAAAATCAAAAGGGAAAATCATGAGATATAAGCTCATTTGGTTGCACAAGGATTCTCACAAAGACATGAAATTGATTATGAGGAAAATATATTCCTCGGTGGTGGATGCAACTACTTTTAGATTTTGATCAGTCTGGCAATAAATAAAATTACTCGGTTTCTACCTAATAGATGTTGTTACATCATATTTGAATGAGCCTCTTGACAGTAATATTTACATGAAACTTTCGGAAAGATTTAGATTGCCATAAGCAGTTTATTCAAGTTCTCGAGAATATTATTCAATCATATTGAATATATCTTTTTATGGCTTGAAACAATTTAGGCGTATTTGGTATGATCGCCTCATTGAATACTTATTAGCATAATGCTATATGAATTATTTCCCCGAGCATTTTTATTAAGAGATTTAGCTTTGAATTTTTATTGATTGTGTATGTCGATGATTTGAATATCGTTGAGACTCGTGAAGAGACCTCCTCAAATCCTTGTGCATCTATCGATATACAAAAAAATATTGAAAGAGACTTTACATGCATAACACATATCTATTGATCACCCTTATGGTTGTTGCTAAGTCTCTTATTGTAAACAAAGATTTTTTCGCCTCACGAAAAGGGTAATGATATTCTTGGTCTAAAGCACAATATACACATTATTTGATCTGGAAGCATCGTATCTTAGCTGGTCCAGAAATATTATTTAAGTGCTACGAGATCATTACTTTTAAATAATTGTTATGCATGAGGCAAAGCCGAAATATGTGTTTGGCTAAACATATCCTGAAGATATGTGAATGTTTTTTACAAGATAAGATGCAAGCTATCTTGTACAGAGATAATACAAAATTTATATCTCAAGGTGGATATATCAAATATGATAAAACGAAACATATTTCTTCAAGTTTCGTCCCTCATGATTTTTAGATGAATAGTATTCAATGAATCATTTTAAGCAATGACTTAGAAGATTTATCCACTAGTGCATGATCTACTTCAACATTTGAAGATCGTATTCAATATTGAATTATGAAGATTCAAAGATCTTATGTGATATTTTCATGAGGGGGAGTAAATACGCGTTGCACTCTTTTTCCCTTAACCGAGGTTTTGTCCCAATGGGTTTTCCTGGTAAGGTTTTTAATGAGGCAACATGTTATGCGTATCAAAGATGTGTGTACTCTTTTTCCTTCACTAAGAATTTTTTTCCCACGGGGTTTTTATCTTAGTAAGGCTTTAACGAGGCACATTATCTTCATGGATATCCAAGGGGGAGTGTTATGAATATATTTATTTATGGTGAATATCCATATATTAAGTTAAACTTTAATGGCCTTTGGTATTAGGGTTTAATACCCATTGGAATTAGAGTTTTCATCTTATGCTTATAAATATAGACTTTTGGCATAGCATTGTACATAACCCTACTTTGAGAATATAATAAAATCTCTCTCCCTTTTGTCTCTCATCTTTATTCTCTTATTTTATTATTGTTCTTTACTTTATTCACAATACCATTATCAATATATTATTACACCGATATAAATTGATTTATATTACTATATTAATAAGTGAACTATTAAGTTTAAAATCTTAGATTTGCCCTTGATACAGATACAATAAAAATACGATAAATATAATATAAAATTATATATAATAATAAAACAAAATTACTAATAAAAAATAAAGTAAAAAATAATATTATTTTTAATAAAATATTTGGAAAATTATTAATAAAAACATTAAAAATTATTAATAAAACATGAAAAAAGTATAGCACAAACACCATCTCTGAAATATCTCCTCTAATCTTTCAACATATTCAAATAATTTTTAACTGTACTCTATTAATTCGGGATGTTCTTGATACGTTCTTTCATCATACTTGCACCATATTTATCTCAAAAACGTATCTAATACGCGGGAACATTTATAAATCGGCGTCTTTGTGCTTCATAATCATATATTAGGTTAGTTAGAAACTGTTAGACTCGTGATGTGTTGGCGTCGATAATAAAATTTATCGTTTTGTTTTTTTCTCTTTCATCCCCACTCATGCGTTTTGATACACTATCAAAATGTTTTGATACAGTGGGTTAAATTTCCAAAAATCAAGCATTTAATTTTATGATCGTTACTTGTCAATTATTAGGAACCAAAATTTTAGAAATTTGATGAACTATTTTGATACACTCTTATAGGTGTTTCAATTAGGGGAGTAAATGAGCCAAGTCGAGCTCGAGTAGTGCTGAGCTCGACTTAAACTCGAAATACTCGAAGCTAAGCTCGACTCGACTCGAAAACTCGCGAGCTTAAAATTATTAAGCTTAAACTCGAACTCGAAATCAAATTTAGAACTCGAGAAGCTCAAACTCAAAAAACTTAAACTCGAAAAAGCTCAAAAAGCTCAAATATACCAAGTTAAACTCAAATATCATTAAACTTGATTCGAGTTTTAAATTATTAAACTCAACTAGAGCTCAAACTCCAATATCAATAAAAGTTGATATAAAAATATATTTAAACTTGTTTTCAACCAAACGAAAAAAAAAAAAAAAATTGTAAGGTAAGGTCCTATTTTATTTATAGCCTCATTCTCCTCATTTCTTCATATTTGTGCAACATGAGATTACTATCTCTAGCTCAATTATGTTTACCTCTGTATTATGCAGAAAAGGGAAATTGCATCAAGAGTCCTTTAAACTTCTCCTCGTATTCAACTTTATCACTATATAGAATTTGAACTATAAAACCTTTATTTAATACTAATAATTATATCATCATCATTATTATTATTGATTTCGAGTAGTTCGCGAGCTTCTCAAGTCGAGTATCAAGTAACTCGGCTCGGCTTATTAAGAATTCGAATCAAGTTCGAGTCGAGTTTTAATCGAGTCAAACTCGAGTAACTCACGATCTATCTCGTCTCATTTACAACCCTAATTTCGATACAAGTTTTTACGGTACCAAAACGTTTGATACTCAAACTCAAAGCTATTTCGATACGCCCCATAAATTAGTGTCTGATCGACCAAAGTTAATAAATCAATAGTCGAGATACAACTTATTCCAAATTGAAATGATCATTCATATTGTTTACCCTAAAAGATAATGCCGTGTTCATTGATATCATTCTTTCCTTTATAAAACATTTGAACAAATAAAAGAGTGAACTAAAAATAGATAAATGAAAAGAGCCTTCCATCGTGATTTTATAACCTAAAGACTCAGTGATATCCATAAAATGTAAAATAATAATAAATAATAAGTTAATAAATCAAATCTTGAGGATGACATTTAAGTTTGTCATGGTAATAAGCTGCCCTACACAAAATTCTCTAAGCTACAGCACAGCCTGCCATTTTCTGAACATTCAATTCCTCATAAAAGTCAACTACCATAAATGTCAGCAACCTGAATATGTCCAAAATGTTGAGTACTAACCTCATCCTCAAGATTTTCTGCCAACAAAAATGCATTTTATTAGATCGGGTTTGAATCCGAAGAAGCCTGCTTCGGACCACCTGAACGGCCACCTCTTCCTCTCCCTTCGCGCCAAGCCAAACCTCTAGGCTGACTAGAGAATTCACCACGGTTTCCATATTCGTTTCTGCCAAAGCTTCGGTTACCAACAAAGTTTCCACGAACTCTGAAGTTGTCACTTCGAAACCCTCCTCTTCTGGAAGGGAAACTACCTCTTTCACCAACTGTAAGAAACAGCAGCAAGGGCAGGCAACTATCAGACGAGTTTGATCTTTTTATCATTCATGCAATTACAATATTAACCATCACAAGCTAATCAAACAATAATTACTCCCCTAGCCCCCTAATTTTACAAAATGGGCTGCGATTTCAAGAGAAACTTTATATTCTAATCCCATGTTGCTCTCATCTTCTGTTTTCTTGAAGTACTCATGTCCAGCGCATATCTGGACATGAGTACAATCTTCCAAGACCTTCCAAATACATGGAATTCTTAAAAAAGGTTGACATACTCATGTCAAACACATTCGCATATCAGGACATGACAAAGTTCAAATCAATAAAGAGTACCAATAAGTTCATAGAGTTTTTACTTACCTCTGGTTGATGTTCTCTTTATCTCCACAACAGCTTGACGGTCTCCAATAGTAATTGGTGATGCCTGAATATTAAAAGTTCATTATGCAATAAGTGCAATGACCAAAGAGTAAACTTGGTTGCAACTCTCCAAAATCTAACAATTTTTAATGAATAAAACATTCCACACAGTGACTTGTAGTGTAATTGAGCAACTTGTAGTGCAACTCTCCAACAGTAATTGAGTGATCCCATTTTAATCTTACTAAAAATTAAGCAACTTGTAATGTAATTTTTTAATTTATAATTATGATAAAAAATAATGGCTGGGATCAGCTTAGTACATGAAAAAACAATAACCTGGGTAAGCATGGGAACTATGGAATCTTGTCGTAATCAAGCAAAAGTCAAGTGGATTAAAAGGTTTATGAGGACGGGATGTACACATTAGTAAGGACAACTTCAGGCAATACTATGTCTTTTAGAATATCTTCATAGAAACTGCATACAAGTGATCCTAGTATCAGAACATCTAAAGAATCAGGTAGCATGCTTAAAAGTTCCATCCGAGAGAGATAGACTGGGTAAGCATGGCTCAGCCATGTCGCGTATGAAACCTAGCTGCATGCATAAGCTACAATGCATTATGACCACACCATATATAAGCATGATATCATGCTACGCTTTTCAAAATTAATCAACATCGCATATTGCACAAGGCGAGCCTGGGAAAGAAGAACAAGGTAAGAATCAGGTCAGCCATGTAGCATATGAAACCTAGAAGCATGCATGATAAATTACCTTGTATTATAACCACAGCATGTATAATGATATCACGCTATGCTTTTCAAAATTAATCTACAACATCGCACATGGTGGGACAGTACACGACCATATCAACAAATATATGAGCAAATAACAATATAGCTTCATATTAAATGAAGCCAAACACATATTCAAGATCACCCAGAGAGAGCTTTTCACTCTTTCCCAGTTTTTTTTTTCCATTTTTGTAAATAAGGGATATAAAATTCTCTATATTTTCTAAAACTGTCAATATTATTTCAAAATCCAAGAATTTGGTTCATTTTTCCCAGTTCATGCATCATTTCATAATGCAAATTATGTTCTAAGCACTGTCATAAAAGGTTTTGGTAATATTGTCTATGACTAAGCACTGTTCGTTCAAGCAAATGATGAGACATAGGATGGGAAAGAGGCAGAGAACAGAACACCAAATGAAGATTTGGATACTAGGGAAACATGAAAGCATTTGCATATATGCTCAAAGGACTAGGATTCATTTCGACCGAAAATAGGGAAGAACCAAGTTAGGAGCACAATTAATACACATACCAAGCATTGATATTTTACAGATAACATGCAACTGATCTTAAATAATTATTGGTTATGGATGTTTTGGACTGGATGGATGGGAGAAATACTAAAAAATGTTGATTGGCTCTCAATGTGTGGTATTTGATGCTTGTGCATGGTTCATATAAAGACTTCGAATCTGTAGGTGATCAACTGAGATGCTAATTAGTACCTGATGGAAGACAATTGCACTTTCCTAGTTTTGGAGATTGTAAATAAAAAGTAAATAAAAGAACGGACAACTAAAGATGCTCTTGATGAAAATCTGTTTCCCCTTAATTGGTTGAAAGGGTCGTGGTGTGGAGTCAAGAACATTTAACTGATCCCATACGATTTCAAAACCTTCCCCAATAACATGGGCTAAAAGAATAGACTGAAAGAAACTGATAAGGCTGAAACATTTTTCAATATATATATAACAAACATGAGCCATACCTGAATGGCATCATTCATGGAGCTCAAAGACAGAAATTCAACGAAACCAAAACAGTATCCCTGTTGCTGAATAAATAGAATGTAGAAATGTCAACAAATGAATCTTATTGAAATAGAATATAATATATTATTTATTCAACGTGCCAGCAACCAACCTTGTTGTTTCTAACTTGGACACCCCCATGTTTGATGGGTCCAAACTTCTTAAACTCCTGCTCCAGCTGTGCAGGCATCACATTGAAGGGCAAGTTCTTTATGTAAATGGAATGACCCTCAACTGTTAGTTAAATACACAGTTATTCATACTGAAAGCATATAAGATGATTTCAGATCACAGACCAATTTTTAAAATGACAGGCGCACGCATGAGATACCTTCCTCGGGAATATTGTTACTCTCAGGGGCATCGACAACAGAAGGTGCAGATGCTTCTGGTGGAGCAGGTTCTGGAGACACAGGAGGCTGGCTCTCAATTTTCTGGGGCATCACTCTAGAGTAATTAGTAGGGACATAGACTCTAGTTGTCCCCGAACTCCCTTTTGGTACTTTTACCTATAACAAAAACTAAGAAACTTAAACAATCAACTAAATGCAAAAACTTGAAAGTAGATATTCAGTTATAAACTCACAATTGATGCATAAGATTTCTTTGTGGCGTCTTCTTGGGCTGAAGAAGCCGATTCAACAACTACCGGAATATCATTACTATTTGAATGAGACTGAGGTGCGGGAAGAGCCTCTTTTTCATTAACCAACTGTTTTTCATGGTCTGATGGCTCAGAAACTTGCTCAGCAACATTTTGATTCTCTTCCACAAGAGCAGTTATTGCATCTGTTGCAGAAGGATCCACGTCTTGAGTAGGCTCTGCAAACCAAATAAGAGAACTGAAAAAATTCCAATAAAACACAAGGAAAAAAGAAAACAATATAAGTTTACCGTGTTCTGCTGCAGAAGGCACTCTAGGAGCATCATAAACACCATTAACTTTCTGATTCTCCGGGGATTCACTATCCTCTACATACCTTAATACATCATTCAAAACAAAGTACCCATTGTCCTGGGGAGCAAGGAAAAAAGATTGTGCAAATTTTCTCTTCAAGTTATCCTTGCCCGTTAGACATCCAGTTACTAGCACAGTTACCCCTTCCTTGTAAGACTTCTGAGCATCAGCAGTATTAATCTCAGCCTTATAATTCTTGAAATTTAAGGAAAGAATCTTTTCATTAATACCCTGTTCAAGAAAAATGTTATTGGAATGACTTTGCACCAGATAATAGCATAAAACTGAAAGTAATTACAAGTTATAACACAATATAACAACACACTATTTGTTATTGGAAACTAAAAAGGATGATAATATTACAGTTTCAACTTCCAGAGAACGTGTGATGGATTTTTAATGTTTACTAAATTGAATTCTACATGTTCAAGATTACCGAATGGATGTGCAATATTGTGAATCAGAGAAGAATATAAAATGACCTAATGAATCAGACATTTTTCAGAACATTATGCCCTTTTAAAAATGAAAACCAAAAGAAAATTGTATTAAGTTAGGCTCCAACTAAGTCGATATTTATTACCGAAGTAACAATAGTAGCAGAAACAAACATCACATATGAAGGAAAAAATGTTGCAGTATAACGCATATTTTATTTCCAAATTGAGAACCCTATTTCCATGAAACGGCGTTATAGTCGAAAGCATCATACCCAACTCCAAAAAATTTAACTCGATGCAAAAAGTTTTATACAAAACCTACAGACTCAAGCACAGATGCTCAAATTAGTACTGCCATATCGTAGAGTAATATACCGCCCTTTAACCATGGGTACCAAGTCACCATCTATTAATTGTACATCATCAGTATAGAAAATTAAGGAATTTATAACATGCTGAATGTTTTCAAGAAATCCGAAAGATCAATGATCAGAAACTCTTAGAACCAAATAAAAGAACAACATCGAGAAGTTATAACACAAGCTGTGCAGCTTACTTGCATGGTTGTCACTGATGTCATCACACCATTGGAGTCCGGCCAGCTAAGCACACTTGAATCATGATAGAATCTGTGAGCTAACTCCGGAGTGTTGTAAAGAATGTGGTAATACTGCTCAACAAAAGCATTTCCAACAACTCGGGCACTTGGAGTAGCTGGGGGAGTAGCCGTTTCCAATGCCATCTGCTGGAAGAAAACACCATACATAAATTTACCACCGGAATATATCTTCAAGGTCAAATGAGAAAAGACAGCCCCTAAACTACAACCTTAGAGCGAAAGCATGGATGGTTTTACACACTCAGCCATCAGAAATTGAGCTATAAAGGCTGAAAGACTCCCCCCACCCCCCCACCCCAAAAAAAAGGAACGAAAAAGTCATGATAGGGATTAATTTACATTATTTTACCTACATGCTCTAAGAGTAGACTGCTTCACTCTCATGAAAACCATTACACTTAAATGCACTAAGCCAAGTATTCATCTAAAGAATCAAACCTTAAAAACAAATTAATGGGCACTGCCATCGAAAGTCGTTAAAAAGAGACCAAATAACAACAATTTTCACTAAATTCCAAAAGATTTAAAACAATAAAATCGTAACAGGTTACAAGCATAACTTACATTATTTTACCAACATTCTCTAAGAGTAGAACGCTACATTTTTCTAAAAATTAAATGCATCAAGCCAAGGATTCACATAAACACACAAAAAAAGAGTTAGATCTTCGAAGAAAAAGTAGCAGATTCATGGATCCAAGCAGCAGGTAGGGTAAAAAAACCCCAAAAAAGGAAAATAACGAATGGGAAAGAAGACGATCGGAGGAAGGTACCTGAAAATGAGATAAGTTGAATGTTTTCCTTCAGAGAGTTTTGTTGGAAGGAGAGGCTTGCAAGCAGCAGTGAAGGTGTCTCTTTGATAACGGAAGGTCAGGGGAGGAGTTGGAATCGCGGGAATCTGTTTTATATAAGATTTATTTGTTGAAAGAGATGAAGATAGCACAGTAGCTTCGAGTCGCAGGGAGAAAAGAGAAAACGAAGAAGAGTTGGGGAAATAAGGGAAAGAGGGGGTGAAAAAGGTACTTGTGAATTGCCAAGGTATTTCCAGGAAATTCTAGGGTGTTTTTCCCATTCTTTTTATATTACTTTTGGGTAAATTAAATAAAGGGTAAACTACATAAATACATAAATAATCTCCTTATTATGTCGTTAAATATTTGACAGGAAACTAAACGTTAATTTTTTAAGTTAGATAACATTTTGGTGACTCAGGATGTTAGTGTGTCCATATTAGTTTTCCGTCAAATTTTTAATGGTACATGATCATTTTGTATCAAAAAAGTTAATCAATGGACCAATTTGCAATATTTGATAGTTATGGGAGTAAAAAATAACTAAGGCATAGTCAAGGGACCATTTATGTAGTTTACCCTTAAATAAATCATTAAACTTTATTTTCAAACTTATTTTAATTATTAAAATTTTAAAATATTTAATTTACTCGTTAAAATTTAAATATTGAATTTTTTGTGTTATTTCTTTATTAATTTTTGGATAGTGTTTATTTATCGACAAATAAAATAACTTTTTTAAGATTCGATAAAAATCTTTATCGACATGAAGGAAGTAATATATTGAAAACAATCTCTATCTGACAACGAAGGAGGCATATCGATGAAAAACCATAAAAAATTTGATAGATTCATAGACTCTAAGATATTTTTCGACGAAATAGAGGTTAGATTCAGATTAAGGAACGAGATGAAACGACTGATGAAATTTAAGACTAAACGTCCATCATCTACGATCATCGATAGTAAAATTTGATAACAATGAACAATAGATGCCATCCACATAAACGAAAGAGTGATAAAAAAACGTCTAAATTTTAATAATAATTTATATACTTTATTTTATATTATTTAAAAAATTTAAGAAAATGATTATACTTAAATTGAGTAAAATTTCGCTTTAACTTTTTATTATTAATTTAACCTCTTAACTTTATATAGTTACCACTTTAGTCCTTTGACGTTTTCAAAACAAAAAAAACTACGTAGCCCAATAAAGTTTCTCCATGCGTAATAAATGTTTTAATTTTCTTTCTACACATGGAAAAATTATTCTATAAACCCTTTTTATTATGTTATTCGTGATCTTATCTATTAAAATTTAGTCATTTTTTTTCATATCACCTTTTTAAGGATAAATTTTTATTTTTTATGTGTAAATAGTGAGTGGGTGATTAAAAAAATTAATTATAAATGAATTAATGACATAAAAAAACAAATAAATAATTGAATTTTAATAAACAATATCACAAATGACATGATAAAAAAGTCTAAAATATAATTTCTCTTATGCATGAGAGAACTTATTTGGTCACATCATTAATTTTAGCAGGAAATCGTAAAGGGTCTAAATTGATAAGATATTAAAAAGTTAAGGGTCAAACCAATCAAAAAGTGATATTATTAATTTTGTTCCCCAGTTATTGTAACATACTTATATTTTTATCCATCATGGTATCCTCTCATTATTAAGTTTTAAAACGAGTGTTGTAGTCGCATCACTTTACATTATTTATTTTTTTATGGTCGATGAAGGTATTAATTTTAATATTAGTTATCTATCATTGATTATCTTTTCTGTCACGACCCGAGTTTCGGAACTCGGAGTTGGGTTAACCCGAGAGTGTGGGTCTCATGTCAGGGCCTTAAGTGTCTTGTTGGGCTTGGGGGCTTGTGTTGAGTGTGGACTTGGATGATGGCTAGGGGTAGAATGGTAAATGGATAATTAGGATGAATGGGAGGAGAAAAAGGGGGCACATTTTCTGCATAGTGCAGAGAATAAGATCACCTCCTTTATTGTTCTCTTCTTCATCTTCATGACCATTTTTCTCTCCCAAGTCCATCATTAAAGGTAAGGTTTTTAAGTGTTGGCTGTTGAAATCTCATTTTGGTGCTTGAGGGAAGTTTGTTCAGCTCTTGGAGATCTATCCTTCAAGGTAAATTTTGTTTAAAAAGGTGAAGGTATGATTTAGTGGGGGTTTTAGAGGTAAGAATGGGAGTAAGTTTTGGGCAGGTCTTAGGATGATTTTAAGGTTGTTTTAGCTTCTTTAAATCATCTAGAATGTGTAGTAATCGTTTGGTCATCTTCTTTGTAGTTGGAGATCAAAGGGAACCTTCAAGAGGCTTGGGTAAGGAGAAGGTTTGAGGGCTGGTTGTGGAGTTTCTTTAGCTCGTTTTTGAGGTGGGTACACTCCCAAATCCCTTGCATTTCATGTGCATCATCATTTTAGCATGCTTGTTTGATTGTGTGATGGTTTGTCTAGGATAGAGCCTTTGCATGCTTTAATGGTGTCTTGATTTATGGTTGTGGATAATGAGTAAAACTGGTTAGAAACTCATTTAAACTACTTCATAAATGAGTAGGAATGTTTTGGGATCGATTAGACTAGTTTGGATTAAGGTTCTTAAAATTTTAAAGCTTAAAACCTGCATTTCGTGTAGTGGGTATCGATACACGGGCTACCGGTATCGATACCCCTGCGAGGAAAATGAACGTTTGGTTTAGGGTATCGAACCATGGTTCGATACCGGATCCTCTAGTGGCATAATAATATCGATACCAGTATCAATGTTGGAGGGTCTTCTTTCGTTGACTTTGGAAATGGTCAAGAGTATCGATACCAATATCGATACCCATGTTTCGATGCCTTCTTTGGGTGGGTATCGATGTAGGGTGTTTCGATACCCCATATAAGAGTATCGATACCCCAGTGAACTTTTGTCAAGATAAGTAGTATATGAGGTTCGATAAGGATAATTAAAGGTAAATATAAATCATAGATCAATGGAATGAGTCGTAAATCATTGTTGATGTGTTGCCTCAAATGTTAGGTTAGTAAGTCGTGATAAGAGTCTTAATATGAGAGTTATGCTTGCATGCTCGGTTTTGGCTTGGTTGAATTGTATTTGGTGTAAGATCCTAGGTGGATCACCTTGTGTGGTTTGAGTCATTGTTTTGTGGGATCCAGATACCTAGTGAGTGATAGTGTTGCAACACAACGAAGAGGTATTAATTACCAAATATACACCCACTTGGACCAATGCATGCACTCAATGTGATATATTTAGAAGTATGCTCATATAGATAATATTTACGAAAAAAGGCACGTTTTACTACGTTTTCATATCTGTGCAGGAGAACCATTGCCGTGGCAAAGACAAGGCCGAGGCAGGACCTGATGCCAAGGCAGCAGCAAAAAGACATGAAGCAAGATTATAGGCGATGGAAAGACAAAAATCCAAGGAACGTGTCTGGACTTGAAGACCATGAATCAGAGCTGGCTAGCACAAGGAAAAGCCCAAAGGAAGACTATGCGAAAAACCCCCTTTAGCCGAATACAAACTTGGAAATATATTTTATTATGTACTTAACTTGTTTCCTACTCTAAGTTGTATTCTACTTAGGAAAGGTTTGCCCTAGGTCTAGCCTATATAAAGACCTAGCCACCCAATGTAATAAAAAACGAAATACCTAGGGAGAGAGCCGACTTCTACTCTTGTTTCTTTCCTCTCCATCATGTTCTAAACCTTCTTAGGGATTAGGTGAAGGTTGTAGAGTATTTGTGAGAGGAGATTGTACTTTGTCTTTCATTCAATGCAATAAAGATTATCAAGGTTTGCTTATCCTTTGTTATTCCTTGTTTCACAATTGAGTTCGGGAGAGGATATTGTGATAATCCATTTATCTAAGCTCGGGAGAGTTAGATTCACAAAAGGGGTAAGTACGGTGTTTCAATCGTGAAATACTAACTCGGCCTAGGGATAGGTTAAGAGTTTCAGCGGCTAAAAGAAGTGTGAGATTGGTTAGTGAGTATAATTGGTTCACGCCGGGAGGTATCATCAAGGACTAGTCATCAACAACACTCTGACTTAGGGATAAGCGGAGTCATTCAATGACACTTTGCCGAACTTTGGTAAAGTCTGCCCACGAGCAAGGGATTGCCGCGGCAGACAGTGTTATCGCTGCCCAGGCAGTAAAACTGCAGTGCTGCCGAGGCAGTGATATACGATTGCATTGGACGGAGACAAGTCAATCAATTCCACAATACAACGCAACTGGATCCTAGTCCATCTCTCTCTACTATTTCAATCTTTTACTTTTATTTTAGTTATTTTAGTTTAGATAAATCAAATCAACTTACCTGTGTCTTTATCTTTCTACAGAACAAGGAGGTGAAGAAAACATATTAAGTATACCGGTCCCTGAGGAGACGATAACTCGATAATATACTTATCACTTATTACTTGCGATGTGTCCACTTGCACTGAACACGCACTTTTGACACGCGACAACTCCTTTGTAGAATATTACAAATTGAGTTCAATCTTTAAAATCATGATTAGTACACTTCCGAAGCAATCCCTTGTAACGATCACAACATTCGCACATTGACTTGTCGTCACCTTGTCGGAAAGAAGAAATGTCATTTCTAAGCTGAGTGTTGAGATTTGGTGGATTATAACGCAACAAATTTTTTTTTTACAAAGATCAACCCATGACTCCATCGAACCGAATGGTACTCCACTCAACCATGCCCTTGCTTGGCCACTTAGAGAATAAGGGAATAGTTTGAACATCAACACATCCTCATGCACTCCTTGTTGATAGAATAAGTCACAAACTTCTAAGAAGACACAAATATGTTGTCTTGCATTTTCATAAGGCATACCTCCAAATTGCCCAATAAAATTCAGCATGTTGAACATGACAGACTTAAGTTCAAAGTGAGTAACTTGAATTTCTAGTGCAACGATTTCAGAATTAAGATCATCCACGATAGGGTTTAAGTGATCCCGAATAGCCTTTGGTTGAGGTGCAACAACATTCTAATTTGTCACGACATTTGGAACTACTGGATCTTGATTCGGAACACCTTAATTTTGAACACCGTACATGGCTCTAGTTTCACACTGAATATGTTTTCTTTGTCGAAACAATCGTTCAATCTCAGGCACTAATGGATAGTTAGATCCTTCATTAGACCTTCTGGTTATGCACTAAGAAAAACCCTAAAATGTAAAACAACAAGTAAAACAGAACTAAGAAAATAAACAAAGTAAAACGAAAATGCAAAGATAAAAATGACAAACTTTTACTCGTCAGATCCCTGGTAACGGTGCCAAAAACTTGGTCTGCGCTTGTGTAGTGCTATAAATTACGTGAAAATATGTGCAAGTATACACAGTCATGCAAGTAATAAAGGGTGAGTGAGTATCGTTCCCATGAGAATCAGGAGAAAATTTCAAGTCAACTTGTCAAGGCAAAAAAGGTCACTAACTAAAGGAAAATAAACAACTGATATAGACAATTGGGTATAAAGTGATAGATATTGTGAATTTACGGTGGAATGTGGTGAAGGTGTAATGGTGAAAATGCTATGACAAATTAAAACTGCAAGTAAGCAAGCAATTGAAATTATCAAGGCAAAATGGAATGGAAGGTAATGGCACGATAGAAGTATGCAAGTAGTGTGAGGAATATGGAAGTGAAATTGCAAGTGAATAAGTAAACAGCGGAAACACTTTGTAAATGCCAAGGCAAAAGCTAAATGAGAGAGCACGATTAAGCAATATGATGTAATAATCCTCGATTGATAAGCTCTACTGGGAATGAATGATGGAGTTCTTATGGACTTCTTAAACTCACTCCTTCGAACAACTAGATGCTATATAGCCTATTCACTCGACAGAATTTTCTAACATGCTCTTGCTTTCTCGAGTCAAAGGAACTTGATAGTCTAAAATGCCACGACATCTCCTCTCGGTCTTAGCAGTGACATCTAGCCTATCGAAAAAGCACACTCCTTTTAGTCGTTGAAACCCTCACTTAATTCTCTCTCGAGCACCTAAGGTCAAATTAGGCTCTATTTGCAATCTAGAACCCATTGCTCACGTCGATCCTCCCTTAGTTTCTCTTGAACAATAAGGATATATGGCTAAGTTTCTCTCAAACACCTAACACTATACCTAAACAAGGGACACTCTCATGCCTCCTACAAGCTTAGATAATTTAAAACAATGAACAAATCAAATAAACAAACACATAGCATGCTAATATATTCTTAAGAAATAAAGTTAAATCATCCACAAAATAAACATCCACCAAATAAAGCTAAACATGGTGGTGTGAAAGTTTTTGAAACATATCATCCACAATCATTTTCAACAACCTCTCAATAATATGAAATAAAGCAACGGGAAAGGTTGAAAGACACCCTTGATGCGTGCTACCGTCGGCTCTTCGACCACCATGGAGATGCCTTAGCGTGTTAGCCCCTCTCGGGTGCTTAGCACGCCACTCCCTTCAATCCCGATCAATGGAGGAACCCTTCGGACGGTGGTTGGGGAAGAAATATGAAAGCTTTCTCCGCCGCTTTTTGCTCTCTTTGTGCCTCAAAATCAGCCCCCAAAGGTTTCTCTTTTCTTAAGTCACCATTCCTTATAAAATAAAGGGTTGAAAACCCTAGGATTTAGGGAAATTCCCTTTTTTCACCCCCACTCACGTGATGGCAATTCTACCAGGTGATAGTGGTCCCCTTCAAGGTGGTTATGGTCAGCCTCATGTTAAACACAGCTGGCACTCTTCTCAAAATATCTTCTTGTCTTTTTTTGCAACTTTGGATGTCTCCATATTTGCTATGACATTTTTCCCTTGTTGTCTTTCTACAAATGCCATGGCAAATCTCCCTTGCTCCCAACTTTGCTTTACCTGCACATCATCAGCCACAACAAGACCTTCCCCTTAAAATAAAATCTATTACCGCACGATAAATGTCAAGGCATAACTAGCCACTAAATGCAATGTTATGATCCTAAATGCTCCTATATGCACTTAAAGACAATAAATAACTTAAGTAAAAAGGCTCTAAATATAGCTTTTTGTGGAGTTATCAGATAAAATCTCAAGAGCTCTTCTAAAACATTGATATTTCAGTACTTTGAGATATAATACTCACATTTTCCCATTTCTATTTTGCATTTAAATGAGAAAATATTTCTTATGCTTAAGTACAGTATGAGTACTTGTATTGTCTGCTTAGCATAAATAGCCATAATTCATTGTATATTTTATTCAGGAAGTAATAATATTCTTTAAAAAATAAATTATTATAAAGCATAAATAAATAATATGTAAAGTAAATTAATATAAATATATAATAAATGAAAATAAATTAACAAAAAACAAAATAAATAAAAAATCAATTATTCCCTTTAAAGGTTATAAGGGAAATAAAATAAATGGCAAATTATTCCTTTCAAGGGCTATGAGAAAATTGATAATATACAATTGAGTTAGACCAACAACGCCATAATTATTTTTGCCACAATGAAAATATGTTTATATTTTCTATCATTTATCATTCATGATTATGTATAAAGTCCATAATATTTCGGCGTTTGACAAGTACGAGACCAATGGTTTATACCATCGCATTGATAACATAAATATTTTGATATAATCTCTATCATTTTTTTTATTCTTATAATCTCAATTCTGGTGGATATAAACATTCTCAAAAGGATCATCTTATCCAAGTTTATTTTTTATGGGCTCAATCCCGACCATAATTACTAATGTGGCATATATTTTTTCCGCTATAAAATATCACATTTGCTTTAGGGAATGGAGATGAGACTAATAGGTATTTTAAACCTTTTTAGGATATTGTGTCTACATGACAACATTAATGTATGAAAAATGGAGTACGTTTTTCTAACATATCCTCATCAGTGATACTCTGACACATAACTGAGTTTTATTCACTAATCATATAGTGAATTATCATGTTTTCATTCACTTCAATGAATGAAACAAATCCAGTAATCGCATGGAATAAGCATCATGCTTGCATTCACTCCAAGGAATGACATAAATCCAATAATTGCATGGAATAAGCATCATGCATGCATTCACTTTAGGGAATGTCTCTCATAAAAACTCTTGGATCAAGACGATTTTCGTAAATTAAACTTAGGAGAAGTTAATAATCGAGTTTTTCGATACAAAAAAATATATTACTTTCAAGCAAATATAGACTTTATAAAATTAATACTATTAAATAGTAATTGATCAACCAATATATATACAATACATACAAAGAACAAAAATTTAATTCTCATCCATAAGATCCTTTAAAAATAACCTCCTTTAAGACCAGTAGCCACGCGGAATGTGATGTCCAGCCAATATATTCATATTAAACCAACATAAAATATAACATATTAATTAATTAAATGTTTAATATTTGTTCCAATATCATATAATACTTAAAATATAATTGAAAACAAAAACTTTCATAATCAAAATAAACAAATATTGGTCATAACTAAAGACAAAAAAATCTCAAATTAAATAGATGCAAAACATTACCCGTATATGTCATTATATTTTAAGTATATGATAATTTCATGCTTTGAATAACCATCCCTTGTTAAAATGTTTTTCGAGAATTGTCGACGAGAACCATGGTAATTGAGAAACTCTATGGCTTTGATTCATGCTATTAACAAATTCTTTTCAATAACTTCTTTAAGATTCGAACGAAAAACACCTCCATTTGTTAGAGTTTCGTACTGATAACATGTTATGAATAAAGTAAAGAACAAGAACAAAATAGATGAACAAAGATGAGAGACAAAATAGAGAGATATGTATTATATTCTCAAAGTAGGGTTACGTACAATACTTTCTCCAAAAGTCTATATTTATAGGCATAAGATAAAAATCCTAATTCAAATGGGTATTAAACCCTAATAATAAAGCCTATTAAAGTTTAATTTAATATATAGATATCCACCATAAATAAAGATATTCATAACACATGTTTTATTTTTAAGAGTATAATATATCTTATTATTATCTACTATAAACTAATTACGACATTTAGCTACCAACCAATTGGTTGGTTATGAATTATGTCATAATTAAAAAAGTTGAAACGCTTGTAATTTTATTTAGGGTAAACTATTCCAGTGACCACCCAACTAATTAGAGATACCTATTTTGGTCACCCAACTAACGAACTCGTCAATCAGGTCACCCAACTTTTAAACTCTACCAATTTGTGTAACCGTCGTTAAAATTCTAAAGGAGAAGGTTAATGGCGATGACGTGTCAGATAATTAAAATCTGTAAAATTATTTATTTAATCCCTATAATTTAAAATTCTATGTTGAAGGATTTGACCATCGAGGATTGTGTAAACATTGAAAATGAAGGTCTTTAAGCTGTAGCACACAGTTGCCCAAATCTGAAGTCCATTTCAATCAAACACTGCTCTCTTGTTGGAGATCAAGCAATTTGCAAGCATGTTGTCATCAGCTTCATATACCCTACAAAAGTAAAGTTCCATACCTTGAATATCACTGATGTCTCTCTTGTTGTTATTGGACACTATGGTAGAGCAGTGACTGATCTTTCTCTCATTAACCTTCCAAATGTGAACGAAAAGGCTTCTGGGTAGTGGGCAATGGTCATGGGCTACAGAAATTGAAATCTTTTATAGTTGCATTGTGTCGTGACGTAATAGATTTGGGGCTTGAAACTGTTTCAAAGGGTTGCCCAAATTTAAAACAGTTATGACTCCATAAATATGCTTTTCTTATCTGATAATAAGTTGGTGTCTTTTGCCAAAAGAGCTAGTTCACTAGAGAGCTTGCAACTAGAAGAGTGCCATAGGATCCCCTAATTTGGGTTTTTCGTTTCTCTTCTTAACTGTGGTGCAAAGTTGAAGGTTTTATCTCTTGTGAATTGTTTGGGTATTAAAGACCTAAACCTAGGATTGCCTCTTGTAGCCCCTTGCCAATCCCTTCAATCATTGTCTATCCGTAACTGCCCTGATTTTGGTGATTCCAGCTTGGTTGCATTAGGGAAGTTGTGCCCTCAATTACAGTACATGGAGTTGAGCGGGCTTCATAGACTAACAGATGATGGATTTCTTCCATTGATTGAGAGTTGTGAGGCTGGATTGGTGAAGGTTAGTCTCAGCGGTTCTGTAAATTTGAACGATAAAGTTGTTTGTATCTTGGTTGATTTGCATGGAGGAACTCTAGAATTATAGATTTTAATGTTACGAATATATTTATTCATGGTGGATATGCATATTAAGTTAAAGTTTAATGGGCTTTAGTACTAGGGTTTAATACCCATTGGAATTAGGGTTTCCATCTTATGCCTATAAATATAGACTTTTGGACAAAGCATTGTACACAACTCTACTTTGAGAATACAATAAAATATCTACCTTTTATCTCTCTCTTTTGTCTATTTTCTTCTTGTTCTTTATTTTATTCACAACATTTAATAAATTATAGGTTTAAATAAATAATTTTATAGATTTTAATTATCTGACACGTCATCGCCGTTAACCTTTTTCGTTAGGATTTTAACTTCGGTGACACAAATAGGTATGATTTAAAATTTAGATGACTTGATTGACGAATTCGTTAGTTGAGTGACCAAAATAGGTATCTCTAATTAATTGAGTGGTCACTGGGGTAGTTTTTCCTTTTAATTATGAAATTTTTTTCTCAAATCTCAGGTACAGGTAAAAGCGTAAATCATTTAGGGTGTGTTTGGTTCGCGGAAAAGATTATTACCGGAGGGAATAATCTTTTCCGGAATCACATACCCATGTTTGGTTCAGATACATTCCTGAGTAAAGGTAATAACACATTCCTTACAGTAACGCTTTTTGAGGTGTTTTCCCGGAATGTTATTCCCTTGTATTTGTTAGGTATTAGACAATTCCTTACAGTAGCATTTTTTTATTCAAATAAGCCTGAATACCTACGTAGGTATAAAGGGTTAAAAAAATACATAAATTACAAGTCATATTACCTATATAGGTAAACCCTATTGAAATTATGTTTAAAATTCACAATAATCGTTAAAATTATAATATTAAAAAAATTATTTAAAAATATAAATTTCTAATATTAATTATATTAATATTTTTTACATGAATTTAAAAATTCACTATAATTTTTTTTATAAATATAATATTTATAAAAATTATTTAAAAATATAATTTTTTAATATTAATTATATTAAAATTATGTTAAATATAAAAATTTTCTTATGAGTTTTTATTTAAATATTTTTATTTACCAATAAAAGTTTAATTAGTTTAGAAATAAAATATATCATAAAGAAATTTTGGTAAAATGTACTTTATATTCCTCTAACCAAACATTGTCAACTTACATTCCTGTCAAACAAACCAAACAAGGTAATATAACATTCCCAGTAATATATCAGGTAATGATATATTCCAGTAATCTTATTCCCAAAACTAATCATCTTTTCCGTGAACCAAACGCACCCTTATAGTATTTGATTCCTCCGCCTCCATGAGGAGAAATTATATCATAGGCTCGGCCTACCACGTCAGTCGTGGTCCATCCAATAATAATCACCCACTTCACCACTAATTGTCAACTCATTTTTTTCCAACCAATGAATCTCTACACATAATTTACATGTCATTTTAAAAACATAATTTCTAAAAATTATATTAATTACATGGTTGATTAGTGGCGGAATGTGTAGTTTTCATTGGCTAGGGACCACAGCTGACGTGGTAGACCGGGCCTATGATATAATCTTTCCTCCATGAGTTTGTCTAAAAAAAAGCTCTTTAAAAAGAGCCTAAAAAAGCCCCTCTAATAGGCACTAATGGGTAATCGGTTCCAGTGGTTACCGTAGCACTTGGTAACCGGTTTCAATGGTTACCCAATTCATTCTTAAATATTCGAATAAAAATATTTATATAATAAATATTCGAATAAAAATATTCGTATAATAAATATTCGAATAAAAATATTCATATAATAAATATTTCAATAAAAATATTCGAATAAAATATATAAGAATAAAAATATTCATAGAATAAAAATTCGAATAAAAAATATACAAATACAAATATTCGTATAATAAATATTTGAATAAAAATATTCATATAATAAATATTCAAATTAAAATATTCATATAATAAAAATTTGAATAAAAAATATAAGAATAAAAATATTCGTATAATAAATATTTGAATAAAAATATTCATATAATAAATATTCGAATAAAAATATTCGTATTATAAATATTCAAATAAAAATATTCATATAATAAATATTCGAATAAAAATATTAATATAATAAATATTCGTATAATAAATATTTGAATAAAAATATTAATATAATAAATATTCGAATAAAAATATTAATATAATAAATATTCGAATAAAAATATATGAATAAAAATATTCGTATAATAGATATTTGAATAAAAATATTCATATAATAAATATTTGAATAAAAATATTCATGTAATAAATATTTGAATAAAAATATTCGAATAAAAATATTGTACAATGGCTTACGAAAATCGTAAGGAAAAAGATATGTGCACAAATCCTTACAACTTTTTACCATGAGCTAAAAGAGCCCATCTAAGGTTAAGAATTTGTGTACATACACAATTTACTACGATAATACATAAATTGCTACAAGAAATGTAAGGATTTATGTATGTACACAAATCCCTACAAAATATACACAAATTCTTACGAAAACTGTAAGGAAAAAAGTATGTACACAAATCCTTACTCTTGGATGGCCTCTTTTAGCTCATGGTTTCGAAGTTGTAAGGATTTGTGTACATACCTTTTTCCTTACGTTTTTCGTAAGCCATTGTGTACACTTTGTAAGGAATTGTGTACATATACAAATCCTTACCATTTTTGTGTCATATTATGTATACTCGTAATCAATTGTGTATGTACACAAATCCTTACCCTTGGATGGCCTCCTTTAGCTCATAGTTTCGAAGTCGAAAGGATTTGTGTACATACCTTTTTTCTTACGTTTTTCGTAAGCCATTGTTTATATTTTGTAAAAAATTGTGTACATACACAAATCTTTATTATTTTTGTGCCATATTATGTATACTCGTAGCCAATTGTGTATGTACACAAATCCTTACCCTTGGATGACTTCTTTTAGCTCATGGTTTCGAAGTCGTAAGGATTTGTGTACATACCTTTTTCCTTACGGTTTTCGTAAGCCATTGTGTATACTTTGTAAGGAATTGTGTACATACATAAATCCTTACCATTTTTGTGCTATATTATGTATACGCATAGGCAATTGTGTATGTACACAAATCTTTATCCTTAGATGACCTCTTTTAGCTCATGGTTTCGAAGTCATAAGGATTTGTGTATGTACACAAATCTTTACCATTCTCCCTCATTTCTTATCAGTATCACCCACCATCCTCAAACCTATCATTTGCCTCTCTCTATCTTTCTTTTCCCTGGTTCGTGCTCTTTTTCATCATTTGTCTTATTTTCTGTATAAATGAAGATTTTTTTTGCACGAACAACAATTTGTTGATCATGGTTTTCTCTTTTCTTACATTTGATTCAAGTAAAGTTTCTAGTTTAAAATTCTAGGTTGTTTTTATAATTCTGGTTGTTGTTGGTTTTGTTTAGTTCTTGGATTTTTCTTGCCTGCTTTCTCTTCCTTGAACTTGGATACTTTTGAAGATTCTTATTTTTCAATTGTAGTAGTAAATTTCTGCAATTTTATTTTTGGGTGAACCTCATGTATTGGAACTCAGTTCAAATATTTCTCTAAAAGCGTTACATGTGATGTTGAAACACTTTTAAGAACAAGAATGTGGAGGCTACATCTTGAAAATCTAAACATTTAACATTCTAATTCAGTATGGTTATTATATGTTAATGAAGTTTCAATTACTAAATTCAATGCTCAAAATCATATGTTTAATAAGGGTTAGCTAAAAATTGAAACCTGATAATTTTTCAACTATCATTTAGTATGCCTAGTCTGCTTTGGTACTTTAGCAACTAGCAAACATAGGTTTTCTTGCAATAGGACCAACCAAGTGCTGGATTCAAATTTCTTATATTTTAGTTGGCTGTTTATATGTGTCCAGTGAGAAGCCAAAGCAAAAGAAATTTTTTGTTTGTGTGTTGTAATGACTAATGACTAATGAGATTAATTATTGACTCTGTTTTGAATCCTTTTTTCCATTAATATTTTAAATTTACTTTTGAAAAAACTTCAAATTATTTGTGAGATATTAGAATATTGATGAGATTTTAGGGTTGTTCTGTTTATTCTTGGAGAATAATTTTGTCTATTTTCTTGAAGCACAAGAATAATGCCTGAGAAAATAACATCAGAGGACCTGCTGAGAAGTCTGGTGGAGACACTTGCTGATAGTGTTTTTAAGAAGAAATCTGTGTCGTTTTTTGAGGAAGAAAAATCGAATTCAGTTGTCTTTAGCTTCAACCGGCTTTTTGGACGTTAGAGACCTGTCCACCATATATTGGGTGGTGGAAAATGTAGAGCTTTTTACCCTTTTCTTTAAATTGCTAAAATCCACCTGCATTGATAAATGTTGTTATTGTAAATTGTGCAGCTGCTGATGTTTTGTTATGGAGGAACAAGAAGATCTCAGCTAATGTTTTAGCTGGTGCAACAACAATTTGGGTTCTATTTGAATGGCTTAATTACCATTTCCTAACTCTTCTATGCTTTGCTTTGGTTATTGTCATGCTTGCTCAATTTGTTTGGTCAAATGCCTCAGGTTTTCTTAATAGGTGCTTATCTGTTGTTTTTATTTCTTTTTATTTGTTGCTCTTCCAGGTTTTGCTACTATGTGTTCTGTTGATTGGATTGCATAATTTTTATAGTAAAATTACTTGATGGAGACATGTCATCATCTCAAGTGCCACGTCTTATTTTGCCCGACGAATTATTTGTCAGCATTGGTAGGTCAGTTGGTGCTGAGTTGAACCGAGGCTTACATTTTCTGCAAGATGTTGCATGTCAAGAAAACCTGAAACAATTTCTTGTGGTAAGCCCTTGATATTTTCCCAACACTCTTCTCTTAGCAAATAAGCTTGCAAAGTAAATGTTCCTTGCTGATCCATATACCTTTTAAGATTTCTGGCATATATTGTTAATGCAGGTTGAAGCAAATCCGTGATCAATTTCTTTGTATTCTACTTATTTCTGCATTCTTCACTTTTAATTGATTGTTGAAATTGAAAATATTAAAGTGAAATGTGAGTAAATGACCTTTATTAAAACTTATAATGTGTGCACCTTTAGAGACTTAATCCAAAAAAAAGTTTTGAAAATTAGATGAAATTTTTTTTGGATCAAATTTTGGCATGTTTGATCCAAATGGCCAAAAAACTTGCATTGCTTTAAACTTTTATAGATCATTATTAACTTTTCTTACAATCACATTATGTGGGAAAAGAACATTTTATTGAATCTGCATTCCTAACGAGTTTCCTCTGTCACATACTCACACTAGACTTGCTGGAGTGAATTATTAATGATCGAAATCTTTCCAGGTTGCAGTAAGCTTGTGGGTTGCTGCTGTTATTGGAAGCTGGTGCAACTTCTTGACTGTTTTGTACATTGGTAAGAAATTTTATTAAATTTATCTTGCATTAATAGCACGGTAGTTTCATTTAAAAAGACAAAAGCATGGTAATACTCGGATGTGTGGTTGTGTGCTCCGTTGGTCGGACTTGGGTGTTATCTTGACTGGTTCTTGACTGTTACTGATCGGATCTGCTAGTTGAACCGGAACTGTTGCCTAGTTTAGTCCACTATACTTTATGAAACAACTCTCTTGTTCTTGAGCTTTTTTTTTCTTTAAATTTATTTGATAAGATGTGAACTTCTCCAGTTGAACTTGATATATATTTTTTACTGAAGCCCTTTGGTTCAACTAGTCACCTGATCAGACCAGTTGAGCTAATAAATTTAAGGTCTCACCAGTCTTACTTTTTGTTTGGTTTTTTAACCATTGCAAACGACACTTTTACCTTCTTGCTTGTGAGGTTTTTTAACTAAACAAGTTTTAATTTTTCTTCTCAGGTTTTGTTGCAGCCCATACATTACCAGTCATGTATAAGAGGTATGATGAGCAAATAGATGGCTTTGCTTACAATATGTTTGAGCAGCTTCAAAATCACTATAAAAAGCTGGATTCCGGTGTACTGAGCAAGATTCCCAAAGAAAAGTTCAAGCTTAAGAAGCATAACTAGGTTCATCTGGTTACTCTCATTAGATCTTTATGGTTTCTGTAACATATCTTAGTCTTGTTGTGATCTGATATACATTCTCAAACACTTGAATAACTGGTGTTATATCTTTGTAATATCCATTTGAATATTGGAAATATCCTTTACAAGCTTATCTGCTGGGTTTAATGATATGCTATGTTACCTTGTTACTCAAATGCAAGAGTCATTGTTAGATATGGACATATTTAATCTCCTCTCTTGAAGTTTTTTTTTTTATGTATTTGCAAGATAGTATTAGTTGGGATCATATCTAAGGGGGGTCTCAAAAGAAATATGATTTCAATCTGCCCCTTGAAGAAAATCCTGGATTCGCCTCTGCTTCATTTTGAGGCCTAACCTCACTAGGAATGAACATGAATGTCTCAAAACAAGATCGAAGGCTCTCATATTTTAGGGCTTCAATTTGATAAGCTTCAACGTTAGATCTTCACAAAATTGAAGTATGTCTCTTCTTTCGTCGAATGAGGGTTATTCATTATAGGGATTCGTCTGGTGGTGCTTCATTTGTCAAAAAATCACCACACTCGAGAATAGGTGAGCACTTTTTCTTTCATCTCTTTGTTTTTTACTCTAATCCTTCATTGTTACTTTTGTTTTTGGTTGATTGTTTGATACGTTTAATTTTTATTGAAGGAGAGGTTGGATGGGTAGCAAGAAGGTGGCTTAAGGTGGTTTTGACTAGGGGGCGTAGATGAAGGATGTTCGAGTGTGTGGTTTGGGTAGGAGTAATAGTGGTGGTGAGGTGAAGGTTGAATGAGTGAAAGGGACGAGTGAGCAACTTGATTTAGAGCTTTGATGCATGCATGGGTTGAGGGGTAGTTCTAGCAAACGACGGTTAAAAGACGACTAAAAAGAGGCCATCGGTTTACCCGGTCATTTATGTACATAATTGGTTACGAAATATGTACACATTTTCTTATAAAAACTGTAAGCAAAAAGGTATATACATAAATTGTTACAAACGTAAGGATTTGTGTATGTGCACAAATCCTTACAAATATTGTAAGAAAAACGATATGTATAGAAATCCTTACAATGTAAAGATTTGTGTACATACACAATTAGCTACAAGTATACATAATATGGCACAAAAATGGTAAGGATTTGTGTATGTACATAATTCCTTACAAAGTATACATAATGGCTTACGAAAACCGTAAGAAAAAAGATATGTACACAAATCCTTACAACTTCGAAACCATGAGCTAAAGGAGGCATCCAAAGGTAAGGATTTGTGTACATACACAATTGGCTACGCGTATACATAATATTGCACAAAAATAGTAAGGATTTGTGTATGTACACAATTCCTTACAAAGTATACACAATGACTTACGAAAACCATAAGAGAAAAGGTATGTACACAAATCCTTACGATTTGAAACCATGAGTTAAAGGAGGTCATCCAAGGGTAAGGATTTGTGTACATACACAATTGCCTACGCGTATACATAATATGGCACAAAAATGGTAAGGATTTGTGTATGTACACAATTCCTTAAAAAGTATATACAATGGCTTACAAAAAACGTAAGGAAAAAGGTATGTACACAAATCCTTACGACTTGAAACCATGAGCTAAAGAAGGTTATCTAAGGGTAAGGATTTGCGTGCATACACAATTGGCTACGAGTATACATAATATTGCACAAAAATGGTAAGGATTTGACTATGTACACAATTCCTTACAAAGTATACATAATGACTTACGAAAAATATAAGAAAAAAGGTATGTACACAAATCCTTACAACTTCGAAACCATGAGTTAAAGGAGGTCATCCAAGGGTAAGGATTTGTGTACATACACAATTGCCTACGCGTATACATAATATGGCACAAAAATGGTAAGGATTTGTGTATGTACACAATTCCTTAAAAAGTATACACAATGGCTTACAAAAAACGTAAAGAAAAAGGTATGCACACAAATTCTTACGACTTGAAACCATGAGCTAAAGAAGGTCATCCAAGGGTAAGGATTTGTGTACATACACAATTGGCTACGAGTATACATAATATAGCACAAAAATGGTAAGGATTTTTGTATGTACACAATTCCTTACAAAGTATACACAATGGCTTACGAAAAACGTAAGAAAAAAGGTATGTACACAAATCCTTACGACTTCGAAACCATGAGCTAAAGAAGACCATCCAAGGGTAAGGATTTGTATACATACATAATTGGCTACGAGTATACATAATATGGCACAAAAATTGTAAGGATTTATGTATGTACAAAATTCCTTACAAAGTATATACAAAGGCTTACAAAAATCGTAAAGAAAAAGGTATGTACACAAATCTTTACGACTTCTCACCATGAGTTAAAGGAGGCCATCCAAGGGTAAGGATTTGTGTACATACACAATTGGCTACGAGTATACATAATATGACTCAAAAATGGTAAGGATTTGTGTATGTACACAATTCCTTACAAAGTATACACAATGGCTTACGAAAACCGTAAGAAAAAAGGTATGTACACAAATCCTTACAACTTCTCACCATGATCTAAAGGAGGCCATCCAATGGTAAGGATTTGTGTACATACACAATTGGCTACGAGTATACATAATATGACACAAAAATGGTAAGAATTTGTTTATGTACATAATTCCTTACAAAATATACACAATAGCTTACGAAAACCGTAAGGAAAAAGGTATGTACACAAATCCTTACAACTTCTCATCATGTGCTAAAGGAGGTCATCCAAGGGTAAGGATTTGTGTACATACATAATTGACTACGAGTATTCATAATATGGCACAAAAATGATAAGGATTTGTGTATGTACACAATTCCTTACAAAGTATACACAATGGCTTACGAAAACCGTAAGAAAAAATGGTATGTACACAAATCCTTACAACTTCTCACCATGAGATAAAGGAGACCATCCAAGGGTAAGGATTTGTGTACATACCTTTTTTCTTACAATTTTCGTAAGCATTTGTGTATACTTTGTAAGAAATTGTGTACATACACAAATCCTTACATTCCCTGTACCAATTTATGTATTCTCGTAGTAAATTGTGTATGTATACAAATCCTTACACTATGATATTTTGATTCAAACATTACCCATATCATTAAATATTAATTTACAATCTAACATGAAATTAAAACATAGTACTTAAGCATGTATGTGTTACAACAACACTTGACATACAAACATTACCATGAACCTGTACCATCAAAATGTAGTAAAAAGAATGATCTTAAAAGAAATAAAACTGGTTTAAATTAAAGACATCATAATATTATTGATAAAAGTGTTTGACTCTTAATTCAATTGGACCAAAGATCAATCACCCGTAGCCTAAAGCACCAGAATATGTGTTCAAGATAAATTGTTTGCACATATGACAATAAAAATCATAGTAACATAACATCAATAAGCAATCCACCATTTGATTGTCTGCAAAATCATACTATTTGCTTTCAAGAACAAAACATTTTGGTACATTTTGCAAGATGGCCATACCAAAAACATCATTATATACAGAACCTAATCCTAACATCATACTTTATTTCAGAATACAACATAATATTTCCTAATTATATTTGCTAAACGATAACAGACCTACAAGCTAATTTTCAACTGTTCACAATCCATAAATTTCAAAAATACATTAACTTTTAAAACAAATTGAAATCCACAGATAAACTACTTGCAATCATTGAAGTAAACAAAACATCTCTAAAAGAAGATAAATTCTAAAGGTACTCTTCTTTACAAAATTAGGTTTTCAGGTATTGCCCTTCGAGTTTAAGGTCCATGATCCAACCAAGTCTCCTAGGTTCATTCAGTATCGATCGTGCCCACTCCATTAAGTTTTGTTCCCTTAGTGACTGTCTTTTGTCTAAAGATATCCTCCCCGTTAGCAGCTCCAAAAGTACAACTCCGAAGCTATAAACATAACTCATTGCCGTCAAATGACCTAAACAACAACATATAATAATCGATTTTTAGACAACCTAAACATCAAAAACAGAACCAAAAAATGAATATGAATCAAAATTCCCTAACCTGTCATGATATATTCAAGAGCAACATGTCTTTGGGTCCCCTTCACCCTGGTTGAAACATGGGATTTATCCCCTTCAGGTGCAAGTTCCTCCAAAGATTCTTCTATCTAAGAACCATGACAAATAATTAAGGTAAATAAAAGGTTGTGACCATGAGAAGTAAGGGTAACACATGATTACTTGTTTGCACTTATTCTCCGACATTATTACTCATCAGTAAGCATAATATATTAAGTTCTTAACCATCAGATCGATTCATTAGAAGTTTTGTACTGTTTTGATTATGCTTACCTTTTTTGGGTTACTAATAGTATGTTATTAATCAAGAAATGGACGCTTATTACTGACTGAAGCAACGCATGTTGTGAAAATCCTTGAATAAAATAGAGACAAAAGCATAAAATAGCAATAACAACCTAGGAAGCACGGGGACGGCACTTTGAGGGCGTCCCGCGTCCCCGATACGTTTTCGGGACGGGAACGGTGCGGGGACGGTCAACGCTTACCAGATACGATCAACGCTCACCGGGGACGATCAACATTCATCGGGGACGTATTCAGGGACATCCCGACAACCTTTCGATCAAGATTTGAAGCTCTCCCCTAAGATTTACTGAAGACCAATGAAGGTAAAGAAAAAAAACAGTGAAGACGCAGGGACGACGCGGTGAAGAAGAAGAACAGTGAATAGGAAAAAGGAAACCCGTGGTTTTTTAAATTTGTGTGGGGTCCACAAATTTTATTTTATTATTAATTATTTGTTATTTAGATTCTATTATTATTAATTATTTAATTAAAAAATATTATTAAGATTTTAATATTTAAAATAATTATATTGTTTTTAATATAAATTAATATAAAAAATTTAATTTAAATTAAATTAATATAAAAAATAATAATTATTTTTTAAAAGATGAATTTTTTAAATAAATATATAATAGATAAAAATGAATATATAATATATATTTTAAAGTATCGATTTTAAATAAAAAAAATTAAAATAAATAATCTATTTTAAATTTTATTTTAGTTTTACAAGTAATTTTAGTATGTTCTTTGTTTGCTACTTTGTTTGTAGTATTTTATTTTTATCGATTATTTTAGATATTTTATGACTAAAGTATAAATATATTTTTATAATATAATCTATAAATATGTATTTTATTACTTTATTTTATTTGAAAAATCATATTATTCATGAATGTATATTTATTATTTTATGTAATTATGAGTATTTTGTAAAAATTATTATTATTTTTTTTATTTAAGTCTTTTATTAGTTTTTGTTTTTTTATTAATATATAATATTATTATTTTATATTTGCCGTACCCAATAATTTTGAGAATTACTGTTTTCCGTCCCCGTCCCCGTATCCGTCCCCTTATCCGTATCAGTGCAACATAGATAACAATTACCTGAGATAACAACATCATTTGTTTAAGAGATTTTGTACTACTGAGAAGAGACTAAGCACGAGCATGAGCTTCAAATCCTTCAGAGACCTTGTTCTTTTCGAAACCAACCTTTGCAATTGAACACTTCAAGAAAACACCATTTATAAGAAAAAATAGGACTAACAAAGTTGATGTTAAAGTTGGTAAAAGATGCTAAGCTCTTCACCTATTTGTCTCACCTCAGCAAGTGCCATTGATAAAAGTAAATCATGAACATATGGCTTAGCATCTGGACGTTGAATAGCTGCCCTCTCAATTTAAAGGACAAGCTCCCCTTCTCCGACCTAATTCACAAGGAACCTATCATATCAGTTCTATATTTCCAAGCTAAAAAACTTCATTTTAAGGTTTTCTTAGGAGAATACTTTTGCTACTTGTTGTTTGCTTCCAAAATTAAAAATATATATATAAATTTGAATGCCAAAACAAATAAAGTTTTTGAACAATAATAAGTTAAACATTTTAACTTCTTTAAAAACAAAGTGTAGAATTTAGATTTTATATGCAAAAATTATGTTCAGTATCCATTACACATGTACATTTTTCGGCTTTCAAAATATACTAATATAGGTTAACAAATTCTGAGGAAAAAAGAGTAATATAAAAGTCCTGAGTTTCATCAGTCATATATATTTTTTTGCAATGCTTCCTCAAAATTTTAAAAGCAAAAGCACATAATAAAACTCAAGATTGTAGTACTTGTTTTACTAAGAGCAAATGACTGAAATATAACTCCAAATCAAATATAATAAATAGACACGAACACTATTTTTTTAATAAAATGCTAGCATTTGCTTCTAAATTCAAAGATTAAAAAATATTATCTTCAAATACGAAACTAACATTATTTCACTAAATGTTTAACAATGTCTCCTAATTATAATAAACAACAAATTAAGGGTGGATCAGTCGAGAAATGCACCTCCTGAAGAAGGCAAACAGCAGCAGGCACCCAACGCCATGGAATTTGAAGAGATGATTTTGGGGGAATCTTCTCTTTCACATTTTCGACGTATTTCGTTTCGAAAAGTAGCTTATCCCTCACATCCATCAAAATTTCCTGGAGAAAAAATTAAAAATAATTTTAAAATCTAAAAAAAAAAGTAAAAAAATGAATTGTTCGATCATTCACTTGTCGAGAAACAACAACTTCACTAGTGTGACCATCATCAACCCCAGTACCCTTCAAATTCATCACCGACTTCACAATCTCATCTTTCTCGGTTGGACTCAAAACGCCGATAAGCTGGTAACAACTAATCGAAATATCAACAACGGCCGCTCCACGAAAGGAAGGAAACGATGAAACCGGCGTGTTGTTCTCGACAATGTCGCCACGAGTGTCGATAGCACCGGATTGCCAGCGGCTCCTAACAGAGGGAAGACGACATCCGTTGGATTGATTTCAAATCCTGGACTTTCAGACACTGGAGCTTCGTGTGAAAGAAGAAAGAAAAGATGGAGAAATTGGTGGAGACAACCTCAAATTGCTCAGCCCCATTTCACCCTGCAAAAATTCAAATAAAATTGACTGATGAATTGTTCTCCGTGAATATCACACAAATTCTTAAGTTTTTCTTACCTAATCAACCGGTTAACCTTGTGTTTTTTTTATATATAACGGTTCATATTAATTAATCTAAAGGCCTAAAATTTTGGGCTGTTTTTTAGCCGTCAATTAAATTGCCGGCTTTTAGAACTGCCCGTAGGTTGAGAGATTGCTGGTGAGTGGTGAATGGTTGTGTAAGCCAAGTGATAGTGTTGCCTATGGGGATGGAGATGGGTAATTTTTTTAGTTTGAAAGGGTGGAAAAATAAACTTTCAAAAGTTTTAAGGTTAAAATTAAAGTTAAAATTTTTATTAATGAAGGTTAACGGTTGAGTGACTAAAACGATAACGATAGAAAACATGTGTTATTTTTTTTTTCAAATTGAGTGACCAAAACATAAGGCATCCCAAATAAAAGAGAGTTATGGTGTAAATTACGCTTCAAACATTATTGACACTGATTTCAAATTCAATTCTTGAATAAATCCTATTTCAACCCATAAATGTTATTTGTATAATTTTTCATTTAAAGATATTTTAAATGAATAAAAAATCAATTTTAGTGTTGAGAAATTATATCATAGGTTATTTTCGTAACGGTATTTATAGAACCAATGAATCAAATATATCTAATTCATTAATTTTTTTCACTTTATATTTTTTTACAAAGTCATTTATAGATACATTAAAATGACTCATGATATGATTTCTCATTGCATTGTATTCCTATTAAAATTTCAGTTATTTTCTAATTTTATATTGTATCAAGTATTGGATCCCTAATTAAAATAGCACAAGGGGTTAACCAACAAGGAAAGATTAAGTATAATGACAAGGTACATTACTCTCTCAAGGAGAGAACTCAAGTTCGAACCTTGGAGACAACATTATCAAGAGAATGAGCCACAAATCTCGAACATGAACCATGAAATACAATGCTTCACTTTTCAAGCAACTCCAACCACTTGTAAAGTTTCAAAACCGTATTTTTCTATCACACTTATTACGACCCAAGCTTTTCCAAAACCAAGTTTTTATCAACATCAATGCTAAACTACCATAAGTTGTAGCAGTTTGTATTCATTTCAGTGGACTACAATCATATTCTACCTATGGTTTCAGTAGTTTCCTCCAACTCAAATCGGCTTGGATAATTGTGAAAAAAATTGCCCCCAACTAAAAAGCTAGAACCGAAATCACCTTATTGAAAAAGGGAAAATATATTTTAAAACCACGTCTGCGAACTTGACTTGACCTGCTAGCACAATAACCATTTCTATAGCTTACATATTCCAAGAAAGGACCTCTTAATTTGAACCACAAATATAATCGAGAAGCTAAACCATCTGTTGTTAGACTGCTACAAAATTTAGCAACTAGAACAAAGGACTCCATACACAGATGCTGCACATGATGCACATTGTTTAACAGAGAAGTAAGAGTAGTTCTGTATGACATAAAACTTACTGCACATACCTTACTGACTAGACGTTGCAATTTCATTTTGAACACATCCTGAGGTACCTGAAACCTTTCGGTTGGAAGGCTCTCTAAGACGTTTAACTTCATTCTCCACATCAACCAATCTGTTACTCAGATGAGAAACTGCATCTTTGTGTGCATCAAATTTCCCTATCCACCCTGCTTCAAAATCCTTAATCTTAGACTTAATTAACTGTCTATTAAGCCTCTCCTCTTCTTCTTGTTTCAGACGTTTTTCTATTTCCCTAGAGCTCAGAACTAACCCCCCAGACCCACTAACATCCTTGTAAAGTGGTTCATCAGGAAAGGGACAACGTGCTCTATACTCAACAAATGCTCTGTTTGTTTCCTTCAAAGCCTTTCTGTATCCATTTAAAATATTTTCCATCAAATACAGCTCACGCTCAAGCCTATAAACCTCCATCTGTCTCTTCTGCTGCTCTTCAAAATTGGCCTTCTGCAAATGCTTGATTAGGCTATCCCTTCGTTGCAGCTCATGGAGCAACACTTGTTGGTGCATACTGGAATCTCCACAAGCTTGTTCTTTTGCAGCATACAACATTTTAGCTTTCTCCATCAGGTGCTGCATTTGACCCATGCAGATGTCAAATTCAGATGACTTATCCCATTGCCTATCAGTGCTCGACCTCTTATAGCTAACATTCATATCATTTTCATGATCGATCTCCCTATTGTTACCGTTATCGCAAATGTGCAACCCAGTTGTGAAAGGGAGCTCGGCAGTTTCCATTCCATCAAGATTTGTTGAATGCACACCCTCCAAATTGTTACCTTTTGGTGAAATAGGAAAGCCTTCTCCATGTTGTTCCTCATGTTCCTCATATTCGTCTTCTTTTCCTCCTCTGTCTCCCATCTCTATTTCCTCTCCCTTTTCTTGTTTCTTTTCTTCCACCATATCAACAACATCACCAAAATCACACCGTCTTAAGAAATTATCACCGCCCACACCCATATGGTTGTCTCCATCCAAATGCCACTGCACCAGTTGAGGTTCATCCTTCTTACATTCCTCACAATCCGTAACACCCTCATCCTCAACAGCCTCCTTTCTGACAGAATCCTTATTCATCAAATTATCTTGTCCACCAATACTCAACTCAATATTATGCTCCTCCAACTGTGACCACTCTTGAGATTCATTAACCAAATCAGCAAACATCTCGAAATCCCCAAGAACACTATGCTCTTCCTCTTCCTCCTTGACGTCATAAACCTCCTTTTCAGGTTTCTCCAGCAGCAGCTCTTCCCTCTGGAATTTTATCAAACACTGCATATGCGAGGCGTAGTAACAATTCTTTAAATTAGGAGCCGCCATAAGCTCTTTCTCCACCATAAACCAAATCAAACCTGCCCAATCTACCTTGCCAAAATGGCCTTCTTTTATCATTTTGGTCCAGTTCAAAACCTCTACTGGTATCATCCACGTATCCTCGTGCAAAAGCACCCAATTCGACACAAATTCCTCAAGAAAGCCTACTGATTCCTTTGACTCTTCAATATCAACGATGATATCCTTACCCTTGCCCTTCTTCTTAGACAACTTCAAAGCATGGGATAAGTCGGCCCTGTTGACCTTAATGCGCAACCCATTGACATAGCTAGCACGAGTTTTCGGGTTGTACGTAGCGATTAACTGAGCGATCAGATCGAGTCGAACATCTCTGTCGAATTCCAAATAAACAAAATCCCACAAACCGAGTCGCTTCAATAGCTTTTCTTGCGACAAAAAATCCAAGGTTTTGTTGGGGACGAAAGGAATGGGCTTTAGGACTTCACTCAGTATTTCCAGCTTCTTCTGGGCCTTTTTCCCCGGAGGGCGTCGTTTTGTGGCCTTTTTCCGTTTAGGACGCCCGTCACGGCGGAAACTAGCGGGGGTGGTGACATGGAGGTCAATGTTGGGTGGAGATGAAGGAACGGACAAACCTGGGTCGTCTACATTAGCTTCTTCTTCGATTAGATCTTCTTGATCATCGACTTTTTCTTGGGGTTGCAGGGCTTCCGGGTCTAAGGCTTTAGTCGATTCCTGTTGTTGGTTAGGGTTAGTGTTTTCATTGTCTTCTGGTTGTGGTTGGTCTATACAATCAGTGGGGGATGCCATTGCCATGGGAATGAACTATGAAGTTGGCAGTGTGTTTGGAGAGGAAAGCATTGTTTAATCAAATTCAAAAATGGGAATGAAGGACGATTTACATTACCGCCCGTCATTAAAACTTTGACCGTTCCACCTTAATTACAAGGCTTAATACTTGAATAGGTGTTTAAATTATTTTTAATGTTTAAATTATTTTTAATTTTATATATATTTAAATTTTTAATTATTTTAGGTTGTTAATTTACTAAAAAATAATTTATTTTTTAATTTAATTTAAATTATTATAAATATATTTATTTATGGTGGATATCTATATATTAAGTTAAAATTTAATGGGCTTTATTATTAGGGTTTAATACCCATTGGAATTAGGGTTTTCATCTTATGCCTATAAATATAGACTTTTGGATAAAGTATTGTATACAACCCTACTTTGAGAATATAATAAAATCTCTCTTTTTGTCTCTCATCTTTGTTCTCCTATTTTATTCTTGTTATTTATTTTATTCACAACACGTTATCAGTACGAGACTCTAACCAGCGGAGGTATTTGTCGTTCAAATCTTAAAGGAGTTATTGAAAAAAATTTATTACTACCATGAATCAAAGATAATTCTTCCCCTTTTATTATATTTTAATTTTCGATTTATCTGTCTTTCTTGATTTTTGATTTTATTTTTAATTTTAAAAAAAATATTTGGTTGTTTAGTGTTTGTGTAGCGATAAAGTGACTCAATTACTGTGGTGCTTCTCGACAATTCCCGAAAAGAATTTTAACAAAATATTGGTGATTAAACTTTCCACTAATATAAAGATAAAAAATCTCAAATTAAATAAATAAAATATACCAGACTTTCCACTAATTTGAATATATGGAAAGTCCGGTATGTTTTATTTATTTAATTTGAGATTTTTTATCTTTATTTATAACCAATATTTGTTTATTTTATTATTATGACGAAAGTTTATATTTTAATCATGTTCTAAGTATTACATGATATTAGAACAAATATTAAAAATTTAATTAATTAATATGTTCTTTGTTATGTTGGTTTAATCCGAGTATATTGGCTGGACATCCCGTTCTGCGAGGCTACTGGTCTCAAAGAAGGTTCTTTTTAAAGGACCTTGTGAACTAGTTTAACAACGCCGTGTATAAGGATTAAATTTTTGTTCCTTGTATATATTGAATATATATATCAGTTGATCAATTACTATTTAATAGTATGAAGATTATAAAGTCTATATTTGCTTGGAAATAATTTTTTTGTCGAAAAACTCGACTATAGACTTCTCCCAAGTTCAAGTTACGAAAATTGTCTTGATCAAAGAACTTTTATGGGAGGCATTCCCTGAAGTGAATGCATGCATGATGCTTATTCCATGCAATTATTAAATTTATGTCATTCCTTAAAGTGAATGCAAGCATGGTGATTATTCCATGCGATTATTGGATTTATGACATTCCTTGAAGTGAATGCAAGCATGAAGATTATTTCATGCGATTATTTGATTTATGTTATTCCCTGAAGTGAATGCAAGCATGATGTTTATTACATGCGATTATTGAATTTGTTTCATTCCTTGAAGTGAATGCAAACGTAATAATTCACTATATGGTTAATGAATAAAACTCAATTATGTGCCAGAGTATCATTGATGAGGATATGTTAGAAAAGCATACTTCACTTTTCACACATTAATGTTGTCTTATAGACACAATATCATACAAGTGTTTTAAATACCTATCAGTCTCCACTCTATTCCCTGAAGTGAATGTGATATTTTATAGCGGAAAGAATAAATGCCACATTAGTAATTGTGGTCATGATTGAGATCATAAAATAGACATAGATAAAATGATTATGACAAGAATGATAGAGATCATATCAAAATCTTTATGTTATCAATGCGATGGTACAAACCATTGATCTCGTACTTGTCAAACGCCGAAGTGTTATGGACTTTATCCATAATCATGAATGATAAATTAAAGAAAATATAAACAAATTTTCTTTGTGGCGAAAATAATGGCGTTATTGATCCAATTCAATTGGATATTTATAATTTTTCTCATAACCCTTGAAGGGAATAATTCGCCATTTATTTCCTTCATAAATTCTAAAAGGAATAATTGATTTTTAATTTATTTTGTTTAATGTTAATTTATTTATTTATGTTAATTTACTTTTATTTATTATTTATTTATGTTAACTTACTTTATATATTATTTATTTATCTTTTATGTTATTTTTTTCTTTAAAAGAATATGATTATTTTTGGAATAAAATATGCAATAATTTATGGCGATTTATGCTTAGCAGACAGTGCAAGTACTCATACAATACTTAAGCATAAGAAATATTTTCCCAATTAAATACAAGGAAAATATGAGTACTATATCTCAGACAGTGCTATTTTTTTAATATTCTTTCATTCCCCGAAGTGAATGGTACAGAGCACATATTTTTCATTTCTCGAAGTAAAAGAAATAAAACGCATATTAAAAGGTGCATAATTATGCATATTTTCTCATTTTAAATGCAAGGGAATAATATGAGTACTATATCCGAAAGTACTAATATCACAGAAAGCTCCGACTGAGCAAATATGTTATTGTCAAATGAGACTTTATCTCATATTTACAGTGCATTATGCTCGTTGAGCAAATATGTTATTGCCAAATGAGACTTTATCTCATATTTATAGTGCATTATGCTCGTCAAAGTCGCAAAAAGACTTATTGAATTTTAAAGATATTTGCAGAAATATATTGAGAATATTAGTCAAGGGGTGCTGAATATCTCAATATTACGAGTACAACTCAAAGCAATATTGAAATCTTGGCAAAATTACATGCACTGTCATCCATATTGTACTACATAAGAATTAGTACAAATTGAAGCTAACGTTATTGTAAACTAGATGTTTACTGATAATTTTATTTGGCATGACCGGTTAGACCATCTCGGTTCAATTATGATGCGAAAATTTGTTGACACTTTCATGTGGTCATTTATTGAAGAACTAAGATTTTCTTCATGGTAATATTTCACGTGATACTTGCTATGAAAGCAATTTGATTATCCAATCATCAACATCTAAGATAGAGTGTTATTAATTTTCTGGAACGGATACAAGGTGATATATCTGGGCCCATACACCTTTCTAAAAGACCATCTAGGTATTTTACGATTTTTATCGATGCATCGACTAGATGATTATGTGTATCCTTGTTATTAACCCGCAACTTGGTGTTTGCGAGGCTACTTGCTCAGTTGATAAAATTACGAGCACATTTTCCAGATTATTTTCTAAAGACAATCAGTCTTGATAATGTTGATGACATGTAATTTTACATATAGTATCACAAATTCGCATTAAGCCAATAAGTGATCATATGTTCTCCCCATTACAAATGGTTTTTGGTCATGAACTAAATATTTCCCATCATAGATTTTTTTGTGCGATACATGTTCTAATTGCTCCACCACAAAGCACAAAGATGAGTTTTGTTGAGAATATGTATCAGATTTAAATATCTTGAGCTTCTGATAGGGAATTTATTTACAACCCGATTTATTGACTATCATTTTAATAAGTCAATTTACTCAACATTAGGGGGAGAAAATAAATAGCTGTGGAAAGAAATAAGTTGGAATGAATTATCATTTTCTTTTTTTGATCCATGTACTACACAATGTGAACTATATGTTCAATGGATAATTCATTTAGCAAATCAATTGCCAGATGATTTTGTTGATCCTAAAAGAGTGACTAAGTCACGTATACCAGCTATGAATGCTCCGATTAAATTTGATGTCATGGAAAGACAAACTCTAGTTGCTAATGAGTCTAACTTACGCTTAAAGCGTAGTAGACAAGTAAGTTCCAAAGATAAGAGATCCTCAAAAAAGAAAATGAGCTATATTTTATGATGGTCTGATCGAGGAATCAATGATTATGAAAATCTCTAGAAGAGATTAAATGGTCTCCAATAGAGATATTGACATGAATCAGGTACTTGATAATAAAGAGATCTCAATAGATTATGTCATGTCTGGTAATAAGTGGAACTGATATTAAATTAACGTCGTTAATATATTTGCATGCAATATAGCACTAGAGATTTTATTTGATGATGTGGATCATGAATCATTGTCAATTGGGCAATGTAAACAAAGAAATGATTGGCCAACATGAAAGAGGCAATTGAGGCGAAACTAAAATCTCTTTTGAAAAGAGAAGTATTTGGGTCTATAGCCCGTACATTGAAATGTGTAAAGCTCGTTGATATAAATTAGCCTTTATGAGAAAGAGAAATCAAAGGGAAAATCATGAGATATAAGCTCATTTGGTTGTACAAGGATTCTCACAAAGACATGAAATTGATTATGAGGAAAATATATTCCTCGGTGGTGGATGCAACTACTTTTAGATTTTGATCAGTCTGGCAATAAATAAAATTACTCGGTTTTTGCCTAATGGATGTTGTTACATCATATTTGAATGAGCCTCTTGACAGTAATATTTACATGAAACTTCCGAAAAGTTTTAGATTACCATAAGCAGTTCATTCAAGTTCTCGAGAACATTATTCAATTATATTGAATATATCTTTTTATGGCTTGAAACAATTTAGGCGTATTTTGTATGATCGCCTCATTGAATACTTATTAGCATAATGCTATATGAATTATTTCCCCGAGTATTTTTATTAAGAGGTTTAGCTCTGAATTTTTATTATTGTGTATGTCGATGATTTGAATATCGTTGAGACTCGTGAAGATACCTCCTTAAATCCTTGTGCATCTATCGACATACAGAAAATATTGAAAGAGACTTTACATGCATAATGCATATCTATTGATCACCCTTATGGTTGTTGCTAAGTCTCTTACCGCAAATAAAGATTTTTTTCGCCTCACGAAAAGGGTAATGATATTCTTGGTCTAAAGCACAATATACACATTATTCGATCTGGAAGCATTGTATTTTAACTGGTCCAGAAATATTATTTAAGTGCTACGAGATCATTACCTTTAAATAATTGTTATGCATGAGGCAAAGCCGAAATATGTGTTTGGCTAAACATATCCTGAAGATATGTGAATGTTTAGATAAGATGCAAGCTATCTTGTACATAGATAATACAAAATTTATATCTCAAGGTGGATATATCAAATATGATAAAACGAAACATATTTTTCAAGTTTCGTCCCTCATGATTTTCAGATGAATAGTATTCAATGAATCATTTCAAGCAATGATTTGGAAGATTTATCCACTAGTGCATGATCTACATCAACATTTGAAGATTGTATTCAATATTGAATTATGAAGATTCAAAGATATTATGTGATATTTTCATGATGGGGGAGTAAATACGCGTTGCACTCTTAATCCCTTAATCAAGGTTTTGTCTCAATGGGTTTTCCTGGTAAGGTTTTTAATGAGGCAACATGTTATGCGTATCAAAGATGTGTGTACTCTTTTTCCTTCACTAAGATTTTTTTCCTATAGGGTTTTTTATCTTAGTAAGGTTTTAACGAGGCACATTATCTTCATGGATATTCAAGGGGGAGTGTTATAAATATATTTATTCATGGTGGATATCCATATATTAAGTTAAAGTTTAATGGCTTTATTATTAGGGTTTAATACTCATTAGAATTAGGGTTTTCATCTTATGCCTATAAATATAGACTTTTGGACAAAGCATTGTATACAACCCTACTTTGAGAATATAATAAAATCTCTCTTTTTGTCTCTCTCTTTTTGTCTCTCATCTTTGTTCTCCTATTTTATTCTTGTTATTTACTTTATTCACAACATAAATTTATTTTTTTAAAAAATAATAATTTTAAATCTTTATAAAACAATCTCAAATCTCTAACTTAAAATTGACTTAATGAGATGAATATCCTTTTTTTTATTTTTTTATTTGAAAAATAACCCTCTTTAAATTTTATTGCGAAGTAAGAAATTTCACATCTCTTTAAATTTGCATCGTGCATGTGTGTAGAAAAGGATTATTCTTCAAAATGAAGTTTGACGGCAGTTATTTTTCAAATAAATAAATAACGGATATTTATCTCATTAAGCCTTCAAAATCCTTAAATTATTGTTGATATTGTCGTTCACTACCTCACTAGAGACCACCACTACTGTTGTTGAACCATCATGACTGTTTTCTTCAACCTCATTGTCAATAACCAATGATAGGTGTGTCGATTGGCTTCCTAACATCAAAAGAAATTAAAATTGTGAAAAGAAAATTATCGGCGTACCTATTGTTGATTATCAACGATAAGCGATTGAGTGAAACGATCGTCGTGCTTCAATATCAATAGTGATTGTCTCTCATATAAAATTTTATATTTTTTTTAATTGCTATGTCTCTCATATATTAAGGTTTTAATAACGATGGAAAAAAAATAATTTAATAAATTCAATCACTTAATTAATGAATTCGATAATTTATTAATTGAAATAAATACACTCATATAATATAAAATTATCTTATTTAGAACCAAATGAATAGCTCAGGTTAAAAAAATAATATTAATCTCGAAAGATTCGAATTTAAATATATAAAATTTATATCTTATAAAATATAAAAAAAATATTACAATAAAATAACATAATTACACAAATATGTTAAATAATCCCATCTAAACCGAACATCCTAAAGAATGTGTGATTGCGTACTCGGATAAACAACTCACTCGCCCATATTATATTATTAATTGCTAGAACGCTGACAAACCACAACTCGGTCTGACTCATAACTTTACTCTTTTATATTGTATCTCTAGATCTATCTTCCCTCTGCTCTTTGCCCACAATATCTCTCAAATTTATTACAACAAACTTCTAAGTGTCCCAACGGTCACTTCTCCATCCATCTTAAAAACTAGCCGTTTCCAATAAGTAATAGTATCACTACAAATTCAATCTCCATTCTTAACATGTCCACAAATCTCTTCATTACTATAATTATTTGTGTCGTTTCCGTGTCGCTGCCGCCGTCGAAGGCCCAGCGAGGCAGCGGAACTGTGGTGACGGAGCTTTGGTGCGTGGCAAAGAACAATGCGGAGGACACGGCGCTGCAGGGAGCGCTGGATTGGGCGTGCGGTCAAGGTGGAGCGGATTGCAGCCCGATCCAGCAAGGCGGACCCTGTTATGACCCAACTGATATCCAGAGGACGGCGTCTTACGCCTTCAATGACTACTACTTGAAGCACGGCATGACTGACGACGCTTGCTCCTTCTCCAACAATGCCGCCCTCATTTCTTTAAACCCCAGTGAGCTCCATTATTATTACAACTACTTTTTTAAACTCTGGGTTCTGATTCTTTCATTTGTTAATGCTTTCTTGTTCATCTACTGTTTCAGGCTATGGGAATTGCAAGTTTCCTTCCAGCAAGACGTTGAACAATGCAAGCATTTCTGAGTCGACTGGAACACTGGGTGTGGGGCAGGATTCTGCAGATCTGAGTGCTTCTTCTCGCATTGCTCTCTCCTGGCTGATTATTGCTCTGTTTCTTTCCTTCTTTTTATTGTAAGAATCTTCCCACAACCCAAGGTTTCGTTGATCAATTTTAGACTAGAAAAGGGCAAATGCTCTTTGGAGGACAACTTTAGGGTTGGATTGAATAGATTTGCTTGGTCTTGTCAACTTATTCGATGAATCTTTCTTTCTGCAAGTGTTGTCCAGCTTTGATTTGCCTTTTAGGGATTAAGGGAACACAAATGATATATATCTTTTTGGTATTCTTATTTATTTTTATATTAAAAAAAATTAAATTTATTGTTTAAGGTTAAAATTTAAGGTTAGAGTTTAAAAATTATAATTACGTTGGATTGTTTAAGGTTAAAGTTTATTAAATTATGATCAAATTAATAGATTATATAAGTTTTAGAGACTATAATTATTATTATATGACACTTATTTTCTTATGATGAATTTAACATCATCTTAATTGATTAAGATGAAACTTATTTATTATCCTACTGATTTTTCTTATTTTAGATGTGCATACCGAGTATTAAATGCTAATAATTATAAATTCAATCAATAATAATTTTAAAGAGAAACTATATCATAGGTAAGTCTCACTAAATTATCAACGAGGGCAACTACTAAAAACTACCAATTTCATTATTCTTTTTGTATCATATTTTTTTAAAGCGAATATTTACTCATATTTAATGTTAATTCATTTTAAAAATAGTTTTTTAAATTAAATATTCACTTAAAAAATATAAAATAATTAATTTTTAATAATTGATTCTTTGAACACATGATGAGACTTATAATATAATTCCTCGGTTTTGACATATTATAAAATGAGCTCGTACTTAAAATGAATTTATAAATCGAAAGCGCCTACAAAGTTGTCATGCAACGATTTAAAAAATGTGGTCTTTTAGTTGATCATTGGTTCTGTACGAGTCTTCTAACCCAAGTAGTTAATAGAATGGTTGTTGTTCTTAAAGGTTACGAGTTCGAACCCCAATAATTACAGTAAAGTGATTGAGTGATCAATGTCAAATGATTGAGATTATCTTTTAGAACATATACTAATATAATCATTATTAGCTAAATAAAAAAAATGACCATCGGCTCTAGAAAGTTCTTATTTGAAAGAGAGAAAAAAAACTAACGGTTTAAACTAAAAAAAAAAATTAAGGGTGCAATTGAAAAGGTAGTAAACAACGAGGGCTTTTCTCGCTGTTATGCCAAAAAAACAGATAGAGTTATTGTCTTATCGTCCACGTGGTGTTGTGCAATAGGCTGAGAGGATTCATGTTAACGAAGCGCGAATCAGAGGAGAAGCCGAACTGCTTCAGTAATCACTGAAACAAAATCTTGATAATAATACCCTTACAATTAGATATCAGATTCATATTCATCACTAGTCTTTGTGCATCTTACTGCAACTACAATGGCGCTGTGGACAACTTCCTCTTCTCAGAAGCTTTTTCTTGCATCTTCAGCTGCTACAAGGTACGGAAATGGAAGAACAATGAGTAACATAAATGGCAGAAGAAGAGATTCAGGACCCATAGTTCATGTTGGGATGGCAGACCAGGCAGAGATGGAGTCAGTATCGATAGCATACAAAGAGGGAGATCGGGAGAGGCCAAATTGGGCCGATGACACTCCTTTGTCTCGCCTTGTTGAAGCTCTCATTTCGTTTAAACCCCTTTACTCTCTGCTGAAGCTTGGTGCCCGACAAGTTTTCATCAGGTTCATATTTTCTGCATGCAAAACACTGCCCACAATATGTTTTTTGTTTTGTTTTTAATTCATGAATTGATCCGATAAGTCAACAGTACTGCGGAGAAGAAAGGCATTCCCTGGAGGCAGATGGCGAATGAGATTCTGGAATCGGATGTTTATAAGGAGCTGGACAGCATTCGGAACCCCTCTCTTCAATACCCAGATTGTATGCATTTCTCATCTTTTTGTTTTTATTTTAATAAGTTTTTGAAACCTTGGGGAATTTTCAATCCAAACTTGGATTTTAACAGATTATCTGAGTCCTTTTCATGCATATGATGATGGGAATCTTTCATGGCTGGTAAGGATTCACTATTCAATCCAATTGTGACATCTGATCTGCCCAAAAGAACATATTTGCATCTTAATTTTTCAAGATATTTGGTTGAACAATGTAACGATCGTATGGCAGGCAGCAGCTGAAGCAGAGGTTGCCACCATGTCTATGACGCTACGAGCTATTCCATATGCTTCGACACTTGAGGAAGCAACTCGAGAAATGCGTGGAAATTGGATTCAAGCAATCAAACAACATCACATGATGCATTCAGGAAATGCCAAGATCGAAACTGTTTTAGACATTGGATGTTCTGTTGGTGTGAGTACAGGATTACTTGCCGATGAGTTCCCTTCTGCTAAAGTCACTGTAAGTGCTATTATACACATCTTCTGTCATGGAAACCGATCACAACGTATGTCACTTGGCCTCGAGTGTGAGTCTCGGGTATGAATATGTGTGTTATATGCATGCAGGGCCTAGATTTGTCACCCTACTTTCTTTCGGTAGCTCAATACAAGGAAAAGAAAAGACCCCCTCGAAAGAACCCCATCACATGGATACATGCAGCAGGAGAAAACTCTGGCTTGCCATCGAAATCGTTCGATCTCGTTTCTTTTGGCTATGTGGTATGCCTTTGCCCTCCAACCTGGTTAAGTAATTCCTTTCAAAACTAATGAAATCCTGTTGGGGATATTCGTCTAAACGAGAAATCACAATTGTTTGAATCTAAATGTGTGCAGTTCCATGAATGTCCTGAAAGAGCAATAGTAGCTTTGGTGAATGAAGCATTCCGGTTGCTTAAACCCGGAGGCACGCTTGCTATAACAGACCAGGCGGTAAATGAAATGCCATAACCAAACTTTGTGTACAAATAGTATCGTTTCGCCTGTTCTCGATACGTATAACTCATTTTAATTTTAACTTTGTTCCATTTGCAGCCCAAGTCTAAGATCATTCAGGTATATAACAATTCCCTTAACTCCACTGCAAGATATGCTGTCGTATTTGATCTCGATTTGATCAAGGAACATCGTCTGTCTATTTGATCTCGATTTGTTTGTTTCAGGAACTTCCTCCTGCACTTTTCACGTTAATGAAGAGTACGGAACCATTCATGAATGAATACTACCTCACTGATCTGGAAGGAAGATTAAGAGAAGCTGGTTTTGTGAATGTAAAATCAATGCTTACTGATCCGAGGCACATGACCATGACTGCAACTGTGCCTCATCAACATGATTGATTATTTTCATTAAAACGGAAAGCATTTACGAGCTCGAACTTCGAATCGGAGGCCTTTGATGACTTCCTTTTCTAGTGTCATCAGATGAATTTGTGTCGTTGAGAGATTGTTTATTGTCAAGAATTGAGGGTGTTGTGAAGAACACATGATTGTTTCATTGTTTGTTCCTAAGAAGGAAAAGCTAACAAGTTCAGCATAAGAAATAGTGTACTGGTTATATAGACTAAAGAGTATGGGTAGACTACACTGATGATGAGTTGGTGTTAATGGATGCAAATCGTCTAATTTTTAATTGTATTTTTATTTGTGTCTTTATTTTAAAATAGTGGGTTTAATGTTTAAAGTTAGGGTTTATAAAATTAAGGGTATAATGTATATTTTAGGGGTAGAGGGTAGATTTAGGATTTATAAAATAAGGGTTAGGGTTTAGAATTTAAATTTTTAGGATTTTTTAATTAGAGACATGAAAGGAAACATGATAAAGAGGTAGAAGATTTTTACTCGGTGTTAATATAAGTATTATAGTTTCAATTTTGGCAATATACCATCTAACTATTTAAGTGGTACCGATATAACTATTTCTAGTTAAATTTTATTAATAAAAATAAAAAATCTTTAAATAAGATGATGACATGTATCATTACTTAAATTAAATAATTAAATTATTTTATTAAATTAAAATTTTGATCAAATTGATAAATTGTGTAAGTAACGTAGACTAAATGTATAATTATACTAGTTTTATTTAACAACCACTTCACCTCCTGCATTAGGATTTAACGATAAATGACTATATTAAAACCAAACAATTTTGTCCTAATTTAAAAAATAATAATAAATTTAACCCTAATTATTTACCCATTATTTTAATTTTACATTATTTTAATTAAAAATAATTTAACTCTAAATCCTAAAACTAAACCTCTAAACCATTAAAAAATTTATCCCTTTCATTTTCTAACTTCACCCAATTTATTTTAATGCACCAGATTTATACGAACCATTGTGAACCATTATTTTCCATAATAATAGTGTCTTGGTTTATGATGTTTTTCCGCGATTGCAAACACAATATATACTATTACGATTACCGAGAATTATTATTTTTCGTAATAATAATTTTAGACAGTATTTTTGTCATTACATAACGAACCATGATTTAAATCCCACCTTGTAATAACAGTTTCAGATTGTGACCCAATGACTCTACTTTGCAACCGGAAAATTTTTAAATTGAATTCTTTTATTTATCTTTAAATAAGATGTCTTTCATATTATTTTTCACCAATGTACATTCCGGTAAAAGATTAAATGTATAAATGAAGCTTATCATATTTAATTTGGTGTATCTGGTTCCACTGATTTTATCTTATTTGTACCATTCTTTCTCTTTAAATAAGTTGTCGTAACTTAGATATCCATACAGAATTGGTACGTTCAAGAACAAACTCAGAGTTTTTTATAAGGGGTGCAAGTTATAAGATAGTATATTAAAAATACAGAGGTACAAAAATACAAAAATTTAAAAGTATAAAATTAAATTATTAATAAAAAATATAAAAAAAATATAGAAAATATAGAAAAACTCGAAATTTTTAAGGGTGTAGCGCACCCCAACGTCCCCTAAATCCATCTCTGGGTGCATCAGTGTCGGGTGCCATAGACGTGGTTATTGTAGTGTGTTTGGTTTGCCTTGGTGGCGTAGCGTGTTCTTGATTTGTGCATTAAGGACCAAGCTACATAGGGCCTAAGGGGATTAGGCCTTTGTTGAAAAGTTTAAAATCTTATATATTTAAAATAAAAATATAAAAAAATACTAAATATTAAATCAAATGGGGGTCTAACAAAATTAGGTACTCTTAACCTTTAATTTTTTGTTTAATAATAATTTAGGTGTTTATAAATTTAAATATTATATAAAATAATTTTTGTCCTTTTAATTTGAGTTTAAACATTTAATAATCTATTGTATTTTTAAAATTTAATATTTAGTTTTATGTTTAATCCTGACACCCTCTATAAAAAGACTAACTAAGCGGTAATCAATATAAAATAATAAGTTTAGTTTAATACAAATGCAAAGTCCATTTGAATATTGCTATGATGCATTCAATTCAATTGTACAGTAAAATTATATTATAGGCCAGTCTTATTATGTCATTCATGAGATCAACTATTAAAAACTATCCATCTTATTAATTTTTAATTTTTAAATGAAGATTCGTTTGGGAAAAAATATGACATGAAAAAATTGATGAGATGGGTAGTTTTTAGTGGTTGGTCCCATGAACACATGGTGGAATTAACCCTTTATATAATTTTTCCAATTATATTTTTTTATTACATAAAAGTAGGTTTTTTTAATATTTTAAATAATAATGATAATTTTATTTTTAATATTTTTATATAAAATTTATAAAAATTAAAAAGTTGTCCCCTCTACCATCGACTAGGATTAAAAAATAACAAACTATTAACTTTTAAAACATATATTTTTAAATTTTTAAAAATTTAATTTATTTATAAATTTATCTTAATTTTTAGTTATTTATATTTTAATTTTAACTTTAAATTCTGATTTTATCTTTGTCCATCGGCTCTGTTATTGACAATAACAAACTATAATATTAATTAAATTGAAACATGATTAATAAAATAAAATTTAAATATAGTATATAAATGATATAAAAATACACTAAATAAAAAGTATGTTTTAGTTGTGGATTTCATTTTCCTCTCAACGTCAGCACGTGTACAGATGCAATGGCCGACAGCATGCGGTTTGTGATGTAACCAACTCCTCGTCCGCCATGTGCTTGGGTCACCCGACACTGGACAGGGTTTGGATCCACAACTTTTTATAACAGACTTTTCCACAACCTACGACTGGATGCAAGGGATCAAAACAAAGATGTCCGAATTTATTATTTAAAAATAAAATATACATTATAAAAATTTAATAATCTATATAATAATTAAAATATTTAATAAAAGAGTGTATATTATACGATCACGTAGTTTTAAATATTTCTTTTCTTCAGGTTTCTAGGGTCTCATCCTGATTAATTCGAACAGAGATTTTCTGTATACACAACGTCTCGAAGTTAAAACTTACTTAAACGAAACCAAATTACTTACCACTTGTTTAAACATGTATTTTTTAATCGACAGTAAAATATAATTAGTCTATGTAATTATTATTTGTAAATTGAAATTTAATAAATTTAAGATTATTAGAATTTAAGCATTCATAGTACCGTTTTACATTATCTATTTTTTGAGAAGAAATAAATATCTCAACGAGAGATCAAGTTTAACGTGACATACACGTGATCGCCCATTGTATGGATGCATATTGTCACACCCCGCCACCACATGATCGAGGAGGCCGCACACCAAGGGGCCAACATGACCGAGGAGGCCGCACCACTAGGGGCCAAGACGGACACCACAGTTTCTGCCCAACACCATGGGGCGGAAGTCAGCACCCGACGTGCACACCAAGGAGCCGAGGACAGCACCCGACGTGCACACCAAGGAGCCGAGCACAACACCCGCATCACTCGTCCACCCGTGCGGGCCGATAGCAGCACTAGTCATGCGCAACCAAGGGGCGAGATCCGCGCCCACACCATCCCACCGAGGGGCGAACCCATTGCTCGCATCTTCCAGCAGCATCTGGGGTCCGAGGGCCTTGCCACCCAGACCGAGCCCGACACCTTGCGAGCTGCCCAAGTGTTTCTGTCCGAAGTCTTGGGCCTTTCTCAAGCCCATCCAGCCAATCCACTTGGAGAATGCACATTTGACCGGATTACACAAGGAAAGAAGGAGACACCAACCAAATCCCCTGATTCAAGGAAAGTGTCTCCCAGCACTTATGGAAACAATCATCATTCATCCATGCATTGAAGGAAAGCTCACCAACCATGATTTTCCTTCCTTTATTACTTGTCTTAGATTAATCTTAGCCATCGATTTACTTCTTTTATAACCGTTAGATCCTAGCTAGCCATCCTATAAATAGTGGCTTCATTTTCATTTGTAACTCACTTCATTCTTCACTTTTCTCTTGAGTAATAGAAAGCAACACTTTCTCTCATCTTTCTTTTGCCTTGCTTTTATTTCCGCTGTGCTTATCCAAGCATTTCTCTTGGATTTTTAGGCTGACTTAGCCGCACCACCAAAGAGATTCGCGACTAAGGCCGCACGGTTCCGCTAGTAGAACCCTAGCCCCGTGACAAGTGGTATCAGAGCCAAGTTTTCCAGCAAGGATCTGATCAAAAGATGACGAACCCAAGTGAAGTTGCAACAAAAACTGTCGAGACTCGTTCGGACAAAGCCAAGAGGGCCAGTTCGAGAGATGCCATTTCTTCTTTGCAAGACAAAGTCACCCGCTTGGAGAATTCCACGAGGGAGTCAACGGAGCGACTCGATGTGGTAGATGACCGACTAAATGAGTTGGAGAACAAGGGGGACGGTCTTAAGGAAGAATTCCAAAGCCTCATCGATGATACGATGGAGAACTTGGAGTTGCAGAACGCATCACTTAAGTCCGAACTGAATGATCTCAAGAAGATCGTGGAAGTGATGAAGTCAGATTTGTTCGCGTATAAGAGTGCCATGTCGAATGGTGTGATGGCTAGCCCAACCAAGGTGTTAGCCGATGTCCCTAAGCCGAAGGTGTTTAAGGGAACGAGAGATGCTCAAGATGTAGAGAATTTCATCTGGAGCATGGATCAGTATTTTCGCCGCATGAACATTGTGGAAGAGTCCACAAAGGTAAATACTGCATCCGCTTATTTTACTGACACTGCCCTTCTATGGTGGAGACGCAGGTGTACAGAAGAGAAGAGCAAAGACGCTCCTGTTGAGACATGGGAAGAACTCCAAGCAGAAGTCAAGGAGGCCTTCTATCCCAAAAATGCACAAAGGGAGTTGCGGACAAAGCTTCGACAACTCAAGCATGATGGTACTATTCAAGAGTACGTAAAGAAGTTCACAGAGGTGAAACTTCAAATCCCGAACTTGGGAGAAGATGAAGGTTTTTCAATCTTCATGGACGGGCTCCAACGATGGGCCAATTTAGAGTTGGAAAGACGCGGTATCACTGATCTTTCCAGGGCTTTGGACGAGGCCGAAGCCATAGCCAAATTCGAGAAGAGGGGCGAGTCTTCCAAGCCAAAACCAAAACCAAAAGGTAATGGTTGGGATCGAGATAAGCAGCCCAAAAGTGGTTCAGACAAGCCATCGAGTGAACATTGGAGGCATTCGAACAACAGGCCAAACAGGTTTGTTCGTTCGTGGGAGAGAAACAAGGGTCCAGTTAAGTGCTTCCATTGTGATGGGCCTCACTTCATCAAGGATTGCCCAAAGAAGGCCAGTCTTTCGGCCATCAAAACGGATGAGGAGTCATCCGAGGTAAGGGTCCAACTTAGTTCCATAATTAGTTCTCTTCAAACTAAGTCTACTCGCAGGAACAAGGGCCTTATGTACGTTGAAGTAACAATTGCGGGGAAGCAATTGAGCGCACTAGTGGACACCGGAGCATCCGAGTTGTTCATGTCCGAGGGAGCTGCCAAGAAGCTTGGCCTTCAAGTGGAGAAGGCAAGTGGATGGATCAAGACAGTCAACTCCAAGGAGGAGCCCATTGCCGGAGTGGCAAAACGAGTAGAGCTTCAACTTGGGAGTTGGACGGGTAAAGAGTCCATCAAGGTAATTCCCTTAGACGATTATGATTTGGTAATTGGTTTATCTTTTTTGGATCGGATTAATGCACTTCTCTTGCCTTTTGCCGATTGTTTGTGTATCCTCGACCGTCAACATCAATGTGTTGTCCCGGTGAGTCGAGAGGCAGGTGTGCAAGCCAAGGTGTTATCCGCAATCCAATTCAACAAAGGTGTGCGCAAGGATGAGGCATCCTACCTTGCAGTGCTCAAGGAGGATGAACCCATGGAGACCATGGAGATCCCCGATACCGTGGGACGAGTCCTTGAAGAGTTCAAGGATACCATGCCTTCCGAGTTACCGAAGGTGCTACCACCAAAGCGAGAGGTGGATCACAAGATCGAGTTGTATCCGAATGCGGAACCACCAGCAAGGGCCCCATATCGGATGGCACCACCAGAACTTGAGGAGTTACGAAGGCAACTTAAAGAGCTCTTGGATGCGGGCTATATTCGACCATCCAAGGCACCATTTGGTGCACCCGTGCTGTTTCAGAGGAAGCACGACGGTAGTCTACGAATGTGCATCGACTACCGGGCTTTAAACAAGCTCACCATCAAAAACAAGTACCCGATTCCTTTGGTCGCGGACTTGTTCGACCAGCTTGGGAACGCGAGATGGTTCACCAAGCTAGATCTTCGCTCGGGATACTACCAAGTGCGGATTGCCGAAGGAGATGAGCCCAAAACCGCTTGTGTGACAAGGTATGGGTCTTTCGAGTTCCTTGTCATGCCATTCGGCCTTACCAATGCTCCCGCCACATTTTGCACGTTAATGAACAAGGTATTACATCCTTTCCTTGATCGTTTTGTAGTTGTCTATCTCGATGACATAGTCATCTATAGCAATACTCTTGAGGAGCATATAAGGCACTTGAGAAAGGTTTTACAGGTTCTTCGCGAAAACGAGCTTTACATCAAGAAGGAGAAGTGTGCTTTTGCCCAACGGGAAATTCCTTTCTTGGGGCATATAATCGGAGAAGGAAAAATCCGAATGGACCAAAGTAAGATCCGTGCTATCAACGAGTGGGATCCTCCGACCAAGATAACCGAGCTTCGCTCTTTCCTTGGCCTAGCGAACTACTACCGTAAGTTTGTCAAGGGTTACTCCAACATCGCCACTCCACTGACCGAGCTGCTCAAAAAGAACAACGAGTGGAATTGGAGTTCGAGTTGTCAAAAGGCATTCGAGGAGCTGAAACAAGCCATGGTAAGTGAACCAGTGTTGGCTCTTCCCGACCACACTAAGGCGTTCGAGATCTACACCGATGCATCAGACTTTGCGATCGGTGGGGTGCTCATGCAAGAGGGGCATCCAGTGGCTTTCGAGAGTAGAAAGCTAAACGAGACTGAGAGGCGTTACACCGTCCAAGAGAAGGAGATGACCGCCGTGATCCATTGTTTGCGTACTTGGAGACATTATGTTTTGGGATCAAGGTTTGTTGTCTATACCGATAATAGTGCTATTAGCTTTTTCTTAACCCAAAAGAAATTGTCTCCTAAGCAGGCTAGGTGGCAAGACTTTCTAGCCGAGTTCGACTTTACCATGGAGCATAAGCCAGGTAAAGTGAATACCGTAGCCGACGCACTAAGCCGGAGGTCTACATTTGCCGCAATTAGCGAACCCGAGGGGGCCTTGATCGAGAGCATCAAGGAGGGGCTTTCCCACGATCCAAGTGCAAAGAACCTTATCGAGTATGCAAAGGAGGGTAAGTCTCGACGATTCTGGATCGAAGAGGGCTTACTTTACACAAGGGGAAACCGCCTCTATATCCCTCACTTCAACAACCTACGAAAGCAACTCTTGAAGGAGTGCCATGATTCGAGATGGGCGGGTCATCCAGGCGTGCATCGCACCTTAGCCTTGCTAGCCGAGAGGTACTATTGGCCGCACATGGGAAACGATGTGGAGGCCTATGTCAAAACTTGTCTAGTGTGCCAACAAGACAAGGTGGAAGCAAAGAAGCCAATGGGCTTACTTCAGCCGCTTCCAGTTCCAGAGAAACCATGGGAGAGTATTTCTCTTGACTTTATAATTGGTTTACCTAACGTTAACGATTTTTCGAGTATCATGGTTGTGGTTGACAGGTTCTCTAAGTATGCAACCTTTATTCCAGCAACCAAGGTTTGTCCAGCCGAGGAGGCAGCCCGTTTATTCCTCAAACACGTGGTAAAGTATTGGGGAATTCCGAAGACTATCGTGAGCGATAGGGACACTCGCTTCACCGACAGATTTTGGACCGAGTTATTTAAGTTGATGGGATCCAACTTAAACTTTTCAACAGCCTTTCATCCGCAAACGGACGGGCAAACGGAGAGGATCAATGCGTTACTCGAGATTTATCTAAGGCACTATGTAAGTGCTACGCAAAGGGACTGGCCAAAGCTATTGGATGTGGCCCAATTTTCGTACAACTTGCAACGAAGCGAGGCAACCAATATGAGTCCATTTGAGATAGTAAATGGGCAACAACCGCACACTCCCGATGCGATTGCGACCAAGTATGAAGGTCCAAATCCCGCAGCCTTTAATTTCACAAAGGCCTGGCAAGAACAACGAGACTTAGCCGAAGCTTGCTTGCACAAGGCTCAGAAGAGGAACAAGAAGTGGGCGGATCAAAAGCGCAGGGACATGGAATTTCAGGTAGGGGACTTAGTCCTTGCTAAATTGAATCTAACACTTTGCAATTCTTCTGTTCACAGAGCGCTCGTGAGAAGATACGAGGGACCATACAAGGTGGTCAAACGAGTAGGCAAGGTGGCCTACAAGTTGGAGTTACCGGCAAAGCTTCGAGCCCACCCAGTTTTCCACATCAGCATGCTAAAGCCCTTCCATGAGGATGCTGATGACCCGGAGAGGAGTATATCCAGCCGAGCACCAGTTGGAGTTAGGGTCTCCTACGAGAAGGAGGCGCAAGACATCTTGGCGAACCGAGTTATCCGACGACCCGGACATAGACCAAGGCACGAATACTTTGTGCTTTGGAAGGGACTTCCCGAAACCGAAGGTAGTTGGGAACTTGCCGAGGACTTATGGCAATTCAGCGACAAGATAGCCGAGTTCCATCAAAGCCGAGCGACGAGGGCGTCGCTCAATTCAGTGCGGGAGAATGTCACACCCCGCCACCACATGATCGAGGAGGCCGCACACCAAGGGGCCAACATGACCGAGGAGGCCGCACCACTAGGGGCCAAGACGGACACCACAGTTTCTGCCCAACACCATGGGGCGGAAGTCAGCACCCGACGTGCACACCAAGGAGCCGAGGACAGCACCCGACGTGCACACCAAGGAGCCGAGCACAACACCCGCATCACTCGTCCACCCGTGCGGGCCGATAGCAGCACTAGTCATGCGCAACCAAGGGGCGAGATCCACGCCCACACCATCCCACCGAGGGGCGAACCCATTGCTCGCATCTTCCAGCAGCATCTGGGGTCCGAGGGCCTTGCCACCCAGACCGAGCCCGACACCTTGCGAGCTGCCCAAGTGTTTCTGTCCGAAGTCTTGGGCCTTTCTCAAGCCCATCCAGCCAATCCACTTGGAGAATGCACATTTGACCGGATTACACAAGGAAAGAAGGAGACACCAACCAAATCCCCTGATTCAAGGAAAGTGTCTCCCAGCACTTATGGAAACAATCATCATTCATCCATGCATTGAAGGAAAGCTCACCAACCATGATTTTCCTTCCTTTATTACTTGTCTTAGATTAATCTTAGCCATCGATTTACTTCTTTTATAACCGTTAGATCCTAGCTAGCCATCCTATAAATAGTGGCTTCATTTTCATTTGTAACTCACTTCATTCTTCACTTTTCTCTTGAGTAATAGAAAGCAACACTTTCTCTCATCTTTCTTTTGCCTTGCTTTTATTTCCGCTGTGCTTATCCAAGCATTTCTCTTGGATTTTTAGGCTGACTTAGCCGCACCACCAAAGAGATTCGCGACTAAGGCCGCACGGTTCCGCTAGTAGAACCCTAGCCCCGTGACAATATCTATAAACATTATTTAAGTTTGGGACAAATATTTGACACTTGACAGATGATATTATCATTATTAAATATTTTTTTATAGTTAATAGTTTTTATTAATTCTCTAAAAAGTTAAACTCTTATAAATCATCAAGATATTCAGATTTATTTTTTCCTTTAAATAAAAAATATAATAAATTTATTTAGATTTATCGATCTAAATACGAAATAATATATTTAATATTATTAATTATTCTTTAATTAAAAGAATCATTCTATCTCAATTAAAAATGCAATACCCTTTTAGGAAGAACTAGAAGAAATCAAATTGTACTTCCATGTTGCTCTTATATTGTTTTTCTTCAACGTTTTTTTATCTAATTTACCATAATTTTCTTCAATATCTTTCTTTTAGTGTGAGAGAATGGTGTAATGACTCAAAAATAAAGAAGTAAAATAGTCTATAATATTCTAATCCCGATTCAAAGTATCACATTCGGGTCACCCAAAACCTGACCCATCAAAATTTCTTTAAAAATACGTGTTCTAAAATTTCTAAAAATGTCACATTTCATAAATTTACGTAGTTCAAATAAAACAAAATCTAAGTGTTTACAAATAAGAGCTCTGTTTCAAAATACATCATCTGACTCAAAATAAAATCTAAAATAAAGATATAAACTCGATTTGTGGTAAGGTCCTATAAATACAATAAATCCAAACTAAAGATCAAGTATTGTACTCTTTCACGGCTTCGATGCTGGGAAGTCCTCCTCGATGTGCTCCTCCAAAGGTACATGTCCCCTATGCACAGAAAACACCACAATTCCGTACGTTGAGCTAACAAGCTCAGTGGTACATTTCTACTCTATTCAATTAATGAATATCATAAAACAACATGCATGATAAGATAGTTAAGAGTGCACATAATGACTTTTAAACTAAGGTTCATCTCCTAGCCTACCTTAGTTAGAGTTCTCAATTAATTTATCTCAAGACATCAACATAATAGAAGATCAAATGCCATATCAGGCTTACCTACTTGGTATCACAAAGCTCATCTTTAATAAAGTATAACACAAGGAAACCATGTACCAACTATTAAGCCATTTGCTAAGAATTCACCTATTGAGGTATTAAACTCAGTTAATTAGTTTTACAGTTCATTTTACACCTTTAGAGACTCATTGAAGCATTTATCTCGAATTATAAAGCCCACGAACACTAACTCAAATTCTTGGGCACATTACTTTGTGCGTATCGATACGCCTTACTAAGGTATCAAGACTCCCTACTCGAGTATCGATACGCAAACACTATTTGAAGTCTCAGCATAAAACTCACATTGATACGCCTTAAACCTATATCGATACACTAAAATCCTATTTTGATACTATATTCGTATCCATATGCCCCTAAACGCATATCAATACTCGAAGTCATCTTCAATCCAATAGAATAGTGGTACCGATACGCCCTCATGTATCGGTACATGAAAACGATTTTGGAACTCAAATCTTGCTATGGGTATTAGTACGCTCCCCCGAGTATCGATATGCCTATCATAACAGCCCCCTAAAATTACCCTAGCATACCGATACGATCTTGCCCCGTATCGATACCCCTACACGTAAATGCAGTTTCGGGTTGAAAACTCTCCAAATTTCCCACCTCAACCTCTATGTTTGATTCCCACTTCATTCCTACAAGTTATTTGAAGCATAAATGTACTTTTCTTACAATTTTACATCAAGTCAACTCTTAATAAGAAATCTATCATTTTAGGATTCTAAGCTACCAAAACACCCATCTCAAGCAATGCACAACCATTAAATCAAGCAAGGGAAACATTTTATGAGGCACATGAAGTGTAGGAGTTAGAAATGTACTGACCTTAAGCAACAAACTCGGATTAGAGCTTTCACCAAGCTTTTCCCACCTCCAAACCTTGACTTTAAGCTTCAAGCCTTACCTCCACCAACTTTGGGGATATTCACTTTGAAACAAAGATCTTGAGTTACTGAATAAATCTTTCTTAATGAGCAAAACGTGATTCTCACTTGGCACAATAAGGTTTCAACTTTTTCTTTGTGTTGGGAAAGAAAAAGAGGAAGAAGATGATAGTGAGATTAGGAGGAGAAGATGATCCCTTTTCCCTTAAACTTGCTCGAGTGTCACGACCCGAGTTTCGGAACTCAGAGTTGGGTTAACCCGAGGTTGTGGGCCTCGTTGTTGGGCTTCTTGGGCCTTGTTGGGCCTAAGGGTGGTTGTTGGGCTTGAGTTTGTAAGAGGGTTTGGGGATAGAATGGTAATTGGATAAATGAGGGAGTTTAGGGAGGGGAAAGGAGGATCATTTTTTGCATGTTGTAGAGAAATGATCTCACCCCTCTTTATTGTCTTTTTTCCCATCTCTTTCATCCATTTTCACTCCCCAAACTCATCTTCAAAGGTGGAATCTTGGGGGTTTGAGTGTTGAATCCCGTTTTAAGGTAAGAGGGGTTCTTGTTCAGCTTTTTGAGATCTATTTTTCAAGGTAAGTTTGGTTTAAAATGGTAGAGGTAAGGTTTTGATGGGGGGTTTTGTGGAAGAACGAGAATGGTTTTGTAGGAGAGTTTTAGGATGTTTTTAAGGTTGTTTTAGCTTCCTTAAATCATCTAGATAGTATGGTAATAGTTTGGTCATATTCTTTGTAGTTAGAGAGCAAGGAGAGCCTTCAAGAAGCTTGGGAAAAGAAAAGGTTTGAGGGCTGGTCGTGGAGCTTCTTCAGCTCGTTTTTGAGGTTGGTACACTCCCAAATCCTTTGCATTTTCATGTGCATCATCATTTTAGCATGCTTGATTGATTGTGTGATGGTTTGGCTAGGATAAAGCCTTTTCGTGCTTTAATGGTGTTTTGATTTATGGTTGTTGAAAATGAGTAAAATTGATTAGAAACTCACCTAAACAACTTCAATAATGAGTAGGAACAATTTGGGATCGATTGAGTTAGTTTGGATTAAGGTTCTTAAAAATTTAAAGCTTCAAACCTGCATTTCGTGCAGGGGGTATCGATACACGGGCCACCGGTATCGATACCCCTGATAGAAAAATGAACGTTTTGGACAAGTGTATCGAACCATGGTTCAATACCGAATCTTTCAATAGCATTTTCGGTTCGATGCTGGTATCGAATCCGGAAGGCCTTCTTAGTTGACCTTTTAGATTGTCAAAGGGTATCGATGTCAGTATCAATACCCATGTTTCGATACCTTCTTTGGGTGGGTATCGATATAGGGTGTTTCGATACCCCATATAGGAGTATCGATACCCAGTAAACTTTTGTCAAGATAAGTAGTAGATGAGGTTCGATAAGGATAATTAAAGGTAAATATGAATCTTAGATAAATGAAATGGATCATAAATCACTGTTGATGAGTTTGCCCCGAAGACTAAGTTAGTAGGTTGTAATAGGTCTTAATATGAGAATTATACTTGCATGATCGGTTTTGGCTTGGTTGAGTATTATTTTGGTGTAAGATCCTAGGTGGATCATCTTGTGTGGTTTGTGTCATTGTTTGATGGGATCCAGATACCCAGTGAGTGATAGTGTTGCAACACAACGAAGACCATCCGATGTGAGATTCTGGGTGATGTATCAAAGACCATCCGATGTGAGATTTTGGGTGATGACCTAGCTCGATGTGAGATTCCGAGCCCCACTCGATGTGAGATTTCGAGTGAAGACTCGATGCGAGATTCCGAGTATTTTAGATCATAGCAAAATATATTTATAACGAAAATCATTCAATATCTCAATTAGATTTCTATTAAACTAAGAATTTAACAGAATAAAACATATTTAAAATTTATTTAAAAGAGTCAAGAACCTATAAATTTTAGTGAAGAACTTTAAATTAGAGGAGAGAAATAAAATTCACCTCTAATTGTAGACTTTTGTCTCAGTTAATTTGATTTTCTTATAAACTCCAATGAAATTAGAAAGGATTGATTCTTTTGGGCTCATATATAGTCAATTATATACTTCTTTTTTTATATAATTCAATTGATGATATACGAACCCAATAAAATCTAATTTTTTTTGATAAATGCTACTGAATTTTTATTAGATCCATAAAAATTACATTTACATCGCCTTCAAGAAGTAAAAAAATGGATTAAACAATCCAAACATTTTACAACCTAAAAAACAGAGAAAATAAAAATTCTTATGGAATTAAGCATACCAATAAAATTCAGAAGCTTCTTGAATCTCCTTGTCTCTGTTCAAACGAGACGCATAAAGAAGGAAGAAGGAGTTGTAGACGATCCAAACTGTCATGCAAAGCATCGCTACCCAAAACTGATTCCATCGGCAAACAACCATCAACTGGAGTGGGGATATAACTTTTTGAAAGACCACCGACAAAGAAATAAATCAGAAACTAGCGTCGATTGAATCAAACCACCGGCAAACAACAATCGATCGCTAGGGTATGCTGCAACATGCCACAAGAGCAGAAGAATCAAACCACAAAACGAAAACATGTCACAAAGACAGAAGAAAACGTGTTACAAAGACAGAGAAAGCGTGCTATAAAAGCAGAGATTCTTATTAAAATTAAAAATAAAAGTAATAGATTTATAGATCCGGTGGTCGACAACCAATACTAGGATTGATTGTCGACCACCGATCAAAGGGATAAATCAAAGAGAAAAACGATTAAGAACAAAAAAAATTTAGAGAAATGAGAGAGCGGCTAGAGTTTTTTCGATAAAGAATTAAAATTTAATTCTATAAGAGAATAAAGTTTGAAGTATAAAATCTAATAATTTTTAAACATAAGCCTCGTGATTGTATATAATAAAACTCATAATTAAAATATTATTAAGATTTTCATCTTAAAAAATTTGTTATTAACATATATGTGTCTACCTCAAAAAAATCTAGATCCGTCATTGAGATCTTTGAACTTGAATGAAATTTCTTGTCGAGTTGTCAATGATTTTCTATTAAAACCAATAATAAACTTTATATATAACTAAAAGAAAACGAATCTATTATAATAAATTATAAATCATTAAAAATACTCTCATATTTCTGCTGGATTTTCCATTTCTCTCTCCTAAGTAAGATTTAGATAAAATTTGTATAAATAAATAAATAAAATGAGATCCATTATAATGGATGACAACTCAATAAGACGGGACCCACTATTTAAAGTTTCTCCTTTTTTAAGAATTTGAATATAAACTTATTCCGGGTTTGGCTAAAAACCGGCCCTTAAATCACGACTAAAAAAGGCCAAGTGATAAATGGCTATTGGATGGGCTACCATCATTTTAACCGTTGGATTAAAATGAGTTAATAGGTTAACCGGTTACATTTTTTGAAAAGGGTAAATTACACTAGTAACCACCCAACTAATTAAGGATACCTATTTTGATCACTCAACTCAAGAAATCGTCAATTAGGTCACCAAACTTTTAAATTAATATTTTTTTAAATTAATAAATAAAATTAATCATCCAATCCGGTGATGACACATATAATAAATATAAGAATAAAAATATTCATATCATAAATATTCGAATAAAAAATATACGAATAAAAATATTCGTATAATAAATATTCGAATAAAAATATTCATATAATAAATATTCAAATAAAAATATTAGAATAAAAAATATACGAATAATAATATTCGTATAATAAATATTCAAATAAAAATACTAGAATAAAAAATATACGAAAAAAAGTATTCGTTTAAATATTCGAATAATAAATATAGGAATAAAAATATTCATATAATAAATATTCGAATAAAAATATTTGAATAAAAAATATACGAATAAAAATATTCGTATAATAAATATTCGAATAAAAATATTTATATAATAAATATTCGAATAAAATATTAAAATAAAAAATATACAAATAAAAATATCCGTATAATAAATATTAGAATAAAAATATTTAAATAAAAAATATATGACTAAAAATATTCATTTAATAAATATTCGAATAATAAATATAGGAATAAAAATATTGATATAATAAAAATTTGAATAAAAATATTGATATAATAAAAATTTGAATAAAAATATTCAAATAAAAAAATACGAATAAAAATATTCGTATAATAAATATTTGAAGAAAAATATTCGAATAAAAAATATATGAATAAAAATATTTAAATAAAAAATATACGAATAAAAATATTTGTTTAATAAATATTCGAGTAATAAATATAGGAATAAAAATATTCATATAATAAATATTCGAATAAAAATATTTGAATAAAAAATATACGAATAAAACTATACATATAATAAATATTCAAATAAAAATATTTATATAATAAATATTCAAATAAAAATATAAGAATAAAAATATTCGTATAATAAATATTCGAATAAAATTAATCAAATAAAAATATTCGTATAGTAAATATTAGAATAATAAATATAGGAATAGAAATATTCATATGGTAAATATTCGAATAAAAATATTTGAATATTTTTATTCGTATATTTTTTATTCGAATATTTTTATTTGAATATTTAATATATGAATGTTTAATAAAAATATTGATATAATAAATATTCAAATAAAATATTTGAATATTTTTTATTTTTAAATTGGATATTTAATATACAAATATTTAATATACGAATGTTAAATAATAGTTAAAATATTTGAATTTTATTCGAATATTTAAAACATCAAATTTGATTCGAATCAAATTATTTTACATCAAATTTAAGATTCATATATTTAATATCTAATAAATTTGATTCGAATGTTAAATTAATAAATATTTAAAATATTAAAACATTAAATCATAATATACGAATATTTAATACTCGAATCAAAGTATTCAAATATTTTAATCAAAATATCTAATAAATTTAATTCGAATGTGAGAAGTTGTAAGAATTTGTGTACATACTTTTTTTCTTACGATTTCCGTAACCATTTGTGTATACTTTGTAGAGATTTGTGTATATACACAAATCCTTACAACTTATGTATTCTAGTAATAAAATTGTGTATGTACACAAATCCTTATACTTGGATGGACTCTTGGTGAGAAGTTGTAAGGATTTGTGTACACACCTTTTTTTCTTACGGTTTTCGTAACTATTTGTGTATACGTTGTAAGGATTTGTTTACATATACAAATCCTTACCATTTTTGTACCAAATTATGTATTCTAGTAGTAAATTGTGTATGTACACAAATCCTTACCTTTGGATGTGCTCTTTTAGCTCATGGTTTCAAGTCGTAAGGATTTGTGTACATACCTTTTTCCTTACGGATTTCGTAAGCTATTGTGTATACTTTGTAAGGAATTGTGTACATACACAAATCCTTACAATTTTTGTGCCATATTATGTATACTCGTAGTAAATTGTGTATGTACACAAATCCTTACCCTTGGATGGGCTCCTTTAGCTCATGGTTTCAAGTCGTAAGGATTTGTGTACATACCTTTTTCCTTACGGTTTTCGTAAGTCATTGTGTATACTTTGTAAGGAATTGTGTACATACACAAATCATTACCATTTTTGTGTCATATTATGTATACTCGTAGTAAATTGTGTATGTACACAAATCCTTACCCTTGGATGGGCTCTTTTAGCTCATGGTTTCAAGTCGTAAGGATTTGTGTACATACTTTTTTCCTTACGGATTTCGTAAGCCATTGTGTATACTTTGTAAGGAATTGTATACATTTGTGTATATACCTTTTTTCTTACGTGTAGGCAATTGTGTATGTACACAAATCCTTACCCTTGGAGGGCCTACTTTAGCTCATGGTTTCAAGTCGTAAGGATTTGTGTACATACCTTTTTCCTTACGATTTTCGTAAGCCGTTGTGTATACTTTGTAAGGAATTGTATACATTTGTGTATATACCTTTTTCCTTACGTGTAGGCAATTGTGTATGTACACAAATCCTTACCCTTGGAGGGCCTACTTTAGCACATGGTTTCAAGTCGTAAAGATTTGTGTACATACATTTTTTCTTACGGTTTCCGTAAGCCGTTGTGTATATTTTGTAAGAAATTGTGTACATACACAAATCCTTACCATTTTTGTACCATATTATGTATATGCGTAGGCAATTGTGTATGTACACAAATCCTTACTCTTGGATGTCCTCCTTTAGCTCAAGGTTTCAAGTCGTAAGGATTTGTGTACATACATTTTTCCTTACGGTTTTCGTAAGCCATTGTGTATATTTTGTAAGGAATTGTGTACATACACAAATCCTTACCATTTTTGTGCCATATTATGTATACTCGTAGCCAATTGTGTATGTACACAAATCCTTACCCTTGGTTGACCTCCTTTAGCTCAGGGTTTCAAGTCGTAAGGATTTGTGTATATATCTTTTTCCTTACGTTTTTCGTAAGCCATTGTGTATATTTTGTAAGGAATTGTGTACATACACAAATCCTTACCATTTTTGTGTCATATTATGTATACTCGTAGCCAATTGTGTATGTACACAAATCCTTACAACGCAAGGATTTGTGTACATACCGTTTTTCTTACAATATTTGTAAGGATTTGTGTATGTAGACAAATCTTTTCGTTTGTAACAATTTATGTATATACCTTTTTGCTTACAGTTTTTGTAAGAAATTATGTACTTATTTTATAACCAATTGTGTACATAAATGACCAGGTAAACCGGTAAACCTCTTTTTAGTTGTTTTTTAAGGGTCGTTTCCGACCCACTTATTCCGTACTCTCAAGACTCGGAACTTAATCAATCACAAAAGATAGCGACATAAACCATTAAGACACTGGACCAATCAAATTGTATCAGTGAACACGTGGAAGTGAAAGCCATTTTATTTACCTTTTATTTATTTTATTTTTTAATTAACACGGTAATTATAGTAGTATCTGATTTTTTATTTTGTCGGTGGTCACTTGAAAAGACTTATCCCCACTCGATTGATGGTTATTTGTCGATAAAATCAGTCTTGGGTAGCGATACTTTTTGCACGACAGTTTGAACGCCTACAACTCCTTCCTTCATTATGCGTCTCGTGTGAACAGAGATAAGGAGATTCAGGAAGTTGCTGAATTTTATTGGTATGCTTATTTCCATAGGAATTTTATTTTTCTTTGTTTTTGGGTTGTAAGAATTTTTGGATTTTTTAATCCAATTATTTTGCTTCTTAATTATGTTGTAATTATAATTTTTTATGAATTTAATAAAAATTCAGTAACATTTGTCAAAAAAAATATATAATCTCTACTATTAATATTGATCGTTCAGTCATTCTATTGATATCACTGGTACTCGAACCCATAACCTTTTGGAACAACAACCGTTTATTTAACCACTTAGGTTAAAAGGCTCGTGTTTTCACTTTTATTTCTTTTCACCTAAAATTACGGGAAAAAAAGTATTCTTTTAAATCAATTATAATGGTTATAGACTTATAATAGTATTTATTTTAAAATATACTTTTAATATTTAAATAAAGAGAGTTCAATCATAATGCTGTAAAATTGGTGTTCGAACCTATAATTTTTAAAAATAACAATCATTCGTTTAACCACTAAAATTAAATGATTCGTAAAAAAAAATACATACTCGATATTAAAGAAAAAGTGTTTCGATAAACGGAAAAGAGGTGAGATGAAAAAAAAGAGGTTAAAAAGTGATTTTTTTTTTAAAAAAAAGAATCATAGTTTAGGGGGAATAACAAATATATCCGCTCTGTTTTAAAATTATTATAATTTAAAAGTATATCAAATTTTAATAAACGAATTGATAATTAAAACACATTTAGATTTATATTAAAGATAAATTTAAAAAAAAAACACATATAATAAAATTTATAAATTTAAAATTTAATAAAAAAATCAACGATTTAATTAAATTTTATGTGTACATGTATTGTAACATATTATAATATAAATATGACCTTGAGGTACATAAAGATAATGTCAAATACTTATATAATTTTAATATTTTTTATTTTTTATAAATAATTTAAGCTTAAATTTAATAATTTATCTTATGATAATTTAATTTTTATTTACTTTTTTAAAAGTATTTTTTATCTTCATTATTTTATACAATTTATTTTCAAACTTCTTAAAATTTAAATTTATCCCTTAATCACGTTATTAGTCATATTTAAGTTATCACGTTAGTATCATTTATTATCACATTAAGAAATCAATAATTAATATTAGTTAAATAATTAAATTGATGCAACTGAATTCGATAATCAAATTAAATATTTATTTTTAAAAATATAAATTATTATTTAATAAAACTCAAAGAGACTATTACACTTCAAATTATAACTTTTATTCTCGACTTTTGTGATATTTGAAAATTTTGTATGAACTAAGTCATTAATTTTTGTCAGATTCTGCTGAAGTCTTAATATAACTAAAATTATGCGGAAATCATTGCTGTCAACACTCATTATTACTGAAAATCCATTACAGAATATTTTAAATTTTAAATTAGATCTAGAATATTTTAAAATTAAGGCTTAACTCAGTAATAAGTGTCCAAAGTATACACTTTTTCTGAAATAGGTGCTTAATGTTTTTTTTTTTGCTGAAATAAGTGCCTAAACTATATATTTTTTCTAAGATAGGTGCCTAATATTTTGGCTGAAATAGGTGCCTAAAATTTTATTCCCTTAGTGTTTTAAGGTAACATCGTTAAAAGAAAATTGTTTAATTTATAAATAAATACCTAAATTATATATTTTTTCTAAAATAGGTGTCTAATGTATTTTTTATTGAAATAAATGCCTAATTTTTTTCTTATAAGTAATTTATATTTCTTATAAGATATAAAATTATTTATATCAACGTTTTAATCTATTAAATTATTTATTATAATTGATTAATAACTTATTTAAATTTAAATTATTTTATCTGAGGCATTGTTTTTTTTTAAAAAAAATTATTTATTAATTTTATCTCACTTTTAAATATTTATGTTTTGTTCTCAATCCAATTTCATCTCATAGTATCACAATAGTCCTACACAACTTCAAGTAGTATAAACAAATTCCCACCGTTGCTCCTTCCCCGACTTGACCAGTAACTGTAAGTAACTCAAGCTCAAGGTTTCACAACGACCTTCATGCAATTATCCCACATGCAAACATAATTTTTTTCATCATTGACACCTATTTTCCATCGATTCTACAATCATACGATGCAACAAATATTTAATCTGCAAATCGGATGGAAAATAAAACATAAATATTTAAAAGTGAAATAAAATTAATTAATAAATTGTTAAAAAAAACAAGGCCTCGAATAAAATAATTTAAATTTAAATAAATTATTAATCAATTATAATAAATAATTTAATAGATTAAAACATTGATATAAATAATTTTATATCTTATAAGAAATATAAATTATTTATAAGAAAAAAATTAGGCATTTATTTTAATAAAAAATACATTAAACACCTATTTTAGAAAAAAAAATATAGTTTAGGTACTTATTTATAAATTAAACAATTTCCTTTTAATAGTGTTACCTTAAAACACTAAGGGAATAAAACTTTAGGCACTTATTTCAGCCAAAAAATACATTAGGCACCTATCTCAGAAAAAATATATAGTTTAGGCACTTATTTCAGCAAAAAAAAACATTAGACACTTATTTCAGAAAAAATGTATACTTTGAGCACCTATTACTGAGTTAAGCCTAAAATTAAATATAAAATATAATTAATCTTAAATTTATCCTATGTTTGTATTTGAGTTAAATGATATTGTAACCCTTTATCTTCGTTATCATTTTGTCACACCTGAAAATAGGTAAAAAGTATTAATCCCACATCAAAAAAGAAAAAGGATCTTAATATATATAAATAGTTGCACTGTACATTTTTCAAACATGTCTTTTAGGAAGAGAGTAATAACCCCATGATAATTTAGTATATAAAGATTTTTTATTCAAAGTGATCGAAATATAAATAATTATTTTAATAATTAACTCATAAAATAATTGAATTTCATGATTATATGACATATAATGTATGTTAAATCTAAAAATTAAAAAAAAAATAAAACAATATTTGGAAAGTTTTTCTAATATATAAAAACTAATAATCTTTTATAACTATTTTTAAAAACTTTTCAAGCTTGATATATATATATATATTGTGTGTGTCACTTTTAAAAATATCATATAATTTTTTTTACAATAAAATATAAACCAGATAGCATGCATCACAATAAAATATAAACAATTTTATCTCAATTAATCTAGATTAATTCACGTCACACATCTAACTTTGACGGTTAAATCTCATAATAATTTTTTGTATATATACAAAGTTTCAAACCCGAAATAATTTTAAATAATATCAAATTATTTACCACTTAAACTAATATATTAACCTATTTCTCCGTCTCTTTCAGATGAAGTCATGTCAGTAATGATTATGCATGTTCTAAACTTATTACAATGAAAAAAAACATGTTAAGATAGTTTTAACCTGTTTACCGTTATCTTTTCGGTTTTTCAGGACTTTACTCTAATTAATCCAAATCGATTCGTGTCGTACACATAATTTTAGTGAGCGAATTTATTAATAAGAATTTTTTACATACACAATATTTCGAACCTAAAAAAAATTAGACAATACAAAACTACTTACTATTTAGATCAATCTGTTAACGTATTTCTCCATCTCTTTCGAACGAAGTCATGTCGATAATGCCTAGGCATGTTTTATAGTTCTTTGTTCAATAATCTTGCCATATAGAGTATAGAGTTTATCAAGTAGTAATCCATCCCTTGGTTTGGTTGGTCCTTTTGTCAGCCTCTATTTTTGAATATTGTAACGAACATTTCCCTTTTTCTGGTAAACAATTTAATCAAAATGGAGTTGAGATCAAGACATAATCAAGGGTGTCTTAATGGGGAAAAAAAGGCATACAACTCTTGCATTATATGATGACCACTTTTACTTTATTTAAACTAAAAGCTTCTTTACATTAAATTCATCATTTAATAAGGAAAGATACACAACTAACACAAAAATAATAGAATATAGTTTCAACTTTTTCTTCTATATAATATTTATTTTATTTTAATTTATTGCAATTTTACAAAATATTTTTTATTTTTTGAACTTGATAATGTTTTTAATTTTTTGGTAATAAAAAATTATTATTAGATTTGAGTATATATGTTCTTTAGTAAGGACTCAACAACTTTTACCGGTAGTTTAGTAAAAACAACAGAGTTAATCGATTTTCCACAACAAATTCGAGTAAGTGAATCCGTTATGTCATTACTGACTCTGCTAATATATCTCACAACTATTTCTCAGTCTAAATCTATAAGCTTTCGAAGAGTACTAAAGGCGGGTGCAAAATTAGCAAGAAATGTTGAAGTATCCAACAAAATTCGAGCAACCTTTAAATTATCAATTTTAAATTTTATTCGGTGAAATCCTAAAGACTAAATTCTATCGGTTAATATTAATCTTAAACTTTAATTTTTGTTTTATTTTAGTTATGTAATATTCTGAATCTGAATCATATCATTAAAGGAGATTAAAAATATAGATTATATATATGAAATATAAAAAATACTAAAATTTAAGATTAAATATTGCTTTATTCCTTTAGTATAATATGCATCAATTTGATTTTAAATTTTGCTTGTTTTTCAAAATTAATTTTTCTAATTTCATACTAGACAAATGAAAGATGATAATAGTAGTGAATGTTGAGTCATGCAGGCTAAAAGTAAGTCTTTGAAATCAAATGGGAGTCATATTGTATTGGTCTGGTTTTGGCTCCAATTGTAGGGAAAAGTGATTCTATTATTTGTATAATAACAAATCTCATAATGGCAGCAGACTCCTAATTTTTAAAAGTCATGGAATCACAACCCCACAGGAAACAGGGAATAACAAACCATACAAAACATTTTTTTTAATCAATTATAATGTTGCAGTAATATCTATTTTAAAATATACTTTCAATTATTAGATATTAATCATTCAATCATTGAACTGACATTACAGATGCTCGAACCCGTGACCTTTAAGAATAGCAACCGTTCATAACCACTAAAGCTAGATGGTTCATACCCCATACAAAACATTTCATATCCTTAGTTACCAAATTTTTGAATTCAAATTTTATGAATATACAAGAAACATTTTTTTATTGTTCTTTCAGTTTTTAAATCTTTACTTTGATTAATCCAGACTAACTCATGTCATACACTTAATTTTAGTGGGTGGGTATTTCAATAGATTTTTTTTTGCATACACAATACTTCAACCCTAAGATTTATCTAAACAGAACCAAACTGATTATCAAATTATTTAAATTTCTCGAGTAATAAATCATATAAAGACAAATATAAAAATAATTAATAAAATTTGTCCAATAACAAGAGTTTGGGTACATTTCCATGTGAAGCTTTTTTCCCTTCGTTTTGTTACTTTCTTTTCCTCTCTTTATATAAGCCGAGATAGACAAACAACTTTTCCTTCACATCTCGTACCTTTCTCTTTAACAGTTTAGAGCAGCGAAATAACAAGATCCCATAGGCATGGGTTCAGGGACAAAACCCCAGCTCTTGTTCCGATTCTCTCTGTTTCTGTTGTTATTACAGCACTCGGTCTCACCAACACAAGCTAAGGATCTCAATGCCAATGCCAACAATAACAGAACCAGAAGCTTAGCTTCTAACTGCAACTGGTTCAGAGGGAAATGGGTTTATGACGCTTCGTATCCTCTCTACAACCCTTCCAAATGCCCCTTCATCGAGGCAGAATTCGACTGCCAAAAGTATGGCCGACCCGACACAAATTATCTCAAGTACCGATGGCAGCCCTTCTCCTGCAGCCTCCCAAGGTCAGATTATCACCCTTCATTCTCTATATTCAAGTACAAGCTTTTAAAGGTTTTGAATGGTGTAGGTTCAATGGGCTGTTTTTCTTGAGTAAATGGAAGGGGAAGAAGATCATGTTCGTGGGTGACTCACTGAGTTTGAATCAGTTCCAGTCCTTGACATGTATGATTCAAGCCTGGGTTCCCAATTCCAAGATTTCCTACATCAAACAAGATGGTCTCACTTCGGTTAGCTTTCTGGTGAGTTTGATTTCTTGCTCTGCTTGCCTATAATGATTGCTTTGATTCTGATCTGGGGACAATGCATTCATGTCTGTCGTCTCTTGCATCGAACAAAACAGGATCAGTTTTGTTGGGTTTCAAAATCTTTTTTTTTCGGCTCATTGTTGGAAAAGAATTAAGATTTTTTTCCTTTTTCTTTTAAATTATTTATTTTTTAAAAATGTTACAGTAATGGGAAAGAGTAGATATTTATATGTTTTAGGAGATAAGGTGGGAAATTACTGAACCAGAAGCAGGGTAGAGGAGTAATCGAACAAGACAATTGGAAGTGAAGCAGGGGGGTGTTGTTTTGTTGAAAAAAGTTGCGAGATAGGTCAGTGTGCATTAAAAGAGGTCCGTGATTGGTGGACGACCTTGCTTTAGACAGATGTCAGCCTGGTTAAGTTGATGTGGTTCTCTCACTCTTGCTGGACTTTCAGACATGGTATAAGTTATTTTAATATTTTATCTTCCACTATGAATAGGAGTGTGAACGAGTAGTTGAGTGGAGTTTGAGCAATATTGAATTTGATTTAATTTTTTAGTTAAGATTTTGAATTGGGTTTGAGTTTGAGAAATTTGAATTCGATTCGGTTCATTAAGAAATCAAATCAAGTTGAGCTTGATTCGAGCATAATTGAGTTAAGTATTGACCGATCTTTGATCGTGTTAGGCTCGAATAACTTATCTATCACGTCTCATTTTAAGTCTCGGCTTGTTAATTTTAAGGTATACTGTGTTAGTTTAGGGTTTAGAGATTTAGTTTGTTAGGTTTAGAGTTTATGATCTAGATTTTAATGTTTAGATTTATGCTTAGGATTTATATTTTAGGGTTTTAAGTTTAGTAATTTAGATTTTAAATTAATAATTTTTTTTAAAAAAATTGTATTTTAGAGTAGTTCACGAGCTTTTCGAGTCGAGTATCAAATAACTCAGTTTGACTTGTTAAAAATTCGGATCGAGTTCGAGCTTGAGTTGAGTCCAATCGAATTAAATTTTAATCAAACTTTGATCGAGTCGTGCTCGAGTAATTCACGATCTATCTCGTCTCATTTATAACTCTAATTATAAAATTTAATTTGAATTTAATTGAATTTATTATTATGACAAAGGGATGTATGTTTTATATAGGTAATTTATATTTAAATAATTTCAGGACTATAATGTGGAGATCTTGCTGTATAGAACGCCTTACCTTGTTGACGTCGTGAACGAGAGATTTGGAAGAGTATTGAAGCTGGACTCAATCAGGGGAGGTGATATGTGGAAAGGAATGGACATGCTGATCTTCAACACCTGGCACTGGTGGACCCACACCGGAAATTCCCAACCGTAAGATCAAATATTATTCCCCTCTCTTTTCATTTTCTACTTCCTCACCCGCACCATTGGTCCCACACATTTCAAACCACTTTGACCCCGCCAGATGTTGAAATGACACATGTGATTTGTCCTTAGAACCATGACAGTGAAATCATACATGTGCAGATTTTATTTTTTATTTTAGAATAATGGACCGACTAAAATATAATATACGATAATAATAATAATAATAATAATTATTATTACTGTTATTAATAATAATTGTTGCGGATTTTGTGTAGATTTGATTACATAGAAGATGGCGGGAAAACGTGGAAAGATATGAACCGTATGATTGCATTCTATAAAGGATTAACGACGTGGGCCAGATGGGTGAACCGCGATGTTAATCCTTCCAAAACCAAGGTCTTTTTTCAAGGCATTTCTCCAACACATTATGAGTAAGCAACATCAACTCTACTAAATTCTCCTTTTGTCTTGTCATAAATTTTTATTAATCAATTATTTTATTTATATTATTTAAATACTTTAATTATTAATATTTTATTTTAAGTTAAAAAATTATGTATCAATATGATTAGTCAAGTAACAATAGATAGTTTGATTAGGGATGAACTTAGAGTTTTATATAAAGGGTGTATACTATCAAAGAATTATATTAAAAATATAGAGGGTACAAAATTAAAAGAATTTAAAAATATAAAACCAGATTATCAATAAAAGTAAAAAAAAATATAGAATATAATGAAATTTATAAATTTTAGGGGTGCAAGTGTTCATTTTCGGATATCGTATCGGATTTGATCTAATTTTTTTGGATATTGATGATATAATGATCCGTATCCGATCCGAAAAAATTGGATATCCGCATATTCGGATACTCAATTATCCAAAAATATAATTTGATTAAACTAATTTTTCGAATTTAAAAGTTGTATTTATGAAAATTTTAAAATTTCGAACATAATAAACAACAAATTACTAAATACAACAAAAATCACATTTATAAAAATTTTATTTTTTACGTGAGTTTAACATTACACGATAAACTTACATAACATTACATATCTACGTGACAATGTTATATTTTGTTAATTTTATAGAAGAAAATGTTAGTAAAAAATAATATAACTAAATTACATATAACATAATTTTTTTATGAACATGTCATTCTATCAAATTACCTTAATATATTATTGGTAGTTAATTATCAATTTTTATTCATGAAAGATTTATTTTAATTTAAAACAAAATATTAATAATTAAAATATTTTAAAAATTAAAATAATTATTTAATTAAACATTAAAAATATTTTTAATTTTATATCATAAAGTTCCGCAGGTAATTGTTATCATAGAATGTTGATTGTATATATGATGCGTATCAATCATGTGATTTTCAGGGGAAAGGATTGGAACCAACCAACACAATCTTGCAGTGGACAGACGCAACCATTCTTCGGAATGAGATACCCAGCAGGCACACCCATGTCTTGGGTTGTTCTGAAGAAGGTCTTTAGTAGGATTAAGAAACCGGTGTATTTGCTCGACGTCACCGGACTCTCGCAGTATCGGAAAGATGCACACCCCTCCGCATACAGCGGCCTACGCGGCGGCACCGACTGTAGCCATTGGTGCCTTCCAGGTTTGCCGGATACTTGGAACCAGATATTATATGCAACTCTTTTTAGTTAAAGAATGCAATGGAAGCTGCTTCCGAGGAAATTAGGTTTAGGGAAAACCATTCGTTTTCTACCCTACCGAACTTCAATTTCTCTGCTAATTAGTGGTGTTACTGCTGTGGGGCAATAAGAGAAAATTAATCACATCATAATTTAACTGTAAATTTTGATCTGTTTGTTTCCTAGGAAAGTTGAACAGATTTGAGTTGGTCATTCAAAAAATTTCATCAGACCATATTGTTGTAATTTTCATACTCTTCTTTGTGTCTCATTTATAAAAATAAGTATTTTATTTGGTAAAATTAGGGGAATAATTTAATTGGATTTTAAAATTTGAAATATAAGGATCCCAATTATTGTATGGGAGACTATGCCATTTATACATAACGTTGTGTGCAAGTCATCATTTGTATATGGCGTTGTGCTATGAAAATAAGTCAAAAATTGTCCTTATAATTTAAGCTTAGCTAAATAAAAATGGGTATTAAAGATGTGACAACGTCATTTGTACATGACGTTGTGCTATTAATATTGTAGAAAACGATTTATTTTCCCAAATAAGATTCCCTTATATTTTAAATTTTAGAATTCAATTGGATTATTCCTCTAATTTTATCATTTTATTTGAATAATTTCACCCTAATAAAATTAAAATATTATAAAACATATATGTATTTAATAACTAACTATATTATATCTTCATTTGTCTTTTATTAATATCAATTATCTGGTAAATTTTAACAAAACATTTTATATAAATAGTTAATCAAATCATTTTTTCAATTCAACTAACGAAATCTATTAATCAAATAAATTAATATATTTAACTATCAATTATCGACTAACAATCGTTTATCTCATATTTATAATTTTCGGTGACACATTATCTCTATCAAATAAAAAATTTATAAAAAAATAAAAAAAATATCTTAAAATGATTGATGGTGACATATGTGTATCGAGAAAAAAAAATATTTTTTAGGTTTAGTTGTCAGAAAGACTAAGAAAGAAGAGTACTCTTTAAGGACATTTTTAATGAAAAAGAGAAAATATAACAACACAAATCAAGAATAAGAATAATTGAAAGAGAAGAAGATAGAAAAACAAAACAAGACAACAAAAGAATTCTCAAAATTCATTCAATTTTTTAAAATATCACCTTTCTATCTTTTATTTATCAAAATTATTCCACCAAATCATTTATATAATGAATAATAATTTTAAAATATATATTTTATATTTTTATTTTTTAAAAAATATATAATGGATATTGGTGTATGATTCAATTTGAGTGAAGGCTTCTAAGGGTGAAGCTTGACGGTGGGTGTGGGTATTCAGTTGTGTATAATTTTTTTTTTGTTAGTTTAGACGATATAAAATTATATTATTAAAAATATAAGAGGTATAAAATTATAAAAGTTTAAGAAATATAAAATTGGAGTATTAATAAAAATATAAATTAAAAAAATGTGAGTATATTTTTTATGTTTATCTCTCAATAAAAAAATTATATTATAAATCATTTTCATCATGTATTTATAAGATCAATTAATTAAATATGTTTATTTAATTATTTTTTCTATTCATTTTTTAAATTTAATTTATAATAAATATTAAAAAAATTCACTTAATAAAAATAATGAGATAAAAATAATTAAGTAAATATATTTAATTAATTGATTTTATAAATAAAATAACAAGAATGACTCGTAACATAATATTTTTTTGAGTAAGATAGACGCCACGGTGATGAGTGAATACGGTAAACCGGTAGGAGATAAGGCATAGAGCATGGGTGGTAGATAGATTTATGGCTCGTTTTTTTAAGCGTAAAAAACAGTGGATCCAATAAAATAATGAAAAAATTATATTATAATTTTTTTTATCATGATATTTAAGATTTTATCTATTAAAATTTATTTATATAATTTTTTATGTTATTTTTCAAAATATTTTTTTTATTTTTATATCATAAAAAAAATGAATGATAACAAAATATTATTATAAATAAATTAATAATATAAAAAATAAATAGTTAAATTTTAATAAATAAAAATAACATAATAAAAAGAAGTATCAAAATAATTTATTGAAATGATTTGAGAGTTGAAATTGATCAGTGGACGATGATGGAGCAGGTAGCATGAGGCACATCATAGGGAATGGTGGTGGCGTGCAGAAACATATGCATCGAATGAATATTTGTTTTTCTATTTTATTTTATTTAAATAGAGTAAATTTCAACGAAAGTAATTTAATTATGGGTATAGTTATATTTAGATTATTTAATTATTAAAAGTTATATTTGAGTTATTCATTTACGGATAAAGCTATGTTTGGGTCATTAAATTATTAAAAGTTATATTTGGGTCACTCAATTATAGACAATGTTATATTTGGGTCATCCTTAATATTTGAAAAAGTACATTAATTTGGTTATTTTTCTTTTTAATCACTTGTATACCTTTGTTAACATTAGAATATTTTATTTGAAAGCTTTAATTAATTTAATATATAAATTGATAAACTTTTTTTAAGTATGAAAGATGACCCAAATGTAATCTTACCTATAATTGAGTGATCTAAGTGTAACTTTTATTAATTGGGTGACCCAAATGTAATCTTACCCATAATTAAGTGATTCAAACGTAAATTTTAATAATTAAATGACTCAAATATAATATTACTTATAATTAAGTGACCTTCATTATAGTTTACCCATTTAAATATTATTCCAACAAAAATTAATGATTACGTTAGCAACTTAGCATAAATCCATTCTTTAGTACTCAAAACAAAGAAATTCGAGACTTTCTCGGGTCTCAATAAATCCATCCAAATCGGTATAATCAGTGGACAATAGGGGTGAGTATTCGATTCGAATCGAGTTAAAATTTTTGAGTTATTTTAGTTTGTGGAAAAATTATATCATGGGTCAGTCTCACCATCTGTCCATGGGACCAACCAATAAAAACTGTCCACTTCATCAATTTTTCCATGTCATAATTTTTTTTCAAGTGAATCTTCACTTAAAAAATTAAAAAATAATGAGGTGGACAGTTTTTATTGATTGGTCCCGTGGATGATGTGGTGGGACTGACCCATGATATAATTTCTCCAGTTTGTGAGTCATATTTTATCGTTCAAATTTTATTTAAAATTTTTTCAATTCAAGTTTAAAAAATTCGAATCGAGTCGAGTTTTCGAGTTCTTATAAAAAAATAATTATATTTATTTATAATGTTATAGTACAATTTAATTTCAATTTAAATGACTTTCTCTAATCATACAATATATGTATGTGTAACTTTCTTCATATGTGACAATATTTTATCATATTTTCATATATCAATAAATATATATATCATGAAAAATTGAGACTCATCTCGAACTTAAAAATAAATTATTTAATTACTAAAATTTTGAGTTATTCGAATTTCTATTTTATAAATAAAATTTTATTTGAATTTTTTTTGAGTCAAATCAAATTTATAAAATTTTAAATCGAATCGAATATTTTTACCTTAAATAAAATTAAATTATTTAATTTTTTCGTATCCAGTTGAATTTTGCTAACATCTAATTATCATCCGATAAGTACTGCCCGCACACGTTCAATATTGGACATCACATTCCTATGACCAACAAACAAAAAACATCTTTGAGACAAAACTAAAATATTTGATCTCAAATTATTAAATAACTAAAATGATTAATGCTTAATGAATTTTTTAATGGATAATTAACATATTCTATAAGTAAAATGTCTCACAATAATAAATTTAGTTTTGATAAAAAAAAAATGAAACATCAGTTGCTGATGAATTCTTAGTTGAATCATAAAATTGAGATATAAAATAAAGGGTAAATAAACGGATAGCCATAATACTATAAAGTTAGTATCGAAATGGTCATAATATTTTAAAAAGCATCAAATATAACGATGAACTATTAAAATAGTATCGAAATAGCCACCGATCGTTAAAAATTAATAGGACTGATGACGTAGCCGTTAAAAATAAAATAAAATAGTTATATATTTATTCCTTGTTATTCATATTTTTTTTTAATTTAATCCTAATTTTATTATAATAAAATAATATAATTATTTAATTAAGTGGTGACACGTATCACCACCAGATTAAAAGAGAAAAACAAATTCATATACACATGCTAACTAGGGGATTAAACCTAGGACAATGGCATGAAATCTATGCGATTAATCACTAAGCCAAACACATCTTTTTAATATGAAACACTACCTTTTAGTATATATTATTGTTTCTGATATTTATTCTTTTACTTTTATTTATTTTTAATTTAATTAAAAAATAATAATTAAATTATTATATAATAAATTAAAGGTTTAAAATAAATAAAATTTTATTTATAAACCCTAACCTTAACCCTAAATCTTAAATTTATTTAAGTTTTTAAATTATAATAAAAATTCATTAAATAAGATTTAGAGTTTATGGTTAAACCCTAAACCCTAAAATTTAAACTCTAAATCCAAATACCATATTTAGGATTTAGGGTTTGGGGTTTAAGATTTAAGGGTTTAGAGTTAGTTTTAGGTTTAGGGTTTAATATTTGGATTTAGGGTTTAAGTTTTCAAGTTTATTAAATGAGTTTAGGTTTTAGGGTTTAACCACGTACTCTAAATCTTATTTAATGAATTTTTATTATAATTTAAAATTTTAAATGAATTTAAGGTTTAATATTTAGAGTTTAGGGTCAAGGTTTATAAATAAAATTTTATTAATTTCAAACTTTTAATTTATTATATAATAATTTAATTATTATTTTTAATTAAAAAAAATAAAAGTAAAAAAACAAATATCAAAAGCAATAATATATACTAAAAGGTAGTATTTTATGTCAAAAAGATTTGCTTTGCCTAGTGGTTAACTGCATGGTTTTCATACTTTTGTCCTAGGTTTGATTTCCTTGATTAGCATGTGTATATGAATTTGTTTTTATTCTTTTATCTGGTGGTGACACGTATCACCACTTTATTAGAAGAAAAAAATAAATTTAATAAATTAAATATATATATAAATAATGTATGAATTTGTTTTTCTCTTTTTACTTGGTGTTGATACGTATCATCACCTATAAATAATTATTTTATTTTATTATAATAAAATTAAGATTAAATTAAAAATATATGAATAACAAGGAGTAAATGTATAATTATTTCATTTTATTTTTAACAGCCACGTCATCAGTTCTGTCAATTTTTAACGGTCGATGACTATTTCGATATCATTTTAATAATTTATCGATATATTTAGCGTTTTTTAAAATATTATTACCATTTCGATACAAATCTCATAATATTATGATTATCCATATAATTTATTATAAAATAAAATATTTGATGACCCACATGACCCGCACCGTGAGGAAAGTCAATAAAGCTGGAGTAGCACGTAAGTCTTCTACAAGCAAAGTCATGAACTTTTTATCAACTCACAGGACAGTAGGGATTTAGCAAATGTTTTCGTTTATGTTTTCAGTCGTATTGTATTTATTATAGTTGCAGACATAATGATTATTATCGTAATTGTTATAGAAGTTGTGATTGTAAATTTTTTAAAATTCGCACAATTTACTATATTTTTTTTAAATAATAGTAAAATAATTGTTAATAACGATAATAACAATCATTATTATTGTTATCAACCGTTATCCGTTAAATAACAACTATTACTGATCGTTATTAATGTGAATTGAAATCTCACCGTTACTTTTACGAATAACAGTTTCAAATAATGACATTATTATTAAATAAGACCGTTGTAACGATTACATACCGATTGACGTGTAGTAACTTAGGTACCAAGTGGGCACCAACATTCAGGAATTCTCCCTTCCCTGTACGCAGCAGAGTAACAACTAAACAAGAATGACCAAATTCCCAGAACAATTTCTTGAGAAACCACAAGATTACTTGAGGAAATCCTCATAAATCCCACTCTCTATAATCCACAACAAGACAATCAGGAAACTCTGTCTTAGTTTCAAACAAATACCAAGAAATAAGATGCAGATAGCCAGATACAGTAATGAAACCAGAACAGAGCAAGGTAGTTTAGATCAACAAGGGATCTGTTGGGTGAACCATTCCATCACATGAATCGGAGCTTTCACCAACTCTAGCGCCATCTCCACCAGAACCGTCACGCAAAAACAACAAGGGCAGATTAGTGTCAACAACAACCTGCAAAAAACCCAAAACCATGAAATGATATATACAGAGAACCGTGCTCATAAGTTGATTCAATGGCGGAGACAGGGGAGAATTAGAAGAAGAAAAAAAGTCAGACCCAGATCCCAAGACTCACCCCACGATCCAAACAACAACGCCGACAATAGAGATGATGAGAGAAAGAAAAGCAAAGGGAAGGCCGAGGAGGAATCCCAGTGGTCTGCAATCTTCACAGCACATGATTTTTGGTTTATGTCTGGTCTGGATGTATGCTTCAGAGAATATTGCTTTTACTTTTTGGTGTGGTATGCAAAGTTAAGGCGACAAGAAAAAGCTAAGAGGAAGAAAGAGGGTTATGTGATATTGACTTTGAGATTATGACTATATCGATTAATTAGATTAATTTGTGTCGAATATCTAATTTTAATAGATAAATCTTTTAATAAGATTTTATACCGTTTCAAACTCAAAATTTATTTAAAGAGAACTAAACTGTTTATCACCTACATCAATCCTTACTGATAAAATTATTTAATAAATTATTCATAATTTAACTTTAAATTTTAAAAATTTAAAATATATGGTTAACATTTCAAGTTTAAATTTATAATATAAATTTTAAAATTTAAATTTTAAACTCTTTAAATCCTTTAGATATCTTAAAATAACTCTGTAATCATTAAACTTAATTAGCTTATAATTCTTTTCGCAGTCAATATCTCAATTATTTTCCTAATTTATAAATAGCACCAATTGAATTGCGATACAAACTTCTAAAACTACTACTTTATTAAGTTAAGTTGGTAGTTATTGAACTTTTAAATGTGATCGTCAATTATCTTAAAAATATTGACATAGTATTTAATTTAAGAATAAAATACATTAATAGTCATTAAATTTTTAAGTGTTATCAATATAGTCACAAAACTTTTAAATTTTTTATCATATTCACTCAACTTTTAATTTACTTTTATCATCGTTAAAAAAATTAATGTGACATTTTAAGTTTAAAAATGAATATTTTTTTCACTCTAATTTTCTCTTATTTTTAAGTTTAAAAATGAATATTTTTCTTTCCTTCCTTTTTTTTTTCTCGCCCTCCGTTCATTCTCTTCCGTAATCTTATAGTCTATATGGGATAAAATTTTCTTACAATCTGCATCATTAGAAAAAGAGTGCATATATATATATATATTTATGATTATGTTTTCTTAATTCAACTTAAACTATAGTTAACATCGGTAATAAATATAAATTTATCAAATTTTAATGTACAATGATATGTCATGTAAATGATGTACTGTTTATTTTAGAGTCTAATATAATTTCATATCGCTGAAACATGAACAAGTAAATTTTAAATACAGAAAGATCTTTAATCTATTTAACCCAAATTTATATTTCACGTCCAACTTTATCTAGAAGAGTCTATGGTGATCAATATTGAAATTCACCCATAGATGCCTCAAAAATTTACCAGCCAAAAAGACACGATAAATAAAAGAAGAAGAAAAAAAAGATTAACTGGGTAAATTATTCCAGTTATAAAAATTGAAACCCTTGCCAGTTTTTTTCTTTTTTTTTTAATACAAACAAATAGAATGGTCTCAGCAAAGAGAGTACTCGCAATCTAGCAAGCGAGAAAGTATTTCCTCACAACTTGGCCGCTCTTCTGGTTCTGCCCAACAATCTGTAACAAAACAAATAGAAATGACAATATCCACCTTAGATGTGTTCATTACCAGTCACCAAGAAGTAAAAATAACCGAATAAATATGTTAGGACAACTTGGAAACTGGAAAATGTAAGAAGATTTTGGTGTTATAGACCTGAAATTAGCCTGCCGAGGGGTCCATCAGGAACTTCCAACCGTGACCCTTCATTGGCAACTGCATAAACTACCTGAACATGATGTAAAAACAGACAACAAAAATGATTCATTAGCTAACAAAAATATAAGTTTTTTCAGTAGTACACAAATATGTTTTAAAGATTTTTCATGTAGAAGGAAATGTTTCATACTCATATCCGACTATGTGTTGGAAACAGAAGTCGAAATCGAGTACTTCAGGCAGAATAAAGAGTCTGAGTAGCCATAACATACCCTTTCCGGCGGTACACCTTCCCATGGTTTGCTTAGAGTACAGAGCTCCCACATTATGACTCCAAGGCTAAAAACATCACATTTTTCGGTGAATGGTTCATTGCGGATGAGTTCAGGAGCAATCCATTCTGGGGTTCCTGCAGATGCCGAGTCACTCATTGGTCGGCTGGACATTATTCTAGACAGACCAAAATCACATATCTTCACAGTCCAGTGCTTATTCACAAGGCAATTTGAACTTTTTAGGTCACGATGAACAACCTTCATCCGGTGTATACACATCAACCCCCTATAAATATACAAGAGGAAAATCTATCGAGTCAGACATATATTTTCTTTATCTAATTTATGCACACCTACTCAACATTGTATTCCTAGCGAAATCTAAATAGAAATAAATATGAAAAAAAATGAATTTTTCAAAATTAATTGGCTGTCTAATGTTGAAAAGGAAGCAGATATAATGTGTTTCTAACTTCAAGTCTTCACCACTTGGTTGTACAAAAGATCCATATTTTTCTTAAGAACCAAATCATTTGAAGAAAATGGGAAATATTTTTCTATGTTTCATTAAAAATCTCAAGCAAGAATCTTCTCCCACAGGGATTGTAAAACTTTATTATATCGATATGTTCAACATGTCAACAAAAAGTACTGAAGGGATTGTAAAACTTGAGCAACAAAAACCTTGATTCCTCCCTAATGTTCCTACTGATAGACGCTATATGAAGATGACTTAATTTCTCAACAGCATATGATATTACCTAATTGCGCTATATTCGTTTTAAATATGAAGGTATAGAAAGATGAATGCACTTTGTAAGTGATGTACAAGATTAACACACCTGCAGATATCACGCAACATCTTCAGTCTCCTCCGCCAGCTTAATCTCTTTTTCTGACCACTTGAATGAATTAAAAAGTACAATGATCCCATTTCCATAAATTCAGTAACCAGTGACAACTGTGGTGGCTTAGTGCATGCACCTAAGAACAAGATAACTGCAGAAAACAACACTAATGAAGCAAAGAAAACTTGTAGAGGCACACACTGTCGGTATTTTATTTTACTTTTTTCTCAGTTCTGGTTAGGTTACAAAAAAAGTAAAGGTAGGAGAGTACCATTGGGATGTCGAAGGCTGCTGTAAGAACAAACACATAGAAAAACACAAAATCGAAAAGAGAATGATGTCAGAAAGATATTTAAACAAGAAAATATTTTAAAAAATCCCACATATCAACAGAAAGATACCTAAGAATGGATATCTCATTGCAGAAGTCTTCCATGCTTTCTGCAGTAAGATCTTGCTCCAAAAACATCTTGATTGCTACATCTGTTCCATTCCATACACCGCGGAAAACTTCTCCAAAAAACCCTGGACAATATTTCTAGAATAATGAACTTTTCACGTATAATTAAGCACAGAAAGATTAAAAGCTTTGTACATTCTAGCAAATCAGTAAAACTGGTGCCCAAATTGCTTTTCATCCTTTCCTTTCCAATAAATACTCAAAAGAAACAAGTCTAGGATGCAATAGTATAGATCAAATTGCCAAATGATCATCACCGGTGGTAACCGAAGTATGATTAAAAGTGTCATGCGTTTTGAGATTCTTTTGCCTCTTTCAAGCAATATTGCTCTTTGTTATTTGTAAAGATGACGAGGAGAAAGAAAGATATGCACCACACTGAAAACAGATGTGAGACATCATCTGTCATATGTGTTATCATGACTCTCTCTATAGACAGGCTAAGCTGTTTTCACACTTGCTTCATATTCTAAACTTCACAACTGACACTTGATAAAGGTAAAAAAAAATGAACAGAACTTTACATGCATTGTTTTCTTTATTTGAATGCATGCATAAAATTGAAAATTGAAATTAGGTGAAAAGGTCAAACATAAATATAAAAGAAACAAAAACTTCAGGACAAAGAGATGTGGGATAACAAGGAGTCCACAAGTACATGTACCTAAGGAATAAAGGAAAATTAAGCCTAAGTGAGAAAACAGAACAATTACAAAAGAAACAATAAACCTCTAATAAACATCATGCACTCTAATACCATACAGGAAGTCCTATGAACCCAATTGACAAAACGGGAGAGGCCCTATACAAATATAAGACCACAAAAAGAAATTAAACTTCAATAATGTAACATAAAAGCATTCGAAACCTATATTAAGAAACGTGAACAAAAACATCATTTTAGTGGCTTCTCTAACACTTATTGGATCTAATTTAAGTTAGTACTTTAATGTATATTTGTCGACTTAATGTTTGAGAGACTGATCCTAGTACTTGTTATTAATGTATTAATTATTCTAATTTTGCATATGAATCAAATCAAAGTTGCTACTCAATTTCAGAAGTTAAAGCTAAAGAAATCACGAAATAGAATTATTTAAGTTCTCCTAACATGAATAGGATGCATTTAAAATGACATCTAGGGTAGAGTCTGTAGTCATTAGTCATGCACCATACAATGGCACCCCCCCCACCCCCCCCACAAAAGGCCATTAGAAAAATAAAGAAAAGGCATGATCACAGAAGTTCCACAGATACAATACTGGAGAAAACAGAAATTAGAGCTTACCTATACCGACACGAGTTCCAACGGTTAATTCAGAGAAATCAATGGTCCATTCAGGGTAAGGAAATAAAGGGTTGTTGTTGCACATTGGAGATTCAATAACATTATTCCATGATGCAAACATTTCATCATTTGCTAAATAGCTCCAAACCTCACTTCTCTCTGAAGTTCGACTCCTGTAGCCATGTGGGGATGATGGCAATGATATTGCTTTTTGAGAATTTATTTGGTCCCTGAAAAGTTTATATTGTGCAGATCTTCCACCAGAAATTTTGTAGTGTCCATCAGGGCCTAAATTTGATACCTAAAAGAGCAATTAGAGAGATTTAGTGACCTATTATTAATTGCAGTAGGTAACAGAACCCTCTCAAAAGAACAGCATGTTACATTTTAGGGTCAAGGCACAAAACAATTTTTCAGAGGACCTAGAACCACAAGGAAAGAATATAACAAGAAAAGATAAGTTTAACCATTTTATGACAATTTGCATATAATCTACATAGATTAATAGTGCAACTAATTTTAGTTTCTAAATCATATTTTTGCAGAATATTTCCACAATGCAAGTGGCAGTGAAACTATAGATAAAGAGGGCGGGGGATAAAGAAGCAACAAATCATAATATATGACTAAGTTTACATGTTCGAGTATACCCAAAAACAAATCATGAAATGATTGTAATAACAATCATATTTAGTCAAATATTATTGTGGGCTTTGACAACAATAATGTTTTAAAACTAATGTATAATTGATTGATAAAAGTGTTATCATTGATATGAGGATGCCAAAATCAATACATGAATTCCGTTAAAGAATATTTTGAATTGACCCACTATAAGTATATTGTCTGGATTATTCTATAATTTTCACAACATTACTCATAACGATAATTCTTATATGGTCCTTAAACTTGAGATTATCTTTATCTCAAAATCGTGAGTTATTTTGAAACAGTCAAATGTTCACTATAATTGGTTGTTCTATAAAGACTGATGTTGGATATACTAGAAATGCATGGTTTTGCATAAATAAGTTAATATGAGATATTTATTTATTTACTAGTCTGTTTGAGATATTAAATAACATTAGATAAATTATACAGTTGTGACTATTTCATGACTTGTGATAAATCTATATATAAATGAAAAAGGTTAATCACATAAAAACAATAGATGCTCTATATAAGTGTGGCAATTTCATGACTTGTGATCAATGTAGATATAAAGGACAAAATGATATAATATGTAACCCCTTAAACCGGACCTAGAAGAAATAAGTCGAATTTAGAAAGTTATCTTTGAAAATTTTACCCTCAAAAAAGTTATTTTAAAAATTATACTTTAATTTAAAATAAAATTATAGTAATTTAATAAATATCTTATAAAAAATACTTAAATATTATAATAAAAATTTCAAATATTTATATAAAATTCTCTGAAATAAAATCATATAAAAATGATTAAATACCCGAAAAACATAAATATCCCAAATACCTTAATATTTCCAAAATAATAAATAAGAACTTGAATATATAAAAATAGTTTTATTTTATAATAAAACAACTGAATAAAATCTAAGATCCTCCAAGTACCGCAACGCTTAAAGTTTAATGATCTGTAAGAGAAAACTAAAGGGAGTAAACTAAAGAACTTAGTGTGTCTCTAAGATGCAGATAAAATAACAAAATACGGTTTATAAAATTATTTTTCAAAAGTAATATTTTAAAAAAATACGGTTTACACAAATAATTTTCGCAAGAGTAAAGTTTTAGAAAAATGCAAATCATGATGTGTGAATGATATCATACACACAACACAAATCCCAACTACAACGTCACCAATTCGAGTGGTGGAATTCCCCAGAACCCTCACCTACAACGTCATCAATATAAGAGTGGTCTTAAAGCTTCCGAATCGGAAGACTGTCATGACTTCTTCCGTACACAATCCCACCCCATGCATACATAATGATACATCATGATTTGAAAATTCGAAAACAGTCACAATTCAATCCAAAATCACAATTTACTCAAAATCTCAATTTGTCCGAAAATTTTATATATTTCTCAAATCAAAATGACATGTATGCATTATAACAAAAGTGTACAATCAAAGTCACAATACAAAATTAAACATGCTGTAAAACACGAGTATTTTTCAAAACACAAAATATTAAGCATGTCACATACAAAATATATTTTTCGAAAAAACACATATAATACCAGTAAGAGAACACACCTTAGCCAAAGCGACTCAATTTACTAAATAAAGTGGTTTTGAACTCGAATAGAATTAAAGAATAAAAACATAGGCTTTAGAAAATCTTGATGAAAGAAAATAATGTAGGGTTTTCTATTAGAATATAATATATATTTATAGAGAAAAAATAACTAATTTCAATTAGAATTCTATTAAATCAAAATATAAATATAATAAATATTAATAAAAAGATTGTAGAATTTCAAAGAGATTTCCTTTCTTTACTTAGACTTTATATAATATATAATATATATTATAATAAAAAATAAATTTTTTTGATAAAACAATAATTAAAATAAATAATATTTTTAATAAAAATAACTAATTTTAATGAAATTAGAATTTAATTTAAAAACAAACTGGATATCCAAGAATTCTCAAACTTTAAAACATATATTATAATAAAATAATTTTATTTAAATAAAAAATAAAAAAATTAAATCACGTTCAAAACAAAAAATTAAAAAAAAGGTAAATTACATATTCAACCATCAATCTCTTTAGAATTTTTCAAAACACCACTTTAACTTTTAAATTTTTAATCACTTTAAATTTTTAAAATTTTACAATCTTATCCCAAAAATTTCCCTTAAATTTAGAAAATCAATTTAAAAATCTTAGAAAATTAGAGTTTCAAAAATTGAGAATCTAAAAATTATAGTTTTTAATTAGGTATTTCAAAATTAAAGTTTTAAAATTAGAAATAATTTTTTAGTGTTAAATAATATATAGAAAGAATCACATAAAAGTTATAACATTAAAACTTCTTATAACTTAGGTAATAATGATGCATGTCACTTATGGTTATTAATATTTGAAATATTCTAATATTACTATTAATGTCTCAATAATCTACAAGGGTCACATTCTAGGGTTGAATAAAACTGTTTATAAGGTACAAGAATGCTTTACACAATTAAAGAATATAGTTAAAATTAATATATGAATTTGATACGTATATAAATTTTAACAAATTTAAATTTATTATAATTGTTTTAATGATTTTCGGTCAAATATTAAAACACATTAATTAAATCCTTTTAGAAAGAATATCATTGTTTTAATGTTTGCCATAATTTTCGGTACATGTACATTCCTTTCCCTTTTGTAGAACCAAAAATCATCCAAACAAAAAGCTTACCTTCTTCAGAACTAGAACACATCCAACTAGTACTCAACTTCTGTAGCTCCTCAAAACAAAACATGACACAAGCCAACTCCTCAAACTAAAACACCATCCAAAACTCAATTTGATACAAAATTATAAAAAAATTACGTGTTTATACCAATAGGGGACGACCTAATGAAAATCTAAGGAATACCTATAAATCAGAAATTGTGAAGAACTTGAATTTGACCCTCCTGCTTCAGAAATTAATACTAGTATGAAATCTACACATAGTAAGCCTCTTGTTCCTTTTGTTGATAACTCAAAATTTTATATTGTTTCTAGAAAAAGTGTTTGCAAATGCATAAATTATCCTATTGAGTGATATATGGCCTATGAAAAACTAATTTAGTCATGCAAAGCATTCATTGTTTCGCTTGATAGTATACAAATTCAAAAACCATTCAAGGAGCATCGAAGATTCTAGTATGGGAAAAGGTGGTTGAAAAAGAAATTAAGGCTTTAGACATTAATGAAACTTGAATTATCTCAAAGCTACCAAAAGGGACCACAAAAGACCAGACATTGCATTTTCAATAAGTAGTTAGCCATAATAGGAATGATCCATAAGAAAAAAACATTTAAAGGCTACACATTGAATCCTTAGATACCAAAAGATGACACATGGTAATAATTTACTTTTAAAAGATATGAAATTGTAAAATAGAAGTATGCAATCTATGGAGTTAATTGAAATAAGATCGACAAGTGACTATTACTCCTTTGTTTGGGGGAACCTTGTTACACAGAGAAGCAAAAAGTCATTTTTAGTTTCAAGTACTATAGAGGCTGAGTTTCGAGCCCTTGCTTTAGACATTTAAGGAGGAATGTGGATTCAAAGACTAAGGGAGTTAAAGGTTGACTCCAAGGATCAATTCAAGGTGCTCAGTTACAATCAATTATCCATAAGTATTGCAAAAAATCTTGTTCACCATGAAAAAACCAAACATGTAGAGATTGAAAGACATTTCATTTCAAAAATGTTAAAGATGGAACTCTTGAGCTAAGTTGCATTCCTACTCAACTTCAACTTGTTGCATCCTTACCAAAGCTTTCCCAAGAACTAGCTTTGATGGATTCAAGACAAAACTGGGTTTACATAACATATACAACAAAACTTGGGGGGAGTTTAGCAAGAAGCCGAGATTAGGATATCCTAAAATAATTAAGTTGACTATCACATTATACCTTTTTCACAAAAAATCCTAAAATAATTTAATGATATTGAACATAAATGTAATGTATTTGTAGAGACAATAAGAGCGAGATATGTTTAAGAAAATGCATAACATCCTATAAAGTTAAAATCATAAAATATTTAAGAAAAAGGGAAAAAAAAGGATATATAGAAGAACATACATTCTTTCGAAAATTTGGGCTCTCATTCTTATTAAGTGAAGAATGGCCGATTGAACCATCTTCCCTATGCTCTTGGAAAAGACAATTCTGTTTCAAAGTTGCATTCATAGATCTGACAACAATAAAAATAATCCAAGTCAAATTACAATGTAACATAAAATATAGCAAAATTTACATAAAGTATACATCAATATCTAATCACAATAAAGACAAACAAATGAATAGAGCAACACTCGTGCATGTGATCTAAATATATAGTGGATAGAACCCTAAAAGTCTACATAATGAGCTACTAACATCTTCATTTCAACAATTCATTGGTAAGCTTAATATATGAATAATAAGGGCAAAGGCGAGAAGCCAATATCGTATGCAACCAATATTCGGAGAATAATGTAGAAAACGGAGGAAAAAATACTTTGTTATATTTCATGCTTATTTATAAAATATCACCTATTTATGTTACAAAGAGTGTAGTCTATGAAAAAACTACACAAAACTAGCAGTTACAGATCTCTAAATATCATCAGATAGATATTAAGGAATTTCCTAATTTTTTACAATCTACAATAGTTGCAAGATAAGAATAATCCTAAGATTAATTCTAATTTACTCACACAATCCTACACTCCCTCTTAAATTGGTGTGTATATATTGTATACACTTAGTTTTGATGATAACTATATGAAATATGATGAAAATAGTGTGTTTTCTCAAAGAATTTTTTTTTGCGAAACAGAGTGTTAATTAACTCTGAGATACTTCTTATTAGTGAAAAGAAGTATATTTATAGACTTTGTACAAAGTGTTTAAAATCAAGTAGAAAACCTAAGTTTTATTTAATATATAATTAAAGTTTATTCTTAATCAATAGTTTAGATTTATTAGAAGTCTTATTTAAATTAAGAATAAATATTATTTAAATTAAAGATAAAAGTATAGTTTTAGTTATATTAGAACTCTATATCCGCCTATATAAAAGCTTACTCTGTATGAATTTGATAGTGAAAAAGAATAAGAAAATACAGCTAAACACATTCTTCTCTATGAAAAATATCTTTGTTCATCTTCTTCAAACAACAAATCCCTAACCATCAAGCATACACACCATCATTATTCATTGCATCTACGACCACCATGGTCCCTTTCTCACATGGTATCAGAGCCAACAACGGCCTTGATATTGTTACCATTATTGTCATCTTTAATCAAAAACAAATCGACGATCTAATTTTTCAGATGCATATTGTTTTTCTTTTCCACTGTTGTCATTAGGTCACACTAGTTCTTTGGTTTCTTCCTCGTTGAAATCTTACATCTCAAGTGAAACATCTACTTGTTTAATTTTGTTATTGAGTGATTCTATCTTAGCCAATCAAAAAGATAGATGAAAACGTTATCGTTTAACCTTAAAAACTATTTGATCCTATCTTAGCCATTCATCCTAAAAGATGGGAGAAAATATTATAATTTAGCCTAAAAACTATTTGATTCTATCTTAGTCATTCATCCTAAAAGATAGGAGAAAAGGTTATAATTTAGCCTTAAAAACTATTTGGTCCTATCTTAGACATCCATCCTAAAAGATAGGGGAAGATGTTATAGTTTTGCCTTAAAAACTAGATAATATTTTTTAAGGGATTCTACATCAAAGGTTCAAACTAAAAATTTTAGTCTGTGTAACTACTAACTTGAGGGGAGTGTAGATTCTTGTGATCACTATCTAATAGTGACATATTCCAGTTAGGAAAATTTGGAAAAATACCAACTATGCCTACATCTTTCGCATCAAACCTTTCAGTTAGGAACTACAATTTCTACTCTAGATATTCTAACCGACGCATCAACCATCTTAAATGTGTCATAAGTTAAATAGCAACAATTACCCAATCCATGAATGGTGAAAAAGCTGGAAGACATCTTAGAGGAAGATGCAGAAACCAAAAAAAGACTGTCATTGACAGATGAAACCTAAAAGACATCTAAGGAGGTGCAGAAACCATCAACAAAACAAAGATGATAGATATCTGTAGAAAATCAACTTCCAACTTTATGGAAAAATAAAATAAAAAAGAAAAAAGAAAAAAAATTAAGCCTTTTGTGAAAAGGAAGAAAAAACATAATTGATTTTCTGTTGTTGAACGAATGAATTTGATTACACAAGCTAATGCCTTTTTATAGGCTTTAGAATAGGACTTTGAATAGGATTAGAAGTCCTAATTACTTTAGACATTTAATCCTATTAATTTAAGACTTTTAATTCTACTAAAATTATCTCTAAGTAATAAATCCTAACTCAAATTCCTAATAGTATTATATATATCGTATAGACTCGTACTCTATATAATCTCACACTCCCCCTCAAGTTGGAGAATATATATTATATATTCCCAGCTTGAATAGAAACTTGTCGAAAGAAGCTTTTGGTAATGCTTTTGTAAACACGTCTGCCACTTGTTCTTCTGTAGGAACATAGGATAAAGAAGCTATCCCATTAGTAATCTTTTCTGAGATAAAATGTCTATCAATCTCCACATGTTTCGTCCTATCATGATGAACTGGATTTCGAGCAATTTGTATGGCAGACTGATTATCACAAAAAATCTCAAACTTTTCATCTTGGTTCACATCTAGCTCTTTCAATAGCTTTAATAACCAAATTTCTTCACACATTCCCAATGCTAAAGCCTTATATTCTGCTTCAGCACTGCTTCTAGATACAACTGTTTGTTTCTTACTTCTCCAAGTCACTAGATTTCCCCAAACAAAGGAACAATAGCCACTAGTTGATCTCCTTTTTGTCAGTTCACCTGCCCAGCTTGAATCTGAAAAAATCTGAACAGTACTTTCTTGAGTCTTTTTAAATAGCAGTCCATGCCCTGGTGTCCCTTTCAAGTATCTCAAAATTCTAATTGCAGCTTCCATGTGATCTTCCCTCGGATCAATCATGTGTTGACTGATAACATTAACTGGAAAGGCAATATCTAGTCTGGTTAATGACAAATAAATCCTTTCCCACTAACCTTTGAAATTTACCCTTATCAATTTTATGGCTTGAGTCCTCTTTACTAAATTTTAATCCTGTTTTCATGGGAGTATCAATTGGTTTGCATTCTAGCATCCCTGTTTCATTAAGTAAATCAAGAACATACTTTCTTTGATTTATTACTAAACCTTTGCTCGACCTAGCAACCTCCATGCCTAGAAAGTATCTGAGTTTTCCTAGGTCTTTTGTTTCAAACTCTGTACTTAATAACCTTTTCAAGTGACTTATCTCTTCCTCATCATCACCTGTCAGAATTATGTCGTCCACATACACTATTAAAATAACCCTTTTATTATTAGAGGTTATCTTAATGAAGAGTGTGTGATCTGCTAAGGATTGTTTGTATCCAGCTTTCAGAATCACTTTGGTGAATCTGTCAAACCAGGCTTTAGGCGACTGCTTCAAACCATAGATGGATTTATTAAGTCTACAAACTTTATGATCACCTTTTATCGACTTCAAACCCGAAGGTACTCTCATGTACACTTCTTCTTCCAATTTTCCATTAAGAAATGCATTCTTAATGTCAAGTTGATGCAACATCCAGTCCTTGTTTACTGCCAAACTTAAGAGAACTCTAATTGTATTTAGCTTAGCTACAGGAGGCAAAAGTCTCATTATAATCAATTCCATAGGTTTGAGTAAAACCCTTGGCTACTAACCTTGCTTTATACCTTTGCATACTACCATCAGAATTGTATTTTATGGAGAACACCCACTTGCATCCGACTGGTTTTTTGTCCTGCGAAAGATCTGTAATGGTCCAAGTATCATTCTTTTCAAGTGCTTCAATCTCTTCTTCAACAGCTCTTCTCCACTTAGAATCTTTTAGAGCCTCTTCAATAGTGTCAGGTATTTGTTCTTTATCTAAGCAAGTTGTAAAAGCCTTAAAAGATGGCATTAGATTACCATAAGCAACATATCTCTGAATGGGATGCTTTGTACATTCTCTTACCCCTTTCCTTTTAGCAATTGGCAAATCATCAACCTTAGGTAGCGAGGAAGAAATCTCGGTTAGAACATTACCTTCATCATTCTCATTGGCAACTGAGCTCAAGTCTAATTCTTGGCAAGTGTCAGATTGCAAAATAGTCTCTGAAATAATTTTCTGTTTTCTGGTGTAAACTTTCAATTACTTAGGGGGTTGAGGAGTTTGTGAGGAAGGTTTAGGTGAGAATTGAGGAGGAGTAACAATAGGTGAAGGATGAAAAGTTGTAGGTGAAGAAGTGAAAGAGTTATGAGGTTCAAATGACAAAGGATTATTAATAAACAAATCTGAAAAATAAACCTGATTTCTGAGAGGCTGAAAGACATCACTATTCTCCCCCTGATTTTCAATCGAGTGGAAATAAGGTTCATGTTCAAAAAAGGTGAGATCCATTGAAGTAAAAAATTTTTGAGAAGGAGGATGATAACATTTGTAGCCCTTCTTAAGTGAAGAATATCCTACCAAGACACACTTCAAAGATCTAGGGTCTAGTTTTGACATAGAGAGAGCAGAATCCTGTACAAATACAGTGCAACCAAAAACTTTAAAAGGAAGAATAGATGACAATGGTTTAAAATTTGGGTAACTCTCCAAAAAAACAGCTCTAGGTGTTCTATGTTGCAAAACCTTACTAGGCATTCGATTAATGAGATAGGTCGTAGTTAACAAAGCCTCGCCCCACAAATACTTAGGAGTGTTACTGGTGAACATCAAAGACCTAGTAACCTCTAACAAGTGCCTATTTTTTCTTTCTGCAACCCCATTTTGTTGTGGTGTATCCACACAAGTGCTTATTTGAACAATCCCCTTTTTATTAAAAAATTCTCCCAATGACTTGGTAAAATATTCACTCCTATTATCAGATTTGAATATCTGAATTTTACATCCAAATTGGGTTTCGACCATATTGTAAAATTTCTCAAAAACAGAAGCTACTTCAGATTTATCCCTTAACAAATATGTCCAAGTTATTCTACTATGATCATCAATGAAGGTGACAAACCACCTACTACCGGTTACATTCTTCACTCGAGAAGGACCCCAAACATCACTATGAATCAATGAAAAAGGTTGGGAAGGTTTGTAGAAAGATGGTAAATAAGATGCTTTTGTCTGTTTAGCAAGAGGACATATATGACATTTAAAAGAACTTGGATTTTTATTAACAAACAATTTAGGGAATAATTTAGCAAGATAATGAAAATTAGGATGCCCTAACCTAAAATGTCATAACATTATATTATCAATTTGTCCTAAAGAAGTAAAGGAACAAGAAGTATTTGGTATGGTAGTTGGTTGATTACCGAGAAGGACATAAAGACCATTTTGTAAGCTAGCATTGCCAAGCATTTTACTCGAATTCATTGCCTGTAAAAAACAACAAGATTCAGTAAACTGTAATGAACACTACAAATTTTTGGAGAGTTTACTAACAGAGATGAGATTGCAGGCAAGATTAGGAACAAACAGAACATCTTCAAGCAACAAGTCATCATTAATGAGGACCGAGCCACTTCCTTTGATAGGAGAGAAGGAGCCATCGGCTGTTTTAATAGAACTTGTAGAAGATGAATCTAAAAAATTAAGGAATAATTCTCTGTTACCAGTCATGTGATCAGATGCTCCAGAGTCGATGATCCATGTTGATGTACCTTTAGAAGAAAAGAGTGCAGCAGGAGAACAAATATTTTGTATGCCTTTATCCTCCACGAGAGCTAAATTTGTTTCACAGGTTACCGTCGAACCTGGAATTGCTTGAAAAAACTCCAATCCAACCGTCTGTTTTGTTATGGGTAACATCTCAGAGATTATCGAAAGGAATCCCATTAAGAATTCAGACTAGGATCAATATTAGACTGATACCATGTAGAAAATCAACTTCCAACTTTATGGAAAAATAAAATAAAACATAAAAAAGAAAAAAGAATTTAAGCCTTTTGTGAAAAGGAAGAAAAAACATAATTGATTTTCTGTTGTTGAATGAATGAATTTGATTACACAAGCTAATGCCTTTTTATAGGCTTTAGAATAGGACTTTGAATAGGATTAGAAGTCCTAACTACTTTAGACTTTTAATCCTATTAACTTAAAACTTTTAATTCTACTAAAATTATCTCTAAGTAATAAATCCTAACTCAAATTCCTAATAGTATTATATATAATAGACTCGTACTCTATATAATCTCACAATATCTCAAGAAGGATGCAAAGACTAGCAACATCAGATGTAAATTATCAGCAATGACTGTGAAAGAACAATATAGTTATAGTTATTCAACTCAATGGCTCCCATAAAAGGGGAACATTATTCTCTAAGAAACAACGGAAGAAATATGAGTAGGGCATCAAACCTAAGATCCAAGTTGGTGTTCTACTACGTTTGCTCACTAACTTGAGGGGGAGTGTAAGTTACCTGAGAAGTGTCAGAGTTTGAAGAGAAATACAAGTTAATGAGGAGTGTTAAGAGTTTTATTTAATATGTAATTAAAGTTTATTTCTAATCAATAGTTTTATTTAATATATAATTAAAGTTTATTCCTAAAAAAATAAAAAAAAAACAAGAAGTATTTAGTATGATAGATGATTGATTACTGAGAATGATATAAAAACCATTTTGCAAGCTATTATTGTCAAGCATCTTCTTCAAATTCATTGCCTGCAAAAAACAACTAGATTTAGTAAATTGTAATGAACACTTCAAATTTTTGGAGAGTTTACTAATAGAGAGGAGATTGCAAGCAAGATTAGGCATAAACAAAACATCTTCAAACAACAAGTTATCATTAATGGGGACTGAGCCACTTCCTTTGATAGGAGAGAAAGAGTCATCGACTGTTTTAGTAGAACTCGTAGAAGATGAATCTGAAAAATTAAGGAATAATTCCCTGTTACTAGAGTCATGTGATCAGATACTTTATAGTCGATGATCTATGTTGATGTACCTTTAATAGAAAAGATACAGTAGTAGAACAAATATTTTGTACGACTTTATCCTCCACGAGAGCTAATCGAACTTAAAATTGCTTGAAATAACTCTAATCTAACCGTTTGCTTTACTATGGGCAACATCTCAGAGGTTGTCAAAAGGAATCCCATTAAGAATTCGGACTAAGATCGATATTAGACTAATACCATGTAGAAAATCAACTGTTCAACTTTATGAAAAAATAAAATAATGCAAAGAAAAGAAAAAGGGAATTTAAGTTTCTATAAAAAGGAAGAAAAAAAAACATAATTGATTTTTCTGTTGTTAAATAAATTGAAAAACTACATCCTTTGCAACGAATTTATAGTAAGTACTGTAAAAACTTTAATTTAAAATACTGTAAAAAGACATCTAACTCTTTCTTCTAAGAAATAGACTTTAATTCAAATTATTATAAAAAACTTTAATTCTATCTTTAGGAAATAAATTTTAATTTAAACATAAGAATTCTAACCCTATATAATCTTACACATTTAAAGCCCTTTTTATTGTTAGAATATCCCAAGAAAGCACATTTAACTACCTTAGGATCTAATTTTCCTCGAAACTACTTATGAACATAAACAAAGACAATTGAACCAAATACTTTTAAAGGCAAATTACAAGACAAAGGTTTAAAAGAATGAAAGATTTGAAAAAAAAAAAACTTCCTTACAAGGCAAATTACTATCCATGCCATTCGAAGTCTCATTCATCTCCGTCAAAGCTTTCACCTTTACTTCGACCGCATTACTTGATTCCTCCACTTTATCCGTCGGTTTCAATGTCTTTTGCTCCCCTTTTTATCCTTCACCTCGAGGCTCTTCTTGACATACACGAGGCTTTTTCTCATGGATTGGGTGGCTCTGAGCTTGACCCATATCTTCTCACATGATGCTGCAATGTCTATGTAAAAATAGGTTATTCCTTCGACATCTTGGGCATCATCACCCCTCTGCGTTGTAGCGATTTTTTTGTATGCCATCTCTAATAGTGCCTTCTTCGAATACTTGGTTCACGAACATGTCGTTTCGAATTGTGCTCCACGAGCTTTGCTCTAATACTACTTGTCACAGGGCTAGACTTCTGAATTAGTTAACTTGTGCGACCTTAGTCGAGTCTTCAAGACAAACAACTAAGTAAGCCAAAAATTTCACTCTAAAATATCAAACTTTCAAGACACTTAAGAACGGAAGATCATTCCTATAAGACTGGCTACGAAAACTTTGAAAGAGCGTGAAGAATAATCAAGAACACTTGAGAGGATTTAGAGTGAATACCTTATATTATACCTCTATTTAAATTAAGTCCCCTTGCATCCTACTACGGTTATTATCGATTTACATCAACAGCCTAGAAAGAATCTTATCTTATCCAAAAGCATAATTCTTAGAATATTTTTATTTATCAATGGAAAGTATCTCCCATGTTCACATAGGATGTTCACATAGGTGGATAGATAAGCTTTCTAGAAACATTCCCCACGAATCAGGACAGTCTGGTGGTCTTTTCAGGCCCAAAGCTCTTCTTTAAACCTTTTGGGCAACTCGTTGTGCTAATGACTCGGACCTTAACTCACGGCCCGTGACAAAGGCTATAACCTCTGTTACTTTTTCATCATCAAATACAAAAAAAATAGAATTATGTTTTCTTTTTACTGTTTCTTTTCAAGAACTGTGTATTGTAAGTATATTAGAGTTTTGATTCCTATGTACGAGTACTAGTTAGTAGTTATCTTAATCTCTAAAAGTTAAGTGTAAATAAAAGACTAATTATAGTTTTAATTCTAATAAAATTATAGTAAAGCAACCTATTTAAAGGCTTTTCCTGCATTTATTTCATAATAAGAAAAACAAGAGAACTATATCTTCCTTGTTCCAAATCCCAATAAAAAATCCCATGTTCTTAACAACTATCGGCAGTACCTATTTTATATGCACACAAATATTTATATATATATATATACACACACAAATCTAGGGAAGCACTTTCAAAATATATATAAATAACCTTAAATTACTAGATCCATAACAAAAAAAAATGCAAGGGAAAAACATAAGAAGACAAAGAAACAAAGAAAATAAAGCTACGTTAGTTAAGCATCAAATAAAATCATGCCACAACATTTAACAAGAAAAAAAACAACCTTACGATATCATCACCGATCACCATGCTAACACTCCTTCTCATTCTACGAGCTTCTGATTTTGGTGCACCTTCAGATCTGTAGTTAGAATTACAGTTCAACAACAGTAACAGATAGTGTTCAATTTGTCACTTCAATCTAGAGTAATTTACAAACATAGGCAAAGGGGATTGAAATCAGGTTACTAAAAGTTAATGTATTCAACTAATAATAGAAATTCCAATTCAGAGCATCATCGTATTAAGAAGCAAGAGAAAAGCTAGTATATGAATTAACAAATGACTATACACAGAACACCATAATCTATAAATCAAGAACAGCAGTAAAGATGGCGTGAATAAAATTTTTGGTTACATTAAAGAAAATCATAAGAAAACTCCACACACTTCTCAGAACCCTTTCCACACCCAACTCAAAGAAATAAAAGGATAATTATCTATCAGAGGACTAGAAGATTTTGAAGCAAGAAGGATGAAGACTTTGCATGTTTTGACATGAATGCCTCAGACCCATCACAGGTTTACTATCAGAGCGTACAAAAATATTTTTACCCATAGCAACATATTTTTTTCAGTAAATACAAGAATCAAAATCATGATTTCTGAATGAAAAATTAAGAGTTACATTTACTGAAAAAGGTTAAACAAGAAAGAACCTTGATGTAGCAACGCCATCAGCAAAATTTATAGGTGAATTCCTATTTCCACTTAGCATGGATCTTGCATGTGTTCGAAAAGATGGATGCTCTGGACTGCAAAGATATAGAAATTTTATAAAAAAACAAGAAATATTAACATATCAAAATTTCAGCGAAAAGATGACAGGAACCTAGAACTGTCAGTCCGCTGTTCAGTGATAGCCTTTCTTCGACTACGACGCCGGAAATTAGTAGTGACATAGGGTTCTGTATGTGATAAACTATGGTAGAAAACAAAAATAAATAAATAAATTAGGACATTGTAATATCATTCATGCAGTAGCATATATAATTTTCAATCATGGTTGTCTTTTATCTAGTGAGATGTCACGATAATTATCACCTTAACTTCCCATCAATAGAAGTGGAAGATCGTAGCATCATATTTCGTGATGAAGCACCACTTACATTGGAAGACCCATCCAGTTTCCGATGGAACTGAAGGTCATCTTTCTCAGCACTGCAGTGAAGATAACACCATTCTATTTAACTAAAAGAAAATAAAAATATAGTACTAACTTTTTAAACATCGCACAAGCACATGTGATCAAGTACGTTATTTCAACCAAGCTCAAAATGAAGGTTATTTACAGTTCCAGGATACACATCTACTGACCTGTCAGGATCATCTCTCTCAGAAAATACATAAAGAGGACTGTTCAGCTCCAATGGTGAATCACACGAATCATTTTCAACAGCTTCGATCTCTGCTGTCACTGAAATATGGGTCATAAGAATAGCCTTTGCAGAACGGGGAATCAACTGACCCGGAAACCGCACAAGATCAACCACTAGCTCCACAGAATTTAAAACAACTATCACAGACATATGCTTATATGAATCTGCAAACTCAACAGCTCCATCATTTGGCACACCCTGAAAGCATTATGTTACATTATGAAAATTTTCATAGCCTGTTGTTTGTAGATCAAAAATCTCTTGGAAAATTCCTCTACTTGATTTAAAATATTTTTTAACTCTAAACTTGATACTGATTTTTTTATCATTACAAATTGCAGAAGGAGCATGGGGTTACCAAGGTTTGAACCCTGGTCTGGTCATAGACTTTTGTTCATCGATCAAAAATACAAAAATATCTTGAAAATCTTCTGCATTTATTATTTTTCAGAAGATCTAAACTTGATATTGATTTTTTTTATCATTACAAACTTTGGGTAGGGGGTTGGTTTATCAAGGCTTGTACCCTGGTCTTTGGTGCCAACATACAACATACCCACTCAAACTGTGATATGTCAGCTTGATATTAAAATTTGATACGCATGAAAGAATGGGGGAATCCCTTAACCTAGCCCAAAAATTGACAAGGTAGGGAACTCAATAGCTTACCATCATGAGCCTACTTTCAAGCCCTACCGTATCTGCTAAAACTTTAAACAAAATTGCCCGGGAACGACATGAACCATGCTTTATTTGCCCCAACATCTGGGTACTTCGATTCTCAAACATGTGAAAGGTTTCTTCTAGTGCAGCTTTTGCAGTACTTTCAGCAGTTTGGCGTTTATGAAAATCAGAAACCTATGTAAAAAGCAAGAGTTTCAAAAAGGTAAACAAAAAAGCAACAAGAACCAGATTAGAACATTGATTTAGAAGATCAAATAAAGGACTATAAAGGACTTTGCAAAAGTAGCCAGTTTTTATTTTAGGTTTAATTCCTACATAAGTATTCATGTTACTGCAAGGAAGTTAAACTATATGCAGACCCTAAGGATTTTAATCCATCAACATTTAAAAAAAACACTGAATTCCAGGTATAGAAATTTTATTCAAGAACTGTAATGGGATTCCAAAGGCCCAAACATAAACACCAGCCAGCATTATTTTATGAACCTTCTAGCCTGTATAGAATCTTTCCATCTCTGTTACTGGCCAGATTTATTTCAGGCAGCTTTCCTTAAATTGTCTGCATTCTATGGGAAAACAATATTGTTTAACATTTTATCAAAGAGCAATAGCAAATTGCCTGCAATCTAGAGAAATAAACAATTCATTTTATTGTACTATTTCCAATAAATCACTAGAACAAGTTAAAATATATTAAAAGTGGTAAAGTAGGAAATTATTTTCACATGGTATGGCATATAATCTGCACCTAAAGAGTCGCCATTTAAAGCTCATTCATGGACTGCTGATGCTTTCCAATAAAGAAACTTGGCTTTCGGAAAGAGGAGAAAAGAACATTGCATAAAGCTGATAACAACAACAACTTAAATAGATGCATCTAGTCATATGTAGTTTAGAACAAGACAACGAATCTGTCAGCAATCTGAAATACAGACAAGGAGAGCAGAGGAGGATGCGAGGGAAAATGGGTAAAATCAAACAAAATATCAGACTTTCTCACCATTTCGGAAATCTTTTTAACCATTGCAGCTGGATTTGAGTTCAATCCTTTAACCAGTGCCACAATCAACTGCTTTAGCATAGATAGCTTTTTATCTTTTTCAGCATCCACAAGAATGATATCAGCTCTATAACCTTCACCACCCAAAGCATGAAGCTCTTCCAACGTAGGAATAATATCAAACAGCTCCTTAAGCCTTTTATTCTGTGAATAGTAAATCTAAGTGCATGCAACATGCAAGTGTTACTGTTAGTTCACCAACACCCTTGAACCATATCTCAACCACATAATGAAATTAAAGAAAAATAGGTGTCTACTCGGTTTTTGTGTCTCAAGGAATCTATAAAATTCTTCGCGGAAATTCCTAGCCATATTTATTTGGCAAGGTTAGATTCACTGAGCTTACCAGATAAAATTATTATGTCATAATATCTAATTATTCCCACTTTCTCTTCAACAATATGATTTACGCTTCACCTTGTAAAAATAATTTATAACCTGATGAAGCAAGTCATTATTTCCATATCACCTGAACAACAATGATATCTATAACTTGATCCATATTAGGAGTTTTGAAAAGCCAAAAATTTATCCAATTGTTACATGAGTACAGACTGGCCAACCACAACAGGCTAGTAAAGTCAAAAGAGATTTAACTGTTCCAATTTTCCCTCTCGCTTTATTGGACAGATTAAGGATGTTGGAATTTCTTTGAACGTACAAAGACAAATTTCAGATTAAAAAGTGAAGGGAAATACAAATAAAGGTGATAGTTTTCCTTGAAAAGGATGGGAATATTAGTAGAAAGAACTTCCAAGCTATCAATGGTATAAAGTGAAAAGAATACCACATTAGTTATTAGAAAATTAGTAGAAACAAGAAAAATGTAATAGAGAAAGATAGAAAGAATGCATGAACTCATTATCTTATGAAATTTTAAAACAAAAGACAAGAATAGTTAAGCAGCAAGTGAAGTACAATTGATCATAAACAAGATGGATTGATCCTCACCGGAGCGACACAATAGAAACCATTTGGAATTGGCTCAGAAAGCATTCCAGTGCTCCACAGAATCTGTGATGCTGTCAGAGATGACAAAGAAGCAGAACCAAAATTTTCAGTAAAATCTAATGGCCGCAATGTAGCACTAGAAGGGCCCCGCTCTGAAGGTCCTGCATCATCGCATGTCTCCTCCATGTCTTTAAGTATTTGAAACACATTACAATATTCAGCTAAAGTTATCGCCCCATAAAAGATCTTTAAAAACTAGGAATAGTTCTCATGGAGAAAACATTCGATAACGAGCTTCTTTTAGTACTGATGGGTTGTGCTGGAGGCCATAAGACCTGCAGTGCAAAGATTATTAAACAAGGGTAAATTCCATTTGAATCTAATAAGCGTGCAAGAGTCAAGCACCCATTCTTAAAGGGGAAGCACCTACAAGCAAATGAGGAAGGAACACAAACCAATATGATCAAATATGAAAGTAATATATGATGAAAATGACCTCAAACTCCTCTAAAAAATGTTTTCCCCTATTAAGATCCAAAAATATGATTATATCAACTTCCACGCATCATTATTTCACAACTAGATCATCTACAGCATTTTAACCTTTTCTCTCCACCAAGATAAAGATCACACACAAACCCAAGACTAAACCCAGTTGATTCTTGTTTCTCTCTCAAAACATGGAATCGAGTAGCTCTTAAGGGTTCCCAAAAATATCATCTCATCCACATGATATTCAGCAGAAAACTTTATCCCCATAAAATTAGCAACATTATTTAGATGATCCTTAGGTAGACTCATGACAATAGCAAAGTACCAACCAAAAGAACCCTAGGGTAATGTTAACCTCTTTATGGATAAAATCTTACCCACCTAAAGAATAAACATATGAATAAACCTAATGTATTAAAAATATCATCAATCCAGTTTTGATAGTAATTGAAGTTCTAGCAAGTGATTAATAATCTGACGAAGAATAAATAAAGCTGAATAACAAAGAAAGGAAATTTAGATCAAAGATCAAGGAATAGATACCCTAAGTACACATACATGAGACAGAAAAATCAGCCCCGCATTCTCAACTATATACATCATACGTGTGTACATACTAATACAAGTTAATCACAATTATTAGTCATCTCTGATCAAAGATTAAAAAAAATCCAATCCAAACACAAAACAGAGATATTCTCTCACGGGGAATCTGCTACAGTTGTTGTAATTAGTTAGAGTTGGAGGGGAATGTTGATTGATTGATTTGTAATTAGCTGATGTACATATATACTAAAGTGTGAAGGTAATGGAATTCATTCAGGAATTCTACAAAACACCTTGTCTACACTTATTCCCCCTTCTTTCTCGATCATTGTTTCCATCATCAGTGATCCTGAACCGTTCCTTTCACAACCCACATACCGTAATCAATCGAACATCTTTAAAATTTAAAAGAAAAATAATTGAACGAAAAGGAGTAAGAGAAAAGAAGATTTTTACCACCAGCAGACCAGTGCGTTTGAATCGGAAACCGGTTGCATTTGAGTCTCCACTCCTCCGTGAACGAAAGAAAATACTAATTTATGTATATTAACAATATAAGATAAAGATGCAGAGGGAACGAAGAAATGCAAGAGAGAAAAATATTGAGAGATTGAATTTTGAATTTAATCTTAAAATAACTGCTGGAACTTAGATCAGTAGTTTACGATATTTTTTCTTGATTTTTGAAGAAACTGCTGGATCAAACAATTATTCAATGGAAGAAAGAAGAAATGCAAAATTCTACAATCAGCGACATTATCTGCGCTTTCCATCAGCTTAGAATATTTCAGGCCGTTACATATTTAGATTAGTAAAACAAATATAAGCCACTAAAATATGTATAAAAAAAGAAAGAAAGAAGATTTAGAAATGAAATCTAACCTGTTTAGTAAACATATCTTCTTTTATTTCTCAACAATCTCATTTTAAGTTTCCTTAGTTTGTATCAGCCAGTTACTCTCCTTCACCGTCAACTCCGCTCTGTCCTTCTTTTTCACCATTATCGTCGACTCCTTTCCCAGCATTCTCAGTATTGTCAGCTCCGCTCTCACCATCGCCATTGTCAGCTCCTTTAGTCTGTACGATCATTGTTTATTCAACTAGATAGTTTCATAGAAATCTTTCTCTGAAATCTAATTTCGGTTTATTAAGATTAGATTTTCTATTGGACCAAATGAAAGAAAAACGATGGCAATGCAGAGTTAAAAAACCCTAGCCATGGTGTTCCAAGATCAAGAAGAAGAAAAAAGAACCGTTGAGAAAAATCCTTTATTAAAAAATGACATTTAATTATTATTTTTGTCTCTTTTCTTTCTCTCCTGATCAATGCGAGTATGTGTTTCTATTTTAAAATGGTAAATTACACGGATAACCACTATAGTATGAGATTAGTATTAAAATGATCATAATATTTTAATAGCGTTAAATATATCGTTGTAACTATTAAAACGATATCAAAATAGCTACCGATCGTTAAAAATTAACGGACTAATAACATATTAGTTAAAAATAAAATAAAATAATTACATGTTTGGTCTCTATTATTTATATATTTTTTAATTTAATCTAAATTTTATTATAATAAAATAATATAATTATTTAATTAGGTAATGACACATATCACTGCCTAACTAAAAGAGAAAAATAACTTAGCATAAGTGAGGATTCAAATTTGTGTAAGCATGAATGAAAAGCAACGTGCAAACCAATGAATGTTCAAACCAATGAAAAGCAACGTGCAAACCAATGAGCTAAAGAACTTCCAATGATATTAGACACCAGTTATAATATTTATCCATTATTATTATCTATATTTTTTTAAAATCTTAAGCCCTAAATGTTAAATAAATTTTTATTATAATTTTTAATTTATTTAGAGAATCTTAAACCCTAAAATTTAAACCCTAAATCCTAAATACTAAAACATTTAACAAATCTTAAACCCTAAACCCTAAATATTAAACCCCAAATCCGAACTAAAAATACATTTATTAAATCCTAAATTATAATCCCTAAAACAAATATTTTAGTATTTAAGATTTAGAGTTTAGGGTTTAGAGTTGAAATTTAGGGTTTACGATTTAGGGTTTATAGTTTAAAATTTTAAAATATTTTAAAAAAATTTTAAACTTAAAAAATCATTTATTTAAGAATCTTAAACTCTAAACCCTGAATTTTAAATGCTAAAACATTTGTTTTAGGGATTGTGGTTTAGGATTTATTAAATGTATTTTTAGTTTGGGTTTGGGGTTTAATATTTAGGTTTTAGGGTTTAAGATTCATTAAATGTTTATTTAGGGTTTAGGTTTTAATTTTAGGGTTTAGGATTCTCTATATAAATTATAAATTAATAATCATAATAAAAAAATATTTAACATTTAAGGTTTAGTACTTAAAAAATGTAGACAATAATAATGGATAAATATTATTGTTGGTGTTTGATATCACTAGAAATTTTTTAGTTCGGTGGTTTGCACGCTGCTTTTCATCCATGCTTATCCAAATTTAAATCCTCACAATGATATTGTTATGTTATTTTTCTCATTTACCATTTAATTAGAGGGAAAAAATAAATTTAATAAATAATGTCATCCAATTAGGTGGTGATATGTATCATCACCTAATTAAATAATTATATTATTTTATTATAATAAAATTAAGATTAAATTTAAAAAATGTATAAATGACAGGGACTAAATGTATAATTATTATATTTTATTTTTAACTGTCACATCATCAATCCGTTAATTTTTAACGGTCGGTGGCTATTTCGGTATCATTTTAATAGTTGAGCGGTATACTTGATGTTTTTTAAAATATTGTGGTAATTCCAATACCAGCTCCATATTATGGTAGTTATCTGTGTAATTTACCCTTTTAAAATAGTTGGAATGGCAATGAGATGGCCGAGATGCGATGGATAAATTATTTATTTCAGTTCTGATTTGATCTCATTTTAATACATTTTTATCATTGATTATATTTAATCTGATAAAATAAAAATATAATTTAATTTTAATTTATCTCAATTTTTAATAAAAATTTAATTAAATTTAACTTAATTTAAAAAATTAATAAAAAATTAAATATAATATATAAAAATAAAATAAATGTATATAAATATATCAAATTGAATAGGATATTTTTACTCTTAAAATTAATTTCGTCGACTCTGATTATTTTTATTTTAACACAACTCGATAGACTAGACCTAAAACCTAAAAAATATTCGAGTTGAAACCCACCATATTCAGGGTTTTTTTGTCATCTCAATCAACTTACACAAGTCTATTTTATATATTTAAATTATATAATATTTTTATCAGAAATTAAAAAAAAATGCTTTCACATGAATTTAAACTTTGAATTTCTATTAAAATGTAAAATACAAAGTCATTGAGCTAACAAAAAATTTAATTACATATCTATTAGAAGTTAACAAAGAAAGAAAAAGAAGATGAAAAAGAAATGCATTCACTGATTTAAATGAAGAATACAAGAGAGAGAGAATTTACAAAAAAGATGTTGCATCCTATTTATAGTTGAACTAAGGTGAAGTAATTGATGAGCTGGGAAATAACTGCTGCCAACCGTTGCAACAGAATCAGCTGTAAAACTGATTGAGAATGCTTAACATTCACCCATCTTTCTTAGTTCTGAAAAAATCTCTCCTGCTTTTCAATTCACTACGGATTGGTGATTCGCGAACAAAAGATAAAAGATATCAATGCTTGAACGTGATCATCGATAAAAGAATTCCTTCAAACCAAAAACTTGTATTTCTTAGCGATTCAACAAGAATCGAAGGTGTTCTTCATCCTTTCGTTCTTCGTAACTCACCTTTTTTTTGTGGTTTTACCGAGAATTGAAGGTGTTCTTCATCCTTCCGTTCTTCTTAATCCACTTCGTTTTTATAATTTTCTTGTTATCCGAAATCCTCTTAATCATGAGAAGAAAAAAAATAACACCGATTTTCTTTTGAAGAAATCTGATCACTAATTAACAAAAACAAGATGTAGAAATCTGATCCCATTCTCGAGGGCTCGACACAAGTAATAAAGGATGCCATGGTTATTGCCACTTGGAACATCCATGGCTTGTTCTTGATTGGTGGAAACTTGCTCGTACATCCGTTGGGGGTTGGCAGTTAGATCAATCAATTTCATTCCTTACCTTTCCATCACGAAAGACTCGGTGATTCCGTGGGCTCTCTCTCGCTGCAACAATAGGCTGCTGATTCTGACCCTTTGTAGCAGCATTCGAATGGGGCTGTTGCAAACCCAGCTCCTCCCAACAACCAGGCTTATCCCTTGGAAACTTAACTCTCTGTCTCAACAAGAGATATCTGCCATGGGTTCTTTTACCTCCAAAGTGTACAATCATATCACATTGGAGACAAAGGGAACTACCATATATTTCACAATAAAAGAAAGCAGGTTCATTTTCACATACATCACAGCGTGGGATGCTGACAAGCTTGTTACACATGTGAATTTGTTCGTCGCCGAAACGGCAGAGAGCAGCCTCGTCGAAAAATGCAAAAAGAAAATATTTCTGAGCTGAACCTGCCGAAATCTTGTTTCATATCATTTCCTTTTCTTTTGATTTCTTTGATCATCAAATTTCTTTTAGGTTTTTCTTTGAATAGGAGCTATGATTGTTTCGGCATCCTTCAACGAAGAATGAATCTCTTGAGTAGGATGAATCTCTTCACAACCAAAAGAAACTAGCAACAACAATGAACAACATAACCTCCTGAGTTGAAATGACTCCAGAACAAAAGCAGCAACGATAGATGTGAATGGCAACAGCGGAGAAAATCAAACAACATCAGGATCGTTGGTGGCGAATGATACCATATTAGAAATTAACAAAGAAAGAAAAAGAAGATGAAGAAGAAATTCATTCATTGATTTAAATGAAGAATACAAGAAAAAGATAGTTTACAAAGAAGATGTTACATCCTATTTATAGTTGAATTAAGGTGAAGTAGTTGATGAGCTGGGAAATAACTGATGCCAACCGTTGCAACAGAATCGACTGCAGAACTGATTGGGAATGCTTAACAATATCATCAACATTTCTATTTAATTTATTTATTTTTATATTAAATATCAAGCTAAATTTATCTCCTCTCCTTATTTTAGAATAAAATTAAATATTTTTATATTTTTATAAAAATTAAATTTATAAAAAAATTAAAGAATTATAAACTATTAGTTACAGAAATGATTTTTCCAGTTATGTTATAATAAAATTAATATTAAATTATTATAAAAAAAATAAATTTAAAATATTTATTTATAATATAATATAAGTTTTAAATTATTTATAAATTAAATAAATATTATAAAAATGTAAATTTTAAATTTTATAGATACTAACTTTGTAGGATATAAAATATTTTTTATTTACAAAATTTAAAATTTATATTTTCCCATAATATTTATTTAATTTTTATATAGTTTAAAATTTATATACTATCATTATAAATTTATTTTGGGAAAATGATATATTTAATACCCCAATTGTGTTTGTATTGATGTTTTAGTATCCAATTATTATTTTTATAAAATAATACCTAATATTATATTTTTTATTTTTGTTGTAACACCCAAAATTTACCCAATTTAAAAATTTTAATTTTTGAAATCCATGAGAACCCTTGTGTAGCTACCAATTAGGTAAAGATTTGTTCAAAAATTAAATATATTCGAAAATTTATTACGCGTATGATAGAATTAACATCTTCATCATGCTCGAAAATCGGTACCAAAATTTGTATTGCCTTTAATTTACGTAAATTTTTAAAATTCAAATTAAAATAAATTAAATATTTTTAATTGGATATGGATCTTAATTAAATGACATTTGTGTCTGATTGAGAGTTTGAATTAATTACATATTTAATTAAAAAAGTGACAATATTTTGGTACATAGATTAAACCGATATCGATTAAGTCTGATTATCAGGTTAATTTATAGTTCGAATCTTGTACATCACCTTTATGTATGGTGCAAACATTTAATAAATAATGTTATGACTTATCATATTTTAATTCAAATTAGGATTTATGTAAATATAATAAAGATTAATTCAAATATTTGATCAACATCTGTTAAATCAAGATTGTTATTATACAAATATCAGAATTAATAAATACTTCTTTTTATAATTTAAGTTAATTAATTAGCAAAATGTCTAAATTAAACATTAAAGGTCACATGAATAACAATAATGTGTGCTTAAAATTATAGATTTTTACTTATTAATTCTCCTATTTTATAAATTTATCATCGGTCATTTAGATGTTTTTCGTTTATTTTCCATATAGTAGATTATTTATTGGAATTGCCAGTGAAAGTGTACATTTTGTAATTTTTTTATATCCACGACTGAAGATACAGGCACAACAATGAACAAGATATGAAGCTGACGTGACAACTTCTAAAAGATCCAGGGAGATTCTGGAAACAACCAATCAGCATAGTCTGAGAAAAATTCTTAAAATATTCAATTTTTATTTTTTCAACTTATAAATTATTAAATAGATTATTTTGGATTATTTTATTATTTTTAGATAATTAGAAGCTTGTAAATATTCTCTATGGGTAATGCTATGGGGATCGATTTGTCTTTGAATTATTGTTTTGTTACTTTCTTATCTTATAATTTTTTTTTTATTTTCTTAATTTCAAAGTAAATTGTTTTGAAAAAAATGTGCTAAGTATGGTCAATCATATCATACTTAGTTAATTTTCTTAAAACCGAGAGTTAGTAATGAATCAATTACACGCGTGAAAATTAAAAAATTCTTAATTTTCTTTAAGATATATTCTCGTTTTTTTCTGGTTTATTAGTTTGACAATCGTAATTTGAACCCACCAAATTGATAAAGCTTGATTAATTAACGTTTATATTCAAATAAGAACACTTAATTAAAGTCAATTTTTTTAATGATTTCTATCGATTAAAAACAACATATAATTTGGTACTATGAAGGGGTGTTAATTATATCCCACACGTAATTAACTCACAAACTCATTTTTAAATAAATTTTTAATTTTATGGTGTTCGACGTACTTAAGTGATAATGACGATTTTAATTTTTTTTTCGAAAATACGAATAAAATTTCTCACTTTTTAAATATCTTTCCAAAAATAAGGAAAACGAATAGTCGGATACTAGTGATTTTTTTTTCAATTTTTAAAAGTTGCTACGATTAAAATTTTTAGTTTATTTGATTATTGACGTAGAAAATTAAACCAATAAAATGCACACATAAAATAAAGGATTATTATCCCATAATTCACTTTAAAAAATATTTTAGTGCGTTTATTATATATATATATATATATATATTAAAAAATGTTGTATATTTTTGTCAACTAAATTAAACTTGATTAGTGTAGTCGAAGAAATTATTATTTGAATTATGTTCATCACATCATCTGTAGTCTAGTTAATCTAGTGTATTCATTTTAAAATAACTATTTAATTACATGTAAAAAAAAGTAATGATTTTCTGAAAAAAAATAAGGCTTAACTCAATAATTGGTGCCTAAAGTATACACTTTTTCTGAAATAGGTGCCTAATGTTTTTTTTGGCTGAAATAAGTCCCTAAACTATATATTTTTTCTGAGATAGGTGCCTAATGTATTTTCTGGCTGAAATATGTGCCTAAAGTTTTATTCCCTTAGTGTTTTAAGGTAACAGTGTTAAAAGAAAATTGTTTAATTTATAAATAAGTACCTAAACTATATATATTTTTAAAAAATAGGTGCCTAATATAATTTTTATTAAAATAAATACCTAATTTTTTCTTATAAGTAATTTATATTTCTTATAAGATATAAAATTAGTTATATCTTAAATTAATCATTTAACCTTTTAAATTATGAGAAAAAATTATTTTTTAACAACACTAAAATAAAAAATAATTAAAATTTATATAATTTTATATTAATATTTTTTATATTTTCCACAACAATCATCGATGGACAAATCGATTCACTTGCAAGGACATGCCGCCGATTCACATGGGGAATATATACAAAAATTCTTATATTCCTATTACATTTATAATTGTATTGAAAAAGAATTGGAAATATTAATATAAAATTATATAAATTTAATTATTTTTTATTTTAGTGTTGTTAAAAAATATTTTTTTCTCATAATTTCAGCTACTAATCAAATTTAAATAAATTATTAATCAATTATAATAAATAATTTAATAGATTAAAACGATGATATATAAATAATTTTACATCTTATAAGAAATATAAATTACTTATAAGAAAAAAATTAGGCATTTATTTCAATAAAAATTACATTAGGAACCTATTTTAAAATATATATATAGTTTAGGTACTTATTTATAAATTAAACAATTTTCTTTTAACAATGTTACCTTAAAATACTAAGGGAATAAAACTTTAGGCACTTATTTCAGCCAAAAAATACATTAGGCATTTATCTCAGAAAAAGTATATAATTTAGGCACTTATTTCAACAAAAAAAAACATTAGGCACCTATTTTAGAAAAAGTGTATACTTTAGGCACTTATTACTGAGTTAAGCCAAAAAATAAAATAAACGAATCTGATTAGTTGAGACCACAAATAACGTGTTGAACATGTAATAATTTTTCATCTTACAGCATTAAACAACCTCCTCCGATAGTCTTCGACACCAGTGATGTTAACATATATTTGGGTTTGCATTTCATACATTTTATGGTAATAAATTCATGCACCAACTGCATCTGCATGATGAGTTCTTATTAAAAGCTCTTGATCAATCTCATGTATTTTCTGCGAATCTCCTTGAAGAGAGGACCAAGAGACATCAAAGCAACACAAACGAAACAAACCAAAATGCTAGAAAAGAAAACCAAATCAAGCACAGTAATCCGAATACAGCAAGTGGTCAGATTATTCAGGTGTAGGCAAGTCTTCCTCGGTTGGTGGAGCCAATTCCCACTCTCCATCTTCATTTCTCACAAGCCCTTTGTTCTTCTCCACCCACCATGAACCGGGCATCAAGTACTCATCTTTCGAAATCGCACGAGACTTGTTCACCAGAGCCAAACTTCTCTTCACTCTCAGCTTAAACTCTCCACTCTCTCCATTCCACCCTGCTACTACGTGCAACATTGCCTGTAAATCATGCCAATCACTGGGATCCATAGACTCCTTCAAGCTTGGAGACCGCCTCGTATCGATTACGAATTCGGTCCCTGTATAAACGTACCCTAACAACACGCTAGGGTAGTGAGGAATGATATCAACTATGTTCTTTATATGTAAAATTCTAAAATTTGGATACCTCTTCGTCCTCTCATCAAAAGCCTTATTTCCCACCTGTGGAGAACCAAAAACAATAGCTGCCACAGGAATATCGTCGACTATACCGCTCTGAACCACATCAAAAGCACTTAAAGTTGCTAAACTAGCCCCCAAACTATGTCCAGTAAACACTATGCTTACGTTTTCACCCTTGTATTTCTCTTTCAACTCTTTAATCTTACCCTGAAGTTGCTCCCTTGCACTTAGTTCTGTAAAACTTGATTTGGGGTCGTCAGAAATGTAAAGCGTCAGCCAACCGAACATCACTTTAGGATGATTCTCATTTTCATCACCACTGCCAGTGCTGGTGCTATTACCATCGTTTTCGTCGACTCGCAAAAGGGGTTCAATAGACTCAAGCTTGGGGTCAAAAACATTAACCCACTCGTAGCCTCGGGTAGTTCCTCGCCACACTACGTAGATCTCTCGGCGACCGAGAGCTTTCGATGTTTCGTCGGACGTAGAGGCGATGTAGCCGATCCAGTTCGATTCGCGGTCCCAGGACTCCCTTGACAAGGAGCGGAGCAGAAAGGCTTCAGGGAGACTGACACGAGCGGTGGCATAGAGAAACGACTCTACTTTGTAATCGGAGGCGGATTCCAGCATTACTTTGTTGAAGAAAGAAGGCTTTCCATAGCGGCTGGAACCGCAGTACTTGGAATTTTGGTCGTTGTTGAAGGCATCATATGTGGCCTGGCAGAAGTCACCACAGCGGATGATGAGCTTACGGAGCGAGAGGTCAAGAGGATCAAGAAGCGAGTCCCAGTGATTGCTACCGAGCAGCTCCTCCCATGACGGTTCTGGTCCTCCATATGCAGCCGTGAGCAGGCTAGCTGCCCACAAAGGTGTGGCAATGGCTACCATGAAAATAATGCATGTGGCTTTGATCGTTTGTAAGGTCAGCGGAAAGATCATAGTTAATTTAAAGTTTCAATTTCTTCCACAATCAATAGCAACACCAATCACTTCAATGAAAATGGCCAAGAGAGCACCAAAATACTGCAACTGCAATTTCTGATCTTATAACAAACAAGAAAGTGGAACAAAAGGAGAAGAAATTGCAACCATGAGCTTGTTTAGCAACATGCTGTTCCAATTTTGGACATTAATATAGCTGATGAGTAGAGTGGCGAGAGGACAGCTACCAACATATACTTAATCTAGCAAAGTGCAAATGTAGAGAAAACAAAATTTGACTATTCATCTTCTTTCGACCTAAATAAAAACGAGTTAACGTGATATTACGATAAGGGTAAATAAAATATTTTTAATCTGGCCGGTGAAATTTTTATTTTGGGTCTAATTTAGATTTTAAAAGTTTTATTTTAAGGTTTAAAATTATAAAATTTGAAATTTAAGGTTAGTGTCTAATGTCTAAAATTTAAAGATTTAATGTTAAAATTTTACATTTTATTTTTACATCAAAATTCAACATGTCTGTAATATATTATTTCTCAATGCATAAAAATAAGATAACTTTATTTTGGGATTTAAAATATGATCGAATGGACCACTTAGAAAATGTTTGATGAATTAAAAAAGATTGAGTTTAAATTGCAAATGTATTTGATATTTTTAGGTAAAACTTTGTTGTAAGTCGTGTAAAACTAATTTTAGGTATCATATTTATGAGAAATTATTACGTGAACCCGTTTCATCATCTAGGATATAGTCCCTAACCAATTAAATTAAGACACATCATATATTTTTTTTATATCATATTTATGCATAAGTATTGTCCAAATCATCTAATTTAATGTCTTTGATTTAAAAAAGAAAAAAAAAATATTACCAAAGATTTCTTGTGCCATCTTTCTCTTTGTTCTTAAATTTTTTCTCAATTAATTTTTTTCTTTTTTTAATATAGATTTAGGGTTTAGGGTTTAGAGTTTAGGGATAGAGGTTATGTTTAGGGTTTAGGGTTTAGAGTTTAGAGTTTAGGGTTAGGGTTAAGGTTTATGTTTAAGGTTTAGGGTTTAGGTTAGTGTTTGGGGTTAAGGTTTAGGTTAGGGTTTAGGGTTTATAGTTTAAGGTTAGGGGTTAAGGCTTATGTTTAGGGTTAAGGTTAGGGTTTAGGGTTAAGGTTTAGGGTTAGGGTTTATGGGTTATGTTTTAGGGTTAGGGATTAGAGGTTAGAAAAAAATAATTAAAAAAATTTAATAATAAAGAGGAAGACAACATTAAAAATCTTTGATAATATTTTTTTTCTTTTTTAAATGAAAGATATTAATGTAGATTATTTGGATGGTGCTTATGTGTAAATATGATATGAAAAAAATATATGATGTGTCTTAATTTAATTGGTTGGGACCATATCCTAGGTTGTAGAATGGGTTCATGTAATAATTTCTCCATATTTATAGTATAAATCTTAAGTTTAAATTGTCTAATCTTAACTATAAAAGATAAACTTTAAATTATATACTTTAAATTCTAAACTTTATCGTCTAAATTCTTAAACTTTAAACTAAAACTCTAACTTTTAAAATTAAAAAGCGTATATAAACTAAAATGTATGTAACTTGTGTATCAATTTTTTTCACTAAAGAGTAAACATTATATATAATTAGATCATCTAATAATTACAAATTTTAAGTAACAACATTGTTAAAACTAAAATAAAAAAATGCTGATAATATTTTTATTAAAGAATAAGTAGATTTTTTACCTAACATTTTTCATATTTTTTTCATTAAATTATTAAATGTGCTTAGAACATTAAACTAATGAAACTATTTATTTTCGATAAATTGTTTTTTACTGGATTATCATAGGGCTATAAACGAACCGAACGAACACGAACGAGGGTGTGTTTATGTTCGTTCGTTTAATTTTACCCGAACAAATGAATGAACACAAATTTTTTTGTTCGTGTTCGTTTATTAAGGACTATAGATTGTTCATGTTCGTTTATGTTCGTTCGTTTAAATGATAAACGAACGAACATAAACAAATGAATGTAAATGAACGAACATAAATAAACGAATGTAAACGAACGAACATAAATAACATATATAATATACTAAATATTAATATTTTGGATTAATTCGATTAATTCTGCTAATTAACTGATTTTGAACCAAATTAATCAATAATTAAAATGAAACCTAAAATTTAACTGATTAACAAATTTTATTTTGGCTCGATCCGTTAACTCGGTTTAACAGAACAATGAACACCCCTAGCCTATAACAAAGTAGTTTTTAACGAGTCATAAAATAAGACTTCTTAACTCAAGTAACTCAATTTTTTTAACTCGACTTACTTGATTTAATGCTCATCCTTAGATATATATATGAATAAATTTAAACGAACATAAACGAACGAATATAAACAAACATAAATGAACGAATATAAACAAATATAAACGAACATAAATAAACGAACATAAATGAATGAACATAAACGAATAGTTTGCCGAACGTTCATGAACATAAATGAATGAACGAGCCCTTTGTTTGTGTTCGTTCGTTTAATTAAACAAACGAAAAATCTTATTCATGTTCGTTCGTTTAATAAATAAACGAATATAAATTAACCTTCCGTCGAACGGTCACGAACGATTTACCAAACACTCAGTTCGTTTAGAGCCCTAGGACTATGTAATAGGTCTTAGGTCTTAATTAGTTTGATTGAAAATTTTCATATATTGTGGTTCGAATGTATTTAAATACAATTATTACCAGAATAAAGTAATATGGAAAAGGAAAATGGAAGAAACTGGAATATATAAATGTCATAGTTTACGCTACGACAATTGTAGATTAGGAATTAATTATCGACCAATGCTAGATATAGAAAAGTCAAAGAGTTTTAAAGAGCACTGTTGTCCTAATTAATTATTAACCAATGCCACATATAGAAAAGACAAACCATTTAAAGAATATTGTTTTTTTTTTATCGAATATAATTTTAAAGAATTTTAATTATAAAAGAAATTGTGAGCTTAATAAATTCTATACATGTTAATTTTCTATCATTTTTGATAAATTACAATAATAGTACCAAGAAAGGAAATGTTTTGTTTATTTTTAACTTATAAACATTTCGGGTAAAATATATACAAATGGTTATTGAGTTATCCCTATTAAAATTTTAAAATTAAATAATAATTATTAAATTTTAGTTTTTATTATAAAATGATCACTAAATAATTAACTGTTATTAAGTGAGAGATGTGACAGTTATAAAAATTTGAATAGTAACATGCTTAATCTTTCATATTTATATATTCAATTAATTTTCTCTTAATTTAACCCTTGTTATTGATGTCTAAATTGATCAAATATATAAATATAGAGAGATAAATATATTATTATATAATTTTTCGTAACTACAAAGCCACACACTTAACGATAATTAATGATTCAATGATTATTTTATAATAAAAATTAAAATTTAATGGTCATTATATAACTTTTAAAAATCCGATGATTATTTTTTATTTTTAAAAATAGTTTCATAACCATTTCTGTACTTTACCAAAATATTAAAACAAATAAAAAAATTTAAAACTTTCATCACTCAATTTATACTTCATAATAAAACCAAAGCCTTCCTTTGACATTAAGTTAAATTTTAGGCACGAAATCTTCCATGGTTGGTATGCTTTTAAAAGTTTATCTTCTTCCACTAGTCAACTTAAATTCCATAGGAAACTTCTTCAGCTTCTAGGTACAATACAATGCAACCAAACTCTATAAAATTACATTATTTATATTGTAATCCATAATTTAAAAATGATTCACCAACTTAATTATCTGTCTAATAATAAAATTATATTTAAATATTAAGATTAAAAAAACAAAACACAGAAAAAAACACCTTTTTTAATAATATTGAACAAGAGGAATAGCAAAACAAGCAAACAAAAAATTTAAAGCATTTCTCTATAAATTTAATATAAAATAATAAAATTAATATCACTTTAGATGAAAATTTACACCCTTAAAAATAAAATTGATATTCATTGAAAAGAAATTGATAATCATATATAGTTTGATCTCACATACTTCAAAATTTATTTATAAATTTTTTAAATTACAATTCAAACAAAATTTTCCGGGTCTGATACTATTTTAAAGCTTTTAAATCTTGATTTATAATTTTTTATAGATAATTGAATTTATTACGCAAAAGAGAAATCATAGTACAAGCCTGACCCGTCACGTCATCCGTAGTTCCTAACTAATAAAAATCATTCACTCCACTACCAATCATCCATGTCATTAATCTAACTTTCAGAAACTAGAGAGATTATATTATGAACTCTTTCCACCACTTCATCTGTGATCCATGTAATCAGGTTCGTTCATCTTTAAGTAACTACCTGATAACTACCCACTCACTTATTAAAAGTAGGAAAGAGGTAATGATTCACCTTAAAAAATATGATATAAATGAATCTGATTGGTTAGGACCACGAATGACAATAATGGAAAGGATTCATTATATAATTTCTTCATAAAAATATTTTTTTAAAATGACATGAAAAAAATAAGTGAAGATTCATTTGTTTAAAAAAATGACTTAGATGATAATGAAATGAGTAATTATGATTGGATAAAACCATAATTAATGTAATAAGTCAGGCCCATAATATAATTTCTCCGACAGTAATACTATAAATTACATCAAATCCACACGAACACAAAATGCAAACTACCCTCAAACTATACAATTAGACCCCAATTCCGACATAACTATTTATCTCTATGATCATTGATATGTATAGCCCTCCCACTCAACCTTGAAGAAGAATTAGAAGAGGCAGATCTGAAAACTCTGGTTTCTCTCTTTCCAAACAATGTATAAAAAGGCACCCTGAGATATTCTCAAGATTAAAACAATCAAAAACTTCACCTTGAAGAATTCACTGCCCATTCAAATTCAACCTCCCACGAGAATACTTCCCTGATAATACAACACAGCTACGGGTGTAAAAGGTTAATTCGATCTGAAAATTTGATTAAAATTTGCTTAAGTCAAAATTTGATTTGATTTGAAGATGCAATGACTCAAAATTAATCTATAACGGATTATTGTTGGCTCGAATACTAATTAGATCTGTTATTATAGTAACCGAACTCGAATTGCATCCGACCGAGAACGATCCGAACCTGAATTGAACATATTGCTATGGACCTAAAATCAGACCTGCACCCGATTGAAATGAATTCGATCCCAAGACTGACTTGACAGATAATCAATATTACACGATTGAATCAACCTGAGATTCGATTTTACTCGACATGTTTTGATCCCGACATGTTAATTGATCCGACTCATTTTAAACCTGGTTTGTTGTTGACCTGAACTGAGATTGACCTTACTTGATATATATTTAATATGTAATTGAGAAAGTCTATGATTTAAAAAACTTCATCCCAAAATCTTCTTGTTTTTCTTCTTTGACCTACAACTATCAATCTTCCCCCTTCACCTTTTGCTAGCTACCTTTTAATTTATAAACTATATCAACACTCTAAAATTAAATCCTAACCATTTAATAAATAAAAAAAAAACATATTCATCCCAAAAATTTGATAACTTTAAAACCCTATAAAATTATTATGCATACATGCAAACCTACACTACGTAGGCATGCATGTGTCCCTGCACTTGCATATTACCACTGTCAACCTATTTATACTATTTGAAGTCGAAGCCTAATGGTTGTGTCTTTAAACAATGTTTATATTGTATGCGTGATCACGTGGAGATACCAAAATCGAAGTCTTTTGGCTCTCTCTTTGAATAGTGTTTAGAGGATATGCATGGTCACGTGAAGATATCAAAGTCGGAGTTTTTTGACACCGTCTTCGTCCAAAAATCTAATTACACTGTTTAAAGTTGGTTTCTAAAGATACTGACTTTAAATTTACTATTGAATCATTAATATTTCGAAAAATAAAACTAGAAAAAAATATTTTGAAAAAAAATTCCCAACAATAATATCTATGAAAATTTTTCTACAAAATTTAATAATTATCTTAATTTGTTGCTCGTGCCAAAATAAATAAATAAATAAATAAATATGGGATTGGAACAAACTATCAAAAGAAAGAAAGAAAGAAAAAAGAAAAACAGTACCTGTCATCATACCCAAAGGAGTTTCCATCCAAGTCGGGCAGTCCAAGTGTGGCTTTCATATTTCGTGCCACAAAATAAAGAACAGCATTACGAATAATGAACATGAGATTTTTATTCATCTTATCATTTTAAATAATTAATTTAATATTTTAAACGTATTATTTTCATTGTTGATTCCGACCACCATTGCAACGAACTCGAAGGTAGCTATTAATTTTCTTTGGAGGAGCTGTCAAAATATAACAATTAGAATACTAAAAGACTTAGTATCTTTAGCTGAAATCAATTCAAATCAGTTTATTTATTTTTCTACAAAGATTAAAAGATTAATATTGGTAACTGAAAAGAAGTTAAAAATTAGAATACTAGCTCAGCTCTCATCCTTGCAATCTGACTAACAACAGAACAAAAACAATATATAAAGCTAAGATATATATAAGGTTGTGTATCATGCATCAAGAAGATACACTTGGTCTAGTGGAGCACAATGATAAATGAAGATTAAAATTATATTTTAATTCTAAAAGTATTTTTTCAACCGTAACAGTTAGAAATTTTAATTTTTATATTTAGGTTAAAAAACACTTTTTAATTTTTTTTCAAAACTAACTGTTTAATGTTACTTTTTGGTCTCAAACTAACCTTAACCGAAGTATATAAGTATAATCAAAGTTTGTTTCAAAACTAACCTTAACATTATTTTTTTAATGTAATGTATAAAATGAAGCACGATTAAAAGTAGATAAATTTGTTTTGTTCTAAGGATTTTGTAGTGGCAACTAGCATGTATATAAACTAAATATGGTTTATTCCTTTATTTATTTGTAAATATAGTTGTAAAAATAGTTATTTGGAGAGATTATATTATGGGTCCGGCTCATCACATTATCTATAGTTCCCAATCGATAAAAATTACTTATTTCATCATTAATTATCCATGTTATTAATTTAATTTCCAAAAAATATTTTTTTAAATGACATAAAAAAATAGTGAAGATTCATTGGTCGAAAAAAATGATAGGTAAAATACTAATGAAGTGGATGATTATAATTAAATGAAATCATGACTGATGTGATAAACTAGGCTCATGATGTAATTTCTCATTATTTAAGTCTTTTAGGAATTATTTTTAAATGCTTGTTCATGTTTTAAACTTGTTCATTTTGGTTCACTATAGAATCTGACAATTTGGTTGAAGAAAATGTTTTATAAAATTCATTGAATAGTTGATTTGTTCTAGTTAGGAATGACAGACGAATACAGTTTTATAGATTTCGTATTGTATCTGTTTTAATTGGGGTGGGGATGGATACGAGATTGGTAGGTAGTGGGCGGGTGTGAATGTAAAAATTTATATCTATCGTGAGTAATGGGTAGGTGATGGATTTAAGACCTTACTCACATCATATACATTCATTCCATATTCGCCCATGTTACGTCCGCCCGCAATATAAATTCTGAACCATTTATATTCATACACTTTGATTATACCTTATATTATGATATTTTATGTATTAAGATATTAATTTATTTTAAAACCTAGATTAATACTTAGTCTTATAAATTTTAAACTCAATTAATTTTATATGAAAAAAGTTGCTTTATAATCAAGCTTGAATACGATTGCATGTAGACAAATACAAGTGAATACGATTTGAGTGCAGGATGAGGATGGATTTGAAAATATACCCACACGAATGGGTGTGAATTTTGAAATTGTGCCCACCCTGAGTGGTGGATAAATGGTGGACATGAAAATTTTAGATAAATATAGATATAGGAGAAAAGATATCTGCACCGATCCCGCTCGTTTATTTTTTCTCTCTAAAATATCAATTTTTTGTTCTAGTATGAAAAATTATTTTGTCAAACTATATTAATTGAGTAGAGATTTTATGTCCTATTATTTGAGCAAATTACTAGACACGTTACTTTAGAATTTTAGGGTTTATAAAGGAGTTCATTTTTATATTTGAATTTATAATAGTTCAAAACTTTTATTATTGATAGTAGGTGAGTGGATATGTAACGAGTAAAATTTTAAATTTATCATCTATTTATTATTTAAAATAAATACAACTCTTAGCATACACAATTATTTATTATTCATTAAATTTATATCCGTATTTGTTTAAATAAGATAAATATAATACAAAATTTATAAAATTATTCTTATATGTCATACCTAGTTAGAACATTTGTTTTGGTGGGGAAAACTAAAATATATATAATTTTTTTAAAAGGCTAAAATTGTTTTATCCCTGTAATTATGATTGATATTGGTTCAATTTGGTTATATATATATATATATTTGAAATTTTGAGTTGTTTATGATAATATTATTTAGTTTTAATTTTTAAAATTTATTTTGATATAATGATTTTATAATTTTTGGAAATTATTTATAAATTTTTTAAATCATTTTCATGGTTATTTTTTGTTTTTTTAAATAAAATTAATTAATTAATTATTAATTCTTACATAATGTTTTAAACATTTTCGCTTGTTAAAATGTAAAATATTTAAATTTTATACTATAAAAATAAAATTTAATAAAAAAATAAAATTTGATTTGCTTCGACAAATAAATAATCATAATTTTTATATTTAACTAGTATAAATTCAAGAACGAAATACTCTTGGGGTTCAAAGAGTTATAAAATTTAAATATTTAGTAGATTTTAGTCTACTGATAATTTAACATATGTGAAAAAAATAAATATTTAAATTATAAAAATGAACTTATATCTTTATCTTTTTCGGTTTAATAATTATTTAAGTTCTTCTAAATTTAAAAATAAAAAGTAAATTTTAAATGTGAGTATTTCATAAAATCTTATAATTTTAAAATTTAATAGTCACCAGCGTCCATTTTTAGAGGTCACGAACGGGTCATTTTGTTTGGTTTCGGTTCGGATTATTTCAGTTCGGTTTATTTTTAGATTTGTTTGTATTCGGTTTGGGTCAGTTCGAGTCTGGTTTGAGTTTTAATTCGGTTATATGATAATTCAGGTCAATTCGGATATCGGATCAGTGATTCGAATCAATATCGGATCGGTTGTTTTTGGGTCGGGTCAATATCGGATCGGATGTTTTCGAGTCAGCCCATATCGGGTCATTCGGATCTGTTCAGATCGGGTCAATCTTTGAATTTTCGGGTTAATTTGGTTTGAGTTGGACTTGAGTATGAATCTAATCGTGTATATTATATATAAAATTAATCATATATTCTTATAAAAATATATCTTTTTAATTGTTTGAGGATAAAAGTGAAAAGAGGAAAAAATATAAGAACCAACTTGATAACGAACCCAATAATTATTTTTATTTTATAAATGAATAGTTTACATCAGTACAAGAAAAATGGTGGAAAACAGATTTTCTGTATAAGATTTGCGTGAAAAGCTATAAAAGAGAAAAAAATTTATTTTAAAGTTGGATAATCATTTGACCTCGAAATATCACAAAATTTTGAAGAATGATTTAAGATGACTCGAGGATTATGACATTTTGTATTGAAATTGTTTTAAATTTTTTTGTCTCTGTTTTTATTTGAGTAAAGACAATATTGATAATTTAATGCTATTTTTATAAATACATGTATTCATTAGTGTGTACCTAATATAACTGAATTTGATATGTTACTGAATTTGTGTGTACTCAATATTATTGAATTTGATATGTAAGATTAGCTAAGTTTAGATACTTGGTTTTATTTGCAATTACATATCACTTTTGGACGAAAATTATTTATTTAAGACTTGTTTTTACGTTACCGAGTACACTTTCTGTAATAGACCCGGATGTCACATTGGGCCTCCGGCCCAAAACCTGTATTTCAAATTTTCTTTCGAAAGCCCAAATAATAAAATCCAACTCAAGTCCAAAATACGATTTATAAAATCCATTTAAGTTAAAACATAAGCCAAAAATAATATAAAGTAATCGGAGCTCCAAATATTACAAATCATTTAAAACATTCGACCTAATTTAAAATAAACAGAGTTACAATTACATATAGCGTTCGACAAAGTACTAGCACACTACATCTAATCATTGTACTCTGACACAAGTCGATGCTGAAATCCAAACCTCGATGGTGCTCCACAGAAACCTGCTTCACCTAACCTACGCATGAAAACACATTTCGAACGCTGAGCTACGAAAGCTCAGTGGGTACGCCGAACTCGGCCCAAAATCATGCATATCATAAGCAGTAAAACAAAGCATATAAATATCGTGCATGATATGATGGTCTAGCATGCTTGCCTAACACATGGCATAAACAATGTATAATATCGCACACAGCATATACATGTCACATCATAAAGAACACACATAAGTGAGGCCCGCGTTCACACAGCATTGGGATCCTACACTTAGGATTGAGGCCGCCCTCAAATCCTATGCCTGGAATGTTACATCAGATATCTTCAAATGAGGCTGCCCAATGTTCGGAAAATAAGGGATGGAGGCCGCCCAACCAATCCCATGCTCGGAATGTTACATCGAACATCTTCGAGTAAGGTCGCCCAACACTTGGAATAAAAGTCTTCAATACATCATTCGGAATGTTACATCGGATGGCCTTCGACGTGTTGAAACACTTTTGGATATCTGGATTTCCATCAAACAAGGACTCAACACACACAAATAATCCACCTAGGATCTTCACATCAAAACATATTAAGACTTAACATAACTTAGCCGTTCAAGGTTTATAACATCAATCTTGTGTTAACAATTCATTTTATTATTTATAAGATTCATTAAGACCCTTAATTCTCTTATCGAACTTCAAACAATACTTAACTTGTCAAGTTTTCACAGGGGTATCGATACCCTTAGGTGGGGTATCGAAATACCCTGTATCGATATCCACCCAAAGAGGGTATCGAAACACTGGTATCGATATTGGTACCGATACCCTTTGACCAATTTTAAAGTCAACAAAAAGGGGAACATCTGCTTTGATACGGGTATCGAATCAAAGATGCCACTAGAGGGTTTGGTATCGAAACCTGTATCGATACCCCCTCCCTAATAACCTATTTTTCCCTCAGGGGTATCGATACACGGGTCACCGGTATCGATACCCCCTGCACGATTTGTAGGTCTGCACTTAATAATTTCTAAGGATCATTCCCAAACTTGATCTAATCAATCCTAAAGTGTTCCTATACATTCCTAGGAAGGTTTAGGATATTTTAACACCATTTTTATATCATTAAACACATTAATACGAAATTCACCATTAATGGTTCTAAAGCTCAAACTCAAGCATTCAAACACAAAATCTATATGTCATGCATTCTACCATGATGTGAATGATGAAGAGAAGAGTCGGGAGTACCAACCTTAAGCAAGAACAACAAAAAAATAGCAAACCCGAGCTCCAAGCTCAACCTCAAGATTTCTCCTTCATCAAGCTTGATGATAGCTCTTCCACTTGTTTCTCTACAAAGGGAAGGGTGACGACAACATAGAACCACTATAAGATGATCCTTAAATCTTAAAAACACTAACAAGCTAGGATTTAAGCTCTCCAAAACAAATCCCGTACTCCACCTTAAACCCCCACTTAAACCCTTCTCTCCACCAAACTAACACTTCTTTAGCTTGTTTTATAGATCCTCAACAACCCTATAACAACTTCTCTACCAAAAAAAGAGATTCCAACCATAACTCTTAAAGATCTTACCTTTAGCTCTTACTTTTCCTTGCTACCAAGATGGAGAAGATGAGAAAAAAAGAAAAAGAGATATGAGATCATCTCTGCAGAGGAGTAACTCTCTCACCCCCTCCTTGTCATCTAATTAGGCATTTACCAAAAAGCCCTCACTAACAACTCATAAGCCCAACAAGCCTAAGGCCCAACAAGGCCCAAATTACACAAACTCGATGCCTAAAATCGAAGCCCGAACCACTCGGGTTAAACTGACACTCGGATCCGAATCCGGGTCATTACAACTCTCCTCTCCTTAAAGAAAATTTCGTCCTCGAAATTTACCTGTCAGGAAGAGATGAGGATATTGAGCTCTCATGTCCTTTTTCGTTTCCCATGTTGCTTCTTCGATTCCATGGTTTCTCCACAAAACCTTTACCAAAGGTATGCACTTGTTTTGAAGTTCCTTAACTCCCTTATCCAAGATCCCGATAGGTCTTTCCTCATAAGTCAAATCTGCATTGACTTCGATTTCCTCAAGCTGAACCACATGCGAAGGATCAGAACGGTAACGTCTCAACATATACACGTGGAATACATCGTGTATACGTGTCAACTCTGCAGGTAGAGCTAGCCGATAAGCTACCGGTCCAACCCTCTGAAGAACCTCATAAGGCCCGATGTACCTTGGACCTAACTTTCCCTTGCAACCAAACCTGATGTTCCCTTTCCACGGAGATACCTTGAGAAACACTTTCTCACCAAGCTCATACTCGATGTGCTTGCGCTTCTTATCCTCATAAGCTTTTTGCCTATCAAAAGCTGCTTGTAATCTTTCTTTTATGACCTGAACCTTCTCTTTGGTTTCCTTAACAAGCTTCGAACCAACTATCTTTCTCTCATTAAGCTCTGTCCAACACAAAGGTGTCCTACACCTACGCCCGTACAAAGCCTCAAAAGGAGTCATCTTGATGCTTGACTGATAACTGTTGTTTTAAGCAAACTCTACCAATGGTAACTACTCCTCCCAACTACGAGCAAAGTCCACAACACAACACTGAAGCATATCCTCCAAGATCTGGATGACTTTCTCAGACTATCCATCGGTCTAAGGATGAAAAGTTGTACTAAAGTGCAACTTGGTATCTAAAGCCTCGAGGATAGACCTCCACAACCTCGATGTGAACCTCGGATACCTATCCGATATGATCGATGAAGGTACACCATGTAACCTCACGAACTCCTTTATGTACAACCGTGCAAACTTTTCCAAACTGAAGTCCATCCTTACCGATAAGAAGTGAGCCGACTTGGTCAACCGGTCAACTATAACCCATATAGCATCATGTTTCCTTAACGTCATCGGTAAACCGGTGAAAAATTCTATGGTAACTCGATCCCACTTCCACTGTAGAATCTAGATAGGTTGAAGCAACCCTGAAGGAACCTGATGTTCCGCTTTCACTTGCTGACACGCCAGACACCTGGTCACAAACTCTGACATATCTCTTTTCATGCACGGCCACCAAAAGAAAGGACGAAGATCTTGATACATCTTGTTACTACCCAGATGCACAGAAAACGAACTACAATGAGCTTCTCTCAAGATTCGATCCCTTAGATCCTCTAAAGCTGGTACATACAACCGACCTTGAAAGTACAAGAACCCACCATCTCGTACCTGAACAGCCTCTAACTGAGCTACCAACTCCTCGTCTAGCACCTGTGCTCTCTTTATCTCCTAAACAGGCGTGGGTTCCACAAGCATCTCCGTTAACAAACCTCCATCATCTGTCATCCTCAATCGAGCAAAAAAAAAACTCTCAAGTCTGACATGAACTTCCGACTCAAGGCATCGACGACCACGTTCACCTTGTCGGGGTGATACTCTATGACACAGTCATAGTCTTTTAACAACTCTATCCACCGACGCTGTCTCAGATTCAACTCCATCTGAGTAAACAGATACTTCAAACTCTTGTGGTCGGTATAGATGTAGCATTTCTCCCCGTAAAGATAATGCCTCCATATCTTCAAAGCGAAGATAACCGCCGCTAGCTCAAGATCATGCGTAGGATAGTTCCTCTCATGAGTTTTTAACTGCCTTGAGGCGTAAGCAACCACCTTACCCTCTTACATAAGCACACATCCTAGCTCATTCAAGGAAGCATCACTAAACACCACATAATTTTTTCTCGGTTCCGGTTGTGTCAAGACTGGTGCCTCCGTAAGATAAGCCTTAAGCTGCTCAAAACTCTGTTGTCTTCTTTCATTCCACACAAACAGAACACCTTTTTGAAGCAACTTGGTCAAAGGTACCGCTATGATCGAAAATCCCTTAACAAACCTCTTATAGTACCCGACAAGCACAAGAAAACTACGGACTTCCGATACATTCCTTGGTGGTTTCCATTCCACCAAAGCTTGGATTTTATAGGGATCAACTCGGATTACATCCACTGCAACTATGTGGCCAAGAAACGCCACCTCAAACAATCAGAACTCACACTTACTGAACTTGGCGTACAGACGCCTATCCCTCAACACCTGAAGAACTACTCTTAGGTGATACTCATGCTCCTCTTCTGAGCGTGAATACACCAAGATGTCGTCGATGAAAACAACCATAAACTGATCTAGATAAGGCTGGAAGATCCGATTCATCAAGTCCATAAAAGCTGCAGGTGCATTCGTGAGACCAAACGACATCACTAAAAACTCATAATGTTCGTACCGCGTCCTAAAAGCGGTCTTTTGGACATCCTCTTCCACCACCTTCAACTGATAGTACCCTGACCTCAGATTTATCTTTGAAAACACACGGGCACCTCTCAACTGATCAAATAGGTCATCGATCCTAGGCAAAGGGTAACGATTCTTGATCGTGACCTTATTGAGCTGACGGTAGTCGATGCACATCCTCATCGATTCGTCATTCTTCTTCACAAACAAAACCGATGTTCCCCGGTGATACACTCAGTCTGATAAAACCTCTCTCAATCAACTCCTAGATATGTTGCTTCAGCTCTCTTATCTCCGTCGGTGCCATACGATACGGTGCTATGGACATCGGTGCTGTACTTGGGAACACCTTCATACGGAACTCTAGCTCACAGTCGGGAGGTAAACCAGGCAACTCCTCTGGAAAAACATCAGGATACTCACAAACTATCCTCAAACTCTCTAAAGCTGGGCCTTCAACACTCACATCCACCACATGAGCTAAGAAAGCCTCACAACCCTATTGGATCAACCTCTGAGCTGACAAAGTTGACACAACATTCGCTAAACACGGGTTTCTCTCACCTCTCACAACGAGCTTAGAACCATCAGCCACTCGAAGCTTCAAACTCTTAGATTTGTACCCCAAACTTGCGTCGTGCTCGAACAACCAATCCATCCCTAGGATTACGTCGAACTCTTGAAACGGTAAGACCATAAGATCGGCCAGAAAGATAGATCCTTGCACCTCGATCGGACACCTCCGATAAACCTTATCCACCAATACATCTAACCCTAACGGACTGGTCACACGAACTCCTACCTCAAGATCCTCCATTGATAACCCCCACTGTTGCGATATCCCACTACGGATATACGAGTGAGTAGATCCCGAGTCCACAAGGGCAACTATAGGGATAGAAAACAAACTAAACGTACCTGATATCACATCTGTCACAACATAGTCCTCTTGTGCTCTCACCGCATACTGTCTCGCCGGTGCTCTAACAGTGGACTAAAAGGTGCCTCTTGATGTACGTGAGAACCCAAGACCCCTCTGGGTCTGAAACACAGTCCTCTGAGCCTGACTTGGTGGAGATGTCACAACCTCTGGATAGTCCTTCACAAGATGATCCGATGACCCACATTGAAAACAAACTCTGGCATTACCCCAACACTCTCCTCGGTGGGTCCGGCCACATCGGCTACAAGTCTGAACACTGACACTCCTCTGTAAACTCTATGGACCCCCAGTAGAAGAAGACACAGATTGCCTTTTACGCCCCACTGACTTTGATCTCTGGTTCGACCTCGAACCCTGATTCGATGCTCCTCTGTTCTAGTTCCAACGACTCCTACTCCTACCGAAGTGAGACTGAGAGTTACCCACATGAATCTAACTCCACCGGTAACTACCTGGCCAACAGACGGCCCAAACGTCAAACCCTGAATCTACTCTAACGACTTGGCACTGGCAGCCAACTCTGAGAACACCTTAGGCGGTGCAGTAGTGAGATAAGTCTAGATCTTCTTCCTCAGACCTCTCAAGAACCTCTTACATCTCATCTTCTCTGTAGCAACAAGATCTGGAGCGTACCGGCTCAACTGAAGAATCTTTTGCTCATAAGCAAAGACCGAACGGTTCCTCTGAACAAGATGGGTAAACTGCTCCCTCAAGGTGTCGATATGAGTCTTACCCACATACTTACTCTCAAACTCCTCAAGAAAGTTATCTCACTTAGGACGATGAGGATACCAACCTTGTTCCACTGTCTCCCACCAATCTCTAGCGTTGCCTTTCAGAAGCGACAACACACACGACAGCTTGTCCTCCGATCTCAACCTCATCTATCTTATTATCCACCTTGTGTCATGCAACCACTGATCTGCTTGCACGGGATTGTCTTGTCCCGTGCCAAAGAAATCAACAGCTCCTTGCCTTCGCACCCTCTCAACCGGTGCCTCACGAGGCATAGAAGATGGCCTCGGTATGGCTCTCACTATCCTGTGCAGGGTACGATTCAACTGAGCAAAATAGTTACCCTCTTGACCAATTGCATCGTCCGATAATACCTCCTCATCGGGCTCATACTCACAGTCAAATTCTCCACCACGAGAACCCCGACTTTCTTCCTGATCCCTCACACGTCTCGACATACTTAACCACTTCTGCATGAACAACAACAACAAACAAGAGTACACCATCAAAATTTCAGCTTAAAAGGAAGTACGATATCGACTCGTGGGCATATACTTGTCTAACACCTATATAACACACTATACTCCCCTGGGAACTTCCTAGAACCGACTCAACCTAAGCTCTGATACCAATAAATGTAACACCCCGACCCGGATGTCACATTGGGCCTTCAGCCCAAAACCTGTATTTCAAAATTTTCTTTCGAAAGCCCAGATAATAAAATCCAACTCAAGTCCAAAATACGATTTATAAAATCCATTTAAGTTAAAACATAAGCCCAAAATAATATAAAGTAATCAGAGCTCCAAATATTAAAAATCATTTAAAACATTCGACCCAATTTAAAATAAACAAAGTTACAATTACATATAGGGTTTGACAAAGTACTAGCCTACTACATCTAATCATTGTACTCTGACACAAGTCGATGCTGAAATCCAAACCTCGATGGTGCTCCACAGAAACCGGCTTCACCTAACCTACGCACGAAAACACATTTTGAACGTTGAGCTACGAAAGCTTAGTGGATACGCCAAACTCGGCCCAAAATCATGCATATCATAAGCAGTAAAGCAAAGCATATAAATATCGTGCATGATATGATGGTCTAGCATGCTTGCCTAACACATGGCATAAACAATGTATAATATCGCACATAACATATACATGTCACATCATAAAGAACACACATAAGTGAGGCCCGCGTCCACACAACATCGGGATCCTACACTCAGGATTGAGGTCGCCCTCAAATCCTATGCCCAGAATGTTACATCGGACATCTTCGAACGAGGCCGACCAACGTTCGGAAAATAAGGGATGAAGGCTGCCCAACCAATCCCATACTCGGAATGTTACATCGAACATCTTCGAGTGAGGCCGCCCAAAACTCGGAATAAAATTTGTTGGTTATTATTTTAGAATATAATTCCTAGTTAATAGGAAGTTATTGATAAAGATAATAATCTATCTTTTAGGAGTTATCTTAGGAGTTATCTTTTAGGAGTTTTCTTTGTTTATCTTATCTCTTATCATGTTAAGAGATTAGATTTAGTAAGATTTCTTAGTTTTGAAGTCTCTTGTAAATAAGTCTATATATTTAGACTTTTCTTTCATTAATAAATAAGACAGAGAATATATTCTTACTGTGTTTCTACATGGTATCAGTTTCAGGATAGAACGATCATCAATCCGATCCATCTAAGTATCGTATTTTTTGTTTCTAGTCCTCTCTTTTTAATTTCTCAGTTATTCTTCCCTCATGACTAACCCAGATCCTTGAAATTCTAAGGTTAGTAGTCAGAATAACTCTTCCCAATCAGAATATATACTTTCTGATTCATCTCTTTCACCCATCACTATCCATAAACTCAATGTCCATAATTATCTTCCATGGTACCAGTCAGTTCGCCTGTACATCACTGGTCAAAGGAAAGATAACTATCTTTCTGAGTCCATGCTAATTCCATCCACTACAGACCCTAGATATAGTACTTGGATAAGCGAGAAAACCATGATCATGTCATGGCTCATCAACTCGATGGTTCCAGAAGTAGGGGAAAATTTCATACTGTACCAGACTGCGGCAGAGATCTGGACAGCAGCTAGAGACACTTATTCTAGTGCTGATAATACATCGGAGTTGTTTGCTGTGGAGAATCAGATTAAGAATCTTCGACAAGGGGATCTAAAAGTTGTTCAGTATTATGGAGTTTTGAATAAATGTTGGCAACAAATTGATTTGTATGAGAATATTCAATGGAGGTGTCAAGAGGATAAGAGTCTATATGAGAATCACAAGAACCAGAAAAGAATTTTCCAGTTTCTATCTGGATTAAATGAGGAGTTTGATAGTGCCAGGAAAAGAATTCTAGCTCTAAACCTCTTCCTTTTGTACGAGAGGTCTTCTCAGACATAAGGAGAGAAGAGAGTAAAAGAGTTTTAATGGTTCCAACATATACACAACAAGAAAATTTAGCTTTGTTGGTTAGTTCCAGGAACCAACAAAGGAAAAACAGGCCATGGTGTGAACACTGTAAGAAGTTGGGACATATGAAAGATTAGTCTTGTAAGTTACATGGCAAACCACAGGATTGGAAGCCAAATCGAGCAAAATTTCAGAGAGAGGCTCATCAGGTTGCTCAAGATGATGTGACCAGCACCTTCAGTCGAAAGCAAATTGAAGATTTACAGCAGCTACTCCATTCTATGGTAGCCAAACCTTCCACAGAGGCTCATGCTGCTACTGCAGGTACTGATTCCTCTGATAAATCAGTACAATGGATAGTGGACTCAGGGGCAATAGACCATATGACAGAGAATTTTGCTTTGTTGGAGAATTATGGTGAAAGTGTTTTCCCTGCATCGATTCGCATTACTGATGGTTCCCTAACTAGTGTAAAAGGGAGTGGCTCAGTAACTTTAGATGAAGATTTGTTCTTCACAATGTTCTTTATGTTCCACAACTAACTTATAATTTATTATCAATTAGAAAGTTAATTCAAGATACACATTTTAATGTTCTGTTTGGTGTTGGTGGTTGTGTTTTTCAGGGACAGGAATCGATGAAGGTGATTGGCAGTGCTAGACTTGACAAAGGTCTTTACACTCTTAGGCATATAACACCTTCAACCATGGCTCTCTCTACTCAACTTAGGAAACCAGTATTAGGCTCAAATGGTGTTATGTTATGGCATTATAGATTAGGACATCCTAGCTTTCTCTATTTATCGAAAATGTTTCTCAGCTTATTTATTAATAAAAATCCTTCCCATTTTTTATGTGAATTTTGCCAATTTGCCAAGCATACTCGGCAGTCTTATAGCCCTACAAAGTTTGAACCTACTCACCCTTTTTCAATCATACATATAGATATATGGGGTCCCTACTCTGTTAATAGTATCATTGGGTACAAATGGTTTGTTTCTTTCATTGATGATTTTTCTCGAACTACATGGGTTTACCTTATGAAAGAAAAATCTGAAGTTGCATCTATTTTTCAAAATTTTTATCAATAAATCCTTACTCAGTTTGATTCCAAAATAAAAATCCTTCGAAGTGATAATGGGAGTGAGTACTTGTGTCAATCTCTTAGGTCTTTCTTTGAGGAAAAAAGGGATTCTTCACCTTACCTCTTGTGTAAATACTCAACAAAATGGAGTTGCTGAACGAAAAGACAAGCATATTCTTGAGGTTACAAGGTCGATCATGTTTGCTTCTAATGTACCTAAATACCTTTGGGGGTAAGCCATCCTTACAGCCACATATCTTATAAATCGAATGCCCTGTAAGCCTCTAGGTATTAAGATTCCTACTGAGGTTCTCTTCCATCAGTTTCCACACTTTAAACCTTTACATTCGAATCTAACTCCTAGGGTATTTGGTTGTACTGCATTTGTACATGTTCACCATCATACTAGAGGAAAATTAGATCCAAGGTCTATCAAATGTATATTCATAGGGTACTCTTCCAATCAAAAAGGGTATAAATGTTATTCCCCATCTACCTAGAAAACTTATGTTTCCTTTGATGTCACCTTTTTTGAAGATAAACCTTATTTCTCTAAGACCAAAATTCAGGGGGAGAAACTTATGGAATTTCAACCTGTTCATATATCAGGTCCCATTTTACAGCCGAGTGTAACACCTATTATGACCATTAATCCTCAGTCTCCCAGTGACCATGTACCAAGTGATGTGAAAGATCTAGATGATTCTGCCAAGGAGGATTTACCTACTCCTCTATCTCCACAATCAGGTTCATACAAAACCCCTTCAACCTTAAGAAACCTACCTACCAATAACCGTGAAACCACACCTCAACTTGAGGTATACTAAAAAAAAAGAGAACCTTAGACGAAGATATTTGTCAGTCTAGCAATGTCAAACAACCAGATTTGGTTTCTGTTACTGAAACAGAGACACTTGAGACTGAATCCGAGAGTAATGAAGAGATTAAAGAGGCTAACAATGTGGATCTTGATGAGACTGTAGCCAAAAGAAATGAAGGGTCCAAAGAGGCAGTCAATGTGGATCTTGATGACTTTCCTATAGCCATTAGGAAAGGTGTAAGAAAGTGTACTGCTCATCTTATAAACAGATATGTTGCATATGGGAAATTACACTCTGATTTTAGGGTTTTTACAGCCAATGTTAATCAAGAGAGGATACCAAAGAATATAACAGAAGCCTTTCAGTCACCAAAATGGAGAAAGGTTGTGTAAGAGGAGATAAAGGCCCTATGTCGCGTGTCAAAAGTGCGCGTTTAGTGCAAGTGGACACATCGAAAGTAATAAGTGATAAGCAATTTATCGGATTATCGTCTCCACAGGGATTGGTATACTTAATATGCTTTCTTCACCTTCTTGTTCTGTAGAAAAGTAAAAACACAGGTAATTGGAGTTGATTGATCTAAACTAAAATAACTAAATAAAAATAAAGAGTTGGAATAATAGAGAGAGATGGGCTAGGATCCAGTTGCGTCGTATTGTGGATTTGATTGACTTGTCTCTGTCCAATGCAATCGTATATCACTGCCTCGGCAGCACTGTAGTTTACTGTCTTGGCAGCGACGATATTGTCCGCCGCAGCAATCCCTTGCTCGTGGGTAGACTTTACCAAAGTTCGGCAAAGTGTCCTTGAATGACTCCGCTTATCCCTAAGTCAGAGTATTGTTGATGACTAGTCCTTGATGATACCTCCCGGCGTGAACCAATTATACTCACCAACCAATCTCACACTTCTTTTAGCCGCTGAAACTCTTAACCTATCCCTAGGCCGAGTTAGTATTTCGCGATTGAAACACCGTACTTACCCCTTTCGTGAATCTAACTCTCCCGAGCTTAGATAAATGGATGACTCACACTCTCCTCTCCCGGGCTCGAATGTGAGAACAAGGAATAACAAAGGATAAGCAAACCTTGATAATTTTATTGCATTGAATCAAAGACAAAGTACAATCTCCTCTCACATATACTTGACAACCTTCACCTAATCCCTAAGAAGGTTTAGAACATAATGGAGAGGAAGAAGACAAGTATAGAAATCGGCTCTCTCCCTAGGTATTCCGTGTATAATACATTGGGTGGCTAGGTCTTTATATAGGCTAGACCTAGGGCAAACCTTTCCTAAGTAGAATACAACTTGGAGTAGGGAACAAGTCAAGTACATAATTAAAATATTTCCAAGTTTAAATTCGGCTAAAGGGGTTTTCCCGCGTGGTCTTCCTTTGGGCTTTTCCTTGTGCTAGCCAGCTTCGATCCATGGGCTTTGAGTCCATACACGTTCCTTGGATTTTTATCTTTCCATCGCCTACAGTCTTCCTTCCTGTCTTCCTGCTGCTGCCTCGGCATCAGGTCCTGCCTCGGCCTTGTCGCTTCCGCGGCACTGGTTCTCTTGCACAGATATGAAAATACAGTAAAACGTGCCTTTTTTTGTAAATATTATCTATATGAGCATAACTTCTAAATATATCACATTAAGCACATGCATTAGTCCGAGTGGGTGTATATTTGGTGATTAATGCCCATAAAATGAGTAAAAAGTGATAGTGTGTTGAGCACTTATCACACCCCCAAACTCGAACTATTGCTTGTCCTCAAGCAATGCAAACCATCAATTTGCCGAACTCTACTCTCTCTTGGTCTTACGTTTCTATCTATTCTCCACACCATAGCTAGGCCTATTCTTTAGTCTTAACCTTTCGGCTACTCAAGGGTTTACCTAGAAACAAACTATAAGAATTGTGAGTGTGTGCGTTTTTGTGGACAAGTTTGATTAAAGGCTTTCTTGGATAAACTCTAAGTTCAAGACAAGTAGAATTGGGTTAAGTGTTCTCTTCTTTTCTAAACAACCAACTCTTGAGCCAATTTCGGGCACCTCAAGGATTGTGTTTTTCCCTTCACAAATTTTTCCTTCTTTTTGATATTCCTTAAAGCATACTAGAGCCAATTTCGGGCACCTCTAGTATGAAGAAGAGATTTTCCTAGAGCCAGTGATAGGCACCTCTAGTTACTTTCCCAAAAATCTAAGTCTTTATCACCTAAGTTTATTAAAATAATTCTTATAATCCAACAAGTCCCAAAAGTGTTTGAAGTTATTCCTATAGTAAGCTTCTAAGTTTTTATCCTTAAGCATCCTAAGGTTATACTTCTTAACAGAACCTAAACATGGTAAGGAGAAAAATTTTTATAGCCTTAAAGAGTAAACTAAGGCAATACTGATGATGAGCAGTGCAAAAGTGTAGGCAGTTAATTCAAATAAGGCGGGGAGCATAAAAATTTAAAAAAAAATCACTGGAATACTTCCTTTTTGGCAAGGCCGCGACAGTAAATTGCTGTCTTGGCAGTGAATCTGCACCCCCAAACTCAAACAAAGCATTGTCCTCAATGCTTTATATTTGAAGAAATACGCGGCAAACAAAATATGAATATAAGAAGCAGCAAATAAAAATAGTAGAAACAAGTAATATTGAATTAAGGACAAAGAATTTTAAAGCGACTCCGAAGAGCTGCTTGTAACAATTTTCCTCCTCGGCCTTGCTGCCGATTGCTTTGTCCTTGGTGAGGGCGATGGTTGCGCTTTTGCTTGCCTGGGCGGTTGGACTCGAGTGGGTGGTGTCCGTTGCATTGGGGCCTCTACCTCTTCCCCTTCTTCTACATCAGCCATCTCTTCTGTTAGCATTACGTCCGTTCCTCCTCCCATTGCTATTGCTCCTCTAGTGTGGTGTGTACTTGGTCCGACGGCGGTGGAGCTTTGGTGCACATAGGCATCTATCTCGGCTGATAGACTGCCCATGATGATTGGTGATCGGGGTGGAGTGCTGAAAATGGCCCTCCGCTTGGATGGTCTTCTGCTGGCAGATGAGGCCGTGGCAGAATCCGCTGCCCTGGATGGGTCAGCAGCCTGGTATTGGGGCTGAGGGTCTGCATGGAAGAACGACCTTGGTCCTCTTGGGGCTGGTGTAGTCTCGGTGTAAGGGGCGGCTGTGACGAACATGTTATTGGGAAACTCCGGAAATTGTGCTCCTTGGTCCGGGAAAGCGTGCAGCATCATCTAGGATAAGGTGCCATTGAAATTCCTTTGGTACTCCATGTACCTCTATTGCCTGAGGTCCATTGCTGCCATCCTCTGTAAGATCTCCTGGTACGGGTCTACCGCGGCAGATGTGTGGGCAGTACCAGGCATATCTGCCGTGTACTGGGCCCCGACAGCAGTATCGGCAGTGAACTGCTGGGGCGTTGCTTGGACAGGCTCCGCTTGCGTGATCTGCATGACTTTGTGATAGAAGTCCCTGGTCCATCCTCGTCGTGGGGGAGTGTATTCGTCCGTCTCTTCGATGGGCACACCTGCGGCAACACATAAACCCGTGATCAAACAAGGGAAATACAATGGTCCCCTATCTTTCTTACCGCACTCGTGAATTTCCCGTAAGATGATCTCTCCAACATTGATGGTTCTCTTGTTGATGATGGATTGGATGAGCACCAATCTCTTACGGTCCACCGTGCTATTATGTGACGTGGGGATGAGGCGTCGCTTGACAAAGGTGTTCCACATCTTGGCCTCGGGCTTTAGGCTTTGTCTTGTTACGGATCCTCTATGGGTACCGGTTTCCCATGGGGTGTTCACGTAACAAAGATCGTATTTGATGAGCTCGTAGTCCTCGACAGTGTTAAACTTAAAATATATGTTGCAGTTAAACTTAAAGTAACTTCATGTGGCTGATATTTCTTAGTTTATATGTGTTGCAGTTGCTAGACTCGTTAAGTAATTAAGTTATCTTGCATTCAGTTCGTTGACCTCGACATTGCTTGTTTTTTTAGTGATCTATATGAAGGGGCTAGGATGGCTATGGTGACAGATCTCGCTGGAATCAAGCAAATCATACAACTTTTAGAAGAGTCTGGCACATTTGTTCTTAGTGATGAAGGGCTCTATATAGATCTCTTTGACTTTTGTTTAACCAGTCTATCTCATTTATGCATATACATTTCAGTGTCACTCTTATTGAAATAATGAGAATAAAATTTGATCCTACTTTGCATTCTTTTGAATTGGAACTGAATATTACATTCTCGTGTCTTTTCTTTTTTGCGCAGCTGCTTAAGGCCTTAGATTCATTTGTTTTTACGGAAAGAGAAGGTCAAATCATTACTTGTGGGTGCTCTACTTATTCTGGTGTAGCTGAAAGAGATGCAATGTAAGAGCAGTAATCAAATCTATTGGAAGCTGTCGCGTGTCAAAAGTGTGCGTTTAGTGCAAGTGGACACATCGCAAGTAATAAGTGATAAGTATTTATCGAGTTATCGTCTCCTCAGGGACCGGTATACTTAATATGCTTTCTTTATCTTCTTGCTCTGTAGAAAAATAAAAAATACAAGTGAATGAGTGTGATTTATTAAACTAAGGTAATTGAATAAAAATAAAAGAGTCGAAATATTAGAGAGAGAGATGGGCCAGGATCCAGTTATATTGTATTGTGGACTTGATTGACTTGTCTTTATCCAATGCAATCGCATATCTCTGCCTCGGCAGCACTGCAGTTTACTGCCTGGGCAGCGATAACGCTGTCTGCTGCAGCAATCCCTTGCTCGTGGGCAAACTTTACCAAAGTTCGGCAAAGTGTCCTTGAATGACTCCGCTTATCCCTAAGTCAGAGTGTTGTTGATGACTAGTCCTTGATGATACCTCCCGGCGTGAACCAATTATACTCACCAACCAATCTCACACTTCTTTTAGCCGCTGAAACTCTTAACCTATCCCTAGGCCGAGTTAGTATTTCGCGATTGAAACACCGTACTTACCCCTTTCGTGAATCTAACTCTCCCAAGCTTAGATAAATGGATGACTCACAAACTTCCCTCCCGGGCTTGAATGCAAAAACAAGGAATAACAAAGGATAAGCAAACCTTGATAATTCTTATTGCATTGAATGAAAGATAAAGTACAATCTCCTCTCACAAATACTCCACAACCTTCACCTAAACCCTATGAAGGTTTTAGAACATGATGGAGAGGAAAGAAACAAGAGTAGAAGTCGGCTCTCCCTAGGTATTTCGCTATATGATACATTGGGTGGCTAGGTCTTTATATAGGCTAGACCTAGGGCAAACCTTTCCTAAGTAGAATACAACTTGGAGTAGGGAACAAGTCAAGTACATAATTAAAATATTTCCAAGTTTAAATTCGGCTAAAGGGGTTTTCCCGCGTGGTCTTCCTTTGGGCTTTTCCTTGTGCTAGCCAGCTTCGATCCATGGGCTTTGAGTCCATACACGTTCCTTGGATTTTTATCTTTCCATCGCCTACAGTCTTGCTTCCTGTCTTCCTGCTGCTGCCTCGGCATCAGGTCCTGCCTTGGCCTTGTCGCTGCCGCGGCACTGGTTCTCCTGCACAGATATGAAAATGCAGTAAAACGTGCCTTTTTTTGTAAATATTATCTATATGAGCATAACTTCTAAATATATCACATTAAGCACATGCATTGGTCCGAGTGGGTGTATATTTGGTGATTAATGCCCATAAAAGGAGTAAAAAGTGATAGTGTGTTGAGCACTTATCACCCTACAAAAGAATGATACATGGGAGTTAATCGATTTACCAATTGGAAAGAAAGCTGTTGGCTGCAGGTGGATATTTACTATCAAATATCACTCGGATGGGAGCATAGAGAAGTATAAAGTAAGGCTGGTTGCTAAAGGCTTCTCTCAGACTTATGGTATTAATTACCAGGAGACTTTTGCTCTAGTGGCAAAATTAAATATAATCCGAGTACTACTATCAATAGCTGCCAGTAAGGACTGGAAGCTACATCAGTTGGACATTAAGAATGCATTCGTAAATGAAAATTTAGAGGAGGATGTTTATATGGAAGTTCCACCAGGATTAGAAGGGAAAGTTACCGAGGACATTGTTTGTAAACTCAAGAAATCCTTATATGGGTTAAAACAGTCTCCCAGAGCTTGGTTTGATCGTTTTGCTAAAGCAGTTATTCAGAGTGGATTTCAACAGAGTCAAGCAGATCACACTCTCTTCAAGAAGATAACATCGAATGGTAAAGTTACTATTCTCATTGTATATATAAATGATATAATTGTTACTGGAGATGATAATGAAGAAGTCGAGAGACTAAAGAGAGATCTATCAAGAGAATTTAAGATCAAAGATCTCGAGAATATGATATATTTTCTGGGTATGGAAGTGGCACGATCCAAGGAAGGACTAGTGATTAATCAACGAAAATATGTTCTAGATCTACTTGCTGAAACAGGAATGCTTGGTTGCAAACCAATTGACACTCCAATGGAATCAGGATTGAGATTCAGCAAAGAAGATGTAGGAGATCCTACACACAGAGAAACTTACCAGAGACTAGTTGGTAAGTTAATATATCTTTCACTTACTCGACCTGACATTGCATACTCAGTAAGCATTGTTAGTCAATACACGAGTGATCCACGAGAGGAACACATGGAAGCAGTCAACAGGATTCTAAGGTACTTAAAATCTACACCTGGAGCTGGACTTATCTTCAGGAAAAATCAAGATAGGAGTGTAAAGGTGTACACAAATGCTAGTTGGGTAGGTGAGTTAACAGACAGAAGGTCTGTTAGTGGCTATTATACCTATGTTTGGGGTAACTTAGTCACATGGAAGAGCAATAAACAGGCGGTTGTCTCTCGAAGTAGTGCCGAAACAGAATTTAGAGCAATGGCTCTTGGAATTTGTGAAGGAATATGGATTAAAAAGGTGCTCTCAGAACTTGGATTGGATCAGGAGAAAGGTTTTGAGATATTTAGTGATAGCCAGTCAGCTATGAGTATAGCTAAGAATCCAGTTCAGCATGATCGAACGAAGCACATTGAGATAGATCGACATTTCATCTATGAGAAGGTCAACAATGGAGTAGCCAAGTTGCAGTACATTCCTACAAAGAAGCAGATTGCATATATCTTCACCAAAGCTCTACCTAGAGTAACATTTGATGAACTCTCATCCAAACTAGGTATATACAACATATATACACCAGTTTGAGGGGGAGTGTTGGTTATTATTTTAGAATATAATTCCTAGTTAATAGGAAGTTATTGATAGAGATAATAATCTATCTTTTAGGAGTTATCTTAGGAGTTATCTTTTAAGAGTTTTCTTTGTTTATCTTATCTCTTATCATGTTAAGATATTAGATTTAGTAAGACTTCTTAATTTTGAAGTCTCTTGTAAATAAGTCTATATATTTACTTTTCTTTCATTAATAAATAACACAGAGAATATATTCTTACTTTGTTTTTACAAAAGTCTTCAATACATCACCCGGAATGTTACATTGGATGGTCTTCGACGTGTTGCAACACTTTTGGATATTTGAATTTCCATCAAACAAGGACTCAACACACACAAATGATCCACCTAGGATCTTCACATCAAAACATATCAAGACTTAACATAACTTAGCCATTCGGGGTTTATAACATCAATCTTGTGTTAACAATTCATTTCATTATTTATAAGATTCATTAGGACCCTTAATTCTTTTATCGAACCTCAAACAATACTTAACTTGTCAAGTTTTCGCAGGGGTATCGAAACACATTGTATCGATACCCACCCAAAGAGGGTATCGAAACACTAGTATCGATACTGGTACCGATACCCTTTGATCAATTTTAAAGTCAATAAAAAGGGGAACATCTGCTTCGATACGGGTATCGAATCGAAGATGCCACTAGAGAGTTTGGTATCAAAACCTGTATCGATACCTCCTCCCTAATAACCTATTTTTCCCTCAGGGGTATCGATACACGAGTCACCGGTATCGATACCCCCTGCACGATTTGTAGGTCTGCACTTAATAATTTCTAAGGATCATTCCCAAACTTGATCTAATCAATCCTAAAGTGTTCCTACACATTCCTAGGAAGGTTTAGGATATTTTAACACCATTTTCATATCATTAAACACATTAATACGAAATTCACCATTAATGGTTCCAAAGCTCAAACTCAAGCATTCAAGCACAAAATCTATATGTCATGCATTCTACCATGATGTGAATGATGAAGAGAAGAGTCAAGAGTACTAACCTTAAGCAAGAACAACAACAAAACAGCAAACCCGAGCTCCAAGCTCAACCTCAAGATTTCTCCTTCCTCAAGCTTGATGATGACTCTTCCACTTGTTTCTCTACAAAGGGAAGGGTAACAACAACTTAGAATCACTCTAAGATGATCCTTAAATCTTAAAAACACTAGCAAGCTAGGATTTAATCTCTCCAAAACAAATCTCGTACTCCACCTTAAACCCCCACTTAAACCCTTCTCTCCACCAAACTAACACTTCTTTAGCTTGTTTTATAGATCCTCAACAGCCCTATAACATCTTCTCTACCACAAAAACGAGATTCCAACAATAACTCTTAAAGATCTTACTTTTAGCTCTTACTTTTCCTTGCTACCAAGATGGAGAAGATGAAAAGAAAAGAAAAGAAAAGAAAAAGAGATGTGAGATCATCTCTACAGAGGAGTAACTCTCTCACCCCCTCTTTGTCATCTAATTAGGCATTTACCAAAAATCCCTCACTAACAACTCAGAAGCCCAACAAGCCTAAGGCCCAACAAGGCCCAAACTACACAAACTCGGGGTCTAAAACCGAAACCCGAACCACTCGGGTTAAACCGAAACTCGGATTCGAATCCGGATCGTTACATTTTCTAATTTCTATCTTCAAATTAGCTGTGTTATTTTCTTGTATGGATATTTTAAATTCAAACACCATTTGCATCGTAGATTATTGGTCTTCAGTGTTTACTACGAGTAGATGAACTAAAATGGAGGTCCAACTCTAATGGAGACTGATTGACAACAAGTAAATTGATTTTTAAAAAAAGAAATATGATATTAAACATTAAATTATTATCAGATGTAGTGATTAACTAGTATTATCATAATACAAAAAGATAATAAAATATATATTATTTTATTATTTATCATATTGTTAAAAAATAAACAATAATAAAAATAAATTATTCATTCACTTTAACTCAATTATCGGGTTAAAATCAGATTGATGTTCGGTTTAAATTGATTTTGAACAAGTTAATTTCGGGTTACTTTCGATTCGAGTGAATATTGGTTTGGGTCAAATCGGTTACGAATCTATACCAATTCTTTTAGAATTTGGATCAATTTCGATTCGAGTTTTGGATTCAATCAAATTTTAATTCAGATAAATCAATTCAATTTTCAGTTATCGGATCAAGTTTACCGGATCTATCCATACTCCATTATGATTTAGATGATGCGAAAAATCCAAACCGCCCGGCAGGACATGATTTGGTGGAACAGAGCGTCAATTTAGAAAGGAAGGGCAATATAGTCTTTTCATTCCTTACCATTTCATTGAATTTGAAATGATGGGGGTACGGAGATGACTGTGTCAAAGGAAAAAGGAAAGAAAACAGAGACATTTTTAGACATCGGGGAATGGAATATTTTTGTCATCATATCAAATTTTATTTATAATTAACTCTTAGACCTTAATTTTTATCTTATTACATTTACCACCCCTCAAATTCATGTTTTCTTGTTTTTTGGTCACAAAGTTTTTCTTTTAATTTTTCCATAAAAATTGAGTTTCAACTGAACGTAGGATTTTTTTTCGATATCTAAACAATAAAAAGCTTTATCAATACGAGAAAAATAATATATTTAAAATTGAGTTTTTATTTGATAATAAAAAAAATAATCATTAACATCATAAATAATAACCATTTAATTTTAAATTTTATCAATCACTTTATTTATCGTTATTCATTACAATTGCTTTCATAAATAATAATCATCTACTTTATCAAGTCTACTGATGTTCACTTATTATTGTTGTATGCTCGAAATAAAAATATTTTTACGATAAATTTAATTTGATAATTTATGGGTTAAAATGTTGAATTTATAATTTCAACATTTTTACATATGTATTTTGATTTTAATAATTTTAGAAAGTTTATATGTAGAATTTTTGAAGATTATTTTGTATTGTTATAAATAATAATATTCTCACTTTTAAAATTAACAAGGGCCTAAGTGATATTTACACCAATACATTATTTAAGACGTAAAAAATTAACTTGAATCAAACTTTAAAAAGTAAACTACTTATTTAAGTTTATTCGAAACTTGAATAAATCAATTCAATTAACTCAAAACTAAAAAAATAATTGAAACTAATATATTTTAGGTTTTTAACTCAAAACTTGAATAAAAGGTGTTAAATGAGTCATTCGATTTGGTTTTAGTTTGAATTATTTTAGGTTTGATATTATCCAGTTTTGATTTGAGTTTATGGTGATTCGGGATATACTGAATCAGTTGATTATTTTTAGTTAAGTCAATTTTAAGTTAATGGTAGATGGATTAGTTTTAACCGAGTTTTTCGGTCAAATCAATTTTTTACACATTATATATGATTTTATAAAACTAATATATTTGGTTTTTTGATGAATTATGCGATATTTTACATTATATTTCATTTTTCTTTATGTATTTTAATATTTCTTTATTTTAGGTTGTCATTTGTTTGAGTTGCTTTTGGTTCAAATCCTTTCAATTTAAGTACATTTGATTCGGGTTAAAATCAATTTAAATTCATTTTAGTTCATCTAAAACTCGGATTGATTTGAATTTAATTTATTTTATTTCTTAGATTAAATTTAATTTATCATATTTGAGCCAATTTCGATCTCTAATAAAAAAATCAATTTAAATCTCAAATTATTTAGTAATTTAGGTATCAAGTTGCGAAAACAAGGTTCAAGTACAAAAGTAAGAAAATGAGAGAGGGTTCATTCAAAAAAAATTTAATATGCGATTGAATTATTATTTTGAATTGTATATTTTTTTGAAATAATTTAGTCTTTAATATTTCATTTTGTGTCAAAATAATCTTTTTTAGATAAAAATTATCATTTAACTAATAAAAAATAATTTAAAATGATATAAAAAAATCTATATGATAATATTTATTGCGATAGAGGAAAATAAATTTACAAAATGTCGTATTAATTAAAAAAATAAATTTATAAGATTATATAAAATATTTTTTATGATGTATTATTCTATTAAATTATTTTAAATTTTTTTAAAAAATAAAATTAAATATAAAAATTTAATCAAATATTAAGAGATATTTTAGTATTATGCCTACAACTATTCTTAAGTATAGGCATGAAATCTAAATTCCGAAAAAGAAAGGACTAAAAAGTAAAGTCTCTTTGCGTGCGCGCCAGTTAGAGAGGAAGAAAACAGTGAACTCACTGAGTCTGACACAGCCCGAAGAAAGGCGAGAGAAAGGAGAATCTCCAAGTTCAAACAAAATCTGCATTTGTCTAAAAGTCGGTAGCAAGCTAGGGTTCCAAAGGAAAACAAAAATGGAGAAAGGAGGGGAAGAACATGAGTACTCATATTCGTATTACAGGAGGCAAGAGCGCATTGCATTGGTCGTCATTGTAGTGCTTGCTTCAGTGGCTGTTGCTTCGCTTTTAGTGGCTTTTAGCTACTATTGTTATATTCGTAACAAGGTCCTCTCTAAGCGCTCCAAATCCCACTCTAATGGTAGTGTCTTTTTGGCTCTTTGCTCACATATTTTTATTTTTTCTTTCATTTTCTTGTATATTTGTGCTGGGTATTTTAACAGTTTAGGAGATGTTAATGTAGGATGATTACTTGGGAAAATGCACTCTCTTTTGTGTGTACTTTGTTACTTCATCCTCTTTGCATTCAAATGAAGTTAATCTTTTGTTCTTCCCTCTTTTTCCTGTAAAAATATGTGGAAAAAGCCAGAAATATGTTTATAAGTTTGATTCATCTTGTTCAGTTTTATTATGATATGGTAAGTTGGTTATACACTCTGTGGACTTGGATTTATGATGGTTTGAAGTAAGGGACAATGTATAAGTAATCATCAAAAAAGTGAAAATTGTTGCTTTAGTATGAATAAGTTCTTTGTGTTCCCTTTTTATGTTACTTGATGAATTGTTGGTCTTTTGTCACTGAAGGTGTTGATTCCAAGGACAAAGCTTGTAATGCCGATCTTGAAGTGGCTATGGACGATGGGCTTCATGTCTTTACTTTTAAGCAGTTGCATTCCGCTACTGGTGGTTTCAGCAAGTCTAATGTGGTTGGCCATGGTGGATTCGGGTCTGTATACAGGGGAGTGCTTAGTAATGGCAGGAAAGTTGCTGTCAAGTTAATGGATCAGGAAGGAAAGCAAGGGGAAGAAGAATTTAAAATGGAGGTCCACTATGAATTTCATTCAGATTTCTCTTTTCCAGGATTCTGATATTTGTATTTCAAATGTGTGCCGTGCTAACCTATCATCAATACATGATTCTGTTCACCTTATTCTTTGCATTTCTGCTGGAAAGAATGCATAATGAGAGTTAGCAAAGATATGATCTCCTTTGCATTAACTTTCCTTTCACTTCTGGTTAACTAGTTTAGACCAGGGATGTTGTAATTTTAGGGGTAAGTTTCTATTGATTGACCCTACCTGATTGTAGGTGGAGCTGCTGAAACGGCTACGTTCTCCATATTTGCTGGCATTGATTGGCTATTGCTCGGATAGTAGTCGTAAATTGCTTGTTTATGAGTTTATGGCAAATGGTGGTCTGCAGGAACATCTGTATCCCATTAGTGGTAAGCAGCAGCAACTTTTTCTTATTAAAATTTTGATGTGCATGAGCTGTTAATTTAATTTTTTAGTTATTCCAACCTATGATTCATCATCGAGAATACTAAAGCTAGGTGGTGTTATTTGTACTGCATTTCTACAACTATTGCCTTCCACTTTCATTGAATTAACAAAATTTTAAAGCGCTTTTGGGGAGTTTCCAAAGCTATAGTGGAGCACAAGTGGGAGTGCCCTCAAAGAAATTTGGGATACTGTAAAATCTTTTGTGTTAGCAAGTATAGGCAGATCGGTTTGTAAAATTTACATTTTTTAGAAAAATTCAGAAATGCTTTAGAGCTTTTCTTGGTGTTCTTCCCTTAAGTGATGTACAAGCTTGAATTTTGCTCTATCCTTTCACTATAGTAAGAGCACAGTAAACTCTGATCATCTTTTTTGAAACAATGTCTAGCTTGGTTCAGTTTGGAAGGCAAAATTAATGTAGGAGAATGATATTCATAACAACTGATTTACTGGTTCCACACTGCAGGTTCTAACAATATAAACTTAAAACTGGACTGGGAAACCCGGTTGAGAATAGCTCTGGAAGCTGCTAAGGGCTTGGAATATCTCCATGAACATGTTAGCCCTCCGGTGATTCACAGAGATTTTAAGAGCAGTAACATCCTTTTGGACAAAAATTTTCATGCCAAAGTTTCTGATTTTGGATTAGCCAAGCTTGGGTCAGACAAAGCTGGTGGACATGTGTCAACTCGAGTATTGGGCACACAGGGATATGTTGCTCCTGAGTATGAAATCGCAAACTCTTACACTCGAGTGGAGGGCATATTGTTGCTAAGTTAATACTTTTAACAGTTCTGTTATCATATTATAACTGCCCCAACTGACATTGGGTTTGGTTGCTATGATGTGCAGATATGCTTTAACTGGACATCTAACTACAAAATCAGATGTGTATAGTTATGGTGTTGTTCTTTTAGAGTTGCTTACAGGCAGGGTGCCGGTTGATCTAAAGAGACCTCCTGGGGAAGGTGCTCTTGTATCATGGGTTAGTTTCATTTCTTTTTTCTTGAGCTAATCCTGTTAAATGTTGTAATTGCTTCATCTTTTTCTTCTTCTAGTTGTGTCTTTTACTAGTAAATCCTTGCAAATGTTTCTGTCGTCATTCTTCAAGCTTTTCTCTTGTATGTGGCACAGGTTTTACCTCAGTTAACAGATAGAGAAAAGGTGGTCGGGATAATGGATCCAGCACTAGAAGGTCAATACTCAATGAAAGAAGTTGTTCAGGTTGCAGCCATTGCTGCAATGTGTGTGCAACCAGAAGCTGACTACCGACCATTGATGGCAGATGTTGTGCAGTCTCTGGTTCCACTGGTGAAAACAAACCGCTCAGCAGCCAAGTTTGGTGGCATCTGAAGCTTCCCTTAGTGCAAAGTTTCCTCCATCCCAAGATCCATTCCCCCCCTAGGTAGGTTTATTGAGAATAATCAAAACCTATATGCCAATGCCCTTAGCTGAACTTTTGTAGCTCTCTGACAACTGCTTAGAGATGAAAAAGTCTAGACTGCTGTAATATTATTAACTCTTATGGGTACAAAGCCCCTACCGAAGATGTCGACTACGAGTTTGATCAAACAATATTCCATCCATATTATAAATCAATTGAACTTAAGTAATTGCTTAATGATGGTTTCCTTGATGAACTTTCTATTTTTGATGGATAAAAGGCCAAAACAACCATAAACACCAAGATAAATTACAGTAGATGCTGTTGATTGGGATACTCAATGTGCATTCCGTCTGGCATCTCCCTTTCGAGTGGCTTTTGCCACCAATCAGCAGCACTGTTAGAAAGTCTACAAACAGAAGACAAAGAAACTTGTTTAAAGCTAGATAAAACAAGATGTCAGCGTCAATTACTGCAAATTCTCGAACGAGAAATTATATCATGAATCTTATCTATCATGTTATACGTCATTTGTGGTTCTAACCAACCAGATTTATTCATCTCATATTTTTAAGATGAATCATCATCTCTTTCCTACATGTAATTAGTGTTTCCTAGTGAGTGAGTACTTATCAAGTAATTACTTAAAAGATAAACGGACCTTATTGCATGAACCACAGATGACGTGATAAACAAGGTTTATGGTATAATCTCTCCCCAAAGAGAGAAACATAGAGGGCTCAAACGATGGATGAGGAACATCTCAACAATTAATCAAATGTATTTACTATATATTTTTCTTTTTTTTTCTTTTATAAGTGGGAGATAATTATATTTTTGAGACAAATATTAGGATTTGAATCAATACAAGCTGAGGTAATATAAAGATTCTTGGTCGCCCAATTAATTAGTGGATCTATGATATATATTTTTAATAAGTTAAACTTCTAATACTAAATTAAAAATTTTGATGAAAATTCATAGAACTATTCTCTTGGTCAATTGTGTAAATAATGAACCCTAATTTAGCACTGATATTGATTAAGGACCGTCTTGAAAATATTGAAATATTAATTTGTGAATAAATTATGAAAATTGAAACTATTAGGTGAAAATGTAAAGACTCAAGAGTTGAAGGGCTAATTGTTTTTTTTTGGGGGTTTTATTTTGATAAAAATTTATCCGATTATGTTAGCTCAAAACCAACAATTGAAAACATATTTGTATTTTATTTAAGGTACGATGCAGACCGGTTCGAGACAATAAAATTTTAGGTACAACCATCAACTTCTAGAAAATAGATCAACATTATCTCAAAGTCAAATTTAAAATTATCTTAAGGATAAGTACATGAAATATAAATATGGGATTACCCAATAGATAAAGCAAAATTCAACAAGACTATATGTTTCAAATTAATTAGTATTTTATCTTTTATGATAGATCTTTGAATTAAATGAGAGTCACTAATTTAAAATATTTATCTCTTATTTATTTTTGATTTAAGAGATTTATTATTTTATCTCTTTTAGATCTTTGTGTATAAATACTCTTTTAGGCTAGTTTATTAGATATACTAGAATTTGTATTTTCTCTTGCTGAACTTTATAATAGTTATTTTCTTTCTTTATTTTTTTCATATATTTGTAGCATGATCTAATCTATGCTTAGTTAAATTTACACTTAACCTAAATTTTTTTGATGAATCAATTATAATCGTGAGAATTAAGTTATACTTCACAACTTTAGTAAATATTCTTCGATTCTCAAGAAGCAAGGAGTGACAATCAACCATTCCTTTAAGTACTACATCTTTAACTAAAAAAGAAATCATTTTTTAAAAGATACTTTGACTTTCAGTTTGGGAGACAGATCAATTGGTCATAATTTGACTTATTGTGAATAAATTTAGCAACGATTAACATTCTCTGTCAGACAATATAACTTGAGTTAGACTCTTCTATTAATCAGAGCGGTCTGATGCTAATGATGATAGATATGACTAGACCAATAAGTATCAGATTTTAGAGATAGACTTGAGAATTTCGATTAATCAAAAAGAAGAATTAGTTTAAGAGTTGGGCTCTATTGACTGTAACCAGCTTACTATCCAGAAGAGAAAATTACTTCGATGAATGATGAGAAAATTTTCTCATGATGTATAAAACATCAACACCTTTATTCTTTAGCCCCAATACAACCTCTACATCTTCTATCATTAATAGAATTTTATGTCCATTAAATTTGATCATCGAACTTTTAACATCAAAATTAACTAACTCATGACTAGGGGTGATAATGAGCCGAGTCCGAGCCAGGCCAGGCTTGACTCGGCTCGGAAACAAGCATATCTTGGCTCGGCTCGGCTTGAGGCTTGTCGAGCTCGGAATTTTAGGCTCAAGCTCGGCTCGAAAATAATATTACTGAGTTCGGTTCGGGCTCAAAGCTCGTCAGGCTCAGCTTGGGCTTGGCTCAATTTGGCTCGAAGTGGACAATTTTCTATATTATTGTGTTTTATTATTTATTTATTTATTTATTTGTAGTTTATTTTTTATTTTTATTTATAGTTTTGTAAATTTGTTTTAGTCGATAATATTTAATTTATTTTATTTATTTTAATGGATTTATTCTCAATTATTTTATTATTTTTTTTTGCTAAACAAATTATTTTTATTGTATATATATAAATATATTTATATATAATTATTTCGAGCCTGTTCACGAGCTTTTCGAGGCCGAACCCGAGCCCGAATCGAGCTCACTCGAACCGAGCTTTGACCGAATCGAGCCTGAATAGCTCGCGAGCCGGACAGACTCATTATTACCCCTATTCATGACATAGGTAGTAGTGAATGTCTCAAAATTTTATTCAAATCAAAGGGCTAAACTCCAATTCAACAACAACATCATCAATGTTCAATTTCTATTGTAGTGTATCAACGCATCAACTAACATGCACAATTTATTTTTCTTCAAAAAATCACCAAGAAATTATTAAAACTCTGCAAGCTAGCATTGCTAGTCTTTTTCTTTTAAGTTCAGTGCTTGTATAAAACAATTAGAGTCGGTGAACTGGAACACACAATTTAAATCCTTAGATAACTTGCTAACAGACAACAAATTACAATCCAGTTTAGGCACATCTAGAAAGGATTATATCACTATATAATAAACACATAAACATTGCCTTGTATTGGTGAGAAACAACCATCAGCAATCTTAATGGAAGATTTAGAAGATGATTGTTTAAATTGGAAAAATAAATCCAGCTTGATTTTGTCCAAGTAAAACTAAAGGAAATGGAGACAAAGAAATTCTGTTTACCTTCAGTTTCGACTAAAGATAAATTCCCTACACTGTTGGGACTAGAAAGGACAATCGAGCTTCAGAGGTCTGGAAAAACTGTCATCTGAACCACTGAGAGGGGAGGATAAAGAAAGATAGGAGACTGATATCATGAAGAAAAACATACTATGTTTTGTTTTATTAGGAAAAATTGAGTAAGATTTTTTTTTCATACTAAGGTTACAGTTGGTACATGCCTTGACTTTAGGTTACATTAGGAGTCCTTTAGATTGACCTTTAACTCTATTCTTAGGTAATCTGACTAAAATATTAATTTTACTAATATAATTTAATTAAAAAAATTTGACTTTTTACTTGTCTAAACTAACAAACCATAACAAAAGTTAAGGAGGTATGAACAGGGATGTAACTACAGCCACGTGGGGATGGACAATCGCCGATCTCACCCCCGAAGATTTTTTTTCACTTTTGTTCTCTTATTTAAATTCTTTTAAAAAATTGTTTTTTATGAATTTGCCTCTCCTACTTTTAAACATTTATGTTTTTTTCCCTTAATCCTAAATTTTAATTCCGTCTCTGGGTATGAATACCATAGAAATATATGAGAAAAAACAATGTATTTTCTCTATTTTCATTTACCTTAGAATATGATAGTTACAATTAGTTTTGAAGGCTTAATTACAAGAGTTAGACCCCCAAGTAGGAGTTTTACATAGTAATTAAATTATAGAACTTTAAACAATAACTCTAATCTAATATTTTCTTAATTCAACTACAATTTATACACTCTCTCAAACTGGAGTATATATATTATATAGACCCAATTTAAAAATTTGTCGAATATCTACTTGGATAAAGCCTTTGTGAGCACATCAACAAATTGTTCTTCTGTAAGAACATAAGTAAATCTTGTTAAACTATATTTATTTTTTCGGTTATAAAATATCAATCCACTTTTATATGTTTTGTGCGATCATGATAAATTAATTTCTTTACAATCTAAATAAAAAATTAATTATTATCGAAAATATCAAAATTCTCGCTTTCCTTAATTCTCAATTCTTTCAACAATCTCAATAACCATATTCTTTGACATATTCTCAGTGCTAAGGCTCTAAATTTTGCCTCAACAGTACTTGAAACTATAACTTGCTTCTAACTTTTTCAAGTCACCAGTTACTCCATACGGCCAAACATAAAAAAACTTGAGCGAAACTTCCAAATTCCAACCTGACAAGTCTGATAATAATAACGAAATAGGGGTTTGATTGCAACAATCTATTAAAGAACAAGTTGAGATAGAGTATCCTGAAATTCGTGCCATAGCCAATCACCCTCCCATGAACTATGTCCCTCGCAGTAGAAAAGTGGTATGTTCTAATGGCATCACCAATAATATATTGATGCAATGAACTAATATTACTCACCTAAGTATCGTCCCCAAAATCAACCGAAGATCTATCGCCAAGATTTTATACAATACATTGATGAACATCATTCCAAATCAAACGTATTGTTCTCCAAATCCAATAACATCGACAATGAAACAGAGAGGAGGGAGCCAACTCGTTAACATTATATTTCATACGCAACACTTTAATCTAAAAATCAACCGAAGATCTATCGTCAAGATTCCATACAATGTACCGATGAACATCATTCCAGACTAAACGTATTGCTCTCCAAATCTAAGAACATCAATAATGAGGCAAAGAGGAGGGAATCAACTCGTTAACATTATATTTCGCACGTAACACCTTTACCCAAAGTTTATCCGTACATTAAATAAAATTAAAGACCAATTTTGTGATAAACGCTTCATTCTCTTGAACAAGGTCTCGAAAACCCATGCCCCCTTTTATTATAGGCAAGCATAAGTTTTCTCAACTAACAAGATGTATTCCTCGTGAGTCATTAGAATGATCTTATAAGTTCTAAAAGTTTTTTTTTTGGATTATTTAACCCAATAAGTAAAGAAATTATATCATGAGTAAGTCCCGTCACGTGTTTATTAGACCAACCACTAAAAATAATCTATCTTATTATTTTTTTCATGTTATATATTTTTAAGTAATTCTTCACTTAAAAAACTATTTTTAAAATCGTTATTAACTTTACATTTTGTTTAGTTACTGCACTTTAAAAAATTAACAATGATATTGACATGGATTTGTTTTTTTTTAAATCCAATATCTAACCAATGTGAAATCTGCTTCTTTTGCATTATTTAGTCTCACATTGGTTGAATATTAAAATTTTAAATATAACTTTTTAAATTTGAGTGGTTGAAGATACAGGAAGAGTAAAATTTGACTTGATTCTTTGATTCGACTCGAGATAAAAAGTTTGAATCGTTTTAATTCGACTCGAAATTACATAAACTCGAATTGGCTAAAAAATTCCAAATAAAATCTGAGTTGTAAAATAAAAACTCGAATAACTTAAAATTTTTAGTAATTAGTTGATTGACTTTTAAGTTCGAACCAAGTCCCTAATTTTTCTTGAGATGTATATCAATATAAAAAATTATGAAAAATTATGATAAAATATATACATATCTTATATGAGTAAAGAAAGTCATTTAAATTAAAATCAAACTATATTATAATATGATAAACAATTATAATTAAATTTTTATAGAAATCCAAAAATTTGACTCGAATTTCATAAACTTCATCCGAATCAAAAAATAAAATAAAAAATCAAAATTTGACTCGAATTTTTATAAAAACTCGAAAATTAACTCGAATTTTATAATTATAATTTTTAATATTTTATATTTTTTCTCTCTAAGGTACAAAAGATTCATCCATTTGAGATGTTTTATGATTTTCCTACTTTGAACCATTGAAAATAAATTACCAATAGATTAGAAATAAAAGTTTTCTATATTTTAAAGTAGTTAGAAATTAATTTTCTATCCCTTATTCAAGTTTTTAATAATTCTTTATTATAAATTCAATAAGTGATCTTAATAAAATTATATTTATCTTAAAATATTTAAATTCAAATAATTTTTTTTGTAAATTATATTATAAAAATAAAAAAATAAAATATATAATATCTTATAATCACTTTAAGATTAATAAAAAATAATTTTTAAATTATTATTATTTTTTTTCAAAAATGGTAGTTGTTACTTTATTCAATAACTTAACCAATTGGACAAGAGCACTAACAATATGGAAAGATTTTTGTGACAAGAGCATATGCTTTCTATTTCAATCAAATTCGTACCAAATTGAAGTAGGTTTCCATCCAAATCGTAACAAATAAAATATTAGTGAAGATTTATCTACAAAATTTTTATAGGGTTAGTATTTGTATATAAATCTTCACTAATATCCTATTTTAATCTTTAAACATTTTTAAATATTTAAATTATCAATAGTGACGAATCTAAAAATTTATTTGAAGTGGATACATGAATTTTTAAAAGACAGTGGACACAAATCTTAAATATTATAAAATTTAAGGATTAATTTATAAAAATTAAAAAAAATTAAAGGTAAATATATAAACTTTAAAAAATTCAGGGTAGGTTATCAACAACATTTTTTTAATTATTTTACTATAAAATATATAAAAGTATTAAAAAATAGAAACATCACCATGATAATATTTAAGGAAAATATTTTATACACTAACGGTGAGAATTTTTAGTTTTTATGTGTCTATAAGATTTAGGGTTTATAAACTCGATTTAGGTTTACAGTTTAAGGATAAAATGTAAGATTTATAACGTTCATCGATAATATTTATCGTAACTGAACGAGATAACATATTTTATATTTCAATTATAAATAAAAAAAATCCGGAACAAATACTATAGAGTCTTTTTGTTATTTAAACTCACATAAGTTATTCTTCATGCATATTTTTACTATAATATCGCACACATATACAACAAGAGTCTGTTACTTTCTGCTCCCGAACTGGCCTCCGGTGTAAGTCTGTCCGAAGGACCAACTTGAAGGAGCAACGTTGAAAGAAGCAACACTGTGACCATTACTGGTTGTGACGATAAAAGACAGACTTTGGCCATTAAGGTAAGAATTGCTTTGCCAGTTCTGGCCCCAGTTCCTAGACATCTGTTGCCATCTGGTCTTGGAACCTTTAATGGCTACCGAATGAACATCCCCAGCACCTCCAACATTGGTGATCAGAACCAAATTGAAGTAAGAATGTCCATTGATTGTGAACCTTATGCCACCACTTCTCCTACATTTAACCCTGTGGACACAAAAGAAAAAGTTTGAACAGTGGCGAGAGTGTCGGTGGAAAAAGGAAAATTATTTTTTGAGAAATGTTATTTTGTTTCCCACTGTTTGTTTACCTTCTGTAAATTACAGGGACAATACCGGCTCTGTATTGGCCAATGTGTTCGAAAATTGGCTGAGAGAGATCAAAGTGGTGATTAGGAGGGTCACACCAGCCTCCTGGAGGGCAGAAGTTAGTGGCCGTGACGACAATGGAACCGGGAAGGCACCATTGTGGGTCATTCACACACTTGAGCTCATAGCATGCACCACAGCTCAACCCATTGTCGAACAAGGCAGTGCTCAAGGCTGCTGTGTTAATACCATAACCTTGGCTAATTAGGTTTCCGTAGCCACAAGCTCCACCTATAGCAGAAGAATCAATAAGAACAAATCTGTGTATATATATATATATATATATATATATATATATACTTATATATATATATATATATATATATATATATATATGTGTGATATTTTTGGATTGTGAGAAGTACCCATTGTGCCAGAAGCATCACCACCTCCATAGAAAGTGGCATGAGCGTTGATCCATGGTCCGAGGGTTCCATTAACAAAGTTGAGGAGTGAGAGTAGTACAGCTACAAGAAAGTACCCCAAGTTCCCCATTGTTCTGCATGTGAAAAAACATACTCCATCAACAAAAATCTATATATTCAACTAAAACTCTAGTACTAACGAAGAATTCGAAGAGGAAGAGGAAGAGGAAGATAGGGAATAACAAATTTAACCTTGAGAAAAGTTATGTGGGAAAGAAGGGGGTGTTTGAACTAATAAATAGAGTGCAGCAGTAATGGCTGTTAATGTTAAATCTTCATTCTTGCAGAACTTACTCCATTTAACTTGCATACTGTAGACATAAATGTGAAAAAAAAAAAGTAAGATAACTATCATAACGTAACGATCATTCTTTAGTAGTCAACTTCAGAACTGACTGAACACAACTTGACAACATGGGACCATTCCAAGCAACAGCAATGGTTGTCTGCAAGGCTCAAACCGCGTGGTTTTGTTTTGGGAGAAGCGGACATGAATCCTTATGTGGGGTTTAATTGAATTTGGCTTACAGTTTGGAATCCTTATTATGCTATCAATATTGGGTAAATGATGAGGGAGGGAGAGACTAGAACAGATTTGGAATCATCTAAGAGTGAAAAAGCTTGGTCAGTGTGAAGATCTCTTTGGGGACAATAATGGCGAAATATGAACTTTTATTTGGTATGGGGAAGAAGATATTCAAATCTGCCTCAAAGAGCAAGCATAGGACGCTTCTTTTCCTGACCATTTTACCATAGGTACAATCCAAATTTAATCTGTTTCTTTCGAATCTGCAGACAATCGACTTTATAACTGATTTTCTAGAGGTTTTTAGTGTCCTGTTAGTCTAAAGTTTAGACAATAAACACGACCCAAATTTATATGTTATATAACATAGCATTTGATCCAATCATATTGCAAACATTAAAAATTTAAATTTAGAATTTAACGTTAGAGTTTAAAGTTTAGGACATAAAATTTAATTTCTACGATTTAGAATTTATGATTTAAGTGTAAGGTTTAGAACTGGGTTTAGTTTAAAGTTTAAAGTATAGACGGTTAAAGTTTCGGTCTAATCCAAAAACTAAATTTATAATTATTTTTGACAAATCCTAATTCTACCTAAGAGAGATGAGAAAGAAGGGGTGTTCCTAGTCGATATAGAACTCATGACCTAAAGAAATACGAGTGAATAAAAATGAAAACCTTCGCTAACCATGTAAATCTAGTTGCTCCTTTTTGACATATACTTAACAAAAACATAAAGTACTCATATCAAGATACATATATGCCGGACACATAACATGCAATTGCAGTGTTTTTGCCTACACTAGGACCAATGCTTGTAAATACATACATTAAAAAATAGAGTGGGACAACTTCAAAATATCTCAGAATCTGAAAGGAAAAAAATTACAGTAAGAATGGTAAAATTAGGGAAATTAATGAGAATATGCAAACAAAGAATCCATCTCTGAACTTTGCCTGCAATTCGGAAAATCATTAATGAAACATTGTGCAAGCATGATCATGAGAATTTTACAGAAACTAATAGTAGAAATGACTTGACAGATAATGAATGAACCATCATCTTTCAAAATTAAGATAGGAATCTCAACTGAAAAGCCTAGCCTTTAAAGTTACATGAACAGGACTGAATATAGAGTTATTTGCTATATGTCTCTGGAATGCCAACATAAGAATTCAATCATCTTAATTAACGTTTCTGAGATGGGGGACAGTATCGATTTGGAAACCTAGCAAATCACATTGTGGGTTCATATAGGTCTAGGGTTTGTTTGGTTTAGAAACAATTGCATATGCATGCATTAAACGTTTCAGCAGAAGATGCAAACATTCATAAAAATCTTGATGCGTTTCGTCTAATTTTGTAACATGATTCTTATTTGATTGTTTGCCAATATAATCATAATTACTAGCAGATTAGATTTGCAAAATTGATTATGTACATTAACTTTCTTATATCACTATATAAGTGTCTGTTTCGATAAAGATAATAAAATTTTGATGATAGTTACTGAGTTTTCAAAAAAATTAATGATCATGTTTAGGTTTTGGATTTTTATATTTTATCTTTTCTTTCTGTATTAGTTCCTGGTGAACATGATACCTGAATTTCTCTGAAAATTAAGACGGACTTTAGCCCTAGTTTTCATGATGGGTGAATGAGAACTGGTAGTGTAACGATGGATACCGACAGTGTCTGGTAAACCCTAGGGACATGGATGGAAGCTTTGAAGTACATGGTACGTTGAGATCCATGTGGTCGTTCATTCATTGCTCTCTTCGTAGGCATGTGGGAGCTAAATCATGACTCCGGCCTTCTAAACGATAACGTACTAACCTCACAATTAATGCCTTTATATCCCCACAACTATGTCACCATCATACGATATTAATTCATCTCCCAATTTAATACAACGTTTTTATTTTTTACAAAGTTTATTATTATTATTATTATTATTATTATTATTATTTAAGATTTAAAATGAATATTTAATATTTATAGGTGGGGTGTTTAAAATTATTCGACCCGATTCACTCGACTCGATTACCCAATACAAAATTAGACTGATGTTTTTAAAAAAATAATTTTTTTCGGATCGGGTACCCGACTCGATAATTTTTCCATTACATGGTCTGAAGGTTTTCCCTTATCGGGTACCTAACCCGACCCAACCTGATATTTTTTAAATATATTTTTTATATTTCTAATTATATTTTTATTTTAAGTTTCTTAATATTTTTTATCCCAAAACTAAATTTAAAACCATTAATTATTTCTATGTTTGCATTATATAATTTAAATTTTAATTTTAAATTTTTAAAAATATTTTTATGTTTAATATATGATTTTTTAAATTTTATATTAAAAAAATAAAAGTAAAAAACACGAATCAGATACCCGGTTTTTTGAGTACCCGAATTTTATAAGTACCCGTATTAGAGTATTTGTAACATACAAGTAGCTGAGTTTAAAATCAGTGAGTGCATAGATTGACCAAGATTGTACTGCACCTCTGGTTAAGATCGTTAAGTCAGTTGTAGAGGTAATTAGGAGTTTGTTAGTCTATTTCTTAACTGACTTAATGATCATCCTCTTGTATATAATAGCTGGTTCTCTTTGAGAATATTACAACAAGTTTAATAAAATTTCCAGAGAGTACCGTCTCTCTTTCATTCATGACTCTCTATAGAAATCTACAGTTTCACTCTTAAACTCTAACAACCCGAATAACAGGTACCCAGATGTAACGAGCCGGGATACGGACCGACAAAATAAATACCCGGATGAACCAAATACTTAAAAACTGATACCCGGTAATAAACATCCTTATTTGTAGGTGTTAAATAACTCACTTTCAAGGAGCATTAAGATAAAACTAGTGTAATAATCTAAACTTTTGTAGAAAAAGAAAGACAATGTCATAAAATGTGCAAAACGTTTGATTGTATAATTATTTTGGTTTAATATTTTTTGAATTATTTCCTCAATGTCTTTTTAGGCTAAAATAGTCCCATGATAACAATTATTAGTTAACTAACGATAAATGACTTTAAATCATGTGATAAATAATGCACACTAATATAACAATTTTATATGGGAGAGGGTGATGATTTGACAGATTAAATGAACTCGGCTCATTATATCATCTATTATCTATCTTAAAATATTTACTCATTTTAATATAATTATTCAATCCTTAATTACACGTAGCTTATGTACCGTAATCCAACAAAGATCAAAGAATAATCATATTATGTCAATGTATCTAAGGTAATCTTTATTAATATAATTTATGACAAAAGTGAGCCTTAGTTCCAAAGTCTTATCAAATATTATAGTAAACACAAAGCAAAGCTTATTGTGATATTTCATAGTTCTTTCTTTAAAAACTTTTCATAATCGTTCAAGGCTTTCAGTATCGTAGCAAGATATTTTATGTCAACAAATTATCAATCATAAAGGCTTGCACAAGTATACTCAAATGCTCAAGTGTTTCATGCTTATGAACGAGCTATCAACACGCTCTAATTGAGCCAGATGATATATATACACCTCATTTGTACCTTTATGTATGCCTTTAAATTTTTCCCAAATCTCTTTGATTTCTTTATAAGAAGAGATTTTGGTGTACTCGTCGGGACCTAATGCAAAAAATAAGATGTACAAGGCTTTTATAATTGATCTTTTATTATCTTCTTGTCATTGGCATTACAATCTTACTTTCTTCTTGTTGGTACAAACGAACCTTTTTCAATTATATTCCAAATACAATAGTCAATAGCTTTAATGAAGTATATCATCTTATTCTTTCAATAGGCATAATACTCCTCATTGAAGAATAGTGACTTGTCGATTGGTTGCGCTATAGATTATCGGTGGATAATATGTTGGTCTAATTGTCGAATCATCTCAATAGGATGTTAATCCTTCTCGATTGAGTCTTTCTTTAATAATAATTGTTAGGATCGATACTTTAACCATTTTGATCGTCAAATGATGGAGATATACTTTCTTGAGTGATTATCATGAAAGCAAAAAGGTAAAACAGAGGAAATAGTAATTTAGAGTAGTTTGAGATTCTAACCAAACTCTACATCCACTACCTTAGCTTCTAACCAAATAATGAAACTCGCAAGTATTTTCTATACAAAAATACAACAATTAAGTTCTAAGATTCTTTTTTAATCATAGATATGTTAGCTTGATGATCATTAATTGTTTTTGGTGCTTGAAGGGTTCATTTATCTTCCCAAATAAGTTTTTTACCCATTGGTGATTATTGGGGATGATTTGGAGCCATTGGAGAACAATTTTCAACCAAATATGTACTTTTACAACCGTCGATATCGGTACTCATGAAGGAGTATCGATATTAGACCAATTTAGAAAGAGTTGTTGGAGTAAATAAGTCAAGGTATCGATACCCATGAGGTTGATATCGATACCAACCTAAGGGTATTGATATTGCTAGGGCAATATCGGTACTACAAATTGATTCTGAAATTCTAGTAAACATAGGCATATCGATATGGGGTAGAGGTGTACCAGTATGGACTATTCAATATCCATACAAGGGGTTTGGTATAAATACGAGGGGTTTGTTTTTGACCTTTTAAACTTATAAAAATTATATTTTTATTTTAAAAACATTCTAAAATCATTTCAACATATTTTTTAAGTTGTTTGGACTTAAAAATGATTTTGTATTATTTTAATTTAGTCCAAAAATATTTTTTAATTTTTATATCAAAACAAATATCTTAATAGTTAATCTTAGTCATGCATTTCATTCATCCAGTGATCCCAAAAAATATACAACTCATAGTTTTACAATGTGTGTAAGTGGATTATGTAAAGTATAACTCATAGTTTTACATGATTTCTGTGTATGTTAGTATTCACTTGGATTATGTAAAGTTCAATTATTTTTACATTATTTTTGAATCGTTAGATGAAGATAAATAAATAGTTAAGATTGTATCTCTATCTTTTTTTCTTGTGGTAATCTCAATCATCCATTTATCTTCATCCAACAATATGAAAAATATATAAAATTTTCAAGTTTTTATGGTGTAAGTAGATTTCTCTCTCATCCTCTTACATAATGTAAAACTTGAAAGCTTTGCACCTTTTGTACAATCACATGAATGTAAATGGATGATTGAGATAAATACTAGAAAATAAGAAAAATATCACAAGAAAAAAAATAATTTTAATCATTTATAGTTCGTACCATATATAGTGTAAAAAAATAAGGGTACAAAAAGTTATAATCGTGATTGAGTTTTACGCAAACTAAGTGGATTATAATCATATATAATGTAAATGTAATTGAATTTTACTTAGGGTAATTATGAACAAAAATCTTTTTCTCCTTCTCGATACCTCTATTTAAGGACAAGAGTTCAGAGAATTTAGGATACTACGTGTTTTTTTTTAAATTTAGAGTTTAAAGTATAGTACTTAGAATATAAGATTAGAGCTTAAAATTTGATTTTTTAATGTTTAATACTGAAAATAGACAAATAATTTATGTGTATATATATAACCATTTAAGAGCAAAATCATTCTTTGCTTTGGAATTTATATTTATTATTATTATTATTATTTTAAAATCCTGATCTATGTATATTGTTCACTGGCGGATACATGTATAATTGAGGGTGGCCTGTGTCCACCCTGAAATTTTAAAAGTTTATATATATGGCTTTGATTTTTAAAAATTTTATGAATTAGTCCTTAAAATTCTTAAAATTTTATGATTATGCTCAATTAGAATTCTGAGATTTTTATAACTTGTACTTATCCTAAAAAATATTTTGATTTGTACCCACCTCTACATTTAGTTTTGGATCCGCCACTGATCTTGTTCCTTGTAATTTTATTTATTAACCATTACACCAAACTTGACCCTGCCAACATGAACAAAGGCGAACCAAATCAATCCAACAAACCAATAATGCTAAATGCCACAAGAGAAAGATCGTGCACAATTATATTCCTATTACCAAACGGTGTCCTTTCAGAAAACTGCTGGTCGCATGCATCGATTTAAGAAATCACGTCTGCTACGTTACTTTTCGCCGTCACATAGTTTTTAGAACCCAAAGCTGTAATGGCTTCCTGCAATAGCCTATCGACCGAGGTACCATAATCTTCAATGCAGCTGCCGTAGAATATGGATAAATCAGGGTTCCTAGTGTTTTTGTATAGGTCAATAATAAAAGTTAGAGTGTTATTGGCTTTTTTTCGAAGTATCTCGATTGATATCGACGCGAGTCTTTTAAGGTCAGCATTCGAATTTCTAGGGTCCGATCTAAGAAATGAGTTGCAAAGAGCGAAAAAACTAGTTTTCTTGCATGTTTTTTGGATCAAATCCTGTTTTTGTACTAATATTGAGAATGATGGTGTTGCCAAGGATCCAAGGATTAGAGAAACCAAAAGGAAAGGGGACAATATTTGAGACATGATTTTGTTCATGCTTGAAGATGGGGTGGTAACCGGTTTGAATCATATTTAAGGGTAAATCGGTTGTATTTATTTCTATATAAATTAATGATTCACGTAATAAATAAAATGGTTGTTTTCATAAAATTCAATTTTTAAAAAATTAATGAGTTATAAGGTTTTTAAATATTGGTTTAAGTTTAAGTAATTTAACTTATAAATATATTAAATAAATATGTAACTTATCAATAATAAGTTTGTTTAGTTAGATCATACATAAGGTATTAATTTTTTTTAATTAAAATAAGTATTTTTTATCTTGATATTATGAATAAAAAATTGTGTACAAAATGTGATATCAGTAGATAAAAAACAAGTAATTAAACAAAAAATATGTATGAAACTTGGCTAGTTGGGCCAGGCTTGGGTCAAAAGTTTCTAATCCAACTACTAGGCCCAAAACGGGTTATAAAAGTTGTTCTAATTCGAGTCTAATAAGATAATAAAAAAAATAATTTTTTTAATAATCTCATATATTTCATTATATTTTTAAATAAAGTATTTATATATAGTATGGTATCACAGGTTAATCAAATACCGACTCAGTTAAAAATTATAAAATTATTTCTACTTTTAATTATATTTTTAATATTTTTATACTACTATTTTTTTTATCTATTTTACTTCTATATAATATTTAAATAAACAACTAAAATTTCCATTTTTGAGGCTTAAACTCATGTTGTATAAGATTTATGTATAAATCCTTTACCACTAATTCAATAATCATCGTTAAGAAAAAAATATTTACAGAATATATTTTTTATATATTTGTTCACCCACATCATAGCATGATAAAATTTAATATGTTACTAAAAATAAAGAATAAGATTCACTAATACAGAATATAAAACTCATAAATTTAACCGTTTTTTGGATCGTTGGATAGGTAAAATAAATGGTTAAGATTATTTTTTTACTTGTTTTATTTCAAGTAATAATATTCATATAACTCAGTGTTAATTCAATTCATCAATTTTACTCATTCAACGATAGAAAAAATATAAAGAAAATAAAATAAATTATATTATATTATATAACTACATCATTTCTTTAAAAATAATATATATATATATATATAATCACGTGAGACATCAATCAAATTATTAATGTTTCTATGAATTTGAAGCTTAAAAAATGAGTCATGTGAGAAAATTTTCATTAATTATATAAGTTATATATATACATATATTTCTTCATATTTTATATATTAATATATATTATAAATATTTGAGATCGTCGTTTCGAACTTAAAAATAAATCTTTCAATTATTAAAAAAATTGAGTTATTCTAGTTTATAAAATTTCGAATCGAATCAAAATGAGTTGAATATTTTCATTTTGAACTGAGTTATTCGACTTTTTTTTTAATCGAATTGAGTTTTACTCACCCGACATTAGTAAACTTAGTCTGTAAAGTATTTTTGGTACGTCTATATAAATATTATGTTTGGGAGATGTCTACTATCAATTCTATAAGACTATATTTTATCCCAGTTTGCTGTATTCACCTTGGTGAAGGCTGGCATGTGCAGGACCGGCTGTATTTCGTCGAATATTATATAATAAATTCTTTTGAATAGAATTATATAAATTTTTATTTCACATAAATATATTAGGATATTTTATAGTTTTCTAATACATTATTGAAGGCAGATTTTATATTTTATATTTTGTTCTTAATACTAACGGTTATGATTTTTTTTAAAAAAATATTAAATATTTTGAGGATTTTTTTTATTCTCGTACCTTTCCGATACACATCCTGTAATTTTTATAGAATCTTCACCTAAAAATTAAATAAAATTACTATTTTACTGACAAAAATAAATGGTGAATTTAAATTAAAAAAAATAAAATTTTGATACTCAATTGAAAGAAGTTACGAGATGATGAAGACTAAAAGGGTATTATGTTAGGAGAAGATATAGACAAGAGTTTTAATTAATGTCTAAAAAGTAAGATATAAACATGTTTGAGAAATTTGAGTGTGATTAGGTTTGAGAGAAAATTAAAGTGATAGTAATATAATTAGATTTTTTATTAATATAAATTAAGGGAATATAGATAATTAAGTATATATTTTTTTCAAAATTTAATAAAATATAAGGATCTTGTGGATATTTTTAGGATCTGATGGTTATTTATACGGTTAAAGTTTGATTATCTAATTCAGATATAAAAATTCTTGTTTCATCTCCAATTGAGCTTCCGTGATAAAAACGTTTTCTATTCCCATGGATGAAGATTTCGATATTCCTTATTTTATTGATTCGAACCTTTAATTGATCAAGTTTAAGTAGAGAGGGCACGAGGCTAGGGTTAGATTTTAGGCCCACCCGTACCCGACCCGAACATTAATACATTCAATTCGTCATCTGACCCGACTTGATTTTAGGGTGAAAAAAGTTCGACATGACTCGACCCTACTTGAGTTTTAAGCTTCAAAAATTGACCCGGCCCAAGCTATTTAAAAAATTTAAATTTTTTCCATCAAAAAAAATTTAAATTTTATGGATTTAATTATAAAAAAATAAATTCAAGGATCTAATTGTAAAAAAATTATAGTGACCTAATTATAAAAAATCAATTTTAGTGACCTAATTGTATAACATATATATAAAGAGAGATGATTATGGCAAATATCTCTAAAAATATATGAAAAATTTACACTATTAATCCTAGGTCGGGTCAATTTTTTTCACCCTAAACTTGAACCTGACCCAAAATCACTCTTAAAAAAACATGATTAGAAATCTAACTCAATCGAATTGGATCGAATCAAATCGAAATCTATCACGTTTAGGTTTCGTGCCATTCCTAAATGTAAATGATTTCAATTTCCTTTTAACATGTGTCTATATTTATTTAAAATTATATTAATTTTATTTTTAATATTATTTTATATTAAATTTATAAAAATATTATTTAATTTTTAATAGGTATCAAGATTTAAACTCATAATAAAATAATATAAATATTTTTATATTAGAATAATTAATGAATCTTTAATTTTACCTTAATTTAATTTGCAAAAAGTGTCATTTAAATATGCCTTTTTATCTTGTATAAAATATGCATTTTTACCAGCTCACTTGTTTTTTCAAAAAAGTTGTATTTGTTGAACAAATTTTAGTCAAGAAAAACAAAAGAAAGTTCAAATCTTTTATGAAATAGATGTCCAGTTTCTCTTGCGGCATAGAATCATAGTTATTCTGAAAGAAATATAATAAGATATACTAATATTTATATTATTTTATTTTATTAAAAGAATAAATTATTACTATAACTTATTGATAAAAAATAATATTTTAACTTTATACATATCCTTGCAATTTACTTTTTTAGTACATTCCAAATTAATTTGATTTGTAATCAAACTAGTTGCTTCTATTGTATGAAATTATTAATTAAGTCCTTATAACTATTAGTAGTAAAATCAATAAAATTAATCTCTAGTCCCAGATTTTTCTGATTCAATTACTATTTAAACCCTTATTAGTTTTGAAATCAATAAAATTATATCATATTTTATATTACATCAGTGAGGGTTCTGAACATGTTCAATAGGAACGACTGTAGAGGACCCTTGAAAAAGAAGATCCAAAAATTTTAATAAATTATATTCATTAGATGATGTTAATTTTGAAATTTATTGTACAAAATTTAAAAGTACTCTTAAAAAATAAATTATAATTGTTAAAATGTTATAATTGTTTACTAAACGTGACAATTGATTATAGAACCTTATTAATTATTTCTATTACTATTACTTATGTAGAATCACTAAAGTTTTGGACAATCGTAATAATAGCAACCGCACGAGAGCTCCTAAAAAAGAAAATTATTTCTAAATATTATATTTTCAGAACTAATGGAGATAATAGATAATTGCTTCAAAAGCCACATTTTAATAAATTATAAAGGACCCTCAAAATCTTTGAACCATCTCTGTATTACATTTATATAATCATATCATTTTTCATATTATTAAGTCTACTTACAATATATTTTCTTTCTCAAAATATTAAACGGATAGGAAAGAAATATAATGTTATTGAACTTCGAATCTGAATTATATATTAAATTCGTTTGAATTTTATGACCCTCAATATATTTAATAATTGGACCAACCTCGAGAAAAATAAATGCTCCACTGCTTCTTCCTCATGATGACAAAACAACACCTATTTTATCTAATATTTAATTTATAAAAATTTATATTATTATTGGATAAAAATTAAAAATTTATGTTTATTCTTTTTTTTCATTTAATCCGTTTCATAAGGAGACACTCATAAAATAATCATCAAATAAATTATTAAAATTTTAATTAAATAAATGAAATCAAGTGTTTAGTAGTATTTTAATTTCCTAAAATTTAATAAATAAAATTCTTAAAAACAATTCAATATCGAAGTAACTTTTTTGAATTATTTAATAATGATTACAATAGTATATGTTCTAGAATATAATTTCAATCATTTGATATTGATCGCTTAATCACTCTACTGACATTATTGATGCTCGAACCCATAACATTTAAGAATAACAACTATTCTTTTAATTACTTGGACTAAAAGACTCGTGCCGAATTAATCTAATTTAACTTGACAAGTTTGACACGCATTCTAATATTATGTGATATTCCATCATTTTCCAATTGGTCCAGATCCAATTTTTTATTCATGATTTTAAGACCCATGTGGGAGACATTATGTACTGAAATAAATGTACATGTGAACCAAGTTTAGATAGAAAGGAATCAATAAAATTGAGAAAATAAAGGAAAAACATGGTTTTTTAAAGCTAAAATTATACACTAAATAAAAACATTTTTAAGCCATCTAATCTTTGTTTACAAATTGGTTACTAACTTCTAATTTTCATAAATAAACACTTGATATTTTATTTTTATTTAGAAGGATTATTATTTAAAAAAATAATTAATTAATTCGAATCATTCATTTCAATCATTCAACGAATAAAAAATTTAAAATTTTCTATAATTTGATCTTATCTCTGTATATTGATTAGGTTAGTGTGATATATGAGCCCTAATGTGTATTTTTACCGAAATATCTGATGTTGAATAATCGAGAAATTATGATTTTAATTTAATTTTTATAAATCATCAACACTATTATCAATGTGAATAATTCTATTATCCATTAAAAAATAACTGATTTTATTTTTTAAATGTATAGATTTGAATAAAAATGAAATCTTCAATAATTTAACTACATCAAATAAAAGTTTACATATCATGTTATAAAAATAATCAAAATTATTGTATAGTTTTGAGTTCTATTTCTGAATAAAAAAAAAAATATCGATTTCACTTGATCATTAGAATAATAAGATTATTCACGCTATTTATTGTAGTATAAAATAATTTTTTTAATAAAACTATAAAACTTATTTGATAAATTTTAAAATTATTTTCATAATCAAATGTTAGGGTCTGCTATTTGACCATTGTAGGTGTGTCCACATGAGTTTCAGTAGCTATTATTTCCCAAGACTTTTCATCACAGCCTGGATCCATTATCCTTTCATTTAATGAGAAAAGAACGGTTAATTCAATTGGTTCTTCTTAGTATAAATTTCATCAGGTTTTTCGATGGTGAATTTTCATGAGATGATATGTCTGGGTATGTTTAATGTGTTGTCTATCAAATATTATATATACATACATGCATACGATAGAATCTATTTATACAATTTTAAAATTTTATACATTATTTTTAATTATTAGACGAATAAAATAAATAATTTAAAATTTTGTACGGTAAAATCAAAAGTTGGCCTTCTAAATGTCTCTTTTTTATTAGTAGACTGCAGTTAACTTAAACTGTTTTTTTTAGTATCCAAATTTTTTGGTGTAAAATGTTTGTTTTTCCGACTGAGATTCTAAAAAGGATGTCTCAGGCGTATAATGTTTTCCTTTAAAAAGGTACTGAAACTGATATTTGGAGAGTCCGAATAAGTTGAGAGTATGTTTGTCACTCGAAAAATAAAGGAGTTTCGGGGTTGGAGATATATATGATTGTCTGGAACAAGACGTGCATGCTCAAGTGTTTATGACTTCTGCTAATGTAATCTGATTTTCTTTGGGTAACCTGAGTACAGAAGTATCTACACAAGGATTATCATATTTCAATAGTTTAGGCAAAGTCGCATAACAGTTTAGATTGTAAAAAAAAAAAAAACTTTTAAAGCTAAGGGATAGAATGGAGACTCGAGACCACTTGTTTGGTGATTGTAATTTCTTTTGAAATATTTGAGTGATGATTCTGTACGATTGTGAATGTCATTTAAGTAGATGTTCATAGTCTGATTTGTTTGCATGAATATGTAGGGAAGGTAAAGGGAAGACTTTGCGCGCCACAATCTTTAGAGTAGCTTGAGGTGGTTTAAATTATTACATTTGGTTGGAAAGAAACGAAAGACTCCATGGACGATTACCTCGACCGAATATTGCTACTTTTGCTATTATACAAAATGATGTTCGTTTATAATTATTTGATCATACAAAGATTAGATTGAATACTAGATTAGCATGTGTTTGGGGCTTATGTTAGACATACATAACTTTAGATAGGATTTCTTGTACAAGAAATTTTATAGTGATTCTTAAATGAATAAAATTCTCATTTATCCAAAAAAAAATGAATAATTGAGATTAACAATAAAATATATGAATAATATCACTTGAAAAAAAAAGTAAAAAATTAATATCAGTCATTCATTTTATTCATCTAACGATCCAAAAAAATTATAAAACTTTTATAGTTGTACATTGTAAGTAGATATATGGGATTGAATCTACTTACATAGAATGTAAAACTCATAGTTTTACATTTTTTTGGATCGTTAGATTGGAGAAATTAATGGTTGAGATTAATTCACCAAAAGATAATCTTCACATAACGTATATGAATATTATAATAAGTTATGTGAATATTATCACTGGATAGGTTAAATAAATGATTGAGATTAATAATAGGTTATGTGAATATTATCACTTGAAAAAAAGAAAGTAGTTAATCTAAGTCACCCATCTCATATGTCCAATGATCAAAAAATGCGTAAAACTATGAGTTTTACATTACCAACAAGTGAATTCTAACTATAGTAGAAATTTGTTTGTATTTTATCAAATATATTTTGCTTTAAACTTATTTAGATTTTATTAGGAATAGCAACAGGACAGGTTTTTGGTCGCTCTCATCCTGATCTAAAATTTAAATAATACGTTCGATCTCAACCCATCCCAAATCTAATATATTATATCTTCGACTCGACTCAACATAATAAAAACATAACTCAACCTCAATGTCTTAATAAAAAATTGATTAAATCCGACCCATCCAAAAAAATTAATTAAATATTAAATAAAATATATAAAAATATATTGAGTCAAATCAAAAAAAATTTACTCTAAATTTAAACCCACCTCACTCCAACTTTATTTTTTCATAATCCGCTCGCCCTAAACTCGATTTTTTTTATAGAATTTGTAAAGATAAAGGGAAGTAATGTAACAATATTAAGAGAAGAACAAAAAATTTAGGCAAATAAAAATAATATTTTTGATAGAATTTATAAATATAAAGGGTTAAATTTATTGATTTATTAAGAATCAGGAATAAATTAATAGAATATATAAATTTTGATATCAATTTAAAAAATATGTCTAGTTCAAGCACCAAATTGAGAGTATTTTTTTAAGTATTGACTTAAAAAATGTACTTAATTTAAGTACCAATTTAAAAATAAAAATTTATTAGATACTAACCTGTAAAAATAATCCTAATTTAAGTATAATATATAATAAATATATAATAAATATATATAAATATATAGATTTAGGTAAGATAAGTTTTACCCTAAACCCAAACCCTCCCTACTTTGATTTTTTTTTCAAAACCCACCCAATCAAACTCAATTTTTTAATTAAAAATCAACCCCTATCAAGTCGTATCGAATCGGGATCTGACATGGACAGGTTATTTTACCATTCTATCATAAATCATGTCATAGACATGTATATTTTTTTTTAGAGGTTTCACCCTAATTTATTGTTAGTCCGTTTAACATTCAAATTAATAAAATTGACAGATTAAACTTCTAGAAAAAAGTTTAAAATTCTAATTTTAACTCAAAACGTTGTTTACCGAATACGAACGATATAAAAATTAGAAGAAAAAAAAGTTAACACAACAATAATCTCATTTTAAATTGATTTATTGTTTATTCTAAATATTAGACGTTTTAAGCTGCAATAATTTCATCAGATTTTTTCTTGCACCAGCTACCTTGCTATCTTAATAGTTCAAGTAATTACTCTCAAATTATATAATTTTGATGGGATTAAATCATTTGGCACTGAAACATTGGGCCAAAAATATATATAGTGATACTGACCATACATGTGGAGGATAAGTGACTCATTCATGATGCAAAGAAATCAATTAATTGAGGCATGAGGGGACCATGTAATATTTTTCTCTCTTACTATAAGCTTTTTATATGCAAAATAATTTTATTCTATGAAATTTAATAAATTATAATATTATAAAGTACCAATCCCAATTCTGTTCTTCAACATGCAAGAGACCAAAATGGATTAAACATTGTGTTCTTAGTTATATGGGAATGAATATTGAAATTGAACATTAGAATATTTTTTTTCATATATATTAAGATTCGATTATGAAATTTATTGAATGTTATCTTTATGGACGAGTCTATTACTTGCTTCGAACACTTCTGAATATCATTAGTGCTAAACATCATTAAATTAGTTTAATTAAAATTTTATTTTAAATAATTTATAATCGTATGTTGAGTCGTTAAATTTTTTAATTTTTATTAATTAATTTAATAATATTTAATAGTGTTCAACTTTAGTGATATTCAACGATATTCGACGCAAGTTATAAAATTTTTCGTATCTTTATAAAATGATAACAAGAGCCATTGAGTTGTTCTCTCCATCATTTTATTTTGTCACATATATGTTTTATGCATAAATTGATAATTAGACAAGATTTAAGCATTAAAGCAAATGATTGCGTTGTTGACCTAATTGGAAAGATTAATGATTTATTTTTGTTTTTGCACTGTACATGAACCTACTTGACTGCAGTCTCAGCTTTTTTTTTTTTTTTTTTTTTCTGGATGATGAGCTTAAGGAAATTGATTTTTCTTCTTTGGGTAATTAATAATTTAAAAGTACAATGTTTGGTTGTTTTAGTTAGGGATGGATATTTTACTCAGTCCGATCGAGTTTTGACTTGACCTGATCCGATCGAATTTTGATCCGACCCGGTCTGATCGGATCGAATTTTTTAATAAAAAAATTGGGTTCGGATCGGGTCTAGTCGGATTCGGCTTTAGGTATAAAATATTGGACCCGACCCAGGATTAAATATGTAACTTTTTCATAAATTTGTTAAGGATATTTATAATAATGGTCCTCTATCTATATATTTTTTATAATTAGATCCTTAAAATTAATTTTTATTTATAATTTAGTCTTTAAAATTATAATTAAGTCCCCAAAAATTAATTTTTTTACAATTTAGTCCCTAAATTTATTTTTTTCTATAGGCCGGGTCAGAGTCGTGTTTAGGGTATTTATTTTTGGGTCGGTTCGGATCGAATTTTTAAAAAAATATTCGGATTGAATCAGAGTCAGATTTAAAGTATTTATGTTCGTGTTAGATTCGAGTGGACCGAAAATCCGAACCGACCCAGGCCGTGCATATCTCTACTTTTAGCTGTTGCAAGTCATTTGATCTGGAAAGTTTTGACAACAATATAATTTGTAGCATGATTTTTTTGAGAAAACCAAGTAGCTTTCAAACAAAAAGACAGTGAAAGAGATAATGATAAACATCATCACTTATTTTGGTTAGAAAAGGATAGTGTTTTATTACAAAAACTTTGAAGACAAAGATTAGTGTTTTGGATGTTTACAAGTTCATGTCAATTTAGCTTAAATTGATGTTAGATTGAGTGTGATTAGTATATTATTTGTATCAGATTTGTGGGATTTTATTATAGTACTAGTTAAATTATTATTATTATTATTATTATTATTATTATTATTATTATTATACGCTGTCAAAAATGTTATTATATATAAATTTTGACACAAATATAATTTGTTTTATATAAATTTAAATACATTTATGTATGTATTTCATGTTGTATTCATACTTCATATAATTTTAATTATTTTTCATATTATATTTTTTTATGATTTTTCATCATTTGGTCATACAAGAGCTGAAAAGTGCCTAATCGAGCATCCATATCTAAGGATGATAAACATGACAGGCAGATGTAGATATCTCGTATTCATATTCACCTAAAAAATTTATATCTATCAATTATTTACTTCCTATGACGAATATAATTATTAAATTTAAATGCGTGTGTATAAGTAGATTCTTAAATATATTCCTGCAGCCACTAGTTAACTAGGTATCCATCACTTATATTATACGTGATTGTTTCCGTTTATACTACCTTAAAAATTTTATTTATCTCATTATATATAAATTCCAAAATAAAATAATCTCAATTTATATAATTTATGACTAATTTTTAATGTAATTGTCGAATTAGTATTAGAAACAATCTCTTACTCTAATTTTTTACACCCGCTCACTTAAAAATCGTATCTTTTTAAATGCAGATCAGAATTGGCATCTATTTGTTTTAAATAATATTAGATTTATTTATAGTTACAATAATATATTGGATCACTCTCTAATTATTTATATTGAATTTTTGATAAATTTTTAAATTCACTGTCATTATAAACTTAGTTTATAATTACGAACACATTTCCCATGATAACAAACATTTTCATCCACCTCATGCCACCTAATAATATACAATGATATTTCATTTTCATAAAAATAACCTTATTCATATGGTGGATAGTAGATGTAGATATTTTGATTGACTCGAATTAAATATTTTGAGTTAGTCGAGTTGAAGAGTAATATAAAATTTATAATGTTATCATAAAAATAATATTTTTAACTTTAAGTTTTATTTTAAATTATTCGAATCGAGTCGATTTTATGAAATTCAAATTGAATTATTCGATTTTTTTCAAATTTAATTATAAAATTTATAATGTTAAGGTACCAATTAGTTCAAATTTAAATAATTTTCAATAACCATATACGATACACATATTTATTTCTTCATATTTTTTATATGTGATATATATTAGGTAGAGTTAAAAGACTCGACTCTAACTTGAAATTTGATCAATAAATTATAAAATATTTTGAGTTATTCGAGATAATTGAATTTTTATTTTAGCTCAAACTTTATTAAAAAATTGAGTCAAATTTATGAAATTAGGAGCCGAGTCAAGTACTTTTCCACCTCTAGTCTATAGTTGACATACAAGTAAGGTCTCAAATCCATTAAGTACATAGTATCCATGGTGGGTATGATTTTTATATCCATACTCACACACTACACACAAAACTCAACCATACCATACCCATCTAGAGTTGCCTAATTTTTTTCATAATATTAATATTATAGTTTAATTTTTTAAATATTTATTATTAGAGAATTATTTTTAAATTTTAATTTTTTTAATAATTGTTATTAAGGGGAAAATTTTAAAATTAGTTATTAGGTTTTAATTTTTCTCCAACATTTGTTATTAGAGGTTTACCTTTAAAATTCAAAAAATTATAATATTTACTTTTAGGTATCTAATTTTTCTCAATACTTTTTATTATGAATCCAATTTTTTAATATTTTTTATTATAAGCTCAAATTTTACCGATGCTTGTTATTAGGGGATTACACTTAAAATTAATTTTCAGTATATTTATTATTAGGGTCCAATTCTCTCTTAATACTTACAGTCTAATTTTTTTAATAATTATTATTAGGATCCTATTTTTTCAACATTTGTTATTAGGGATTCGAGTTTTTTCAATATTTGTTATTATGAGTTTACTATTTTTTTTCCTAATATTTATTCTTAAGGGTCAATATTTTTTCAGTACTTATTATTAGAGGCTTAATTTTTACAAATGTCGCAACAGTTGAAATTCACCATTTTGATTTTACAAATGCCGCAACAATTGAAATTCACCATTTTGATTTGAATATTACATGTTTTTCTAATTGAGCCTCCTCATCTCAATCTTCTAATACCTAAATCCCTAAATTTAGAGAGATTATATCACGAACCCTTTCTATCACATCATTCGTAATTCATGCAATCAGGTTCGTTCATCTTTAAGTAACTACTTGATAACTACCCACTCATTAATTACATTTAGGAAAGAGGTGATGATTCACCTTAAAAAAATAACATAGATAAATCTAATTGGTTGAAATCAGAGATGACATAATAAAAAAGGTCTATGATATAATTTCTCCTAAAATTGATATCGCAATTACTCGCACAAAAGGTTTAAGATTAATTGTGGGTGATTTTTTTTATTACCATATTTGTACTATGGTAAGTTGTAAATTTAATACCTCTATTTTAATTAAATCTTTTTCAGTATTTGTAATTTTAAAATTTTAAAATTCCAACTATGATTAGATAAAGAGCATAGAAAATGTGTCTAAATTGTAAGATTTAAAATGATTATATTGAAAAATAATAATTAAATCTACAACATACGCATAACATGAAGACTAATAAAAAACCTAAAATGACCAAATTAAAAAATTATAAAAACTCAAAATGACCAAATTAGAGTATATGGACTAATTCCACAAATTGCACATAGTATAATGAGTAATAGAAGAATTTAACCTTATTTGTATGAAGATAAACATCTATAAACATTTTTCATGTATAAAGAAACTTTTAGCAATAATTTTAGGATAGATATTTCATACAATGCAGGGTTTTTTTTTATTTCACAAGTGAAATTAATAAATAGTTCTATATTTTATTTATTTTTAAAACATTAATAAAGAATACATTTCTTAACTCTACTCTTCAGAAAACCACTATCAATATATTAAATAATTCTTTTATTTAATTTTAAAAAAATTAAAGAGAAGTCATTAAATAAATTGTCATTAAATAATATTAATGAAGTATTAATTACTAACCAAAATAAGTCAAGTCTTGATAAGCTTAATTACGCTCTATTGAAGGGCTTGAAAAATAATGAAGGGTGGGTTCGAATGATGCCCAACAGGACTTGCTTTCATTATGATTTATATGCAAACACTTTTTTTTAACAAAATCATATGTAATTTTTAGCATTTTTTTATGTCTTAATATTAAAAAATTAAATTTTAATTTTAATTTCTAAAATTTAATACCTAAAAACTAAATCCTATAGAATATACCTTACACTTTGTTTTTCTTTAAATCAAGGTATCTATCACCGATAATAATGACTAATTTTCTCACAATAGATACTCTTGTTAAGGAGAAATTATATCATGAGTCATTTCCGTCACGTCATCTATGAGATTAACAAATCAAATGCATTCATTTAATTATTTTTATATCTCATCTTTTTTACCAAGTGAATCTTCATTTGGTAAAAACTATTTTTAAACTTAATTTATGATAAATATTAGTGAAGATCCACCTAATAAAAATAAAAAAACAATTAAATAGATGCATTTGATTTGTTGATCCTATAGATACATTGCAGGAATTACCTATAATATAATTTTTCTAGAATATAATCTTTCTTTTTACCATTTGATATTGATCGCTCAATCACTCTACTGATGTTATTGATGCTCGAACCCGTGACTTTTAAAAACAACAATCGTTTTTTTAACCACTTGAACTATAGTACTCATGATGAATTACTTCTGTATAATGTTATTATATTTAATGTTATGATGTGACCTGAAACTACTAGCAATAAAGTCTATCATAAATACATCTCTTATTTATTGAGTTTTTATATATATTTAAAATCTAATAAATTAACAAAAAGGAAATGAATTTTGAAGGTAAAATAATGCTGAATATATCTTCCATTTGATTCTTTCCTACAACACCCTCCATAGTTGATGATGATCAGCCTGAGATACAAAGATAAAAATAAGAGAAGTTGAACTGAAAGCATCATTGAATTGAACTCAAATACATGTTAAAACCCTATCAACTTTTAACAGTAGCTACCAGTGTACATTTTTGAAGAAGTGAAATGAAGTTGGGAAAAGTATATCATCTGATGGCATTTTTGCAATGATTTTGAGATATAATTAATGGCTTCTTTTGACTGAAGCTGAAGAAGCATTGATTGTTGCAGAAATCAGAACATTGGTGAACCCGACGGGGAAGAATTCACTAAATCAAGGATGCTGTTCCAGTAGTTCTTGTTGTCTGCACTGTTTCCATCGGATTCTTTGCCACTGTCTGATAAACTGGGGTCGGAGGAATCGTTGAGAAGGAGGTTAATGAATCCATCTTCCATTGCCAAATTAGTTGAACTTGAACTTCCCCCAAGGAACTTCCATTCTTGTTCACCTTCTTGTTTGATGATTCCGGTTTCGGACGAGGCTGATGCAATGCCGGTAAACTCGGTTATCGGCATCGAACCCGGTCCGATCCCGTTTTCAGAGGAAGTGAGTGTTGATTTAGGTGACTCGAGGTCACAGAATCCAGCGTTATTAACAGTACTATTCCAAGCTGTCTTATTCACAAGCTGAGCAGCCGAAGGTGAAGATGAAGAAGCGAAGCCTGTTGTTGTTGGACGAGTGAGGCGGTGCTGAAACGAACGTAGCTTTGATTCTCGAACCAATCTAGCTTCTGCTTCAAGCCTAGCACTTTCCCACTGAGCCATATGACTAATGTTTGCTGCATTCTTGGATTGATGAGTGTCGGTAGTACCGGAGAGTAAAGCGTCGGATTTTGGCTTGTGAGTGATGGGATCGATCCCCATTTTGGCTAGCCTCTTCTTAAGATGAGTGTTCCAGTGGTTCTTTATCTCATTATCCGTTCTCTTTGGCAAGTGAGTCGCTATAGCAGACCACCTGAAACACAGAACCTAGAAAACATCAACTTCCCACTTACCAAACCAAACCACCGATCACATAGACAAGAAAATGACAGGAAATTTCTGTAGTCGAATTTATTGAAGATGATAAAAAGAGGGTTTCAAGTTTCATAGGTGATAGGCTAGAGTGGCAGGCAGCAGTTCAACATCTTACTTTTGAGCTTAAGTGCACTGCAGCCATTATATATAAACATATACACAACTGAATGCAAGAAGATTTTGAGCTTAATTTTCAGAACCAAATATGGAAAACTAGGTCGGAAATTTGAGAAACAGACAAAACTCTTTCTCTTGAAGTTTTTTTGGACCTGTTCCCTAAAAGTGCATGGAGCTGAATGATGGTTTGTTCTTCTTGCAGACTAAACTTTCCTCTCTTAATATCAGGTCTGAGATAATTAGCCCATCTAAGCCTGCAGCTCTTCCCACATCGTTGAAGACCTAAAACAAAGAAGTAAACAGAATCAAAATTTGACAACAAAGTAGTCTAACAATAAGAACTAGGGTTTAATATTCACCAGCTTTAGCAGGCAAAGCCCGCCAGCTTCCATGACCATGTTCTTCAATGTAAGCTAATAGCTTCTGGTCTTCTTCTGGTGTCCATGGTCCTTTCTTCAACCCCACTTTGTCACAGCATGGTGATCTCCCCATTGGGTATACAAAATAGTGAAATTAAATGATCAAAGAAAGAAGAAAAGCTTATTGTTGAAGAAACTTTGAGCTTGTAAATGAAGAGATGGGAAGAGAAGGAAGGTATCCCAAAATTAATGGTGAGGTGAGTCAGAGTATATGCTCAAGTAACATTGAACTGAGGAATTTAAAACCCCAGCTCAGTTTACTACCATTACTTCCCTCTGTAGGGTTTGATTTACTTGATACATAGGGCAACCCAAAAGTTGTGGCCAAAATGCAGATTTTGAAGGATTTGTTTGGGTCCAAGGCAAAGGGGTAGTAAATGGTGTGGGGTCAGATCTAAAATTTCAAGACCCTCTCTGTAAATTTCTCACCGCATTACATTACTCATGGTGATGGTGACATCCTTCCAGGTTTTGACCATTACTTCAAGAGGTAGTAATTAGCTACTAAAGTGGAATTTCAATTAATTAAAAGTTTTTGTTTTATTTATTTCATCTATTTTTAATTTTTTGAATTTAATCATGGTATTTAATTTATTAGTCGATCGATTCAGATCGGATTTTATTATTAATATTTTATTATGAATTAATTATATGTTATTTTTGGATTAGTGGATTAATTTTTTCATTATTGTTCAAGTATTTTAGATGTGAAAAATATAAAATAACTTTTTAAAGAATCGTTAAAGTACTTTTAAAAAAATATGAAGACCATCAAATAATCAAATAAAATTATTAAGAAATTATGAGTTTGTAAAATCATCAAAATAAAGTTATAGAAATTGTTTAAAATATAAAAATTATAATAAATGTATATGAAAATTCAAATTATATTTTTAAAATTATCGAAAATTGATGTGAATTTAAGTGAATAACGGAGTTGAAAGAATTTTTGGAGAATAGGTGTATTTAAAAAATATTTGGGAGAATAGGTCAAAAAGAATAATGTTTCTTAGCCCTCGCCACCTGCAAGGAGAGAGGTCCATGTACACCGTTAAAATTAATATATTTTCAGTTTAATCTAATGGCCTACATAGACCTCGTCACCTGTAGGTAGAGAGGTACAAGGAGCACTATTCATTTTAGTCTATTCTCCCAAATATTTTTTAAATATACTTATTCTTCAAATATTTTTCCTCAACACCATTATTCACCTAAATCCATCAAAAATAAAATAAAGACATAAAGTAAATATAATAATATTTATTTTTTTAAGCTAAAAAAAACCTCACACACACTATATAGATAAAGATATTCAAACCCAAATATACTAAGAAGAAAAGCACTCTCTTTTTTTTTTTTAATTATTTTCTATTTCAAGTCGTTTAGATAGTTTTTATTTCAAGTTTTAATATGCTAAAACTTCTTGTACTATTTCAAATTTATAAAGCTTCCTCTATACTTTATTATAGTTCTGGTTCTCTATTTCAAGTTGTTTTAAAATGCTAAATATAGGTATTCAAGAAGTATTTTATTTTTATTAAGTAGAGATACTCCCTCAATCTCATTTAATATGTCTATTATTGATTTTTTTTGTTATTTTTTAATTTTAACTTATAATTATTTTAAATTTATTAATAATAAAAATATAAAAATATATTTTACAAACCTTCAATCAAATAGTTTAAAAATATATATTTGATAAATTTTAATTAATTACAATATTTAAAATAATTATAATTAAAATTTTAAAAAAATAATTTTAAAAAATATTAAACCTATTAAATGGAAGTAGGGAATATTACATTAAGCCAAACATAAAAAGCTTATATCATAAAACACACCGGCCAAAATAAAATCATATTGCAACAGATCAAATCAGATCAAATGAATACGGCCTGAGATGAACATAGAGGAGGCGATTTTAAATTTATATATAATTTAGAATGTTTTAAAAGAAATTATATATAAGTTCTTTTGAAAAAAAATATTTTTTCCCACCTTAAAATTTATAAATTTATCCACAAATTTTATAAGTTCGTCCCTAATATAATACTTTTCGTCTGTACCCTAAAATGTGAAAAGAAAAGGGAGATGCACTTTGTGATGAAGCAAATAATGTATTTAAAGGGAAACGTTCAGCTCATACGGGGAACTGTTCGATGTTCACAGCACTTGCCTGAACAAAAATCGAAAACTGCACAACAAATGAACCTTTGCATTCAAACCCAGAGAAAAGGATGCAGACGACAACAGGACAGAAGAATGGATGGTTTCAGAAGCAAAATACTTGAACATGGTTCGACTTCATGCATTTCCGAATCAAAAAAAAAAAAAAAAGGGTTCAAGTTTGGTTGGTTCTCCAAGGTGTCACTCTCAATATTTGGCACTTGTTATGATTTGGTGTTGGAAAATATAGTTTCAGAATTAGAGAGGAAGAAAAAGAATTAGAAGATTTGAGAAGTTTGGGAAGTATCCAGGTTTTACATGCTCTTTCCGGAGCTACAAACAAATTATTTATACTCATATTTTAGAACCGGAAGAAGTTGGTTAACTTCATAGGCATCTTTCTCTCTTGGTAGCTCCTACGCGGCCCCTCACTCTCCTGAATTATCGTTGCAGCATTGTCAGCTCTTGTATCATTCCCTGGTGCAGTGGCAGCTAGGTCATCTGTGACAATACCCCCTCCTAGAGAATGAACATTGTCCTCAAGGTCAGCAGTGGTGGCAGGCGAAGTAACATCCTCATGTAATAAGGGTAACGGAGTGATTTGTCGGGGAGGCTGGTCATGACACGATTTTAGTTGAGAAATGTGAAAGACCGGGTGAATGCAAGTTGAGGCAGGTAAATCGAGTTTGTAAGCGACAACACCAACCCTTGGAAGAACATAATATGATCTAACATAACGAGGTCTCAATTTCTGATGTCGTTGTAGCCGCAAAGAAACTTGTCAATAGGGTTGTAAACGAACAAAGACCCAACTACCTTCTGTCAAAGTTGATTCCCGACAGTGTTTATCGGCATGGAGTTTCATTCATTGTTGTGCCTGGATACAAATTACTCTTCAGCAGCAGCAGTAGATCATCCCTTTCCAAAAGTTGTTTATCCAATTGAGTTTGGCGAGAGCTACCTTCCAAATAAGTCAAGATAGTAGGTGGGTTTCGACCATACAAAGCACCAAAAGGGAGTCATCTCATCCGAGGTGTTGTACCACCCAAGATATTGGTCCAACTTGGTTGGATCATCATCAGTCATGCAAAGGAACTACATTTCGAGGGTAGCGATTCAAGGGTTCTGTTTGACCATCTAATGAGAGTGATATGCTAAGTTAAAACACAATTTTTTCACTTGTAAGCGGGATAGCTCCATTCATAGCTCACTCAAAAATAGACGATCGTGACCATTGACAATGCTACGAGGAACAATGAAGGCTTGGTGGTAGAAAGATTGTAGCACAAACGACAATGAAGATTCATGATCCTGGTGGTAGAAAGATTGGAGTATAGTTTAGTGATAAAACTCCAAACAGATGTAATGTCTCGGATTCAATTAATTGATGTAAAATATTGGCACTAATCGTAGAAAGCAACCAACAAGCTAAAGAGCTATCTTGCTTGAGAAATTGGGAATATGCATGATTCAACACATGCTCACCTGTCGTATTGCGTACAAGCTTCACTGGAATGGGCATGGAGCCATCAAGGTAGCCTTCAAGACCAAGACCTCTAACAGTGAGTACAACTTGTTGCTTCTAGAGTAAGTAATTGGATTTGGTCAGGCAGACATTAACACTCTTATAGGAGAAGATTTGTGTTTCCAGGATTGTATCACCATTGAGAAGATCATAAAGAACTTCAGGAGGGGACATAGAACCAATCACTCAAAAAAAGAAAGAAAAGAGAAACTGAAAGGAAATACTATAGAATCATTTTCCAGACTTCTGATACCATGTAAAATAATGAAAGAAATATATGAAAGAAGCTTTTATAGTCATGAACGTGATTTTACAAGCATTAGTTTTCACCTTTATATAGCCAGGCATCCAACTCCAAGGTTGAAGGAGATAATAATCACCTCAAAACTAACAGCAAACAGACTTCAAAACTACCTAACTAACTACCTGATTAACTGCCGGAGCTGGAACTATCTGCAAGAACCTAGAGACTGATTTTGCTTAACATTTAACATTCCCCATTCACGATATTCCTTGTTCTTCTTTTGTATGTTAGTGGAATCCTACCTAATTTTGTGATATATGCTTTTGATTCAAATCTTCAACTCTTCATATGATTTTTATTAATTGACAAAGTACCATCAATGTTTGAAATTTTCTACATAATGTCTCATTAACTTCACTATGAAAGCTGATGATTTTAGAGAAATTTACCTTCATGGACAACCACTGCTTGGCTATGGCAGGATCATCAACAGGTTTAGCAGTGTTCCTGAAATAAGCCTCGGGCGATCTCGGTTCGAGTTTAATCTTCCTGCAAAATGGATGCCATATCTCGGAGAAACTCACAGCCTCTAACAAAGCATAGAATGTTAACTCTGAGCAGCCATCATCAAATAAACACTTAGCTTCTCAGGTGGGTAATCATAAGCCATAACTGATAAAACTGCGATGGTGGAGTTCATAAAATCAGCATGGAGTTTCCGCCGGCTGTTCGCCAAGTAAATGGTGCAGATGCTTTCACGAGCTGCAATGGAACGCTAGCATTGTTGAAGTCAATGTTAGGGTTAAATTAAAACGTTTTTAAGTACGTAAATATATAATTTTTGGTAAAAAAAATAAAGTTTTAAAAGTTTAGAGGTTAAATTAAAAAAAATATTAAAGGAGATTAACTGTCCGTTGACCAAAACAAAAAGTTTTCAAACGTAAGTGATAATAATAGTCTTTTTTTTTTTAATTTGTGTGAATGCCCATTTGTCTAAATGTATTGAATTAATAGTTTTTCATATTATTTGTGGGGGAGATTTTGACATCGACCTCTATTTCTTCATCAAAGCAGAGGAATTTTTTGGGTGAATTTGGGTGCTAGGCTTCAAACATTTGTGATAAGATTTCAGATATCTAGCTGACATAACTTGTTTCTTTGATGATTTTATTGCTAGTGTTTGGTGTGCTGATTTTTTAAATTCTTAATTATAGTTTGAAATTGTTAAATCTGTGTAGTTTTTCATTTGGATGGTGCAACTCCAGATTGATTTTTTTTTTTTTTTGTTAATTTAGCAAGTCTTTGTCATTGTAACTCTGAGTTTCAGTAAGATACTGGCTTTAACAAGAACCTTTCTTCTTCAGTGAAAACTATGAGAAAGAAGGAATAAAGGAAATATACATCTCCAAGTAAAGATGAAGGTTACCTTTTAGAACTGACACGAAGCAGGCTGCAGCTGTCTAAAATCACATTACAAAGGAAATAAACATATATTCCCACACATACGCGTTTTTTAAAAGAAAGTTTCTTACGGAACGACTACTTTAAAACCGATCTTTTATAATCATTCGATTAGACTAAGTTCAGCTCAGTCATTAGATTAAAAAGAAAAAAACGAATTTTGAATTGAACCTGGTTAACCGGTTTCTTTGGATCAAGGCATCGACTAAAATAGGGCAAAATAAGGTTCTCTCTTTCTCAAATCCCTCATTCGATATTTTTGGGTTTAAGGTTTTCTCAGATTCAAAAGTTGTAGGAAATATTAAAGGTTAACCTAATTTTTTCAAACTTCTTTCTTTGAATGGAACATTGCTTTAGTTCCAATCTTTATATCGTTCACTCACATTAATCTCTCTCTTTTTTTCTATTTGTGTAAAAGCTTCACTCGTAGTGTGGTAATCTTCGTTTTGGAACTATCGTTTTCAATCTTATTCTTCTATTGTGGCTGATTCCTCTGACCGATATTTTGAGTTAGCTGTTGATTCAATACAAGTGAGGTATTAGCTATTGTTTGTCAACAGTTGAACATTACAATAATTGAAGTTGAAAATAAAGACCATTGTCAAACAACTAACTCAAAATCACAGTGACAATGAACTAAACTAACTTGTATTGAATCTAATACCTCACTTAACTATCAATAGACAAAACAATAAATCATCACCATTTCCGATTAAACAAACTAACAAATAGAAAATCAACCAAAACTATTTTAGCCCCCATGTCTCAACCATGCAGCACATGATGAGTTCAATAATCAACAAGGATAAGCATCAACTTTAAAGCAATCGTGAAGAACCAATATAAAGAATCGCCAACATTAAAGCATGTTGATCAACTAACTAAATCAGTGCCAATAGTTGTCAAAACTTTCAATGGATATCAAATAGTGAAAAAACAAATACAAAATAGAACATTACCAGTTTAGGGAAGTAAAGAGAAGAGCAATAGATTACGTGTAAAAGAGAAAAGTAAACCAAAAATACATATGGTATAGTTTGGTTATTATAGTTTATCAGCCACAATAGAAGAATAAGATTGAAAACGGTAGCTCCAAAACGAAGATTACCACATCACGAGTGAAGCTTTTACACAGATAGAAAACAAAAAAAAGAGATTAGTGCGAGAGAACGATATAGAGATTGGAACCAAAACAGTGTTTCATTCAAAGAAAGAAGTATAAAAAATTAGACTAACCTTTAATATCTCCTACAACTTTCGAATCCAAAAATATTGAATGAGAGATTTGAGAGAGAGAACCTTATTTTGCCCTATTTTAGTCGATGCCTTAATCCAAAGAAACCGGTTAACCAGGTTCAATTCAAAATTCATTTTTTTTCTTTTTAATCTAATCCAAAGAAACCGGTTAACCAGGTTCAATTCAAAATTCATTTTTTTTTCTTTTTAATCTAATGACTGAGTTAAACTTAGCCCAATCGAACGATTATAAAATATTAGTTTTAAATTAGCCATTCCGTAAGAAGTTTTCTTTTAGAAAACGTGTCAACTTAGGGTAAACATTTATGTACATACATACATATTTTCCTACAAGAAAACCTAATTTATTACAAGAACAGTAAAAATTTTAGTAGATACATAAATTACTACAAGTTGTACATAGGATATTACTCAAAACGTAATAAAAAATGTAGGTACCGTATTTATTACAACATCTCACCTAAACTCGAAAAAACTCAACTTAAAGTAAGAATTTATGTACATACATATTTTCCTATAAGAAAACCTAATTTATTACAAGAACGGTACAAATTTTAATAGGTACATAAATTATTACAAGTTGTACATAGTTCATTACCCAAGTCGTAATAAAAACGATAAGTATCGTAATTATTACAAGATATCACCAAAACTCAAAAGAGTTCAACTTATGGTAAGCATTTAGGTACATAAATATTTTACTACAAGAAAACCTAATTTATTACAAGAACGAAGAAAATTTTATTAGGTATATAAATTACTACAAATTGTACATATTTTATTACAGAAATCGTAATAAAAACAGTAGGTACCGTATTTATTACAAGATCTCACCCCAAACTTAAAAGAGCTCAACTTAGGGTAAGAATTTATGTATATATATATATATTTTTTTTTCCTACAAGAAAACCTAATTTACTACAAGAACGATACAAATTTTAGTAGGTACATAAATTAATAAATTAGCCTTAAATTAGCCTCATTTTAAGGTAAGCATTTAGGTACATACATATTTTCCTACAAGAAAATCTAATTTATTACAAAAAAGGTGAGAATTTTAGTAGGTACATATATTACTACAAGTTGTACGTATTTTATTACAGAAATCATAATAAAAATAGTAGGTGCCGTATTTATTACAAGATCTCACCCAAACCCGAAATATAATACGCATTTAGGTACATACATATTTTCCTACAAAAAAAACCTAATTTATTACAAAAATGATGAGAATTTTAATAGATACATAAATTAGCACAAAATGTACATAGTTTATTACTCAAATCGTAATAAAAATGGTAGGTACTGTATTTATTAAAAGATCTCACCCAAACCCAAAAGGGCTCATCTTAGGGTAAGCATTTAGGTACATACATATTTTCTACAAGAAAACCTAATTTATTACAAAAAGGGTGAGAATTTTAGTATGTACATAAATTATTACAAAATGCACATAGTTTATTACCCAAATCGTAATAAAACCTAATATATCACATACATATTTAGGTACATATATATTTTCCTTGAATTAGCCTCATCTTAGTGTAAGCATTTAGGTACATAAATTCTCACCCTTGTAGTAATAAATTAGCTTAAATTAGCCTCATCTTAGAGTAAGCATTTAGATATATGCATATTTTCCTACAAGAAAATCTAAAATATTACAAAAACGATAAAAAATTTAGTAGATACATAAATTATTACACGTTGTACATAGTTTATAACTTAAAACGTAATAAATACGGTACATACCATTTTTATTACGTTTTAGGTAATAAACTATGTACAACTTGTAGTAATTTATGTATCTACTAAAATTCTCACCGTTCTAGTAATAAATTAAGTTTTTTTGTAGGAAAATATATATGTACATAAATACTTACCCTAAGTTGAGTTCTTTTGAGTTTGGGTAAGATCTTGTAATAAATACGGTACCTACCGTTTTTATTACGATTTGGATAATAAACTATGTATAACTTGTAGCAATTTATGTACCTACTAAAATTATTATCGTTTTTCTAATAAATAAGGTTTATCGTAATAAAATAGGTATGTACATAAATCTTTATATCGTAATATTTTATGTATATACCGTTTTTATTACAATTAGTGTAATTATTCATGTACAAACCTCGTAATAAACTATGTACAAACATGCTACCTGTTGAATAGGTTAACCTTAAATTAACCTTATTTTAATGGTTTCACCCTAGAATCACCGCCCACACATATATAGTAATTTAAGCATGAGTGCTCAACCATTTCAAAAAGTACCCCTCATTTATATGCATCCTTACCAAACATGTATGTTTCCTTCCTATTAATGTTGCTGGTTAGATGAGTATGTGAGAGAGGGTGAGTAACACTAGCCATATTCTTAAAACCTATCAGCATTATTATCCAAGTTTCAAACTAGCATTAGGAAGAAAAGGAAATACCTTGATAGCTATAATTTGCTCAGGTGTAGGGGCAACAACTTTTGGCGTTTGCAACTGTCTTTGTAGATTCCTTCTTTAATTCTTCTTCAACTTCTTTAGATTCAAAGAGATTTTCAGATTCTAGTCTCTCCTATGATCCACGAAGCAGAATAAAGAGAAATCAATCATATGGTAAGTTACACTTACATGAGGAATAAAAATGACGAAAATTAGAACATGTAAACCCACCCCCTTTCTTCCCCACCTACCCAAAGATGCAGAGAAATTGCTTAAGCAACATCAAATTGATAATTCAATCCTATAGCAAGGCGTTTCCATATAGAATAAGTTAAAGATGAGTACTACAAAGCATTAGGTTTAAATAAAAAAGGCATTAGGCTAAAAGAGATATTTTTAGTTTGAATAAAAAACTGAATTTATTATATCTTCTCTTAGTCATGAGCGCACCTATGATTGAGACAAACAATTCAAATATCTAATACAGTTAACTAAAATAACATTCCAACATCTAATGGTGTTCCATTGAAAATATAACTTACTGCAGCAAAAACGAGCACATATAATAAAACAATGTCAAAAAAGTTTAAATTTACAAAGCTAAAGGCTCAATTAGGCAATTTCTGTCAGAAAGAATGAATTAAGGTATGTATCCAGAAGTGTCCCAATTAACCACAGCAATTTCCACATATCTTAAACATGATAGGCAACAGAAAATACATAACAAAACAAATAAAATTTTGTTTAAAAAGACAAAGTAACTGTGTAGCATATCCAATCACCTTAGCCTTCACTTTCTTGAAATCCAGAACACTTAGCGATATGAGTTTGTGAATCACATATAACCTATAATTAGGTTTGTTATCCAACAGGCTAAGGAACTGCAACTTAGGAAGTGATGCAAGAGGGTCAATCTCCACTAAGTTCACCAGCCGATTATTCATGAGAACCAACATACGTAATTTCCGCAAGAACTCTGCAGGACAAGGGAAATGTGAAGTTCATAAGAGTCTTCCACCCAAACACCATTCAAAAGGCAAAGGCTACATACTACAGCACCATGGAAATCAAAATTTTGGTTCCAAGCTTACCTCCAATACTGGGATTGATAGGCGTGACTCGGTTGTTGTTTATAAGTAAGGTACCCAAGCGTTTAAGATAAGGGAAGTTGTCCAGCTTCACTATCTCATTATCAGACAAATCTATGATATCAAATTGGTCTTAACAGGATGAACAATTGTAACAAAAAAAAAGTAAATCAAAAAGCAATGAATGCGCTAGAAATGGCCACAGGCAAAACAATACACACCTCGGTAGCACCCAAGTTCTCTATTACAGGAATTTTATTACCTGAAACGGGAAAATGGAAAAGAGATTAAGTTCTAAAGAAAGGGAAGCTTGAGAACATTACTATTAGGGTTATGGTTGGAGATGAAGAAAGGAAAAGCAGAACCTCGAAGATCCAATTCTCGCTCTTTAAGGGGATTGAAGAAGTGAGGACACTTCCATATCAAGTCGGCCGTGAGTTTCACCATGCCTATCTTCTTCTTTTTTCTCTTTTCTGGTCTGCTAAAACCCTAAACCGCCGCGTCGTCTTGCAGCAAATGAGTGATCGGCGAGTCGACTACTCCGCCTCTTTGCGCCTTCTCTCGACTATCGTTTCAAATTTTCTTCTTATTTTGTTTCCGTTTTCAATTTCTTTCCCAGACTTTTAAAGAGGGGTTTTAAACGACAATCATTTTGTAGCAAGCGAAATAATTTTGTTAATTGAATATTGAAGAAATTTTTAGGGTAATGGAGCTAGAAACTAATCTATCAAAAATTATAATAGGATTATTTGGTATATCATTTATAAGAGTAATCTATTAAATATATTTAATTTTTTAATTAATAAAATATTATATTTAATTATTTAATTTTATGAATGATGTGATATAAATAACCATGATATAATTTTTGTTAATTTAAAAAAATAAAAATGTGAGATGATTTTTTAGAATTTATGAGACTGTTTGGTCTCTTAATTTTCATCGGGTTATTATTGAGATGGATAATAAAAAGGCTTTTAATTGTTTGTCCAAGAGAGGATAATATTCATTCATCCCTTAGAATTTATTTAGTTTTGATGTTAAGTAAGGATTGGGAGGTTTGGTTTACGTAGGTGAGTCGTTCTTGTTATGTAGTGGCCGATTAATTAGCGAAATTGATGAAGGACCTTCCTCTAGATTACTACAGGTTCATGGAGCCTCCTCTAGATGTTATTAATGTGCTGCATAGCGATGTGGATAATGTTTGATTCTGTTATGTATTTTGGGGTTATGTGATTTAATCGATTGTAATACCGAAATGGATACACATTTACCCTATTTTAGGATTAAGGTTTTTATAATAAAATCCATGAGGTATCCCTTCTCTAATAAAAAATCGATTCTTGCATAAGAAAATTAAGATTATTTTATCTTTTTTCTCATTTAATAGGTTTCTTTTAAGTTGACCCATTTAAATTGTTTATTGAAAAAATTAATAATTTTTATATAGCTCGTTTTCTTTTCTATACTCTCTTTAGTTTTTAATAAAATAAAAAATAACTTTTAAGGGTGAAATTATTATTTCAACTATTGTATATTATCTTTTACACAATTTTTTTTTAAATTATGTAAAAATCAAAAAAAAAAATTGAGTGAGACGAAAAGAATAATTTTTATAGGTTCGATCTCGTACGAGTGACAAATAAAACAAACTTGCATGATCCATGCACGAGTTCATATCCACGATACCTTTAATAAATTAAAAAATGTTAAAATAATTCAAATTGCTTTATGTAGGAGGTGATTTCACCATGTACAATAATATTTATTGTAGATTCCTAAAATTTTCTTAACGTGGGATATTTTTCTAAAATTAATTTTAAACTATAATATTTTTCAAAATTTACCGAAATATTGGATTACATTTGAAATAAAATTTTGAAAATGTAATATTATTTAATGTTTGGATTGTTTTATTATTGATTTATTTAGCGATAAGGTACAACGTTGACTTGAAATATAATATTATACTCATGTTTGGTAAATATTATTTTGAAGTAAAATTAAAAATTTGAGTTAAAAATAGAGATTTAATTACTTAAATTCGTTATTCAAATATTTGATAAATAACGTATAATAATAACGAATTGAGATAAAATCTCTAATTTTGAAAAAGTTACTTATAAGTTTTGTTTGAAATAGAGACGATGACAATTGACATAGGTTGTAAAGACTCTTTTACTTTTAACAATTACCAAAAATCTTAAAAAAATCAAAGTTTAACTTTTTTTTATTTTAATTTATATTGCGAAATTTGTAAGGTAATAGTTTTTTTTTATTCTCAGGTATTTATATTTGTATTTAGGCTTAACTCATAAATAAGTGTCTAAATTATACACTTTTTTAAAAATATATGTCTAATATTTTTTCGGCTAAAATAAGTGCCTAAACTATATATATTTTTTAAATAGGTACTTAATATTTTTTAACTGAAATAAGTGCCTAAAATTTCATTCTGTTAATATTTTAAAGTAACACCGTCATAACTTATAAATAGGTGTCTAAACTATATATTTTTTCTGATATAAGTGTTTAATATTTTTTTTGGTTTTAACTTATAATCTTCTAACTGGATTACCAAGCAGGCTTCTTCAAAAACGACGTCAACCGCTTTAGTTCATTCCCCACCTGCCTAATCTTAGCCGAAACAGTCCTCAGTAGGGTGTTTAAAAATATCCGATTCGGTCGATCCAATCCGATTATCTATTGATTCGATCTGAAAATATGGATATCCGATCTAATTTTTATTTTTTGATCGGATATTCGATCTGATTTTAAGTGTTCCGGATCGGATACGGATCATAATATTTCAAGTTTCGGATTATCCAAAAATCCAAAATTTTAAATTTTTATTAATATTAATCTTGTTATATTTAACAATTTAGTGCTTGTTATTTTTAAAAATTTTAAAAATTGAAACTTTTATAAATGTAATTCTTGTTGTATTTAGTAATTTATTGTTTATTATATTCGAAATTCCAAAATTTTAAAAAATATAATCTCAAACTAGAAAAATTAGTTTAATCAAATTATATTTTTGGATAATTGGATATTCGAGTATCCGATCTGAGTATCGATATCCGAATATGCGGATATCCGCTTTTTTCTGGATCGGATACAGATCACTATATCATCAATCCGAAAATCCGAATATCCGAAAAAATTAAATCGAATCAGATCCGATATCCGACAATGAACACGCTTCCTCACCATGTTAGATTTCTTCTCAAAACCTTGAGCCAGCAAAGTCAGACAAATTATATCGACTTCTCCTCCAGACTCTGAATTGAAAAAAGTTCAAAGGTTATTATAAGCTTTGTGTACTAGTACGGATACCCAAGGATCGGTACACGAGGTCTAGTAAAACTTATTCTTTTAAAAAATTAGTTAAGGATATCGATACGAGTAGATATCGTATTAATATAACTTTTAATGATAATTTATTCTTATTTCAATACACAATTTTACGTATTGATATATCCTTGTTAATTTATGAGCATCATAGTATCATATTGATACATCTTTAAGTTATTAGAATCTGAAGTTTTAAATTACAAAGCTGGGACCAATATACGGTGTTGTTGTACCGGTACGATGTCTTTATAAATATTATCGGTACAAGGAGATAATAAATTGGTACGATAATTGTTAAGTTAGATAATTGAATGCTAAAGCTTATGTTTCATGTATTTTGGTCCCTATTTAATCGCATGCTTAATTGAATTTGTTCCTAAACTCTTTTCGATGAAGTTTCACACGATAGTATGAAATGAACTCTAGATTAAGTCGGAAGAGAGGCAGTAGGGGTGAATAATACTCGAATCGATTTTAAAAAATTAAATAATTTAATTCGAGATAAAAATATTCAACTCGTCTTGATTCGACTTGAAAAAATCGAATAACTTGACTCGAGACGAAAATATTCGACTTGTCTTGATTCGACTCAAGAAAAAAAATACTCGACTATACTTGATTCGATTCAAAATTTCATAAACTCGAATCAAGTAGAAAAAATTCAAATAAAATTTGAGTTGTAAAATGAAAATTCAATTAACTCAATTTTTAGTAATTAAAGGATTTATTTTTAAGTTCGTGATGAATCCCTCAAATTTGTATGGTATATATATACTGATATATAAAAATATGAAGAAATATTACCACATATGAAAATATAGATATACATATATGACTAGTGAAAGTCGTTAAATTATAATCAAATTGTATTATAACATAACAAATAATTATAATTAAATTTTTATAAGAACTTGAAGACTCGGCTCGAAATTTTTTTGAATGAAAGTTTGAATGATAAAATTAGACTAGTTAACTCAAATAACTCAATTTTTTTTACTCAATTTGATTCGACTTGATCGAACGTTCACCTCTACTTAAGACAAGAGAATAAGTTAGAAGAGAAGCCTAAATATAACCCTGACCATAATTGAATGAACTAAGTATAATCCTCCTAGAAATCGGACGAGAGACCTAAGACAAGAGACTAAGTCGGAAGAAATCTACACTACGGGGGACAGTGAAATGAACCTGAGTAAAAGATGATGAAGTTGCGCAGGAGAATCCTGAAAGTTGATCGGCAAGAAGAAGCCAGGAGAAGCCATTTTTGCGATAGCATCTGCAACACGGTTACACTCACGATGAATCCAAATAAGTTCAGCCGACCAATAGTTATGCTGAATCCTGTTGATAACACGACCAGGGGAAATGGCTTAACCCCCACCCCAACTGCTGCATCGTTGACGAGCTGAACCGCAACAGAAGAATCCGATTGAACCTGTAAAGAATCGAAGCCAAGAGACCATGCGATTTGGAGCTAGCCCCACAAGTAAACCCCAGAGATCAGCTACAAGTAAACCCTAAGCGAAAACTAAATATTTACCTGTTTTTAATACTCTATTTATGTACTAACAAAAAAATTGGATTTAGAGTTTAGAATTATGACTTAAGATTAAAGTTTAAGATATTGGTGAAGTATTTAGAATTTATGATATAAAATTTAGAGTTAGGGCTTAAAATTTATTTTTTAATGTTAGACATAAAGAATTACATCGAAAAAAGAATTTCTATTAGTTCAACCATTTAATTTAATATTTCAAACACATTATTTTTATTGTTAGATTTATTTTTTAAAAAATATAATTTTAATCATTAAATTAATTTATTAATAAATTATATAAATAAAAATTAAAAAAATATAAAAAATAAATTTAGGGTCTAGGTTGATTGGGTCCCTGAGCGACCGCTCCGGGTGCTCCCCTCACGGCCGGCCTCCCCGTAACACCATTCTTCTTATGAAAACCATGAACACATTTACCCTCAGCAACCCGTAACACACCTCCAATGAAACATGAACTGGAGAAACTTGAAACATCGACATCCACATTAAGACAGATCCAATCTGTCGGAGGTGACGACCAATCGACCATTGCACAAGAGAATGCGTGTGGCTTCCCTGCAGTAGTATAAATGTTGGCCGGCCCCCATACAGTACCCCAATTAAGGGTAGTCTCAAGGGAAGGACGAGAGCCCGTAAAAACAAGTTCATTCCGGCTTTTCCACATCTGCCAAATCATGGCTAAAAACAACAGAGATCAAACTCCAAAGAACTTTCAAAGAAGGATATATGAAGTTACCTGAAAACAGAGATCGTGGTTAAAAAATCAGATGCAGTTGTTGCCGGAAAAATATGCAACCCGATAAACAATTATGGAGAGCACGAAGGATAGATTTTTTCTGTGCATGACATGTATTACAAAACAAATAAAGTAAGTTAATACGACGTTAAACACAATTTTGTAATAAAAATAAACATATAAAATAAAAATAAAAAAATCACAGAAGCCAAGAAAAAATCAATAAACGTTTCTGAAAACTTTAGACCGAGGCCTGTGCTATCACAATGTCCTTAAAACAGATTCATCCCTTCCCGGAACTAAAGTTTCTATGGAACGTTTGTCTCCCAGTCTACAACGGTAGACTGCAGCAAAGCAACGCAACTTTAACTGCAACGACGAACTTCACAGAAGCAGAACACTATTAAGAATTTGGTTAGAGGATGTTTTGGTTTTCAGTGTATTGAGATAGGAACAAATGTCTCCTTTTATAGTGTTCAAGCAGAGGACATGTTTAATTACAGAATTAATCTGTATTTAACAATTCCTGAAGAGTTACAAGTTTCAGAATTTTAGGGTGTTTAAAGTTTTTATTTGTATAAATAGGGTGTTTAAAGTTTATTTTGGAATATAGGTCAAAAGTTACAGTGCGGGTAGGAGAACATCATTTGCTCAGAGAGCAAATCTCGGAAGTTTTGAATTTTTAAAAATTAGATCGATTTTACATCATTTGCTCAGAGAGCAGATCTTGGAAGTTTTGGATTTTTAGGGTGTTTAAAGTTTTTATTTGTGTAAATAGGGTGTTTAAAGTTTATTTTATAATATAGGCCAAAAGCTACCGTGCGGGTAGGAGAACACCACCTGTAGGTGACGACTTGGGGGAGGACGTCACCTATAGGTGACATTCTCCTATTTTTTAATATTATTTTTGTTAATTTTGAAGGGAGAACGCCACCTGTACATGGCGTTCTTCCCTTTATACTGTTCATTTTGGTTTATATCCCCAAATATCAATTAGAAATTCCTATTCTCTTAATTAATAAAAGAGGATCGGTTATCCATCCAATTTTGGGACAGATCTCACAGAATGATAAAATTGAAAATAAAAGTTAGAGTTTGAATATTAAATGCCATTCAAAGAAAAAAAATAATCATTTATTTCAATAAAAAAATACATTATGTATCTATTTTAGAAAAAAATGTATAGTTTAGGTACTTATTTATAAATTAAACAATTTTTAATGGTATTACCTTAAAACACTAACAAAATAAAACTTTAGACACTTATTTCAACCAAAAAATATATTATATATATATCTAAAAAAAATATAATTTAAGCACTTATTTTAACTAAAAAAACATTAAACAACTATTTCAAAAAAAAATATATACTTTAATCACGTATTATTGAGATAAACCTTAAAAATTAAGCCTTATTAAAATACAACTTGTGGGGGGTTAAATTTTCATTAAAGAAAGGAAAATCGACGTGGCTATGATAATTATCCGAATGGCGGCTTTGGCGTATAAAACTATTAGTATTTTTTATGAAATAAAATATTATATTTATTAAGATTCGAGTTCAAATAAAATAAGATGGATAAACATCGTTAATCATCATTTACTATATAAAACTCTTTTCTTAATCAGGGTCAAGATCAAGAACATATAACGGTAGTAAAATCTCAAGAAGTCCCATCTGCTGTCCCACTCCGCCGCTCGCCGATTATCAACTTTAACTCCATTTCGCCACTAAATCAGCAAAAAATGGGATATTCATCAATTATATCTCGGATTGCCATCTCCAGGAAGCTGCTTTCCTCAAACCCCACTAATCGTTCCCTCTCATTGTTACCCTCTCGTTTGTTTACGAATCACGTTGATAACAACACCAACAAGGTTGAGAGCAGTAGCCTACTGTCATCTTCGGCTGCTTATCATGTCAGCTCCGGTGGGTATATGCGGGGGACCGTCTTCTGGGAATCCGGTAGACCCCTCACCATTGAAGAATTTCACATGCCTCGTCCCAAAGCTGGAGAAATTCTCATCAAAACCAAGGGTATGGTTTCTTGATTTATTCCTTTTTTATGATTTCATTTCATAAGATAGAAAACCCCAAGACTTTAAATGGGTTGAATTCAATTGGGTTTTTGTTTCTCGGTTTGGGTTCTTTTTGTTGCAGCCTGTGGAGTTTGCCACTCTGATCTTCATGTTATAAAAGGCGAAATTCCGTTTTCTAGTCCTTGTGTTATTGGCCACGAGATTACTGGGGAAGTTGTTGAACATGGGCCTCTCACCGACCGCAAAATCACTGAAAAGTTGGTTACTTTATTTTTCATTCATTCATATTTACCCGTCACAGTTGATTTGGGTGGAGAAAGAGATTGGATGACATGTTGGATTTTAATTTTCATTTTGGTGTTGTTCTTAGATATCCAATTGGAGCTCAAGTGGTAGGAGCTTTTATCATGCCTTGTGGTAACTGTTCCTTTTGTTCTAAGGTACCGTAATTTGAGATTCTATGCTTGAATTTCAATTCTGGTATCACGAATGACTGGTAACTTATATTATTTTTATTTCTGGGAGATAGGGCCATGATGATTTATGTGAAGATTTCTTTGCTTATAATCGAGCAAAGGGAACACTTTATGATGGTGAAACTCGGCTTTTCCTCCGCAACAGTGGTAATTTACTATTAAATTTACTCTATTAGGATGATCCTGCTACTTCTTTCTCTCTGTGAAAGCGTGACTACCCTTGTGTTTGTTTGTCCGCATCTCGAATTCCATTGTAAATGCAATGTGTCTAGTGTCAATCATCTTAAACATCTGTTTTCCCTTTTGCTGTAACTTTACCTGCATAGTGTTGGCATCATTGTTGGATAAATGAAGTTATGGTATCTGTGTAGGAAAACCTGTATACATGTATAGCATGGGAGGCCTTGCTGAATACTGTGTCATTCCGGCGCATGGTTTGTGTGTTTTGCCAAAATCATTGCCATACACCGAGTCTGCAATTTTAGGATGTGCAGTGTTTACTGCTTATGGTGCCATGAGGCATGCAGCTGAGGTCTGTCCTGGGGATTCTGTTGCTGTGATTGGAATTGGAGGGGTTGGTTCAAGGTACTTACATATTAAACTGATTCTGAAACAAGATAATTGGTTTGACTTGTCATTTTGAAAAAGCCGGTGTGTTTTTTTACCTCAATGTACAATGGGTAAAAGGCACCTAGGAGTTCTAATCCTGAACAAGTGCCATCCAGACCACAGTAACATAACAAACATTAACCAATAATGACCGTTTAAGCCATATAATGTTCAAAACTAATAAGCCTAATTTTTGTTTGTTTGTCTTCCCCTTTTGTTATATGCATTGTTTGGTCTACATTTTGAATTGGATTTCAGTGTTCCTTAATTTTAGGGTTTTACCAATGAACCTACCCTGTGAATTCTGCTGGAGTTTAATATCACCTGTTGGTATGATGTTAGTATTACTAATGAAAACTATGAACCATTTTCTCAAGATATGCAGTTCTATTTCATGTTGTGCTTTGTACAATGTTCACAGAAATGTCCTACAGTAAGCTCAGTGAATACAAGGTCTTTTCTTTTATATTTGAGGACTTGACTTCTTTGGTCATCCTTACCTCTTAAACATGTTCTTATAACTCATAAGGTCATTTCCACATTTTTGGAATTGCTTGTCTAAACCACCTTAAACATGTTTTGTTCATTTGTCTTCAATATCTGCAAGCCCCAACAACTGTAAGGGTAAAGGCTGCTGTCTGAAATCTTAGCTCCCAACTTTGAATCTTAGTGATTTTTTTGTATTTTTTACAGTAACTTTTCATTATGAACTTTGACAGATTGGGAAAAAAACTGACATATAAATCATAAGAACTTTGCTTCAGTTGTTTGCAGATAGCAAGGGCATTTGGTGCCTCTGAAGTTATTGCTGTGGATATTCAGAAGGATAAACTAGAGAAAGCTAAGACTTTGGGTGCCACTCATACAGTAAATGCAATAGAAGAAGATGCCGTTGAACGGGTTAAAGTATGTACAAGGTCCATGGTTCTTTAGCATATAGATACTGACTTGTGGTAACTGAAATAACTTTGCATTTTAATATCACTCTGAAGTCTGAACATACCTTCAGTATGCATGTGTTTTTTTTTAAATCTTAATACACTTACATGTGATCTCGATTGAGGATATCCAAGATTTAGATGGAAATATTATTAAGAATTTAGAATATCGGATCAATTGCTTTTGTTATTCATAAAAGGTTGCTAAAAGTCAAAAGTAATTTGTGTAAAGCAACTTCATAAATTGATTTAAAATGCACAAGTAAATGTAATGCATCCAAATAGTTTGTTCCAAAAAGCTATATGAAATTTTGTTTCATGAAAAAAAATTATTATTTGCTTTCTATCTAAATGCTTTTCTTGGCTTCCAGAAGGAGAAACCAAGTAGCAAAAGCAATAACCAAAAACAATCTAGTTTTGCTTAGGTGTACACTTAGGAGTGTTAGGTACATTGTTCAAATTGCTTCACCTTCTTGAATTTATTCATTTGTACCAGGAACAGAAAACAGAAAACGAACACAGACTTTGAACTTCAATTTGTTTATTTACCAGCTTTAGTTTTTGTTAGCTTAATTTTATGCTCTTTTTGAAAGGGTTTGTTGTAGGTTATGACAATGTGAGATACTGAGATTCAAGGCATGGCTTGGGGTTTAGCGTTTGTTAATGTGGAATATTGATGTTTGAGACATGCCTATTGAGGTTTAGATCTTGAAATAAAGTATAGTGAGATCAGAGGATATTTTGTGGAGTGTTCTGAGTTCTGACTATTTTGGAAGTGCTTGTTTGCAATTATTTGATTCTAAATTAACTTTTTATTGTATCTTTTAAAATATTTTTACTTAAAGGCATTTATTGCTTGTTTTGAGTAGGAAATTACTGGAGGATTAGGTGTTGACATTGCTGTGGAAGCCTTGGGGAAACCTCAAACGTTTTTGCAGTGTTTACAAAGTGTAAGAGATGGTGGAAAAGCAGTGATGATAGGACTTGCAAAAGCTGGTGCTGTAGGTGAGGTGGACATCAATCGTCTTGTTCGTCGAAAGGTAAAGCACCTTTTACCTCTCAATATACGAGTTCATTTACAGCTCTCAAATTAATCCCAATTTCTCTAGGCTCACCAATTAATTATAATTACCGGCTCCATATTCTAATATTTAGTTACTTGAATTGTTACTTGAAACCTGTATAATCTATAACTGCAATCTATAAATGATCTACTAGTCTTTAAATCTATGGAAGTACATAGAAGGTGGATGCAACCATCCTTCCAATCCAACCTGTGTAGAATTTTCGCATCCCATATATGATTCAGGACTTCTTTCAAGCCAATGTCAGAAGCAATAAGATCTCCCTCTAAATCTCTGAAATACCTCTACTTTAAACCTTCCTAAAACAACACTAGGGCTATAAATCTATCCATAACCCTTCAAAACCCTCATCTGACATATCTGATGCCTAGTATATCACAATACCCTTCTTCTGTCATAGCCACCAGGTAAAACCAAAAAACCACACGAAGCAGAATTTTCTTTTTCCTCTTAAGGTGGTGCATTTATCAACCCTTCTTCAAATACTTGCAAGTCACCATACTTGGTTTATCCGAAAACCATATCCTAGCTGCATATCCTAACCTAAACATAACAAACCCCAATATAGCAGACAAGTCGTAGTTAGGAAAACTCTTGAATGTCATAATAAAATGCTGACTTTTCAACCAAATCAATGCATAGTACTAGAACACCAACTGAAGGAAAAGAAAAGAATGACTAGATAGGCAAAGTCTAACCAAACCTGAAAACCTGTTCAAACTTTCCTAGAACAGAATCTGGTGTAACTGACTCAAAAAGCCAACCTCCTGAAATGGAAAGTCATTTACACTAGACATGACCTAAGCTTGATATGACCCTTATCTTACTTTATCCGTAATTGACTTAAGGTTTTAATCACAATTTCATGCTCAATTTAGTGCAATTCATCCTTTAAATTAGGGGGGTTTACTAGTTCTTATAAGTGATGCTATTTCAGTTATTAGGAGGTTGGATTGGCTTTTTCCCCCTATAATTTTGGTACATTAGATTTGGAATATTGAGATTATGACAAATTTTGGTTGTTATTTTCAATTATTAGTTGTGTCTATTTGCCTTACATCATATATACACCATATACAATGTTGCACTTTTGAAGAAATAAGACGTGATTGAAGATTAGTAGCTTTGGTTTGAACAGTTCAATGAATGTTGTAAAATCCAGTTAGAAAGTTGGACATTTGTGTCCTGGATATCATATTTTTGATTTTGGTAATGAACAGTGACTTTAGATTACTTTTTACAGATTATTAGGTTACATAAAATTTATAACTTCATTCAATGCGTAAAAATTATTATCATAAATAAAAGTTGGTCGTTGCATTCGATATAAAATTACTAGCATAAATAGTAGCACATGTTAACTAACTATATAGAGTGTCTCAAGGACCCTCACTAACCGTGCAATAATGTGTTGGAACAGGTGAAAGTGATTGGTTCATATGGAGCGAGGGCAAGGCAGGATCTTCCTAAGTTGGTTAAGCTAGCTGAAACAGGAATCTTCAATCTGAGCAGTGCTGTTTCTCAGAAATACACATTTGAAGAGGGAAATAAAGCATTTGAGGATCTTAACCATGGAAGAATTGTGAGCCGAGGTGTAGTTGAGATAAGCTAAGTTACTTTTCCTTTTTCATCAATAAAACTTTGATCCAACACCAGGAAAACCTTTCAAGTTAAGCAGATCAAAGGAATTGGGAGATTAGGGGTCACATTTCCCATTGTGTATGTTGTAATAATTTCTCAAAGGATTTATCTATTTCTCCACTAGTTGTGTGTTTGTTGTTCAAGACTATTCAAAACGTTCAACTTTTATTTTTCAGGAGAAAAGAAAGTCGAGTTGGGTCTTAGTGTGAGATTTTAGTGTACCCTTAAGTTTTAAGGATCGAGAATATATGTTATAATTAGGGATGACAAAATTATCTGAGTCAGACACAACTCGACATGTCCCAATCTGATTCGATTAGTTTTTTTATTTTAATTTTTGTGGATTGGAATCAAGGTTTTGTAAAAGTTTAAAAAAAAGTAATTTTTCTAAAAAGAAGTTAATTTAGGGAAAAACCAAGCTTTTTATACTCAAGAGCTAAGGGCTTTGTCAGAGTTTTTGGTTGCTTTTAGGATTTTTTAGGATGAAAAAGCTAGTTTAAAAAAACAAAGTCAATCAAAAACAAAACCTAAATCGAGGTGGAACAGGTTTGGATATATACTTGAAATTTTTTGTCATGCATATTATATTTTTATTTATTTTATTATATTTATAAAAAATATTATTATAATATAATTTTTTTATGAGTTTTAAGTTATAATGGTTAAATGTTCGAGTTTTAGTATATTGATATACTAGTAGATGATTTAAGTTTGTTCTTTTAAATATATAATTTAATATAGATAATTTAAATTTTATTTTACTTTTATATAGATTTAAAGTTACTTAAAAACTATAATTTATAATTGTGATTGAGGATGAATTTAACATTTATCAATAAAGATTTTTTTTTAATTTTTCGAGTCGAGTAAAATCAGGTTGAGATAAGATATCAAGTTAGATAAATTAATATTTTATTTCGGGACAGGATTAATATATCAAAAATGGGTTTGAGACAATCAAAAACCCATCCCATTTTCATAGTAAAGACATGATTAAAAGTCCCACAAATTCATTCTATTTACTTTCATCATCTTCAAACGAGTAGTTGTATCATTTTTCAAACTATGGGTTTCCCATTGATTTTCAAACCAACTAAAAGTATTGTTTACAGTTAATTGTACTTTGGGTAAATTTTATATTAGAATTAGGTATGACATCTCATTCGAGATTATTGAAAACTATTGTGAATTTTATGAATATCGAAATGAAAAAGTGATGAACTAAACGCCGACAAGTACATCAAAAAGATGGTTATATCATCTGGTTCTGAATCCCACCAACCTCTGTACTGGATTACCAAGATACTAACACCAATGTGCATACAACACAACCGCATATAAAATCTACCATGCTTACATTTTCAATGGTTTCAAACCAAGGGATGCTCGAATCCTGTTGGCTTCCGCAATCTCTGGATCTGGGTGGTCAGTTCCATCATCCTTCTTTGCCTTCTTTGCCTTCTTTCCCTTCTTCTTCTTTGACTCTTCTGGAGGATTACCATCCTCTGCTTCACGCCTTCTAGGACTCAAGCTGCTGCGAGCATGCCTCTTCCGGTCCCTACTCCTACTACGACTTCTCGAATGGCTCCTTCGTCTCCCACGATCTCTGTCTCGCCTATCACGCTCTCTACCTTCCCTCTCTCTATCTCGATCCCTCTCATAGCCATACTCCTTTTCCTCTCTCAGACGATAACGATCCCTGTCCCTGTCCCTATCTCTATCCCTGTCACGGCCACGCCCCCTTTCTCTATCATAGTCTCTATCTCTGTCATAATCCCGATCCCTGGGGAAAGTGAAAGAAACAACGTTATATATATTTTAGTGTTTTCGATTTCAAATTGATGCTTGCAAAGACAAATCAATAACAAATGCATCAAATAAAAAATTGCATGAATCCATCATAACTTGAACATTTGATGCAAGTTGTACAAAGCTTCATTAAAGATTAAATCAGAAGTGATCGACCATCCAAGATTCAAAAGTGTATGTCGCAAGATAACCTTTAAAAAATTGTTCCAAGTCTCTTAATGTTACCTTACAAAACATCATTCAGAAACAAAGATATTACCGTGTAAATGCAAGCCACATGAACCTAATGCTAAATTGTATGATCTATCATACTTCTCGCTGCACACTGTCAGTGCAGAGAAACCTGGCAAGACCACATAAAATTTCATATAGGAAGCTTCTCAACCCATCTATGGCTTTAAATGCCATAGGGGAAACACAACATTGGAACAATTATGCCTACGCGAATAGGAACCATATTCATCCAACAGCTTCCACTCATGACCCAATTTTTTGTGGTAAAAAGGTTAAAGCACCAAGCTTGCCTGTCTGCTTTACAAAGCTAAAAGGCTGTAAAATGGTAACCGGGAAAAGGCAGTTTACAACCGAAATGATGCTATCCAAATTAGACCCAAGTAGGTGCATGTTAATGCTCATTTGTGGAAAAAATACTAAGAGTCCCATTATGTTTTATTAGGCCTAAGCTAAGTGCATGGTTAGTTGTTTGTTCATCATCTTGTGAAAAAGCACCAACGATCTCATACTCTTTTATTGTTTCATCCTCAAAAGTTCTGGAAAACAAATATGGACAAGCAAAAGCACTTGAGGGAAGGTACCTGTGTCTATGACTGTCACGTCTATAATCTCTTTCTCGCTCTCTTGCAGGGCTTCTCCCTCGGTAATAATCCTGCTAAAACAACAGTAAAGTATCAGAAAACCAAAAGTACATCATCTATCAATGAAAATAGTACTACTCTACAAACCTTTTCATGAGCCACCTCCTCTTCTAAACCATCTTGCTCGTTCTCATCCTTCTCTTCCTCTTCCTCGAAATCATCTTCCAGCACACTTTTCCGTGCATCCAATGTACCGAGCGATTCAAGAGTCCACCTGTTGAAACATACATAGAACTTAATCTTCAAAGAGAGTTACACATTATAAACACAAATATGACCACTAAGCTCTCTTAACATATACAATTCCCATGGCGTAGAGATTCGAATGTGATAATGTTAATCAAAAAACCAAAGAAATAAAAAAACTAGCCATGTGAAAGAAAAAGTAAACCTTACCTTTTCTTAATACGCGGTAGAGCAATATCACAAGAATAATCTGTAGTGAGAAGTTCATCAATCACCTCATCAACGTGAGTCAAGATGAAATCTGATACATTAAAGAACACCCAATATGATATCAATTAATAAAACCCATTTCAAAATGATACACAAGTGAATAGATGCATAATAAAATTGAAAAGAAAAATTAGGGGGAAAAAATGAAAGAACTTACTTCCATCAGGTGATTTTCGCCTTACTTTCCGATAATCGTTGTACAAAGGCTCTAAATAACGATAAATGTCGGAATCGATCCCCGTAAGACGCAAATAAAAAGCTCCCAGAACTCTTACATACCTGAAATTAATTTCCACAATATTATTTAGTGAAATTGAAACAAGCAAAGGGGAAAAATAATAGAAACTAACTTGTAATCGTCGTTTTTGATGAATTCGACGACTATGTCCTTTTCGGGTTGGATTTGGAGCATTTTCATGACGAGGCACATGAAGGGAGTGGGCTTTCGATTCCCGCCGAAGGTTCCTCCGATGTGATCCAGCTCCATTGCCTTGTCAACTAGCGTCTCCGCCGTCAGGCCGAAACACTGCTCCTTCCAGTAGGTATTCTGGTAGATCTTCGACCGTAAAATCTTCTCTACGAGGTTTTGGGGGTTTGTTCCCCTTATGCTCTTGGCTGCCGGATCCGTACGGTTCGCCATGGTCGCTATGAATAAGCGGATCCTTTAGATTGGACAAAACCCTAGTTTTGAAGGAAAATAAGGGAAACGAACATTCTTGAGTCTAACGAAGACAGGGACTAGGCGGTGATATATAAAAAAAAAGTGGGGGTGAAATTGATAAAAAAAAAATGAAATCCTCTAGAAGTAAACCCCGTTCTTAGTTGATTTGATTTATTGAATTTATATATTTTTGCTTAACTTTGGAAAATATTTAATTTCCACACCCCTGAAGTTATTGTAATTTAAATTTTCATCCAACCACTTATTTGATGAAATTGACCATTATATCTAATAATTCTCATCTCTCTAGTCCAAGTGATTAAAGGAATGATTGATCTTTCTAGAACTCACAGGTTCGAGCACCAGCAATGCCAGCAGAATGATTGAGCAATCAATGTTAAATGGTGGAGATTATATTCTAGAAAAGATATTACTTGTAATCATTATTAGCTTGTTCAAATAAATAATTAAATAGGTTAGCAAGTTATACATACCATTTTTTTTATGGTAAATATAATCGTATATCCAAATCTTACTTGATGTCAGTGTCGCTGACGGTGTGCGAAAAAAAAAATAAAAGGGAAAAGTTTCAATAGAGAGAATATAAGAGCGGCGCTTGTCAAATAATTATTTTAAAACATATACATGTCATTTCTTGTTTAAGTTTTTTTTTTTTAAATAAATGCTTAAAATTTTATTTTGATTATTTTGAGTTTGACCGTTTAAAAAATCATTACTCATGCCTGTCATAACATTTTTCATGTTTTGTTTTTTAATTTCTAAATAAAATTTAATATTTTTTAAAAAATAATTTTAATTTTTACAATTAATCTCAAATTTTTTAATCCAAGACCCAAAACTCTCAAATTATTATTATTGTCGTGGTTGATTATCTCGTTAGAAATCACACTATCGTCATTGGATTACAACAACCAATTATCTTAATCATCTATCGTTTGTAATAGACAATTGTTGTGTCGACCGACTTCTTTTTTGTAAGTTTGACTTCTTTCAAGGTTGGGAAATTCATTAGCACACTTATTATCGATTATCAAAGACATATATGATGGGAAATGACGTGATCACTGATGGTGAAACTAACTAAAGAAGTTAAAATTTTGAATTTAATGGTCATTTTGTGAATTTTAAAAAATTTAAAGTTTTTAAAATATTAAGTTAAAAATATGTTAAATTAAAAAAGAAATATTTTTTTAAAAAATAGCGGTAATTAACGATTAACACCTAAAATGATCAAATGAAACTTGGGTATCTATTTAGAGAGAAAAATAATTTAGGAATAAAAAATAAGTCATTTGTATAATTTAGATACTTATTTAGATATTAAGTATTTTTATTAACCGATCAGTAGTCAACGATAATAACGTAATGGGACAGAAGTTAACGGTGAGATGACATAACAGTCGTCGACAATGTGATGACACGAAAACGAATAACGACTCAGCTCGGTAGGATTGGGCTTGGTCTAAGTTAGCTCAGCCTGATTCGGTCAAGTTAGGCCGAGTCAACTCGATTTGACTCACTGACCAAATCAGAACAAAGCCTACTCGTGGCGACGGCATGTGGCGGTTACTCTAGCAGTCATCCGACAATGGTAAGGCTCTATCGTAAGTATCTCGATCCTCTTAAACTCGATGATAGCCTCTTTTTCTTGATTTGATCCCTCTAACTGTCTCAATTCGAAAATCTAAATTTTTTCTTTCACCTCCTCTGACGATAATTTTGATAGCGGGCTATTGGTATTGGTGAACTCGTCTCATCGAGATCATTCTAATTGTATCAGAAGTGTGAAAAATGGACAATCAAATCTCCCTAGATCAAAATTTAAAATTCTCTCAAATTTTTTTCCCTTTTCTCTCTTCCACCATTCTTATCTTTTTCACTTTCTTTCTCTTCCATCATATCCTCTCTTTTATTCTCCTACCACATATTTAATTCAAACCATTTTTACTTTTTATTTATTTAATTCAATTATCCAACAATTATAAAATTCTTATTTTTTTTAAAATTAATTCCTCGAGACCCAAACATCTATTTTTAATTTGGGGCTTCCAAGATAAAAGCTTAATATTTGGGACCAAGGCCCAATTCCAAAACTCAACCTTTGAGTAATTATAATTTGCACCCTCATACTAGTTCTCTTATATTGTTGATAAGTACTATAATAGCTAAAGATACTTCGTGATCGAGTTATGATAAAACCAATTTTGTCAATGTCCTATCCTGTTATATGTTTTTTATTTTAGTATTGATAGTGTTTTTTCTTCACTGACCACTATAATGCTTGTATATCTATTAACTTTCTGAGTTGTTTGGGTCTACTCTTTAATTTCTTATATAGTCTTACTTTATTTTTAGTGACTAGTTTCTACACTTTAATGATTTTACATCAAATTTCCTATTGATATGATCAATCTATTTTAATTTCGTATACTTCTTATAACTTTATTGTTTTTTCTCTGAATAAAATTAGAGGTTATTATTTATATACAAATACGTTATTTTTTTTGAACAAGCTAATAGTGATTACAGATCACTCTGCTGGCAGCGCTGATGCTCGAACCTGTGAGCTCTAAAAACAATAACCATTCTTTTAACCACTTAAGCTAGAGAACTCGCGTAAAAAAAAAATTGCATTTATGCAAACAAATGAATATCATCTCTTTTGTTGCATATTGTCACCAATTCTAACTAATAATTAAGTTTTATATTGACCGTTCAATAAAAAAATAAAAAAATAATTTAAAAAAATTATATAAGGTGATAAATTTCACTAATGACGAAATAAGAGAATTACAAGATATTTTCAGACCCAACTTGATGTGTAACTATAATCTCTAGTATTACTTATATGAATAGTTTCTTGAATACAAATAAAACTTGCGTAATACATTTAATCAATGAAAAATGAAAATAAGATTTTCACTTTAAATAAAATTTTAATCAAACTCTCGTCACAAACTTTAACAATCTTCACCTTGACATGAATTCTAAAATCACAAACTTATAAAATTTTAAACTTCGACAAAATTTTTAAATATAACTAGGGATGATAAAAATATTCGTTTCTAATTCGATTCGGTACACCCCAATCCTACCCGGTCGATTTTTTTTAATTTCGGGGATTAGGGTGGGGCAGGGGTTAGAAATTATTGATTCAGGTTGGGTCGGGTTCGGATATTTGTTTGAAATTTCTCGCCCCACCCCAATATATTTTTATACATTTATAAAAAAAATATCATTGTACATAAACACTTTTATGGGTTTTAAGTAATTTTTATACTTTTGAAGTTTGTTCTTATAATAAAAAATTATTAGATGTTCAAGTTTTAATATATTCGATTTCATCAGTCGATGATTCAAGTTTTTTTCTTCTTTTAAATATGTAATTTAACATCTGAGTAATTTAAATTATATTTTATTTTATTTTTTACATAAATTTAAAGTTACTTAAAAACCATAATTTATGATCGTGATGAAGGATTGATCAAATCTAACTTTTATCATTAACAAAGATTTTTTTTTAAAAATTTTTCAGGTCAGATCGGGTCGAGTTCAGATTTAAAAAATAATATATTGGGACGGGGTAGGAAGAGTAAATTAATATTTTAACCCGGGTCAGATTAGGGTTAGATTTAGAAGTTACTAAATCGAGTTGAAATCAAAACGGCAAAAAACTCAACCTGTCCTGTCCCGTTCCTATCCCTAAATATAACAAGAAACAAATTCTTCACCTTAAAAAACATGTTCTTTATCTTTATCTTGGGTATTCTTAAACAATATATATCAAGTTATGTTGAAGCTTAGATCTCCAAGGTGACTCGATCTTCATATCATTATAAGTGTTTTTTGTTCCAAACTCCTTGCCCCACTTCTTTTACCGACCATTATTTTTTATGGAAACCTCATGTAAGCCAAGGTCTATTACTGGGGTTTTGTTACCCAGTTCAAGGCAGCCCACTGTTTTTATAACACCTCTCCTGTTACTCGCCACTGGTCTTAAATTTCTTGATTTTTCCCTTTAACCCTACTATTTATCACGTGATTCACATTATACTTCAACACCATAATCATAAAAAACCTGATATTGAACTAAATCAATATATACATGTGATGAAGGTGGCACATATACACACACTGGTGTGCATCTTATATTAGTTGAAAGCACATCGCCTTCCGTAGTATAAAGACATCAAATGATTGTTTACGCAGTCAGTTTGATGCGAGTAATTGTTGAAGGACTCGGATTCAAGGAAGCTCGGCAACCACACACAATCCCTTACTTGCTTCAATGTCTGTGACTGCAACAAACTCTGACCCATGCAGGATATCTCGACCTGAAATGCATCAAAGGCGAGATACAGAAGGAGACATATAAAATCTTAAGATAAACATGATTCATAAATATTAAAAATATTTAAGATGCGTGGAAAAGTATATTATATGTACTCTTTGTATATATTTACAGGGATTCAAAAACGATTTATTACCACTATAATGACTGTTATTTAATGATAATATCACCGTCTGAAACAATTAATAATATAAATAACGATAAGATTCAAAATTATATCAATAACAGTCGATAAACGAGTACAATTTAATGATTAATGATCAATAGCGACAATAACGGTATGTTATTCTCGTTATTTTAAGATCTCTAAAAAAAATAAGAATCATCTGTCAAATTTTATCTCTAAGAATTAAAAACTTAAAAGAAAATTATAAGTAAAATTATGTTTATAATTCACGATTGCGACACCCACAATGGTCACAATAATAATCGTTATGTCTATAATCACAATAAACGTGGTACGATCAAAAACACGATTAAAAACATTTTTAAATTCTTGTATATTTATGAGTAAAAATCCTCTACCTCTTATTCATGCTTTTGCCTCCTTTGAAAATTTTCTAAAAAATTGAATTTTAAACCCTAACCCTTATTTTTATATCTTAAATTTTAAACCCTACACCCTAAAAAATACACCCTATCCTTTAACTTTATAAACCCTAACCTAAAATTCTAAACTCTAAACCCTTTACTTTGAACTAGAAGCATGAGAAAAATGTAAACGATTTACGCCCTATATTTATATATAATTAATATGCATGCAAAATAAGCTGAAGGTGATGCAAATGCATGCAATCCCATTCCCCACCCTTTCGCTGTCATCCCTAAAATCTAATCATTTCATCTTTTTCTTCCGACACAAACCCTAAAATCTCATCATCGTTTCTTCCCTCTTTGAGATATAAAAATCACATCTTTGGGTATTTAGGGTTTTGTGTGAAATTAAATATCTTTTTACGAGTTGGTGTTTGAACATGATTAGAAACCATTGCAGTGTTGTGTCAGAAATAGAGAAGTGCGTTGATGAGGAAATCAGAAGGCCTAGCTCTATACAAAAGCAAAAACCCTGACTGATGGAAATCCGAAAGGCAAAAGAGTTGAGAATCTGCCAATGTGATTTGCTATTATTATTATTAGTACCGTATACTACATTATTACCTGCTTCAAACATGACCCACGTAGATAGAGAAAAGGAAAACAAAACAAAAGCTTTGTCACCATGTCAATAGAGAGATGAGATAGGTTATAAATTATTCGATTTGATTAAAATTTAGTTAAAATTTAATTTGATTAAATTCGATTCAGATTGAATAGAGCTATACGATATTCGATTCAAAAGACTCACGATCTACTAGAAAATATAAATATATATGTTTTATTTTTTATAATTTAAAATCTAATTTCTAAACTTAAAACCCTAAAATCTAAATCCTAAATATAAGTCTTAAGCCCTATTTATAACACTAAACCCTAAAATTAATAAAATTAAATTTACACAATTTGTATATCAAAGTTTTTTTTTTCTTTCTTAGATTTTAAATGAGACGTGATAAATAAGAGTTACTCGAGTCTAACATGATCAAAAGTCGATCAATACTTAAATCGATTAAGCTTGAATAAAACTCAAACTCGACTCGACTCGAATTCTTAACGAGCCGAGTCAAGCTTAGATTTTTAGACTCATTTAAAATTACTAAAGCTAAAATTTAACTCAAAATCTTAACGATCCAAACCGAGTTTAACATTACTCTAACTCGACTCAGCTCGTTTACACCCCTACATGTCAATACCATGTTCATTTCTTTTCAATTGTTGTCGGGAAAAAATAATACACCTAGTAGAAAAATTCAGCAATAAATAAAATAACAAAGATGTATTGATTAATTACCTCAGCTTCGTTGGGGAGACCAAGCTTTCTAACCAGGTACGTTTTAACCATGAAAATCGTCACGTTCTCGTCCCTTATAATTGTTTAGAAATTTGTTTTTTTAATAAAAAATAATGGAGAAAGAAAACAAAAAACCCAAAAGGAAAAACAAAGTCAGATTTTTTTTCCTGAACACCATCATTAGCTAGTTGAAAGATAGGCAAAAAGAGAAACACACGCGACAGTGATACGATCAACTGTATGTAATGCTAACGTGCACCCCACTTACTTCACTCTAATGTACGCCTTTGGTATTTGAGGCAGAGCTTCTCCGTTCCTGCCAAGATAGGTGATGGCAATAACATTACAAACCCTACCTACTTGTTCTATATTCACAATTATTAACAAAAAACAAATATCAATGGAAGTGTTCAAGGATTGTTTTCTTTCTATTTCTGTCCATGGCATTACTTAAAAAGTTGTGTTATTTTCATCTAGCAGAAACCAACTCATTAGCTATCAACAAGGTCATTATAATCAGCTTCGTATCATTTAAACAGGTCTTGAATTTAAGGCATTATATATTTTAAAAATTTTAATTTAAAGATTTATTCATCAAAATTGAATATACGATATAAAAATTGAATATACGATATAAAAACCGAAAAGACAACTATAAGAAAAAACTACCCACTAAAATAAACATATATACTTATTTTTGCTAAATCAAGGGAATTGGGGATGTGAAAGCATTGGAAATCGGTAGTATGGTACAGAAAACTGTGAGGAAATGTATTAAAATGGATAAAATAGAGAATAAAACGAGAGGTTAATGATGTTGAGAGCGTGCGGTGTGTATTAATGATGGTAAGATTGAAAAAATAGCTCTCACCGGTTGGTGTAGGACTGTAGGGTGAACCACAAGCCAGAGTGGGGTCTGGTTCTCGAGGAGTAATCATGGGGATTATTGGGAACCGGCACTTCCCAGTCGTTCAAGCGACCTGTAGAAGCATTATTCATGTGGCACGGCCACCACCAAGGCATATCATCGTACTCATCATCGGCTTCACCGTAATGATCATCTTCTCCGTTGTCCAACCCTAGACCTAAACCTAGCTCCAACCCTTTACTGCTACCGCTACAGCCGGGTGGCTTGTGCTTGGCTTTGAGATGTGAAGCAGCAGTCGAGGTTGAAAATGGGAATGGAACGGCAATGTTAGAGTTATTGGGTTGATGGTGTAGCTCGTCTTGTTGTTTCTTCGGTGCAATGCTAAACCCTAACCCTAGCTCAAGCCATTGGTTGTCTTGGGAAGATGGGCAGTTGAGATTTTCTTCAGTGGTTCTGTCAGAATGCCAAAGTGAGGCCATTAGCACAAGCCAGTTCTTGAGGATGTGTTTAGCAGCAGAAGTTAGAAAGAGATGGGGTTTGGTTCTTTTAAGAAACGGTAAACTTGCCTACTGGTTCAAACCTAAACCCACGTACGTTTAGGTGTGTATTCGGTTAATTTGGTTGATGATCGAACTAAATTAAATAAAATTGAATTAATGGAAATTTTTAAAATTTTAACCGTTAACTGAACCGAATTATCTTTAACCGAATTAATTGAATCGAAATTATTTTGATTAATTAACTGAAATTTATTATAAATTTTGGTTAAATTACATAATAAGTCACTAAATTATGCTAAAATAATTTTTAGTCACTAAACTTTTATTTTATACTAATTTAATAAAAATTAGTGATCATTTTATAATATAAAAAAATTAATGAATATTTTATATTTTTTAAAAGTTAAATGATTAAATATATATATAATATTTAATATATAATAATTTCAGTTAATTAACCGATTTTGAATCGAATTAATCGATAATTCAATTTTAAAAAAAAAAGTTAATAAAATTTACTAAAAATTAACCGACCAAATTAAATAATTTCGGTTCGATCGGTTAATTCGGTTAAAATTGAATAATACACACCCCTACACACGTTCTATATCAAGCCTAAAAATCAACCCTTATCTACGAAAAATTATTAGATAAAACATGTTTATCACGTTATTCGTGATCTCAACCAATCAAATTCGTTCATTTTATTTTTTGTTTAAAATAAATCATCATATGTTTCTTACATATAATTAGAGGATGAATAATTATTAAATAATTATTTTAAGATGAACGAACCTAATTAATTGAATCATAAATAATTTAACGAACAAAATTCATCTAATAATATCTTATAACTATAAACATATCTATAATCAAATTAAAAAAAAGTTGTTATTGAGAATTTTTACAGAATACAGATTAGATATATTTTATTTTAAGAATCAATAGTATATGTTAAAGGATTAATAAATGTTGCGGGTAGTAGTTTGATAATTTTCACTTTAGATTGGGTTCATTAACAAGTTGGATATAAGTAACATGCCATGATGATTATATGGAATAAAACTTATTATACACTAATAATGCATTATTAAATACATTTTTTAGTAAAGAATCAAAATAGTCATTAAATTATCTTTGAATATATTTATTATGCAGTAATAATATTGCATTATTAAATATAATTTTTTAACAAAATAACTATTAAATTATCTTTGAATAAATTAAATAATAATTAAATTTTTAAAATTAAAGAATGATAATTATTTTTATATTTTGTTATAAAATGATAATTAAGTTGTTAACCTATGTTAGCTGAGTGACATGAGTATTAAGATTTTTTTTATATAATTATATATTCAATCAATTTATTCATAAGCATTGGTGTCTTCGGGTTTCAGGTTACGGGGATGAAAATAAAGGGCCGATGATGTAATTTTAAAATATTAAAAGTTAAATTTTTAGAATTAAGATTAAATTATAATAATGTGTGAAAATCGAGAGTCAAATTTATTAATATCTTTTTAAATTATGATCAATTTAATTGAATGTATGATAAATATCGTAATTTATTAATAAAGGCTCGTAACTCGAATCCAAAACCCAATTCACTAACCTGAAATTTGGATTGTTACATCACTTCTGTGTAATTATTGCTTCTTTTCATGAAATATTTTACTTCCAAAGGTATGAATAGGTCAAAGGTAAGCATGCATTTCTAGTGCATAGTCATCTAAAGTATAATATGTTTTGTCATAAATTGCTAGATTTTATCACCGAAAATAATTTAAAAAATCATAGAATAAAAACAATAGAAAAATCTGTGTTTGTGTTAAACCTATTAGGTTTATTGAAAAGAAAATTCATTGAACAAAGAGAATAATATTAATATTTTTTTGAATATATAAATTTATAAATTAAATAATATTATCAAAATAATATCCGAATTAAGATCTATTTATCATTTTTATTTTTACCATTACTATTTTGTTGTTGCGATACTTATAATTAAGTGTTTGATTAGGGATGTAAAAAGTTGACTCGACCTAAAAACCCGACTAAAATCTGTTCGAGTCAGAACCTGGTTTGACCAGGGGATGTAATGACCTGAACCCGATATGTATCCGACTATTGTTGACCCGAACCCGAGTTGGACCTGTTACTGTAATAATCGAACCCGAACTGTATCCGACCGAGAATGACCCGAACCCGATTTCAACTTGTTACTATGGACCAAAACCTCGATCTGCATTCGACTGAAACAAACCCGAACTCGAGTCTGGCCTGACAAATAACCGATATTACCCGACTGAATTGACCCGAGACCTGATTTTACCTGACCTGTTATTGACTTGAACTAATATTAATAAGACTTAATATTTACATAACATATAATTAAGTATATCTATAATTTGATGAATTTAAAATATTAGTAAATATAATTAGTCTTAAAAAATACAATTAGACATGAGAATTAATTTAGGGATTAATATTTAAATTTAGTATTACATATTTAATTAAATTAATTTATTTAATATTTTATTTAGTTTTAATGTATTTAATTTTAATTATAATTTTAAAATAATATTTGATTAAAAATTATAATTCTAAATTAATATTCATTAAAATATAGTTTTAAATTAATATTTAATTAATTTAAGTTAACTTATTAAACTTAAGATTAATTAAGCTTAATTAAAATATAAAAATATAAATTACAAACATAACTAAAAGAATTCTAAAATCAAATGTAATTTTTTTATTAAATTAATCTAAACTAAATTAAATTAAACAAAAATAATTAATAAGAAAAAGGAAAAATGATAAAAAAAAAGTGAAAAGACCAAATTTTAGAGGGAAATAAGCCACACATTTAAATATATATATATATTATATAACAAAGTATATTATATATATTATATATAATACATTAATACATAAAATATAATATATATAAGTATATTATATATATATTTAACTATATTATATGTATAGTATAAATTAATGGATACATATACATACTTATATATATATATTATATTTTATATATACATATTATACATTTTATATTTTATACCATATAGTATAAATTATATATAGAATATATTTTATATATAATATAAATTTTATATTTTTATTTTTGAAATGTATTAAACTATATTGTATATGTATAAATTATAATGTATTAAAGTATATTAAAATTAAAATTTTCATCGAATTTAATTATTAATTTATAATTTTTGCAATTTAGTCTTTATAACTTTATTTTTATTTCAAATTGATTATTATTTATTTTTATAATTTAGTTTAGTGTTTTTAATAAGATGATATTTTATTAATGTCTATCCTTTTTAATTTAAAATTATATTTTTTTAGTCCAATGTTTAATCCTTATTAATTTTTAATTTTTTTAATTTAGCCCAATATTTAAGATATGAATCATTTGATAATATTTTTGTTTTGTCTAGTGCGTAATATTTTATTCGAAATGAATGATCAACCATTCAAGCCAAAGTCTATCGATTATTTACTTAATTATTTATTTGTATCAAACTCAAACTTAATAATTATAATTAATATGAATTTAAAACCCAAACTAATTTGACCTGAAATGAACCCAACCTAAAATGCTACCGAACTGAAATGAACTCGACCTGAAATGAACCTGTCAATTATCTGATTTAGATCCGAACCATTTGAATCCGATCTGAAATAGACCTGACCTGAAATGGACCCGCACCTGACCCGAATCGAGTCAAAACATCAAATCAACCTGAATTAACATGTATCCGATTTTACCCAACCTAACAATACTCGACCTAAAACCTATTCGAGTAACTGTTTTTATATCTCTATGGTCGATCACTCTGGGGTCTTTGCTTATAGGGTTTGTCACTTTTAATTACCTTAATAAACTCATATTGCTGAAAAAAATAGTTATATAAATATAAATACAAAATAAATTATATATCATAAAATAAAAATTAGCCGTCATATATATATATATAAAAGAGTGTTGACTCTAGTACGGCCAAGCCAATGCCATAAAAGATGATCAAGTGTAATCTTTTGATTAAAAACACATACAATCAAGTCGTCCGACATAATCATTCTAACAGGACCTACCATAGATCACATGATATAAGAACCTAACATAATCATGTACTATTTTTTCAATACTTATTTTTTAAGTTAGGTAATTATGTCTTATTTGAAAACCTAAAATTATAATTTAACTAAAAAAAGAATGATACGACTACGAGACGGGATTAAAAATCTCATGCCTCTTAATAGTATCTCGTTTTATGTTTTTTATTAAAAAAATTTAAAAATTTAAATTTTAAATTTTAACCCTAATTTTTTATATCATAAATATTAAACCCTAAACCCTAAAAAATACCCTAACCATAATTCTCTAAACCCTATCTATAACTCTTAACATTGAACCCTAAATCCATTAATTTAAAATGAAGGCACCAATAGAGACACGATTAAGAAGTAAACGATTTGCATCCCAGGGACGAAGACCGTCTTTGAAGTTAAAAGATAAAATATAAATATTTGAAAGTAAGATAAATTTATAAATAAATCATTTAAAAATTTTAAATAAAGAGATAAAGATAAAGCTACAATTATCTTCCATTCTTATTTGCTTTCATCTCTAACTGCAATATATATATATATATATATATATCTTTTATAAAGGATATTATTTTCTTAAAAGCAAAAAAAAAGTTAAATAAAAAAAAATTTAATCTTCAACCCTAAATAACCCTACTGATGGGAATTAAGTATTACCCCTGATAGTAATGAAGTCTTCCCAACATTTAAGTCAGGTTTACAAGGAATTTCATGAAGGCTCCCTACAAGTTGTTGCGACAATGAGTTTCGGAATGAAGATTGACAAGCTAAATGTTCGAAGAATACATTATGGTTGGCCACAGGGTTCTCGACAGTCACCGGTGAGGGTGGTGACAAAATACACTATCGGAAAACAAGCAAGTATGCCGTCGGATGGTCCGATTTCGGATGCGGTTTGCAGAAATAACTAATCCATGCAATGGAAGTGATACTTATTTGAAAATTTTACTATAAAAATCACATCTCTATTTTATTCCTCCTTTTATGTTTTCTTTGAAAAAATTCTAATTTTTTTTAATCTTAACCTTTATTTTCTATATCTCAACTCTTAAATTTTAAACCCTAAAAAATACACTATACCCCTAATTTTCTGAATCCTAATCATAATCCTTAACCTTAAACCCTAAATCTTAAACTCTAAACCATCTAATTTAAAATAGAAAAATGAAAGAAGAATTAAAAAGAGGTAAATGATTTGAAAATTTAACACTTTTGCATAACATTTGTTTAGCTTGATATTCCTAATTTATGTTTCAATTAAACTGCAAATGATGATTTACACTAATATGCGGTAAATTAAAATACGATAAATAAAAGGAAGTTAAACGGAAAGATAAATACGAAAAAAATAAAAGTTAGACCATTAATTCAACCATGGATTTGAATCCAAAGAACCAGTAATTCAACCCTTCCGCCCATCCTTAATGCCATTGAAATTTATGACAAACTGGCAGGGGGATCCATGTATGACTTTTTGCATGTACCTGACCCTTGTGTTTTAGGCAAGCAAGAGTCTCTCTAAAGGAACGAATCAGTGAAAAGAAGGATAAGGATAACAACAGAAAAACAAATAAATTTTGCCATGCTTTTCTAGATTTTGACACAAAAATGTTATATTTTCTAAAGGAAGATACTTGAGTGTTTGATTTGGTCTTGGAGGCTGTGACCTTTTATAATTTAGAAAAATGTTAATGTACCATATAAAACTATAAAATATTTCCAAGAATTGATATAATTATCATTGCATTGGGTTATATTTAAATAGAAATAAAACCCATTTTAGGTCTTTTGAATTCCTTCCATGTCAATCCTAAAATTCCTTAAATTTTCGTAGTTAGATTTTTGAAAATTTTAATCTTTTGTGGTAAATTATATTAAATACATTTATGGTATATTACATCTAAAAAATGTAATATCAAATATATTTATCGTAGTAAAAAATGTATTTAAAGTATCAAATACATTTATGGTATATTACATTTATATCAAATACATTTAAAAATGGGGTAAATTATATCAAATACATTTAAAGTATAGACGTTTGTATCGTTTATATCATCAAACTTAAAATTACGTTAATTTTGAAAATAAATTTATATTTTAGATTCAATTATAGTTTTTATACCCCAAAGATCCACAACTACATAATTTTGATGAAGAGATTGAGAACAAAAGAACACTAAATAATCTTCAAGGGATTTGAACATTGTTTTTTAAGTAAAATGGGCAAGTGCTAAACTATTTGACCAATATAATAAGTCATTATAAAGTTAATAAAATTGTAATATATACGATAGATTACACTTATAATATAATTTTATAATATTTATATAAATATAATTTTATAACTATATATTTTTTATAAATAATATAGATAATATAATTTTAAAATAATATTTATAATATAATCTTATAAAGAACAATACATATATACTAGACGTTAATTACCGTGATGATACATAAAACATATCAAATAGTATCCAAGATGTGAGTAGTATTAATGAATTTGTAAAAATTTTAGATTTAGTTTTTAATATATTTGAAGATTTTAATTTGACTTTTAAATATTAAGTTTTTTTATAAAATTTTAAATATATTTAATTGAATTTGCTTTTAATAAAATTTAAAAATTCTCTATAAATTTTAAAAAAATTATTAGACTTTTATGAAAATTTTAAATTAAATTGTTTTGATTATAAATTTCTCTGAACTGTAATGTAAAATTAATCATACAGATTATCACGAAGTGCGTAGTATACTAGTATTATTGAATTATGGATAATAGAAAAAATGCCCCTGTACTTTACCAAATTTATTAATATGGTATCTAAACTTTTTAATTGGTCAATGTATCCCTTATATTTACAACAAGAGTAGATGAAATTTGTATATTTACATGCTTAAAATGTTCAATGGGTGAATGAGAAATTGTTGCTCAATATAACACGCATAATGTTGGAAACAAGACAAATGAGACCCCTTGTAAAACCACTTTTTATGGAGTTACAGATCCTTGAGCTGGTTGCAACCTCCAATTTATTTCAGGTCTTTTTCCTTTCGTAATATTATTATATTATTTTGTTATTTTTCATGCAAATTAGATTTGTAGTATTTGAGCATTAAATAAACACGAACGTGCAATGGGTTAATCTTTGCAGGTCCCTGAGAAGAGAACTGGAAATCAAATCTTGTTTAAACGAGATGACAATGGAAAAACCTACGGGTAAGAATGTAACAACTTGTAAATCCTTCACCACATTTGTGAAAACAGATTCCAACACTTTCCAAGCGATTGTGCAGCGGTTAACAGGTCAATCGGAGAGTGATCCAACACCAGCAGCAGCAGCAGCCACCAATGGCCCTGGTTTGAAAAGGCCGATTTCGAAACTCCATGAAAGAAGGCAAAACATGATGAGGCCGAAACTTGAGATTGTTAAACCCCCATTGAGCTTTAAACCTGCTACATCACCAGGACGATCGGGAAGCTCGAGTCTTCTTACAAGTCCGGTTACTCCTTCATCAATTTTCTCCAACCTAACCTTGCTGGAAGATGAAATGTTTGAAGAATTAGCGAGTAACGCATTGAACAGGGAAGAAGAAAAAGCTATCATAGAGAGACGGTCCTATCTGTATCCGTCACCTCGGTCAAGAGGAAGAAAAACGGAACCGGAATTACTTGTTCTGTTTCCACTTACATCTCCCAGAACAAACGATAAACCATGATTCTACTTTGCCTTTTAATTCACGGAAGGATCATATGGTCGGCATGTTAAATAAAAATGGAGTGCTGATCAAATGCCAGCATGAAGCATTAACCTAGTCATGGAAGGGTCATGAAATCTGTGGCTGCGGCTTTCAATTTCACTCTAATTCTCTTCTACCTACCATTACAAATCTGTGGTCAACGTAACATCCAACCATGAATTTATCAATATACCTAAATCTGGTTGATGTATGATAGAGGAAATGAATACCAAAAGAGTGGAACAAGATCATGATTCTTGAATAATGAAATTACTTTGAAAATTTTATGCATTATATTGTAATTTTTTAATGTTTTTGAAATGAATATTAAAATTGCAAGAGAATCAAAGTAACCATGTCAGTGGAGTGGGTTTTACGGGAATCCACTCCACTTTGCTCCCATTTAAGAATATACGAGTATAAATTTCGCCGGTAGTGAGTGATTATGGAGATAAAAATTAGGTTTATTGTGGGTGATAGGAGCATCGATGGACCAAATTCATCTGCCTTGATATCCTTTCATGTCTTTTATAAAAATTTTAATTTTTAACCCTAACACTTATTCTATATATCCTAAACTATATACCTTAAAAAATATACCTTACTTTTAATTCCTTAAATCCTAACTACAACCCCTAACCTTGAACTCTAAACCCTAAACCCTAAACCTTAACCACAACCCCTAACCTTAAACCCTAAACCCTTTAGAACAAAGATACAAAAATAACATAGAATAAAAGTAGATGATTTTCACCGATAGATATAACCTTCTATCCACCTCGTTTCATCCTTATTATGGGCGAAGTATAGGGGTATGGGGATGTTCCCTTCCCTATAACTTTTGAAGCAGAATTTCAAATTTAATTATATATTTAGGGTTTAAGGTTTATAATTTAGTTAGTTACATGTCTATTTCAGAGACATTTTAAAGTTTAGTTTTATATATTCTAGATAACATTTGAGTTATATAATATAATTTGTAAATAAATATATTTATTTATAAAATTAATATATTTAAATATTATAATATTATAGCATGAGTTAAATGAAATTAAGTTTAATTGTAGTAGTATTTAAATTGGCTTGATTTAGTGTAAATTTTTTATCCTTGAAGTTTTCGATTCAAGTCTCCCTATATGCAATATTTTCTTAATTTTTTTAAAAAAATCGACTTCATTTTGGTCTTAGGCATCAAAGCAATTTTACCAGAACGACGTTGTCTTGCATTTAATGGTTGATACAAGAATTAAAATTTAATAGGATTTCATGTAGTTTACCCTTATATTAATTGAGATAAATAGTCCTGATTAATTGAGACCATAAATGACGTGACGAACAAGATTCACCTAATATTTTTTTTCTATGTTTGTTATACATCTCAACATGTGTATGCAGGGATGAAAAATTATATCATGGGTCAGTCCCACCACGTGTCCATGGGACCGACCAATAAAAACTACCTATCTTTTCATGTCAGATTTTTTTCCAAGGGCTTTTTCACTTGAAAAATTAAAAAATAATGAGGTGGCTAGTTTTTATTGGTCGGTCTCATGGATGACGTGATGAGACTGACCCATGATATAATTTCTCATGCAGGGACGGAGTTGTGTGAGGGTGGGGAGGGACAATCGCCCCCCACCGAAGAATTTTTTTTCACTTTTGTCCCGCTATTTAAAATTTTTAATTTTTTTTTTTATAAATTTGCACCCTACTTCTAAACATTTATATTTTCCCTCCTCAACCTTAAATCTTGGTTCCGTCCTTGACGATATAATATGTTACAACCGTTCACATACATCGTATATAACATTGGTAACCGAGTCAAAATGAAGTTCAATGTCCAATCTGGGTGAGGAGTCAATAACGTAGTTGTAACTTAACATATAACCAATTCTCTTGCTTTCTTAAGCCTTACAAACTGTTTTTGTTGCTAGGGTTATAAAGAATAATTATATAAGAGATTGCCCATCTCCTTCTTGTTGAGGCAAAGAGTTTTGATTCCTCAAAAGAGAACCGGAAACGAAGTCTTGTCTTAAGAAAGGAGGTGACAATGGAAAAACCTACAGGCCAAACTGCAAAACCCTTGACCACATTTGTACAAACAGATGTCAACACTTTCCAAGAGATTGTGCAGCGGTTAACAGGTCATTCCGAGAGTGATACACCACCACCACCACCACCACCAGCCACCACCAAGGGCCCTGGTTTGAAAAGGCCGATTTCGAAACTCCATGAAAGAAGGCAAAACATGATGAGGCCGAAACTTGAGATTGTTAAACCCCCATTGAGCTTTAAACCTTCTACATCACCAGGAAGATCGGGAAGCTCGAGTCTTCTTACAAGCCCGGTCACTCCGTCATCAATTTTTTCCAAGCTAACCTTGCTGGAAGATGAAATGTTTGAAGAATTTGCAAGAAGCGCATTGAACAGGGAAGAAGAAGAAAAAGCTATCAGAGAGAGACGGTTCTATCTGCATCCGTCACCGCGGTCAAGAGGAGGAAAAACGGAACCGGAATTACTTGTTCTGTTTCCTCTTACATCTCCCAGAACAAACGATAAACCATGATTCTACTTTTTTGTCTTTCAATTCACGGAAGGATCATAAGGTCGACATGTTAAATAAAAAATGGAGTGCAGATCGAATGCCACCAGCATGAAGCATTTACCTAGTCTTGGAAGGGTCATGAAATCTGTGGTTGTTGCTTTCAATCTCACCATGATTCTCTTCTACCTGCCATCAGAAATCTGCGGTCAACATATATGATGTTCCAATCATGAATGTATCAATATATCTACCTCTGGTTGATGTATGATAGAAAAACATGAATACTGACAGAATGGAACAAGATCATGCTTCTTTTATAAAGAAATTACCTTTAACATTAATTTTAAGCATTAAATTGTAAGAGGGGTGATAACAAGCAAAGTCGAACCCGAGAGTAGTTTGGCTCGAAAATAGTTATATAGGGTTCAAGACTCGACGAGTTTAAAATTTTAGGTTTGAGGCTATGCGAGTTCAGAATTTTAGGCTCGAACTCGGTTCAGAAATAATATTATGTAAGGGTTGGCTTGAGCTCGAAGCTCGTTGAGCTTGGCTCAGGCTCATTGGGCTCAGCTCGGCTTAGTTAGAAATGAATAATTTTACTATATATATATTTTTTTTTTATAAAAGATGAGACCTCATTAAAAATCCGTTCATAACCAACACCAAAATAAAATTAAATGTCAAAAAAGGAAAAAAAGAGTGTCCAAAGAGTAGATTAATCCAAATAATCAAAAAATATTCTTACAATACAAACACGTGATGCACAATTTATTTTAGTTAAATTATTTTTAGTGGATTTTCCTTAAACTATTTTATTGTTTTTTTATATAAAAAAATAATTTATCTATATATTTGTCTGTCTATCTGTCTGTTTATTGTGTGTCTATCTATCTATGTTGAGCATGTTTTCAATCTTTTCAAGTCAAGCTTGGATTGACTCGATTATGCTTGTTAAGATCTCAAGCCAAGCCTGAGCCCAGGAGCTCAACCAAGCTTTTGACCGAATCTTGATCGAGTCGAGTCTGAGTAGCTCGTGAGCTGGTCATGCTTATTATCAACCTTAGTCCTAACACTAAAAAATGTGTTTAGAATTAGTGTTTAGAGTCTATGGTTTAGAAAGTAAGGCTAGATTATAAAGTTTAGGTTTTTAGCATCGATGTTTATATAGGCCCAATATATTTTAATTAAATTAATTTTTAGTGATTTTCTTTCAATTATTTTACTAAAGAACTTACTTTTAGTACATATATATAATTAATCTGAGTATGTTCACGAGATTTTCAAGCCGAGATTGGATTGGATTGCGTCGACTTGTTATGATCTCAAGTCAAGTTCGAGCCCGAATCGAACTCACTCAAACCAAATTTTGACCTAGTCGAGCCTGAATAGCTCGTGAACCAGTCAAACTCATTATCAATCCTAGTCCTAACACCAAAAAATGTGTTTAGAAATAGTGTATAGAATTTAGGATTTAAAAAGTAAAGGTTAATTATAAAGTTTAATATTTTAGCGTTGACGCTTATATAGGAACACTAAGAAGAGACTAAAGAATTTTTTTTCTAATCTCGTACCCTTTCTTTCAATATATATACCGAAACTATCTTAAAATATTTTTATATACGAATTTAATTGCTATCACGAATTAATATTGTTATCGTTATTTTTATATAGGGAAGACAATTTAATCTGAATTTGACCCAAAGAAAATAATCTGATCCAATTTATATTAAAAAAGTCTAAATCCTAAAAAATGTCTAGATCTTAATAGGAGGTGAACTGAATATAGATCATGCAAAGAACAAGAATAAAATAGAAGAATAAAGATGAGAGACAAAAGGGGGAGAGATTTTATTATATTCTCAAAGTAGGGTTGTGTACAATGCTTTGTCTAAAAGTCTATATTTATAGACATAAGATGGAAACCCTAATTCCAATGGGTATTAAACTCTAATAATAAAGCCCATTAAACTTTAACTTAATATATGGATATCCACCATGAATAAATATATTCATAACACTCCCCCTTGGATATCCATGAAGATAATGTGCCTCGTTAAAACCTTACTAAGATAAAAACCCTGCGGGAAAAAAAATTCTTAGTGAAGGAAAAAGAGTACACACATCTTTGATACGCATAACATGTTGCCTCATTAAAAACCTTACCAAGAAAACCCATTGGGACAAAATCTCGGTTAACGGAAAAAGAGTGCAATGCGTATTTACTCCCCCTCATGAAAATATCACATAAGATCTTTGAATCTTTATAATTCAATATTGACTACAATCTTCAAATGTTGAAGTAGGTCATGCACTAGTTGATAAATCTTCCAAATCATTGCTTGAAATGATTCATTGAATATTATTCATCTGAAAATCATAAGGGACGAAACTTGAAGAAATATGTTTCGTTTTATCATATTTGATATATCCATCTTGAGATATAAATTTTGTATTATCTCTATACAAGATAACTTGCATCTTATCTTGTGAAAAATATTCACATATGTTCAGGATATGTTTAGCCAAACACATATTTCGGCTTTGCCTCTTGCATAACAATTATTTAAAGGTAATGATCTCGTAGCACTTAAATAATATTTCTGGACTAGCTAAGACATGATGTTTCCAGATCAAATAATGTGTATATTGTGTTTTAGACCAAAAATATCATTACTCTTTTCGTGAGGCGAAAAAAAAATCTTTGCTTACAGTAAGAGACTTAGCAACAACCATAAGGGTGATCAATAGATAAGCGTTATGCTTGTAAAGTCTCTTTCAATATTTTTCTGTATGTCGATAGACGCACAAGGATTTGAGGAGGTCTCTTCACGAGTCTCAACGATATTCAAATCATCGACATACACAATCAATAAAAATTCAGAGCTAAAAACCTCTTAATAAAAATGCTCGGGGAAAAAATTCATATAGCATTATGCCAATAAGTATTCAATGAGGCGATCATACCAAATACGCCTAAATTGTTTCAAGCCATAAAAAGATATATTCAATATGATTGAATAACGTTCTCGAGAACTTGAATGAACTGCTTATGGCAATCTAAATCTTTCCGTAAGTTTTATGTAAATATTACTGTCAAGAGGCACATTCAAATATGATGTAACAACATCCATTAGGCAGAAACCAAATAGTTTTATTTATTGCCAAACTGATCAAAATCTAAAAGTAATTGCATCCACCACCAAGGAATAAATTTTCATCATAATCAATTTCATGTCTTTGTGAGAATCCTTGTGCAACCAAATGAAGTTATATCTCATGATTTCCCCTTTTGATTTCTCTTTCTCACAAAGGCTTGTTTATATCCACGAGCTTTACACATTTCAATGTACGGGCTATAGGCCCAAATACTTCTCTTTTCAAAAGAGATTTTAGTTTCGCCTCAATTGCCTCTTTCATGTTGGTCAATCATTTCTTTGTTTATATTGCCCAATTGACAATGATTCATGATTCACATCATCAAATAAAATCTCTAGTGCTATATTACATGCAAATATATTAACGACGTCAATTTAATTTCAGTTCCACTTATTACCAGACATGACATAATCTATTGAGATCTCTTTATTATCAGGTACCTGAGTCATGTCAATGTCTCTGTTAGAGACCATTTAATCTCTTCTAGAGATTTTCATAATCATTGATTCCTCGATCAGACCATCATAAAATATAGCTCCTTTTCCTTTTCGAGGATCTTTTATCTTTGGAACTTACTTGTCTACTACGCTTTAAGCGTAAGTTAGACTCATTAGCAACTAGAGTTTGTCCTTCCATGACATCAAATTTAATCGGAGCATTCATAGCTGGTATACGTGACTTAGTCACTCTTTTAGGGTCAGTAAAATATCTGACAATTGATTTGCTAAATGAATTATCCTTTGAACTTATAGTTCACATTGTGTAGTACGTGGATCAAAATGAAAAAAATGATAATTCATTCTAACTTATTTTTTTCCCCAACTATTTATTTTTTTCCCTAATGTTGGGTAAACTGACTCATTAAAATGATAGTCAGTAAAACGGGTTGTAAATAAATCCCTTATCAGAAGCTCTTATATATATTCCCAACAAAAACTCATCTTTGTGCGTTGTGGTGGAGCAATTAGAACATATATCGCACACACAAAAAAAATCTAAGATGAGAAATATTTGGTTTCTGACCAAAAACCATTTGTAATGGGGAGAACTTATGATCATTTGTTGGCTTGATGCGAATTTGTGATACTACATGTAAAATTACATGTCATCAACATTATCAAGACTGGTTGTCTTTAGAAAATAATCTGGAAAATGTGCTCGTAATTTTATCAACTGAGCAAGTAGCCTCACAAACACCAAGTTGCGGGTTAATAACAAGGATACATTTAACCATCTAGTCGATGCATCGATAAAAATCATAAAATATCTAGATGGACTTTTAGAAAAGGTGTATGGGCCCATATATATCACCTTGTATCCATTCCAGAAAAGTAATAGATTTACACTTTATCTTAGCTGTTGATAATTGTATAATCAAATTGCTTTCATAGCAAGTATCACGTGAAATATTACCATGAAGAAAATCATAGTTCTTCAATAAATGATCACATGAAAGTGTCAACAAATTTTCGCATCATACTTGAACCGGGATGGTCTAACCGGTCATGCCAAATAAAATTATCAGTAAACATCTGGTTTACAATAGCATGAGCTTCAATTTGTACTAATTCTTATATAGTACAATATGGATGACAGTGCATGTAATTTTGCCAAGATTTCATTATTGCCTTGAGTTATACTCGTAATATTGAGATAGTCAGCATCCCCTTGACTAATATTCTCAATATATTTATGCAAATATCTTTAAAATTCAATAAGTCTCTTTTGCGACTTTGACGAACATAATGCACTATAAATATGAGATAAAATCTCATTTGGCAATAACATATTTGCTCAACGAGCATAGTGCACTGTAAATATGAGATAAAGTCTCATTTGGCAATAACATATTTGCTCAACGAGCATAATGCACTGTAAATATGAGATAAAGTCTCAAAAACATATTTACTCAGTCGGAGCTTTCTATGATATTAGTACTTCCGGATATAGTACTCATATTATTGCCTTGCATTTAAAATGGGAAAATATGCATAATTATGCACCTTTTAATATGTGCTTTATTTCATTCACTTCGGGGAATGAAAAATATATGTTTTGTACCATTTACTTCGGGGAATGGAAAATATTAAAAAAAATGGCACATCATATCAAATCGGATCAAAGATAAGCTCTCAAGAGTTCTTCCGAAGCACTGATATTTTAGTACTTTGAGATATAGTACTCACATTTTCCCTTGTATTTAAATGGGAAAATATTTCTTATGCTTAAATATAGTATGAGTACTTGCACTGTCTGCTTGGCATAAATAGCCACAATTCATTGTAGATTTCATTCCGGAAGTGATAATATTCTTCAAAGGATAAATTAACATAGAATGTAAATAAATAATATATAAAATAAATTAACATAGAGTGTAAATAAATAATATGTAAAATAAATTAACATAAATATATAATAAATAAAACAAAATAAATAAAGATCAATTATTTCTTTTAGATGTTATAAGGGAAATAAAATAAATGGCGAATTATTCTCTTGAAGGACTATGAGAAAAATTATCAATATCCAATTGAGTTGGATCAATAACGCCATTATTTTCGCCACAAAGAAAATCTGATTATATTTTCTTCAATTTATCATTCATGATTATGAATAAAGTCCATAATACTTCGGCGTTTGACAAGTACGAGATCAATGGTTTATACCATCACATTGATAACGTAAAGATTTTAATATGATCTCTATCATTATTGTCATCTTTATAATTCCACTTCTTGTGGATATAAGTATTCTCAAAAGAATCATCTTATCCATGTTTATTTTATGACTTCAATCGCAACCACAATTATTAATGTGGCTTTTATTCATTCCGCTATATAATGTCACATTCGCTTCAGGGAATGGAGCGGAGCCTGTTGGGCGATATTCATAATTTTTCATGAGCAACTCATTATTTTGCTCAGCCACAAGAAGGCAAGAAATTAACTCAGAATATTTCTTAAAGCCTTTTTCACGATATTGTGTCTGAAGGACAACATTGTTGGCATGAAAAGTGGAGTATGTTTTTTTTTTCTAACATATCCTCATCAATGATACTCTGGCACATAATTGAGTTTTATTCACTAACCACATAGTGAATTATCACGTTTGCATTCACTTCAAGGAATGAAACAAATTCAATAATCGCATGGAATAAACATCGTGCATGCATTCACTTCAGGGAATGCCTCCCATAAAAATTCTTTGATCAAGACAATTTTCGTAATTTGAACTTGGGAGAAGTCTATAGTCGAGTTTTTCGACACAAAAAAAATATTGCTTCCAAGCAAATATAGACTTTATAATATTCATACTATTAAATAGTAATTGATCAGCCGATATATATTCAATATATACAAAAAATAAAAATTTAATCCTCATACGCGGCGTTGTTAAACCAGTCCACAAGGCCCTTTAAAAAAAGAACCTCCTTTGAGACTAGTAGCCTCGCAGAACGGGATGTCCAGCCAATATACTCGGATTAAACCAACATAACAAAGGACATATTAATTGATTAAAGGTTTAATATTTGTTCTAATATCATGTAATACTTAAAACATGATTAAAACATAAACTTTCGTCATAATAATAAAATAAACAAATATTGGTTATAAATAAAGATAAAAAAAAATCTCAAATTAAATAAATAAAACATACCGGACTTTCCACTAATTTGAATATATGGAAAGTTTAATCACCAATATTTTGTTAAAATCCTTTTTGGGAATTGTCGACAAGCACCACAGGAATTGAGTCACTTTATCGCTACACAAACACCAAACAACCAAAATTTTTTAATAAATTAAAAATCAAATCAAAGATCAAGAGAGAAAAATAATCGGTAATTAAAATATAATTGAGGGAGAAAAATTTATCTTTGATTTATGCTAGTAACAAATTCTTGTCAATAACTCCTTTAAGATTCGAACGACAAATACCTCCGTTGGTTAGAGTCTCGTGCTGATAACGTGTTGTGAATAAAGTAAAGAATAAGAATAAAATAGAAGAATAAAGATGAAAGACAAAAGGGAGAGAGATTTTATTATATTCTCAAAGTAGGGTCGTATACAATGCTTTGTCTAAAAGTCTATATTTATAGACATAAGATGGAGACCCTAATTCCAATGGGTATTAAACCCTAAAAATAAAGCCCATTAAACTTTAACTTAATATATGGATATCCACCATGAATAAATATATTCATAACAAATATTATTTATAATATTTAAATATTTTCATTTATAATTATATACTTAAAAATGTTAGCCACTAAACTTAGCCTCAAACTTGTTAATTTTTCACCAAATTAAGTTATACTAAATTACAATACAAGTGAATTTCCACTGTCAACGTCGTACATGAAAAGAATGAGACTCATAAAATGGTAGAGAAAAAAAAAGATTTTGCATATTTTCATTAAACAATTAACAAAATCGATGTGCACACATAGATTGCTAGATTCATACATCTCGATTAAAAAAGAATTAATAAAAAAATTAAAATTAATCATTATATTTTTCTAAACGAACGGAAAAGAAACAAAAGATGAAATATAAATCGTGAATCAACCATGACATCTCATACACTTAATAATAAAAAAGTGAGATCTCATATAAATATCATAAAATAAGGATCGATTCTAATCATTGAATTTGATAAATATTCTTAATGCCATTTTTCTAAAAGAATCATCTAAAAAACGAATCGTTTTAAATGCATTCATAGAGAAATTAATTATGATTTATATCTATTAATTAAATTTAATATAATGATCTATATATATTATACACATATATAACTAAATATAAAAATTGTAAGATAAAGCCGTAGACAAACAAACAAACAAAATAAAATTTCTCTAAATCTAAGTAAGGAAAAGAGTACGCGTGACAGAACATTTAAACAAAAACTAAGGATCTAACAACCAATAGTAAAATAAAACTACATATCAACTAAAATTTTATCATTGTCATGTTAATCTGCGACAACGATATGTGTGATAAAAGTCGAAGAGATATCAAATAAAATGACCTTAGGAGTAGATTTCGAAGAAGAGTAATCAATGCATATCCGCCACCTTATTCGCTTTTCTTGGAATACACCACACAATAATACTCCATTCTTTCTTTAACATATCACAAATATCCTTCACAATTGTATTTCAACAAGGCTTTAGAGGAGACAACCTTTACGCTATCTGTTTCAAACATAATTCGTCGAAAACTAAAACCCCAAGCATGAAAAAAATATTATGAATCACCTATAAATTTTTTGCATAATCAAAGATTCAATTACTATACTCATCTCGAATAATACCATTAGCAGCAGTATAATTTGTAAGAAGATTATAAGGACATTAGCGTTATAGCTTTAATTTTAATGAAATCACTATGAATTATAAGAAGTAATTTTTTTTATATTTATTCAATTATTTTTATTTTGCAAATTTGTGTGCAATACTAAAAGAAAAATAGTTGATAGTTCATGTTTTTAAACTAGCTTGGAGTGCCTTTATATATTTTGTTTGGGAGAAAAGAAATAAGAAATAAGAGATTGTTTAGGGCTACTTCTAGAACCGAAGAGGACATTATACGAAAAATTATATCATGGGTCAGTCCTACCACGTGTCCATGGGACCGACCAATAAAAACTATCCATCTTTTTATGTCATATTTTTTTTCAAGTGATTTTTCACTTGAAAAATTAAAAAATAATGAGATGGCTAGTTTTTATTGGTCGGTCCCATGGATGACGTGGTGGGACTGACCCATGATATAATTTCTCACATTATACGTAGTATAAAAGATGTTATTTGTGTTCGAACACGAAATAGGGATATACATATGGATGATGTAAATAGTGTTATTTGTGCATCTTGGGAAATTCCCGAATAGGGATGGATGCCCAAATATGCTTATTGATTTGTCTTCCTTGTCTTGGATAATAATATAATACAGTTTATCCATAATTTTAACTTTTAAACCATGGTTTATATATGCAAATTAAACTTAATAAGTCAATTATATTAATTCATTACAAGGTTCAAGTTTTTAAAAATATTTCATATATAAAAATATTATTAATGAGTTACATAAAATATACGTTCTTATATCATTACATTAATAACTTAATTAATTAAAAATTAAGATATTTTCAATTTATAATATAATATCTAAAACAAATATTTTATTTTATTTTTTAAAAATACTTTTTGACAATAATCATAAACAATTAAATCTTAAATCAAACTTTTCAAAATTATTTCACTATATTTTTCAACAATAACTTTTAAAAGCAGTGTCAAACTAGGCATAAAAATTTGAATAATTACGCATGTAATTAAACTTATTATCTTTTAAATTTTTTATTAAATTTAATTAATGAATCTCACAAAATTAGTTATGAATAGAGAAAATTAAATTAAAAGGGTCACTTTCTTATAATTATTCAATTTTAAAAATACAATATAGTTACATTCTCAACCATTCATACAATTTTAAAATTTATAGTTTTGCATTGTTTGAGGACAAACAATAATTTAATTTTTAGGTATTATGTACATAAAAATATTTTTTTATTTTTTTATTCTTAATTATCGTTAAACTTAAACTCGTTATAGTTATATTCTCAATCATTCGTACATGATTTTATAGTTTTCTTCATCGTTAAGCTTGATATCACGTTTTGATTGATTTTCTGAAAAAAAATGTTGCTGATATATGCTTTATTCTGTGCAGGATTTAATTGTTTAGGTCTTTGATTTGTAATTGATTCAAAGTTCATTCATTTTTTTTTTCTTATTTTCGATTTTGAGTGAATTAGGTTTTGAGAATTTATTCATTTATCTAATATCAGGAGAGTTAGATTCAAGAAATGAATGAATAATCTTCTTTCAAACAATCGTTGGTGAAGATTAATCCATCTAAGGGATAAGATTCGAATTTTAACGACTAAAAGAAACGCAATATCGATCCTTATTCACACAAGGTTAACGCAGGGATGTATCACCAAAGCATGCACAATTGACCAATATTTCGATTAAAAATAACTTGAAACTATTGAAGAACGTTTCATCAAGTTTTGAAGGAACAAACTCGGTTGCCAAGATAATCGTTCTAGTCCCAATCACCGTAATAATTTTAATTGTTAAGGCAACTCATCCGGTTTCATTTGTCAAGACAATTGAGTCGCTTAGTAATTAACTGCCACCAACTGCCACAATAGTTTAATCGATCATCACACACGACTCACAATAACCAAGCCTACTTTTTTATTTGATCACAATCATTTCTTATTTACTTGCGTATTTAGTTTACTCATTAAAACTAAAACACCTATCATCACCTTACTATACTATAACTTTTAATATAGTACGATATCGCATAAAACATAATTATCGATCCATGTTTTCATGGGTTTCATACAAAAAAATATGGTAATATACTATTTTTAACGCGATTTCTACAACCCTTATAAAGCATTATACACGTCGATTTTTATACTATTTTCAAGTGATATATAATTTGTACGCTGTAAAAGTATAAATTTACGAAAATTTATTCCTAATACCATACAAATTCTCCTTAAACATGTCTATCAAACCTTGCTTAAAAAGTTGCAGCACGTAAAACTCGCATTTTGTGGGTTGTGAGTTTAACTTAAAATCTTGTCATTTCGTTTGAAAATAGCGTTAATTTATTTAAAAATTACATAGCCCTAATGTCGTGTGGCCCGCAAAATTATTATATTTATTAAATTATTTGATTAACAGATATTACAATTCACATCAGACGAAACTCATTTTTGTGAAAAACGTCTAGCAGAACGCGAATCATTCTTACATGTACTGAAAAAATATTCTTTTAAATTTTATTTTAAGAGAGTATTTTTTTTTCAATAAAATCCTAAAAGAGAATATTCTGCCAAATCCCTTAATTTTTTAGCTTTAACTTTTTTCCTACAACTATAAATTTAAAAAACACCCTAAACACTTCACCCTTTTTAGCCATGCATGCAATTTCAAGCCTTTCCGCTATCATTGCCACCCCTCCGGCATAGAAATTATTATATGAAACTGTTCCACTACTTAGGATACGGTCCCAACTAATTAAATTAAGACATATCATATATTTTTTTATATCATATTTACACATAAGCATCATTCAAATTATCCATATTAATATCTTTGATTTAAAAAAAAATATTATCAAAATTTTTTTATGTTATCTTCCTCTTTATTGTTTAATTATTTTTTTCTAAACCCTAACCCTAAACCCTAAAACATAACTCATAAACCTTAACCCTAAACCCTAACTATAATCCTAAACATAAACCATGAACTCCAACCCTAAACCTTAACTTTAACCCTAAACCCTAACCTTAACCCTAAACCCTAAAGATAAACCCTAACCTCTAACCATAAACTCTAAACCCTAAACATAAACCTTAAACCCTAACTCTAAACTCTAAACCTTAAATCTATAAAAAAAATTAATTGAGAAAAATTTTAAAGAACAAAGAGAAAGATGGTACAAGAAATATTTGATATTTTTTTCCCTTTTATAAATCAAATACATTAAATTGGATGATTTGGACAATGCTCATGTATAAATATGATATAGAAAAAATATATAATGTATCTTAATTTAATTGATTAGAGATCGTAGTAGAACGGATTCATATAATAATTTTTCAGTGACGTGCTGCATGCGCACCACATGACTTTACAAACACTGTTCGAAGACAAAACCCTATTTTATCATCTTTATTTGTTGAACTATTCGAAGGCAGAATAAACTATCGATTTCAATTTTTTTATTCAAAGTATATATCATTTTTATTTTTGACTATCTAAAGACGAAATAATATCATTTTCGTTTTTACCGTAACAATCATAATATTTATAAAAATAATCTAACTTGTATCATATTTGCTAGGGAAAAAATTGGGAACAATATTTGTATAAATTCTCCTTTATTAACCAAGCAGAGCTGCTACATCAAGGGTGCTTAGAAAGAAAATAAAGAACAAACACGATTTGACATATTTCATTGATTGAACTTGCGTTCTTTTCTTCCTCTGCAGAATTAGAAACCACTAAAAATAAGTTTATTACCGAGTGGACAAACCTAGTGGCATCTTCTTCACTTGATCATGTACGTGGTTTGGTTTATATTTATGAATGTTTCTTGCTGCCGGCTAGAATACGTTGAATTTGAAGGCCTCTGCTGAAGGCCTGATTGAAGAGCAGCCTGGTCTGGAACTCGGACACGAAGGGGAACCATGCCAATATGGCTACTGGTGCAAACAATATCACCCCCATCATGTATTCGTACCCTCTTGCCAGTGCCTTGACTGATCCCCACATTCCGATTCCCTTTACCAATGTCCGTCATGCCTGCGATATCTGTAGAAGCGCCCACCCTGTCGGCATGAAGGCGAGTAAGCTCTGGAAGATGTCTCCCACGGTGAGGTCCAGGAAATAAAATAGCATTGCAATTGTGACTATGCATCCGATGAACATCAGTAGCTTAAGGAGTCTGAACATTAACTGGAAATCAGCACTGAACTTCATTCTTCCCATGGACACCATCTGCGAGTGTGCCGGTTTCGAGTTTTAGAATGCTAATTACCGAGAGATGATGATTATATGGGGTTAATGTCTTACCTTTAATATAACCAACACGGCTACAATGACTAGCCAGGAAAGTCCATAAACCTGAAACCAAGCACAATGGCAGCGGCATCATTTGAAAACGGCTTTTGGCCTTAAAGGACAGGTGAGGTACTAAGATTGTAGGTGATACTCACCACGATGCTCAACCGGAGTCCTTTTCTGCTACTTTTGGTCATGTTTAGATGATACACGATTCCGTATTGGTAAATGAAGAAGCGAAGGGAAAGAATGATCTCCATGAGACGTCCCATGAACCCGGTGTGGCGTAGGTGTTCCTGTTCTTCCTCCCACCAAGATTCCCAGCTCTTAACTGAGGAAACTCCGATGCCTCCTCTGCAACTAATCCACTTTGACCAATCATCCCAATCTTCTACTATCTTCTGCCATTCGAATCCGGATGGATTCAAAAGGAAAGGAGCAAACAGCCAGGATAAGACTAAGAACCACATCGAGAATGATATGAACCCATAGGAGACGGCATCGGTTGCTGATGAACCATAGATCCTGTAACATATAAGCAATATCATCAGCTCTAGCCCTTTTACAAAGTGGCTCCTCGAGTACAAGCGGTAGTTCTCTGTGAATTTCTCATGCCGGACCACGAAACCACGCCCTGTTGATCTGTATTTAGCTCCACCGTGCAGGATCGTGCGCCCGAAATAATGGACTCTTGTTCCGAGGGAGAAAGTGAAGAATACAGATGCCAACTGAAGCTGCATGATTATAATGTCACCTAATGCAGTTCTGAATCCTCTTTCTAATCCGATCTCCATCACCATCGGTAGTACTGTTAACACTCCTAATTGAACTATAGACTGTGAAGCCAATGCTGCCTTTAGAGAGCTATTTCCCCTATCTGAAGCAAACTTATATATTGCCTCCTCTAAACCGCTTAATGCCAAATAAAGCCTTCCGTACAAGAAAAGGTAAACTGTGAACACAATCAACTGCACAAAGACAACAAGGAACTCACATTAGCTTCGGAAAGAAACGAAATCACTAAGTACATTCTGATCAATCTGAAGCACTTTACCATTGAGCTGAAATAAAATCCAACTGTTGTAAAGTAGCAGGACAACATGCGGAAAAAGTCGAAGCGATGGCCTAACCGGTAGATGTCTCTGCTGAGTGTCTGCTCCCCGTTACCACAAGCCACTTTGGCTTCAAAGAGTGAGATTTGGTTTAATCCAACATCCCTACCTTTCCCAACTTGAATATACTCGTGATGAGTAATGTTGCCTCGTCTCAGGGTCGAGTTAAAGCCTGTTAAGAGTACAATAAATATCAGAGGGAAAAAGAAGACTAAGTGTTTGCATTGATGTCAGTAAGTTCATTACCGGCAAAGATGTCCTCGCTCAAGTTGATGCCCCGAGAACCCTTGCTCATGCCTCCACGGGTTATGTGGAAGATTCTATCGAACACGTCCGGGTGACCATAATGGAAACGAACCCTGAAACCCGCCAACAAAAATTCTCTTGTTAAACTGGAACCAACATGAAGATCACTTGCATTATACAATTTGTAAGAAAACATACTTCAGTGGCCTTGCAAGAACTCTTTGACCAATGGTGACAAAGCTCGTTTCTTGATTTGACATGAACCAAGCCAAAGATGAGACACTGCAACATGGAGATTTCAAAAGCATAAGATTAAGCCACCAGATGTTCAGATAAGTGACTAACAGATATCAACAACAAGCAAGCGAATAGCAATGTTCGGTCCGACCTTCCTGTAAAGATATGCTCTCGAACTCCTAAAATTGTAGGCGGTCTTACTCCATGATCCTCGTTAAATTCTTCCAAAAGATTACGCATTTTGAATGCTTCTTCCAAGTAATTATCCTGATTCATATCAATGGTTTGAAGAGCTTCTCCGCGAGTAAAAATCAAAGCATGGTTCTGATTTTCAGGTTTTCCTTCTCCTAACTTTGCATTTCCAGGCAACTTTATCCTATAGATTTCCTGGTCAAGATTATCAACACCTTTAACCAGTACAGAATAGTAAACTTTCTGAGATCTTCCAGTACCATCCCTTTCTTCAACTTCGTCAATATATGCCACACGAAGAGATGGATTACTGTACAAGAAAAAAGGAGTTAGAAAGGTAGAGAGTTCAAGATGTCATATACATCGGTCAAGGTACTTACTTAACCATCAAATTTAGGATGTCGGTTGCCCTTCGGTCTCCGCTCCGTTTCTGATTCCCATAGTTTTGACAGGTAGCAACATAAGTGAATTTCAGGTCAGCCACTGCCTCCAACTGAGCATACAAGGATCTCTGACTCTTCTTTTCTTCATCAGTCGGAGCTAAGATCGCTTTGTATCCTTGTAATATTTCTGCTCACACAATAAGTACACATTGCATCGTATTACAAATGCTTGCATAGGAGCTGGAAAAATGTTTTGCAGAGAACACATTATAAGCATACCGTTTTCCGTCGCCATGTCAAGGAAAGCCTGAACTTTCAAAGCTCGTCTGTAATACATCATCCCCCTAACTGCATTTCCATTGATAATGCATTATGCACCTAACTGCTCCAGTATACAAAGATGTGTGTGTGCGTGTGCACACAAATTAAAGGGAGAAACTAAAGCATCAAGTACCTGTCCTGCACAGAGTTTGTCCTCTAAAGGACACCCAGTGGCGAAGCTGCAAGATTTTTTCGTCATTCTCCCAAATCTCATTCTCCTTGCAATTGAGACGCTCGATGAAGTTGTTCCACTCGTCTAAACAAAGCCGATGACAGCAACGGAGTTGAAGTAATCTAAAGAGAAAGGGAGTCTTGTAGTATGTGAGTTTACAGTATCACAAACCTGGATAGATTTTTTGCAGATAGAAAATGATAGATACACCATCTTCGTTTTCCATCTCGAGTTCGCTTTTGGAGTACACAGTTTCTTCACTATAGTATGGAGTCAGGACACTGTCAATAGCAAGAAGGTGAAATCAATTTCATGTGGCATGCAACCAAAGAACATATATTCAGTCACTAGATTTAAAAAAAAATGAAATACCTGAACGAGAGCATGTTACGAACTCGAGGAGCGCGTGGCATGTCCATAAACAATGAATTCGCAAAGAAGGCAATTCTTCTACGTGCCTCGAGATTCGATGGTATATCGGCGCCAGATTCTGTGACCGTCAGAAGGATATGAAGACGTCGTATCTGAAACATAGGACCGTGTTAGAAAATGTAACAGATTACTATCAAACATAGGACCATTTTATTTTATGATGTACCTGTTCTACCCAATGTGCAGTTAGCACCGGAGGGAGTGCTATAGCCGGTTTTTCATCAGTACCAGCAAAAAGTTGCCTGCCTGATTCCTTGTTACTTTGTCCGAGCTCTACTAATTCACTGTACAATATGACAAGGAGAAGGGACATAAGTTTTTCCGGTATACGGATAACCGATATAAATATTTTCTGCGAAACAGAATTCACTAACCGGATCTCATTCATCATGATATCACTTGTAACCACTTCTAACATATCTTGCAGCAACAAAACCACAGAATCCTTTTTGGATGGATCACCATCTTTCTGCAATACAACAATACAATACAAATTTAAAAGTATAAACTAAAATCGTATAAAAGAGAAAGATGCTACAATTATATTAGTTGATTTTTATATCAAACTGACCAAGATCGTGACAAGCTCCACAAATTTCTTGACAAGAACAGATAAAGGAGCCATTCTGAAATTCGCCAGGAGAGTATTCTTCGAAATGTTATTCTCAACTTCTTTGACAATAATTCGAATAGTCCTGGTGAATTATAAGAAGATGAAATAAAAAATGCTACTATTGAAGCTATATAATAATAGAAATGTCATAAGATCAATAGAGAACAACCACCTTTTCTCATTCTCTCCAACCACCAAAGTGTTTAGGACAATTTTGAAAGACTCGTAGCATTCGATCACCGCACATTTCATGTATTCATCAGCACAGATGCGTTTCCAAAGGTCAGAGTCCTTGGAGCGGAACTGAGTTGCCATATCCAATGCAATGGGAATCTGTAGAAGAAGGCATAGAGTCTACATAAACAGAAGTAACTAAACCAAATGGTACTCTAAGGGAGCCTACAGACCTTGCTTGCCAGCAAAAACGGCGGCCACTGAATCAGTTTCAGGCTAGGATCCGATGTATAAGGAACGAGCAAAAGGTCCATCTCCCCATCACTAATCAGGTCTTCTTCACGAAAGCTACAAATCACTTCATTCCATAACTGCGCGAATTTTGCAGCCTCGCTTCTTTTGTTTGCAGTCACCTCTGCGAATCTCTTCGACAAAGAAAACCCTCTCTTCTTTGATTTTTCAGTAGGTACCAAGTATGTATTAAATGCACCAGGCAAAGACTGGAACCGTGATCTTAGCATTCCCAAGGTTCTTATCTGAACAATTCAAGAGTGTAAGAATTATTATTACATAAAAAAAGAGATGCAAAATAAGACATAAAAAGGAATTCCAAAGGATTACCTCTCCCAGGCGATCAAAAGCTCCACTAACACCACCAGATATGGTTGAGAAAACGGAATACCAAATTTGAGTGTCCATAAAATAAACCTGAAAGAAGTTCCAAACATAAATTACATGTTCCCAGATATGTTATGGTAATAAAAAAGGGAATGAATAGTAACACACAAATATTATTGGTGCCCATAGTGACAGAACAGCTCCTAGGTGGTTTTGAACTGTAATGACAAGAAGAAAGCCTTTAACAAACACATTACTTACAAGTAAAAAAGAGTGAAAAAAAGAGGAAAATAAGGAAACAAGTACCATTAGGGAAAAGTTCATGCCATTGATATTTAACACTACGAATTCTCATTATGTCTTTTGTTGGCTGCACCAGTGGTTTTATCTAGAGGAAAAAAGCATGAACAGGTTAGAACAGAATCCAATGACTGAAGTGTCTATTTTGAATGGAAAAATAAAAGCAAAGATGCAACCAAGATCACCTGGACAAAATAGCTGAATGCAAACTTGGGACACAATAGGAAAAACCAAAAAAGAGTGTACCTGAAAAAGAAATACATTTAAACATGAAGAGATTTCAACCAACTGAAAAATGGATGCATAAGGCATAGGATTTGTGTACGTGAATATATATATATATATATATATATATATATATATATATATATATATCCTTACTTTATAAGTGAAAACTGGCTTTCGTGCATTCCCCTCCCAACATAAACTCGAGGCTGCACACATCGAAACTCAGTAAATCTCTATGAGGAAATCTGATTAGAAAATCATGATGGAACATATTTGGTATGTACCTGTGACCACCACATGAGTAACCTAATAATGTGCCAATCCGAGTTTTCGATCCAACGCCGGAGCATAGGAAATATGAATAGAACAGCAGCTAGTAAATTCGGAACCAAGTATAGCCCACAAGCCATGACATATAGAGGATTAATTCCCTTTACTTTGTTGAGAAATGATAGCATATCTTTAACGTTCTCGGGGATGAAAGAGAATTCGCGCACGAAGAACAGAGGAAGAATGATGACCCATGCAATGCTGACTATTATCTTGAGAACGTTTCTCAATACGTCAGTGAATTTCCACCTATGATATCCTGGGAAGTTGAGAGCAAGGTCCAAAATGCCTGAAACAAAGTACACCAAATCTCAGAGAATATCAAATGGATTCTTCCTATAACACCAATTAGCTTCTACAAAGGCAAAAACTCATCCTACTCTGAAGTAAACGCAGAATGGCTGCTGTGATGAAAATACTGGATATATCATACAGGAATTCCTTTTGAAAGACTTCTTGTACCGAAGCACCACTCCATGCAATAATTACCATTACCTGCACACAACATATTGGAATATCAACATGTATAAAACATCAAAACGTAGAGCCAAGGTTGCGTTCAATACCTGCAAACCGAGAATATAAAATGTCCATAGTCGATCCCAACTTCGAAAGAGGTGCCAAAATGATCTAATCTCTACAAAGTTTGATTTTCCTGTGCTTCCACTTTTTCGACAATCCTTCCCCTAGCGTAGTAGTTGTAATTAAGTACACAATCACTAGCTTATTCAAGAAATAGTGCTGCCAACACAAAAGTAATACCGTGGTGTTGTGGGTTGATTTGAAGAAGTCACCATCGTCACGCATAGGCCATCCAAGAGAGAAGCAATCAGAAGACCTGAAAAAGATACAACAAAACTATATTACAACTAACAGAAGAGACCCAATACCATTAAAATTGGATATTAAAACCATACAAACCAGAAATACTCGTTCAGATCGTCATAATTACACCAGTCTGCATGAGAAGCCGTTCCATTTTTGTTCTTTTCGGCTTCCTGCAATATTCGAACTCTATCATTTGTAACCAAAGATAGTGTCTAAACTTCCAGAACAATCGTAACTTGATCCTCAAGCAAGCCTACCTTTGCAACGACACAGTAAATGGGCGTTATAACCTTCCGAAGGAATGCCTCATCATCTCCACCATATGAGGGCTTGATGTTTTCCCCAGTCACTATGCTAACATTTCCAGCCAAAAGGCCATGGAGCTCATATGCCATCTGAGAATATCATGGGATGTAATTAAAATTTCAAGAAGCTATATATATTTATACATTTGAAGAACACTTACATTATGAAAAATGTAGCATAAACATTCTGGCATGAATCGGACATTAGCTGCTTCACCCCAGATGAGGAGATATAATCCCATATACAGGATCTTCCTCTGCTGTATTTCTTGAGAGCCTTGAGGTAGCCTTAAACTATGTTTTCGTCCTAAGAATTTACACCATGTTTTGTAATTCTTAAAAAGCTTGCTCATAACAGCATCGACTGCTCGTTCATCAAGCTACATAACAGAACCATTTGAAATTTCACTAACCACTGGCATGCAATTAAAAAAGAGAACAAACATTAATGCATACCTTATTAAGAGGTTCAGGCTTGGGGTGGAGTCTAATATGATTATTGGCAAGCAGCAAAATCAAGTGCTCCCTCTGGTTCCTGACATTGTCCCTCTGCAGTTCACAACGTAAGCCAAATGCATGATTATTTATATATTCATCCACAAGCAGGGATGGGCTTAGGATTTTATGTAAGGAGTGTGAACTATTAAGAAGTTATATTAAGAATGGAGGGGGCTCGAAATTAGATTCTCAATAGAAAATACAAAGGAAATATCTAAATTATAGGGGTGCGACTGCCTCCTCCAGCACCCCTCGTTCTATTCCTGACCACAAGCATTGTTTGTTGTGAGGGTATGGGGATGTTCAAAACATGCCTGGAATCCAAACATGGCTCTTAACCAATCGAGAAGGTCCAAGTCTCCAGTTTTTTGTCTTTGTGGCTCAAATCCTGCAGGCCAGTTCAAACCACGAACATTCCCTAGTGCAGACACAGAAGCCTTAACCTGTATAATAATAATTAATAGATTATTATATACAACTGATTTATACGTAATCAGATAATGATACCTGTTATTAAGTAAAATTACCTCCTCAAGCTGCATGATGGATTGAGAAGCCCCGGCAGCATCCAAAGGAAGAATGCTGTAGGGAGTGTAGATATCCTTCTTCTCTTGGACATCTTTGGCTGCTGCCATAATCTGTCCAACAAAATATCATTAAAATTCATTTTTTTTTACCAATAATTTGACCAGCATTTTCATTTCATTGTCAACTTGAAGGAATCAGTGGAAGACTGGACTAACCTCGGGAGCAACTTCCTCAACTTTCTCAGTTTTGTTAACTGCACAGAGCACTTCAAAAAGTACTCCGGCTGTTTGGTAAGCTTTCCCAAGCTGAGCTCTGCAAGAAATTATTTGGCATAAAAGATCAAGTTATTGGAAACCCGTTTTAATTCAGACATTTGAACAAACTGTTGGTGCAAATGCTGTGGAAGTAGATTTCTCTTCACCTGTGATTAAGGAGGTAGCGTTCATCGGTTCGAACACCGACATTTTAAAGTTATTTTGTTGGCATGATTTGTTCAAATAGTGTTACAATTTATTCAGACTTATTTAAGCGACACCAAGTTGCTTGAATCAACCTCATTGATGAAGTGACTTATTTGTTTTAATCCTTAGTTCATTAAATTGTTGAGCACAATCACACTAATAAAACACTAATCTGACATTAATTTACCTGTCGGCCTGGTCTCCCTGGTCCAGAGCTCTAACATAGTGTTCATAGTATCGCTTATAATAGCTCCCGATTTCCGCTGCATCAGTCTTTTTAACCCGAGAGGCAAGACTGGATGCATTGTCCTGTGTACAAAAATATTTCCCAATATTTAATCAAATAAACATTTATTAAATTTAGGAGTTTTTCACATCATTTTCTCTCATGTTTATTCCATGTAAATTTACCCTCTCTAGCCTTTGAAGTAGACCAGTCTTGAACTGTCTAACACCACGTCCGGAGGAGTTGGGATCCAACCTGTGTGCTTTCTCAAAGGCATAGAATCGACCTGTTTATTTTTTGTAATAAAAATAACCGTTTATTTATTTATAGAACATAAAGTAGGCATTTGGACATGGAAAATAATGAGGGAAAGATTTTAGACGTACATAGATAGGCAACACGGGGGCGTTCGGGTTCGATCTCTTTTGCAATGCGGAGGATAGGAGCGATCGAACTAAGCGAGGACGGTACAACCTCATTGTCGAACACCTCCGTCGAGAACGTTGTGGTCGCGGCACTCCTCGACGGACGCCTCGACAGCCCTTGCGGGCCTGAACTTGGTTCGACATTCGACATCAAGTAAAACGAAGCTTCCTCAACTCTCTACTGCTCAAAAGCCCTATTCAAAACACAAAACAAATCTACATTATACGTAAGAAAATAAAAATCTTCCCAAGTACTAATTATACGTAAAGAAAAATCTACATTTCGACAAAAACAAAAAGATATCTAGCTTAAAACTCAGTTTGGAAGGTGAGAAAACGAAAGAAAAACTCTTGGTTCACGTTCCAATTTCCATTCTTAAAGAAAAGGATTAAAAAGAGTATGACATCAAAATCTTACAGAAAGCATATGGAAAAGAGAGATGGGAGTGTGAGAAAAGGGAGATAATTCCTGTAAAATGGTGTTTGTCCGAGAACTGAAATTTATACAAGGGACAGACTAGGAGAAGAGCAGAAGCAGGAGCTGGTGCACCCGAGTTTCTTGCTACTTATGACACGTGGAATATAAGAGAAGGTTAATTAGTACAGCGTTTTACGTGGGCAAGGTTTCTGCATGTTCTTTCTTCTTACAGGAGCGATTCTTCTTCAGCTAAATTGACTGATTATTGGCTTAGAGTTCGAATCTCCATCTATGTTTGTTTTGTTTTGTTTACTGAGAAAATTTTACAACGGCCACGAACACTGCTCAACACCATTAATATTAAACATTGTTGAATATTATTAAATTAATTAATAAAAATTTAAAATCTCAAAGATTCGGTATATAATTAATAAAAGAGTAATAATTCGACATATAATTAATAATTGTATGATTAGTTCTTTAGATTTTTATTCTTTATAAATTAATTTAGTAATGTTCAACGGTCTTCAACATTAACAATGTTCACGGTGTTCGACACCCGTCGTAGACTCATCCTGTTTACTGTTATGAAATTTGTTGGTTGACTAACCAAAAGTCGAAAATAATCTCTTCCGTTTAGGGGTGAGTGAGAAACGTTATATTCATAAATAAATATTTTTTAATCTTAAAATAAATAAATTAAGACGTAATATAAAGAAGAAGAACCGATCCGCAGAAACTAAGAAGCTTCTAATATCTTGATGTTTGATTCTGACTATTGCAAGAATGCGATTAAACAAATAATTAATTAATAATTGAATTAAAATGTAATTATTAAATAATATTATTATAACTAAAAATATAAAATACGATTAAACAAAATAATGTCTTAAAATTAATAAAAATAAAATAAATTTTATTCTTAATGAAAATATGATATATTTAGATTATATTTTTGGTGTGTTATTTGAGTTTATACTAACAAACCAATTTAATTTATGCATTGGTCCTTCGATTCTGTGTTTCTAGTATAAAATGGGAACAAATTGATTGTACGAAGAAATTTTTTGTTTTAGTTTAGTTACTTTGTTAGGAGATTTTATAAGTTTTTTTTTCGAGTTAAAAAGTTATTTGTGATAGTTGTGTCGTTAAGGTAAACTTAATGACGTTTTACTCGCGATGACAATGATGATAAAAAGAGAAAATGAAAAAAAAATTGAATTAGATTAATAAAATATTAAAATATTAAAAAAATGGATAAATGTGATTTATTATCCAAGATAAAAAGAAGAACAATTCTTATAGTACACGTGGGCAACCATCCCTAAAGAATTCCCCAAGATGTACATATGTTCTTATTTACATCATCAAAGTTTGTAATTTTATTTCGAGGCTGAATACGAACAACTTCTTTTACACAATCCAGAATATTATCAGCAGTCTTAAAAGAATGTCTAAACAATCTTCTATTCCTCTACTCCCAATAAAATATACATAGGCACTCCAAGCAATATTTAAAACATAAACCAACAGGGATTTCTCTTTCAATTTTACACTTAACCACTACACCTCTACATCCCAATCAAACATACCCCTGCACAACCCACACAAATCTAACACAACAGACCATATAGTCAGTGAGTAACTACAACCTGCAAAGAGATGATTCCTGGTTTCATGCGCACTTCTACACAACACACAACCTTCCTCAATATTAAGCCCCATTCTCTGCAACCTATCTTTCGTTGGTAATCGATCCCATCTAAAGAATAAAAGCATGCTTTGAGACATGAAGACTAAACCACATCAAATTATGCCACTGAACTCTATCCCATGATTCACGGATCGCACTCCATATTGCACTCATGGTCCATTTATCATGCCCACCCCTTAACAGACTTTGCAACGTGCCCCTTTGTCGACGAATTTTCCTTAGATACCAGCTATGTCTTTGCTTCAAATCCAAACTCCAGATATCTCCCCCTTTAATAACATACTTATGCACCCAAGCCACCCACAAAAAGCCCTCATTAGCCAGCAACTTCTTCAACAATAGAATTAGACATGCCTGGTTTCAAGTCTTCACATCTCGTAGTCCTAGCCCCCCTCATTCTTAAGACCACAAACATACTTCTAACTAACTCTTGCCTCCTGTCCAGTACTATCTTGATCCTTCTAAAAGAATCTTAAATATAATTGTTTAACCTTTTCAATGACTCCTTTAGGAAGTACTAATTGCTTACACCAATAATTAATTAAACTGCATAGCACAGCTCGAATCAACTGCATTCTCTCTGCATAACTCAAATTTAATTTTGATCAATGTCCCAATTTAGCTTTGATCTTCTCAATTAGCACTACACAATCCTTCTCATGCAATCTTCTCGTTACTAGAGGAACTCCTAAGTATCGCACTAGGAGAGATCCAATCTTAAACCCAATATCATTCTCCATCCTATCTTGTTCCTCCAAAGAGACCTCAGCCACAAAGAGTTCAGATTTTGACACATTTAACTTTAACCTAGCCATCTCATAAAACTTCTCCAAAACACTTTGTATACCAATTAAAGAATGAAAATTTTCTTTACAAAATATTAACAAGTCATCCGCAAAATAAAGGTGAGTGAGTTTTACCTGTTTGCATTTAGGATGATACTGAAAGATTCTCATTTCAGCTGTTTTATCTAGCAAATTAGATAATGCATTCATCACAATCACAAAGAGATAAGGGGAGAGTGAGTCCCCTTGCCTTACTTCCCTTTTCCCCTTGAAAAAAACCTACTAAACTCCCATTCAAAGGAGAAATTATATCATGGGTCAGTCCCACCACGTCATCCATGGGACCGACCAATAAAATTTATCCACCTCATTATTTTTTAATTTTTTAAGTGAAAAATCACTTGGAGAAAAATATGACATGGAAAAATGGGTTGTTTTTTTTGGTCGGTCCCATGGACACGTGGTGGGACTGACCCATGATATAATTTTTCCATTCAAAGAGATTGAAAATATACTTCTAGTGAAACAAACTCTAATCCACTCCTTAAATTTCTCAGGCAATCCCATTTCCTCTAACAAATTCAAGATAAAATCCCAATTAACATAATCAAACGCATTATGCAAGTCCACTTTTAGAGCATACCTAGGCGAGATAGTCTTCCTACCATACCCCTTCACTAATTCTTGACTAACAATGTATTATCAACAATACTCCTCCCCCTAATAAAAGCTGACTAATTCACAATAATTAAATCAGCCAAAACACTATCTAGTACGCCTACTAGAGTAATGGTCTTATAGACAACAGAACAACAAGAAATAGGCCTAAAGTCTTTCACCATACATGCATTCGGGATTTTAGGAATTAAGGTGACAACAGTGACATTAAATCCAGGCAACAAATAAGAGGAGGAAAAGAAATATCTCACAGCATGCACAAAATCACTGCCTACTATCTCCCAGGCCTGCTTAAAGAACCAAGAAGCATATCCATCAGGACCAGAGGCCTTGTCCTTACCTCGATAAAAAATTACAGATTTAATTTTCTCAACAGACACTTCTCGAACCAAAAGAGAGCAAAACCAAATATTAAAAATTATTTTTTAAAATTAGAACCAAATTAAATTAAATTATAAAAATAAAGATCTGAATTTATTATACGTTAATTTTATCAATTCCCGTATCATTTATTTAAAAAAAAAAAACTTTAATGAGCATATTATAGACATATTTATTTATTTTTATTTTTCGATTTTACAATCAAATGTGTTTTCTTGAATATTTTATTTTTATTTTTAAGAAAATGAAAATGATTTTATTTTTTTAGAACCAGACATATCTTAATTTTTTAAAGTTTTGGGAGGCTAACCTCCCGCTGACCATTATGGTCTGCCTTAAAGCCGACCACAAGCACAATTTATAATTGTTATTCGAGATGAATCGAAAGGTGTTAGAGTGGATTGTCTTATGATTTAAAAATTTCTAAAACTGTATATAATTTATGTATTTTATCAATTATCTACAATTGCATACTCTAAATTTTTAATATAATTTCCCTAATAATTCAACCTGTAAATTTTCGTGATTTTACGTATTTAAATTTCTAATATAATTCACTAACATATCACACCCTTAACATAAAATCATGTATCCTTTTTAAGATTATGGTACGAAACATTTATGTAATAAGTACATAAATAGCTACTGAAATTATTTAGGTATAAAGATAATTTTAACCCTTAACGTTTATAATTTTTGTCGTTTTAGTCCTTATTCTTTTTTGATAAATTTAGCCCTTAACCTATATTTTTTGACAAATAGCTTATTTTTTAACACCATGATAACTAAACCGTTAAAAATCTAACAATGATGATATGTTATATGCGTATGATAATATATTTTAAATAACATGGCATCTAACCTATCAAATACATACATATATATATATTATAATTTTATTCTAATATAAAATATAAAACAATTAAAATTCAAATAAAATATTGAAAAAATAATTAATTCTAAAATAAATAATATTAAACATTTTTAACCCTAAATACGATAGAATTAAAATCCTACCTAAAAAACTTAATTAATTTCAATTTTTTTAAGATAGGACTTTGATTTTATTATAGTTAGGGTTGAGAATGTTTAATAGCCTTTAATTTTAGAATTAATTAATTTTTAACGGCCCAGTTATTATGGTGTTAAAAAGTAAGCTATTTGTCAAAAAGATATAGGTTAAGAACTAAATTTATCCCAAAAAAAAATAAGAGTCAAAATAACAAAAATTATAAACGTTAAGGGTTAAAATTATCTTTATGCCAATTATTTACCAAGTACAGGTTTGGAAATGATTCCATGAAGACTTAAGAATAACAAAAGATTGCTAGTAGGGACAAAGTTACGGTTGAAAATGGAAGGATAAAATATAATTATTTAAAAATAAGGATAAATTTATAATTAATTTAATATTTCTAAAAATTATATTAATATTAATTTTAGGTGATATCAAATAAAAAGAGAAAGATGATTATCGATGGATGATTGGATTACAAGAATTAATGATTTACTTATAGTAAGACAAACCAAGAATTACGATAAATTATAATATTTTTTTATATAAAAATAAAAATATTCTATAAAAATAACTTTTTTAAATACAAGATAAAAAAAATAACTTTTTTAAAAAATATTCTGTAAAAATATAAAAAATAAAAATAATATAATAACCGTTAATAATTAAGCGATTTTTTTATGTTATCTCCTTTTTCGTTATATATGTTTTTCCTTCTTTTCCCTCAAAGGACTTCCCTAATCCCTATAAATTAGAATTTTTTTTTTATGTTTTTCATTAAAAGAAGTCAAAGGACCAGTCAACTCATAGCCAACGTGGCGAATGAGCGTCAAATTTATAAAACGAGTAACATTAATAATCATTTTATAATTTTTAAAACTTAAGAGATAGGAAAAGAAACTTACTCAAATTCCAGTGACTGCTTTTGTAATTTAATTAAAACAATTGTCTTAATCGCGCCACTTTTCTTGCAATTTCTCACTTCGACCTTTTGCATTTACTTTTTTCTTTCCTTCAACTTCTGTTTTTAGGGATTACAAGTTTTTAGGTTTTAATTTAATTTAAGAGTTTTTTTTTCTTTCTTTTATTCATCCTTCAAGTTCTATCTCGCTCTCTCATCCATAATTTCATCTTCTCCACGTTTTTATCTTGAAAGGTAATCTTTCTCATTATCTTTAATTTTGATGTATAGAATAAAATCTATAAATATGTACGATCGATACTGTTCTAACACAGTAAGGAGTTTTTTTTTGTGTGAAAAATTGTAGGATCTTGTTAGATTCAATCTTTTACCTAATTGGAATCCAAATCTACATTTCTGATTTGATGGCATGTGATTTTTCAGGTTTAGATTCGCTGATGAGGTGAGAGAGAGGGGATGGGGGCTGGATTTGGGAGATCCGATCGTAATTTTTTTTGTTAATTGATATAATTAATTTGAAGGTAGTTTATCTGGTAAATTAATTTTAAAATGGAGTCGTCGTCAAATCAACTGGAGTTCGATTATTTGTTCAAGTTGCTGATGATTGGAGATTCAGGAGTTGGAAAGAGTAGTCTTCTTTTAAGTTTCACTTCCGATTCCTTTGAGGAACTCTCTCCCACTATTGGTCAGTATTCATTTTTAACTACACTCGTCAACTATACTTATTTTGTTTTATGTCTTACAATTTTTAATGGCAGTGTCTTGATCCGTGGAGCATGAAGTTATAGAGGTTTCCCTTTTCTTTTCTTTTTTCAGATTAAAAGACGGATTAACAAAAATAATTTTAAAGAATGTTGAAAACTTGGCTTATTTTTTATGAAAGAAATTATATGATTTTACTTTTGTATGGGTGCTTTTGTGACTCGCAATTTTCTAGTTTAATCAATCAAAATCATCTAAATGGTTAAAACTTTAGCTTCCAAATTCTAAAATTTAATCTCATTGGATTTCAAATGTTGTATGTGTGAAATTAATTATTTGTTTTATGATTATGAATGTTGTTAAGTGTTATGGGTTATTGTTTTGTTCTTTGGATATTTTTGTTGTCTTTTGATAAATAGAGAAGGAAATAAGGTGAACGAACAGTAAGACACTAGAAGAAGAAAACAAATATTATTTTATTCAAAATCAAGTATGTAATAGTGGTCTTAAAACGCCGTCTTGGTTAAACTATTCAATTTCTGTAAGCCTTCAATGTATTCACATTAAACTGATTATAAGAATTGCTAATCTGCTTACATATTTATGTCCCGATTTAGAATCTACTTATTTGCTTTTGTAGGTGTTGATTTTAAAGTGAAATATGTAAAGTCTGGGGATAAAAAGCTGAAACTTGCAATTTGGGATACAGGTATGCTAATGTACTATTTCTGTTTTCTCTTGAATTTTAATGTTCATGCATGGTGGAAGTAGGTTTTCAATGATTGCTGCATTCTCTATTTTTGTGCCATGTAACTGGACTTTGCATATATTATTTCGACTTTTCTTGTCTTTGATAAATTAAATCCCGGTAGAAAGTTGTCCAATCACAGTGGCATCGTATACGATGGTGTTTGGGCTACTTTACCTGGTTTCCCCGTTAATAATATCACCTGTAAATTTATCAAGCTTTTGTTGAGCATCTCTTGAAGGGAGACCTTTATTTTATTTCTCAAACCACAAAGTTTTGTCTCACCTATATTTGATGAGTGCAAAGGTTTTTTCAGATTTTTTTTGGGGGTGAGTAGATATTTTGCTAAATTGTCATTTATTTCTGAAAATCAGCTTATTCAAAGAAAATATTAACCTGAGAGTAGCCTCAAGAGTTTTGAGCATATCGAGCACTATTTTAGTGATGCTTTTGCTATTTCCTTTTTTCCATTGGTGGAACTTATTTTAATTTTGCACACACTGCTTTTATACTTTTTTCAAAGTGAATGAAAAGGCAGAAAGACACTGTACGCTCTCGTATTTGGCATGACCATGATGAAATTTTAAGAACAAACTTAATCTTACCTTGCTCTGGGGTAGAAAATTTCATAAATGGAACTGAGCTTTATGATTACTTTAAATATGCCATTGCAATGGTCTGTACATATTTTGCCTTTAAAATCATTGAATTGAGATGCAAGCATCCCTTTGTGGAAATATTTGTGAATGATGCAAATTATGTGGTAATTGTTGTCATTCTGTGCATCATTTATTTTGGATAGACTTGCTATTTAGATTACTCATTTGGGCTTTTAATGATTGATTTTATTGCTGTAAGAATCCTTATTGACTGATTATTTGTTATAATGTAAACCAGTTTTGCATGATAGAAAGTTGCTATTTTTATTGCTCGACTTCATGTAGGGGGAATTTCCCCCCGGTTCAGTGTGACTTATCTATGCTGAATATGCATACAGCTGGGCAAGAAAGGTTCAGAACATTGACAAGCTCTTATTACAGAGGCGCACAAGGGGTCATTATGGGTAATTATTATCCCTGTTTCTAATTGCAAAACTGTTTCTCTTACAAAGCCTGTTCCCTTCATTCTTTGTTCTCTTCGGAAAAGTGCGACTTTACTTTCTCATTGGAGTAGATTTTCTTTTTTAAATTTGTGGAAGCAAAATAAGCACTGTTTTGCCTCTAATGTTTCTTTGTGTGTATACGTGTGCGTGTCACTTCTACCCTCTTCTACTCCTCCCAAGTACCTCTTGAAATATGTAGATTGTAGGTTGCATGAAACCTCTAGTCTTTGAAGTAAGTTTTTTAAAATATGTGTTTCTAATCTATTTAATGGCTTCTTCATTTGATGCCTCTTTAGAATCATCATTCAACCTTGTGTCCCTCTAGATAGCCAAAATATTTCCAGCTCGCCTCCAATCCTCCCCTTTATGATCTTTGCTCTTTTAAGCCAGGGCCGATTGTGAGGGGGAGCGCCCGACTAGCCTAGACCCCCTAAATTTAATTATTTATATTTTTTATTTTTATAATTTATTAAATTAATTAATTAGTTTAATAGTTAAAATTCTTTTTTTTTCTAGATAAATAAATACATAAATAAATCTAACAATAAAAATGTGTGTAAAATATTAAATTAATTGTTTAAGCTAATGAGATGAATAATTTTTTTTTCAGTATTATTTTTTATGTCCAACACTAAAAAAATTTAAGTCCTAACCCTAAATTCTAAATTCTAAACACCACCTAATACCTTAAACTTTAATCTTAAATTATAATTCTAAACTCCAAACCTATTTTTTTATTGTTGGTGCATAAATAGGGCACCAAAAAGGGACAATTTTTTTACTCGTAATAAAAAATGTGTTTTCGTTATATAAGGAATTATTTTTAGTTTTTGCTCATGACCCCGAAAATTTCTGAGACAACTTTGGTTTTAGTTGTACTACTATGTTTATATAAGCTCTTTAAGTGTGCAATAATGTGATATTTAGGTTTTACCATTCTGATCAATTTTATGACTCAGTATGTATCTCTTCTTTTAACATGTTTGGAGAATCATAATATGATATTTTCTCTAATCTTAACAGTTTATGATGTAACACGGAGGGAGACATTTACTAATCTTTCTGAAGTTTGGGCCAAGGAAGTTGAACTCTACTCAACAAATCAAGACTGCATCAAGATGCTTGTTGGAAACAAAGTTGATAAGGTAACTTTATTGAGATCTTTGAATTATAATTTCCCCTTTTGACTTTAGGACGCTTAGGTTTTGGTTCCACATGAGCACTTTTAACATTTTGCCTTGTCCTTCCCCTTAGTCCTTAATAGTGCTGATCATTGTCTCTTGTAACAATACAATTTTGTTACATATTTGAGGCTTGGTGGAGAATGGGAATTGTTTTTGTTGTTGCACTTTATCAATAGACATACATCTGGGGAAATTTGGTCTGATAACCTAGTATTACTCAGAATCTGAGTTTTCGCTTTGAGACAGCAGTGCTTGCTTCATACAAGTATTTAAAATGTGGAATGTTCCATTACCTATAATGACACTATTCACTCCTATTTCAGGAATCTCATAGCCTCATCACCCATAGGTATATTTCATTACCTATAGTTGCATTTGAGATGTTTTATCCATTCTTTTCTCTTCAATGATGTGGACCCATACCAGTGTAATCAAACCCAAGTACCCAACCCAAAACCTAATTCGGTCACAACATTATTGCTAGTCAAACCCTAACTTATCCTCTCTCCTATCCTAGATTTGGAACTCCTTGAGCTCCGTCATCGTCAAAAATCCATTATTGGGACTTCATATTTCTTCCTACACTCCTTTTTCACCTCTCTTCCAATGTTTAAAAAGGCGCGACTGAGGCGCTCCTAGGCGAGTAAAAATTGCCTATTTATGTCTAGGTGAGGCAATTTTAATGAAGCGCGTAGAGGCACAAATGGCTCGAGGCGCAGAGGTGGTGAAAGGCGACACTTTGTTTAAAAAATAAATAAATAAAAAAACTCAAAAACAAAATCTGTTGAAGAAGAAGAGGAGAAGCAGGGAACTAATGAGTACATGCAATGGAGAGGAAAAGGAGAAAGAGAAGCAAGAGAAATTTGAAGAAATGAAAAATCAGAAAGAAAAAGAAAACATGAGATATATATGTTGAAGAAGAGAAGGAGAAAGGGCGTGCGCTTGACGCAATGATGGGGAGGTGTGAGTCCACTCCGGGACAGTTTTTGATGCATGATTTTTTTATTATCAATAGATGAAAAAATTAAAAATTTGTTAAAAATTTAAAAAGAAATGGAAATGGAATAATAAGAATAGAAAATTTTAAAAAGTAATAGACTAATAGTAGTCAACACTAACCATAGTCGGCTGACTCTTTTTATGGCCCAAAAGGTATAGTTTGGTACTGTTTTATTGGATATGATATAACTTCATTTATTCAGATTTTTTCCTTTTGTTTTGAAGTGCCATTCTGTAAAATACATCATTAATCAATCTTGTATTCATGTAATCGAGCACGGGAATCTAACATTCTGACCAGCTGATAAGTTAAGTAATCTTGTTGGGGGAGAATCATATTATTGAAGCTAATCTTACTTTTCCTAAACCAAATCCGAGTGTGAAATCTGAAGTTCATAAAAACAGTGTCTAAACAGATTGTATTTGATATATTGAAAAGGAGTGAAAAGGGTCTGATAGTTTTCATCTTTATGAGCTAATTTCTAAACAGATTGTATTTGATATATTGAAAAGGACTTCATATTTGATATATTGAAAATGAGTGGGAAACTTTGAGTCACTGTACGGTGAAGGTGCTCTGTTTTTAAACTCCTTTCTTATGCCGGTTTACTTCAATGTTTAGATTGTGTGCATACCACATGATTATATCAAATTGTCAATGGTGACACCTTATCATGCATCTGAAAGACACCATCTAATAATATTTTCATTGTATTCTGTATGATGCATTACAAGAACATGCTTACTTAGATATTTGTTTTATTAAGTTTGTGAATTTTATGATTTCTATTGTTATTTTTAGTAATTATTGATCTGTTTCTGGGTTTTATTTGGTATTCATATTTTTCATTAACATCGAATGTGCGCTTTATAATTACTTACATTATTTCATTTTCTTAGTAATTTGGTATCATGAATATGAGCCGTTGAAATTGGTTTCTTTTTCCAATCTCTCTCTTTACTTAGTTGAGAATTTTCCTTACATACCTTTGTAATCAAATGTTTTTTCAGGAAAGTGAGAGGGTTGCAACAAAGAAAGAGGGAATAAACTTTGCTAGAGAATGTGGTTGCCTTTTCATCGAATGTAGTGCTAAAACACGCGTTAACGTACAACAATGCTTCGACGAGCTTGTTACGAAGGTACCGAAATTAACCGTTCTGATATTTTTGCCCTCGCCACAATGCCTAGGTTCAAGAATTCAAAGATATTTTAAATTGATATTTAGGTTGCAGTTATGAATGTGTTCTGAATTGATTGTTTTTACCGCAATTGTGAACATAACAGATGCTGTAGCCAGCCAATTCTGATAAAATTTTAGCAGTTGAAATATCAATCATTACTTGCCTCCCTGGTTTAAGCAGATATTTTCGTTTTATTTGCCGAACTTGTCTTGATTATGTTTGTGTTAATTGTTAACGTAATAAGTATCGCAACAGTAGTGTACAATAAATATTACAGTGGAAATAGCAGTAGTTTAAGCAGATATGTTTTGTTTGTTTAAACTCTTCTTGATTGCTCGGACTGATGATTATGGCAACATGGGACTTACATTTCTAACGAGACAATGTTCTCATGCTGCAGATTCTAGAAACTCCGAGCCTTTTGGCCGAGGGCTCCAAAGGCGTGAAAAGGAACATCTTTAGACAGAAGCCGCCACAACCCGACGCAGCTGCGAGCGGTTGCTGCTGATAATCAAATCTCATACCCGAGCACATAGGTTCTCTCTCGATTCCGACAGTTGCTTACTGTTTGATTTTTCATTTCCATATGAAACTCTAATCTCCATGTATTGTGTATATCCTTGTTGCTAATCCAGTTTAATCTCAAAGTCGTATCATGTAGAATTCCAGATTGTATGATTATTTTGGATCGGGAACAATTGAATTACTTGGTTACTCAATTATTGGCGATTGTCTAGTTTCATCGGTCAACTACGAAGAATGAATACTTAATCGTCATTTACTTTGTAAGTATTCGTTTTAAAAAAAAATTAAACTTCTAGGGGTTAACCATTAATGGAGGATGGAAATCGTCAACTTGGATTAGGGTTAAAGTTTAAAAAATTTATAGTATAATGTATATCTTAGAGTTTAAGATGTGAAATTTAGGGTTAAGTTTTAAATTTTAATTTTAATAAGGGTATATTTAGGGGTAAATGAATTTTTTCATTAGATTATTTGAATATTACCTATTAATATAGTATTTAAAATTAAATAATATTTATTTAAAATTTATAACTTTAAACATGAACTATTTTAATATAACTTTTTTATATTTATTATTGGTTTTGAAGGATAGATTAATTTTGCATCCTTAAATTCTTAATAATTTACACTCTTACATAAGATTTTAAGTTGGTCCTGTACAACTCTCATTAAACTCGAAGGGTAAGTGCTTTGTTTTAAAAAGATAATATTTATTTTTGAAGTACGTAAGTAATCATAATATATTTTTTAAAATGTACAAGTCTACAAGGAAAAGAAGATTTTAAGATTTTAATCATGATAACAAATTAACAACAGTAAAACATAAAAGTGTATATAGAGTGCATATATATAATTATTTCGAGTGTAAGATTTTCGAATCTGAATTGGCTTTGATTGAACCAAATAACTTGCGAACCGGTTAGACTCATTATCACCTCTTAGATATATCTATCTTCACCCATATAGATGTTGAGTTAAAAATATATATATATATATAAAAATATGTTTCATGACAATAGCGGTGAAAAAAAAAGTTTTACAAATGTCTTAGGATTTATGGATTCAATTTAGAGGTTTATATGTTAGATTTGTGGTTAGAATTTAAGGTTTAAAGGTATGGTTTAAGTTTTAGGATAATATAATTAGAGATTTAAGTTTTAACCAATAAATACTAAATTTTAACCTTAAACCTTAGATTCATATATAAACCCTAAACCTCAAATCCATAATCCTAAAATGTAATGGTGTATCTATATAAAAGGTTAGCCCACCCTGAACTTTTTAAAGTTCACACATTTAACTTTAATTTTCTTTTAATTTTTATAAATTAGACTTTAAATTTTTAAATTTTTATGATTTATGTCTACCTTAAAATTTTAAAATTCTTATGATTTTTGCCCATATCAAAGATGCTTTAATTTTACTCACCCTAAAAATATTTATAGATCTATCCCTATCTAAATTGAATCCCTAAAATATTCACGTACATAGATATTAGGTATGTTCATAATAACTATATCATTCTCCACGTGCTCCACAATTTCTTTTACTAATAAATTTTTAATTTGATATTATTGAATATATATTTGTGATTTATTTTTTAAACTAATTTCAATATACATACTTTTTTAGTATTTTTATATTACTATATAGAGGATATATGTCTGTATGATTTTGGTATATAAATATTCTATTCGAATGATCTTGGCAAGGATGGTGCTGGGACAATGTTCCTTTATCTCCAGCAGATGTTCTTAAGGCAATTGACAGTGCCAAATCTGAAGGTGGTTCACCAGGTCGACACCAAGGTGGTTCACATGAGGACAGAGATTCAACTTTCTAAAGATCCTTCAAATATATATGAATATTTAAATTGGATAGACCTATATCGGATATATATCAGCATATGACGCTCACATTCGAGTTTAAGTAAAAAACTCGATAATTATGTTCTCTGATATTTGACATTAGATTGGTAAGAGAAGACCAAATTGCAGTAGCGTTGGCTTTGCTAGACAGAGGAAAGGTCGTCTGGCTTGTCCAAATCTTCCGTTATCTTCCAACAGTGGTTGTCCAAATAATGAAGTTGGCTGCTATTTCTTTGCCGAAGTTGGTGGAGGAATTTGCATGCAGCATCTTGACGGTTCTTCTATGGTCAAGTTCATAGATGATTAACCAGAATTCAGGCTTCAAATTGCAGTTGAAGATATTTTTTATCTCGATCTGGATACTGATATCGTTGTTTCCGATCACAAGTTGATACCATTAGTACTCCATGCAGTTAGAGCATCCCTACAAGAGAAATCCAAACCTCTGCACTAACCTGGTTGAAAACTGTCTCACTACCTACCTCGTTTAAAGTTGAGCGAAAGAACATGTACATTTTAAAACCCATAATTCAGTTGAATTGGCTTTTGTAATGGGTGAAATATGCTTTTGTAATTACCATGATTTTGATAGTGTCCCGCTGAACTGCTGAGCAGTAGCAACTAAGACCTCCATCGAACCGTCGTCTTAAACTTACGCAGCAGCAGTACCAGCGGTGGCCGATGGCTGATTAATCCAGACAAAACTCCCTTCAAAAAACACATGACAAAGCGTGCCTCCATGCTTCATACCATACATACGAAAAGCTGCATGGTCAGAGCTCCAACCTGAAGTATCCATATGGCAAACAACAAGAGCATCCACTTTATCTCCAGTAATATCACCAACTAGTTGGAGCTGGAAAGCTTTGGTCCCGATGGCATCAAAGTGACAGAAATAAACTGCATAAAGATATGGCAGTTGATGACATGCAACTTTCTTTGGAGATTCAATCTCTCGAGGAGAGTCTAAAACTGTGTAATTCTGGAAGATTGGGGTTGTCATTGTGGGATGTCTTGTCCTTAAGAACTCCAAATCATCCACGTGGCCAAACACTTTGGTTAGAAAACCATATAAAGATTCTAAAGAAGTAACACATAATCTGGTCCAACCTTCAGCTGCTTCAAGTTCGCATTTTTCAAGTGTATGTTGAACGACACTGGCTTTGGGGGAGTCTGGAGAAACTGAGAAGAAGTGCAAAACGTTGGAGACTTGGGAAGATGAAAAAGGAATGGCGTCAGCCACTTGTTTAGGTAAGAAAGAAGGGTAAAGAGAGGGATCTCTGATAGGGAAAAAGATGGGCAATTTTATTCCGACATGAAGGCCACGTAGTTCATCGAAAGTGAACAAACCAATTTCTACTCTTTCATCAGCATTAGGATCGTAATGTTCCATGTTGGGAATGGGATCCTTCCTTTCAATGCCTGTAATTTTGAAAAGAAAAAAATATATCATATTTATCAAAAAGAAAATCTACCATTTTTATCGTTAACCTTACAAAAAGAATAATAACATAAGATTAGATTTGTCTTCTAAAACTTTCATCTTTAAGAGAATATAAAATTATATTTGTCTTTTAAATTCATCGATTTGTGTCCTTATGATTTTATAAAGGTTACCTTTCTTTCAAATTATTCATCTTAATACGTATATATTTATAAAAAATCATATTACATTGCTAATCTTTTATTCTATAGTTCATGCTTTTATAAGAGAACATAAGGTTAGATTTGTCTTCCAAATTCTTCATCTTGTCCCTTGATGTCGTAAAAATTACCTTTCAAATACTTATTGCAATACATGTACATATATAAAAAAAATTAAGATCACATTTACCTTCTCAATCTTTAAATCTATCGTTCGCACTTTTATAAGAGAACATAAGATTAGATTTGTCTTCTAAATTTTTTATCTTGTTCCCCGTGTTTTTATAAAATTTACCTTTCAAATAATTATTTCAATGCATATATATAAATAAAATCATATTTACCTTCCCAGTCTTTTATTTTATCGTTCGTATTTTTATAAGAGAACATAAAATTAAATTTGTCTTCTAAATTCTTCATCTTGTCCCCTGCGATTTCATATTACCTTCTAAATACTCATTTCGATGCATGTACATATATAAAAAATTAAGATCATATTTATCTTACTAATATTTTATTCTGTCGCTCGCACTTTTATAAGAGAACATAAGATTAGATTTATATTCTAAATTTTTTATCTTATCCACTATGATTTTGTAAAAATTATCTTCCAAATAATCATTTGAATGCGTGTACATATATAAAAAAGTAAAATCATATTTATTACCTTTCCAATCTTTTATTCCGTCATTCACATTTTTATAAAAGAACATAAGGTTAGATTTGTCAAATTCTTCATCTTATCCCATGTAATTTCGTAAAAATTACCTTTCAATGCATGTATATATATATATATATATATATATAACCAAGATCATATTTACCTTTCCAAACTTTTTATTCTATCATTCGTACTTTTGTAAGAGAACATAAGATTAAATCTTCCAAATTTATCATCTTATTCTCTGTGGTTTTGTAAAAATTATATTCCAAATAATCATTTCAATGCATACACATATAAAAAAATAAAATCACATTTACCTTCCTAATATTTTATTTCGGCGTTCGCACTTTATAAGAGAATATAAAATTATATTTATCTTTCAAATTTTTCATCTTTTTCCCTATGATTTTGTAAAAATTACCTTCAAAATAATCCTTTCAATGCATGTACATACGTATAAAGAAATAATATTTACCTACCCAATCTTTTATTTTGTCATTCGTACTTTTGTAAAAGTTACCCTCCAAACATTCATTTCAATACATGTACATTTGTAAGAAAAAAAAAATCATATTTATGGTCATGATCTTTCATTCTATCATTTACACTTTTGTAAGAAAACATAAAATTAGATTTATCTTCTAATTTCTTTATCTTGTCACTTGTGGTTTTATAAAAGTTACCTTCCAAATGCTTATTTTAAATTTTAACGTGTGTACATATATAACATAATAAAAAGATGATATTTACCTTCTTAATCTTTTATTTTATCGTTTATATTTTTGTAAAAAACATAAGATTAGATTTATCTTTAAAAAAATTATTTTATCCCTTGTAATATATATATATATATATATATATATTTACTTTCCCAATTTTTTATTATGTCGTTCGTACTTTTATAAGAAAACATAAAATTAGATTTGCCTTCTAAATTCTTCATCTTATCAATTGTGATTTCGTATAAATGATCTTCAAAGTATTCATTTCATTGCATTTGCAAATATTTACCTTCCCAATTTTTTATTCTATCGTTTGCACTTTTGTAAGAAAACATAAGATTAGATGTCTTCCAAATTCTTCATCTTGTCTCCTGTGATTTCATAAAAACCATCTTCCAAGTACTCATTTCAATGCATTTGTAAATATAAAAAAAATAAGATCATATATACCTTCCCAATTTTTTATTTTATCGTTCGCACTTTTGTAAGAAAACATAAGATCAGATTTATCTTCTAAATTCTTCATCTTGTCTCCTGTAATTTCATAAAAATCATCTTTCAAATACTCATTTCAATGCATTTGCAAATATAAAAAAATAAGATTATATTTACCTTACCAATTTTTTATTCTATTGTTCGCACTTTTGTAAGAGAACATAAGATTAGATTTGTCTTCCAAATCCTTTATCTTGTCTCCTGTGATTTCATAAAAATCATCTTTCAAATACTCATTTCAATGCATTTATAAACATAAAAAATAATGTTATGAATATATTTATTTATGGTGGATATCCATATATTAAGTTAAAGTTTAATGGGCTTTATTATTAGGGTTTAATACCCATTGGAATTAGGGTTTCCATCTTATGCCTATAAATATAGACTTTTGGACAAAGCATTGTACACAAAAATCTACTTTGAGAATACAATAAAATCTCTCTCTTTTGTCTCTCTCTTTTCTCTATTTTCTTCTTGTTCTTTATTTTATTCACAACACGTTATCAGCACGAGACTCTAACCAACGGAAGTGTTTGTCGTTCAAATCTTGAAGGAGTTATTGAAAAGAATTTGTTACTGGCATAAATCAAAGATAAGTTCTTCTCCCTCAATTATATTTTTATTTTTATCTCTTGATCTTTGATTTGATTTTTAATTTATTAAAATCTTTGGTTGTTTTGTATTTGTGTAGCGATAAAGTGACTCAAATACCGCGGTTCTTGTCGATAATTCTCGAAAAAGATTTTAACAAGATATTGGTAACTAAATCTATCCTATATTCAAATTAGTGGAAAGTTCGGTATGTTTTATTTATTTAATTTGAGATTTTTTTATCTTTATTTATAATCAATATTTGTTTATTTTATTATTATGATGAAAGTTTATGTTTTAATCATGTTCTAAGTATTACATGATATCAAAAAAAAAAAATTAAACCTTTGATAAATTAATATGTTTTTGTTATGTTGATTTAATCCGAGTATATTGGCTGAACATCCCATTCTACGAGGCTACTGGTCTCAAAGGAGGTTCATTTTAAAGGACCTTGTGGACTGGTTTAACAACGCCGCGTATGAGGATTAAATTTTTGTTCTTTGAATATATTGAATATATATCGGTTGATCAATTACTATTTAATAGTATGAATATTATAAAATTTATATTTGCTTGAAAGCAATATTTTTGTGTGTCAGAGTATCACTGAAGTGAATGCATTCCCTGAAGTGAATGCATGCATGATGTTTATTCCATGCAATTATTGGATTTATGACATTCCTTAAAGTGAATGCAAGCATGATGATTATTCCATGTGATTATTTGATTTATGTCATTCCCTGAAGTGAATGCAAGCATGATGTTTATTCCATGTGATTATTGAATTTGTTTCACTCCTTGAAGTGAATGCAAACGTGATAATTCACTATATGGTTAGTGAATAAAACTCAATTATGTGTCAGAGTATCACTGATGAGGATATGTTAGAAAAAACATACTCCACTTTTCATGCCGACAATGTTGTCCTTCAGACACAATATTGTGAAAAAGGCTTTAAGAAATATTCTGAGTTAATTTCTTACCTTCTTCTGGTTGAGCAAAATAATGAGTTGCTCATGAAAAATCATGAATATCGCCCAACAGGCTCCGCTCTATTCCCTTAAGCGAATGTGACATTATATAGCGGAATGAATAAAAGCCACATTAGTAATTATGGTTGCGATTGAAGTCATAAAATAAACATGGATAAGATGATTCTTTTGAGAATACTTATATCCACCAGAAGTGGAATTATAAAGACGACAAGAATGATAAAGATCATATCAAAATCTTTATGTTATCAATGTGATGGTATAAATCATTGATCTCTTACTTGTCAAACGCCGAAGTATTATGGACTTTATTCATAATCATGAATGATAAATTAAAGAAAATATAATCAGATTTTCTTTATAGCGAAAATAATAGCGTTATTGATCCAACTCAATTGGATATTGATCATTTTTCTCATAGTCCTTCAAGAGAACAATTCGCCATTTATTTTATTTTCCTTATAACATCTAAAGGAAATAATTGATCTTTTATTTATTTTGTTTTATGTTAATTTATTTTTATTTATTATATATTTATGTTAATTTATTTTACATATTATTTATTTACGCTCTATGTTAATTTATCGTTAATTTATTTTATATATTATTTATTTACGTTCTATGTTAATTTATCCTTTGAAGAATATTATCACTTCCGGAATGAAATCTACAATGAATTGTGGCTATTTATGCCAAGCAGACAGTGCAAGTACTCATACTATATTTAAGCATAATAAATATTTTCCCATTTAAATACAAGGGAAAATGTGAGTACTATATCTCAAAGTATTGAAATATCAATACTTCGGAAGAGCTTTTGAGAGCTTATCTTTGATAAATAACCGAGTTGATATAATGTGCTATATTTAATATTTTCCATTCCCTGAAGTGAATGGTACAAAGCACATATTTTTCATTTCCCGAAGTGAATGAAATAAAACACATATTAAAAGGTGCATAATTATGCATATTTTCCCATTTTAAATGCAAGGGAATAATATGAGTACTATATCCGGAAGTACTAATATCATAGAAAGCTCCGACTGAGTAAATATGTTATTGAGACTTTATCTCATATTTACAGTGCATTATGCTCGTTGAGCAAATATGTTATTGCCAAATGAGACTTTATCTCATATTTACAGTGCACTATGCTCGTTGAGCAAATATGTTATTGCCAAATGAGACTTTATCTCATATTTACAGTGCATTATGCTCGTCAAAGTCGCAAAGAGACTTATTGAATTTTAAAGATATTTGCATAAATATATTGAGAATACTAGTCAAGGGGATGCTGACTATCTCAATATTACGAGTATAACTCAAGGCAATAAGGAAATTTTGACAAAATTACATGCACTGTCATCCATATTGTACTACAAAAGAATTAGTACAAATTGAAGCTCATGCTATTGTAAACTAGATGTTTACGGATAATTTTATTTGGCATGACCGGTTAGATCATCCTGGTTCAATTATGATGCGAAAATTTGTTGACACTTTCATGTGGTCATTTATTGAAGAACTAAGATTTTCTTCATGGTAATATTTCACGTGATACTTGCTATGAAAGCAATTTGATTATACAATCATCAACATCTAAGATAGAGTGCTATTAATTTTCTGGAACGGATACAAGGTGATATATATAGGCCCATACACCTTTCTAAAAGACCATCTAGATATTTTACGATTTTTATCGATGCATCGACTAGGTGGTTATATGTATCCTTATTATTAACCCGCAACTTGGTGTTTGCGAGGCTACTTGCTCAGTTGATAAAATTACGAGCACATTTTCCAGATTATTTTCTAAAGACAATCAGTCTTGATAATGTTGATGACATGTAATTTTACATGTAGTATCACAAATTCGCATCAAGCCAACAAATGATCATAAGTTCTCCCCATTACAAATGGTTTTTGGTCAGAAACCAAATATTTCTCATCTTAGATATTTTTTGTGTGTGCGATATATGTTCTAATTGCTCCACCACAACGCACAAAGATGAGTTTTTGTTGGGAATATATATAAGAGCTTCTGATAGGGGATTTATTTACAACTCGTTTTACTGACTATCATTTTAATGAGTTAGTTTACCCAACATTAGGGGGAGAAAATAAATAGCTGGGGAAAGAAATAAGTTAGAATGAATTATCATTTTTTCATTTTGATCCACGTACTACACAATGTGAACTATAAGTTCAAAGGATAATTCATTTAGCAAATCAATTGCCGGATATTTTACTGACCCTAAAAGAGTGACTAAGTCACGTATACCAACTATGAATGCTCCGATTAAATTTGATGTCATGGAAGGACAAACTCTAGTTGCTAATGAGTCTAACTTACGCTTAAAGCGTAGTAGACAAGTAAGTTCCAAAGATAAAAGATCCTCGAAAAGGAAAAGGAGCTATATTTTATGATGGTCTGATCGAGGAATCAATGATTATGAAAATCTCTAGAAGAGATTAAATGGTCTCTAACAGAGACATTGACATGACTCAGGTACCTGATAATAAAGAGATCTCAATAGATTATGTCATGTCTGGTAATAAGTGAAACTGAAATTAAATCGACGTCGTTAATATATTTGCATACAATATAGCACTAGAGATTTTATTTGATGATGTAGATCATGAATCATTGTCAATTGGGCAATGTAAACAAAGAAATGATTGGCCAACATGAAAGAGGCAATTGAGGCAAAACTAAAATCTCTTTTGAAAAGAGAAGTATTTGGGCCTATAGCCCGCACATTAAAATGTGTAAAGTTCGTGGATATAAACGAGCCTTTGTGAGAAAGAGAAATCAAAAGGGGAAATCATGAGATATAAGCTCATTTGGTTGCAAAAGGATTCTCACAAAGGCATGAAATTGATTTTGAGGAAAATATATTCCTCGGTGGTGGATGCAACTACTTTTAGATTTTGATCAGTCTGGCAATAAATAAAATTACTCGGTTTCTGCCTAATAGATATTGTTACATCATATTTGAATGGGCCTCTTAACAGTAATATTTACATGAAACTTCCGGAAAGATTTAGATTGCCATAAACAGTTCATTCAAGTTCTCGAGAACATTATTCAATCATATTGAATATATCTTTTTATGGCTTGAAACAATTTAGACGTATTTGGTATGATCGCCTCATTGAATACTTATTAGCATAATGCTATATGAATTATTTCCCCGAGCATTTTTATTAAGAGGTTTTTAGCTCTGAATTTTTATTGATTGTGTATGTCGATGATTTGAATATCGTTGAGACTCGTGAAGAGACCTCCTCAAATCCTTGTGCATCTATCGACATATAGAAAAATATTGAAAGAGACTTTACATGTATAACGCTTATCTATTGATCACCCTTATGGTTGTTGCTAAGTCTCTTACTGTAAACAAAGATTTTTTTTTCACCTCACGAAAAGGGTAATGATACTTTTGGTCTAAAACACAATATACACATTATTTGATCTGGAAGCATCATATCTTAGTTGGTCCAGAAATATTATTTAAGTGTTATGAGATCATTACCTTTAAATAATTGTTATGCAAGAGGCAAAGCCGAAATATGTGTTTGGCTAAACATATCCTGAAGATATGTGAATATTTTTCACAAGATAAGATGCAAGTTATCTTGTACAGAGATAATACAAAATTTATATCTTAAGGTGGATATATCAAATATGATAAAACGAAACATATTTCTTCAAGTTTCGTCCCTCATGATTTTTAGATGAATAGTATTCAATGAATCATTTCAAACAATGATTTAGAAGATTTATCCACTAGTGTATGATCTACTTCAACATTTGAAGATTGTATTCAATGTTAAATTATGAAGATTCAAAGATCTTATGTGATATTTTCATGAGGGGGAGTAAATACGCGTTGCACTCTTTTTCCCTTAACCGAGGTTTTGTCCCAATGGATTTTCCTGGTAAGGTTTTTAATGAGGCAACATGTTATGCGTATCAAAGATGTGTGTACTCTTTTTCCTTCACTAAGAATTTTTTTCCCCACAGGGTTTTTATCTTAGTAAGGTTTTAACAAGGCACATTATCTTCATGGATATCCAAGGGGAGTGTTATGAATATATTTATTTATGGTGGATATCCATATATTAAGTTAAAGTTTAATGAGCTTTATTATTAGGGTTTAATACCCATTGGAATTAGAGTTTCCATCTTATGCCTATAAATATAGACTTTTGGACAAAGCATTGTACACAAAAATCTACTTTGAGAATACAATAAAATCTCTCTCTTTTGTCTCTCTCTTTTCTCTATTTTCTTCTTGTTCTTTATTTTATTCACAACAAATAAGATAATATTTACCTTTCTAATTTTTTATTCTATTGTTCGCACTTTTGTAAGAGAACATAAGATTAGATTTGTCTTCCAAATCCTTCATCTTGTCTCTTGCGATTTCATAAAAATCATCTTTCAAGTACTCATTTCAATGCATTTGCAAATATAAAAAAATAAGATAATATTTATCTTCCCAATTTTTTATTCTATCGTTCGTACTTTTATAAGAGAACAGAAGATTAGATTTATCTTTCAACATTTCATAAAAATTACCTTCCAAATACTCATTTCAATGTGTTTGCAAATATAAAAAATAATATCATATTTACATTTCCATTCTTTCATTCTATCGTTCGAACTTTTATAAAAAAACATAAAAAAAACACACACATCATATTCACCTTTTTATTCTTTTTATTTTGTTGTTCCTACTTTTACAAGAGAATATAAGATTATGTTTATTTTATAAAATTTTAATCTTATTTCAAATCAATCATTTTAATGTCATAAGATTTTTAAAATTTTAAATAATCATATTTTCTCCAAAATATTTTATTTTATTATTTAAATTTTTTAAAAGAGTATAAGATTAAGAACATCATATTTACCTTCCAAATCTCTTGTTGCAATAATTCCACCGCACTATAAAGAAATTCAACAACCATTCTAGTTAGTTGAAGTAATAAATCAAGAATAAACTGTAAACTATAATCTGTCACAACTATTACAAAGTTTACCATTAAAAATATAAGGCATGTTAGGGCAACGTAAGTGATCCGAAGAAACATGTTCTTCGATATTTTTCAGAGCTGTTTATTGATGTTTTCTGGGTGGAAAGTTTGGTATGTTAGAAAGCTATTTATAATCATGGGGAAGGCTTTAACTTCAGTAGTAATTCACAGCTATTTTATTTTATTTTATTGTTTATATAAAATAATAGTTGATGTGAGAAAATGATATCTATCGAATGGTATTAATGGTTTACGTCCTCCGCTGATGTGATATCATGTGTATGGAGATACTAACATGGTATCTAGGCGTGTGCATTATTCAGTTTTATATGGTATCTAGGTGTGTGTATTTTTCGATTTTAACTTAATTAATCGACTGAATTAAAATTATTTTGGTTAATTTTTAGTCAATTTGATTAATGATTATTTTTTTAAAAAAATCGGTTATTGGTTAATTCGGTTCGAAATCGATTAATTAACTGAATTAACCAAAATTATTATATATTAAATATTAAATATTTTTATTTTTATTTTTAGTCATTTAAATTTTAAAAATTATAAAATGTTTATTAATTTTTTTATATTATAAAATGGTTACTAGTTTTTTTATTAAATTAGTATAAAATAAAAGTTTAGTAACTAAAAAATTATTTTAGCATAATTTAGTGACCTATTATGTAATTTAACTAAAATTTATAAATTTTAGTTAAATTACGTTAATTAACCGAAATAATTACGGCTTAATTAATGTTTAAAATTTTAAAAATTTCGGTTAATTTAATGACCAGATCAAATTAACCTAATACAAACCCTAATAATATCATATTATTTTTAAAAGTAACTATTTTATATTAATTTTTAGCCAATCATGATACCACGGGGTTGATTGTTTCTAAGTCATACGAAAGAAGCAAAATTCAACAAAGATGTTTGGTGTGAAGTAAACTTTAGTCATTTGAATGAATTAACCTATTACGTAATTTAATTAAAATTTATAATAAATTTCAGTTAATTTAATTAATTAAATTAATTAATCAAAATAATTACGGTTTGATTAACAATTTAAAATTTTAAAAATTTTGATTAATTTAATGACCGGATCAAATTAACCTATGCACACAACCACCGAGCTAACCTACAATGTTGTTATAATTTTATCACTTATTTTATTTAATTATTATTTTATTGGTTTGAAAGCGAAGAAAGTATTTATTAAATATTTACCTATATATCCTAAACACTAAATCTAAAACCATAGAAGTTGAAGCACTAAAAACCTAAAACGTAAAATAGATAATCTTAAAATTCTAAACCTTAAACTATAAAATCGAATCAATAAACCCATAAATCTTAAACTCATAATATCGAAACCCTACAAACTAAACTTAAAGCCCTAAACCTAAAACTTATAAACTCTAAACCTAAAGCCATAAACTTAAAGACTAAAACCCTAAACCTAAAAAAATACTAGACACATAAAATTTAAACTATAAACCCTAAAACTCAAAACAATAAAAACCTAAACTCTAATCAATTGAATTTGTTTTTATTTATATTTTAGAACCAATCAATCACGTGACATCATCTGATTAATTAAAAATCAATATAAAATAATTATTTTTTAAATTACGATCTCTTTTCAACAAAGTGCCACGGTATCTGCATATATGTGGGATAGCCACATCTACAAAGTCATACCATATAGACGTATTGTATTAATGAAGGGTGTTAATCGTTAATTGATTGACGATTTTATTTATCGAAAATAAATTTTGAACGAAAATAAAATAATAGATAACTATTTATAATAAAAAATACAAGTTAAAATGGCTAAAAGATCAAACATTGGAACTATTTTTTAATCAATTGATGCTACTTTCTTTAATCTCACATTATTAATTCTCGAGGTATTAATGGTTAAACCAACCAAATTAAATGGGAAGGGCGGCGGCCGGAAAAAGGAAACCAACTTTAATCCAAATTAAATGCCCAGAATTTAAAACCATGAATCTTAATCCTAAAATTATAAATCCTAAATCTTAAAGTTAAAATATTAAACACATAAACTTAAATCTTAAATTTAAAATACTAAAACTCTAAATAATAAACCTAAACATGAAATTTAAAACCCTAAAATTGAAATAATAAACCCTAAACCCTAAACCTTAAAACACTAAAAACCTAAAACCTAAAACATGATACCCCTAAACTAAAACCCAAAACTCTAAATCCTAAACATCAAAGCTTAAACAAAACACAAAACCCTAAACTCTAAAACCTTAACCATAATCTCTAAAACTTAAAACATTAAAAACCAAAACCATAAACCTAAATCTTCAATATCTAAAATTCTAAATCCTAAACATTGTTTTAAGTTTCATAGTTTATGAGTTTATACTTTATGATTTATGATTTATGGTTTAAGATTTATTATTTTAGATTTAGGGTCTTATGTTTAAAGATTAAGGTTTAAGGTTTATTGGTATTGGATTTTAGGTTATAAGATATATTAATGAATATTTTAACAAATATTTTTTTTTATTTTCAAATGAATAAATAAAATAAGTGGTGTAAATATAACAATTTAATAGTTTGAAGTGGAGGTTGCGTGTTGAGTTATTCATTCAAATCAGTCACGTGTCATCTTCTAATTAGTTAAAATTAAAATAAAATAATTATTATTTTTAAATCACGATGCCATGTCAGCAAAATATCTCTTCAATATCTTTATATATGTGGCAGAGACACATCCACAAATTATGCCATATAGACATTTTGATCAGCGAAGGACATTTTAACTAACATTTTTCATTCATCGAGGATAAATTTTAAACAAAAATAAAATATTAAATAATTATTTATAATAAAAAAGTAAAGGTTAAAATGATTAAAAAATAAACTTTATGTCTTTTAATCAATTGAGGTTACTTTTCTTTAGTCTCATATTTCATTAATTAAAGGGTTGATTTTTAAACCAACCAAATTAAATGCACGAACCCTCTAGCCCAAGTGGTTAAAGGAACAGTTGATGTTCTTAGATGTCACAGGTTCGAGCACCAGCGATGCCAACAGAGTGATTGAGTGATCAATGTCAAATGGTAGAGATTATATTCTAGAACATATACTACTTGTAATCATTGTTAGCTTGTTCAAAAAAAATTAGTAATCAATTGCAAGCCCTTCTCTTCATTTATATAAGCAAATCAAAGGATTCAGCCACATTTGAATGTCAAAGTTAGGCGAAATTATATCATAGGTAAATTTCATTACGTCATTCATGAACCAATCACTAAAAAATATTCATTTTATTATTTTTTTCATATCATATTTTCTTAAGTGAATCTTCACTCATGTTTACTGTTAGTTCATTTTAAAAACAGTTTTTTCAAATATAACTCAATGAGGGGCAAAGTTGTAAATATAAATAAATTCGGTTTATATTAAGGGATTATGGTTTCCAAGAATTAGGTTAACTTATTTTTCTCTCTTTCCTCATTAGAGAATTTTACATCAAGAGAAAACTCATTTTCTTGAAAGATAAATATCAAAGATTTGATATTTCAACATCAAAATTCAAGATTTTCAATATATTGATTAATTTAGGTATGATTTTGTATTCCATTTATTCAGTCTATTATTATTGATGATTTAACATGATTAATCCTGGGTTAGTCTCCATACTTGTTGGATTTTAGGTTTATATTCGTATTAAATATATTTGGGTTCTAACATCATACTTTACTGAAACTGCTTTTGCTCATTGGAATTCTTGTAAAATTTTAACAATAAAGAGTATCTGTACACTTATAGGTGTATCGCTATATAAATTTTTGTTCCAAAATATTGATAATTCTAACGGTCAAAAAAATAATTTAGAAATATTAAACTCTTATACAGGTATGTCATAGACTGTACGATACTCGTAGCACATTTTGTTTAGATATTTCAAAAATTTATATTGATATATGTATCATCGTACCAATACTCGTAAGACATTATGTATAAATTAGTTTTCAATAACGAAAGTATGTACTGATACGACATAGGTTGCACCAGTACTCAGTTTTTAAATCAGTTGGTTCGTTAAGATATTGGTTTTGATATAATAATTGAATGAAGAAAGTAAAAAACAATACACATATTTTCGAGAAATTCGTTTGATTAATGAAGAGTAAAAAAAATCAAAACATGAATCAAAGAAGACGAAGGATTCCCATAAGAGCAACTAAAAGGGATCATCTTCAAACAAAGTATATATGACAACTTGGAGTGATGAAGACTCCGCCAATCAAGATGAGGTAGCTCACTTCTGTTTTATGACTCTCAATGAAGGGGAGAGAACTTCTACTCTCAATTTTTTTAATGATTATACATTTGATTAGTTACAAGAAGCATATGATGAACATATATTTTGAATTTAAAACTTAATTTTCAAAGAATAAAAATTTGATTTCTAAATTAAAAAATAAAATGATTTATTTATGAAAATCAATTTAAAAAATCAAGCAAAGTTAAAAGAATTTAAGCTTAAAATTTTCAATTTACAAAATTTGCTTAAGAAAAAGAAGAAAAAAATCATCAAAATATTTTAGATGATCTTAAAAAATAAAAAAATTGATTTTCAAAGAACTAGAAAAGAAAAATAATTTTAAAAAATCAAATTTATATCAAAGATAATCTAGTGCTCCTAGATTTATAAAAGTTAAATGTTTTAGAAGTGTTTGAGTCCCAAAAGGACTAATAACTTCAACTAAAAAGAATGAAATTGAAAAATAGATTCTTAAGGGGACTAAACTTTGTGCAATTAATTTTATTGGATTCAAAGCAATTTTGTAATCCCCAATTCTGACCTAATTTCTTAGGTCGAAACTTAGGAATCAAGTTACTAAAACTTTCTCCTCAAATATTTTAGATTAAATATTTCAAAATTAGGGTTATTTGACAATTGGAAAAATAAAATAGGAATTTCAGTTTTATAAATAAAAATACTTAAAATAATATCTCAATATAAAATACCAAATTGAGTAAAATCATTAAATTGAAGTAATTAAAGGAAATCCATACTAAAATATAAATTCTCTAAATAATATGTGAGATGCTCCAAGTACCGAATCGCCTAATAAGTCTGAGATATCTGAAAGAAGAGCTAAAAGGAGTAAGCTAAAGAGCTTAGTGTGTCTAAACATGGACAACAAACAAAAAAGCAAAACAATATTTTATTTTTCTAATAAGCCATTTCCAAAAATATAATAAATTCGAATCATGATGAAATGATGTCTGATGCACATGATGACAGAATACCCAAACTCCAACACACCAAATGAGTTAGGTTCCCCAGAACCTACTCCCATCCAACGTCACCATCCGAAGTGGAACTCAGCCCGAAGGGTGAAACTACGAAATAATCCGAGGTGGAGTTTAATCTAAATATTGAAGCCAGTGATCTTCCTTCGATCTGATATCTCAACTCATGTACTCATGATAATATGATGTAGATGTTAAATTCTGAAATCTCATCCGAAACTTGATTTGTAAAACCATAAATTTGAACTTTTACGAATAATACATTTCCGAAAATCCGATGCTTGATTCAAAATACAACTTAACATGCCATGTATGATGATTCAAAACATTCTCAATCACAATCGGTAATAAATTAAGCAAGTACAAAAACATAGTAGAATATAGCACAAGAAGAGACACACCTTAAGCAACTAAAGCCCTAACTTCGAGATGGATGCATCTCACGTTTCGGTTTAGCTGAAACTGAACCCAACAAGATCAAAGCGAAGACACACGAAGGAGAGGACGATGAAACAAAACTCGAAAAGTAACCGATCGATTTTTCCATCATTCTTACATGCAACCAATGAAAGGAAAACAAGACTGACAAGAAACAAAATTTGGTCGCGGTTTGACGATGGTCACGATAACGATAGAGTCCGAATGTTTTTCTTTTATCGAAACACACTAGGAAACAAAATGATAATATCGATTCGATAAACGAACAATGATTAAACTTCGATTGAAACTTGATCGAAAAACTAAGAGGAAAAAGAGAAAGATATCGAGAGACAGGAAAAAAGAGATTAAATGCGTCTGCCATTGAAAATGTTTTTCAGCAGCATTATTTTCGGGAGGTTCTAAAAATCGACATATTAAATGCCGACTAAAAAACGGCCGAGTGTTTTTTACCGTTTGATGAACCTCAATTGATCTTGACCTTTCAATTAAAAAAAAAGGCAACATGTTCTCCCGGTAAACCAACCCCTTTGTAATAGTTTCCCCCTTGTATAAGATAATAAAGAGATTAAATAAATATTTAAGTAAAAAATATAAGAATAAAAATATTCGTATAATAAAAATTCGAATAAAAATATTCATGTAATAAATATTTGAATAAAAATATTTGTATAATAAATATAGGAATAAAAATATTTATATAATAAATATTAGAATAAAAATATTTTTATTGGAATATTTATTCATAAATTAGATATTTAATATACGAATATTTAACATATTTGAATAAAATTATTCATATAAAAAAATATACGAATAAAAATATTCCTATAATAAATACACGAATAAAAATATTCGAATAAAAATATTCCTATAATAAATATTTGAATAAAAATATTCATATAATAAATATTAAAATAAAAATATTCGAATAAAAATATTTGTATAATAAATATTCGAATAAAAATATCCATATAATAAATATTCGAATAAAAATATTCATATAATAAATATACGAATAAAAATATTAGTATAATAAATATTTGAATAAAAATATTCATATAGTAAATATTCGAATAAAAATATTCTAATAAAATTTATACGAATAAAAATATCCGTATAATAAATATTCGAATAAAAATATTCATATAATAAATATTCAAATAAAAATATTAGAATAAAAAATATACGAATAAAAATATGCGTTTAAAAAATATTCAAATAATAAATATAGGAATAAAAAATATTCATATAATAAATATTCGAATAAAAGTATACAAATAAAAAATATATGAATAAAAATATTCGTATAATAAATATTCGAATAAAAATATTCTTATAATAAATCCTTATCATTTTTGTGTCATATCATGTATACACGTAGGCAATTGTGTATGTACACAAATCCTTACCTTTGGATGACCTCCTTTGGCTCATGGTTTCAAGTCGTAAAGATTTGTGTACATACCTTTTTCCTTACGTTTTTCGTAAATCATTGTGTATACTTTGTAAGGAATTGTGTACATACACAAATTCTTATCATTTTTATGCCATAATATGTATACTCGTAGCCAATTATGTATATACACAAATCCTTACCCTTGGATGACCTTCTTTAACTCAAGGTTTCAAGTCGTAAGGATTTGTGTACATATATTTTTCCTTACGTTTCTCGTAAGCTATTGTGTATACTTTGTAAGGAATTGTGTACATACACAAATCCTTATCATTTTTGTGTCATATTATGTATACGCGTAGGCAATTGTGTATGTACACAAATCCTTACCTTTAGATGACCTTCTTTAGCTTATGGTTTCAAGTCGTAAGGATTTATGTACATACCTTTTTACTTACATTTTTCGTAAGCCATTGTGTATACTTTGTAAGGAATTGTGTACATACACAAATCATTACCATTTTTGTGTCATATTATGTATACGTGTAGGCAATTGTGTATGTACACAAATCCTTACCCTTGGAGGATCTCCTTTAGCTCATGGTTTCAAGTCGTAAGGGTTAGTGTACATACCTTTTTCCATACCCTTGGAGGGCCTCCTTCATATCATAAATATTCGAATAAAAAATATACGAATAAAAATATTCGTATAATAAATATTCGAATAAAAATATTCATATAATAAATATTTAAATAAAAATATTAGAATAAAAAATATACGAATAATAATATTCGTATAATAAATATTCGAATAAAAATATTTGAATAAAAAATATACGAATAAAAATATTTGTTTAATAAATATTCGAGTAATGAATATAGGAATAAAAATATTCATATAATAAATATTCGAATAAAAATATTTGAATAAAAAATATACGAATAAAAATATACATATAATAAATATTCGAATAAAAATATTTATATAATAAATATTCAAATAAAAATATACGAATAAAAATATTCGTATAATAAATATTCGTATAATAAATATTCGAATAAAAATATTCGTATAGTAAATATTAGAATAATAAATATAGGAATAGAAATATTCATATGATAAATATTCGAATAAAAATATTTAAATATTTTTATTCATATATTTTTTATTCGAATATTTTTATTTGAATATTTAATATATGAATGTTTAATAAAAATATTGATATAATAAATATTCGAATAAAATATTTGAATATTTTTTATTTTTAAATTGGATATTTAATATACAAATATTTAATATACGAAAGTTAAATAATAATTAAAATATTCAAATTTTATTCGAATATTTAAAACATCAAATTTGATTCGAATTTTAAATTAATAAATATTTAAAATATTAAAACATTAAATCATAATATACGAATATTTAATATTCGAATCAAAATATTCAAATATTTTAATATTTTAATCAAAATATCTAATAAATTTAATTCGAATGTGAGAAGTTGTAAGGATTTGTGTACATACCTTTTTCCTTACGATTTCCGTAACCATTTGTGTATACTTTGTAGAGATTTGTGTATATACACAAATCCTTACAACTTATGTATTCTAGTAATAAAATTGTGTATGTACACAAATCCTTATACTTGGATGGCCTCTTGGTGAGAAGTTGTAAGGATTTGTGTACATACATTTTTTCTTATGGTTTTCGTAACTATTTGTGTATAAGTTGTAAGGATTTGTGTACATACACAAATCCTTACCATTTTTGTACCAAATTATGTATTCTCGTAGTAAATTGTGTATGTACACAAATCCTTACCTTTGGATGGGCTCTTTTAACTCATGGTTTCAAGTCGTAAGGATTTGTGTACATACCTTTTTCCTTACGGATTTCGTAAGCTATTGTGTATACTTTGTAAGTAATTGTGTACATACACAAATCCTTACCATTTTTGTGTCATATTATGTATACTCGTAGTAAATTGTGTATGTACACAAATCCTTACCCTTGGATGGGCTCCTTTAGCTCATGGTTTCAAGTCGTAAGGATTTGTGTACATACCTTTTTCCTTACGGTTTTCGTAAGTCATTGTGTATACTTTGTAAGGAATTGTGTATATACACAAATCCTTACCATTTTTGTGTCATATTATGTATACGCGTAGGCAATTGTGTATATACACAAATCCTTACTCTTGGATGTCCTCCTTTAGCTCATGGTTTCAAGTCGTAAGGATTTGTGTACATACATTTTTCCTTACGGTTTTCGTAAGCTATTGTGTATATTTTGTAAGGAATTGTGTACATACACAAATCTTTACCATTTTTGTGTCATATTATGTATACTCGTAGCCAATTATGTATGTACGCAAATCCTTACCCTTGATTGACCTCCTTTAGCTCAGGGTTTCAAGTCGTAAGGATTTATGTATATACCTTTTTCTTTACGGTTTTCGTAAGTTATTGTGTATATTTTGTAAGGAATTGTGTACATACACAAATCCTTATCATTTTTGTACCATATTATGTATACTCGTAGCCATTTGTGTACATACCGTTTTTCTTACAATATTTGTAAGGATTTATGTATGTACACAAATCCTTCCGTTTGTAACAATTTATGTATATACCTTTTTGCTTACAGTTTTTGTAAAAAATTATGTACATATTTTATAACCAATTGTGTACATAAATGACCGGGTAAACCGGTAAACCTCTTTTTAGTTGTTTTTTAAGGGGTAAACGACCCCTCTTCTTCATCAAACCGACACATAGATCTTTACCTTTTTCTTGGAGAGAGATTTCAGAAAAGATCCCACAATTTTTGTGGGGGTGAGGAGAATTATAGAGATGGCAGACGAAGAGGATGTGAGTATGGGTGAGGTCACAGGTCCATTTCGTCAGGTTCTTTTCATCTCTGCCGGTGCTAGCCACTCCGTTGCCCTTCTATGTACTGCTCCTTCCCTTTTCCCCTATACTTTCTGCTATTGATTTTCAGTTCTTGTTGTTGACCCTCTTTTCTTACATTTATGTTCTGCTTATTGAACTCACTGAACTGCATTATTGTAATGATTTTGATCGGACAAATTTCTTTGGTTTCCTTCTGTTTGCTTCTTTGAATCATGATCTGATGTTAGTTTTCCTCGTGACTTGATTCTTCTGCTTTGATTATTAGCGTTCTTTAATGCATTTTTGGCAATGATCTTGTATTTTTTAAATGACCTCGAATTTTGTTATGTTTTCCCCCCAAACTGGTGGGGCTTGTCTTGTCTTATCTCTGGATTTTTAGGCCAATCTCTACTGTTAAATGTTGGAAAATACCAATGACTGATTGCGTGCTTGACTTTTGCCATGTGAGTAAACTATTGCATTGGGTTCCTGCTTTTTGAATAGGGTCCTAGAAAAGAGAAACAGTTGCTTCTGTCGGCATATCTTTTAAGGTTGTAATGGAAAGTTGAAGCATGGTCTGGGGTTATGTTATTTGAGGTTGGGTACATGTGTTTTTTATAGAGAGCTGTTTGTATTATTGAAGATTACATTGGTGTAATCTTAAATTTCAGAACATGATTATAGTGTTTGGTTTATCAACATGTAGATCTTAATTTTGGCAATCTATCATATAGAGTGTAATCTCATAATCACTTATTTCTTTATTTGTTTCTTAAATAATATAAGATTATATGTATTATGTATATAACCCTGAACTAAACCTGAACTAAGTTACTTTTTAACATGTTTTTAATGTTAATAACCCTGAACTAAACCAATACTTTCCTTTTGCATGTGCCCCACACACAGAAAAAAAAAAACTTCATCTAGATTACCTATTAATATGTAGGAAGAACAAATGGATGTACAGTTTGTGATGGTTGAAGAACTTTTAAAGTTTATGGTGCACCAGTATTCCTTATATTCCGGTTCTTAGCTATATTATTTGGACTTGGATGTGACTGTCAAATATAAATATGTATCTTACCTAGGATGAGCAATTTTTCTAAGCTTTTCATGTATCATGCTCCTGGGTATGGATATGGGAGGCCATTCGGCTATGAAAAAAATTAATTTAACTTCCCGGAAACCATGATTGTTGAGAGCTAAGTCATAAATAGTAGCATTGCATTATTGCTTCTCTTTGTGTCTCAAGGCTATATTTTCTTGCTTTTGAGCATTTACAGCTGGAAATATTGTTTGCTCCTGGGGACGGGGAGAGGATGGGCAGTTAGGCCACGGTGACGCAGAAGATCGACTTGCGCCGATACGATTGAGTGCACTAGATGGACTTGATATACTATCTGTTACTTGTGGAGCTGATCATACAACTGCATATTCATTGTCACGCTCAGAAGTTTATAGCTGGGGCTGGTAAGTTTTATGTTCTTTAGTTTCATGCATTTCCTTTAATTTGAATCGTTTAAGGAAATTTTGTCTTAGTTAATACATGATTTCTAGCATGAGAGTACTGATATAGTACTACATATTCATTTTCACCCTACTAAAAGCACAATGGACTTGTTTAGCAATTAGTAGATAGTTAACAGTAGATTACATTAGCCGATGGTATTGACTGATTTGATTACGAATTGCATTAGTTGATTAGATAAAAATATTTGATAAAATTAACTAACGACCGATAATTTAATTATTTAAACAAATAAAATAATATATAAGAATATAATTATATTCAATAATTATTTAAATAATTTATTAGTTATTAATATTTTTTATATAATAATATTAATTAGATTATAAAATATTTTTTTAAGTATCATTATTAAGTATATATAAAAGATGTATACATTAGTTTCTTATTTGTGAAATTAAGTATTTAATATAATTTTAGATATATGTATTATGTATATATTAATTTCTTATTTATGAAATTATATTTTGAATATAATTTTATTAATTATTAAATTTATTTATATATATATATTAACTTTCTATTTATGAAATTATTGTTTTAATTTATTAGTTATTTATATTTATGTTATTTAGAGAAATTTGTTATGATTGTCAAGGTAAAAAGAGTTTTTACTATTTTTTTATCCAAATCTCTAACTCAAAAATCTCTTAAAATGAAACTTTCAAAATTTAGAAGTTTAACCATAATTTGCTATTACAATCATCTATTTCTAAATATCTAAATTAACCGATTTGATTGGTCAAACTTTTAAAATAGTTCAAACCTCTAATTTTAGCTCAAAAATTATTTACCAAATAGAGCCAATATATAAGCCTAATAATTAGGTTTAATAGAAAATACTTTGATGAATAAGTTTGTGTAAATTTTAGTTTACACAAGCACATGAGTGTAAATGAACCGAGTCGAGCTCGAGTATTGTTAAGTTCGACTCGACTTGTTAAGATTTTGAGTCGAGTTCGAGCTTGAGTAATTTTAAAACGAGCTTGAAAAGTCTAAGTTCAGCTCGTTAAGAACTCGAATTGAGTTCGAGTAACTCTTATATGTCATGTCTCATTTAAAGCCTAAGGGAGAAAAAATTTTGATACACAAATTGGATAAATTCAAGCTTGTTAATTTTAGGGTATAGTGTATTAATTTAATATTTAAGTCTTATGTTTATGGTTTAGATTTTAGGGTTTTAAATTTAAAAATATAGATTTTAAATTATAAAAATAGTATATTTATATTTTAAAAATATAGATTTAAGTCAGGTATCATATAGCTCGACTCAGCTCGTCAAGAACTCGAGGCAAGTTTGAGCTTGAGCCGAGTTGAGCCGAATTTTGACCGAGCTTTAATCGAGTCTAACTCGAGTAACTTGCGATTTGTCTCCTCTTATTTACAGACTTACACAAGCTTGCTAATTTTAAGACTTAACTTGTGGTTTAGGTGTTGAGGTTGAACTGTTCAAAATTTAGAGTTAAAGTTTGGAATTTAAAATTGAAGGTTAGAGTTTATAATTTAGGGTGTTAGGATCAAAGATATAGATTATAAGCATTAAATATTAAGGGTTGTGTAAATATTTACAAAATTTGTGTATTAAAATATAAGAAATTGTAACATCCAAAAAATATTCTAATTTTAAAACCCTAATTTTAAAATCCCTAATTAAAAACCTTAATTTTTAAATTTTCAATTTTTAAAACCCTATTTTTGAGGTTTTAAATTGATTTTTTAATTTCAGGGAAAAATTTTTTGGGATACGATTGTAAAGTTTTAAAGGTTTAAATGTGAATTTAAAGTTTAAAAGTTAAAGCGATGTTTTGAGAATCCTAAAGATATTGATAGCTAAATATGTAATTTATCTTTTTTTTTTTAATGTTTTTAATTTTTAATGTAGTTTATCTTTTTATTTTTATTTATTATTTAAATAAAATTGTTTTATTATTTATTATTATAATATATGTTGAAATTTGATAATTTTGGGATAACTAATTTGTTTTTAAATTAAATTCTATTTTCACTAAGATTAATTATTTCTTTTTTATTAAATTTTTTATAATCAATTTCTTATTAAAAATATTATTTTATTCTAATTATTGCTTTATCAAAACTTTTTATTTAATGTTATATATTATATAAAGTCTCAACTAAAGAGAAGAAATCCTTTTGAAATTATACAATTTTATTTTTTATATTTATAATGTGATTTAATAAAATTTTAATTTTAATTGGAATCAATTATTTTTCTCTCTTTATATATACATAGTATTGCCTATGATAAAATCGTAAATTATTTTTTTTCATCAAAATTCTCTAAAGCCTTTGTTTTTATTTTTTATTTATGTTCGAGTTTAAAACTATGTTATTCAGTAATTTGAGTCGTTTTGGCTAAAGTGTGTTCTTTTAATGGTGCTATATTTGTTTTTTGTTTTTTTTTTTAAATATTTTTTATGACATGTTTAATATTTTATGTTTTAAAAAATATTCGTGTTTTGCTGGTATGTTTAATTTTTGTATTGTGTCTTTGATTGCATACTTTTGTTTCCGTGCTTACATGTCATTGTGATTTAAGAAATATATAAAACTTTTTGGATTTTGAAATCTCATACTTTTGCGAGTGCTTATGATTTTAAACCCTGTGAAATTATGTTTTCGGATAAATTGAGATTTTAGATAAATTATGATTGGACTGTGATTGAAGTATGTAGTTGTGATTTATGTTATGCCTATGACATCATTCATATAACATGTTTTGTATTGTGAAATAATTTTATAAACTTGATTTTATTGTTTTTATCTACATCTTAGGGATACACTAAGTTCTTTAGGTTACTCTATTTTAATTTCCTCTTACAAATTTTTGGACTTTAAGCAATATGATACCTGAAGAATCTCATATTTTATTTGGTTATTTTATTATTAAATATAAGACTCACTTTTAGTTATTAAAATTATTATTATTATTTTAGAAACTTTGATGTATTTGGGAATTAAGGTTACTTTTAGTGTATATAAATATTTTTCTTACATTCATATATTTTTTTTTGAATTATCAGACTATAATATTATTTTGGCATAAAGATAATTTTCACCCTTAACGTTTATAATTTTTGTCATTTTGGCCCTTATTTTTTGGATAAATTTAACCCTTCACCTATGTCTTTTTAACAAATAACTCATTTTTTAACTACCATATAACTGAACCGTTAAAAATTTAATAATGATAACATGTCATATATATGTGATAATGTATTTTAAATGACATAGAATCTAACTTATTAAATATATACATATATATAGAATATAATTTTATTTCAGTATAAAATATAAAACAATTAAAATTTAAATAAAATATTAAAAATTAATTAAATCCAAAACAAAAATTTACTAAATATTCTCAACCCTAACTAAACTAAAATATCTTTATAAAACCCTAAAACTCCGATTTAGATTAAAACTAAAATACCTAAATTCTAAACTAAACTAATAAAAATCCAATTGATTATTATTAAAATTCTTTATCTTTGATTCACCGGTAACAAATTATACAAAACCCTTTCTTTTCAGATTATGTTCATACCTTTTTAGATAAAAATTTAATTTTACTATAGTTAAGGTTGAGAATATTTAGTAGCATTTTGTTTTAGATTTAATTAATTTTTAATGAATAAAAAATTAATTTTTAATATTTTATTTGAATTTTAATTATTTTATATTTTTTATTGGAATAAAATTATATTCCGCGTGTATGTATTTGATATACTAGATTTTAAGTCATGTAAAATATATTATTACATATATATAAAACATGTCATCATTATTAAATTTTTAACGGTTCAGTTATCATAGTAGTTAAAAAATGAGTTATTTGTTAAAAAACGAGTTATTTGTTAAAAAACATAGGTTAAGGGTTAAATTTATCCAAAAAAGAATGAGGGCCAAAATGATAAAAATTATAAACGTTAAGAGTGAAAATTATCTTTATGCCTATAATTTTTAATAAGTTTTTAATATAATTTATTTTGAAAATTTTAACTCATTTTAAGTTACTAATTTTTAATTATAATTTTAACTTTTGTTTTTGACAAATTATCAAGTATTTAAATATTTTATAATTATTATGAAATAATATAAATTAAATTGGTTTTGAGGGTAAAATTTTTAATGTTAACTTTTTAAATTCAACACGTTTTTTCTTGTGCTAAATATGTTTCAACTTGTGCTATTATTAAATGTGTGCTCTTCTTGTGCTAAATTTGTTTCTTCTTGTGCTATTGTTAAATGTGTTCTCTTCTTATGTTAAATGTGTGTTTTTTCTTATGCTGTTGTTAAATGTGTTCTCTTCTGTGCTAAATGTGTGTTTCTTCGTGTGCTATTGTTAAATAAATTTAAATGAATATTCTTTTCTTATGCTTAATGTGTGTTTCTTTCTACATTATTGTTAAATGAATTTAAATGTGTGTTCTCTTTCTGTGCTAGATTTTATGTATTATGTGATTATTTATTGTGATTTTGTGATATTATGACATATGATGTGATACTGTGATTTGTGTGTTACGCTATGAGACTTTTGAAATCTGTGACATTGATTGCATAACATGTGCATGGGGTGGGGCTATACGGAGGAAGGTGGTTCTACTACACTGTGTTTGGCGAAATAAGGGGTGAGGAGTTCTGGGAACTACCTCCATTGTGACCAGTTGGTTTTGCCACCACTGTGTTTGGAGTTTTGAGTATGGGATATGCATTCTCTATGACATTGTATTCAACAGATTATCGGAATTGTATGCCTCGTGTATTATACAAATATCTTTGATGAGACTTTTGTGATTCATGATATTGATTGCATAATCATGTTCATAGGGAGGGATTGTACGGAGGAAGATGGTTTTACTACAATTGTATTTGGCGAAATAAAGGGTGAGGGGTTCTAGGGAACTACCTCCACTGTGACCGGTTGGGTTTGTCACCACTGTGATTGGCGTTTGGAGTATGAGACTGCATTCTTTGTGACATTGCATACATCACTTTCTGTGTTTATTTACTACGGAAAGATATATATTTTATTTGTGATTTTGAACTGAGTGATATCGTTATGTTTGTCTACACTTTAGAGACACATTGAGCTTTATAGCTCATTCTTTTAGTTTATTTTTTTTCAGATATCTGACCCTAGGAGTTGGTACTTGGAAATCTCTCTCGGATACGATTTATTACTATTTTTAATACGGTTATTTAAAGACATTTTTTGAGACTATTAGGGATTGAGATGTATTTAAACATCATACATAAAATCAGTTATTTAAATCTGTTAATTTTAAATCAGAATATTTATTTTTTAACTATGTTTTTTATCTTTTGGTTTACAAATTTAGTTTTGAATCACTTTTTACAATTATTTGACATGAAAGTTTTAAAAACAACAATTTTAACCTCTTAACCAAGAGTTTAAAAGTTAAAATTTTAGGAAGTTTAAGAAATAAAAGCCCCAAAACACAATATGTTAGTGTTGTGTTAGACATCAAATGAAACTGAATTAGTGATCAAAATAGAAGTAATTCGAAAGTTTAACGAAGAAATTGAAAATTTTTAAGTTCTGTGACTATTGATTAAAGTTGTGATTTTTGGTTGATGTCGGTGTCCTAAACGACCGTTTGGTTTTTATTTTCTTGTCAAAAGATTCTTGGTTTGGTTGTCAATGGGTATTTGCCCACATTTTTAGCCCTCAAATGTCCGTTTCATGGAAGCTGGATTTTTCAGTTTTTCAGAATGGCCGTTTGACCCTTAAGGAAGCCTAAAACAGAACACAGACAAAGTTGAGTTAAGAAATAGTCTATCCTTCAAAGAAATCATAGTTAACTTAAAAAGAAATCACCAAAAAAATTAGTGGATTGAAACAAGGCCCCAGTTGATTTCAAAGGAAACATAGTGAAACTCAAGGAACGGCAGAAGGCCGCTGCTGAGAAATCGTGGAAACAGAAATGTGAACCAATGGCAAAACAGTAACCTGCTGAGAGAAAAATCATTTAGAAACTCCTCCCCCAAAATAGCTCCACCAATCCCATCTTTAAATTTATTTGTGACTGTTTGCTAATGATCGTTGTTGTTATGTGTTTAAATGGAACCAGTAGAATGTTCTCAGAGTTTAGTAAATTTTGAATTCTCATTCATATTCAGTGGTAACATCTCTTGTATTAAAGTAGAATGTTTTCCTTTTCTCCAACCCTTATTAATATGTATATTTCTGAATGTTATTGATATACTAGGGGTGACTTTGGAAGACTGGGTCATGGAGATTAAACAAATTGCTTGTGGGGACAGCCATTGTTTAGCTGTGACAATGGAAGGCGAGGTGCAGAGGTTTGTTTGGTTTAGATATTCTTTCTCCTCTTTTTTATATTCTACAAAATGATTATATATGTTTGATGTTTTATTTCCATTTCATCATTTCAGGTGATAGTAGTTTCTTTTATAGTTATTAATGGTTAACTATGTTGACATTGCCTAGAGTTTAATTTTTGTATTTGTCTTCCATGGAGATGCTGCAAATAACAGTTTGAACTTGAAGTTGCCATGTTATCGAGTTTATAATGCACCTTTTATGATGAAGTAAAAGATTTGTAAACATTGGTTCTTGTGATCTTCGCTAAATAGGCTGTTGTTGTAAGCAAAGATGGTTCAAGAGGTCATCTCTTAGTCCTTAAGAAGTTATAGAAGCTTTTACTATCCAGGTGCGGGCTGGTATGCATGCCATGAGCTTAAATGTAAAATTCTTTCATTTTAGAAATACCAGTAGCTCGAACATTCATCTCCGTGCAGGGAACACTCTAGAAGATAGTTTTACTGTGAAAAGATTTGAGATGTAGTAGCATTGTAACTGATGTAGGTTTCAATTTATATTTTATTTGATTCAGCCAATATTTTTCCCATTTGCATATGAAACTTTTAAATTAATGAGAAAACTTCTTTATTCCAAATAATTTGTTTCAAACATGCAATGCTGTAAAAAATGACGCACCTAAGCCTTTCCTTACTACATTGGTATGCGACATGGCTACTTTATCATGTTATCATTAGATTAGAAGAAACACATGTTCTTTTTGGTAGTTTTTTCTATCCCTTCCCCTTTGGACAGTTGCATGAGTATGTCTGTTTGAAGGCCATCATCATTTCTTGTGGAACTATGATTCATATAATTCAATTCGGTTTCCTATTTCAGAATTTTTATGTTTTGGTTAAGAGACTTGTACCCAGAAACCTTAATTTTTTTTTATTTATAACCAGTAGTCATCTATGAAGAAGGTTGTCCCAATCCTGTGCAGTTACTTCTTTGTTTATGTTTGAGATTGCTCTTATCACTGATTTTTTAACCTTTTCTTTAACATTTAATTTTTTGAATTTAATTGAAGTTGGGGAAGAAACCAAAATGGCCAACTTGGTCTTGGAACCACTGAGGACTCTCTTGTGCCTCAAAAGATTCAAGCCCTTCGGGTATTGTATGCTATCGTTTTCCTACTTCTATTTTCTGGTGTTTGTACTTCAGCATTGAAATAAACTGACCTCTGTGCATCTAGGTTCCCTGCTTTTGTTGACCTTCACAAAATGTGTATTTATAATCCTTTTAGGATTTGCTTTACACTCACAAGTTTTATTTCATAAGAATGTAAATTGTTCAATGTCAATATTCAAGAATGTAGGAATTTTCATTTAGACAATTTGGAAGTTGCATTTAGCATGTAATACCTGCCAGATATGTAAGAGATTTGTCAGTTTCTTTTCATTTTATGATGAATAGTATGCAATTATGTGAAGTAAACCTGTTATAGCAACTATTCAGATTCAATGTTCTGATGTTTTTTAAATGCAGTTGTATGCTTGTTGACAATAGTATTTCTGTTGCCGAACTTTTGGGTTCTTTTGTTAGCCAAAAAAAGAGAAGAAACTTCCGAGTCCTGTAATGTGTCCAACTATTAGTTTAAAACCTTTTGAACTCTCTATCTAATTTCTTGCTTCAACTAACTGAAGAACTTTTTCTTGATGCTTTAATCAAGCTAAATGTTGCATATGCACTTTGTTGAATTGATTATCACCATGTACTTTATGTTTCTTAAAGGGTATTTCTATCAAAATGGTTGCTGCTGGTGCTGAGCATACTGCAGCTGTTTCAGAAGATGGTGCGCTCTATGGATGGGGATGGGGACGGTATGGAAACTTGGGCTTAGGTGACAGAACTGATCGCTTAGTTCCTGAGAAGGTTTCTACTCTCAGTGTAAGTCACTACATGGTATTCTTTGTTTGACAAAAACAACATATGAATGAAGAATTCATTATATTTCATCAAGGATAAACTTACAAGAATAGGCCATGGTTCCAATCTTGAATTACTTTAAAGCACAAAGATAAATCATATTTAAAGTCTATATAAGCATGTATTAGCCACACATTTACCAAGAATAGCTTTATACATACAGTTAAGAAGCAATGATAACAAATTTCAAACTTGGGAAATAATAAAGTAAAGCATTAATGCGAAGTTCTCGTCTTTCCAATGAAAAATATGCTAGAAACCAAGGTAGCATGTTGAAAAGGGGGACTTCACTAAAAAATCATTTGACTGAAAATATTAATTCCAGTACATGTATTCATGAGGGGAAAAATGTGAAGACCAAAATCTTTTTAAGCTTTAGTCATTTAGAACGCAAAGTCCTTTGTTTTTATGTTTTCCATTGAAGTAGTAAGAATTTTTGGTCGCAGGGAGAGAAGATGAATATGGTTGCTTGTGGATGGCGGCATACCATATCAGTTTCTGATACTGGTGGATTATACACTTATGGATGGAGCAAATATGGTCAACTGGGCCATGGGGACTTTGAAGATCATCTGGTTCCACATAAAGTGGAAGCTTTAGCCAACACATTTGTTAAGCAGGTGAAAAAAATTCCACGTTTACAGTTATGTTTCATTATCCAATCTTTGGAATTTAAGTTTATGTCAAGGTTTATGGCTTTTGATGGGTAATTCTTCCAGAGTCAGATTATGAGATCTAGAATATTAAGTTATGAGATTTTCATCTCTTGGTTCCATCTGTTTGCCTGCCTTATTTCTTCAGTTTTCCCTTTGATATTTATTTTCCTTATTTTCACTCATTCTGCTTCAGGTTAGTCAGGAGTTTACAACCTGTGATGTTTCTTTTTGTTATTTATTTACAAGGGATGATTTCTTTCATTGTTGCATGTATTTTTTTGGTTGTCAGTTTCCTTCTGACCATTTAGAACTAGTATAAAATTATATACACATGCCAGTTATAACTATTCTGGTGATATTTTATTTCATCGTGTATGATTCCTCACCCCCACCCCCTGCAGAACTTTCTGTGGGAAGTATCATACCATTTTCTTAGGCCTGTCTAATGTTTGCATCATTGGTCTTTCTTTTGTTGATATTTGATGCATATTATGCCTCAATCCATTTTCTTTTCGTGATACTTAATGCATCATTAGTTGTTCTGTGTGTGGTAAGTACCATAACATTTTCTTTTCATGTTATTTTGTTTTAAATTATTTTGGTTTCAATGTTTTTAGATATCAGGTGGATGGAGACATACAATGGCACTCACATCTGGTGGAAAACTCTATGGCTGGGGATGGAACAAGGTTTAAAAAATAAACTTTCCTTGGTTTATGTGTGAAATGCACCGTATCACTGTGTTGCGTAATTAATCAATTTTCTTGTGGAAACATTAATCATGAACCTGGAATCCTTATATTTATTTTAGTTGAGGCATGACTCCCTATGAGCATCTTTCAATTTTGGTAGAGATGCATGCATACATGCAGATGGACTCTACTTGCTCAGACTCTTCATTTTTCTTGAAGTACCGATGTCTGACATGTAGATATAGGGATATGTCCTCCAAATATCCTCCAAGTACATGGAAAAACTTCAAAAACTTCCACCATACCCGTGTTCTGACACATCCGAATCCAAAACTTAGACTTGGTTCAAATAACATAGGATGGACTGTCGGCAAAATAATAATTTACTTGTGCATGTGTCTTAAGGTTTTATGAGATGTTTAACTACCTTCATGGTTATGAATGCTTGTTGAAGGTCCCATAAGTAAACTAGTTTATCCTGTTTAAGTGTTTTCTTTATTTAGTTTGATTTGACCACTCTTTACCTGCAGTGTCCGTTGTCAAACATTTATTGATTGGATTTTCTACCTCGTTTACAGTTTGGACAGGCTGGGGTTGGTGACAACACTGATCATTGCTCTTCGGTGCAAGTTACATTTCCTCATGAGCAGGCACATTCCTATTGCTGTAGCTTCTGAATATTAAGATAGCTGTTGAGACTAGTTTAAGTTCTTTCTGAATTTTCTTTTAATTTCTCACTGAAAGGTCATTTCCTCTTCTACGGTAGTGGTTAAGCGATCTCTTCTCATATGTATGTGTTAGTTATCCAAGAAGTGTTAGAGCTTGAGGAGAAGTCTAAGTTAACGAGAAGTGCTAGAGTTTTCATTTAATATTTAATTAGAGTTTATTCCTAATTAGTAGTTTAGATTTATTAGAAGTCTTATTTAAATTAGGAATAAATATTATTTAAATTAGAGATAAAGTATAATTTTAGTTATATTAAAACTCTATTTTAGCCTATTTAAAGGTTTATTCTGTAATCATTTGATATAGAACAATAATAAGAAAATACAGAGAAATACATTGTTCTCTCTGGAAAATATCTTTGTTCATCCTATTCGAACAATAAATCCCTAACCATCGATCACACACAAACCACCATCATCCGTTGTATCCGTTGTATATACGACCAGCATGACCCCTTTCTCACATGGTATCAGAGCCAATAACGGTCTTGATGTCATCATTGTTGCCATCTGTAATCAGAAACAAATCGATGATTTGATTTTTCAGATACAAATCTTTTTTTTTTCGTTGCTATCATTAGATCACACTCGTTCTCTAGCTTCTCCCTCGTGAAAATCTTACATCTTTAGTGAAATATTTACTCGATTAATTTTGTTGGTTCTTTATTTAATGGTTCTATCTTAGCCAATAAAAAAGATAGCAAAAAAGGTTATAGTTTAGCCTTAAAAAACTATTTGGTTCTATCTTAGCCATCCGTTTCATAAAATAGGAGAAAAGATTGGAGAAAGGTTATAGTTTAGCCTTAAAAACTATTTGGTTCTATCTTAGCCATATGTTCCAAAAGATAGAAAAAAGGTTATAGTTTAGCCTTAAAAACTATTTGGTTCTATCTTAACTATCCATCCAAAAAGATAGATGAAAAAGTTATAGTTTAGCTTTGAAAACTAGATAATATTCTTTAAGGATTCTACATCAAAGATCCAAGCTGAAAATCTAGTCTGTGTAACTATCAGCTTGAGAGGGGTGTAGTTTCTTTTGATCACTTCGTACATCATTCATATCAGATCTTTTAATCAAGAACAACGTGCTGGAGCATCTAAATCAAAGACTCCTAACGCGAGAACATGGAATGTTTTTCTCGAAGAAACAACAAAAGAAAAAAGAGTAGGGCATCACATCCAAGATCCAAGCTGGTGCTTTACTATGTTTGTTCATCATCTTGAGGGGGAGTGTTAGTTATCCAAGAAGTGTTAGAGCTTGAGGAGAAGTCTAAGTTAACGAGGAGTGCTAGAGTTTTCATTTAATATTTAATTAGAGTTTATTCCTAATTAGTAGTTTAGATTTATTAGAAGTCTTATTTAAATTAGGAATAAATATTATTTAAATTAGAGATAAAGTATAATTTTAGTTATATTAAAACTCTATTTTAGCTTATTTAAAGACTTATTCTGTAATCATTTGATATAGAATAATAATAAGAAAATACAGAGAAACACATTGTTCTCTCTGGAAAATATCTTTGTTCATCCTATTCGAATAATAAATCCCTAACCACCGATCACACACAAACCACCATCATCCGTTGTATCCGTTGTATCTACGACCAGCATGGCCCCTTTCTCACAGTATGTTTCTTGCTTGGCAGAAAGTAATTCAGGTTTCATGTGGGTGGAGGCACACACTTGCTATTACTGAAGAGCGAAACGTCTTCTCTTGGGGAAGGGGTACAAATGGACAGCTCAGGCATGGAGAATCTGTTGGACAATAAGTGGTTAATCCAAGAAAATAATAATAAAATAAAATGATATAAAATTATTATTTTAAACAAACAGTAAAACCATAACGAAAGTAAATAAATTTAGATCAAACCGAATTTGAATTTTTATAAATCGGAATCGTGTTGAGGCCTGCCCAATTGCAGTTTCCTTAAGACAGATTTTCTGCCACTCCGATGGTGCTGAGTTTATTGGTAGTCTGTCTCCCAAGATACAACAACAAGAGGAACTCCAACAATAGCACATTTGCTGAGTTCCCGAACCGTTCTTGCCTTCGCCAGTCACTAGAAGAAAAAGTAGGAGAGAAAAAGTTTTGAGAGATGATGAGTGTTTGAGAGATGTGTAAAAAACTGAGCAATCAATCTCATATTTATAGTGGAAATTAGGGCAACAGTGAGCTTAATTTCCGGAATTAAGATCCGAAAAATCCGAGATAATGGTTAATTATCCGGTATTTAATTTAAATTAAATACTATAATTACCAATTATCTCTCTAATTATCCAGAGCAGTCAACTGTTAATTAATTCAAATTTCATTCTGAATTAAAATTCTTTTCTGGATATTTTCAAAAAATAAATTAAGGAAAAAATGTGCACAACGGGTAAAATATCCGTAGGCCCAAAAAAGGCCAGACCGGTCCGAACATTTGCATCGCCCACGTCGTGCATCCCAACCCAAGAGTTAAGTCATTCAATGACAGCTATGTGAGTAAGTGTATATAAACACTTCCCACTTCATTTATCCCATCAATATGGGATAATAGGGTTTCTCATTCCTTACTTTATTTCAACCTTATTACTTTGAGCATCAATTTCTCATTCACTACTCAACAATTTTAAGCATATGAGCTACCGTTGTAAAGATCTCACGGAGTAGAATAGGAATCAATAATTCCTTATTCGAATCCTCATCTTTACATTTTAAAAAATGCTTCAAAGATGGTCATTTGCTCACTATTTTTCAACAATCCCCCACATGAATGAAATTGATGATTGTATCAAAACATTTTTGGCATATTGTGGTGATAGGCTCTACGATTGATAGATGCATAAGATAGGTAGGTGTCCACCTTTGAACCTTCCCTTGTGAAAGTATATTTACTTTACTAGCTAATCAGTAGACGCGATGTCCTTGAACTGTCAGCCGTTGGTGTAAACGATGACATACTTCACACACCTATCTCTCTGACAAGAGATACAACTCTCATGGTTATGCCCTTATGGCCATGGACATCTCTTGGTTCTGCGAGAGTATAAGAGAACTATACCCAATAGTCTCCTTGAAGCGGCCCCACTTCACTCTAACATAGGTGACTTATGTTGCTCGTCTCACCGAAGCACACAATGGTCATTAAAAGCTTTTTCTTAACCTTTACCAAATTCTTGTCACTGTTCACATCATAGGAATGGACTTGGGGAAGAACCCCCACAGTGACCGCACAGATCTATGCAATTAGATTGTCCCTTTGAACCTAGTTCTTGGGATCTCCAGTCAGCTAGGTAGGGTTTTTCCTTCACATAGCGCCTTTATTTTTCATGGGCTTTAGTCACATCCCTTTAGATTTTTTCTCAACTTGATCTCAATTTAACCTTTAGGTTAGTGGATCCACAATGTTATCCTTTTGATTTTATCAAATCTGTAGCGATAACTCTATTTGAGATCAGTTGTCTAACGGTTTTAAATTGATGACCCATATGTCTCAAATTACCGTTGCTCATAAAATTATGTGCTCTACCAAAAAACATTGTTGGCACATGCTCATGCCATTTATTCTCCAAGACATTTTAAAGTCATTTGACTTTTTCCAGAATTATATGAACCTCAAAACTCAGATTCTATTTTGAATCTGGTTGTAAACGTTTGTCTTGAGAAAACACATGACATAGCTTATTCATTCGATAATTATATCGAATAATCTTTATGGAATAATGCTTTACAATTTTGAGTATCTCTAAGATATCTCAAAATTCTCACAATTATTATCCAGTGTTTGACCTTGGATTATTTTGTGAATCTGCTTAAACTACTCACAGTAAAAGCACTACTTTGTCTAATACAATTCACTTAGATTGTATATGACATTTGCATATTCCATTTCAACAAGTATTGGCTTGTATTTGGAGTTCTGGCTAAACCGGAAACATCCTGGCCAAACTTCCTTTTTCATGTAGTGTGATTGTCAATATGAGACCTTCAATTGATTGTTTGATTTGGATATCCAAAATCAAAACTATCAATCTCATATTTTTCGTATCAATTTTGAATTGACAAGTCTTTGGTACATTTACCATTTCATTGTACGTCATCAACATAGGATTATATATCCTAGTTGGTTTGACAAATCATCCTTTGTCACACTTACTTGTCATCATGACAATATATTTATTTCAACTGTTTGTTGAACATGAGGACTATTTTTCATATCCATAGTTCGTTTTACGAAACTTGGATCAACTTCTCTAGGAAGTGCATTTAAAGAATGAGTCATTCTTGATTATCATATTTTCTACAAAATTGATATTCGTTGCTATGTTTCACATAACCAATACAATCAACTTATTTTCATTTTCTTTGGTAATGAAATATTACCTTGGTGTGTAACACCCCCACATTTTTATGTAGTTGTAGGAAGGTTTTATTTCCTTCCATAACTCATATGGTGTCTTACACTTAGTTGATAGAACAATTCTCCCACACCTTAGGCACATTCTGAAGATTTAATTCTTTTAGAAGTTATCTTCAAAATCATTGTTCCTTTGGATGTTGCAACATTACTCACATAAAGTTTCTCCTCAAATTAATCAATTTAGGTTTTAACATCCTTCTTATAAGGAATAATTTTCTTAATTCATCTTTGCTTTTAAGCAAAACTCAATTGTTCTATCATGAAGGTAATAAATTTCCTTCAAACAATTTGTTTGACATATCAATTATTATGACAAAATTTTATCATAATATTGATCTTATTTGGAAGTATAGTCCAAAGATTTATTCATATCTCATAACACTAGAAGCATTTTCTCATGGAATTCAACTTCTTGAGATATACCACCTACTTTGCAGTTTAAAATCATTTTTGACTTTCAATATATTTGCTCTAGCAATATTTTTCATATTAATAATTGCTTAGCAAAATATGATAACAATTTTTACCTCATCCTCTCTAACACTAGGAGGAACTTCTTTTGATCAAGTTCATCATGATCAAATATATAACATCTTTGTTGTCACATTTTGAAATTCTTCCTTATGAATTTCACTGGCTGTTACAATCAAAATATTATAAATTTGTTACACATCAGAAATTTAGTAAAAGACTAAAAATCAGAAACAAAATTATAATTTTCAACTTTTGTTAGACGATAGGATTTTAGTAAACTAGAATCCTAAAACAAAAGTTCACATGATTCTAATTGAAGGAATAATAACAAACAATGCATCAGGTAGGTAACTTTGGATAAGAGAGGAGGTGCACTAGACACACTTAAGAACCAAATCTTTTCAAAGAACCAATCCTAGACATACACTTTTAATATTTCTTTCAATCATCCGTTTATGGAAGTTCTTGAAATCATTCAAGTTTAAGTGATCAATTAAATCACTACCTTTGATTCACTATAATTTAGAATCAACATCTTCCATTTACGGTCCAACAACCTTCATAATTCTTAAGCCAATTTTAAACACTGTGTATTTCATAACATACATCAGAATAGGCTTTAAGAAATTTGACATAGAGAACCATTTTCTTCTATGCTTTGATTCAAGATCTTGGTCGAATCAACGTTGTAGAATTAGTAATCAGTGTTACTTCTACTAACAAATTCCGTTAAAACAGATTTGTTCACTTTATTTGAAAAAGAAGATAAAGTAAATCCATTATAACGGCAGAAATTAAATTCCTAAAAACAAATTTATTTACTGTATTTCAATTTCCAAAATAAATTCACTGATTTATTTCTAAATTAGAATCATGAAAGATTTCTCAAGAAAATAAATCTGATAATTTATTTTTCCTTAAAAAATTAGAATCAACACAAGATTCTATCAAAGAAATAAATTCACTGATTTATTTCTCTTAAATATTGGGATTAGTGGCACTAAAACCCAAACATAAATATCAAAGCAACTTAATTCTTCAAAACGAATTAATCATTTGATTTAAAATTTCTTTGATTGTTGTTTGGAAGATCAAGTAAATCTGTTAAAACGGTAGGAAATAATTCCCAAAATAAATTATTTACGAGATCTTTGTTTCCAAACCAATCAAGACATTCTTTGTGTTTATATTTTTTTAAGAAAATTATTAATTAAAATAATAATCCAAAGTGTTTCCAAACACAAATAATAATTATCTCAATAATTATTATTTCACATAAAAGGATATTCCTTTTCATGCCATACAACGTTAAGGTCAATATTATTTTTAAAATAAATAAATTTCCTTAAACATAGTTTATGATATTAAAATTATCATAATACATGCACACATGTATTATATCATTAAGGAAGATTACCTTAATGAAATATTCACTTATATGATATTATCACAAAATACCATAACTCATTTAAGGAATTCATGATTACCTTAAATTTATATATATGGTTTTAATATCACCATATTTTATATCAAATAAGCAATTTAATCATATATTGAATAAATGCTTTATTTGATTAATAGACAATATTGTCTAAAGTCAAACCTTTATTCCCATGAATAAGGTTTTATCAATACATGCAATCATGTATATACATAAGGTAAAAATTAAATTTACCATATCCATTGTTTCTCTTTTAATAAAGGAAACAAATCAGGAATTAATTATAATTCCAATAAATCGAAAATTAAATTTCCGTTTATTCTATTTTGATATTTCAAATCAAAATCCGTAACCTCAGTTACTTTTCATGACAATTTCTGTTAAACAGATTTGTCTCAACTTTGAGATTCTAGCAAACCCGTTTAAAACGGCAGGATAATTCCTTAAACAAATTGTTTGCTTTCTCATTTTTATTCCAAAGAATAAATTCACCAAATTCAGTTTTAATCATCCGAATATACTATTTATCTCTATAAAATTTCTCAAAAAAAATTATTATACGAAATAAAATAGTATACATTATTTCTGAAATAATATTTATTATAATTAATAAATATTATTAATGAAACAAACCGCAACAAATACCTTAAAATAAGGCATTTACCACGTTGAAAACCTTCCAACAGAATCGTGATCAATTTCAATTGATCATGGAAATCTTTCCATTTGCGGGTCCCATCAATCTTTCCAATTGATCATGGAAACCATACAAAAAAGTGTGGCCGAAAATCATGCAAGTTCACCACTTTGATGACAGTACACAACTTTGGTGATTCCAACAACACTGTTGAAGAATTCCAAAAATGGAAGTCCTTAACGTGGCAGTTAAGAATTTCCAGTTCACCAAAACGTAAATTTCATGAATTAGATTTTGTCTAATTCAACTTCCTTTGCACGAAAATAGAATCAAAATTTGATTCCTTTTGCACAATTTCAACCGAAATTTCCATTGAAAAAACACTTAGAATCGTGCTGAATATGGCTTCTCCAATTTGCAAACGATTGAATTCTGTTTCCTTGGCCGAGATTCATGCCAATTGAAGTTTCCAATTGTTTTCAATTTCAATGGTCGCTTGAAGGAATTAAAATTCCAAGACTTCGATTCAATGCAATAACCGAAACATATCAAATATGTTTTATACCTCAAGTGTAATCGGCGCAAGTGATAAACATGATTTCAAATCATGTGCTTTGCCGATTTGCTTCGATCTATTTCCATTCACCTTGGATTAAAGGTTAAACTTTGTCTTAAGATTGTTGGACAATAAGTAGTTAATCCAAGAAAATAATAATAAAATAAAATGATATAAAATTATTATTTTAAACGAACAGTAAAACCATAACGAAAGTAAATAAATTTCGATTAAACCGAATTTGATTTTTTATAAATCGGAATCGTGTTGAGGCCTGCCCAATTGCAGTTTCCTTAAGACAGATTTTCTGCCACTCCGATGGTGCTGAGTTTATTGGTAGTCTGTCTCCCAAGATACAACAACAAGAGGAACTCCAACAATAGCACATTTGCTGAGTTCTCGAACCGTTCTTGCCTTCGCCAGTCACCAGAAGAAAAAGTAGGAGAGAAAAAGTTTTGAGAGATGATGAGTGTTTGAGAGATGTGTAAAAAACTGAGCAATCAATCTCATATTTATAGTGGAAATTAGGGCAACAGTGAGCTTAATTTCCGGAATTAAGATCCGAAAAATCCGGGATAATGGTTAATTATCCGGTATTTAATTTAAATTAAATACTATAATTATCAATTATCTCTCTAATTATCCAGAGCAGTCAACTGCTAATTAATTCAAATTTCATTCTGAATTAAAATTCTTTTCTGGATATTTTCAAAAAATAAATTAAGGAAAAAATGTGCACAACGGGTAAAATATCCGCAGGCCCAAAAAAGGCCGGACCAATCCGAACATTTGCATCGCCCACGTTGTACATCCCAACCCAAAAGTTAAGTCATTCAATGATAGTTATGTGAGTAAGTGTATATAAACACTTCCCACTTCATTTATCCCATCAATATGGGATAATGGGGTTTCTCATTCCTTACTTTATTTCAATCTTATTACTTTGAATATTAATTTCTCATTCACTACTCAACAATTTTGAGCATATGAGCTACCGTTGTAAAGATCTCGCGGAGTAGAATAGGAATCAATAATTCCTTATTCGAATCCTCATCTTTACATTTTAAAAAATGCTTCAAAGATGGTCATTTGCTCACTATTTTCCAACAGAATCAATGGACCGGTAATAGCATTTTCATCTAGACTTGATGACCAGGGGAAGTTTCTCATCTTTGATTAGAATGACGAGTTCTAAGAAAAACATGTACAGATAAATCACAAGTAAAACAACGGAACGAACAAAAATATAAAGACTGCTGAAAATATGGAGGGTTTGGAGCTGATTTTTTTTTTTTTTTGAACAAGTTTGGAGCTGATTATAAGTATGAGAAAGGGTAGTTCCGTGAGAGTATATTCCGAACCGTTTATTGTTGGTCAGTTTTCAAATATATGGTACATTTCATACATTCTTTCTTTCAGGCTGTTTTGCGGAAACTGAGGACAATGTGCTGTTTATTTTGGTTGGTCCACTCAAGTAGTTCCATTTTCGATTTTTATTATCAGGAATCTTCCAAAGATTATAGAGGCTTTGAGTTATGACAGTTCGAGTGGGCAGCAGATAGAATCTTCAAAGCTTGATCCGTTGTCAGGTGCAATATAAATTGCATTGGACATCCTTCTTGCTTTCTGTTTTGTTGATGATTTGATATTCTTTGCTCTATTGGCAGGTAAATCCTGGGTTTCTCCGACAGAGCGCTATGCAATCGTCCCCGATGAAAGTGTAAGTTCTAATGAAATATAGCAGAATCTGGAAACTTTTTAAACACAACATTTTAGGCAATGCTTTCAACATTTCCTTGCATGCACGTATGTGTATGTCTAATAAGTAGTTAAGTACTGACTGCATATTTTGGGTGTAAACTTTTAAAATATAACAATAACTCTCTGTATGTGTATATATATTACATTGTCGCAAATATTTCGAGAAGTATCTTCGAATTCTGTGTTGAAAGTCACCAAAAGCATGTATTTCTTAATGCATGTAGTTTGATCAAATCGAACAATCTTTCGTTTTTTCCCCATGTTTTTCCTGCAATTTCATGAGCTCATGGATCACTTACCATAATGTGCATGCAGGGACAAACGGTTCATTTCGAAAGGGGATATGGTGGTGACATAAGTGTCCCGAGACTGACGTAAAGCGAATACGAATGTGATTCCTCGCATACTGTCCGAAAATGAAAGTGAAAAATGTGTGAACAAAGTGGTGATGTTTTCATGCAGCAAAGCCTCGTCAATTGAGAGGGAGTATATGAGTAAGGGTGTCTGTGATTATGCTGTTATTATTACTATTCTGATCTTTGTAGTATATAGGACTGCGAAGGACAATGTCTTGACAGACTATAAGATAGCTTTTACCGGTAGCTATTTGCTTGTTTTATGTTTTCCATTTCTTTCAATCTATAATTGTAGATTTGGTGAGGTTTCATCTATTTATGTTGATTTGGTGAAATAACAAAATTAAATGAGCTTAATACTACATTTTTATAACATTGTATTTTTTTTAATTCAAATAAAATAAATACTTTAATACACAAATTTACATAAATCGTTTATTTTCACTATTTTAGTTTCTTCACTAAAGATTTTTGAATTCACAATTTTTTTTTCTATTACAAGTTCAAGATAAAATATTTACAACCTAAACCAAAATTTACCTAATTTTAAGAAAAACAAAACAGACTAAAAATCATACTTAAAAGGTAAGACTTGTTAATATTTTGATCACTAATTTCTTTAGGCGTCTTAAGTTTTCTTTTTTATATATACTTTTAAATGAATGTTTAGCCCTTGATAATCGTTAGATTTAAATTAGAGACGTTGAAGATAATTTTTAAGTATAATTTCTTTTCGGTACTATTGGTATTGATGTGTGAGAGACTTGTATCAATATACATTCTTTTAAAAATAATTGTTGAGTGCGAAGTAGCACATTACTATCGATACGCCTATAAAACGTATTAGTACATTCTTCTTTAAAACTAGTCATTGGGGCGGTTAAAACATATGCTATCAGTATGTTTCAATGTGTATCGATATAATCTTTCTATGTCAGGATGATCGGGTCTATATCAATACAAATTTTTATTACTAAAAATCATTGAAACTGAAACCCTTATCCATATTAGTATCGTGTATATCATATTAATACGGGACAATAAAAATGTAGTTTGACTATTTAAAAATCACTTAAAAACATACCAAAAGTCTTAAAAATATTTCAAACCTAGTTTCAAGTTTTTTAGACTTTAAATCATTTTTACAATCTTTTCAATTTAGTTTTAAAATTATTTTTTAATTATTATATTAAAACAAAAATCCTAACAAGTTTATAGGATTTATAATTTAAGATTTATAGTTAAAATTTAAGATTTAAAATTAAAAAAATAGATTTTAGTTTTTAAAGAGTAAATATATATGTAAGTAAATAAAAAAGTATTTGATTCACTATTAAGCTACTAGTAAATTTTTTTTAGAGACTATGTTTTTAGTTTAGGTATAGTACTTTGAATTTATAATTTGGGTTTTAAGGTTTAAGATTTAAAAGTTTAATATTAAGAATTTAAATTTAAAAAAATTAAATAAACATGCTTTTGAAAAAAAATCAATATATATATATATTCTACCAAGAATTTTCCTGCATGGGTAAAAATATGTCCACTTCAATTTGTCTACATATCAGTTCAGTGTTAAAAGTCTGTTTTTTAAATTAAAAAAAAACATATTAAAGGATTAAATTAAAGAGTAGTGGTTAAATCTATAATTTCAACATATCGGAAGGACTAGAATAGTAATTTATCCTAATTTTCCTATTTGGAAAGGAAAATTACTAAATAGGAATTCAACTTCCCATAGTTCAAAAATTAACATTTATAATTCATCCCGAAAGTAATTTATTACGAACAAAAATTGGGTATAATAAAAAATATATTTTTTTAGGAGGATTTAGATTTAAATTTTAAAGAAGATAATATTTAATGAGAGATATCTATACGATGATATTTATTTTTTATGAAATCCACGTCTGTTTATAATGAAAAATTATTAGATGAACCATGACCACAACGTCATACGTGTTCATCTCAATTTCTTTCAAAGTGAATCACCATCTCTTTCCTACATGTAATTAGTGAATGAGCAGTTATTAGATAATTATTTAAAGATGAACGACCTTGATTGCTTGGACCGTAGATGACGTGATAAACAAAGTTCACCTAATAATATCTTATTTATAATAGTATTTATTGTTCTCTAACTTATTTTTTTATATGTCAACTTAATCACCTTACCATTTCATAGATTTATTATTTTTTTAATGAAAAATAAGTATCTAGATTATCATTTTGATTTGTAGGTATTTAAAGTAATTTTTTTAAAATAGAAATTTAAAATTTTGATCATTATAATTTTAAGCAATCGGCCATTAATGGTTGTTTAAAAAAGTCAATGTCCAATTAGAACTAAACACGTGGTAGGAATATTATTTAAAAAAACTTTAATTTTTTTTCAAAAAAGAAAATTTTCAATTTCTTTTAAATCTATCCTTAGAGCCCTAAAAATAACGAAACTCCAAACTATTACCACTGTCACTCATCTATTGTCAATCCCACTCTTTCAATCATCAAACTTATTCGATCATTTCTTCTAATATGTCATCATCCAAAATCGATAAATGATGTAACAATTAAACGACTTTTTAACATTCACCATTCAATGTTCAACTAACACACTATTCACCGGCCGGTTTTCAACGATGGCATATTGGAGGAAAAGACCGATTGGGTCTAACAACCGAATTGGTGGATTAGAGATGGTGACCAATAATAGCAGCGATAATGATTTGGAGATTTGAGATTTAGTGATTTTAAGATTATTTTAAAATTTTATTTTTTTAAAAATTCATAAATTAAAATTTCACACATCAAAAGTCACTATTTAAATCCCCACTAAAGTGTCCTTTGTTGAGGATAATGATATCTATCTTCTCATAGATTTAGATGATCCTTAAATAAAAAAGTTCAAAACAAATCTGACATGAAATCAATAGAATTCTTAGTCACTCCACCTATCATGACTTGTTAAATAAATTCAAGTTTTTATATGTAAAACCTTTAGAGGCAGCCGGTGATAAACACTTGACCCTCGGGAACACGAATCCTGTCTTGGGTGGTTTCCCACCAACAAGAGAGTTCTCATAGATTTCTTTGCATTCTTGAACAACCTGTAAGACATGGAATCATGAACCAGTTACAACAATAAAACTATTGAAATCCTGAATCGGAAGAGAAATCGAAGTTATCAGATGAATACAAATAGAGAAAGAGCACAGCCGATGCAAGCTGCTGCTGCTGTTTTTCTTTTCCCAATTGAAAAACTTCTTCAGAGTTTAAACATAGGGGTTCTATTTTTATGCCAGTTCCACAAGTTCATGTAATTACAATATGATTCTAAACAAATAAATGATAAACCAAATTAAAGGGTGTGTTGACTGTAATCGACTAGCATTAGGATTAGTCTTAGAAGTTAATCCTTATTTTAATTGTTATTAAGAATACTAATTATACTATGACTCTTGTACTTAGCCTATAAAACTAGATTACAGGGTGGCATTTACCTCCTTTGCATCTTTTTTCGGTATGCCTTCCCGCATTCCAACAAGCTTCTCAACAACATCAGGCTGAAATTAGAAGGAAAAAAATGAGAGATTTTTACTCAGAAATGCAACCGTACCATAGCCTTAGAATAAATACTAGAATAGTGAGTAGACAGCATCTTATTGTAGACTTAATGATTACCGGGCAGTCAGGTTGATGCTCAAGAATATTTGAATAAATTAGTGTGAATGTGTCCAGACTCTCAGCTGAAGCAAGATCTCTTAGATCACTCAGTATCCGGACTCTGCTTTCAACTTTCTGCAGGAGTGAGAAAAGCAGGATGAAGAAAGAGAGCAGAATTAGTTCAAACAAATTTTTGAACAACCGAATGACAAGATAAAAGAAATCATAGAAGAATCCGAAGCAGCATCTACCTGGACACTGATATACTCTCTGAAGAAGTCCATAAGAACCTCCTCATCTAGTCTCATTCGTTCGATAGTTTCCTCCTTGATGTAGTAGTTTTTCTATGATTGTGATCAGAAGGAATAGATGTTACAGAGGATAAAAACATACACTTAACACCCAGAAGTTAAAAGATAACGTCAAACCTGTGACAAAAGATGATCAACGTACACAATTGTCGTTTCCTCCAAGCATGCTTCAACAAATCTTCGGAAAGATCGCTCTTCAATATACCTTAGTTCCAATGAATTAAATCAATAAGAAACAATATTTTAACCTTTAATTTAAAGTTAACGATGAATCAATGAAGATTGGAGCATGAAGTGTTGGACAATCCTCTCTTATCCAAACATGGAAAACCAAACCAATCTCAGATGAAATCATTGAAAGGCATCAAATGGATAAAAGAAATGTAACACCCAATTTTTTTCCCTAATCTAATTCCCAAATCCCTAATTCGAAACCCTAGATTTTGGGAATTTCTAATTTCAATTTCAGTGACTTAATTGGAAATTTCTGTAATTTAGAGGGTCTGTAAATAAACTTTTTAAAACTCTGAACCCTTGTTGTGCAATTTTACCATTTCCAAATGGTAACAATTCTTCTTTCCCTCTAAATCCGATTCTGTCTTAATGGGGAGATTAATTTTCTCCTTCATCTGATTTTATTTCAGTAATTACTCTTTTGTTTTTAGTCTAGGAATCAATCCGGATCTTTTCTCGTTTTCTTCTTCCTGAGTTAGAACTCTCGGTTTGGATCTCCATCAACAAACCGAGTCAATCCTTGGTGTGCTTCTTCTTGTGTTTTTCGATCCGTTTAAGTGGTAAGTGTTGGTAAGCTTTCGAAACTTTTCTTGTTTCGATTTATTAGTTTTAAGTAAAGTTTTCGGTTCGGTTCTATGAGGGTAAGGAGAAAGCTTTCGTTTTAATTCGGTTTTTAAGTGTTGGAGTGTTGGGTGTTTTGTTTTCGAATCAGAAGCTTGTGGATTCGTATTTAAAATTGTTTAGAGGGGGGAGAGGTGTCAAATTCAGTGTTTTTAAGGCCTGGGAAAAATCTAGAAAATCCAGATTTTCTCAGGAAAATCCGAGAAACCCCAGACCCAACCGAACCGTCGGTCCAGCCTCAGGGTTCGACCGGCCCAACCCGAACCAGCAAGGACCGAACCGGCCTAGCCCTTTACCCGAGACCCGAACCCGACCCGACCCATGACCCGACCCGGCTGACGTCATTGCTGACGTCATCTGCTGACATCAGCATTGACCTGGTGACGTCATCTGCTGACGTCCGTTTTTCGAAATTCGAACCCGAAGTGTCGTTTTTAGGGCTTTTATGTTCGAATGCCTTATTTGGAAGTTATCTTTAGTGGTTTCTGAAACTGTTTCTGTTGGCTTCAGGTGACGTGGATTCCGACCCCGAGCACTTACCTCCTCCTCCTGGACGACCACCCGTTCATCAGCATTCGGGACCTGCACATGAGTATCGGTTTATTTCTGTTTAGTGTATTCTTCGGTATAGTGGCATAGTAGGGTGTCTAATATTAATTGTTACTCGTAGGTTCTACTCCTGCTCATTCCAGTGGTAGAGCCGAGTCCAGTAGACATCATTCTAGGCGTTGACCTTTGATTTCAGGTGTGTTCTCTTCTGTTAATTCTGTTACTTTTGTTATTCCATGTGTATAAATTTTTGATAAATTTCATATGATCATGCATCATCCCGACATCATATTTCTGCTTCTGAAATTGTCATGTATGCATCCTGTTAGATTATTAGGCATGCATTCTGATTTTATATCTGCACTTTACATTATATCTGGTAGAATATTTCTGTACGGGGGAAGTTAGTGATTAATTCACTTCTGTTCAGTGGTTCTGTATTATACCACTTCTGCTCAGTGGCTCCACCTGCGGGTCGAGTTCCACTTCTGTTGGTGTGATGGAGTTAGAGTGGTTCAGTGGGGAACCTACTCTTCTGATGGTGATCGGAGTTGGGGTGCATATCATGCATACTTCATATCATCTGCATGCACTGTTCTGTAATCTTGTTATCCGTACACTAGAGACACACTAGGCTCCCTAGCTTACACCCTTTCAGTTTTTTGTTTCAGATCACTGACCTAGTCAACGTTCGGTACTTGGAGGATCCTGAGTCAGTTTAATATTTCGTATGTTTTACAGTTTTATTGCTGAATTATAAACTTTTATTGAATAATAATATTTGTAATAAGGACTTGGAACTTTTCTCGGAATTTTTCTGAAATGTTATTCAATATTTGATTTGAACTATTTATTAATTATGGGTTGAACTTGATATTTTAATTGATGAATTTTATTTTCAGTATTTTAAATTATTATTTATTTATTTAATAATTTATCTGAATAATATAATTTTATTTATAAAACCCTAACTTGTGAATCAAGATTTAATAGCATAAACCCTAACTTGTAATATAAGAAATTAGGTTATTTTTAGGGGTTACAAGAAAGCATAGACATAGATACACAAGAAAGCAATTTCAGGATGAGAAAAAGAATTCAGATTTGACTGGCTCAACAACCAGACCACAACAACTAATATTGAGCTCACTTTGAAATATTAGGAATAATGATAATTGTAATAAACGTTGCTCCAACCATTTTTTTTGAAGTACTGGAGTCCAACGCTGGTGTCCAACACATGGGTATGGGAATATGACTCCCAAAGATCCTCCAAATACATTGAAAAGAAATATATAAACCTAACCATACCCACGTGGACACGTGTCCAAGTCCGAGACTCACATACAAGTCCAGTAACATAGATTATAGTTGATAATTATGGTGTCTCTTCTGAAAAAGGAGACATATACAGTAAATAAGACTAAACACGGAGGTTATATAGCATATTGAAGCTTCAGCACATAGTGCTGAGTGTGAAGTTCTAGACAATAACTATTCATAAAAAAGTACTAGACAATAAAAAAATGAAGGATTTTCCATAAGCATGTCCTTTATAGATCAAACAAAATGGAAATTTATTGCTTGTATTTTAATCAATGGACATAAAACTTAGCTGTCTCCCAAGGTTAAGTAAAGACGACTTACATCTTCACATCTGTAAAATAATCACCAAATGTTGCAACCAGGTACTCAGTAACCTGCCCTTCGCACCACTCTGAAAAATAGCAAGATAAAAGACCGGAATCAATGCTTTGATCAAGTAACTTTCTTTCCTTGGTATGTTCAAGATGCTTATGTTAGACACACGCTCATATCCAACACTCACCCTAGTCTAAATTTCATAACTAAACAAATTGCAACTGTTCATCTAATGAAAGTGCACATTTACAGAAGCACGATTATACATTCTTCAATTGCACCAAACAATAAAAGAAATTTGAACTGTTTAAGAGAGTAATAGTTCAAAAGAGTATTTGGCATATAAGACCAACAGAATCAACTTTGGAAAAGTCCACTACAAGGATAAAAAATCATTGTACCTGCGAGATAAAGTTTCACAAGCAACTCTTGCACTCCAGGATCCTCAAAGATTACATTAACAGTTTGATGTACAGCCTCCTATTAACAATGCAGACAATGAATGTGATTCTTTTTTGATGCTAAACTACTATTACAATAAGGCCACTTGAGATTGTAAAGTATGCAACATATGGGAGAATTTCAGCCTTGATGCAGTTAACAACGGAAAAAGGATTCCAATTAATGAAGTTCAATCCTTGATCAGCTATTTGTTACAAGTAGACCTGTCCATGGGTAAGGCCGGATCCAGAATTTTTATTTTCTTTGTCCATGCTCTTCTTGGCCTGAAGCCTAAATTTATTATTCATTTTATATTAAAATATATTTTTTAAAATTAAAGTTTAATAAAAACAAATTCTTAATTATGTAATGTCAGAATCCGCCGTCAACTAAGTGCTTTATCATTAGGAATCTTTTAAGATAAGAGAGTATGGTCTTTAGGAGTCTTTGTTATCTTTATCTCTAGATAAAAAATTATCTTCCCAGTAAAGTTCTATTTATAGTGTACAAGAAGGTATATTTAATCAATGTAATGTACCTATCTAAAATAAGAGATTGGATTAATTTTACATCCTTCTTTTTCTCGATTTATAACAATTAATAATAATTTTAGCCGTGTCAAATTCAATTTACCTTCTCCAAGCATTGCCCAACATTGCCCAGCCCTTGGACAGGTCTAGTTGAAACGCAATAAATATGAAGCACGCAAAAGAATCAATCTCAAAACACCACAAGTTCAAACAGATCAAAACTGAATAACACTTAAAAGCCAAAAGAAAGAAAATGAGAAAAGGTAGGATTTTTCTTGTTTGGGAAGAAGGGGATAAATCATCCAAATTTCAGCATACCTTTGCGACCTCCAAGAAACCTTTGCAAGCGTCTTCAAAATTTACCTGTACTAGTAGGAAAGTATATTGAATTTCAAAACAACACAATGAAGGAAAGACACATTTTTGTAGATCATGTCAGCAAGTGTCTACACACGCCAGATACAATAAGCAAGGATATAGCATTAATCATGTTATATATCCTACGATACAATTCATGTCAAAATTGATATTGAGGATGTCCAGAAAATGGTGTCCTACCAAGGTGAATCATTCTAGTAAAGTAGAAAGGAGAGGAAAATGCAAGCATGATGAGAAAATTTTAACTCATGAGAAAAAGAAGAAAGAAAGAGGCAAATTGAAGTATTTAATGTAAGATAATAAATGTACAAGGAATTTTCTAATAAAAGAAGAATTAGGTGTGAGTTGATAAATTTCGACCAAGCCTCTATCACAAAATTAGCAATTGCTATCATACTAATTGCAAGAAAGGAAACTGAAACCTGGTCGGCATAATTTTGTGTAAGAGCCTCTATTATGCTGTTACTTAACTCCAGAGCAAGGTCATAGCAGCGCAAATTGTTGTTAATCTGGGAAGGGTATAGTGTAAGAAATCCACAAACTTAATTATCCAGAGGAAAAATGAGCCAAAGCCACAAACTAAGCACCCATAATATTTACATACCATTGCACATAGAGGTTCCAGACCAATATCAGAAGCAGGTTCTTCAAGTTGCTTCTTTTCAGCCGCTTGAAAATCAAACATTACCTGAAAAGAACCATATAATGGTAGTACAGTTTAATAAAACAATACGACTTCTATAGGTGTAATTTGAAAACCTAAAATAACAATGTAGCGAGGAAATAAAATGATAAAATGGATCGAGTGATGAAAACACCAAAGATAAACAACTCAAGCGATCCCAATCCTCACCAGTAAACCTTGAAAAATGGAACCAAGGAATAAATACAATATGCTCCCATCTAACTCAATTAAGATTAGAGGCGTTTTGGTAATGTAAAAATATACTCCCTCTGTCCCATATATGGTGTCCCTTTTGTGCTTTAAAATTGTCTCACTTAAAATGTCTCATTGAAAAAAATCAACAACTTTTACAAGGTACATTTCCCTTTCTACCCTTTCTTTTGTTTTCTAGCAAAACAAAATTTAACCTTTTAAGGATAAAATTATCCTTTCAATTATTTTACATCATATTTCTTACACAAACTTTTTCTTCCTAAAACCACGTGAAAAGTCAATAATGGACAATAAACGTCAGACGGAGGGAGTAGTAAAAGTTGTACTAGAATAGGGATACACACATGAAAAAGAATAAAAAACGAAACAATACTGACTTTATATGATATAAATTTCAAAATATTATTGACAAATGCTCTAAAACATGTGGGCGTATTATGGGCAATTCAAATAACAGTCCCCAAGTCATGAAGCATGACACTATCTTTGTTAGATTCTACTAACTTGCCTGAATTATTGCCAAAGCAATCCTGTAAAGCATGGCATCAGTGCTGTTATCCCTAACAATTTGTACTTGCTCCCCAAGGATCCTGAATAAATCAACTGCAGCAGGAGTATATAGCTTTCCTTCTTCAGTCTTCTTCGGTGGTTGGACCTTGTCAGCCTCCAAGATGTTTAAATACCATTTCTAGAAAAAATAATAACGAAATAATTAACAGCACAGATCTAAGCCGTACTTTAATTTTCCATACAGTAATCAAGTACAAATAGGATTGTATATTGTTACCCTTGTCGTGGCTTGCATTCTCTCGACATATGCATTCATGAGAGGATCCATGGATCCACTCTCAGAACAGACTTCAGCAAGAGTCTCATCAACACCAAGCCCAATTAAACTTTCTTGGTATTCAACTACCCATCCAGTTACCTACACACAAGCATTAATACCCATAAAGTACTAAAGTTACACGAGTAAAAAACAATATATAAGAATACATGATACAATGTAAAAGGATGTGATGTAAGAAAACAATATTAAAATTTCAAAAATAAAAGAAACTCGGACATTAAAATAAAAGTGATGAATTGACTTTGAGGTTAAAGAATAATTCATCTCTATTATGAAATACTTGGAATATATATGTCTTTCATAGTTGCTCCAATGTTAGTTGCCTGTCTTATGGTGAACTACACCAATGAATAAATCAGGAGACATTTGTGGTTAAAATAATTGGTTTCACAAAACTTTAGCCCATTACCCAACTCATCATAGGAGATACGCAGTTAAATGCTAAGATGTACATGCTTCCCGATTCAATTTATCTTTTACTATAGATATTATGTACACCATGTTCAGGGTTAGCATCATCGGTAATTATACAACGATGATAGTGTGCACACTGCACAGGTCAAGATCCTCAATGACAAAATTGCAAAATAGAAGTAATTTGAGATTGCATATTTGAAACCATGAAAGATTATGGAAAGTACCTTTAATATCTCAATGTTTGTCAGTTCATTCGCTCTGTCACTAAGCAATCTAAGCATTTGAATAAACCTCTCTGTATACAGATTTACCATAAGCTGAAATATTTCATATCTGTCAGAAAGAAGACAGCATCAGATAGGAGTAGAACAATTCGTAGAAGATCTCCAAGTTCAAGGCACACATCCATTTAATCCCACACACCAAAATCAATCCACATATAACCACAAGCATTAAAACTATAGCAGCAGAAGAAACAAAATTAATAAGTAGAATATATTTATCTCATATTCATTTATCCTGCAGAAATTTTTATTTGAATTGAATTAACTTGCCTATGCAATCCTGGGAATAAGAAGGCAACTTAAGCATGTATGGATATACTGTGAATAATGATAGTAGTAATAACACAAGTGCAACAAAAATCCGACAATGAAGCACAAGTTTTATCAGCTTGAAAAGTGAAACAGAAAAGGAAAAGCATTAAAATTAATCAAAAGCAGCAGTAGAAGCTCATAAAAGTCCCTAATGGTAAAAATTGATTAGCATGAAGACAATGAAACTAGGACTTCCTGTTACTACATTAGACTAGCAAGTTTGGAAAAATGCATATACACTTGCATGCGGGTATGAGTATTAAGCAGGAGTGATTCTGGACATGTTTAATAAGAGCGACCGCACAAGATCTACAAGAAAAGGAGCCCGAAATAAGTTAAACACTTGCAAGGGAAAAGCAAAAGATTAGTTCTGCATTAGAGATAAAGCACATACACAGCAAGTCAACAAGTATTTTAAGGACTAGGTATGGCAATAGGGTGGGCTGATTTTTTACCACCCTGATCCCCACTCAAAAAATAATAGGAACTAAAACTTACCCCCGACCTGCCCGAGTAGATTTTATCTTCCACCCAACCATGACCCGTAGTTAAATATGCATACCCACACTCACTCAAATCAAATTTAAATTATTTTCATTTTTAATCCAAATAATACTTTATTTATATATTTGATTCTTTTATCTTCCTCCATCATTGGATCTGAAATCTGGATTCTAAAATAGAAACACATAAAAAGGAGTTATCAACAAATTAAATTAAACTAAAAATCATTTCAAAAATATAAAGAAAATAACAACATTAGAAAACAAGAAAAAACCAAAATCAAAACTAAATGTAAAATCCCTAAATCATGCATGTCGAAATCAATATCATACATCATGATAAAGATTTTTATATGGTTTTAGTGATTCTTCCACAAAATAGAGCTGAAAATATGGATCAAAGATTCAAAATCAAATTTTGGAAAAAAAGAGTAAAACCCATTGAAAAAAAAGGAAAAAATACAGTAAAAATAAGAGACAAAACAGCATGAAAATGAAGAAGCATAAAATCTTAGAAAACACAGAAGAAGAAACCTTGAAGGAAAAGATGAAGAAAATTAAAAAAGAAAAAAAAAACAGAGAAAAAGATTAAACAAATGAGATATGAGAGTAAAATACCCTAAATAGTTATAGATATAGTGGCAGTTTTGTATATTTTAACATATATATAAGGTCAGGTCAGGTTGAAGAATTTTTATCCTGAACTTACCCTGTCTTGACTCTTCATTTTTCGAAACTCACCCTAATCCCGAATTTGAAAGAAAAAAAAATTCCCTATCGGGTCTGGACCCGTCGGATCCTTAGTTTTAAGAAGAGTTAAGCGCTTCAAGGCGCTAAAGGTCTCCAAAGCCGAAGCGCTAGGCGAAGGAGGGGGCTTTCGTAAGCGAGGCGTAATAAATTAATTTTATATTATATTTTATATTTAAATTATCACTCAAAAAAATGAACCAGACAGCTTATATGGGATAATTCTATAATTTAAAATAAAAAAATATATGTTATTTATTAAGGAATGAAAATGATTAATAAATACATATTTATAATAATATAATTATAAATAAAATAAATATAAAATGTATTTTTATAAAATTATAATTAATTATAATTTTTAAAAATAATTAATTATAATATAAATCATTATAATATATTTTAGGGATAATTAAAGTTTTATAAAAATAAATTTACGAAAACTTCAAATTTAACTTTAAGTTGAAAACAATTTTTTACGGTAACTTTTTGGTTACCATAAATTATTCTAATTTATAACAGCTATAATATAAATTTATATGATATTCACTATGTCTATAAATTTATATTATTCTAATTTATAAAGGCACTGAAAAACATGTGATTTAAAGTTTAAATAGGTTGTCAGTAAAAAAAATATATTATTAGGTCCTGCACTAATAAATTAAGGTCATATCCAGGTTAAATCACGCAAGCCCCCTTGAATCTTTGAATCACCCTCTTTGTATTTAATACAAGATACTTATGTTTGTGGATTTACACTCTTATTGATAGAAATACATGCACATATACATATGAATGCATTCCAGCATTTTCGATAATTAACTCTTCAAATGATTTCAACCTTAAGTCTACATAAAAACCATGGAATAAGTGAAATGAAGCACAAAACATATGCTTAAAATTCCAACTTACGTTATCGTCTAGGAGTTTGTAGTGTAATTTTAACCTCAGTCTAAAGGTAAAGTTTCAAACATAAAAAGCATGTCGTTTTTATGTCAAATCCAAAAAAACCCTTTTACATATCAAGATAAGGGGAAGACAATAAAACAAACTCAAGGTAAAAAGATCAAATTATCATATCAAGAGCATAATGCAAATGTCAAAAGCAAAGGATAAAAATGTCATCAGAAATGCAAAACAAATGAACTCGAAAAAAAGAAGCAGATCTATAGCACGACAAACCTTGGAGGAAAACATGGGGCTACATAATCATAGATGTCTCCAAGCTCTTCTCCAATCTATTTATCAAAAAAGATAATCAAATGTATCAAATATGATGGAAATTTTATCGAAAAAAGTAGTAAGACTTTAAAAAAAAAAAGCAGTAACAGACATTGTGCAGATAATATACAACTCTACCTTCTTCACCCACTATTACACCTATTGTAAAACTAAGTTTGATTTTGGTATAACATATTTTTAGAAGGACCAAATTGAAAAGTGAGATAAATTTTTAAGAATCCAAATATTTCTAAAGTCAAAACAATTGCTCCAAAATTTTCTTAGTGTTTTAGTACTATAAATAGCCAAAAACGCTCAATACCTAAAAACATTATAGCTTCTAATGATCATATTACTATTACCTCTTGGATTCCTAAGGGAACCAAGATTTTGAGAAATAATGCACATATATTAGCATAATATTTTTCAATACATGATGTTTCCATTTTATCATGACACGTCTCACGATATTAGAGCATGTGTTATTTCAAGATGATTACATATGTTATTATATTATCATATATCCTTTTTTTGACATTGTCATATAGTTAGGTTTGTCTATTTATAGTATATATGCTTCCTATTACATAATAAAATATGATGTTATATACTATTTGATAGGAAAGTTAAAGGTAATTAATGAAATAGAGAGCTTTCGTTGAACTATTATCTCAATGGTCTATATCAGTGTTATATATGTAGACTAGTAACTATTATATCACTTCAATAAGGCTTGCGCCTTGCACCATTTTATACTATGTTCCAAACCCTTAATAAACTTCTTGGCTTATTTTTCTAACAATTTTTTTTGGCTTAGTTCTTTATTGTTGTAGGGTTGAAAAGTATTGTTTTAGAAAAAAATGATTTTGAAAAGTGTTGTAAAAAATGTTGTGGAAAAGTGTGGCTCGTTAATTTAAGTGTTTGGCATTGTTGTAAAGAAGTGACTTGGAAAGTCGAAATGTCCATTTAGACATGATAATAGGTTGGGAATGATGAAGAATATATTAGGGTGTTTAATAGTTTCATACCCCAAAAGTACTTTTTTCAACTTTTCCATTTGGGTAGAAAACTTTATTTGAAAAAAACTTTTCATCTCAAACGCACCTTGTTCTTCATTGCTTATAGTGCCAAACCAAAAGCACTTTCGAAAAGAAATGAACTAGGCCTTAGTTTCTATTGCTGATTTGAGGTGTTTCAACAATTTCTATAAATGAGAGAATGCTACAAGAAACAGTTAAAGAACCCATGTTAAATTACCATAAGTGAGCCATTTTGAGGTCACTTAAGTAAGAATCAGAGATGCAAAGTTCTAAAGAAATATAATGATCAGTTAAGCATACCGTTTTAACTTCCTCCAAAGCTGCTTTTAAATCTTCAAAGACAAGCTAAGGTAAAAAATACAATTAGCAACATATGATACTAAACAAGGATTCAATAGATACTCATGTTCTCATGAATTAGGTTGATTGTTAAGAAAAGTACCTCTGTCAAAAGCTTATTGAACCTCTCTTCAACTGTTTTCCTTATTTGATCATAGCATTTATCCTTGTAGCCTTTCCCCTGAACCTTCAACTTTTGTTGTACTAAATTTTTAGAAGAAATTGAAGCCTTGGTAGATTTTCTACATTGTCATAAAGGATAACTTTAGCATCTAGTTATTAATCGATCATTCATGTGGTAGTAAAACAATCACACCAGATACGTACTTGCCAGTTCTACGAGGGTTTGCAATAGCTGCCATTGCATCATCACCTTCAGCCTCTGCTGCTTCGTCAGCAAGTTGTTGATCAAGAATTTCTTGCATTTCAACAACTCTATAAGGGAAATCAAAGAAACTTATTAGAGAGAAGTCAAAAATTAAATACTACTACTCTAGATCATATCAACCCAACCACAAAAAAAAGTATAATTACAAGGACACCTTAATATAAGAAATGCATAAATTTTAAAAATTATCCTAGGACCTTGAAAATACATGGGCTACAAAACAGAAATTATTTAAAAGCATACCTCAGAGCACGGACCAAGGTTTGTGGACTGCAAAATAGGAAAAGATGATAAAAGTGAATAAAAAACAAAAATCAAATAGGTAACCTATTTAAGGCTAAAAATGCTAACAAATGTAAAAGCAACTCTAAGAAAAAATAGCACAGGTGATAACTATTTGAAGCAATCAATCGAGGTAGAGGAATGAATACTCTGAATCCAGAGGAGGAACAAAGTGATAAAATGAGATGAATGACTAACAAGTAAAAAATTCCTTATTTGCTCCTCAAACATGTTGTGATATAAGAAAAACAACTCCATCCAAAGTCATGAAGCTACTTCTCACACAAATTTTGCTAAAGCTGCAAGTCCAAATCAATTATCCAAACCCCCAAGCCACCAATTGCCGAAGATAATGCATCTATAACTTTGTAGATTACAAGTGCAATGTCAAAAGAAATAGTAAAGCAAAAATAATTGATAGTAGCAATTTTGAAAATTCAAGGTTGCTTTTGGATGTCTAAAGGTTTGATCTCAAAAGAAAGGGCATCATTTGTAAATTACCTTTTATCCGCTAGAAGCTTACTTAGCCAAGAAACTTTTAAGAGGGTCTTTTGGATGGGTAAAGGTTTGATCTCAAAAGAAAGGGCATCATTTGCAAGACACCTTTCACCCATAGAAGCTTACTTAGCCAGTAAACTTTTAGAGGGCAGAAGTCCCTTCTTTTAAATTGACTATGAAATTTTCAACACCATTTTCCTCATCATTCATATTGTTTGAGGCATAGCTTCTAGTTGATGAGACTCAATCTATAGCGCTTGGAATCGTTCCCATTTTCTTTATTTTTCCCACTTTATCCAATCATTTGTTGTTTCTCATAAAAAAATTAAGGGGACTTAAAGAATTAAGACATTCATTCCTCCCATCAATTACCTAGGTAGGATCTGTAATTATTATGTGCCACAAAAGGTACCAATTGGGGCTGAGCAAAACTCAAATCGACTAAAAAAAACGAATAATTCGACTCGACTCATCTTGACTCGATTCGAAATTTCCTAAACTCAACTCGACTCAAAAAAATTTAAATAAAATCTGAGTTGTAAAATGGAAATTTGAATAACTCGAAATTTGTAGTAATTTGAGGGTTTATATTTAAGTTTGAGACGAGTCCCTCAAATTTTTATGATATATATATGATATATGAAAATATAAAGAAATATTACTACATATGAAAAATGTAAAAAAATATATATGCATATATTATTAGTGAAATTCGTTTAAATTATAATTAAATCGTACTATAACATAATAAATAATTATAATTAATTTTTTAAAAAGAGCTTAAAAACTCAACTCGACTTGAATTTATTCAACTCAACAAGAATAACTTGAATTTTTTTTACTCGACTTGATTTATAAAATAAAATTTTACTTGATTTTATTTATAGAGTGACTAACTATTATATACAAGATACAAACTATATTTCCAAATAATTCGTCAGGATCTATCGAACAAAACGACGATGATTTCTTGTTTTATCAAGTCTCTTCTCCTTTAGAGTTATCCTCAACCTCCTTTGTCAAGCCCCCCATTACGAACATCTACACCCGTCAACCACTACCACCTCCTTCCGATACAATTCAACATGTTCTGGATGTTCCAGATTCATGTCCTAATGAGCCAATTTCTTCGTCATCGGATCCACCTTCTCTAGATGATCTTGACCTTCCTATTGCACTTCGGAAAGGTAAACGTACTTGTACTTACCTTATTTCTTTTGTCGTTTCCTATAATTGTTTATCTTCTTCTTCTCGTGCTCTTGTGTCATCCCTTGATACTATTCTCGTCCCTAAAACTGTTAGCGAGGCACTATCTCATCATGGATGGCGTGCGGCTATATTTGAGGAAATAACTGCTCTGGATGTTAATGGAACATGGACTTTGGTTCCTTTGCCCGCTGGTAAACGAGCTATTGGATGTAAATGGGTGTTTACTGTTAAATTTAATCCTGATGGCTCCCTTCATCGTTTAAAAGCTCGCCTGGTTGCCAAGAGATATGCTCAGACCTACAGTGTGGACTATTCAGATACGTTCTCTCCTGTTGCTAAGCTTGCTTCTGTTAGGTTATTTATCTCCCTTGCAGCCACTTTTGACTGGCCTTTGCATCAGTTAGATATCAAGAATGTTTTCCTTCACGGTGATCTTCAAGAGGAAGTATATATGAAGCAACCACCTGGGTTTGTTGCTCAGAGGCAGTTTGGAAAAATTTTCTGAAAGAATCTTTATATGGTCTTAAACAAAGTCCTCGGGCTTGGTTTGATAAGCTTAGTCAAGCTATTGAAAAGTTTGGGATGCAGAAAAGTGAATCAGATCACTCCGTTTTCTTTAGAAAGTCTGATGGGGGCATTATTCTACTAGTCGTATATGTAGACAATATTGTGCTCACCGGTAGAAACACTAGCGGAATCTCCTCACTGAAGTATTTCCTCCACACTCAGTTTTACATCAAAGATCTGGAGGTGTTAAAATATTTCTTGGGGATTGAGGTAAACAAAAGTAAAAAAAGGATCTTCCTATCTCAAAGGAAGTATGTGCTTGATCTTCTATCGGAGTGCGGAAAATTGGGTGCTAAACCTTGTAGTACACCAATAGTCCTTAATCTACAATTAACCAAAAAAGGTGAATTATTTGATGACCCTGAAAGGTACAAAAGACTTATCAGTAAACTAAACTATCTCACAGTGATACGTCCTGATATATCTTTTTCGATAAGTGTTCTGAGTCAATATATCGTCACCAACCGTTGATCTTGGAAAGCAGTAGAACAAGTTTTATGTTATCTAAAAGATTCTCCTAGACGTGGAATTTTATATGGTAATCATGGTCATACTATAATTGAATGTTTTTCTGACTCAGATTGGGCGGGATGCAAGGACGATAGAAGATCTACCTCAGGATATTGTGTGTTTGTTGGAGGAAACTTGATTTCGTAGAAGAGTAAGAAGCAAAATGTTGTCTCACGGTCTAGTGCAAAAGCCGAATATAGAACGATGACCAAATATGTATGTGAGATTATATGGGTATATCAGCTTCTTGATGAAGTTGAAATGAAAGTCTCAATACTGGCAAAACTTTAGTGTGATAATCATACTACAATACTCATTGCTTCGAATCCGGTGTTTTATGAAAGGACAAAACACATTGAGATTGATTGTTACTTTGTTCGTGAAAAAATACAACAAACTTGATATCTACAGGTTATATGAAAACCGGAGAACAACTAGGCGACATCTTCACCAAATCTCTTAATGGAGTTCGAATCAATTATCTATGTAACAAGTTGGGCATGATCAATATCTATGACCCAATTTGAGGGGGAGTGTTAAGTATGAAAACATAATTTGTATCTTATACATATGGAAAGTGAACTTTATTAGAATATTAGGTCTAAGATTTTACCTTTCTATTAATTAGTTATTTAAAATATTAGGTTAAATCTTGTATATAATAACTAGCCACCTTATGAATAAAATCAAGGAGAATTTTATTCTACAATTGAACGCTCACCCCTAATACCAATAGGCGGCTATCAGCTAAATTGAGCTCTGTTTTGATGTCAAATTCAAGTGAGGCTCCTCAACCATTTGCTAATTGATTTTGAGTTATATGCATACCATTATATAACAACCCATATTAAGTTATTGTGTTAAGCCCATGTGATGTTTTTTGTGCGGACCAATTTGTTTCATTTGAAATAACAATGCTAAAAATGAAATGGAAGTTATTAAAGTTTACCAAAAAGATTTAATTTGCAATTTTTAGGGCATTATGTTGAATTTATTTATCTTTAGAAGGTTGAACGTTTAACAAGTACAAACTAACAATCAAGTCTTTCGATCAAATTTAAGACTCGGAGCTTTAGAATCAAATTTAATTATCAGGTTTGTTATAGATAGGTGAAACGCTTAGAAAGCAGACTACAAGGTAGAAAACTTTAGAAAAAGGCTCAAAATTGAAAATAAATTTAAGATAGCCAGAAAAAGAGAGATAGTAGGCAAGGAGTCCAACAATAAAGAGAACGCAAGAGAGGGAAGATCACAGCAACCATAACTGACGAGCTTTATAACTAGAGTTCTCAACTTAGTTTTCCCTTCCTGTGGATAAGTAACTCTCAATTGAATATCTAAACCCTAAAACAGAAAAGTACACATCTTTTCAAGCTTATTCATTAATAAGTCGTTGCTCACTCTGAAACTTATCCTTACTTCCATTAAACAATTAAAGTCAAATACCTTAAAGTAGTCATTAGAAAGAATCTTAACGTAAATCTATTGAACACCAAAATAGAAAGAAAATATGCTACTCTAATGAAAATAAGCTGCTAAGACGGGGACAATACTAGTGAAACTGCTATTTAAAGAAAAATTGAATATGCTTTCAAAATAGCACACCAAGGTTGCAGGTATACAAGAACCCATTATTAAGGGGATCATAATGTGGTGTGATGGAAAAGACAAGTATATTTCAGGACAATATTCAAATAAATTCAAACAAACTGGTTTCAGATTTCCTCAGTTTCCTATAAGCATACCTTTCTTTTGAAAGTTTGTAGAAATTGGAAATATGACCCCATAATGCTTTCTCAAATGTCTCCCAGGTTCGATCAACATCTTCAAAATATTCTCTAGGAGATAACCAGTGTTGAAATTACAATAAAAATATGTCAAAAAAAATCTTAAAACTATAAAATGAAGAAGAAAAAACATTACAAACATGAGACTAAGAGTAAAACCCTTTATTATAATATATGACTATCATCATTATATAAGACTTCTTGTATTATATTGTTGATGACGATTATTGCATCAAACAGAAAACATTAAAAACATGAAACTCAAACTAAAATTATTCGTTATAATATGACTATCGTCATTATATAAGACTTCCCATATTACATTGTTTAAGTCCATTCTTGCATCAAACAGGATCAAGTTACACAATTAAGCCTATTAATAGCAAATATGAGTTGAACAGCCTCCACTGTGCAGGTGAACCCAAGAAGTTCTTGTTTGGCTTGGCTAAAACCAAAAGAAAATGGAAACATTTCCAATGCACAACACCACATATCCAAGCTGACTGGTGCAACATTAGATAAAAAGGCACTACTATAATCTTTTTAAGATATAATCTCAAGTCCATGACAAAATATTCCATGAATTTTACAAGTCCAAGATGATTTTGCTCTTACCACTTTTATTTTCCTTTCACTTTCAAAACCATAATGTAAAAAGATCTATTTAGGAAAAAAATAAATGTTTTTCATAAAGATTAATCTCTGTGTACATAGGAAATTATATTTGAACGTGTACTCTAATTATCATCTTACAAACAAACTGTACAAAGTATAACTTTATCCATAATATAAAGTATAGACCTATTTAAGATTTTTCTTTTACCTAAAACCAGATAATACTAATTATTATTAGAAAAGTAGATGACCTTAGCTGCTTTTTTATTTTTTTTTCCCCAAATATTAAGTAAAAAATATCATTTCTATAATTATTTAATCGATTTAGTAAACATGATTTTTTTTTTAAAAAAAAAAAGATTTAAGCACAATAAATCTGATAAGAAATACAATGAATAATAGAGATAATTATTCAGAAAAAATTTCTAAAGTATATAAATTTAAAGATTCTTAGAAAATGAAATTGAATAGTAAAAGTCGTTTATTTTACAAAAAATGAATATATTACAATGTTATAAATGACAGAATATTATATTTTCCAACATAAGGAAAACTCAACATTCAAACAAAAATATCATTCAAAAAAATTATATTCTTTTACAAGAAAAAAGAGGACAACCTGAAAAATGCCAGATACATTTTTCTAGTTTTACAAATTTGATTGATGTCCTCTATTCAAGTTTTTATTTTGACATAGTTTACAATTTTGACGAACCATATCCAGCAGCCATCTAAAAAGAAATTAATGTCTAATATATAGGAAAATATTTCTACATTATTTTTCCAACAATCATATTGGTATTGCTATAATTATCGTATATTTTACATGACAAAATTGAAGAAGATACACACCTTAACCTGCCGACCTCTTCTTTATGAGATTCAACAGCTGCTAAAGCAAACCGTCGCTTCCCATCAAGTGCAGTTAACCTCTGAGAAATAAAGGATGAAAAGCAAAAAACAGAGCATTGATACACAATTTCTCAACATTAAAATTAATTGATCCCCCTACGTATTGTAATCATCAAGGAAAAAGTTATACCTCATATGTATTGACAAGTTCTTTATCATCACTCAAAGAATCTCGGGCCTCGGAAGCTTCAACTGAAATGGACATCATACCCTCAACATCCTACAATAGATCAAGAGTGAAAAATACAGCACGACATAAGAAACAAGTTGAATAAATTGAAAAGCACTAAAGCCACACACCCACTTGTTTACACTTGACAAAAGTAAATTTCCACATAAAACTTGAAAATAAAACTTATAAGTAACTTAAAGTTATCCCATCCAACAATAAAACCACCCTTCTTTCCAAGTGTTAGTCCAAGGCATTTGTTAATACCATCAAGAGAAACAGCATTGATCATGGTTTTGATTTCTACGAAACTGGAAAACTCACCTTGAGTGTTGTATTTAAGTTGCTCCTGACATTACTGAGAAGCTTTATCTGATCATGGTTTTCAATTAAGTTTTGGCACTCTTGACATAACCTGATAAACACAGTAATCCATACCTTTGAAAATTTTGATAAAAATCACAAGAACAAGCATTGATAGCATCTAAAAATGTGATACTAACAAACATACTTTTCGATAGAAATAAAGTTTCCACGCAGCAGGGTTATTGTTTTCTGAGATGAGGTAAGTGATCTCAGCCCAGCTTGGGCCTGCTCAACCTGCAGTGCATTGTATTGTTTCATCCAAAAACCATTAAAATAAAAATCTAGGGGCTTCCTTAGCTCCATATATTTAATCAGGTAATAATCTTTGATTTTGAGTTTTGCTACTTGGTTTTTGCTTGCAAATAATATATTAGAAAATCTATAGCTTTATATACAGAGATAGACAGGATCCAGTTACATGACTGTTCTACACTGATCCAGGACCATGAGTGTAAATTGAATTTTGAGATTAAAAGTTGAAAATTGAGGAGATTTTAATGGGGAAAAAAGGAGAGAAGTGGATAAGTGGTCTTCAACCAGTGTAAAACTCATTAATTTTTAAATTATGTAAGTGAATCCTACCCCATATATGCATATAGTTGCATACCGGTCCTTTGCTCATATTTTTTATCAATTAAAATAACCAAACAGCGAAAAATCAAGCAGCTAACGCAATAATAAGCAAACGAAACCTATGATCAGTAAATATATATAAATCAATGAGTTAGATACCTGCTCTGCAACCATTGTACTAAGTTGTGCGTCATTTGCCTGACAATTAAGAGAGAAAAATAAGAGGAAAAAAAGAAAAGAAAAAAAAAAGTTGCCGCATTCGATTTCAACGCAATTGAAAGCCTCAATTGTTAAAAGATTTTTTAAAAAAAAAAAAGGAGCGAGTGGTTTACTTGTTGACGAGTGATATAATCAGCTTTGATGGAGGAAATAGATTGTAGAAGCTCTGGAAGAGGCAGGATCTTTGCCACCTCACGAACCGCCGCCTCTTTTGCTTCCACGCCCAGATCCTCGACCATCATCTTTACCGGAATCGGAAAGCTTCTTCTCCGAACAACAATTTGGGTAACTGATGCGAAATCTAGAATACGGGAAAGTGTGTTTCCGTGTAATGCGAATTTTCCAGTGCTTGGTATTTGTTTTATTCATTTGATTATTTCGCCATATAGAGATGGATCTCCCGCAGAAAAATATGGTTTTTTTCGTAATTTCCATATCCTCTCTGTTCCACCCAGACCTGGACCCGGTCGGTTTTCGAATCACATGGTTTTAAGTTGGGCCGACCCCACGATTTTTTCCCACTCAATTATTTTCATTAGGGTAATTCAATCTCTGTTGGACCCCATGTTTAACAATTTTAAGAAATTTAATAATAATTTAAAAATATGTGAGAGGGAATATAATTAAAAATATTTAAAATTTTAAAGTTTAATATATTTTTTTAAAATGTGGGACCAAATTATTATTTTTTTAATTCAAGGGATCAAATTCTAATTTCTCAAAATTTGGAGAGTCATGACCCCTAATTCCTTATTAATTAACCCTGATTTACTAACTAATTTTTTTTCTGATTCAGTTAGGTATTTGAACTTTACTTTATGGTTATAATAAAGACATTTAAGTATCAATCCAGACCAAAAAAGCAAAGTTATTATATCAATTTGAACAAAGAAGTTGAATTCAGGTACCTAATTTGATTAAAAAGAGTTTAGATTGTGAAATCTATTAGATTTTTTTTCATTGGTCTATATATTATATGCTAGTTGTAGATAAGTTCTTATTACCAATTTGATAATTTTAATTATGTAATTTAGTTATATTATTTTTATATTTTTTTAATTAAAATTAATTTTTAAAAAGTATAACAACAATAATCTTTTCTTTGTTCCTTAGTGGCCAGTTCCCCGGTCAGTCACTTCTTTCTTTTGTTTTCTTGACAGATGATCGACAGTTAATTTTAATATTGATTCTTAGTTAGCAAGATTTATTATTTTTATATATTTTTAATAAGAATTTTGTATTCTTGTGACATGTGTTCTTTCTATTTTTTGTATTTTTGTATTTTTTTATGATTTATTTCATCTATCATTTTAGTATAATTTTAGCATACTTTAGCGATAATTTAGTGTTCGTATAAAGACCTTCATAATACTATTTTTTTATTATAATTCTACCGATGACTATGGAAAGATAAATCTCACTCTATTAATGATTGTTTGTCAATGTAATCAAATTTTGGTAACAGAACAATCTGCTTAATAGTTTGATTCGCTTGACACTCCTTTTTCACCTTGTAAAGTGTTTTATTTGGATAGAGAGAAGAAGATTCAAGAAGACTTTTGTATTTTTACGGTACGCTAATTTCTATGAAAATATTTATTTATCTTTGCACTTTTAAGTTTTTGTACAAGATTTTGGTAGACTAATCCGTATCATTCTTCCTTCTAGATACATTTTATTTATAATGTCTTTCATAATTTTTAATAAAAATTCAATTATCATTATTAAATAAAAATAATAATTGAGAATAAATAAATAAATTTACTTTGTAAATAATACACTTATATGTTGAGAATAAAACATAAGTGTGGAGAACTTAATATTATTGTCGGTAACTTAATCTTTTTATTTTTCTTAAAGTATTTATATCTTATACTCTTATCATTTGATCTTTTAAGAAAATTTTGAACATATTCATAATAGTGTTATGGACGCAGATAAAAGAAAAGATTATAGAAACAGAAGAATGACGCAATAGAAAAGATATGTTTTCGGCACATGTTTTTTTAGCCTAAATAATTAAAGAAATAATTGTTATTTTTAGAGATTACATATTCGAATATTAGTGATATCAACAGAAAAGATATATTTCATTCAATCGATAAAGATGACGTTTTTAAAAAAAATTTATATAGCTGGATTATATTATTTTTGTGACACATGTGCAGGTTGTTAGGGACAATACAACTTCATCAGCTCATTAGGCTCCATTGCTTCTAGGGATGATAATGGATCGAACTTGGATTGGACTTTACAAAATCTAAATTCAATCCAATTAATAATCGGATTTTTAAAAAAATCCAAGTCCGAATCCAAGTTTATTTACATAAATCCAAATCCAATCCAATAAAATATCTAAAATCCAAATCTAATTTTTTTTAAAAGTAACAACTCAAATAAATATCTTTAAATAATTTTTTTTTATCAAACAAATATTTTTAAATTTATAGCACAAAAAAATCACAATAAATATTACAATCAAATATAAAACAAATTAAAGTAACAATTCAAACTTTTTAAATATAAAAATTTTAAATATTTTTATTCGGGTTTAAATATGGATCGGATTCATATCGGATATGGATTCGGATTGAATTCGGATCGGATCATGGCAATATTCATATCCGATCCACCTCCTATTAGGACTCGGACATTATTTTTGGATTCGGATTCGGACTTTTTTAATCAGATTTGGATCGATTTTTTTCTTCGGATCAAATCGGATTCGGATCAAATTCGGATTATATTGTCATCCCTAATTGCTTCTCAGATTACCGTTTGCTTGGTATTAAGTGGAACGACGCCGTTGATCCTTATGTCTTCTACGACAGCGTTTCGTTTAATAAGTCGGACGACATCGTTTGAAGCTCCCTCTTTGATTATCATTCCCAATTTCACTTGATTTCTGAGCTTTCAGCCCTAGTTCTTTCAATTGATTTCCCAATTTCTCCCTTTCACTTCCCACAGCCATGACAATCAGATACATACTCGTGTAACATTTGCACCCGATTTCGTGTACATTGAGTTTTGATTTTAGATTCTTCAATCTTGCAATTAAGGGGGATAATAAGCCTGATCGATTCGAGAATAATTCGAGTTTAGTTCGATCAAAGCTCGATCGAGTGAATTCGATTCGAGCTCGGATTCGACTCGAGAGTTTAATGAGTTAAGTCGAGCCTACTCAAGTTCGTGAACAGACTCGGAATAATTATATTATATGTATTCTAATATATATTAAAAGTAATCTCTTTAGAAAAAAAAGTAATAAAATAAAATAAATCTACTAAAAATAAATTAGATATTTTTTTCTCTTTCTAGATATTGAATTTTATTTCGGTGTTGGTTATGAAAAGAATTTTTAACGAGACCCTATATTTTATTAAAAAAAATTATAGCAAATTGCCTATTTTGAGTCGAGCTAAGTCCAACAAACTCCGAGCTCGAGCCGAGCCTAATAGTATTGTTTTCAAGCCGAACCTGAGCCTAAAATTTCGTTCTCATCGAACCTCGAGTCCGAAACGAACCCAATAATATTTATTTTGAGCCGAATAAAACCTGATTAGGCTCAAACTCGACTCGTTATCACCCCTATTTAGTATGATAATTTAGCTTGACTACACATATGCAGGTACCAATGTATTCACCGGCAGATTCATAACAATTAGGGATGTAAAAAGCTGACCCGACTGAAACCTGTTCGAGTCAGAACCTGGTTTGACCCGGGGATGTAATGACCCGAACCCGATCTGTATCCGACTGTTGATGACCCGAACCCGAGTTGGACCTGTTACGGTAGTAACCGAATCTGAACTGTACCCGACAGAGAATGACCCGAACCCGATTTCAATCTGTTACAAACCCGACTTGTATCCGACTGAAACAAACCCGACTTGTATCCGACTGAAACAAACCCGAACCCGTGTTTGATCTGGCAGATAACCGATATTACCTAACTGAATCGACCCGAGACCTGATTTTACCCGACTTGTTTTGAACCCGACCTGATAAATGACCCGACTTGTTTTGAACCTGACATGTTATTAACTTGAACTAATATTAACAAGACTTAATATTTACGTGACATATAATTAAGTATATCTATAATTTGATGAATTTAAAATATTAATAAATATAATTAATCTTAAAAAAATAGAATTAAACATGATAATTAATTTAGGAATTAATATTTAAATTTAGTATTACATATTTAGGGTGTGTTTGTTTGAAAGAAAATGTTTTACGGAAAATATTTTTTTAATTTTCTAATGTTTGGTTGAGGAAAAAGAAGTCAAAGTAAAATAAATTACAAGTCAAAGTTAAGGAAACTCCTCCTCTCTATAAAACAATTTACGCCCTAAAATTTGGTAAGTTACTTTCCTATTTTTTTCGCCTTTCTCATCTAAAGAATAGAAAATCAACGAAATAAGAAAAACCCGCCCTCCTTTTGTCCAAGAAGTATCGTCGATACTGGTCTTCCTTCCTCATCGATGTTATTCCGATTCTCTATAAAGGAGAAAGAAAAAGGAACGAAAATCTTAGAATTTCTTTCTCTATAATCGAAGAGAATCGAATGTCTGAGTTCAATTCAGTCTGAGTTCAATTCAGTCTGAGTTCAATTCAATCGAATGTAGTTCATTTTCCAAATTTTATTATTCAGAAATAGTTTTCAGTGAAACAAACAGACCCTTAATTAAATTAATTTATTTAACAGACCCTTAATTAAATTAATTTATTTACTATTTTATTTAGTTTTAATATATTTAATTTTAATTTTAATTTTAAAATAATATTTGATTAAAAATTATAATTTTAAATTAATATTTTATTAAAAAAAATATAGTTTTAAATGAATATTTAATTAAGTTAAATTAATTTATTAAATTTATAATTAATTAAGCTAAATTAAAATATAAAAACATAAAGTATAAACATAATTAAAAGAATTTTAAAATCAAATATAAATTTTTATTAAATTAATCTAAACCTCAATTAAATTAAACTAAAATAATTGATAAACTTTTTATACTTTCTGCAAATTTCTTGACATTAAAATTTACAAACACATGAATATTTGTTTTTCTCTTTGGTTATCTTTTTCACACTCTTCTCCACCAATAAATCTAAGTTACTTGATTAAAATACCAGTGTTGAACAATTTTTGTTGGGAAGACCGAGCTCGAATCTAACTATGGAACCAATCAATTTAAATTCAAGCATCACTGTAACATATACTATTAATCTTATAAATAATATACATTATTCAGATTTACATTTCACCTGGAATGGTTTTTATTTTTTTCCTCAGTAACCTGACCCACAAGCTCAGTCAAACATGAAATACAAAACTGCAAGGCAAGTGAAAAATGGTAAAAGGAAATGCTATATATGTATACTATACTATATTTTCATTTCATCCTGAGTATTGAGTGATCCTGTAATTTTCATATATACCTATTGATTCACAAATATTAAGCCAATGATTTGGGTCTAGAAACAAATTTGACTGGCCGACGGAGACTCAAGTCGATTTCCCGCTCTTACTTCGTGGGAATATGTTCCCGAAACTGGTTCGAGTAATCACTGGTTTAGCTGGTAATGTTGATTCCTTAGCATTGCTATTCTCTGAATATTTAGCATACCCTGAAGAGCCTCTTTTCTGAAGAATTATACTGGTAGGACCTAGTTTCTGTTGATCCTCTCTGTTTTCGGGATACTTTAATCCTCCATCTGCAATCTTTGGTGGCTTATCAGAGTCGACCAGAAAATCTTCCAGTGTTGCAAGAGATTTCAACTGCTGGCCGAGAGAGGCAATTGTCTTCTGGCACTCTGCGAATTTAAGGGCAGCAATAGCTAGCTCCTTCTCCTGCATAGTACCAGTAACATGTTTATAACATTACAACTAACAGTTGATAAATGATTTTGCCAATTGACAATTTTATCATACGTGGAAGAAATTATTCTGAACAATTTTGTAGAAAAAAATGGAATCCCTATTAATTCTATGTCGCATCCCATGTAAATTTACTTAGAAGCCATGCTTGATCAACCCTTCATTTTTCTCAAGTATCCATATCTGACATATTTTCGAATACGGGTATGGATATTTGAATGTAATATAGCTTTCACCTTGTACCAAAACCCGTCACTTGAAGTAGGTACTCACTACTCTCCGGTACCCCAACAGCAATTTACACAATGAGCAAGTCCATGGTTCAGGGAGAAACTAAAAGGCAATTACATGTGTAGTAGGAATAGATTATCACTGCACATGAGGAATTAAGCTAGGAATCATCCAAAGCTTACTAAACTAAGACAGTGTGTAACCATGTTATTCATACTCGGGTATGAAAGTCGAATATGTTTATTTTTTTATACGTCAAACAGGAGTACACTTATTTTTCTAAGTTTTTTCATATAATTTTTATTCACCAAAAACAGTTTTTCCATGTATTTGAAGGATCCTTTGAGGGTCATATCCTCGTACTTTTGTTTGGATATGTGTCTAATACGAGTGTTGACAAATAGCAAAATTCAAGTTGGTCTTTCTAGACAAAAACTCAGAATTCAAAATGCTAAAATATATGTGTGAACAAGCAACGTGTTTCATTTTTTATATATCAAAGATCAATTAAATCGATTGAAAGTTGAAACAGCAAAACCGCATAGCATCCTAAACTGACTTAACGGAGCCAATCTATTTCGGTATGTATATTGGGTTTAAGGTTAGGTAATGGGTTATATATGTTGATTTATTCAGTTTGAAAATTTTAAAAATGAAAACTGAGTAACTGACCATTAAACCTATTTAAGCCAACCCCCCAACCCAAACCAATTTAACCGGAAACTGACTAAACTGAACTACTGAAACACTTTGGTCAAAACGATTCATTTTTTTTATCATTACTACTTCCTCTTCTACATGAACCTACATGAAATAATGCAATCAAAACATGCCAACTTACTAAATAGACTGATGTGATGCAGTTTTGCACCTTTAAAAGAATATATTTCTCTTTTGATGCATTCTAAACAATGTCTACAATTAAAATAAACATAGCAAAATAACTAACCTGTTGCACCTTCAACTCTTCATTATATTTTGCCGCATGTTTGAGGTTGGATTCATATTGGAGTTTGGCTTCACATTTCAGTTTGGAAAGTTCATTCTCCAATTCTTTGCACTTATTCATGTTTTCAACAGACAATGCTTGTTCCTTTTTGAACGCATCTTCTAACGAAGTAACTTTGGAAATTAAAATCTTTATTTCAGTTTCTGCCTCTTTAAGTCTTGATTCTGCCACTTGTCTATTCATGTTTGCAACTTTTACTTCCTCCTCTACGGCTTTCTTTGCGTTGTCAACAAGAGTTAATTGAATTTGAACATCTTTGAACCTTGTCTCGACTTCGCTTAGTTGGTTCTGCAATGTTTTAAGCTGTTTTTGAGATTCAGTGAAAGCCATCTGCAATTCCGACTTTTCTTCTTCGGTCAATGCTAGCTTCTCCTCTAGTTCAGCAGACAATGCTAGTTCCTTTCTGAACATTTCTTCTAACGAAGTAACTTTGGAAATTAAAGTCTTTATTTCAGTTTCGGCATCTTTGAGTCTTGATACTGTCACTTCTGTATTCATGTTTGCAACTTTTACTTCCTCTACAGATTTCTTGGAGTTGTCATCAATAGACAATTGAGTTTGAACATCTTTGAACCCTGTCTCAGCTTGGCTTAGTTGATTCTGCAATGTTTGAAGCTGTTTTTGAGATTCGGAGAAAGCCATCTGCAATTCCAACTTTTCTTCTACGGACAGTGCTAGCTTTTCCTCTAGTTGAGCAATCCGGTGTGTTAAGATTTCATGTTCAGCCTTTAATGTGTTTAGAACTGTATTGGTTTGATCAGATATAGGACCAGCCTCATTAAAACCACTCCCACTTTCCGTATCAGGCAAAGCTGCGAGCCTTTCCATTTCAAGAAAATCATCCATAAGATTTATTTCTACTGACGGGACCATGATATTTCTTCCAACAGCCTTATCCCTCCTAAATTGATCTAGTTCTGTAATGAGTGCAGATGCCCATACATCTGAGCAGCTTCTCCCACAATCATTCATCTCTAACCCATTCATCTTTTGCATATCAGTCTCAACAGCAAGTACCCTCTCCCCACTGTCTGATTGACTATCTGTAAAAGATTCAACACAAATCGAGGAGGCAGTGTAAGATTTCTGATCATTAGCGGGGGATGCTTTACGAGCAATGGCTTTTAGCCTGCGGCACTCAGTTTCAACCTTAGCCAACTTCTTTATGCTCTCCAAATGTTGTTTGCTTGCAGTTTCAGCAGCTTTGGTGCTCAGGTCCCTCTCAATAATCCTAAGTTTGAGCTCCTCATCTCGAGAATGGAGCTGAAGTTTAAGGGTTGAATTTTCTTTCTCAAATGCCTCAAGTTTCAGATAAATATCATGGTCAACTGCGGCAGTGGTGTCTGTTTTAGCATTTTCAAGTTGAGCCTTGAGGTCCAGAAGCTGACTCTCAAGCTCAGACTTCGAAGATTCCAATTCATGGCATTTCTTGGCAACAGCCTCATGGATCTTCCGCTCTTGTTCTTCCCTTGAATACCTAAGTTGTTTGACACATTCCTTGAGTGCCCCATCAAGATGACCAACTCGATCTTCCAGTGCCACATTTTTCTTCATAGCAGCATCAAGCTGTTGCTTCAAAGCTAACACATCTTTTTCAGCTTTCTCCCAACCTAAATTCAAATTTGCATGATAAAGCAAACAATTAACGCATCCATTGCAGCATATTGTCCTAACATGTATATGGAAGTATATATATAGATATATAAACAAAGTAAAACTCTGAAACTTACAAGAACAAGATGCTACCAAGAAAAAAACTATTCCTCATTAGTTGACCGCAAACATGAATACAACTACTAAGTTATTTATTCTATAAACAAAATGCTATAATTTTTTACAGGAAAGATACCTGAAACAGCTTCTTCAGCAACTTTAGCATGCTGCTTTACCAAGTCTTCTTTGGCACTGATGTTCATAAGAGCAGCAGATAATTTCTCTGTTAGAGATCTCGCATTATTATTTTCTTCACCGACTGCTGTGGTTTTTGATGTAACTTCCACTGATTGAGAACCAATGGAGGCATTAGCCTTTGACAACAAAGAAATATCAGATTGTCTTCAATCAAACCAGCTGGAAATAGAAAACATTACATACAAACATACAAATGCGAAAAGCAAATTCCCAAGACAAGCACTTAAAACCATAATCAAGGGACCTTTTGTATAGCATATGTAGGTCACCGGAAAACATATTATACATGAAAACTATACATAACCTCCAAGATATTTGAACAAAAATGATTAAAAAATAAGATAAAAACCGGTGGCAGATGCCTGAATGAACCAAAGAGTACTTTCTGACCCACTTTCAATACATAATCCTCAACCATCACCATTCATTTCCTTCCTTAAGTTCAGAAGGAACTAAACTCTGGCCAATCATGCTTGTGCAATAGACAAGGCTGCTAAATAAAAATCTATTGTTGGGAAAATTTTCAATAACAGACACCCAAACCTTGCAATTCTGTCAAAGGTGATCGAGAGCTCTTACGACTTAAGGAGAATTAACTCAACTTTAAAAAACTTACAAAATTTTCCCAACTACAATTGATCTCAGTAGAATTTGTGAATGATAATTACTTTGAAATAAGCAGCCTAGAGGACTATCCAGAGGTGCTAACAACCAAATTGACTTTATTTTGGTTAAAACAACATTGGATACACTTACAGCTCAATTAAAGAATACAAAATGGCAGGGCTTTATGTTTTCATACAAATTGACAATGATAAAGGAAACAAACCAAAAATGGAAGGAAAAAAAATGATATACCTGCTCATCCGAGAATCTTTCAGAATGAGATGAGATGGAACCAGCTGAAGTGCTATCAGTTTCACCTGGACTCTTCTCTGTAGACTTCCTTCTCCACAACCAACTCCTCCTATCCATCTTCAACTCCAAACACAATTCAATTCAGATTCAGTTCTTGGTTTAATCCATTACTTCCTGTCCTTGTTAGATGAACAGGAAGTGTGGGTTATTTTTTTATTTTTCCTTTGAAATTAATCTGAAAAGCAAGCCTTTGCTTAGAATCCACTCCCAGAAGACAGTCCAACCTCCATCCCAAGAAGCAGAAATCTGGAATGATTGTCTAAACCATGATTAATGCTTAAACATCACAGATAATAAAGGAATTAAAAGGGTGAACAGTAAATGATTAGTAGCAAACAGTTCAGTTGAGGAAAATAATCCAAGGTGACAGCGACAGAGAGAGAAACACCTACCCCAAAATCCTCAAACGGCGAAATCCCAAAAAATCCAAATCCCCCAAATTTTACGCCATTCATTTGTTTGTGTGTGAGAGAGAAAGAGAACAAGACAACGACTTTAGAACCTCCCGATACCCTGTTTTCAATTTAACATTTATGGCATTTTCCCCCATCAACAAAAATCCTAGAGCGACAGCTAAACCTAATTGCCTACTTCTCCATGTCCGCCATTTTCTTTGTTTGACCCCATAATATTATTGTTTGATCAAACTCGTAATCAATCTGCTTGGTTCAGCACATGATTTTCAAACTCAGCAAAAAGATAATAATATATATGTTCGTAAAAATGATAAACAATTCGATATTATTTAAATATATCTCAAAATTTAAAAATTATATGTACAATTTATTTAGATATTTATTTATTAAAATTAAATATTTAGTATAAATTAATGTAGGTTAATTAGAGAAAAAATTGAAAGTGAAAGGACAGTCAAAAAATAATTTTATTATTTTTAATTTATTAATTTAAAAATTATAGTTTTTTATGATTAATAATATATATTTCATTTTATTAATTTGTCTTTTTAATTTCTAAATTACATTAATCTTTTCTTTTGATTATAGTTGATTAAAATAAAATTATTAAATTTTGTACGTATAATCATTATTTATTTTTACGACATCAATTGCTATTAATTGTGTTATCACGTCGATATGACAAATCAATTTTAATAATATATATTATTGAAGAATTTTAAAAATAATTAATTATTTTAAAATTATGTATTTTTTATAAAATTAATTTAATTATAATATTATGTTATTAAAACTAATTTATCGTTATCTTATTAAAATAAATTATTTTATTATCAACATAATAAATAAACATGATAATTCAGACGTCATTAACATCTGACATAATAAATAGAAACTGGTGATAACAGTTTAATTAATCAATAATATTAAAGAGTAATACTAATAAAATCAAGAGATTTAATGATTAAATTAAAAATAAAAGATAAAATCATTAATTTTAGATAACAATAAAAGTTAAATTAATAAATAAAAAATATTAATTTAAAATTATTTATCCGAGTCTACTTTTTAGATGTCAATCTTAACATTTTTTATTAAAGGATTATATTATTATTATTGAAATAAATTATTATAAAGATATTTTTGTTATAATGTAAGATATTTGTTTGAAAATTGGTAGAAAGATATTTAAAATTCATAGTTTCAAGAAATATCATAAAAAACCGAAAAGACATAAAATCAAAAAGTCACATCAAAATTAAATGTGAAAAATATCCAAATGTGAAAAAAATAAACATTTGTCAAATGCCAAATATAAACTTTGCTAAGAAATAAAATTCTTTTTTTTTTTCTGCTTGTATGTTGAAACGGATAATTCGGTCAATAGTCGAATCGAATTATCATTAATCGAATTTTTTAAACCTTTAATCCTTAATCGAACTATTTTTTTTATAAAATACATTAATCAAACCGAACAAATTTCAATTAATTCGGTTAATCTAAATTTGTTATAAAATTTTACATAAGTTACACAAATAATCACTCAACGATCTTAAAATAGTCTTTTTAGCCATCGAACTTTTAAAAATTATAAAACAACCATTAAACTTATCTAATTATTATAATTGATCATTTAATTATTATAAATTATAAATTATTGATAAATATTTAAAAATTAATGAATATTTTTAATAATTTAATAAATTTAATTATTATTTTATATTAATTTGATAAAACTTAATGATCAATTTATAATTTTTAATAGTTTAGTGTCAGTTACTTTGGTTTAGCCAACAACTTTGAATACCCTAAAAAAATTATAATTGTTTTAACAAATAAGATAAACAATTGGCAATTAAATATCCCTTTAATTATTAATCCAACCAAGTTTAAAAAAAACAATATTTTGAATAACTGATTTATGAAATTCAATTTTAATTTATTAAATTAAGGTTTAATACATTGTTTGATCCTTAAACTACACTCATTTTCAGTTTTCCTAAATTTCTTCTATCCTATTGTAGCACTTATATTATTATTTTCTTTCGATTTTTTCTTAAAATAAAAATTATCAATAAGAATATAACCTACGATATTTTCTTATTGGGTTTTCATGTTTTTTTTCTTCTTAAAATATGACGAAAATGATAATTTTTTAAATATTAATACGAATAAGGGTGTACATTCGGTTAATTCAGAAGGTGACCGAACCAAATTAACTAAATTTTTTAGAATTTTAATCATTAATCGAACCAAAATTCATAACCGAATTAACTGAATCAAAATTATTTTGGTTAATTCGATCGATTTTTGAATTAACTAAAATTTATTATAAAATTTTGGATAAATTGCACAATAGATCGCTAAATTATGGTAAAATAATTTTTTAGTCAATAAATTTTCATTTTATTCTAATTTGATAAGAATTTAATAATCATTTTATAATATTTCAAAATTTTAATAACCATTTTATAATTTTTTAAAAGTCTAATGACTAAAAATAAATATATATAATATAATATTTTTGGTTTATTCGACTAATTAACCGATTCGAACCGAATTAACCGATAATCAAATTTTTCAAAAAAATTAATCATTAACCGAACTTACTTAAAATTAACCGACATAATTAATTAAAATAAATTTGATTTAGTCGATTATTTCAATTAAAATTAAATAATGTACATCCTTAAATATAAAAAATAAATACTAAAATAAAAGTACAGAAATCATTCAAGGACCAAATTGTAAATAAAACCTTATTGCACAGTCCAATAGAAAGACGAATAAGCTGAGGAATGTCGGTAGAAATACAGGTGATTGCAGCAGCAACAAGACGTGCACATTTTTCAAATGAGATTTTTTTTCTTCTTTTTTTAATAATAATTTGTTTTTAAATGAATTATTCTAACATCAATCATTGAAAATAAATGAGGAAAGAGGGCGGCTGAGTATCAATTATTACAAAAATTATTATTATTATTATTATTATTATTGTTATTATTATTATATCAGTTGGTTCATTCATGAGATGATGTGTGAAATTTTTTAAATTAATTATTTAATTTAATTTATCGATTAATAGATTAAATAATACTGATTATGACTTAATTATTATATATTATTTTTATTGTTAGTAATTAAGGGTGAATATTCGATCGAGTTGAGTTAAAATATTCTAGTTGAAAAGTAATATTTTAAAACTTAAATTTTATTTGAGTTTTTCGATTTGAGGCGAGTTTAAAAAACTCGAGTCTAGTCAAATTTTTGAGTTTGTTATAAAAAATTAATTATAATTATTTATCATGTTATAATACGATTTGATTCTAATTTAAACGATTTTCTCTAATCATATAATATATGTCTCTTCATACGTGGTAATATTTCTTTATATTTTTATATATCAATATATATCATAAAAAAATTGAGAGACGCGTCTTAAACATAAAAATAAATCATCTAATTATTAAAAAATTTAAATTATTCGAGTTATTCAAAATTTTATTTTATAACTTAAATTTTATTTAAAATTTTTTTTGAAGCGAATTTATAAAATTTCAAACATACACAATAACCTAAACCTCCCCTCATTAGAATCCATAACTCCTAGTGAACCCGAAAACAAAGTTAACACACGACCCTCCCTATAACGAAGCACACCCTCACATCCCAGCATCAGTGGCGGATCTACCCTTGTAATAAGGTAGACACATATTCACCTTAAAATTTTTAAATTCATATATTTATTTTTAAATTTTTAAATTTTATAAATTAATTCTTAATTTTTATAATATTTAAATTTTGTGTTTATTATAAGATTTTAAAATTTTATATATATTTATCTTTAAATAAATTTTTAAATTCGTCATCGTTCAACGTGACCTATCTTTTCCATCGTCGACCCATCCACATTAAACTTAATGTTTCTCTCCACAGGCTACATCCAAAAACACCTCTTCCAACTATAGAATACCAACATTTGAAAGACAATTCCTGGGGCAGATCCATCACTCGGCTTCAACAATAAACGAGTTCCCCTTTGCTGCTTGGGAAAAATATAATAATCAAAGTTTTAATGAGAAAGAAAATTTCACTTGTTGCAAGCCATTTTTTATAGAAAAAAAAAACTCAGTGTGCAAGTAACATCAACCAAAGAACAAGGATGGACTTAAAGATGTTAGGTGCAGTTGTACCCCTAAAAATTTTAAATTTCCTTATATTTTATATAATTTTTATATTTTTTATTGATAATTTAATTTTGTATCCCTTAAACTCTTATAATTTCGCACCCTTGTATTTTTATAATTTGCACCTTTTATAAAAAAACTCTCGATCCGTTCCTGATTGCCGAGGCCGAACAACACAAATGTTACAACACTAAAAAAACATCTCCCTTATTTCTCGCATAACTCGGTAAGAATACAGGATGTGCTCCCATCTCATTCTCACCCTCCCCGCACCATCCATATACTAAAGATACATCGCCCCAGGAAATACCTCTATCCTGTTGTAAACACAACGTCGGTAGCCTATGAAGTATAATGAACCACAAGAAACATTGTATTTTCGGTGGCACTTCAATGTTCCAAACCATGAAAGTATCAAAACTAGACTCATCCATGTCGAGTGTAGACATCAAATGAAACAAATCTTTAGAAGAAAACACACCCATCATAGTCGGCTTCTACGCGAGCCTATCATCCAATGATGCATCCAAAGTTACCTGTCGGATTGTGTCCCATATGCCCCGCACTAGCTGCCACCCAAAAGAATGCAGGTCTCAACTTAGAAAGTGTGTCAGTCCCCTTGCTCCCACAGTCCATTGCGTGTATAATAAGAGATCAAACCCAACTTATTGCTGGCCAAACAAAATAGGCGAGGAAAGAGTGAAGAAAGAGTCTCATCTAAGCACCAGAGATCATGCCAAAATAAGATAGACGAGTCATTGGAGATACAAACTACTTGAATACAACTTCTCTCCTCGGTAAGCACTAAAACTGCTGCAACACCTTTGCTACAACAACAAACAACAAAGGCGAGAGAGGATCACATTAAAATCACTACAAGCCTAGTCGTTTGATCCATCGATTAATTCAGCACGTTAAAATCACCCTCATGCACCACGGCAAATCAAAACCACCCATTGTCGGAAAATAGTGAGCAATGATCATCTTTGAAGCATTTTTTGGAAGTGTAAAGATGAATATTCGAATAAGGAAATTATTGGTTTCTATTCCCAATATTTAAGATTGAAGAATTAAGTTGCTTTGATATTTATGTTTAGGTTTTAGTGCCATTATTCCCAATATTTAAGAGAAATAAATCAGTGAATTTATTTCTTTGATAGAATCTTGTGTTGATTCTAATTTTTGAAGGAAAAATAAATTATCAGATTTATTTTCTTGAGAATCTTTCATGATTCTAATTTAGAAATAAATCAGTGAATTTATTTTGGAAATTGAAATACAATAAATAAATTTGTTTCTAGGAATTTAATTCCTGTCGCTATAACGGATTTACTTTATCTTCTTTTTTCAAATAAAGTGAACAAATATGTTTTAACAGAATTTGTTAGTAGAAGTAACATTGGTTACTAATTCTACAATGTTGATTCGACCATGGTCTTGAATCAAAGCATAGAAAAAAGTGGTTCTCTATGTCAAATTTCTTAAAGCCTATTCTGATGTATGTTATGAAATACACAATGTTTAAAATTGGCTTAAGAATTGTGAGGGTTGTTGGACCGGAAATGGAAGATGTTGGTTCCAAATTATAGTGAATCAAAGGTAGTGACTTAATTGATCACTCAAACTTGAATGATTTCAAGAACTTCCATAAACGGGTAATTGAAAGAAAATTTGAAAGTGCATATCTAGGATTGGTTCTTTGAAAAGACTTGGTTCCTAAGTGTGACTAGTGCACCACCTCTCTTATCATAAGTTACCTACCTGGTGCATTGTTTATAATTATTCTTTCAATTAAAACCTTGTGAACGTTTGTTTTAGGATTCTAGTTTACTAAAATCCTATCGTTTAACAAAAGTTGGAAATTATAAATTTTTTTCTTCTGATTTTAGTCTTTGACTAAATTTCTGATGTTTAACAAATTTATAATATTTTGATTGTGACTATGTTACACAATCAGTGAAATTAATAAGGAAGAATTTCAAAATGTGACAACAAAGATGTTGTATATTTGATCATGATGACTTGGTCAAAACAAGATCTTCTTAATGCTAGAGAGGATGAGGTAAATATGGTTACCATATTTTGCTAAGCAAATATTACTATGAAAATATTGTTAGAACAAATATATTGAAAGTCAAAAATGACTTCAAACCACAAATTAGACGGTGTATCTCAAGAAGCTAAATTGCATGAGAAAATGCTTCAATTATTATGAGATATGGAATAAGTCTTTGGACTACTTCTAGATGAGATCAATATTATGATAAAATTTTATCATAATAATCGATATGAAGAATGTTTGAAGGAAATTTATTACCTTCATGATAGAACAATTAATTTTGCTTAAAAGCAAAGTTGATATAAGGAAATTATTCCTTATAAGAAGAATGTTAAAACCCAAATTGATTAATTTGAGGAGAAACTCTTGATGAGTGCATAAAAATCCTATTTTTTATACCATTTTCCCACTTGATATTTACTAAATAAAGGACGAAATTAAGGTCATTAATGGAAATTTCTGTATATTTTCCATACTTTAGCATCCAAACATATAATTCATGAATTCATCTAACAATTGGCATAAAACAGATGCATTTGATAGTTTTCTTTCATAGACAGGAAACTACATATAAAGATGGCCAATTAAGAAGATAGATGTTGAAGTGTAGATGGAGCACCCGCCAAGGCAACACTTTTTGAGGCCGTGACAGCAGAAGCAAAGATGACAACCAGTGCTCGACAGAAAGAGAAAAAAATGTTGATCTTAACGGACAAAGAGCGAATGAAAGACAGAGCCAAAATATAGAGTCAAGCCTTGGTCAAAGTCATGTGCGGGAAATAAGAGATATTTTAGGAAGTAAGAATTATAGTTTAATTAGGAATTATACTTCTCTCTTCTTTAGAACTCTTTCCTTGCATGGAAAGCTTTAACCTAGGACTTGGCCTATATAAGACACACATTAGGTTTAGTCTAAAGGCAAGGAGTTTACCCTAGAAAATACTTTTAGCCGCCGACTACATCATGTTCTAAACTTCTTTGGAGGTTTAGGTTGTTTGTGGAGTAGTTGGAGAAGATGATTATATTATGTTAGATATTTATTAATGCAAACCTTATTTCATAATTTATTCTCTCTTGACGTTTACTCTTCTTTGCATATGAGCTCAAGATGATAAGTATGTGAAGAAAAATTCATTTGTCTAATATCGGGAGAGTTAGGCTCACGAAACGAGAGAATACGGTCTTTGCTCATGGGCATTGACTAATTCGGTTAAGAGATTAACCGCCCAGGATTTCAACGACTAACAAGACACATGTGTTTGGTTGTTGTCCGCCCTTGATTTACGCCGGGAGGTATCATCAAGACGTGGGTTTTAACAGTTCTCTTCGTTTAGGGATAAGGAAGAAGACATACAAGGATGCTCTGTCGAACTATGGAATGTTGAATTGTCGACAAGGCATAACCCCGCCTAGGCAGCTGCGGCGACCCTTTGTGCGACCCGCCGAGGCGACAGTTCAACCCATTGCATTAATAAGTGGATACTTAATACAATTTGATTCTCCTCTACGAAGCACTCAACTTAGCCTCACTTTATTCATCTTTATTTGTTCACTATTTAGTTTAGTTTTAGTAGTTAATTTAGAATTCTCAACTTAACCATTACTTGTGTTTTTAGTGCAGCCGTAAAAGGTAGTGAAGTTGACATAGTCCCTGTGGGATCGACAATCTAAAGTATTACAATCTGACAAAGGTAAAAAAATAAAGGACTTCCGAGCCTCCATCAACTCTATGTGAGTAATGTTGCAACATCCAAAGGTACAATGATTTTGAAGATAACTTCTAAAAGAATTAAATCTTTAGAATGTGCCTAATATGTGGGAGAATTGTTCTATCAACTAAAGTGTAAGACACCATATGAGTTATAGAAGGAAATAAAACCTTCTTACAACTACATAAAAATGTGGGGGGTGCCACACACTAAGGTAATATTCCATTACCAAAGAAAATGAAAATAAATGGACTGTATTAACTATGTGAAACATAGCAATGAACATCAATTTTTGTAGAAAATATGATAATAAAGAATGACTCATTCTTTAAATGCACTTCTTAGAGAAGTTGATCCAAGTTTCGTAAAACGAACTATGTATATGAGAAAAAGTCCACATGTTCAACAAACGGTTGAAATAAAGATATTGTCATGATGACAAGTAATTGTGACAAATGTTGGTATGTCAGACAAACTAGGATATATGGTCCTATGTTGATAACGTACAATGAAATGGTAAATATACCAAAGACCTATCAATTCAATATTGATATGAAAAATATGAGATTGATAGATTTGATTTTGGCCAGGATGTTTTCGCTATAGCCAGAACTCCAAATAAACACGAGCCAACACTTGTTGAAATAGAATATGCAAATGTCATATACAATCTAAGTGTATTGTATTAGACAAAGTAGTGCTTTTACTGTGAGCAGTTTAAGCAGATTCACAAAAATAATCCAAAGTCAAACTCTAGATAATAATTGTGAAAATTTTGAGATATCTCAAAGATACTCAAGATTGTAAAGCATTATTCCATAATGATTCTTCGATATAATTACCGAATGAATAAGCTATGTCATGTGTTTTCTCAAGAAAAACGTTTACAACCAGATTCAAAATAGAATCTGAGTTTGAAATCCATACAATTTTGGAAAAAGTCAAATGACTTTAAAATGTCTTGGAGGATACTCATGAATGACATGAGCATGTGCCAACAATGCTTATTGGTAGAGCATAGTTTTATGAGCAACGATAATTTGAGACATATGAGTCATCAATATAATATCGTTAGACAACTGATCTCAAATAGAGTTGTCGCTTTATTGATTTGATAAAATCAAAGGATAACATTGTGGATCCACTAACCTAAAGGTTAAATTGAGATCAAGTTGAGAAAACATCTAAATGAATGTGACTAAAGCCCATGAAAAATAAAGGCGCTATGTGAAGGAAAAACCATATCTAGTTGACTGGAGATCCCAAGATCTAGGTTCAAAGGGACAACCTAATTACATAGACCTGTGCGGTCATTGTGGGGGGTTCCTCCCCAAGTCCATTCCTATGATGTGAACAGTGACAAGAATTTGGTAAAGGTTAAGCAAAAGCTTTTAACGACCATTGTGTGCTTCGGTGAGTCGAGCAACATAAGTCACCTATGTTAGAGTGAAGTAGGACCGCTTCAAAAAGACTATTGGGCAAAGTTCTTTCATACTCTCGCAGAACCAAGAGATGTTCATGGCCATAAGGGCATAACCATGAGAGCTGAAACTCTTATCAGAGAGATAGGTGTGTGAAGTATGTCATCGTTTACACCAACGACTGACAGTTCAAGGACATCGCGTCTACTGATTAGCTAGTAAAGTAAATATACTTTCACAAGGGAAGGTTCAAAGGTGGACACCTACTTATCCTATGCATCTATCAATCGTAGAGCCTATCACCACATTGTGCCAAAATGTTTTGATAAGAACATCAATTTCATTCATGTGGGGGATTGTTGAAAAATAGTGAGCAATGACCATCTTTGAAGCATTTTTTGAAAGTGTAAAGATGAGGATTCGAATAAAGAAATTATTGGTTCCTATTCTATTCCGCGAGATCTTTACAACGGTAGCTAATATATTCAAAATTGTTGAGTGATGAATGAGAAATTGATACTCAAAGTAAGAAGGTTGAAATAAAGTAAGGAATGAGAAACCCCATTATCCCATATTGATGGGATAAATGAAGTGAGAAATGTTTATATATACTTACTCACATAGTTGTCATTGAATGACTTAACTCTTGGGTTGAGGTGCACGACGTGGGCGATGTAAATGTTCGGATCGGTCTGACCTTTTTTGGGCCTGCGGATATTTTACCCGTTGTGAATATTTTCCTTAATTTATTTTATTTTTTAAATATTCAAAAGGAGTTTGTTTTTAGGTATAACTGCTTAGGATATTTTTAGATAATGAGAAGATGTAATGACTATTTTTAGTTTAAATTTGAATTTAATTCAATTTTAAACTCTAGATAATTAGCATTATCCTTAATATTTCGAATTTTAAATTCGTTTAGATTGCTCACTGTTACCCTAATTCTCTACTATAAATATGAGATTGAATCCTCAATTTTAAACACATCCCAAATCTCTCAAAATGTTTTCTCTCCTACTTTTTCTTCCGGTGACTGGCGAAGACAAGAACAGTTCGGGAACTCAGCAACCGTGCTATTGTTGGAGTTCCTCTTGTTGTTGTTGTATATTGGGAGACAGACTACCAATAAACTCCCTCTTGTTGTTGTTGTATCTTGGGAGACAGACTACCAATAAACTCTGCACCATCGGAGTGACAGAAAATCTGTCTTAAGGAAACTGCGATCGATCTATGCTAATTTCTTTTGATTTTATTTTACTGTTCGTTTAAATAATAATTTTATATTGTTTTATTATTATTTTTTTTATTCTTGGATCATCCTCCTATTGTCCGACACCCATCACCTCAGAAATCTTCCCCCAAAGCACTGCCTGACCATCAAGCTCACAAGCGGCATAGACGTAAACCATGCCACACCTTTACGCATTCGTAACCCATGACCCTATAAGTACCACAAAATTTGAATCAACCAGAGAGGACTCTAGTCAATGAATTTTGAAACACTTTCACTTTGATCGATTAAACTTTTAAAACTTGCATTATAATTATTATTTTTTTTAATTCGCTTTCATTAAGATTATTATTAATGAACGTTAAGAAATGCTAATGCCACATGTTAAAGTCTTCTTCCCCAGAAGAAATTCTACGATTCTAAATTTATTGAACAATTACGGACTAATCCAAACAAAAAGAATGGTTTGTTTGGCCATATTATTAACATAGTTCGATTTTAAACTGATCTAACGATTAAAGATAACAAACTTTTAAATTTTAATTTATCTTAGATTGTCACCTCATTTCGTTATCATTTTTATCATCATTTAATGGTATCTCTTATCAAAAAGTCATCAATAGTTAAACCGTAGTGATCCAAATTTTCTGAGTTAATAAATTTAGTCTTATCAAAAAGTCATCATTTAGTGTATTTTTGCGATTAGCTCTTTATTTTATTGAATATAAATAAAAATTGATGATTTTTATTTGTTTGATCATGTCAAGTTTTTACTCTATAAAATTTGGGTTTGGATCGAGTCAAATAGAGTTGGGTCAAATTTAGATGGAAGTGTTAATTTTTTGAATCAGATGTGGATCAAACAAAAATTCGACCCAACTTAACAAATGTCATCCCTTTAAATAAAATAAGATATATTTTCTTTGCTTGGAAAATAAGTCTCATAATTAGTTGGAATGATTCAAGTTTTATCCAAATAATTTAAGAGAATAATTGAAATAATTTTTAGATCATTAAAATTATTTGGTATACAAACAACTTTTTTTTGGAAGTAAAGAAGAGAATAAAACAAAATTTTTTATGTATAGAACGTCTCGAACTCGAAACATACTTAAACGGAACCAAATTACTTACTTTGTTATGATATACAAACAACTTTAAGCAAATGTTATATCTTCATAATTTAATGGTTAAAACAAATAAATTATGGCCATTAATAAATTCAAACAAGGATTGAATTTATTTCAATTTTCAAACATAAAACTATCATTCATATATGTATATATCAAATTGTGAATAAGAAGATGAATGTTACAAAATTAACACACAAGCGAAAATGAAATCATAAATTTTGGCATTGTGTCTGAACGAAAGACACTGTTTCCTTTTTGAGATCATGAACAACCAACAGATTCTGCTGTTGAACGTTGCCGAAAATCGACATCCCACTCGAACTCCCCATTGCCAAGCAAATCACTCCCGAGCTCGAGTCGTCGATCATATAATTTTCCGCCGGTAAATCCAAATCCGCTCCCTCAAAATGGAATATCAGCTTGGGGACCTCAACTTGTGTCGAATCCGACGGTAGGTTGAAGCAAAGGTCGAGCCCTCTCGAACTCGAACTGTCAACCGAAAGCCCCATTTGAGAAATGAATTCCTTTTTCAGCACATCGAAAGCAGCTTGTTCTAGATACGTGATGGTGGTGCCGGAGTCAATGATTACGCCGCCCGTGCCATCGTCTTTGAGTGCAAAAGTTGATTTCTTGATGGGCAAGGAAGTGCTTCCCACGGTAATGCCTTGGAGTGAAAGATAGTAAAAAGATGGCTGCGATGGGTTATGTATCAAGGGAGTGGTTTTCATTGTACCTAATGATTCATTCCCACTTTCTATTCGTCCCATCATAAGTAAGCTTTTTTGGGTCTCATCGATGGAGGTTAAGCAGTAAGAAAACTTGGGTTCTTTCAATTGTGAAATTAAGGATAAGGGTCCACGTCCGAGTCCTACGAGGCCGGCACCTTGCGAAAATCCGTCGCCTTCGTTGTCTTCTCCGCACCCGAATCCGATTTTCTGAATAGAAACCTTGTCGAATGTAAATGTATCAGTTCCCATGACCCCTTGTGTTGAGGAGTAATCACCGTAGGTGTAGAGATACTCGCACCCATCACTGCATGTCGATTGCGGTAGCGCAGAGCATAAGTCGCTAGAGCAAGATAACTTGGAGAACGTCGAAGACTTTTTCGGGTCGAAGATCGGGGTAGATTGATCGAAACATTGGGTGCAAGGCTTGCATTGAGTCCATATCAAATCACTCCCGGTGTCCAAGATCGCTGAGTAACTCGTTGGTGGCGTCCCCATCGATAAGTCCATTAGAAACTCCCCGTTCCCCGCAACAATAGGTGATTGAACAGCAGCTGAATCCGTGCTCGCTGCCAAAACCATGGCATTCAACCTCTGCAGACGGTGGTTCCCACGCTTTATCCCACGCAGCATCCGCTCCCATTTGGTTAAATTCTTGCTCGAATCAACATGCCTGAGTGTAACTCTAAACCCGTTCCGAAGCTTATCCAAGTCTCCCAACGCTCCCCTCGACGTCGAAACTGCCGGGGAGACGTACAATATGACAATTACGAGTGCCGAAAGCGAGACACAACATAAAGAATGGATTAAGGCCATGGGAATCTACCTAGAGAAAGAGGTTTTTGATGATAAATTATGGTTGTTGAGTTATATAAGATTGGTGGGAGGTGAAGTTTTCTTTAGAAAATTAACATTGAAAACACATAGAAAGCAATGTAACTTGAGACAACACTAATGGAGTAAATATGGGGAGAAATGGAAAATGACAAGGAGAATAGCTTAGAAGAGAAGATGCAGGTTAAAGTGAGGGGTGAGACATGCCATCTTGTATATGGATGTTGAGATTTCACCACATTTACAATCACTTTTCATGGTGGTTGAATGGATATTTCATATGATGATAATTTTTAAAATTTATTTGTGAATTAAAAAATTATATCGTTATTGTATCGAATAATAATTCACACACAAATATATAATGAGAAAACTTAAAGGTAAACTACATAAGTGGTCCCTTGACTATACCTCAATTATCTTTTACATTCTTTGACTATCAAATGTTATAAATTGGTCCATTGACTAACTTTTTTGATACAAAATGGTCCTGTACCGTTAAAAATTTGACGAGAAACTGATGTAAACGTTAACACGTTGACTTGGATAATTATGTGACATCCCCTATCTCTATAATCCAAACCAGCATGTTCACGTTCACATCAGTTTCCCGTTAAATTTTTAACGGGACATGATCACTTTGTATCAAAAAAGTTAGTCAATGGACCAGTTTATAATATTTGATAGTCAAAGAATGTAAAAGATAATTGATGTATAGTCAAGAGACCATTTATGTAGTTTACCCAAAACTTAAATATATAGGGTGTATAAATTAAAGTTTACACAAGCCTTTTAATTTTAGGGGATATGATTTTAGTTTAGAGTTTAAATTTAAGGGTTTAGATTCTATGATTTAAAATTTATTATTAATGTTTACAACGTAGCGTGTAGAGTTTAGAATTGAATGGTAGTGTTTAATATGTAGTGAAGGGTTTAAAATTTAAGATTTAAAGTTTTAAGGTTTAAAGTTCGAAATTTAAAATTTAAGTTTTATATTTATAAATATTTTGTGTAATTAAATTTTACCATATATAATACTATATATATATATATATATATATAGCAACAATTTAGGTAGCAAAGGAATTGTAGGAATATAGAGGCTTTGCTTTTTGACATTTGAGGTGTTTGGTTAGCAATCTCATATGGGAGTAGGTTGTCTCACCATTTTTGACAAATAATCAGAATTGTAATTAATTAATTAATTAGTACTTACTATATTTATATATGTTTTATTAATTTTTCAATTCTAATTACTTGGATAATTATTGCTAAAGTCAAAAATTTAAATTTATGGATATATAATCTATGTGTCATCCTTTTAATATTTCTAATCTAAAAGCTTCACTAACATTATATTAAATATACGTGCATTATGGGATAAGATCAAGTTATATAATATAAAATTCTTCAAGTTTTATATGTTTTTTTTTATCGTTGGATGACTGAAATGGATGATTCAAATTAATTTTTTACTTTTTTTTAGTGATAATCTTCACATAACTGACTATTAGTTTCAGTCATCCGTTTCAGTCATCTAACGATCTAAAAAATGTGTAAACTTATATTTTTTTTTTACATTATATAACTTAATTCTATCCCGGGTATTATTTATTATTCATTACTTATTTAATAGCGCATATGTTATCACCATTTATATGAGTAAGTTGAAGGATTAGATTGTTTTTTTGTGTGTGTGTTTGTTGGTCTAACATTTTTACTAATTACTTCTTGTTGAACCAACTTTAGTTGTCTGTCCCTACCATTGTTAGGTAAGATAAACTTGCGACTTCTAATCTATGTTATGATTATTATATGACTGGTTTGGTTTGAATTTTTTCATGTTGCCGTGCAATTAGTAAGAAAATATTTTTTTTCATAATAATATATAATAATAATAATAAAAAGGTTTAAAGGGGTTTATATTTATGAATTCGTATCAACTAATAATTTAAACATTTTTATGAAAAATATATTTAATTTAGTTTTTGAGTTTATAAATTATATTAATTTAATTCTTTCACTAATTATGACCGACGTGGTTATTAATGATATTGACGTGACAGTCTAATATAAATGATGGCATGATATTGAGATAATATTTGATTTTTAAGAAATTTAAGAATAAAATTATTTTTTAAGAAATTCAGGAACTTAATTAATCTTTATGTAATATTTAAACAAAGTTTTAAGTTAAAATACTAAAAACACAAAAATATAGAATATGAAATAATGTTTATAATATAAACAATTTTTATATGATTAATATAAAAAAATGTTTTAAAAAATATTTAAAAATATTATAAATAATCTTCATAAATTAATAAATGTGTGTTATAAATAGTCGTTTATGTTTTTAATAGAAATAATAAATTATATTCATAAAATTAATACATAAAAATAATATGCATGTTATAAATAATACTTTAATCATGTACAATAAAATATAAATAGTAATTATAAAACAAGAAATTAATTTTGAGAAAATATTTTATGTAATGTTTATGTAAAATTTATTTTATGCAAGCGTATAGTTTTTAGGGTTTATAGATTAAGATTTAGGGTTAATTATTGCGAAAGTCAAGTTTGTTTGCCTCCAGTACAAAGTTAGTCACCGATTTTGAAAATCAATCAATATAGTCACGTACGTTTTCGGGCTATAAACTTATGATCACTCTGACGTTAAAAGCCATTAAATATTAACGGAAAGATGATTTAGCATACTAAAACTTTATATTTTCGTCATTTTTCTAAAAACATCTATTTCTTCTTCCGTTAACATTTAAAACTTTATCTTTAATTTAATCCTTAAATTTTTAAAACTTTATATTTTTGTCATCTTTCTAAAAACATCTATTTCTTCTTCCATATAATAACGATTCCCTTCTCTTACCGTGCATGAACCCATTTGCTGGTTAGATGTACGGGACGTGGGGATCTATGAATAAGGCGAAATGGGTGGAATGTGGTTAGGGTGTGAAGGGGGGATATCAACTCTTTTGTTAGTAGCATCAGCGGCATCGGAACCGGCATTATGGCCAAAATGTACGGCACCGGCGCCGGCATTATGACCAAAATGAGATAAATATCCACCAGCCCTGCTTTGATTGGGATTCAACTGAGGTATTTCAAGTTGATTCATTGATAAAAGCTGTTTTGGGATTGAAGATGATGATATCCCAAATTAAGATAGAATTCTTGGTATCACATCAGTTCAAGCTTGACCCAGCTCACTCCAATACAAAAACATCAACAATAAGATCATAATCTGCAAAATGAGAGGTACAAAAAATTTTACAGTTGAAAAAAAATCAATATAAATATAGTAGAAACAACATAATCTACAGCAAAAATAGATTAAGTAGTGTTTGAAGTACCTTGTAAATCACATAATAGGTCAAACCAAGTGTGTGAAAATGAGCAGAAACCAATGGCCGTTCAGCCTAGTTTAACAAATGACAAAATGTGCAGGCGAAGGAGCAAGTTATCAAGGTGAAAACACCACCAGAATCTTCGCCGAATTTAGCAGCAGGCACTTTCTTTCTCTATCGTTGAAAACATGAATTTGAGAATTCTGGGTTTGGAAACTTTGATAGAAAAATGAAATCTTTTCTTTTGAGTTTCTTTCTGGGGACACGGATTTCAGTTCACGATATGCACGTAATCGACGCGTGAAATAAAAATTGGAAGGACAAAACATTTCATTCGAATCTGCATTTAGGTTTTTAGAAAGAAGACGAAAATATAAAGTTTTAAAAAATTAAGGATTAAATTAAAGATAAAATAAAAATAAATTAGTTATTTAGTAACTATTTAAGTAATTTATTCTTTTTTAGTGTGTTAAATCATCTTTTCGTTAATATTTAACGGCTTTTAACGTCGGAGTGACCATAAGTTTACATCCCAAAAACGTGTGTGACTATATTGATTGATTTTCAAAATCGGTGACTAACTTTGTACTGTGGGTAAACAAACGTGACTTCTGCAAAAAAATTTAGTGTTTGTAATTAGTTTTTAAGGTTTGAGAGTGAATTTTACGGTTTAAAATTTAGAGATTAACTTTTAAGATTAAAAAAAAAAACATAACACTGAATGTTCAATTAAAAAAAACAATACCAGTGCATCAAATAATTGCTCTTAGTTTTAATTACAGTATAATATATGCATATAGAGAAATTACTTATTATACTGGCGAAAAAATCAATCAATAAATTAATTTTAGGGTTTATGGTTATAATTTAAATTTTATAGTTTAAGGGTTTGTGTTCAAAATAATGAAGTTAGGATTTTTAAATTTTAATATTAAATCTTAAATTCTAACTATAAACCATAAATTTTAAACCTCGAAACCTACGCTGTGAAAACTTTTCCCCACGGTTATTGTACCAATAACTATTTAGAGAGCGATTAGGATCTAATCTATTATATTGTGAACGGATCTTTTATATTTATAGGTTAAGATCAAGTTACATCATATAAAATTTAAAAAGTTTTACACTAATTTTAGACTATTAGATGATGATAATAAATAACTAAGATTATTTTCTTATATTTTTTAAATGATAATCTTCATATTTTTACTGTTAATTTCATTTCACTCATTCAATAATGATCATACATTGATATAAACTCTTTAACTTTTACGTGATATAATTTGATCCATACTGAGTTAACAATCCAATAATATAATCAACACAAAATCAAGCCAACTATAACTTTCAACTATTCAATCACATCTGATATAGTTTATCCTTCAATTTATTATGACTTACTAAATTCAAATATCTTTCATGTTATTCGGATATGCCAGGCGCCGTTCGTGATTCGGGTAAAAATCGCCTGCCTCTTTTCTATGCCTCTATTTGTGTCTCCTATTGAAATTTGTTAAAAAATTGAATTTTAATTTGTTAAAAAATTGAAATTTGTCTCTAAAAAATACACTTACCCTTAATTCCCTAAATCCTAAACACAACCCTAACCTTAAACCCTAAACCCTAAACCTTCTAATTTGAAGTGAAGACACGAATAGAGGCATGAAAAAGAGACAGACGATTTGCACCCTGTGATTGTCCACATCAACTAGGTCAAGCTTGAAGTTAAGTAACAGTCATACTTGGAATGACTTCAGATATGCAACAAGTGGCTAATTATTCAACCATTGTTTCAATCTACCATTACTCTATATGAAAAAGAAACGAGGCACAGTTGTTACACACACACGATTAAGCAACGGCTAACTCGAACAAGACAGAACAACATTCAAGAACATTTCTAAAATTAAATACCTTCCTAATGAAGGTTAAGGGAGCGAGAAATTGACGAACAACTTTACCTTTGAGTTGTAGTGACAATCTGTCATCTTACTATGGGATCGGTGTCGTCATGACCGGAAGCGTCTAGGTCGGTTAGGTTTGCATTAGTAGAGAACTTTAGCCATCTTCTTTTCTCAACGTACTTGAGACTGGGTTGCAGGACGAGGCCAATTACGACGGCGATAAGGCTAATCACTGCAACTTTGAGTGAAGAAAGAGCTAACACAACACAAATCAGTATGGTTGGAGGAATGCACATAAGGATTGATCCGACTGTCCCGACGGGTATTTTGTAAGGTCGTGATGCAGCCGGATATTTCATCCTTAACCGTACAAATGCTATGAATTCTAAAATCATCCCGAAACAGTACAAGAAGTTCTCGGCAGCTACAATCTCTTGAAAGCTCAACCATGACAACAGTAAAACGCCTGATGCTGAAAATAAGATCCCAATTAGAGGAGTTCCATAGCGAGATCTCTTGCTAAAGAACTCTGGTAGCATCCCACGCTCGGCCATTCCTAAAAGTTGGAAAGAGTCGCTGCTCATTTCAGCCACAAACATCCCCATATTCGACATTGCTGCAGCTGCTTGGATCCACCATCTCAACCAAACTCCACCAATAATTTTAGCAATGTCCGAGAAATAACCATCAGTCCACAACTCACGATCAAGGGGAAGGGCCCCCGTACCAACTAATAGCGGAAAGAAATACCCAAGAACCACCAAGATCAAAGCGTAAAACAAGGCTTTAGGGAGAGTTTTCTTAGGGTTGTCTACCTCCCCAGCAAGCGTACTAATCGAGTCCCAATAGTTTAGATTCCAAAAGAGTGTATTCAGATATAAATTCCAATCGACATGGTGCATGTCTACAACAAGCCATCTTGAAGGCTCTAATTTTGGAATCGACACAAGCCCCATGACCACAAAAGGAAGGATTGAGAAAACCCCAAGAAGCACAGCAACCCATCCTACAATGGTTAAACCCCTATAGTTCATATATGTGAGAACTAAAGTCAAAGCTAGCACAGCGAAGATTCTAGGTAAACCATCTCCTACAGCAGGGATTCCAGACTTCAAATAGTCAAGAAACAGAATGGGATATAAAGCATTATCGATGACCCCACTCAGCCATTTCATCCAGCCTTGCTGAAACCCCCAATAGGGGCCTAATGCCGATGAAACCCAAACAACATAACCACCATTTTCGGGAAACATGGTTCCCATCTCAGCAGTAATTAATGCTTCGGGAATGCTCCAAATGAATGGAAACACCAAAAATCCAAGAAGGGCCAGAAATGGTCCAGCAGCTTGGACACTGTCCTCAACCCCGAATGGACCTCCAGAAACCTCATAGAAGATCAGGAAAATAAGTGGCAAAACCGATACTTTCTTAAAGTTATCTACTGTGGGAGTTGCTGCTTCACCAATAGTAACATATTCAGCACCATCATACTGCCCCATCGCAACAGAAGCTCTCGTGTTTGGCGTGTGTCTCAATTTCTGCAATAGAATCAAGTTCTTAGCAAAACAGCAACTTGGCTTCTTTATTCCTTGTTTTAAAAGCCCAAAGCGGAGGAAAACACACACACAAAGAAATACTAAAATATATACACTTCATGCAAATCCATCAAAATGGTTGAAGTAAATAAATCCGTTTACAAGCATATGAAAATGCCAAAAATAAACTTCCTTCATGATAGCCAAAAGCTCAGCTGTATATTGCAGTACACAACAAAAGCTCTTCAACTAGAGATGGATCATTTGCAACTATCATAGACTAAAAATATAAACATGAACCATGATTTGTGATACTTGTATCCCATAAACTTGTTGCTTAAAACGCAGAACACAGTTTCCATTTCAAAAATGGTACATATAACTTTTGGTAAACTAACTGGGTGACCATCAAACTATTAGGTCTGTACTGTTTTGAGCACCGAACTACAAAAATTCAAAATTTGATCACCTAACTATTTAATTGGACATATTTTTACCACTAACCGTTAAAATCTAACGGAAGGATGGCATGATTGTTAATGAAAATTTATATAATAACACATTTGATCAATGTTAGTTACATATTCTATCACTTTGATCCTAATTTAAATTTAATTAAATAAATTAAACAATCAATTAGGTACCAACACATGACATCTGATTGGATGAGGAAAATAAAACAAAAATAACTTTTGCCTGCCACAGCAATCATACCCAAGTCTCCTAGGTTCAACTGGTGCAAGTTTATCACTAAACCAAATGGTAATTTGTAATATATAATACACAATGTAATATATGTTTTAGTGACAACATGGTTCCGACTCTTCAAAATACACTGTATTTCCTGCAAAATCACTGAAAATGGCAGCCTTTGCTTGCCATTAAACCTTTCTTCAATCCTACATTTACTTTAAAATTTACACTGATAATGCCCTCTTATCCAATAAATAAATAAATCATGTAGTTTTGTATAAATATCCCCACTTTCTCTTAAACTTCTCATTCATCCATCATCTAATCATCACATTCTCTGGATTCACACATAGCAGCTTCAGTTTTCTCTCCAACCAAACATTGTTTACAACGATGAAGCTCCCTAGTTATAATTTCAATGGAATTATTGTGTGTCTTTGTTAAGCTAGGTATAAAATTCAACGTCTGCAATAACAAAGTTCAATGTTTTGAACTTTGGGACTAAACCGAATGGTCGAACCAATTCGACCAACAGTTTCCTCAAGGCACAGAAAGCAACATGTGGCTTGGAAGACTCAAATTTCCCTAAGATCATTATAAGAAACTATGACACCATCATGGCTCCATCGGATTATGGAGTGCTGGGGAAATCAAGGAATTTGTTTAGTTTCGAAGGAGTGACCGGAGTTTCCATCATCGGTGTCGGTGCATTCAATACCAAGTGATCATTTGTGATTCTAAAATATATGTTATATTGTGTATTTTTACAAATTATCAATTTGGTTCAGTGGTAAATTTGTACCATTTGAACCTAGAGAACTTGGCTTCAATTTTCAAGGAAGGCAAAAATTCTTTGTTTTATTTTAAATTCCTCCAATAAGGTGACAACTCGTAGAGGTGTAAACGAACCGAGCTTGAACGGACAAGGGTATGTTCGTGTTCGTTTATTTATTTTTGGAGGTGTTCAAACTCTGTTCGTGTTCGTTTAAATTTTTAATGGTATGTTCGAGCTTGGTTCATTTATTTTTTGTCGTGTTCGGGCTCGGTTCGTTTAACGTTCACGAACGTGTTCGTTTATATGTTCGATAATTTGTTCGTTTAACGTTCGTGAACATGTTCGTTAAGCATTTGCGAACAAGTTCGTTTGTATATATTCATCAACTTGTCTATTTAGCGTTCATGAACATGTTTGTTTAGTGTTCATGAACATGTTTGTTTAGCGTTTACAAACATATCAGTTTAACGTTCGTGAACATGCTCGTTTATGCTTATTTATATACTTTGAATTTAAGGCTATTAAAGAACATAAACGAGCTAATAAACAAACATAAACGAGCTTATAAACAAACATAAACAAGCATATAAACAAGCTTATAAACTAGTATATAAACGAGTTTGTTTGTGAACATAAACGAGCCAAACGCACTTATGTTCGTGTTCGTTCGTTTATTAATCGAACATAAAATATTTGTTCATACTCGTTTATTTAACTTAATAAACGAACATTATACGAACGGTTCACGAGCAACTCGTCGAACACCCTGTTCATTTACACCCCTAACAACTCGTGTCGTTACCTAATTAAATGATTAATTTATTAAATTAAAATTAAGATCAAATTAATAGAATACGTAACTAACAAAGATCAAATGTGTAGTTATACAAATTTCCATTAACAACAACATCAATCTTCCATTAAATTTTAACGGCTGATGGTCAAAACAGGTTCAATTAAATAGTTAAGTGGTCGAATTTTAAAACTTTTATAGTTCAATAGTCAAAACAAGTTAGACCCAATAATTGGTTGATCACCAAGGTAGTTTACCTATAACTTTCCCCACAACTTCCTATTGATCTGAAATTGTGTATCAACTACAGAGAAATAAATTCTATACCTAATAAAGAGAGAGGGCAGCTAGTCAACAAAAACATAAAAGCCAAACGACAACCAGAGCAGGCATAGTACCTCGTCCTCTTTGGAACTTGAATGCTTACTATTATTTTATAGCAATTAGCAACTTTTAAGGAATAGAAATGAAAATAATACAACAAAAGCAACCAACAAAAACATTAAATCTGAACCACAGACAGAAACCAGATAGTGAGAGAGCAGGCAGATTACCTCATCCTCTTCGGAAATCGGATGTTTCAGGACATCAGGCTGATTCTGTGGAGTTATGCAGTCACGAGCTGGTTGACCTGAAGTTTGTGGGTCAACGGGAACTTCCACAACAGCTTCTACCATGCCAAGATCAGATCAAATTCACTCAGAATCAAAGCAGAAAAAAAAAAAAAAAACTGTCGGCAACTTGATCTACTAAAAATCCAAACCCAACAAGACTAGCACATATAAATAGAAAGATATCATTTTTTTTCTATTTAAATGGCAGTAATTAATAAAGGGTTTCCATAGAATTCGAACTGGTTTCTTTATAATCTTGGTTAATCACAGAAATAGCAAAAGCGCCTTAAAGGGGTTATGAAATTTCGAGGAAGAAGACAATTTCCATCACATTATCCGTGCGGGCAAAAATTAAACAAATTAAGTATAAAAAAAAGGCAACAAATTGTGCTTAAAAATGGCAAGAAAAGCAACAAAGAATTATTATCATAATACCTGAGCGGAGAAACAGCTTGATTTTGGGTTAGGTTTGCGAGGAAATGGAACTGGATTTTGAAAGCTGGATGAAAGCAAAGAGTAAGGTGTGAGGAGTCGTTGGCTGAGAGTCGACTCAGCGCTAGAAAATGCTCTCCACTCGGACTCGGACTCGGTGGCCATGTCGTTATTATTCGCTTAAGTCTTAACAAAGTTTGTCGTCAAGTTATCTGCCACTTTACTCTTTTAGGTAAACAAAATTAGATTCGTTTCAATATTAAATAATTTTAATTAAAAATAATTGAATTATTTTAAATTGATTAGAAATTTTATAGATTTTATTTAAAAAAATTTTAAATAAAATTTGAGTTATAAAATAAGAATTTAAATAATTTAAAATTTTTAATAATTAAAAAATATTTTTAAGTTCGAGACAAATCTCTCAATTCTTTATAATATATATATTAATATATAAAAATATGAAGAAATAATATCATATGTAAATATTTTTAAAATTATTTACGAAAACATCTCTTTTCTAAACACATAAGATAAAGTCATAGTACGAATCATCTTGCCTCAGTAATTAAATGAACGATTATTGTTCCTAAAGGTAACGAGTTCAAGCACCAATCAATAATATCAACATAATGATTGACCGATTAATATCTAATGGTTAAAAGTATACTCTAAAATAAATACTATTATAAACACTATAACTAATTAAAATAAAATAAAATCATAATTTGCAATTATCAAAAATCATTTCTTATGTAGGGCGACTTTTTTTTTCATCCGAATATATTATATAGACTGAATTATAATTTTATATAAGGAAAAACTAAAATCACGTTTTACAATAAACATTAATTAAAATCAAATTAGAGTAATTATAGTAATATAATTATTTTTTTTTCTAATATCATTTTCTCTATAATTATTTTTTATAATTACTAAGAATACTTTTTTTCTCATTTAAATTTAAGATGATTTTTTTAATGAGTTTGTTGATAATAATTTTTTATTGATTTGAGAATATAATCGTAAACTTCATTAAAAATAACTTCTCTAATCTTAAATGAAGGAAAAAGAGAATATAAGTTTTATTTATAAAAATAAAGCAAGACAATCTCGACAACACATAACAATATATAATAATATGTTTTATATCATGATGATGAACGACTCTTCATAATAAATTTGAGTGAATCACTAAAATATCCATTCGTCTATCTGACTGCCTCGAAGTAACAAAATCAAATAATCAACGACTCATTGAATGCGAACCTCCTGATTTCTTTCAATCATTTCTCGAATAATAGCAACTAAAGCATTTTCGTTCAAGCCCATGGAATCACCCATAAGAATAGTTTCAACAATTGTATTATCAGTTTCAACCACAACCTTACACCAACTCAATCCCCAATAATTATTAAGATCATCCGACACAACCAGTATATTAAAAATAAAGATTGTACAAATTTTAATACTTCGAACAAAACTAAATAATAAATCGCCATAATAATTTCGAATACAGGATTTTAACATACCATCCAAATGATCTCATTAAATTTTATTTTATATTCGAATACACTTCTAACATAAATCAACATTCCACTTAAAACAAATGTTTAATTAAATAAGATTAGAAGTCATCAAATAATTTTAATGAAAAATAAAATGATATTAGAAAAATAATTTAAATATATTTTAGAAAAAGTATTTGAAAAAAAAATAATTTAGTGAATATATTTTTAAAAGAAACAAATTTTGTCCGTCGCATTCCAAACCGGTTCAGCTCAGCATCTTTCCTGACATTTTTAGCATGAAAAACCGAGTCATACAACTCACCCAGCTCATTTGACTCACTACATTTCATTACATCTGAATTTCATTTAACTTTTGTGTTTCAAGTTTAAATGAGATTGATTAATTAAATTTTAATTTAATTATTATTTTTGTTGTGATAATTATATGTTAGAAAATTGTGCGCTCTAATATATTAAAAAATTATTATTAATAATAATAATTTATGTTTAAAAAATTATTAGTAATTTAGATTTTAAAAAATAAACAAAATTAATTTTGAATAAGTATTCATTTTATTATTCGCATGATAAAATATTTTTATGGCTAAATTTAAATAAAATACTATCAAATAATTTAATTTTAAATAACTTTAGTTAATATGGTTTTTAAAATGCTTTGAATAATTAAAAATATTAAACATCATATTATATAAAAGGAGAAATTATATTGTGGGACATTCTCACCACGTCATTCATGGATCGGCCAATAAAAACCATCCATTTAATTATTTTTTTCACTTCATCATTTTTACTAAATGGATCTTCACTTGGTAAAAACTGTTTTAAACTTAAAATATAATAAATGTTAGTGAAGATTCTCTTGGTAAAAATGATGAGGCGGAAAAAATAATTAAATGGATGTTTTTTATTGGTCGGTCCCATGGATGACGTGGTGGGACTGTCTCATAATATAATTTCTCATATAAAAGGATTAACTTCTATTACTTATGTTTTTCTAGTACAAAGTTGGCTATCGATTTTAAAAAATATCAATAAGATCATTTATGTTTTCGGGGTTTTAATTTTTGATCACTCAACCGTTTATTGTCGTTTAATTAATAAGAGGCAGATTTAACACAATAAAAAGAAGAATAAATTACTTAAATAACCCCTGAACTATTAATTCAATCTTATTTTAATCACTTAAAAATCACTTATATAATTACCTATTTAACCCTAAACCTTCATCCCAAATTATTATCCTAATTATAATATCTATCACATCAAATATGTGCATGCATTTTAAACAAATTATGAACTCTCATTTATTTGATAAATCCCTAAGTATTAGGGGTGTTTAAAACCGGTCCAATGGGTATCTAACGGTCCATTAAATCTAATATTAATACTATATTATTACTATGTTTCAACATCTTTTTCATTTTTTAACTTACATTATAAGCTTATTGGGTCGATGAATACCCATTAGACCGGTTTTGAATACCCCTACTAAACATGAGTGATTATCCTTTTTTGTTTCTCTTCATTACCAACTTAACCACCATGCTTTATGGAACTAACTGTCAGTGGTTAGTTGTTGAGATGCACTTAAATTTCAAATCAAAGAGAACCCCTCAAATGAAGGATTGACAACTACCCATTACAGATTTGACCTTGGTCTCCCCAGGGTTGTTGCTTGGTCTGAATAAGTGAGTTTGTATAGGTCAGGGACAGGTAGGTTTCTGAAGCCTCCATTGATCAGTCATTGGACTCTTTATGAAGAAAGGTTTGAGATTTAATGGTACAATTACTTGAGATAATGATGGTGGTTGAAACTTGTTCTTTTTTGTTGTGTCTGGTGAAAAGAACACGAAGGTTTTATGTTAGTTGGAGAGTAGGGTTTGAGGGAGAATTATTATTATTGATAGGTGGAGTGCGGGACGGAGTCAGGATTTAGATTGGGGGAGGTAAAACGTAGAGATGGGTACGGGTCGGATTTTTGGCCCACCCGCACCTGATCCGAAAATTCATACCCTCCACTCGCCATCCGACTTGATCCGGGTTTAGGGTGAAAAAATCCGACCCGGCCAAATTTTTAAGCTTCCGACCCAACCTAGCCCAAATCATTAAAAAAATTTAAATTTTAGGGACTTAATTGTAAAAAAATAAAATTTAAGGATCTAATTGTAAAAAATTAAAATTTTTAGCGACCTAATTGTAAAAAAAATAATTTTAATGACTTAATTGTATAAAATATATAAAAGGAGGTATTATTATTGCAAATATCCCTAAAATATATATGAAAAAATTACACTATAAGTCCCGGGTCGGGTCAGATTTTTTCCACCCTAAACCCGAACCTGACCCAACCCAAAAACACCCTTGAAAAAACCCGACCCGAACCCGAATTTTTTTAAAAAAAATCCAACCCGATTGGATCGGGTTCAGGTTCCGTGCCCATCTCTAGCAAAACGTAAATATTTAAAAGTAAAAAAAAATTCATAAAAAATAATTTTTAAAAAAAAATAATAAAGAGACAAAAATAATTTAAAGGGATGAAGCTATTGTCCCTCCCACTCCATGTAGCTTCGCGGTATGAATGCTTTAGTTTGAATCTTTCTGATTCAGTGAAGTGCTTGGCTAAAATAAAATTAAACTAATAGTTTTAGTTTTTTTAATATTTAATGATTTTAAATGGTTGAGCCACTAATAGTTTATATCCAAAAATATGAATGATTTATTGACTTTTTTTCTTAAATTAATGATTAATTTTATACAAAGAAAAAAATAAATGATTATTCTAAGTATTAACTCTATGTAAAAATAAATAAATGCCTAATTTAATTTCTAAATAGAGAATTTCCTATACCAAATATAAATGCCTAATTTAATTTCTAAAGAAAAAACATAAATGTTTTCTTACTAACAAGTTTCTCGGGTGTTATATTAAAAAAATAGATAAATTATATGAATAATCTTTTGATTATGATTTAATTTTTTATTAGTTTTTTTACTATAAAAAATTATAAATAAATTTTTCGGACAATCGTGATTAACAAATCAATTAAATTTCGTTAAAAATAAATAAATTATATAAAAATAATAATTTTTAAAAAAATTTGGGTGTTAACAGATACTTCATTTTTGCATACGGTTCTACCCATGACCGTTACCATTAATAAATGTTTTTTTAAAAGAGAAGAAGATTAAGGTTATGATTTATGAAATTAAAATATTATAATATGTAAATTTTGAAAGCTAAAATTTTATATTTAAAACTAAATTAAAATAAATTATAATAATTAAAAGTTAAATACGTTATTATACAAATTTATTAATATATATCACTAAACTATTTATTTTTAATAGAATTAAACTGATTTATTAGTTATGATTAACCAGATGATTTATTTATAATTTCACATAATTACGAAACTAAAAAAAATTATTATAAAAAATCATTTATGTAATTTATTTATTTATTTTAAAAAAAAATTATCATCAGTTAAACGAGTTCCAATAAAGTGTATTAAATCTATAAATATATTTTTTTTTAAATTTTAGAGCCAAAAACAATATTAAAAATCAGCCTATTTTAGTAAAACAACCCATTTCGCACTATATATAATATGACATAGTGAAGACGTAATTAGTTTAATTTTATTATTAAAATTTTATTTCAAGTTCAATCATATTATCCTACCATTAAACCCTAAATTTAATAATAAAACCTATCGTAAAATGTACACCCAATCTCGTTACATTGCTGATTGGGCTTATCGAATATTTGTTCACGTAATTATTATTTTAAAATAAATTAATATTAGTTTCGTAAGTAAAACGACGTAGTTTTAATAGAACACCTCTTCTAATCCCTAAAACTCTAAATGAAAATCAAAACCTATAGGTAATGAAGAATAAACCTTCATAAAACAAATTACTGAAGCATATGAATATCCTCCGAAATCAAAACCCTCGGTTGATTTTTTTTTTTTTTGGATTGAATTGGCTTTGTGATAAAAGGGCTGAAAGTAATTGGAAAATAAAAATCGGATATAAATATTTATAGTGATTTAATTTTTATATTAAGTCTACACTATTATCATAATTTTTCACTAAAGATTTTTATAAATTTATTAAATTTGTCTTTTTTTTTTCTCAAGGATCAAGAATAATCTTTACAAACCTCAAAGCTTAAAATTCGTCCTAGTCGAAATTGGATTTCGGCGATCGAAAATCTTACATTAAGAAGTTAAAATATTATTTTGAACTTCGACCAAAAGATCGATTGTTCAAGTATTGAATCCTAATTAGGTGTTGCTATTTTTTAAAGACTATATTGCAATAATTGAAACTTAGACATAGGGATGTAAAAACAGTTACTCGGATGGGTTTCATGTCGGGTATTGTCAGGTCGGGTAAAATCGGATATATGTCATTTCAGGTTGACTTGATGTTTTGACTCGATTCGGGTCGGGTGCAGGTCCATTTTAGGTCGGGTTCATTTCAGGTCGGGTTCAAACGGTTCGGGTCCAAATCAGATAATTGACAGGTTCATTTCAAGCCGGGTTCATTTCAGGTCGGCTGCATTTCAAGTCAAATTAATTCGGGTTTTAAATACATATTAATTAAAATTATTAAGTTTAAGTTTGGTACAAATAAGTAATTAAGTAAATAACCGATAGACTTTGGGTTGAATGGTTGATCATTCATTTCGAATTAATTATTTAATATCTACCGTCTTTAACTAGCATAAATCCCACTAAAAATAAATATTACGTACTAGACTAGACAAAAATATCATCAAATGATTCATATCTTAAAAATTGGCTAAATTACAAAAATTAAAAATTAATAAGGAATAAACATTGGAATAAAAAAATAAAGTTTTAAATTAAAACGGATAAACATTAATAAAATAAATTATCATCTTATTAAAAATATTAAACTAAATTAAAAAAATTAATAGTAGTTAATTTGAAATAAAAATAAAGTTATAAGGACTAAATTGCAAAAAATATAAACTAGTAATAGTTAAATTCGATGAAATTTTTAATTTTAATGTACTTTAATACATTATAATTTATACCTATACAATATTTTAATATATTTCAAAATAGAAATATGAAATTTATACTATATATGAATATATTCTATATATAGAATTTATACAATATATAAAATGATACTATATATGAAAATATGAAACGTATAATACTATATATATAATATATATAATATGTATGTATATGTATATAATATATATGCATGTAAGTATATGTATATTTATATATTATATAGTATACATTAATATGTGTATGTAAAATATATTGTATGTATATTTATATATATATATATATATATAAATATACATACAATATATTTTACATTATGATATACTTTAATATATATACATGCATATATAGTATATATGTATATACTTTAATATACACTATAGTCTATATAATATATTAGATGTATATATGTATATAATATAGTTTAATACATTATAATATACTTTAATATATATATAATATACTTTAATATATATATATATATAATAAATATACTTAAATGTATACTAATATATGTATTTAATTTGTTTATGAATTAATGTATGTATATGTATTTAATTAATGTATGTATATTATTAATTCTTTAAACCCAACACTAATCCTTTAAGCCCAAATCATTAAACTAATTCTCTAAGATCAATTCTCCAATCACTAAACTAATTTATTATGATCAAATTGAAACAATTTTAGAATATATAATCTGATTTTAATTAAATGAGGACCAAATCGAATAAAAAATAAAATTTAAAACTTAATTTTTGAGTGATCATAACCAAATTGAAATAATTGTAAAATAAGGTGTAGAACGGCACGATATTCAATTTTTTAGTCGCAATCTATATAAAAATATGTGGAATTTTTTACTCGACCTAGAGTAATGTCAAATGAATATCTAAATATAATATCTCTTTTTTATATTTTTAATTGGTTATATTTAATCAAAGTTTATTATTTGATTATATGTTGTAATAATAATTCTTCAAAATTTACTATATAAATTATTTCCTTCTAAAATTTTGTTTTCCCTCTTTTTTATATAATAATCATAACTTATTTCTAATTCCCTCCAAAATTTTGGGTAACTTATATCACTCTAAAATTTTTACACTAAAAGTAAATTAATCTCAAACTTAAAAAATGAGTGGCTTATTTCACTGCAAAATTTTGTCTTTTCACTCATTTTTTTATCATTTATCTTTTTTTTAACAATTTTTTTGATTTAATTTAATTGATTCATAATTTAGATTAATTTAATAAAAATATACATTTAATTTTAGATTTTTTAAATTATATTTTTAATTTATGTTTTTATATTTTAATTTAGTTTAATTAATATTAAGTTTAACAAGTTAATTTAACTTAATTAAATATAATTTAAAATTATAATTTTTAATGAAATATTAATTTAAAATTATAATTAAAATCAAATAAATTAAAATTAAATAAAATAGTAAATAAATTAATTTATTTAAATATGTAATATTAAATTTAAATATTAATTCTCATGTTCAATTCTATTTTTAAGCCTAATTATATTTATCAATACTTTAAATTCATCAAATTATAAATATACTTAATTATATGTCATATAAATATTAAGGCTTGTTTATATGAGTTTAGATCAATAACAGGTCGGGTTCAAAATAAGTCGGGTCATTTATCAGGTTGGGTTTAAAACAGGTCGAGTTCAAAATAGGTCGGGTAAAATCAGGTCTCGGGTCGATTCAGTCGGGTAATATCGGTTATCTGCCAGGTCAGACTCGGGTTTGGGTTAATTTCAGTTGGATGTAGGTCGGGTTTCGGGTCCACAGTAACAGGTTGAAATCGGGTTCGGGTCATTCTCGGTCGGATACAGTTCGGGTTCGGTTGCTACAGTAACAGGTCCAACTCGGGTTCGGGTCAACAACAGTCGGATACAGATCGAGTTTAGGTCATTACATCCCAGGTCAAAACCAGGTTCTGACTCGAATAGGTTTCAGTCAGTTTTTCAGGTCGGGTCAACTTTTTACATCCCTACTTAGCCAGTGACCAAATTTGAAAGTTGGAACTAAAAGTGCTAATGTGCAGTAGATAAGGAATAGAGGGACCAAGCTCATAATCATCCCCCTTTTAGGATTAATCTTCCCCGAGGTCTAAACGAGTCGAGTCGAGATCGATTAGTACTAAGCTCGACTCGAACTCGAAATGTTCGAACTAAGCTTGACACAAAAATTCGTGAGCTTAAAATTATTAAGCTCAAGCTCGAAATCAAATTTAGAACTTGAACTTGAAAAGCTCAAATATATAAGTCAAACTCAATATTATTAAACTTGATTCGAGTTTTAAATTATTAAACTCAAATAGAGCTCAAAATCCAATCTTAATAAAAGCTAATATAAAAATATATTTAAACTTGTTTTCAACCCAAAGACAAAAAAAAAACATGTTTTGTAGGGTAATATCCTATTCCGTTTATAGCCGAGTTCTCCCCTCTCCTTCGTATTTGTGCAATGTGAGATTACTATCTTTAGATCATGACTCTATATCATGTGAATTCCTTGTATTCAACTAAATCACTATGTAAAATTTAAACTATAAAAACATTATTTAATACTAATAATTATATTATTATTAATATTATTATTGATTTCGAGTAGCTCGTGAATTTTTTTTGAATCGAGTATCAAGTAATTCAGTTCGACTCGTTAAGAATTCAGTCGAGTCCACTCAAATTGAGCTTTGATTAAACTTTAGCCAAATAAAATTTAAATAACTCGCAATCTTTCTCGTCTTATTTACGGAATTTTCTAATTGAAAAAGAAATTAAAGAAATAAACAACGAGAGTTTATCTCACTGGTTTAAAATTTTCTAAGCAAGTAGCTTAATCATCATCTTCTCCCTTTTCAAGAAGAAGCTAGCACCTCTGTTGCTAGTTAATCTAAGCTTTGTTTTCTTTTAATTTCTTAATTCGTTTACGACCTTAGTATTCGGAGAGTATTTTAAAATTTGGATCATCGTGTGATCGACCCTTTTCTATAGTAAAGAGACAAAACGAGAAGGGAAAATCAGCCTTTCCCAGGTCATCAATGGTGGGCTGAGAAGAGATGAGGCCCCAACGCGGGCCAGAACCATAAGGCAAACACAAGGTTGGGAATTGGTTTCTTATTCACGCATTTTTGATACCTTGCCCTGATACAGTGAAACACCTTTGCCTTTCGTTCTCTTCTTCTCTTTTTATTGGCTTCTCTCGATTCATTACTTTCAAGAAAAAAGAAATGGAAATCATCTGTTGTACATAATGGGACCAAAGGGCTTTCATTCGATGTTCGATCAACTCAACTGAGAATTCATTTTGGCAGTAGCTAATAGTTGTCCTCCTCACATGAAATTTTACAAAGATGTCGCTGAGAATTAAGTCGGTGGTCGATAAGTTCGTGGAAGAGCTGAAAGCGGCGTTGGAAGCCGATATACAAGACCGAATGATGAAGGAGAGAGAGATGCAAAGTTACATCGAGGAACGCGAGCGTGAAGTCGCCGAGCGTGAAGCCGCTTGGAAGGCCGAGCTCTCTCGTCGTGAGGTTAGCTTTCTTTTCCTTTTCCTATTCGAAATATAAAAAGGAAGTTTTAGTTCATTGATTACTCTGCTTTACAACTGTTTTTAAGCTTTTCCAATGTTCATGGAAAGTGAGGTTTACAGGTATGGAGATTGAAGATGGTATATTTGATGATTGGGTGTTTTTTGTTTATGTTGAATTTGTTGATCTGAATGATGGGATTTTGTTATTTTTATAAATTAGTTCTTAATGAATGGTTAATTTGCTCAAATTCTCAGCTTATGTTAGTAAATGCATCCCCATGTGCCTTGGAAGTAATGGTTTGCAGAAATAGGTCCATTCATATATGTTGAAACTTGGAAATGTATATGCTTTCAGCCTGCCAAAATGATGTTGACAAATGCATATGAGCATCTAATGTCTTGATTATGGGTCATGTTGTTCGATGGCCATGAACCATCTCCTCCTTTTCTATGTTTCTGAGGTGTTCGTGTCCGACACCGTGCCTGACATGTATATCATGACATGGATATAGGGATATGATACATTAAAACCCTTCCAAATACATGGGAAAACTTCAGAATTTTGAATATGTTTGTGTCAAACACATTTGTATCAGACACTCGTATTCGAGTCCAAGCATCATAACTCCTTTGTCAAGGCATGTTGCTGATATGCTGACTTGCTCATGAAATTATTGTTGTCTGTTGCTTCTTCTATGTTTAGTCATTTTAAGTTCTAATCTTCTCTTAGGCTTTTGGCATGCATGTATCTTTATTTAATCCACAAATCTAACTGATTGTTCTTTAATGAATGACTTTGATTAATCTGTGTCCGTATTCTGAATCTGACCTCTAAACACATCTTGTGTTACTCATATGTAGAAATACAATCACTGCTGTAAGTTTTTTTCTAATTATTATTCACATGAATGATTAAATGTATGGTGACTATTCAAATCCAAACTCGTCATGGTTCGATTTTATGTAGATGTATGGTCTCTTGTTTAATGGAATTTCCAATATGTTTAGCATGCACATGAATGGTTGAAACTGTTGAGATTGATTTGAACGTAACGACGGTATAGAAAGTACATCATGGTTGCATAATTGTATACTTGTGCATCCTCTTGCTGTTGCTTGACCAATTTTTATTCTTCGGAACATAATTTTTATCTTCCAGGCAGAGATTGCCCGACAAGAGTCTAGGCTGAAGGCAGAAAAAGAAAACCTTGAAAAAGAGAAAAGTGTCTTAATGGGAACAGCATCGAATCAAGATAACCAAGACGGTGCACTGGAAATCACTGTAAGTGGCGAAAAATACCGATGCCTCAGATTCGCAAAGGCAAAGAAATGAGGCTTTTATAAAGAAGATGAAGCTTTGATGTCTTTTACTAGATTTGTTGCAGCCAGTTTACTTTTTTAGAATCTTGATTCATTCTATTTGCTTTAGTGCATACATACGTAGGCTTGCTTTACAGACACATCCTATCGACAGTATCCAGCATGCGATTCCATTTTCAATATCGAAAATCAAAAGTTGTTTTTGATCAATCAACATAAACATGTTGCCATATTTTTAACATTTCTTCTCTGATGATTCTATGATTAATGTCTCGACTCGATCTGCAACAACCTACAAAGTATTGTAGGAGAGACTTGGTGCGGGAATGAACCGATGTCTTATCGTGTCGAGTTAATAGTACTGCAATAGTATTCATATTAGAATGTGATTGGACAATAGTTAGCAGGTTTCAAGATTTCATCAACTCACCGCATGACTTCTACTATGCAGAGAACTTCAATGGTTTGAAGGAGCATTGCCAGAAGAAAAAGAAGAAGTCGAAGACAGCATTGAAGGGAAGATTGTTCCAACGCTCCTTGGTCGTTTACTTCATTACTTGTTGTAGTTGCCACGCTTCATTTACACCAAACTATATTTTCAACTTTTATTTTTTTCTTCCCAAATAAATCTTATTTTCAGAGAGTCTAAAGGATGACAGTCTAATTTAAGGTTAAAATGAAACTTGTTCAAGCAACTTAAATTGTTAAATTATTAAATTTTTATAATATTTTAAGTTGATTTTTCAACGAGTTTCAAAACTTGTGGAAAAGAATCATCGACCTAAAATGTTATGAAAATATTCAAGTTTTGAAACTTGTAAAAAATAACAAAAATATCAGCCTAAAATATTATAAACTTTTTTAACATTTTAAGTTATTCGGACAATTTTTAGAATTATCGTTTTTAATCATACCTTAAACATGTCGTAACTAAATTATAATAGTAAACTCAAATTTATATAAACTCACATCAACAAAACATGGATTATCTGCGGAGTTAGGACCTACTTCTAGTTATAAGCATCTATAAGTCGGTACTTTTTATCATATAACTATAGATATTGTTGCATTCATATCTGGTTTTCATATGGTTGTCTGACCTTCTAAGTTTTTACTTCAAATATTTGTTCTCTCAGATGCGTCGATTATAGTATTCAGTGATTTATCTTTATCATATATTTTTTTTATATCTTTGGTATTCTTCTCGTCCTTTAAGAGTTGTTAAGTACAGTTTACCATGACAATGATACCACCAAATCATGTACTCTGTACTCTCAAGATTAAAATCATCAATTTTTATTAGATAGCTTTCTAATATTAATAAAGCTCTATCGTTCCACAAAATAATATATTTAATATGTACAACTTTCTAATCTATATTTACTCTATCCCGTCCATTATAGGCATGAAGATAATAATGATCACATAAAATACGCATAATAAGCTAGTTATAGCTAAATTGCCTCAATAATCTATCTGCAAAGTGAAACTCGTCCGTAATAGTGGATTAATGGTACAACATTACAATATAAAATTGCATCGGTCGACAGATAATCTATTATAAATATATGATCATTATCGTAAGCCTTCTAAATAAACTAGAAAAACATTAAATTAAATTAATAACATATTTACATTTAATAAAATAAGAAGATGTTTAAAGAAATAAAATATATTTTAGATACTTGATTTTGACAATATGAATCAATAAAAGATCTACATCGATGATATTATTGTGCGTTAATCCTATATCATGATTTTTCTCGCAATATTTGCGTACAAATAAATGTTATGATAATTTTTTTTAAAAATAATTTAAAAATCAACTAAAAATTAAAATATTTACCATGTACAAAGAGAAATTTGTATATGTGATTGAATAACTGGTATAAAGAATGAAAATTGTTGTTAAGCTCACGCTTTGCAATAATAACAAACATCCACTAATATTGCCTAACTTCTTACATTTTTTTAGCAGTGTCTTTGCACAAGTCACAATACAAGCACGGTAATATGACAGATTTTCAACTATATTCACAACCAACTATCTAAAGAGTATTAAAAAAAATTTAGATATCAAACATTAAGCAGATTTTTAGATTTATCGGGCATTAGAGTACCACAAATCAGCTGTAAAAATATGTGCTCGACTAACTTGATAAATCTTTTCAATCTTACTATATATATTCAGTCGAAATTTACTCTTTAACCAACTTAATTTTATACAAAACTCTTTAACATGACCTCTATATGATATTTTTTCAAGGTATCTTTCACAAATTGCAACAGCTGAACCTTGAGTATGCTCGATCAATGGTTTCTCGTCGGCTGAGACACTAATAAGATAAATTACATCTTATATAGTGATCATGCATTCTTCTTAGGGCATGTAGAATGTATACGTTTCAGGTTTCCAACGTTCTATTAGAGCGATTATCAATCCTGGAACTAACTTATAACCACGAAGGAATGTGACATAATAAAATCAACAATATGCAAGAAATTTAAGATTCTATTATCTAGGAAAATTTCTACCATACTTTAATGATGTTTAAGTATTTTTTATATCCTATAATTAACATATTATTTAAACATAATTATTAAAAAAATAACAAATTTAAAATTCAAGATATGTACCTTCCCTTAATAGTAAGGTTAATAATATGTCAATCCTCTAAATACAACATAGAAACTTATTCAACCATTTTGTTAAACAAATTTAAAACAAAGATAAAATATAATTAATTTATTAAATAAAAATTATTTCAAAAAATTAAATAATTATTACTAAATTCAAAAACTAAAAAAATATCACAATTTACTTAAAATGATTATTAAATTCAAAATATTAAAAAAATCACTAAATTTACTTAACTACTTCAATAAATTCACAACTTATTTTAAATCTTCTTTTAATTTTTTTTACATTTTTAATTATCCTATTATCCCTATAAATTTATAACAATATATATATAAATTCACATACATATTACTACTAAGGAAAAATTAAAAGATTATTAAATTTTAAAAAATAAAAATAAACACTTATAAGATGATTTTTTCAACTCTTCTTCCTCCTATTCAATTCTATCAATTAAATTTATATCTATATTTTTTTACCATTTTCTTTATTTATCATCACCTAAATAAACCTCTATTATTCATCTAATTCTAACCTATCATCCCCATACCAATAAACATTTTTTAAGACCTAACCCCTACCCAATCCCTGCCCTTATCGTCCCATGCAACCACCAACCTATGCCCACGTCACCCCTGTCTCACCACTGTTTTACTTAATTGTAAAAAAAATTAAAATTTAAGATCTAATCGTAAAAAAATAAATTTTAGTACCTAATTGTAAAAAAATCTATGCCCACGTCACCCCTGTCTCGCCACTGTTTTGAAGTCAAACTTCATCTTTGAACAGTGTCATTTATCATTCAAATTCAACTACGTGACACCCTAAATCTTATTTAAAGTCGAATTTAAATAAATCTATTTTTATTCAAAATCAGTCAAGTATTGTTTATAGACGAATTTAAATAAATTTTACTCTAAATTAATTAAATATTTGTTGAGTTTATCAAATAATATAGTTGGCCAAGAGGGGGTGAATTGACTATTTAAAATTTTGATGAAAGATTTTTCGGTAAAAATAGAGAAAAATGAGACACAAGATTTATAGTGGTTCAAGCTTCAAAACAAGCTCTACATCCACTACCTTAGCTCCCACTAAGGATTTTGAAACCAATTCACTAAAGAATTCAACATTTTTCTCGGTTCAAGGGATAACCGTTACAATTCGAATCAATCCTTCTACCCAAGAATTGATTCAACCTCACAAGATTACAATTGAAGAAAGATAGGCACGAAGGTTTCTCTCACAAGAAATATATGTCCCAATTACAAAATTACTCTCCCCAAACTCAATTACAAAGAATCAAAATGAAATACAAGAGTTGAGAGTTAAGATATGCAATAAAGTGCTTTGGAATTAGATTTGATTGCTTGGATGTTGCTTGAGGTTCAATAGTTGTTAATGTTGCTTGAAATGCTTCAATTTATATTTTCTCATTGATTTCTAACCGTTGGGGTTGTTGGAGATGTAAATATAGACGTTGGAGCTTCATCTTTCATCATAAATGCACTCTACAACAGCTGATATCGAAACACGGGCTACGTGTTTCGAAACAGTCTATAAAAAGAAAGAGACGTGCATTTATTAAGAGTGTATCGAAACGGGTTTCGATACCTGAAGTAAACTGTGAAGGTTGATATCGAAACGGGTTAACAACCATTTAAAGCTTAACTACCACCAACGGTCAAGACATTTAATGCTTGAAAGAGCCGTTGATGATTTTTAGGGGTATCGATACTGGTATCTAAACGATGAGTCATAATTTTAAAATATTTAAAAATTAAAATCTGGTTCGATATTGGGTTCGAAACAAATGTTGACAGTAAGGTCCCGGTATCGAAATGAGTATCGATACTTGTTCTAAGTCTCAAGAACATCCTTTGAAAAATGAAAGGCGGTATCGATATCTGTTCTACTGGTATCGAAACGCTCGTTTAGAAAACACTTAGAAAAATATTTTAATGTTCTTGGTTTGACTTGAATCTTAATTTTGACTTAGTAACTTAAAAATTTATTACAAAAATAGTCTTTGAACATAATTGTTATATCAAAATCAATTTTAGTTTTACAATATTGTTTATAGTAGAGATGGGCACGGGTCGGGTCGGATTTTTGGTCCACCCACACCCGACTCGAAAAATCATACCCTCCACCCGATCTGACCCAGGTTTAGGGTAAAAAAATTTGACTCAACCGAACCTGATTTTTAAGCTTTAAAATCCGACCCGACCCGAATCATTAAAAAATTTAAATTTTAGGGACTTAATTGTAAAAAAATTAAAATTTAGGATCCAATTGTAAAAAAAATAATTTTAATGATCTAATTGTATAAAATATATATAAAGAGGGATAATTATTGTAAATTCTAAAATATATATGAAAAAATACACCATTAGTCCCGGGTTGGGTCGGGTTTGATTTTTTTCACCCTAAACCGAATCCGACCCGATTCAATCCGAGATCACCCCTTAAAAAAACCCACACGAACCCGAATTTTTTTTAAAAAAATCCAAACCTGTCAGGTTCGAGTTTCGTACCCATCCCTAATTTATAAACGGATTCAAATAAATTTATTTTTTAATCTTACTATAGAAACAATAATACTTTGGAAAATATTTTATCAAATATAATATTGTAGAATTTTTTATGCAATATGATGAGAAATTTCTGTTATTTTTTAGGGTTAATTACTGCGGAGGTCACGTTTGTTTGTCCCCAGTACAAATTTAGTCACTGGTTTTGAAAATCAACTAGTATGGTCACATACGTTTTCGAGCTATAAACTTATGGTCACTCCGACGTTAAAAGCCGTGAAGTATTAACGGAAAGATGATTTGACACAATAAAAAGGGTGAATTACCTAAATAGTCACTAAATAATTATCTTATTTTTATTTTATCTTTAATTTAACCATTAAAATTTAAATTTTTTTAATTTCACCATCTTCTTAAAAAACACTTATTAAAAGTGATCTTCTCTGTTGTTATCGGAGTTGGAGTTTCAGATGGAGAACAAACAGCAATCCTTTTGGCAATTCAGTGATCAACTCAGAGTACAGAATCTGAACTTGGTGAATCTTTCGCTCAATGATTCAATATGGAGCAACAGTTATCTGTCAAAGAGGCCGGATGAGAGGAGGAATTTCGATATCCACGTTACCGAGACTCGGTCTGGGCAATAACTCCGGGTCTGCCTCTGTTTCTCTACAACTACTCCACCCACCAACTCCATGGAGTTTTTGAGGTGCCATTTCTCAACACTGATCAGTGTTGTTTTTATATCTTCTAACTGTTTTTCTTTTTTGTAAATTCTAACAATGGTCTAATGTTGTTCTATTCAGGCTGCAAGCTTTGGAGGAACAAACATTGATCCAACTGCTTGGGTCGGTATCTTTTTGTGGAATACCAAGTCTTTTGATTCTCCACAGGTTAGTATCATCGAGATTCGTCGAGGCATTTCTTTTTGTGGAATACCAATTAGATCCGACCCGATTAGTATTCATTTCATTGTTACTATTTCTTTTTGTATTCATTTAGGCCAATTCTCCATCACTACGATGGCCTGAAATTCTGCCTCGAACTCAGCATTCCAGAGGTAAAATCTTCACTGCAAAACTTGATGCCAACAAAAAAGACTTCCTAGTTTACCAACTTAGGTTCTGATCTTTACTTCTGATGTTAAAATTTTCAGGCACTTTCCCTGTTGGATATATTTGTTGAGCAAGGTGCTAACTTGGGTTCTGATTTTAATTTCTGAGTAAAATAATACTCGGCAAATAGATATACAAATACCCAGAGATAATGAAGAAAAGAGTTGAAGAATAAGAGTAGAGAACATGGAGTTGTGAATTTTTTCCCAACTGACTTTCTATGTTTTTCTTGTAATACAATCTGGTTTATGCATAAAATATTACTTGAAACTATAAACATCAGCTTAAGTTTGAGATTTTGGTGTGTATATTTGTATTGAACAATGAACATTGTGGTTTAACCTGCATCATAAAAACTTTTAGAGAAATAAGTGTTTTTTAAGAAAATGGTGAAATTATAAAAATTTAAATTTTAATAGTTAAATTAAAGATAAAATAAAAATAAAATAATTATTTAGTGACTATTTAGGTAATTTATCCTTTTTTTTATCGTGCCAAATCATCTTTCCGTTAATACTTCACGGCTTTTAACGTCGGAGTCGGAGTGACCATAAGTTTACAGCTCGAAAACGTATATGATCATACTGGTTGATTTTCAAAATCGGTGACTAAATTTGTACTAGGGGCAAACAAGCGTGACCTCCGCAGTAATTAATCCTATTTTTTAAACCTATTTTCTTAACCAATATAAATGTACATATATTTATTTCTTTAACCGAATGTAATGGGGTGATTAACACAAATCTGAAATATCTAGTAATAATGGAAGACTGAGTGACATTGGGGATTCTTCCTCTGTTCTGGGGGAAAGTAGTGAATTCGCTCAACTCAACACTTTTGTTTCAAACTCGAAGGTAATTAGTTCATATATCTTCTCTCCTTTTCTTTGATTTTATTCATTTATTCCTTCTTATTTGATGCCGATTATCATTTTTCAAGACAATATTAGGGTTTATATCGCATTTCGTAGTAGCCCAGAAATTGCAATTTTAAATCCCGTTTCTCTTCCAGTCTTTACTATTTCGTAATATGTTTCAGTTCAGTATCAGATTAGTGAGGAAGTAAGGGAAACAATTTTTTTTCCTCTGGAATGTCAAACCTGGGAAATATTTCTTGTTTATTTTATTTTTCTTGAGACTGGGTATGTAGCATAACTTTTATAAAGCTTGATTAGAGGCGAATCTATGCCGCTATTGTCCTCAGCTGTGGTTCATTGTTGAAAATTGTCTTTATTGGTTTTGTAGAAATGCTTATTTGTAAGAACTTATTTTCCATGTAATACTTCTGAAATTAATTTTTATTCTGGAATTGGAACAGTTGGAATGAAAATTGTTCTATTTTGATGCATTTCAAGGCTTAAAACATGTCTGTTGATCCTATTGGGCCAATGGATTATGTTGATGATGATGCTTCCACGGGCTCCGGTGATGACATTAACTTGCTAGAAGGACACAACAAGCATCAGCCTGTGACACCGACAAGTTCTGGACGGAGGAAGAGAAGTCGTAAAGCTACTGGAGATGCCATAGTAGATGCCATGCTAGAAATTGCAGCCGCTTCGAAGTTGAGGGCATCTGCAATCATGAAGAATGAGGACCGGTTTTCTATTAGCAAATGCATAAAAGTGTTGGATGAGATGCAAGGTGTTGATCAACAGATTTACTTTCTTGCTTTGGATTTGTTTGAGAACCCCACTGCTAGAGAAATATTTATCTCTCTTAAGATTGATAAGAGGTTGCCATGGTTGCAGGGCAAATGTAGTTCTATGTCTCGTTCGTAGTTGCAATAGTTATTGGCATTGTTACTTTGCGTACCTTTAGACTCATCGATAGGTTTTGGCATGTATGACACCTCAAGTTCATGGTTACTTGATTTGAATTAATGATTTTAAATGATCATTAGTGGTTTATTTCAATTTTTCGAAACAAAAAATATTGCTTGGTTTTGTTGATTGGATGTGTGATTGGTTTTCTTTTACAAGTTATTCACTGTTTGCTTTGCATTACACGGTCTTCATTTGATTTTATATCACAGATACGTCAACTGGCATGGATGACCTCGCTTTAGAATTGGATGAGATGGAACTAGTTGCTGCAGCTGCTGGTTACTATTACTATAATAGCATAACTAGGCAAATCTGTTGTGCTTCATTACCTAGTGGAAGTGGTTTTATGAATGAGGTGCTAGAAGGACCTGATGATCTTTGCCGAGAAATGTTCCGGATGGATAAACAAGTTTTTCACAAGCTATGTTACACTCTTCGACATAGAGGTATGTTACGTGATACAGCTGGTGTTATGATCGAGGAGCAGCTGGCAATTTTCTTAAATATTGTGGGTCATAATGAACGCAACAGAGTAATCCAAGAGCGATTTCAACATTCTGGTGAAACCATAAGTCGTCATTTTAATAATGTTTTGAAGGCAATCAAGTCACTTTCGCGGGAATTCTTACAATCTCCGGATATCAAAACTCCTCTGGAAATACACAGTAGTAATCGTTTTTTTCCATATTTCAAGGTTGATATCTGTAACCATGTTTCCTGTTCCATTACATCTCTACCGTTGGTTATTCTCTTAACTTTTGTTCACACAGGATTGTATTGGTGTCATTGATGGAATGCACATCCCTGCACATGTCCCAGCAAAAGATCAGTCACGTTTCCGAAATAGCAAAGGTTTTTTATCGCAAAATGTTTTGGCAGCTTGCACTTTCGATCTACAGTTTATATTTGTTTATCCAGGTTGGGAAGGGTCTGCTGCTGATTCACGGGTTTTAAGAGCAGTCCTAGATGATCCAGATCAGAATTTTCCTCCAATTTCTGAAGGTTTTACATTTGAACATTTTCTTTCTCTGGAAACCGGGGTATAGGACGGGTTGTATTTTATTTTCCTTTTGGAAGTATATAAGCTGCAGGTTGAAATTGGATGAGAGTACAGTTGCCTCATTTCTAATGAATAAATGTTAATAAAATGATAAGAATCTACAGTTCTGTTCAACTCCAGATCCATATTTTTGTTTCAGATTGTAAGATGCTCATTATCGTTTTTCTTTTATCCCAAAGTTTCTATATATCTTGCTGGGCAGTTGATTGGAAGTGAAACTTACCTTGGACTTTTGCTCTTACAGGAAAATATTATCTTGTTGATACTGGTTACTCCAATACGGCAGGATTTCTTGCACCATATCCGGGAATTCGGTATCACCTGCATGAATATAGAGGTGCTAATCAACTGCCCAGAAATGCAAAGGAGCTCTTTAATCATCGCCATTCTTCTCTTAGAAATGTCATACAGAGGTCTTTTGATGTCTTGAAAGCTCGATTTCCTATTCTCAAACTTGCCCCACAATATGCCTTCCATATCCAAAGGGATATAGTTATAGCTGCATGTGTTCTACATAATTATATCCGACGAGAGGAAAGACATGATTGGTTGTTTTCTAGCATTGAGGGGGCAACGGTGGATGAATTTCCCGATTTTGATGAACAACCTGAGCTGCAATTCGCTTCCTCAATCCAGGAACAAATTGCTTCATCTGTACGAGAATCAATAGCAACGGTAATGTGGAACGATTTTTTACATAAATGGGATCAGTGGTAATAATTAGCTTACAGGATTTAGAAAGATTGTACAAATATGTATACACTATTTCGTCCGCTTTCCTCTCTTCCTTTAGTTGTCCGTTTCAGAATTTCCTTATTACTGGATGATCCAGTACTGGATCTCTCTGAAGTTCACTTGAACAAGATGTTTGATGTAGTGCAGAAATTGGTAGTAACACTCTTCAAAAGTAAGCTGCAGGGGGTGCAATCGACACATTAACCGGCTTCCGCACTCGGATGTCGGTAAGTTTTTGTGTGCTATTTAGATGGAATTTTGTAGTGATGAATTGTGGCATGCAGAAGTTATCACTTCTTCTTTCTTTACTGGTGATGGATTTAGTTAGGACTGAGGAAAGAAACCGAGCAAACTATTTCTGAATCCAATGCAAATTGAATCATTATCCCCCCTAGATTTAGTGGTGATAAATGATTGCTTAGACTCTTCTCTATCATTTAGGACTGATGGAAACTTAGAGATTCATACATTGTATTAAACTCTTATCGAAAAAATAATAGTTCGAGTTCGAGTCTTGTACAACAAATTCTAGCATCACCTCTACTCTTAAAACATTATTGAGGAAGAATGCAAACAGAGGAGATGTAGACAGTGACTTGAGGTTGAAGTAAGGAAGCCATTCATTGCTCCAAAGGAACCGGGAAACTTAACGTTGGTCGGTTTGAATTAGTCAGGGTAAAATTTTAAAGAATCGGGAGGGTTAAAGAAAGAAATATAAAATTATAACATATGATTTTAAAATTTTATTTTTGCTGATAAAGAGATTGAGAGTTAATTCGAGATCGATCATGATTTAAACCTTAAACCCTAAATACTAGGTAATCTGTCTTAGTTTTCCAAGTACATTAGTTGAGATTTGGTTGATGAATCTTTTGTTGTGGTTGAGTTATCAAGCCTTAGCATCAACAATTACAAATGGACAGTCAACCAACATTGAGTACACCTGGTCTTCCCATGCATCAGTATTTGCTGCTTACTTGCACGGTTCTATAATACGAGTATCAACGTTATGAATTTTTACAAATGAATTTAAAATGTTATTATGAGTAGGAATAAACATTTGATCAAATCTAGTTTAAAAAATTGAGTTATTTGAATTAACACATCATATTTATAATTTAAATTTTACTTTAATTTTTCGATTCAATTTGAGTTTTTATAAAAATTTAATTGTATTCATTTATCATTTTTAGTTGGATTTGATTTTAATTTAAATGAATCTCTAATCATATATATCATCGTATTTTACATGTGGTATATATTTCTTCATATTTTATATTTATATATTAAAAAAAATAAAAGACTCGATTCAAACTTAAAAATTAATATATTAATTATTAAAATTTTGAGTTATTTGAATTTTATTTTATAACTCAAGTTTTATTTAAAAAAAATTGAGTCGGATTTATGAAATTTTGAGTCAAGTCAATATAAGTTAAGTTTTTTTTACTCGAGTTGAGTCAATTTTTTTTTATTTTTTCAAGTTGAGTTGAGTTTTGTTTACCCTAATTATATTTTAATTTTTGTTTTTCTTAAGAATGTATAATAATATTCGAGATATATTAATTGATTAAGTTAAAAACAAAATTTAATGTATAATAGATATTAATTGAGTGAGTGAGCAAAGTTGAGTCAAGATATATTAATTTTTTTTTTATTTTTTTCGAGTTGAGTCGAATTTTGCTCATCTTATGTGAGGTTAAATATTAACATTTACTAACTTTAATTTTTATATTAAAAATATCATTAAACTATAAAATGATATTATTGTACCACTAATTTTAATGTAATATCGTTAAACTATAATGAATTGTTAAATGTAATATGGTGTCATTTTGATAAAGTTGTTTTAATGTCTAAAATAAATCAAAACAACGTCGTTTTGTTATAGAAAAATTAAAAAAATATTATATTCTGAGAAGATCAAAACAAGAATTTTTAGAACGAAAGGTTTACATCAAATCATCAAACTAACTTAAAGGCTTCGTATAATCTTAACGCAAATAGTATATATATATATAGTTAAATCTAATTTCATTTATCTCGCAACATAAATTTATAATATTTATAATATAGTTTTATAAATATACTAAATTTATAAAACTAAAATATTATTTATAATTTTTATTATAAATTCAAATATATATTATAAATAATATTTTAATTTTATGATTTCAGAATTTAAGATTAGGATATAGTTACATATTTAGGGATGAGCTTTTAGATTTAATTATCTATATATAGAGTTTAGGGTTCATAGTTTAATTAGTTATATGTATGATTTAAGGTTTAAGTTTTAGTTCTATATACTATAAATAATATTTTAGATTTATAATATAAATTATATATAATATTTATTTATAAAGTTAATATATTTATGAAATTATATTATAAATATTATAAAATTATATCATAAAATAAAAAATTATGTTTAATTGTAGTATTATTTATATATTATTTACGTTAAGATTATATTAAGTTTTTAAATTTGCTTTGTGGTTTGATGTAAACTTTTAATCTTAAAGGTTTTTGGTTCAAGCATGCCAAAATAGCGTTTTTCTTAATTTTTTTAATAAAACGATATCGTTTTAGTTAATATTAGGCATAAAAGCAAATATACCAAACCAAAACAATGTTATTTTGTATTTAACGAATTTTTATAATTTAATGATTCGTTACAGTTTAACGATTGAGTACTTGAATTAAGTTAAAAACAAAATTTAATATATAATAATATCATTTTATAGTTATTTTATGTAATTTATCCAATTAAAAATATATATAACGATTAAGGGTGTGCATAAAAACTTTAATCACTAACTGTTATAATCATATATTTTATATATTAATTAAACTAACCATTAAATAATAAATTGTTTTATTAATTGAAATATTAAAATAATTAATAGTTAATTTATAAATATTTTTAATTAAATATAAAATTTATGTTTAGATTATCTTTATTTAAATATTAAAATTAAAATAAGTTATAAGTTATCTTATAACTAAACTGTTAAAAAATTATTAATCATTTCTTAATTATTATTTTACTGTTAATAATTGTTATAATAATTAATCACCATTTAATTTAAACTATACAATTAATTTATCATAATCACACCTATAATAATATTCTAAATGCAATTCAATATTTAAAAGATAAAAAATAATTATTTTTCTGAAATCACATTTTTTCAACCACAAGAGTTAATAATACAAATTAATTTCCAATACTAGGAGTGAATAAGAAAGCCTGTGATGGACCACAGTCACCGACCATGGAATTACATACTCATAACTTAGCTTCAAATACAAAATACATATACGTTGTCAGTGTCACAACGCATGGAGACCAACTGTCATTAATTTATTATTTAATCACAAATAAATTGGAGAAAAATGAAATTGTTTTTTATTACTCTTTCGGTTTTAGAGTTTAGCCTTAATTAATCTAGATCGATCCACGTTGTACACCTAATTATGGTGAGTGAGTCTCCCAGTAAGAATTTTCTGCGTACACAACATCTCGAATCTGAGACTTACTTAAGCGGAACCAAGCTGCTCACCACTTGGACCAACCCTTGTTGGTAAATAATAATATATTTTACTAGCGGGGTTAGTTCAAGTGGCAAGCAGTTTGGTTCCGTTTAAGCAAGTCTCAAATTCGAGATATTATATACGTAAAAAATCCTTATTGGAAGACTCATCTACCAAAATTAGGTGTACGACCCGAATCAATCCGGATTGATCAGGTCAAAGCCATAGAAACTGGAAGAGTAATAATAGTAGTAATAATAATAATAATATATTTATTTTATTTATTTTAATTGCATGGGATATGTGGTGGGGTGGAGTAAAGAGAGATACGTAGCGATGGGTGCAAGGCTTCCATCATACAAACAAGTCCCACCTCACACCTCCACCATGTCTTTCCAGGGGCTTAGGATAAAAGTTTTAAAAAGTAATATTTTGGTCAAATTATTCTGTTAGTCCTTGTGATTTATGAATTTCATAGTTTTAGTCCATGTACTTGTAGTATGGTATTAATTGTATAGATAGAATGATCGTTCTAGGTTCCTGCAATTAAGTCACAATGCTCCTGTATTATTTAGGTCATGACTAAAATTTTAATTTCGAGATAAAATAAAAATAAAAATTAATTAAATTAAAGTACATGAACTAAACCAATAATTTTTGCATAATATAAATACTAATTACAAAATTTGACCGATTTATTTATGGTGAATTAGGTCACAATATTTTTTTTAAAAAAAAGAGATATATCAAGACTTCAATCTCTAGTCTACCAACTCATTTAAATAATCGAATAAAAAGAGTATTACTTAAAAAATAAAATATATAAATATTATAAATTACTTTTATTTTTATATTTTTATTATTTAATTTGTATTTGGGTAAGAGAAACTCAAATAAGAATAAAAATAAAAATATAAGTATATACTTAATTATAATTTGCACTATTTTTTATGTATTGCATTAATTATGTTAGATAAAATTTGTATTTAATACACTATTAAATAAGAATAAAAATATTGACTTTAATTATATCCTTTTCTATTTTAAATCTTTAACCCTAATTTTCGCATCCTAAACCCTACCCTAATACCTTAAATCCTAACTCTAAACCTTAACCTTAAACCTTAAATTCTAAACCCATTATTGTAAAGTGAAGAACCGAAAGAGACATGATTAGGGAACAAAAGATTTTTATTCATCAAATAATACATGTCAATAAATTTAACTGATTATAATTATTTTTTAAACGATTTTTACACAGATTATGTATCGAACACATTCTCTAATGTGACCCGACATAATTAGCTTCCATGTATTAAACATAACTCTATACTTGGTGCTTGTTTTAGCCTACATACTACAACATTGTTTCATTTTTTGTAAGATTTTTGTCATTTTGTCCAAACCCTTGTTCATAAAATCCTCCTTCCTTAGATGCAAAGGATGGTTGCTGATTATTGGGACAAGACATTATGTTCTAATCTCTGTTCCAATTAACCTAATACTCGATAATTCTGTTGACTTGGTCTTAATTAGGGTACGTTTGGTGAAATAGTTAAAGTCTGAAAGCAGCTTTAAACCTAGACCTTTCTCCCCATTATTCACATGCCTTGTACAAAAAGCCAAAACGACCAATCAAACAAAAAAGAAAAAGAAAAAATCTGGGGTTTTATTTTTATTGACAAAAATGGTGGTGGCTTGAGAGGTAATTAATTAATTATCAATTTCAACTATTTTCCAAGACTGGTTTATTGGGATTAGGACATTTGATCATCATTAGCTACAAATAAAAACAAGTTATTTTCAATAACCTAATCTGTCAACTACTCTTTAAACCTGAATCATTACCTTGTTAATGACATAACCAAAACGTTCTTGTTTTAGATTTTAATCTCACTAGGTCCTTTTTACTTGTTTTGGATTTAAAATACTTTTGATACCTGATTCGGGTCAAATCGATTTAAGAAGAATTAGAAAATTTGTAATAATTCATCATTACAACGAATATATAGTGATTAATAAATATTTTCTGTTAATTGAGTCTTAATTCGGTTAATATTATTGTTATTGTTTAGTTGAATTGAGATCGTAAGTTTTTGAAGTTTTAAGAGTATGAGTTAATTGGAATTTATACTCATTTGTATAATGTATCCTATGATTTGAGGGTATATGAATCTATATCAATTCAAGGCATCATGTATCAAAAGAGTTAATTGCAATGTATATCCTTAAGTTATGCCTTTTATTCTAATTTGGTCATTAAACTTTTGATTTTTTTTAATTTTATCCTTAAACTATGGCTCGGAATCTATATCAGTCCCAAAACTTTTGAACATATCAAACTTTTTATAACAATTTTATTAACAAGTTATATATGGTTAGCATGTATTGAAAAATTAGCGGTGGAATTAGAATATCCACAAGTTTGAGGACTAATTTAAAATAAGAGTTAACATTTGGGGATGGATTTAAAGTGGTCAAAAGTTTAGGAACCAAATTAAAACGAGGGTCGTAGTTTGAGGAAGCGTGGTGCAATTAACTCTTATCAAAATAAAATCAATGTTGTACTAACAAACAATTGGTATAGTAGGATGAGACACTAGTTCTATTACATAAGGTCAAGAATTCAAGGTCTGACGTTGTGAATGAAAAAAATTGGTTTGGGGTTTACCCTATAATAGATCTCTATAGTACCTGATCCGAATTAGGGAATCAATGAGGTTGATTATAAAAATTTGGAAAAGAAAAAAAAAAGAGATGAAGCAATTAGAGAATCATTAATTGTTGGGGGCCAATGGAACTCATATAGTAAAGAAGCTTAAGCTGGGTGTAATAAGTAGTTCAGATGGAGCCCTACGATCGAAATTAGTAAAATCCACAATAAATATATTACATTATGGTACAGACAAAATTTAAAAGATTTGGTGAGAAATAATAAATAAAAAGTAAAATAATAGAAAATTTGAGGAACAAGTTACCCATAGCCTATATTGCATCCTTTGCCTGTCTTGTTGGTTTAGCTTTCAGGGTCTGCCTCCTCCTCCATTGCCACACAGCACAGGTTCAGTTTTCTGGCCATTTCTTCTTCTTCTTCTTCTTCTTCTTCTTCTTCTTCTTCTTCTTCTTCTTCTTCTTCTTCTTCTTCTTCTTCTTCTTCAAGTGAGCATATGTTTTTTTGTGGATCAGATTTTGCATGCATGCCCATGGAAATGAGAGAAATCATGGCAAACTTACCTGGTTCAACAGAGACCAGACATCGCTTATCTGCATCAATGTGAGTTACCTTGTTTAGTCTTTCCCTGCTAATATTGTTTATCATGAATTTAAATAGCGGTCGTTATATAACAGTTTTCACACACCGTTTTAAATCGTTATTGTAAAAAACAACTGTTTATAATGATCAATATTGTAATACCATTAATTATGTTCGTAACTGCGTAAAAACATAACATGATCATAATTATAATTTAAATCTTCGTTGTTTACGGAAAACTCAGTAAAAATCCATAGTTTCCCTTGGTAATCTCAGTTTGTGAGTAATTAGTGCTAAATCCAGGGTTTAGTTTACAATTAAAACTAATATTTACCCTTTTGGGTAATAATAAAATTTACTGCAAATCAATCTTACTGGTTCAGAATTGTGAATCTAATGATTGACCAACCAACCACAGTTTTTAACCATGCATTTTACCTTTTATCTTCATAGGACAAACCTATTTTGGTAATAAAATAAAATAATCCCAACAAGGTATATACCTCAAAACCATAGATAATAATATATTTTTAATTAATTAATATTAGGAAAAAGGCTTTTTAAAAATTATTTTTTTGGTATGACTGAGTAGAAGTAGAGTGTACGGTTTCCCTTAGCTTTTTGCCGACTGGTGTTTCCTTTCAAGGCACTGTTACAGGCATGAAGACTTGATTTAGTATTTTATTTTATTTTATAAAGTATATATATATTTCACATATAAAATATTTTTAATTATAATATATTCATAATAAACATTCTTTTATATAATCTTTATTTTAAAAAAATTGTACTCGAGGATTAAGTATGATACTAACGTATCTAAATAAAAAATATTTACTACTCAATTTAGAATTAAGGGAAATTATGTATTTAAAACACTAACTATGTTTCTGTATTATTTTATTATCTTAATTATTATTGTTGACAAAAATGATATTTAGTGTTATATTTTTTTGTTTGATTTGGTTTAGTATCTTTATCATTTAAAATTAACAGAAATGCTAACCTGACTAGAGTTAATAATAGTTTTATTTTAAAATCTTAAAAGAATCTATCAATTTAGTCTAAAATTATATCGATTCAAGTATTATTTTAATTTTTAGATTAAAATTATAAATTTTTCAATTTTTTCTTCTTCTTTCGGTTGAACACTTTTTTGGGTTTTAAAGTTTAAAAAATACGCTAAGAATAATTAAAACTTTATGATTTTGAGAATAATGGGTTAACACAGGGTCTAATGGAAGATCTGAACTCTACGATCGGGATAATCAACAAGAAACAAGAGGCGGGAAAGGGATGTGACAAAACTCTATCAAAATTAAAATAATATTTTACATCTAAAATTAACATGATATTTAAAATTAATGAATTTTGATCTAAATTGATTAGGGGTGAGTAAAATTCGACTTGATTAAAAAAAATCGAATAACTCGATTCGAGGCGAAAATACTCGACTCGTTTTGACTCGACTCGAAATTTCATAGACTCAACTCGAAAAAATTTCAAATAAAGTTCAAGTTATCGAATAACTCGAAAATTTTAGTAATTAAAGAATTAATTTTTAAGTTTGAGACGAGTCTATCATTTTTTTATGATATATATACACTGATATATAAAAATATAAAAAAATATCGGTACATATGAAAAATATATATATATCTTATATGATTAAAGAAATTCGTTTAATTTGAAATCAAATCATACTATAATATGATAAATAATTACAATTAAATATTTATAGAAACTCGAAAACTCGACTCGATTCGACTTGACTTTCTTAAATTCGACTCGAACCGAAAAAATTTCAAATAAAGTTTGAGTTGTAAAATATGACTCGTCAACTCGAATAACTCAAAATTTTTGACTCGACTCGATCGAATACTCACCTCTAAAATTGATAATATATAAAAAATTTAGATTAAAAATTTGATTTTACTAACCTTATCATCATCTCTGTCAGTTTTTTTTAACGGTTATGATACTAAAACAAAACAAATATGTAACATTAAATATAATTTTACTAAAATAATAGTTAAGGCATCAAAATAGCAATGCAAAAATAATTTGGTATTAAATATATAATTTTTCCTAAAATTATTTATAAGTAAAATTTAATAAATATAATTCTTATATAAAATATTTTGTTATGAGTAAATATGAAAAAGTTTAATTAATAGTAACTTTACGTCACATTTTTATCGAGTAAAAAATAATATATGTATTTAATTTTAATTATAAATAAATTCATATACACATGCGGTTATAAACTAACCTAGATAAAATTTTGATTATATTTAAAATTGTATACATCTTAAATGTAATATATATTTGAATAATTAATATTTGAAATAAATATATTTATATTAAAAAATATTTGACTGTATCACTCAAGTTAAAATATTAAAATTTTAAATATCAAAACTCATTTTTTTTTTAAATTAAATTGTTCCATCAAATTTGAATTTATTCTCATTACCAACCATAAAATTATTTTAAAATTTGTATTATTTCCATGTGTCACATCTGAAAGGTCGAAAATACAAATCCAACAACAGATGATATAAATCGACGACATATATTCGATGTGACATCGAACTTATTTGATTTATGCTGATGATTTATATCGAGTTAAAAAAGGGTCATTTTTTTTAATTAACGGTTTAAAAAAAATCGATTAAAAAATATAAGCTTAACTTAAAAATAAATGGTTAGATTATATATATATTTTTTGAAACACGTGTTTAATATTTTTAGTTAAAATAAGTATTCAAACTATATATATTTTTTGAGATAGATGTTTAATATTTTTTAACTAAAATAAATATCTAAAATTTCATTACGTTAGTGTTTTAAGGTAATATTATTAAAAAAATTTATCAGTAAATCATAATTTAATATGTGTCTATTTTAGCACTGATTTTAGTTTTAATGTTTGATGTTTTTAAAGATTTTGGGACTATTTTATGATTTTTAAAAATTTAGAATATTGTTTAAATTAATTTATTTTATTTTCTATTTATTTTTAAAATAAAAAATAAAAGTCATACGTTAATATATTATTGGGTGATGAATTTTTTAACGGTATTATCTTGAAACACCTATTTCAATAAAAATAACACTAGGCATCAGTTTAAAAAATATATATAATTTAAACACCTATTTATGAGCTAAGCCAAAAATATATTATAAAATAATCCTAAAATTACTAATATTTTTAATCATATTACTCCTATAACTATTTTTATATTTCACACAACGACGGATCTAAAAATTAAAAATAAGATCTAAATTATTATTTGTAATCGGGTACGTAAATTTTCATATTTTTCTTTTATAGAATAAATTATTTTTTCTTATTAATGTATATGATATGGTCATATCTTATGATTATTTTTCTTCACTTATTATTCCTTTTCAGTGAGGCCATATACAAAAGAAGAGTAACAAAGAACAAAGTGAAAGATGCTGATGAGAAGCCTTTCCATCTGCCATTAGTCCAAGACCGCTCCTCATGCTGCTGCAAATATCCTCTGCTCAAGCTGGTTTTCATTCTCATTATTTCTATCACTTTCGTTAAGATTTGCTACTCTCCACGGACCAATCACACTCACCCTTCGTCGTCAACAACTTCTCGGTACGTATTTCGAACACATACATACGTATATACAGTAACATATAGATGTAGATAAGGAAAATGGATACGCCCTGCATGCATGCAGAACGAATTTCGTGAAGAGATGGATATGGGGAGAAGCTGATTTTCGATACGTATCGGACATCGAGATCAACTGGGACGATGTAATGAAGGTTGTTCAGAAAATGGATAGGAAGAAGAATGATTATCAGGGAATTGGACTTTTGAACTTTAATGATGTTGAAGTTACTCATTGGAAGCACCTAATGCCTGATGCCAACCATATGGTCCTTCGACTGGATCATGCCGAGCCTAATGTTACTTGGGACTCACTCTATCCGGAATGGATTGATGAGGAGCAAGAAGAAGATGTCCCGGTTTGCCCTGATCTTCCGAAGATCGAAGTTCCCGGAAAACGTCTTGATCTGATTGCGGTCAAGCTTCCGTGTAGGAACGAAGGGAATTGGTCTAGGGATGTTGCTCGGTTGCATCTGCAGCTCGCGGCAGCTAGTCTCGCGACATCGGCTAAAGGGTTCTATCCGGTGCATGTTCTTTTTGTTTCGAAGTGTTTCCCGATCCCCAACATGTTCCCTTGCAAAGAACTTGTCGGACGACAGAACAATGTCTGGCTATACAAACCGGACTTGAATGTGTTGAGGGAAAAGATCCAGCTTCCAATTGGTTCTTGTGAACTTGCACTTCCAATTGGTGTCAAAGGTCAGTCCATGTCTAGATTTTTTGATACCCAAAATTTCATATTTTTCTTAATTTCAATGTGAAAATGTAAGTGATATATTATGTTCATTGCAGCATCAACATATTCAGGGAATGCATCTCGAGAAGCATATGCAACAATTCTCCATTCAGCTCATGTATACGTATGTGGGGCTATAGCAGCGGCTCAAAGTATCCGAATGTCCGGCTCGACTCGAGACCTCGTGATACTAGTCGACGAGACGATCAATGTTTATTACCGGAGTGGACTCGAGGCTGCTGGATGGAAAGTCAGGACAATCCAAAGGATTAGGAATCCAAAAGCAGAGAAAGATGCTTACAACGAATATAACTACAGCAAGTTCCGGTTATGGCAGCTCACCGAGTACGACAAGATCATATTCATCGACGCCGATCTTCTAATTCTTCGCAACATCGACTTCTTATTCGGCATGCCCGAAATATCAGCAACAGGGAACAATGCTACACTTTTCAACTCCGGTGTGATGGTCATCGAGCCATCAAATTGCACATTCCAACTTTTAATGGATCACATCAATGTGTTCGAGTCATACAACGGTGGGGATCAAGGGTACTTAAACGAGGTCTTCACATGGTGGCACCGGATTCCACGACACATGAACTTCCTCAAACATTTCTGGAGCGGCGACGAGGAAGACGTCAAGCAAAAGAAAACTCGTCTTTTCGGCTCGGATCCTCCGATCCTTTATGTACTTCACTACCTAGGCATCAAGCCCTGGTTGTGCTACAAGGACTATGATTGCAATTGGAACTCGGACATAATGCTAGAGTTTGCTAGCGATGTGGCACATGAAAGGTGGTGGAAAGTGCACGATGCAATGCCGGAGAAATTACAAGAGTTTTGCTTGCTGAGATCGAAGCAGAAGGCGCAGTTAGAGTTCGATAGACGGGAAGCGGAGAAGGGTAACTTCAGCGACGGACATTGGAGGATGAAGGTGAAGGACAGGCGAAGGAAGAAGTGCATTGACAATGTCTGTGAATGGCAAAGCATGTTGAAACACTGGGGTGAAAGTAACTGGACTGATGATGAATTTTATGTTCCAACACCTCCGGCAATCAACACTGCTGCACTGTTTTGATTTCTGAGTATGTTTTTGTTTTTTTACCATTTTTATATAAATGACACTGTTTTAAAACTGGGTTTACACTTTTGATTTTAATTTTATTTTATAAAGTTGTTTTTGGTCTTAGTAGGGTATTTGTATCCTTTCTTCGTATCAAATCAATGAGTAATATTGAATTTAAAAATTTGGAGTAATTTAATTTCAATGCGTTGTTTAAGGACAAAACTTTTAAATTTTGAATCCCTTTGGTAGTGAAATTAGAGAAAATGAATTTTGAAGTTACGTAGAGTAAGGTAGAGATGTGGATAGGGGCTAATCAGGCAAGAAATAATCGAAAATTATAAGTATTTGAATTAATATGATGAAAAATAATTGAAATATTCACTCATTCTATCGGGATAAAAAAATTATCATTAAAATTAAATAAAGATGAATATGGTAGTTGTTATTGTCACGTCTGAAAATAAACAAGGAACATTAATCTCACATAAAAAAAATGAAGGTTTTAGGATATATAAATGATAGCGCTGCACATTCTATCAAATATTTTTTAGAAAAAAGGTAATAACTCTGTGATAATATATTCAAATTAAAGGATGATAGAACTTACTCGTATAAATCATCCTTATAATCACCGAAAATATCAGCAAAATTCTAAATATTTTAAAAAATTAAATAGTTATAAGAATAATTTATACAGTTACTCTTTGAAATTATAATGTGGTGAGATTTCATGATGCCAACTGCCAAGTGATTGGTTTTGTTGAGCTAATCTTGGAGGTGGAATATTATATGAGTAATTAGAGACATCAAGGATTACTAGGACAGAGGGCCTATTTATTAGTGAATTTTATTCATTACGTTATTTATAATACAAGTAATCAAGATCGTTTATTTTTAAATAACAACTTAATAATTATTCACCTACTAATTACATGTAAGAAAATGTGATAATTCACTTAAAAAAAATTGAGATGAACGGTCTTAATTAATTAGGACCATAAATAATATGGTGAATTATATTTGTCTCTAATCTCAATTCTAATTTTATCTGTGTAGTGTAGCGACCCTTTAAAATAAAAATAAAAATTAAAAATTAAGAAGTGTGAGGAAAATGTGTAATGAAATAAAAAGGGGTCACTAGTGAAAAAAGTAGGTTAAAATTAAAAAAATTATGGATTAAATTGAAATATTGAAAGGGAAGTTAGGAAATTAAGGTTTAATTGAAAAAATCGGGAATTGAAATTGGGGATAAAAATTAGAAATCTAGGGTTTCAAGATTTTAAATTTGGGGATTTTCTTTTAAAGGGGAATTTGAAAAATTAAGGTTAGGAATTTAAAAAAAGGGTAGGAGTCGCCACTGGTCACTTTTGGTAGACCTGACACCGAAAAACCAGAGATTCGTAAAGGTTTGGGTCCGAGAGTTGGTTACGATTTAAAACGATATTATCGTTAAAAACCGCCCAAAATTAACACCTTTATCAAAAAACTGCTTAATTAATTTTTGAAATTTTCGGTTTAAAGTGGCATTAAATTAACTATTTATTTAAAAATTCAGATTCAATTTTTAATTTTACTGTATCTTTATTCGAAGGCAAATGCATACACCGCCACTACTACGTTTGGTGTCGGGCCTGTTACGACCGAATAAAGTCGTGATTATTAGGTAAATGAGAATATGTGACAAGGCAAAATAAATAAAATAAAACACATGAAAAATATTTACAACATACATGTGCAATATTAAAATAAACAAAAGCATAAATGAATAAATAAAAACATAAATGAAAAAAAAAAGCATAACATGAATAAATACAAAGCATATAAAATAAACATAAAGTAAGCACATAAATAACATGCATGATATAATATGAAATGCATAAATAAAAAAGCAATAAAATATAAACATGTGAAACAAAACAATGAAATGAAATAACTAAATTTAAATCTGAAAAGGACCAAAATAAAATAAAACAAAATTTAGGGGTCCACATTTGGATAAAATTCAAAATCAAAAGAGGTTTATTATTCGATCAGTGATCGAATCGAAAAATCTTTAAAATACCTAGGGACTGAGAAGCTTATTTAGAAAAAAGGTGCGCGGCTAAAAAGCTTAATAAGAAACACGAAGGGACCTCCGGATAACAAAACCATTAATAAAATGAGATTACAACTAAATTGTTGACGAAAACGAAAGACTAAACGAAATATGAGACTTCGGGAGTGATTTAACCAAATGGAAGGCTTGAAAAAACTTATTCAGAAACACGGAAGGACCTCCGGAGAAATAAATCATTTAAAAATTGGATTATAACCCAAATTAGTGACGGAATTGAAAGAGAAATGAAAGTTAGGAGGACCGTGAGCGTAATTTCCCTAACACAGAAGGATTTAATGAGGAGATTTGCCTATTTTTAAAATAGGGATTGAGTATAAAACACAATCAAATTTTTCAGAGACACAAACACCGAAGCGACAGGCGCGTGTGGGCTCTGAAAGGTTCCTCCTTCTTCGACGTGGATCGTCAGATCTAGATCAAATCTAACGGCTATAATTGGGTTGCGCAAAAGACACATGGAGTTAGAGTTTCTTAGGGTTTAACCGGTTGGGCTCAAAGTTTGGGCTAATAATTATTTTTAATTCGGATTTATTATTAGTGAATTGGGCTATGTAATTAAATCTGGGCTTGTTTATTTAAGGTTTGGATTGAAATTATGTAATGGACTGTTAAATTAAATAAATGGGCTTATTATTTATTTAATTGGTTTTATTTAAATAAACATGATATAATAATAATAATGATGATGATGATGATAAATGTGATAATAAGTATTAACGAAATAAAAATAATAATAATAATAATAAAGGAAAACCAAAAATAAATAATAATAATAATAATTAATAATAAACGTGAAAGGAAATATATATATATAACGAATGGAAAATCAACATATTTTTATTTATTTTAATATTGATAATATAATTGATAAAAAAGTATTCAAGTATCAAAAAATAGTCTAATATTTTTTAATATATATTTTTTCAAACATGGATAGTAAACAAATGTATATAATATTTATTTTTATTTTTTTTTAAATTTCTGTAAAAGTATTAAGAATAAATATTAGATTATAACTAAAGACCAAATTTAAATTATAGCCCATTATTCGATTGAAAAATAAAGATCAGGTTTAGACCCCGGATAAAATTAGTGATTACATGTAGCTAGGGATGTAAAAAGTTGACCCGACCTGGAAACCCGCCTGAAACTTGTTCGAGTCAGAACTTGGTTTGACCCAGGGATATAATGACACGAACCTGATCTGTATCCGACTATTGTTGACCCGAACCCGAGTTGGACCTGTTATTGTAGTAACCGAACCTGAACTGTATCTGACCGAGAATGACTTGAACCCGATTTTAACCTATTACTATAGACCTGAAACCCGACCTGTATCCGACTGAAACAAACCTGAACCCGAGTCTGACCTGGCAGATAACCGATATTACCCGACTTAATCGACCCAAGACCTGATTTTACCCGACCTATTTTGAACCCGACCTGATAAATGACCCGACTTGTTTTGAACCCAACCTGTTATTAACCTGAACTAATATTAACAAAACTTAATATTTACATGACATATAATTAAATATATTTATAATTTGAAGAATTTAAAATATTAATAAATATAACCAGGCTTAAAAAAATAGAATTAGACATGAGAATTAATTTAGGATTAATATTTAAATATAATATTACATATTTAATTAAATTAATTTATTTATTATTTTATTTAGTTTTTAATATATTTAATTTTAATTATAATTTTAAATTAAATACATACATTAACTCATAAACAAATTAAATACATATATTAGTATACATTTAAGTATGTATAATATATATTATATAGTAAAGTATATTATATGTGTATATTAATATTATAGTATATTAGTATGTATATAGTATATTAGTATGTATAACTAGGCGGGAATGGGATCTAAATTTGAGGGGGGGGGGAAGATCTAAATTTTTTATTATATAGTATATTAGTATGTATATATTATATTATTATTATTATTATATATGTGTATATTAATATATTATATAGTATGTATATATAATATAGTATTAATATAATATTTATAATATATAGTATTTATATATGATATATATACATATTAAATATGTATAATAATTAATATGTTAGATATGTATATATAATATACGTATAATATGCTAACATACATATATTAATATGTTATATAATATATACGTATTTATATATATAATATATGTTATATATGTATATTATATGTATAATACATATTACATATATATACATTAAAAAAATTAATATACATATTAACATGTATGATATATGTATAATATTATATATATATACATATAACATATATATCTATATATAATATATACATATAGATTATAGCATACATGATACATAATTACATATATATATATATTAATTATACATGTACTATATATTAATTACTATATACAATTATACATATATGTTAAATATACATAGTATATAATATACATAATACATTTATTAATTATTATATATACATATATTTACTAATTATTATATAATACATAATATATTTTCCAATAATATATATATACATTTACTAATTATTATATAATACATAGTATTACTTTATTATATTTTCTACATATAGTATAAATTCCTTATAGTATTAATTTTAATAACTATTATTCCATTTATAGTATAAATTCTATATACTATCTAAAATTTATTTTTTTTCATTTTTACAATATATTAAACTATAGTACTATAATTATTTTATAATGTATTAAACATAGATTTTTAATACTTTTAATTAATTTATAATTTTTGTAATTTAGTCTTTATAACTTACAAGTTAATTTATTTGAATTGATTATTACTGATTTTTCTAATTTATTTTAATGTTTCTAATTTTTAATTTTTGTAATTGAGTCCTTATAAGTTAATGTTGATTTTTTAAAATTTTAAAATTTAATCTTTAACTTTATAGTTTAATATTTGTTCGTTTTTTACGTATTTATACAAAATCAAAATTAATAATTTAAATTTTTATGAATATAAAATCAAAATTAATTCGACCTGAAACAAAATCGACTTGAAATGAACCTGACCTGAAATGCATCCGAACTGAAATGGACCCGACCTGAAATTTACCTGACCTGAAATGAAACTGTCAATTATCCGATTTGGACTTGAACCGTTTGAACCCGACCTGAAATGGATCCGACCTGAAACGGACCCGTCCTGAAATGGAACCGCACTCGACCTGAATCGAGTCAAAACATCAAATCAACTTGAGATGACCTGTATCTGATTTTACCCGACCTGAAACCCATCCGAGTAACTGTTTTTACATCCTATGTGTAGCATTTGAAATGGTTGTCAAACTGGAAAAGATTGTCACCACTATCACCATTGATAACCAGTGGCGAATGTAAATTTAGTGTAGGGTGGGTCTGTGCTCACCCTGAAATTTTTAAAGTTTATATATTTATTTTTAATTTTTTCAATTTTTATAAATTAATCTTTAAAAATTTTTATTATTTAAAGTTTGTATTCATCTAAGATTTTAAAATTTTATTTGTACCTATTTTCGAATATATTTATAGATCCGCCACTGTTACCGTTGATAACCCTTTAAGTTCAACAGAACAACTCTATTGCCCAGCCAAAGAACACTTTGCATCCATAATTCTTGTCAAATTCATCTTAATTCTTTCTCGTTAAGTTTGATTTTTAATCTTATAAAAATAGTAAAACCATTTTTAACAAAAAAAAAACATATTTGAATACAAGTCAAAAATGGACTCGAACAACGGTACTAGAAGAAAACATTACATCCATGATCCATCCATACAAATAAAACATAATATCCATTATGGAAAATTCTATAATGGGTGTCGAATATTGTTGAACACTATTAATATTAAACATTGTTGAATACCATTAAATTAATTAATAAAAAAATAAAATCTCAAAGACTCAATATGTAATTAATAAAAGAGTGATAGACTCAACATATAATTAATAATTATATGTTTAGTACTTTAGATTTTTATTCTTTATAAATTAATTTAATAATATTTAACGGTGTTTATCATTAACGATGTTCAGCGATGTTTGACGTGCGTCGTAGACTTATCATATCTATTATTCGAAATAAAAAAAATGAGAAATACTATATTCTATTTTTTAAATGATGTTAACAGAATTTTAGTTTAGTTGACAAAATATTTAAGACTTCTTGACAATAGGTTTTCGAATTCAAATTTTATCGTTTTTAAATGATGTTAACAGAATTTTATTTTAGTTGACAAAAATATTCTATTTTTTTTGTTTGATTATCCGTTTATATATGTCGTATCAGTAATAACGTCTCATTTTGGGGGTACTTTTACCATGGTAAAAGAGTGACCCAAGGGAGAAGTGTAATGCAAAATCTGTCTTCCGTGTGTTGCAAGATATAATACTATAATATATAACGGGTCATTATCTTTTTGCAATGTGAGATTAATGTTTCCGATTCTTTACAGATATGATGTTTTCTCTCATTCAATCATGCTCGTGATCGTGATGATGATGAGTTACAGTAAAATATCTATAAATTAATACTCTTTAAATTAATAAACTCTATTAAATAATAAATTTTTCCGGTTCCGACTTAGGTTAATGTAAAAAATCATCAAATTCGATAAGATAATAGTATAATAATTTTTTGGAGATCCCCTTTATATATGTAAAGGTCCCATCAAAACTAAAAATTAATAATTCATAAATATTACAATTACTACTTTGATAATTTGCTAAAATATGAATCTATTGTAATTTGTTTCTTTTTAAAATTCAAATCTAATTCAATTTCATCTCTAACTTTTCTAATTGCACCCACAATTTCGGCGTTGAGGTCTCCAACTGCAATAAAAAATTGTGAAGAGTTGTTGCCGCACTCAATGCTTTCTTTCGCGTGACTAGTTCAAGTGGTGTTGAATCATCTTCAACTTCATCATTAGTAGAACTTTCAACAATATTAGCCACAATTTCGTCTAAACTTTGAACTTGTAAACATTCGTCGTTTTCGTCTGGATAATTCAATAAGTTATCGACGTCCGTTTTATTGCGATGACTAATATCGTTGATCATATTCTCAAGTTCATGTAAGTCTTCTTCAAAAGTTGTATCACTTAAGTCCTTTGAGGCTGCTTCATCATTTGAGTGAATTTTGCAGTGCCGAAAACAATTTGCTATTGTCAATTGAGAAATATTGGTTGTATAAGCAAAGACGGCAAAATTGATGGCATCTGAAATATTAGTCTTCTCTGGATTAGATTACCCTAATTCATGAATTGAATTTTTTTTAATTAATAAATTATTAATTTATTTATATATTAATATCTCTTTAAATTAATAAAATTTTATGATTCCGAGGGTATTAATTTATAGAGGTTTTATTGTATTTGTCATGGTTATTCACCTTACCTACCTTGCTAACAGACAATTAAAAGATTATTTTAATATCATTTGTTACGGGATCATTACTTTCTTCTTAAAAGTTATGTCTTATAGAACGTGTAATAACATATACTTTTATCTTTTCTCAAACTCAAACGTGACAAATATCATGAACCATAATGCCCAAAAAATTGTTGTTTTTTCTTACAAAGATTTTGTAAGATATAAATATGATTCTACAACAATAGATTCCTTATTACTTTATCATAAGAGTCAAGAAGAAAATCATTAAAATTAATGGGAAAAAAAATCAAGATGATGTTGGGATCCACTGATCTCCTTGAATGAAATTCTCAACAGAGTAAGTGTATACATGTTCTTCTGGAACTTGTGAACTCCATGGGACTCTTCCCGAAACATTATAACCCGGTCCCGAATTCTGATATTCTCCGTAGAAAAGTGTGTTCAACGCAAAGTCACCGGTCCATGGCATCCATCCCTCCGGAGAAATAAGAGGTCCCATGACACAGTTTATGTAAACAGTCCTCGAAAATTCCTTCCATGGCCTTCCTAGAAAGTTCATGTGCACCTTAGGGTTGCTAAAGTAGTATTTCATGTATTCATCCGTGCCATTGAGCACACAGTTTAGTAAAATGAGACCAGTTGATTGTGCCGGATCTGTTCTTCCATGAGCTGTGATGGGATTTTTTTCTCCTTTTTCAGGATTTACCTGCCGGGGAGTAATCCGAATGTCACATTCTTGGAAAATTGCAGCAGAGTTTCCGAAGATGAAGTCTACGTTCCCTTGAATCCGGCACTTCTTGTAGAATTGTCTGAGCGTGTGAGCATAGAGAGTATCTTGATTTCCAAGGAATTCACAGTTCTCAATGACTGAAAGATCACTATCTGATAGGAAGGCTACTGCTTGGTGGGGATCAGGGCCTGCTGTGTTAGCGAACGTAATGCCGCTGGCCATAAATCCATCCCCAGCAATTGCTGCAACAAGCCAATGAAACATGTTAGGACTATGATAAACTTAAGATGCATGAATTCAGCAGATCTTGCACTTGGTTGAACGGTCCAGGTGAGAGCAATCTTAATCACCGTCGATCTCGAACAAAAGCTGCCTACTACTAGTCTTTTGAACTGTAACATCAGTCACAGATGAACTAACTAACTAACTAATCAGCCAAACCTAATGTAAGAAAATCATGCACGCCTGCATGTGTATACATTTAGACTTTTCCAAGTGAAAAGAGAAGAGTATACCACAGATATATGAAGCCATCTATCGAGGTTAACGATATCAGTCCACATTTTTATAACAATTCCGAGAACTGAAAATTTTACTCTTAATGGGTTTAGAATCAATAAATTTAAAAGGAGGAAAAAGTGACTTACAAATTTTATAAAAGGAGACCATAGTAAATTAAAATTTTGAGAGGTCATAATAAGATTTTGAGAAGATTGAAGGGGTTATAGAACTATTTTTAATTCTTTCTAGAAATACTTATAAAAAACTGATAGGCCATGCTTCGAGTAGAAATCTTATTCCTCTTATCCGTGCTTCTTTTCATGCATCCGATTAAAAAACCTTAAAAATTAATTCTTAAACTTAACCCTAATTTTTTACATGTTACACCTTAAAAAAATACAATACATCCTACCCTTAATTATTTAAACCGTAACCACAACCCCTAATCTTGAACCCTAAATTCAAGAATTTAAAGTGAAACACTAATGAAAGCACGATTACAAGGTAGACAATTTACACCCTATACTTCCAGAACCCCATATATTTTGACGGTGCATAAATCTTAATAAATAAACCCTAAATTCTAAATCAAAACTCTAAATTTTAAATTTTAAATTAGATTCTTAATCCTTAAAACTACAAAAATTTATGTAAACTAAAATTTTATAAGTTTATATATCGAATTTTTTAATAAAAATTACACTAAAAAGCTTTAAATAAATCTTAACCTTAAAATGGATATTCAATTCAAATTTAAAAATTAAAAATTTTAGTGAACATGTCCAAACTCTGTCGATTTTAGAACAAAGGATAGAGGATAATTTATAACCAACATTAGGAACAATATCAATTAGTACATCTAATGAATTAAATACGAATTTATTCCAGAATTAACTGCTTAACAATTTATGATATTATAGATACAATAATAAATTAAAAATTTATTAAATTTTTAATGTTAAATTGGATTTGTCCTAACTAACACATGTATCGTCGACAAATATTAATTCGTGTCGGCAAAGATAAAGTAAAAATGGAGAGGAAACTCACCGACGGTGGCAGATTTATAGGTGGTCGTTCCGTTCTGACCGACAGCCGTAGAACCTGTAATAACGGTTTTACCCATACCCTCACCCAGAAACACAACGTTTCTCTTCGACAAAGGAACCCTCACCCTTTCCTCGTACACACCTTCCTTTATCAGTATCACGAACCGCCGTGTCGGTTCTGCGTTATCTGGCGCCGCATTCACCGCCTCCTGCACCGTTTTGTAACACCCCCCGCTCCCGTCTTTACACACTGTCACATCCGGCTTCAAACCGGATGGTACTCCCCCGCTTGAAATCAGCGCCGTCCCGCTCGAACCTTTCTCGTAGAACCCGTCCCGTTCCGTTTTAGGTGGGAGCCACGATTTCATATCGTCCCCGTAATTATCGTAAGCGACCATCATGCTCAACGCGTTGCTGGTGTGCTGCTGCAGGGAGTACATAAATGCCATCGTTTCGTTCCCCAACGGGGTGTCGTTGGCGTACCTGAGCGCGCTCCAGCAGTCGTACTGGTAGCAAAGCGCCGCGCTCATCCACGCACGCGCGTCCTTGATCTTCCCCTGCGTCAAACCGTCGACGGTGGAGTTGATGCGATGATCCGAGTAGTAAAGGACCTCTAGGCAGGTGGTGGCGGCGTTGGTGCGGTTGAGGTTACCCTTGGAGGAGTCGAGGATGGATTTGACCATGGATTGTCCGGTTTTGAGGTTCTGGGAAGACACAGAAATAGCGGACTGGATGATCTGGAGGGAAGTTGGGTTCGGAGGGAGAGAAGAGGACTGCGATAGAGCGGTCTCACATGGTTGTGGGAAGCGAGTGGATTGACAAGCAAGGCGGATTTGTGTGGCGTTTTGCGGCGGCTCTTGCTGGAGATGGTAGCGATGTGCGGAGGAGAGGGTGAAGAAAAGAGTAAGCGTGAGAATCGAAAGGATCAGAATCCCAGACATTGAGATTACTATTAGTCGAACAGTGTGTTTTTGAAGAAGCCATGGTTCATGTGGTTGATATTTATACTATTTTCCATGCGAGTGGATTAGGTGTTTTGAAAATCGGTGGATTCTGGGGGTGGAAAGAGGAGTCACGGGGGTATGTTTGGGATTTGGAATTTTCCCAGACAAAACAAGAGGGAAATGGAAAGTCTAGACATTTTAGTTACTGTAGATTCTGTCTTCGGAGTATGTTTGGGGGAAAAGAAAATTTCAGACTGCACTATTGATGTTGTGTTACTCCATCTTTTTAGAATTATATCACATATAAATGTTTAAAATATATATTTTTATTTAGATATTTAAAATATGTTTTTATTAGTTAAATATTTAAATGTATATTTTTTTATTTAAAATTAGAGATTTTTACTAATACACTTGCTAATAATATTTTTTTATTTAAAAATATATGTATTTTTAAATAAGTTTTTAGAGTATTTCTTTTAAATATGTACCATATATATATTAGATATTTATTTAAAAAAAATATTTTAGATAGTTAATTTGACGAAAAATATTTTAGGTGTTATTTTTAATATATGTATTTTATATATTTACTTTGATGAACAAAATACTTTAAACGTCTATTTTATATAAAAAAATTATAAATTAAATACTTAATTTAATAAAAATTATATTTTAAGTATTTAAAAGAAAAATAGTATACTTTAAATATTTATTTATGATATATTTTTTTCCTTATTGAATTAATTTTTTATTTAAAATATTAAACATTTTAATTATTTTTTAATTTAGAGCAGGTAGAAGTTATAAAGTATCAGATCTTCCCTCATTTGTTTCCTAATTCCATTTTAAGTCTACCTGTGTGTTTATCTTAATTCTTAATATTTGTTTTAAATAACTTAGGAAACAAATATGAAGGTAAGATACTTGTCTTTTGTTCTTATCCCTAAGATTTGTTTCCTAATACATCCAAAACAATTATAACATAAATATAGACCGAAGCATGGATCTTTTCATAATATCTTGACAGTTGATTACGGATGTAAAAACATCTAATCTGATGTTTCGTATTCAGTTTATCAGGTCGGATCAAATTAGATATAGGTCATTTTAGATAAATTTGATATTTTAATTTGATTCGGATTGAGCGTAGGTTAATTTTAGGTTCAGGTTATTTCAAGTCGAGTTTATTTCAAGTTTGATTTATTTATCTTTTCGAGTTTATTTCAGGTCGAGTCAAAATAGTTTGGGTTCGAATCAGTTAATTCATGTTCGGGTGAATTTCAAGTCGAGTTTTTTTCAAGCTGGGCGATTTCAAGTCGGATTCATTTCAGATCGGATTAATTCGAATTTCGAATTTGTAATATGTTTGAGTTTGGTACAATTAGTCGATAGACATTTGATTGAGTCATTTTGAGTGAATTATTTAACGCCTTTCACGAACAAGAATTACATTAAAATAAATATTAGGCATTAGAATGAACAAAAATATCATTATTATTTAAAATATTAGAATAAATTACAAAAATTAAAATAAATAAAAATTAATTTCGTTAAAAATAATTTAAGGACTAATATAAATAAAAATATCATCATATTAAAAATATTAGACTAAATTAAAAATATAAATAGGGATCAATTGGACTAAAAATTAAATTTTAACTACTAGAATAAATAAAAATATTATTGGACTAAATTTCCAAAAATATAAATAAATATTGTATAATTTTAACTAAAAATTAAATTTTATGGATTATAATAAAAAAATATTATTCCATTAAATTATCAAAAATAGAATTATGCATGATTCAATTTAAAAATTTTTTTTTTTTTTGGATTGTAATGAATAAAATATAATTTTATTAAAAATATTCAACTATATTACAAATTTTTAAAATAAATAGTGGTCAATTCATTTAAAAATTAAAGACTAATATGAACAAAAATAAACCCAAATCCTTATACTAATAATTAAAACTGCTACTTTAAAGCATAATCCTTAATCTCACAACCCCAAACATTCAACTCAACACATTTATTCCTAAACTCTAAACCTCAATTCCTACTTAACATCACAAAATTTTGTCTTAATTTAAAACCTAATTTAAGAAAATTCTTAAATCTGAAATCCTAATAATTTAAAAATTTTAGTTTAAAAACCTTAATTTTAATTAGTAGGTTAAATTGAACTATTTTAAAATTTTGGGCCTAATTCAAAAGGTTTATTATCATTTTGAATAAATGATAAAATTCGATGGTTGTTTTTCTAAACCTAGAAAGTACAAGAGTGTACCATACAATATGCCCACTTTTTAGGGTACATAGAGTGGTTGTTGATATGCCAACTTTTGTTCAGTGTCTCCCTTCTCCCTTTTATATCTATTTTCTGACCAAAATCTTATCAGATCTTCTCATTGTCTTAAGTGTTTAGATAAGTCTATGACTAACTATGTTACATTGATACGGATATCAGAACGAATAACGATATTTTTTAAAATTATAGATAGAGGTAAATTATAGGGTACAAGTATGATAAGATATGACAAATATAAAACAATAATTATAATACAATCAAATTCACATTAAAATAAAAAATTAAAACTTATAAGAAATAAGCAATAATATTAAAATTATAAATCTTAAAAATATTAAACTAACAATATTTTATTTTAAAATGAGGTTATGAATATTTTAGTGGTTTGAATTGTGGGTAAAATATTATAATGAAAAGGCCTTGAAGTCCGGTGACTAAAACCTCAATACATTTAATTAAGATCTTGAACCCTAGCCGCCCAAAATTAATAACCGTTGGATGGTACTGTATGTTAAATCCAAGGACAATAATTAATTTCACAAAGGGTCAGACTAGTTTTGACCGTAGGATTGCTTGCATGAATCAAGGGCCAAGATTTATGCTTCGGATGAATGCATCATTGATTGATCAAGGCTCACGTGATGTCTTCTTTTTTTTATTACCACGTGTAAAATAAGTTTCTTCTCCATTTCTCTTTTACCATTTTCATCTCTGCAACTCTTCACAGTTAAACATGAGCGCGTTTCAATCGGGTCTAGCACTTTCATGGGTCGCATTTCATTCTCCGATCAGGTCTTGCAATATCATACGGTAGGCCGTTTTCAGTTTTCGATAACTATGATCTTGGGGGTGTAGGTGAAGGTCACATACAGTCCTCGAAACGTCCCCGAAAATATATCAATCGTCCCTAGTTTTTTTTATCGTATCCCGTTAACATGAGACGTCTCAGGTACTTAACACAGCCTTTTTCGATCTATACCGGTTCCAAAAACGTATCTAATACTTGAAACAACATAAGGTTACCGTACCCATACTTCTTAAATAACTAATATGCATCTTTATAACATGTTGATAGACTAATAAGCTTGGTATAATTATCAAATAGATGTTGTATGTTATGTGGAAATGTCTTGTTGTCTGTTGATAGGACACTTACTTAGTTGAGTCCTTTAATAATGGGATCTTTGAAGACTTTCTAATAGAGGATCCTAATGTTATATGAACGCAATTCGAAGATGTATGATGGGATATTTCAAGTATAGATTGAGTATCTTGATGTTATATGAACACATATCTCAAGCCTACAAGTGTAAGATCTCGATGTTTTATAGACGTAAAACTCTTTTAAAGTGTATGATCCCAATGCTTTGTGGATGCATGTGTCACTCCAAGTTTATAGTTATGACTTTTTGTGCTTTACTCGGATGATTTGGTGGGATTTCAAGTTTTTTAAGCCTTGTGGACCATGTATAATATTTTTGTTATGTTTAGTGAGCATGTTTTTAGGCGATTAGTGGTAACGCCACATGTTTATTTATCTTTTTTTAATATTCGTATTAGTTTGTATGCTTATATTTGTGATTAGTATAAAGTATAGTAGAATAGATGTATGCCACTAAACTCTATAAGTTTTGCGTTCGAAACCGTTGTTTCTGTACGCAGGTTGATTGCTGAACGTTGGGTCGAGGACTATCTGTATGTGAATTCAACATGTAGAGGTTTTAGAGTATTATATATGAGTTTGGTGGGTTATGTATTCATAAAACCTTACATAAAAGAGTTTGTAAATTTTATTTTTAAATTTATTTTAATCTTATTTTATATTTAATAATCATGTTTTAAATAGAGTTTCTACGTGATATTTTATTCATTTAAATATATTTTAAATTTTTTACAAATAATTATTGAGTTATGTAGAGTTTTTTTTTGCCCTCGTGTTTCTAAATTGTGAAAGATTTTTTAAATATGTATATAGCTTGGATTTAAAACTTTTAATTGACATTAACTACCGAGTTTAAATTGGTTGTTAATTGTCATGTTTGGAGCATTGTAACGTTCACTGATGTGGCTGTAATAAGCTTTTGATTTCATTTGAATCAAACAACGTTTCAATAGTTAACAATTGAATTTTACATTTATGGAGTCTTGATTGCCATTTAAACAATTGATTTATTAGAATTCATGCAGTGAATCAATTGTTTTTCCTTAACGTTTCAATTGCTCTTATGACACATGGAATATAGCTGTTTACATAGCTTATTTCACTTGTTAATATTGCTATTTTTATGGTTTGATTCATTGTAACAGAAACCTATTCGTTAGAAATCGGTTTTGATGTCATTGAAAAGTTGTTTTAACTAGCTTTTATGATTAATATAAAATGACCTTTTTATCCCTATTTTTTTATTATAAATATGAACTTTGTTAGTTCATTTTATCATCAACAAAACCATTTACTTACAGCAAAATATATTTCCTCTTTAAACCTCCCTTAGTATTTTGAGCAACCAATTCATTTGTTGTTTTTCTATGTTCTCTTTTGAGAAAAAGTTCCAAGCCTATATTCTTTATTTTTAGAGAAGAGTAATACCATCAAAGTTCGCTCTACTTTTTCGGGTGTACGAATCATCAAAGAGACAGTGCTAACCTTAGGGGGCATTTGACCAATTGTTGCGATTACACACATCGGGCTGAATTTGCTTCTAAGGTAGTGGTTCACCAGGATACGGTTGCCGCTTTTATTTTAAATATTTAATTTTATCTTGTCAGTGCTAATTGTTCATTTTGCAGTTCATATTACCAACAATTTAGAAGCAAATTCATTATTGCAAAATGTCGATTCCATCGAACAAGTTGGTTCCCGATCTTTTAAAGCTTGATGCCCTTGATGGATTTAACTACCGAAGGTGGTCCTAAAGAATAATGATATTCTTTGAGCAACTGGACCTAGACTACGTGTTGATCAATCCAGAGCCAACACAACCGATTACTGATGTGGCTGATTCCATTATCACTACTGAAGACATTGCAGTTGTTCGAGTGTCTAACCAAAAATTCCAGAAAGACAACAAGACGGTTCGAGATCATCTCTTGAGTCACATGTCAAATAAAATATTTGATATGTTTCACAAGGAAAAAAGTTCTAAGTTGATCTGGGACGCCCTTGAAAAGAAATATGGACCGAAGACGCCAAGATTAAGAAGTACGTGGTTGACGAATGACTAAAATTCTAGATGACAGACGAAAAGCCCATAATGGAGCAAGTTTATGACTACGAGAAGCTTGTGTTTGACATTATTTCTAAAGAAATGAAGATGTATGAAGTGTTGCAAGCCAATGTCTTAATCGAGAAGTTGCCCAAGTCCTGGTCTGACTACCGCAATTCTCTTAAACACAAAAAAAGAGATATGACAATCGTGGAATTGTGGTCCATATGAAGATTGAGAAGGCAAACCAGTTAAAAGATAAGGTTTCCAACTATAATCAATATTCTTTGAAAGTTAATCTAATTGAATTTGGTAGTGCCTCAGATTTTAAATTTAAACCAAAGAAATATATAAACCAGAAAAAGAATACCAAACCCCAGAAGCTAGGAAAGGAGAAAGCTCAAGGAAAGATAATCAACTGCTATGTATGTGAAAAACCAGGACACAAAACCTACTAGTGCTAACACGGTCAGACCGCCAGAACCAATCACAACTCAACATTGTCGAGAATACCAATTACATTATTGCAACGGTGGTTTCAGAAGTGAATCTGGTATAAAACAACATCGAGTTGGCGGTGGACACTGGTGTTTCAAGACATTTATGCGCCAAAAAAGAGTTATTTAGTTAATTCAAACATGTAGACAAAGGAGAGCAAGTTTACATGGAAAACTCTAGCAGCTCGGATGTGCTAGGCAAAGGGAAAGTTTTGCTCAAACTGACATTAGGTAAAACTTCATCTTTAAGCAATGTCTTATATGTACTTGCTTTACGTAGAAATTTAATTAGTGGTGGATTATTGAATAAGGCAGGCGTTAAACTAATTTTCGAAGCAGATAAACTAGTACTTTCTTGAAACAGAGATTATGTAGGGAAATGTTTTTTTTTACAAAATGATATATTTGTAATCGAAACCCAGTTTAATAGAAGTAATGAAACCACTACTTCTGCTTATATTGTTGAGACCTTTGATAAACCTAGTTTTTTCAAACCTTTGATATGTGACATGTCTGATATGTGACCTAAAGTCACTTAAAAAACTCATGAAAATGAAGTTAATACCTAATCTAGAAAATAATAACTTTAACAAATATGAAATTTGTGTGAAAGCTAAGCATACTAAACCGACCTTTAAGACAGTTTCTAAACATAGATCTGAATTTCTAGAACTTATACATATTGATCTAGAAGACTTTAGAAACTGTGAAAGTAAAGGAGAAAAACACTACTATATAACCTTTGTAGATGATTACTTTAGATATACAAAGGTTTATCTCCTTAGAACTAAAGATGAAGTTGAAAACTTCTTTCTTATTTATAAGGCAAAAGTTGAAAATCAACTTGATAGGAGAATAAAACGTGTTAGATCCGACAGGGGTTGTGAATATAGTTCTAATTTTTTAAAGAGGTATGTGAAAAGAATGACATAATACATGAAACCTCTGCTTCATATTTTCCTCAACAGAATGGCATTGCCGAGAGGAAAAATAGAACTTTAAAAGAGATGATGAACTCATTGTTGATAAGTTCTGGGTTACCTGATAACATGTGGAAGGAAGCCATTCTCTCGGCCAAACACATATTGAACCGAGTGCCTCATAAAAAAATAGATTGTATCCCATACGAATTATGGAAAGGACATGCACCAAATCTGTAATACTTGAAAGTGTTGGGGTGTTTGGCAAAAGTAAATTTGCCTGACTTCAAGAAAAATACTATCAGTCTTAAAACTTTTGATGCAATGTTTACAGGGTATGCTACAAATAGTGTCGCATACAGGTTTATGACTTTAAATGATTTCTCAATTTTTGAATCTAGGGATGCAGTATTTTTTTGAAGATTTCTTTCCTCTTAAAAAACCTAGACCAAATATTAAGACACAACGAGAAAGTCATACTTCTGCTTCTTCTAGTATTCTTTTAAAAGGGACGTTAGAGTTTGAATTAGAGCCTAGAAGAAGTAAAAGAAGGTAATTACTACTTTTGGACCAGATTTCATAACTTCCTTTATTACAGAAATTAGTGACTTAGACACTATAAATGATCCTATAGCTTAATCTTTTCTTTTAGATGAAGATCCAAAGACATATAATGAAGCTATAAGTTCAATTGATACTAGTTTTTGGAGAAGTGCCATTAATGATTAACTAGAATTAATTAAGTCTAATCATAATTGGAAATTGGTTGATTTGCCTAGAGGATTTAGACTTATCAATAACAAATGAGTCTTTAGAAAGAAATTAAGATCAGATGGGTCAATCCAAAAATATAAGGCAAAACTAGTAGTTAAAGGATTAACTCAAAAGTTTGGTGTTGACTTCTTTGATACACACTCTCATGTGACAAAAATCTCAACGATCCGTGTCTTGTTTGCGATTACATCTATTCATAAATTGCATTTACATCAAATGGATGTAGAGACTGCATTTTTGAATAGAGATCTAGATGAGGAGATCTATATGAAGCAACCACCAGGTTTTGAGACACTTGGTATGGAAGGCAAAGTGTGTAAACTTAAAAATTTTCTTTATGGCCTTAAACAAGCTCCAAAATAGTGGTACGAGAAATTTCATAAAACCATTTTGAGTTTTGGTTTTATTGTTAATGGAGCAGATGCATGCGTGTATTCAAAGATGTTTGGAACTGATTGTGTCATCATAAGTTTATATGTAGATGACATGTTAATTTTCAGTATTAACATTAAATCTATTAACAAAACAAAAAATTTCTTATCCACTAAATTTGAGATGACTGATTTGGGGGAGGTTTATATGATCTTAGGAGTAAAAGTTACCAAAACCGAAAAAGGATTTTCTTTAAGTCAAACACATTACATTGAGAAAGTGTTAAAGAAATTTGACAATTTTGATGTCAATCTTGTATGAACTCCTTATGACTAGACCTGACAAACTTATTTCGAGAACCGAAAACCGAACTGATTTACCCGAACCGAAACTTGATTGAATCCACACAAGATGATCCTAACGTGATCCGAAACCCGAACCAAAAATCAAAACCAAAACCGATCCGAATTCTAAAAGAACCAATATAAACCCTTAACCAATTTGAACCGAACCGATTTTAACCTGAACCGATTTTCACCCGAACCGAAAGCAACCCAAAATTAACTTGCTCAAAACCGATCTAATTCGAACATCAATCCAATTTTAACCCGATAATTGAGTCGAAGTGAATGAATAATTTATTTTTACTATTTAATCTGAATCCATGTATTTACAAAAATTTATTTTTACTATTTTTTATTTTAACCCAATAAATGAATCAAAGTGAATGAATAGTTTATTTTAAACCTAAAATGAATAATTTATTTTTACGATTTTAACCCGAATCCATGTATTTACAAAAATGACATTAGCCCTTAAATTACTAATATTGCCTTTACTCAAATAAAAACAGAGGCAAAAAATTTCAAAACAATTCCAATACGAAATGTCATAATTCTTGAGTATCCTACATCATTCTTCAAAATTTTGTGACATTTCGAGGTCAAATGATTATCCAACTTTAAAATCGAAACTTTTTTCCTTTTATAGCTTTTCACGCAAATCTTGCACCGAAAATCCGATTCTCACAATTTTTCTTGTACTGATGTGAACTATTCATTTATAGAATAAAAATAATTATTAGCATCGTTATCAAATTGATCCTTATAATTTTTTCTCTTTTCACTTTTATCCTTAAACAAATAAAAAAAATATTTTTATAAGAATATATGATTAATTCTATATATAATATACAGGATTATATTCATACTCAAGTTTTAACCCCCTCGACCCGGTCTAGACGCCATCTGACTTGAACGAGTTACACGGGAAATATTGAGGCTAATCCGAAGACTCGCCCCGATAAACGACCCTATATTTTTTCTTCTTTTTATCTTATCTAGATGCTTTAATTAGATCTTACATGTTCGTGCAACAACTAAGTTCAAAGTGCAGTGGAAATTAATGTAAGACGAGTCCTAGTTTAACCGAACAAGTTTTAGGGACCTAATTATAATTTTCCAGAAAACCATCGTATTTTTGCCTAGGTATCGATACTCTATGAACATGTATCGAAACCTCTACCTAGAAAAGTGTAGATCATACAAGAATCAAGCCTAAACTACAATACTAAGGTTCTCTAGATACATACAAGACCCTATAGGCATAATCCACACTTCAAACAACATTCCTAGATGCAAAATCACCTAAATACAAAGGCAAAGCACATATATCTTGAACATAATTCAACATCATAAACTTGGCAACACATACTTAAAAAAAATCTTAACAATTCACATAAAACTCAATATCAAAATAAGTTCAATAAAATAGATTCCAAAACAGAATTCTAACTTAAGAAAATGCATACTTGGGCTAAAGAAAATACTAAAATAGGCACGACTGGCTCCTTTACTTTCAGATTGTTTCCAACACTTACTTATCTGCATTGCAAGGGGAAAAAAGAGTGATTAAGCTTAAAGCTTAGTGAGGGCAATAAAACATTTAAAACAACACCTACAATGCAGCCCATAATTACTCAATTACAAAAAAGGTAAAACATGTCATGTTTTCTTTAAAACAACATAATCATGTTATCAATGTCAATAGCAAATCCAGCAAGTGTTAACAAAATCATGGCTCACAAGTCAACATAAAGTACCGAAAAAATCCCTTTTAAAAGATATCTCATGCTTTCAAAGCAAAACAAGACTATCATGCTATTCACCTAGCAAAGCCTAATTCGACATAACACTTGCAATTTTCAAATAGAAAACATAAATTATATTGAGGTTAGTGATCCGATTTATACTATTCCAAATCGTTAGGATAAACGGACAATCGCATGTTAGTACTACTCCCAAAGCATGCGCATTTTGATATTACTCTCAACATGAATTATCTCACCTTGGTGTCTGGTGACAGTACTACTCCCATCAACCCGGATGTGACAGTGCTACTCCCATCACATAGCATTACACTAAAATCCAAGATGCAACACACAAGGAATTTAAACACGTACGACTTTTGAATATTTATAGTGCACTTTAGACCCTATTGATCGATCAACTTATCCCATAAGGTTCATCACTTACTAGTCAATATGTATATCAAAAACCAATGCTCAAACATAATTAAAAACTGAATTAAACACATGCTTCCCAATATTTCAAGTTTCGAAACATAAACCGATAAAATCACATTTAACTCAATTTTCAAAGTAAAAATCATGGAAGCATCAATTGTATATCAAAACCATTATAAATCAGCAACATGAGCATTAAATCATCATGCATAAACATCTATGCAAAATCAACATTAAGCATGACAAAGTTCATAGTAAAAGCATAGAGTAATATGGGAACCCTTTTGCGAAAACTTAAAATTTACTTACTTCCGAGTATAGGGAGGTTTTCACACATTCCCTAGACTCCCAAACCTATGTAAAAAAAATTTAAAACACTGCCGAAGCAGCCACACTCATAAACCACTCACCGATAATCGTTACTTGCCTGCCAAGCCACCGGAACGAACCGAAACACCTTCAAACGCGATTTCCTATCTCTTGTCTTGTTTCAAGCATCAAAACCAAGGGGTTTAATGCTTCTTAACACACAAAAAACCCCTCAAGTCGGATCCCTACACAGCAGCCCTTAAAACCTATCAAAACTTAAACCGAAAACTTTCTGAAACACACCAAACTTTACCTAAGCCTAAAGTACGAGATTAGGGATATTAAAATCACTAGATAAACATCCTAAAAAATTAAAAATAATCCATTTAGGATCCAAAAATAGTGGGTGAAAACCCATGAACGAAAATTGAGATTTTTAGCCGAAAAACCGTTTTTATGAAATTTAAGGATTAAAGTGATTTCTCCAAGCCAATAACTTGGGAATTTCAGTAAAGAAATTTATTGTTCTAGAGGATTGAAGAAATCTCACCTCCAAAAATGATCCAATTGCTTTCCGGGTTTTAAAACGAGAAAACAATGAGAAAACAAGAAAATTTAAAGAAGAAAAGTTGAGATAATTATTGTAAACGATTTTAATTGAAAAAGAATGAGTTTTTACCTTGAAAACTTGATGAACGGTTGCCTCCAATGAGGTAAAACGAAAATTAGAAAAATATGTGATATTTAGGTTAATTAAAAAGGGTTTTAAGAGTTTAAAATTGAGTTTAATTAAGTTATTTAATTTAAAATATATTTTGGGTTTAATTAATTAAAAATTGGAAAGCCTAAACCAGCTAGGATTATAATTGGATCAAAGACCCTTAAAGATTTAAAGTTTTGGCCTGTTTTATAAAATTGTCCTCAAAGTTTCAATTTTTACAAAACGTTCACTAATTTCAAAATATTAGGGTTTCAAGAGTCGATTTTCAAAATTGATTTGACCAAAGTCAAATATATGTTATTTAAGGATTTTATAATATTTTTCCTCAATTTATTTTGATTAAAAACTAATTTTTAAGTATTTTATCCCGAATCAGGCTAAACCTGCTAAACCGACCCACTAACTCCTAAGACCAAACTTGGGGAGTTAAAAAGTCTAAATCAAACCAAATTAACCCAAAAATTCAAAGATTGATCCGATTCGATCCGATCCGAACGACCCGATATGGACCCGACGCGAAAACAACCGATCTGATATTGACCCACCCGAAAACAACCGATTCGATATTAAACCGAATCACTGATCCGATATCCAAATCGAACCGAATTATCATATAACCTAATTAAAACCAAAACCCGACCCGACCCGACCCGAATCTAAACCGAAGATAAACAAATCGAACCAAAACAATCCAAGCTGAAACCGAACCGAACGAACCGTTTTCCGCCTCTACTTATGACTCTAGTATACATCTCCTTAAGAACGAAGGAAATAGTGTTTCCCAAGAAGAGTATGCTAGAATTATTGGAAGTCTTATGTTCTTAATGAACTATACTCGGCCTGATATTGCTATGCAGTGAGTAGGTTAAGTAGGTATATTCATAATTCTAGTGGTGAGCATTGGCTTGCACTCAAACGCTTACTAAAATATCTTAAAGAGACAATTGATTGGAAATTTGAGTGTGTTGGTTTTCCTTATATTTTAGAAGGATATTGTGACGCCAATTGGGTTACCGATAATGATAAAGTAAGCTCAACGGGTGGGTATGTCTTTACCTTAGGTGGTGCAATGATTTCTTGGAAGTCTGCCAAGCAGACTTGTATCGCTCGTTCTACTATGGAATCAGAGTTTATTGCTCTGTACTTGACTAGTCAAGAAGCCGAATGGCTTAGAAATCTTTTAGCAGAAATTCCTTTATGGGAAAAAACGACTCCTCCAGTGTCTTTATTATGTGATTCACAATTTGTGATATATGTAGCGAAGAGCCAAGCTTACAATGGTAAGAAAAGACACATTCACATAAGACATGAGTTAGTGAGACATTTAATAAGGAATGGAGTACTCGCTTTAGAGTATGTGAAGTCGGAAAGGAACCTAATTGATCCACTTACCAAAGGATTAATTCGAAAATTGATTCTAGATTCGTCGAGGAGGATGAGTTTAAAGCCCATTGGTTGAGGAATTCATGGTGGATACCCAAATTAGTTAAGTTCAATGTGGTTAAACGAAACCATGAAGAGTACTCATAGTGTACGTTAATTATTACCTATCCCTATGATGAACAACGTATATGCCCAGGTTGAGTTTTATTACTCTTAATAAATTCATAGCCCAGGTTTTGGATGGTCTTAGTGAGAAAGACTTGATGAATTTACCGACATTGATTGGATACCTACTCTTAACAAGTTCATAACCCTATGTGAATGGGTAGTCTTATCACGAAAGACTAAATGAACTTGCCACTAGAGAGGATGAGTTTTCTTAAACTCTTAATGAATTCAATCCCAAGAGTTGGGTTCTTCTACTGAGAAGAACTTATTGAATTCACCAATTAAAGATGTTGAGTTTTTATTCTTAATGAGTTCTTATCCCAGAGTTTGGGTGGTTCATTTTATAAATGAACTTGAAGAATTCACCTATTTATATGAGAGGATGATCATACTCTTAATTATTTCATAGTTCTTATTTGAGTGGTTTATGTTGAGATAAACTTGATGAAATAACCTATGTAAGTGAGAAGGATTAGTCACCTTCTATTAAAAATATTGGATTGTTTTCTAACAAACTTACTAGAATCCTGAGGTCAGAAGGCTATATTTTGTCTTACATTTTTATATTTTATATACATTTGTATATTTACTAACACATCGATGATTTTGGTGGATGAAGGGGTTAGTTGTGTGTTATGAGTTCACCCCTATCTTAGAAAGTTCCAGATTCGTTCACTTATCTAAGAGAAGAATTACTCATTTCACTATATACTACTAGTTCCAGATACGTTCATTAGTGCTTAAGCAATTAATCTCGCTATTACTCTTCTCATGTTTTTAAACTCAAATTTTGTTTATATCTCTATTTTATATAAAAAAAATTCGTATTAGTGGAAGAATGTTGGTAATGCTTAACGGAATAAAACATGTAATTCCGCTTTAGCAAGAGTTTCCCCACGTGTTTCTAAATTGTGAAAGATTTTTTAAATATGTATAGAGCTCGGATTTAAAACTTTTAATTGACATTAACTACCGAGTTTAAATTAGTTGTTAATTGTCATGTTTGGAGCATTGTAACTTCATTGATGTGGCTGTAATAAGCTTTTGATTTCATTTGAATCAAACAACGTTTCAATGGTTAACAATTGAATTTGGCATTCATGGAGTCCTGGTTGCCATTTAAACAATTGATTTATTAGAATTCATGCAGTGAATCAATTGTTTTTCCTTAACGTTTCAATTGCTCTTATGACACATGGAATATAGCTGTTTACATAGCTTATTTCACTTGTGAATATTGCCATTTTTATGGCTTGATTCATTGTAACAGAAACCTATTCGCTAGAAATCGGTTTTGATGTCATTAAAGGCTGTTTTAACTATCTTTTATGACTAATATAAAATGACCTTTTACCCTTATTTTTTTATTATAAATTTTATCATCAACAAAACCATTTACTTACAGCAAAATACATTTCCTCTTTAAACCTCTCGTTTCGTTTTTTCGGGTGTACGAATCATCGAAGAGACCATACTAACTTTTGGGGCATTCGACCAATTGTTGCGATTACACACGTCAGGCCGAATTTACTTCTAAAGCAATGTTTCACCACGATACGATTGTCGTTTTTATTTTAAATATTTAATTTTATCTTGTTAGTGCTAATTGTTTATTTTGCAGTTCATATTACCAACAATATCAGTTCAGGTCAATAATAGGATGAGTTTAAAACGAGTCAGGTTAATTAACAAGTTGGATTCAAAATAGGTTGGGTAAAATCGAATCTCGTATCGATTCAGTCGGGTAATATCAGTTATTTGTCACATTAGTCCTGGATTTGATTTTGTTTCAGTAGGGTGCAAGTCGGATTTCAGTTCTACAATAACATGTTTAGTTTAGGTTTGAGTCATTCTCAATTGGATGCAGACTAGATTTGGGTACTACAATAACGAAATACAACTAAAATTCAAGTCAACAACAATCAATTATATATCGATTTCAAATTATTACATCCTCAAATCGTATTAAATTTTAACTCGAACATATTTTAATCAGATTTTTAGGTCGTATTAACTTTTTGACATCCCTACCATCGATCCCTACGATCTTAGACGTTTTGAATAAGTCAATTCAATGTCGAGATTTTAGATGATTCAATTTTAATCGAATAATTCATTCCTTTTCCGTTTTGCAACCATTAAAAACAAATTTGAATCTGTCATCTGATTGATTAGAAATAATAAATTAATTATAATTAATTCGGTTATTTTCTGGAAAAAAAATCTAACCTTAATCTCAAACCTATAAATAACTAGTATTTTTCATTTACAAATATATTGAAAAATACAATTTTCTCTATACTGTACTTGTTCTCTACACGTTATTCGTGATTCATACAATCAGGATTATTCATAACCGCCTGATAACTATGTGATAAAAAGATTCATGATATAATTTTTTCCTCCTTTATTATTTTGACAAGAATAATATTATTAAAATATATTTTAGACTTCTAGATATAATTTTTTTTAAAAGGCTGTGTTAATTTCAAGCGACAACATTTTATTTTGAGATTTACACAAATCGAAACGAGTTTTTAAGATAATAAATTATTATCAACAGTGCAATTATATACAGGAGCTTTGATTTTGTGTAACATCAAAATTTAATTTGATTTAATTTTATAAATTATTATCATCATGATCAATATAATATCATTTCAACAGTGTAGTTTTTTTTTCACGAATCTTCTAGCTCAAATGGTTAAAGGAACGGTTGATCTTCTTAGAGGTCACAGGTTCAAGCACCAGCGATATCAGCAGAGTGATTGAGTGATAATGTTAAATGATAGAGATTATATTTTAGAATAGATATTACTTGTAATCACTATTAGTTTGTTCAAAAATTTTAAAAAAAAAACAGTGTAGTTTTTTTTAAAAAAAAAAATTAATAGTGTGGTTTAAACATAAAAAATCATAAATCTATTAGCTTTGGTTTTAATATAAATTGTCTATCATTAATTTTTATTGTTTTATTTTTTTTAAAAAAAATTTAATAAATTATTTTACTCTTGTAATACAGTTTTGTTCTATTTTTTTTGGATGCTTTTTTTTTTATATATTTGACACGTTATTCTCTTTTATTTTTTTATTTTTATTAGGGTTGGATCCGACAATACCAAGACTGATCAAGATGTCACTCCTCAATTATGTTGTTAATCTCCCTATCTTGAACCCTCGAACTAGATCTAAATATGCGATTACATCTACCATTATTTATTCGGGATTGAGTGGTGGTAATACCCTTGTAGTCAACGTACCTTTGTTATAATATATTTTTATGTTTTTTGTTTATTAGGTATATATCTGGATTTAAGTGTTTTGTTTAGTAAGATATAAATTTTATTATAATTTTAGATATATTCTTATTTAATAAAATTAGTGTATAATATGTATTTTTCAATTCTTGAGATTATAGACATATCTTTAAATAGGAGTATATAACTACAACAAAGATCATTATATAGTAATAACGACGTCATCCAAAAACTATTATTCCAACAACAGTAATGTTCATACTAATATATATTATTAAAAAAACTTATAACTACGATACTTACAATAATTGAAATAATATTCGTTTTATTTACAACCCTGATAAATGTATTATAACCAAACATACGACCGCCATATGTAGTCATAATATTTATATTCGGCATGGACAAATTGGACCCAAAGCCAATCACGTTGACCCAAATCCAAATTGAAGGCAATCCGGTACCCAATTGAAGGAAAAAAAAAATATTAGGTAAACTCTGTTCACCACGTTATCTATGGTCCTAATTAATTAGGATCGTTGATCTCAAATTTTTTTCATGTGAATTATCATTTCATTCCTACATGTACTTAGTGGGTGGGTAGTTATTAGGTAGTTATTTAAAAATCAACAATCCTGATTGTTTGGATCATGAAAAACGTAATAAACAGAGTTCACCTAATAATCTCTTCAATCGAAGGCAAACTAGTAAAGTGTGGTTGGAAGCTTACAAAACTGGTCCCTCATCAAAGATCTGTCGCACACATTAACATGCACTGTGACCACTTATACGAGGTTCCATCAAGAAGACTATGAAAAGATTATTAGGTCAAACAAAAATTCTAAAATCTTATAAACTCAGGGCTTGTCGCACTTGACAGTTCTAAAATAGCATATTAATCGTTAAAACGTATAATAGAAAGGGTAAACTACGATAGAGGTTACATAATTATGGGTACAGTTATATTTGAGTCATTCAATTATTAAAAGTTACGTTTGAGTCACTCAATTATAAGTAAAATTACATTTGAGTCACTCAATTAACAAAGGTTACATTTGGGTTACCATTCATATTTAATAAAAAGTTTATCAATTCGTGTACTAGGTTAATCAACGATCTTAAATGAAGTACTCTAATGTTAACGAGAGTATACAAGTATTTGGAAAAAAAACCAAATTGATATAATTTTTTAAATATAAAACTCTTTGTATTTGAACTATAAAATATAAAATCTAAATGCCTAACCCTAACCCTTAAAACCTAAACTCTAACTTCTAACTTTAAACCTTAAATTATACACCCCATAACCTAAACTTTAAACCTAAAACCAAAATCCAAATATCTAAACTTTAAAATTAAAAAACTTGTGTATTTTTTTTCTATATAATAAGAAAAATGCTTTGAGTGTATAATGTATTACAAGCTTAATTTAAAACTAATCCAAGACGTACACCCTTAATAAAAAATCTTAAAATGCCGAACAAATCCATATATATTGATAATCTAATTTTGTACCCCTTATATTCTTATAAGTTTACACCTCAACATTTTTAATATATATTCTTGATATATCTATGTGTCACGAGCCGCAGGTTGAGGTCTGAGACAGTCGCGCACAAGTTCGACAACAAGGTTCCATCGGGCTTGCCAAGACCACAAGACTTGGCCCAGCACTTGGAGAATGCTAGAGAGCCCATTTCAGATATGGAAAGAGACAACTTATCAGATAAGGATTTGGGAGAATCTTGCCATATCGAGAGAGATCAGCTATCCGGGGAAACATTCCAATGAATTGATGTAATTTGATATAGTTTCCTTAGATAGGCGATTTTATAATTATTCCGGGCTAATCCTGGCCATCCGTGTAAATCGATCCTGACCATTGATTGAGTGAGAGCTCAACTATAAATAGAGAGCTCTCACCACCATTTGTAATGACCCAACAATTCCATCCTCATTTGAGAGAGTAATAGAAAGCTCTGGCATTTACTCTAATTCTCCTCTAGTGTTCTTGAGTGTTCTTCTTGTTCTTTCTTAAATTCTTCGAAGCCATTCTCATAGTTAGCTTCCGCTAAGAACGATCTTCCGTTCTTAAGTGCCTTGGAAGTTTGATCTTCCAAAGTGGGATTTCAGGCTGACTTAGTCGTTTGTCTTAAGGACTCGACTATGGCCGCACGAGTTAGCTGGTTGTAAAGTCTAGCCCCATGACAAGTGGTATCAGAGCGAGGCTCGTGGAGCACGGTTCGAGACGATAGATTCGTGAACCAGGTGTTCGAGGAAGGCACTGTTAGAGATGGCACGACGAAGAGAGTTTGTTACCATACAAATATTAGAGTCCTTTAAGAACGACATCTTGGAGGAAGTTGCCGAGGAGCTTGGCAAGGATGTTCGTATGTTGAATGAACAAGACATTCAAAACAAAGATTTGATGGAGGGCATACAGAAGACCCATGAGTCCCGTCTTGATAAACTTGAATCTATGGTGAAAAGGATCAAGGACGAGACATAATGTTCCATCAATGAGTTGAAGAGTGATGCTCGAGACAGTTTTCATACCTTGTTTGAGAAGATGAAAGTCCGAGACAACTCCATCAAACCCACAATGGAGGCCATGAAAGAAACTCAAGGTATCTTGGAGTCCCGTCTTAACCAGTTGGAATCCATGGAGGACAAGCGTAAAGACGAGACCAAACATGTTCTCAAAGAATTGGAGACTGTTCGAGGGAGTAATGCTTGTGAAGCCGAAGTGAAGGCTTTGCGGATCGAGGTGGATGAGCTTAGGAGCGAGCTACTCAGTTGCAAGGCAACATTGAGTGAATGGGGTGTGCTCAACACCTTCTTGACGAGACTTAGATCGAGGGTTGAACTTGCATCAGAGTAAGGAGATGCCCACGTTTCTTCAAAGGCCAATGATGAGGCCCAATTGCTGACCGAGCTTGCAGGAGACAAGCCAACCAGCATCCAGACGTCCAAGCCCATAAAGAAAGACAGTGGGAGTGGAGAGACTAAGTCCGTGCGAGAAAAGAAGGTGAGCAGAAGATTGAAGTGCTACTTCTGTGATGGCCCGCATTTGATTAGGAGCTGTCCCGAGAAGAATCTCCTTGCTGCCATCGTCAAGGAACCAGACGAGCCATAAGGGGAAGTAGTGCGACTTGGCGCGATTGGGTTTTCCAGCAAGCCAAGTAAGAACCAAGGTGCGACTACGAGTGCCGAAGTAGCTGAACCAAGGTCGAGACCCGGTGAGATTGCGAGTGACAAAGCCGTCAAGCCGAGGGTAAAGAAGAAGCAACTGAAGTGTTACCAGTGTAAAGGGCCACATAAGTTGCGAAATTGCCCGTTGAAGTATGCTGAAGCCTACATTGATAGAAGGCTAAAAGAGTTAGCCATGTTCGAGAAGGCTGCTAAGGAGCTTGCCGAGGGTGTTCATGGGAAGAACACTTCTTCAGAGACTACAATCAAAAAGGAGTCGAAGGGAGCCAAGCCAAAGAGGGACATAACGACTGTGCAAACACCACCTATGGGCAAGGTGGAAAACAAGTGAAGGACTTCAAGTAAGAAGCGCCAACGCAAGAGGAGGCACCGAACTTCGAGGAAGAAGGGTCGATGCAAGAAGAAAGCTCCAAACATCAAGTTAGATGGGCGGATGCGATCGAAGGTAACGGACTTCGTAGAAGGGCCGATGCAACATGGTGCAAAGAACTTTGAGGCAGAAAGTTCAATGCAAAGGGGGTCAGGCTTCGTGGAGACAGAAGAGCTGACCCATTTTAAAGTAAATACGATGAACGAGAGGAAGGTACATCTCAAACACAATTCTAGTGTTCCTGATTTTGATTTACCGTCGTTGTGGAGTGTAGGTCGGGTTAGACCTAACTCGTATTGCGGAGAAGACAAAGCTTGGAAGGGACCTTTCAGAGTTCTAAGGAGCCAAACAGATGTGCTGACGAGTCTGAAAGTTCGTCCAGTATTCAATGTGATGACACCCAAGACTTTACCGCGGGACCAAGAGTGTCCGAGTCAAGGTAAATCAAGCGAAGAAGGAGATGTAACCGAAGGCGTCTTAGCACGCGACATCACTTGGCGGGAAGAGTCAAAGCGAGCAGTCCTTATGGGGGGACATGAGCAAGCCGAGACATCGAGAATCCACCAAGATGATGCGAGAAATGGTGTAGAGGATCGAAAGAGGCAGGAGCCGACGTAAGTTGTTCTTTTGGGGGAATCACATCAAGCCGAGGCATCGAGTAGCAACATCCAAGGTGGACCAACCCAGGATCGTTCTAGTGGAGCGACGAGGGCGTCGCTAAGTTCAGTGGGGGAGAATGTCATGGGCCGCAAGTTGAGGTCCGAGACAGTCGCGCACAAGTCCGACAACAAGGTTCCATTGGGCTTGCCAAGACCACAAGACTTGGCCCAATACTTGGAGAATGCTAGAGAGTCCATTTCAGATATGGAAAGAGACAACTTATCAGATAAGGATTTGGGAGAATCTTGCCATATCGGGAGAGATCAGCTATCCGGGGAAACATTCCAATGAATTGATGTAATTTGATATAGTTTCCTTAGATAGGCGATTTTGTAATTATTCCGGGCTAATCCTGGCCATCCGTGTAAATCGATCCTGACCATTGATTGAGTGAGAGCTCAACTATAAATAGAGAGCTCTCACCACCATTTGTAATGACCCAACAATTCCATCCTCCTTTGAGAGAGTAATTGAAAGCTCTGGCATTTACTCTAATTCTTCTCTAGTGTTCTTGAGTGTTCTTCTTGTTCTTTCTTAAATTCTTCGAAGTCATTCTCATAGTTAGCTTCCGCTAAGAACGATCTTCCATTCTTGAGTGCCTTGGAAGTTTGATCTTCCAAAGTGGGATTTCAGGCTGACTTAGTCGTTTGTCTTAAGGACTCAACTAAGGCCGCACGGGTTAGCTGGTTGTAAAGTCTAGCCCCGTGACATATGCTTAAGGTAATTGTTTCATACAATATTTTTGTCGTACAATATATATTGATATATTTGACTATTCATAATATTTGTGCCATTATTTCTGAGTTTCCTAACTCTTCAATCATGACCTATTGGGCATGAAAGCTTCTTAAAGGCAGAGAAACACCAAAGTAAGGGATTTCTTTTGGCAATAAGCAAACCCTTTAGGGTTTGGTCTGTTATAGAAACAGGGGCAACCATTAATGTGTTGTGAAAACCACTTCAAACAAGACATTGAGCACGGTATGGACCGAGGGAACAGGAAAAAATTTAAAATTCGTATATAATTTAAAATTTATGTATTTTTATCTTACTAAATTTTTTTAGAATCTCCCTCTAACATAAAATCTTTCGACCGTCTTGATGAACATACTTTCTCTCTCTCCCTTGTTCTTTTTTTCCTCACCAGAGAAAACCCAAAAGCTGAATCTCTCACTCACTTTGATAAACATCAATCAAGCATTAAAGCTCCCAAATCACACTTGGGATCTTGAAATGTGTATGGAAGATCACATCCTCCATGGCCAAGCTTCTCAAGCTCATGTACATCCACCCAAGTACCAATTAATGAACAACTAGGTCACCTTGTTGATCACGTAGAAGAACCAGAGGAAGAGTTGAGCGCAATGAAGGAGATGTTGTACAAGATCGCCGCAATGCAGCAGGTCGACATCGACCCATCCACCGTCTGGAAGCCGAAGCGACGTAACTGCGGATCAGCAACGACCCCCAGAGTGTGGCGGCACGTCACAGGCGGGAGAAGATCAAGATTCTGAAAAGACTCGTCCTTGGAGGGACTAAGATGGACACTTCCTCGATGCTTGATGAAGCCATCCAGTATGTCAAGTTCTTGAAGAGGCAGATTCTGGTGTTGCAGCGATCTGATAACCAGAAGCTGCCACCATGGCAAGTTGCACCACCAAATAAACCTGTCGGTACATATCCAGTTGAGGACATCGGGAGGAAACCCCTGGTGCTTTAATCATGAGGTAAATTAGTGATTTTTAGCACTATATCCTGAATTAATCAAAATGTAATTGCTGTATTAACGATACTATCAGTTAAAACTCTTTAAAAGGAAGTTGTATATATAGCATATATATAATAATCGTGAAACTTAACCTAGTTAATTGTTACAATCGGTTTTATGAACTAACATATTCGAGATTCGAATCATGATATTTATAACATATTGTAACAACGAGTGTCACACCCCAATTTTTCTCCAATTTTAAAAATCAAAATTCCTAATTTAAACCCTAGAATTTTGGGATCCAAATTTCTGAATTCAGGGATCAAATTGTAATTTCTGTAACTTAAAGGGGTTCGAGTGTGAAGTTTCAAAAACTTTAGGGTCTAAATTGGTAATATTACCAATTCATCTTTGGTAACTTTTCTTTCCTTCTTTCCCCGATTCAGATTTTATTCGGGAGATTAATTTCTCCCTTAACTTCGGTTTTATTTCAAATTTAAGTGGTTCCTATTTGAGTTTACTAAACCGAGATTTGTTCTTCCTTTGGTCTCTGTTCTTCCCATTTGTTCAAATCGAGATTTGAACCATCAATTAAGTCTGTGCTAGGTAAGACTTCGATCTTCTCCTCTCTGTGTTTATAACTTTGTTTTGGTATTGTTATTGGATTGTTTTCTGTTACGTTTTGTTTTGGTGAATCGATTCTAACGGTTGGGAAGTTGTTCTTGTGTTCTTATAAATTCAAAGTCTTGGGTTGAGAGGGTGGTGGTGATTGTGTGTCTTTGAATTGGTTTAGGAGAATGTTGATTCGATTTTGGATGTTTAAAGAAGTTCTGAATCTTGTTGGAACCGATCAAAAGGAAGACGAGTCGAATCTGGGGGTTTCTGGGTTTTGGGGAATTTCTGGGATTTCCAGATTTTCCTGGAAGATCTAGGAATCGGTAGCCCAAACCGACCCGAACTGACCGGCCTGACCCACCCCCGAACCGAATCGACCGGCCCGACCCGTGACCCGACCCGACCCGTGACCCAACTCGATCCATGAACGACTCATGACCCGTTGATGTCATGTTGACATCATCTGCTGATGTCATGTTAACGTCATCTACTGACGTCATCCGCTAACGTCAACGTTGACCTGCTGATGTCAACGTTGAATTTTTCAACCCAGTCCCACTGTATGTTTTTTGACGTCTTGAGTCTAATGGTGCAGTCCGTTTTTCGAAATTGGAACCCGAAGTATCATTTTTAGGGCTTTTATGTTTGAATGTCTGTTTGGAAGTTATCTGTATCGGATTCTGAAATAGTTTCTGTTTGGTTCAGGTGATGTGGATTCTGACCCCGAGCAGTTACCTCCTCCTCCCCCTGGTCGACCTCCTGTTCAACAGTCATCGGGACAAGCTCATGAGTTTCGGTTTATTTTTGTATTGTGCATTTATCGGTTTAGTGGCATAGTAGTATGTCTAATATTCTGTTATTCGTAGGTTCTACACCTGCACATTCTAGTGGTAGGGCCGAGTCCAATAGACGTCATTATCGACGTTGAGCAGCTTGCTTCGGGTGTGTTCTCTTCTGTTAATTCTGTTATTCTGTGTGTGCAGTTTCCGCTAAATTCTGTATGAACATGCATCATCCGGTAGTTACATTTCTGACTCTGATATTATCATGCATGCCTTCTGTTAGAATATAAGACACGCATTCTGATTTCGTATCTGCATATAACATTGCATCTGGTTGAATTATTTGTATAGGGAAGTTTAGTGATAAAATCACTTATGTTCAGTGGTCTCACCTACGGGTCGAGATACCACTTCTGTTCAGTGGCTCCACCTGCGAGTCTAGTTTCCACTTCTGTTTGGTGTGATGGAATTAGAGTGGTTCAGGGGGAACCTACTCTTCTGATGGTGTTCGGAGATGGGTGCATATCATGCATACATGTCATCATCTGTTTCTGATTATAATCGTATTTAAGATGTGAACAAGGTCTTAGTCTAAATGATACAATAACTTGCAATGCTTCAAATACAGAATTCAAGCCATGCGAAATACATTCATTCTCTCAAATTTTATAGGTTATAATTCATATTTAACAGAGGGAATCTTTCATTTGAATGTTCCGATGTTTGATACACAATTCGATTTGGATCACATTTTATAAAAAAAAAATGGTGGTTATAATTAGAGGTGCCAATGAGGTGGTTTGGGTCGGGTTATTTTGAGACGGTTTGTTTTTAGTTTGAGTTGTTGTTATTTTAAGTTTGATTCGGGTTTGATCAGTTCTAATTCAAATTTAGTTCGATTGTATGTTATTTTGGGTCTTTTAATATTAGATCGGTTGACTTTTGGATCGAATAAATATCAGATAGATTTATTTTTAGTATCAGGTCAATATTGAATCGATTGTTTTTCGAGTCTAATCAATATCGAATAGTTTTATTTTTCGGGTAAAATCGAAGATGGTCTTTCGAAGAAAGAGAAAATAATGTTAAACTATTAAACCATTAGTAAGGTGGTTGTTATTTAATAATATAATACAAAAGAAAGAATAAAACATATATATTTAACAAATTAAATTTAAGATGCTTTTGGTTCCGATTAATTTTGTTTCTGGTTGGATTCTAGTTCGAGTAATTTAGACTATCATGTTCGAGTCCATATTGAATCTTAGATTAGATAAATTAATTAGGTCTCAGATCAAGTTTGTTAGGTCCCTAAAAAAATAGACTTTAAGCAATGTTTTTAACTCTATAGCGGCTTTTTCAAGTGCCAAAATATCGTACCGACACTAGATAAAAAAACGCCACAAGTGTCGCTAGATCAAACTCTACAATAGTTCACAAATGCTGCTAAAAATCTATATTTGTACTTCGTTTCTTTATAAAGTTTTAGCAAAAAATGAATGAAGTCGATATGAGATATAAATATATAAATCCTATATACAAATGTCGTTAAATTGAGTATCTATAGCAGTGTTTTCCAAAAAAAAAAATACTTTAACGGCGTTTGCTAAAAAAATATCTATATATTAGTCTGTATTGAAATTTATTTTACAAACATCCCTAAATACATAAATTTAACGGTGTTTACTCTAAAAATACAATTAAAACATGTTTTGCTATAGTGGGTTTAAGTATAATTTTAAAACATATTGTATCGTCAATAAAAGATATTATATTATTATTTTAAAAACGATATTATTAAAAAAAATAATCATAACTCTAAAACATAAACTTTAAAAAGTCAAAATAAAATAAATCACATTTTTAAGTGAATGCCAATGAAAAATATACGGTGGATTGAGTTCGGCTTACCGCTCAATAAATCCCTTCTTACAGGCTCAAACTTGACCCTGAAACTAAGCCCACTTAAATGCATTATTTCTCTAATTGAAATTTCAAAAAAAAATGTTCAATTTATAGTTTTTTAAACAAAATGGGGTCTAACTAAAAATAAATAAATTTTGAGAGATTTTATGAGAATTTTTTTAAAAAATATAGGAGCGATCTAATTAAAAAATTCAAAACTTTTGAATTTAATGTGAATTTCTAAAAAATTGTGAGGGTCAAATTATATATTTTTGAAAATTTGAAGGGACTAAATTATATATTTTCTAAACTTGAGGGGCTTGGTCCTCACATTTCGCATCCTCCAAATATTTTGATAATAGTTGTGTATGGTCCCCGGTTAGGGATGAGCATTCGGTATTTTTGAAAATCTAAAGGGACTAAATTATATTGTATTAGTATACATTTTAGCTATTGAAATCATTTATTTTAGATGTTTAACACCGGGATTCGATATTCGGATAAATATACCGATAAAAGGTTGATATTATTGGTTTAGGGATTAGTATAAGAAAATCATTGTTTTATTTAATGCTCAATTCTTAATGAGTTTGATATGCAAATTGCAATTTCGATCAAATTTCACATAGAAGAATATAATCAACTTAATTATATATCGATAACATTAATATATATTTTTTTTTTAATTTCTAAAAGTTTTCGTTTTAATTCTAAAGTTTATGGTATTGCAATTAAGTGTTCGAATCGAGTTCAATTGGTTTGATAATTGATCTGTTGTTGTTTCATACTTCATAGGACTTTATAAATCATTTAGAATATATATATATATATTATATAAATTTAGGTGGTTTAGTTTGAATTTATTTCGATTAACTTAATGTGGCTTCAATAACTCAATTCGTTGTTCGTTAAGCTTATTAAAAAAATTATCTTATTTTTTAACTAAAAGTAAAATTTAATAATATGATATGTGCTTAATATTAATATAAATTAATAAAGAGTGTATAAAAATACTCTTAAAATCTAAATTTTAAACTAACAATCTATAAATACATTAAACTAGTACGTTAAATTTAAAGTAACAACTCATAATTTACTTTTTAAATGAAATAATTTTAAAATAATTACTAAAAAAATACTTAAAAAAATTAATGTGTTGTTCGCGAACTTATCGAGTTTAATTAGACTTTGCTCAATTCAATTCGGTAAGATCTCGAATCAAGTTCAAGTCGAATCAATTTGAACCAAGTATCTACTGAGTTTTAACCGAATCGAGTTTGAATATTTTACGAGTTGTTCAACTCGTTAAACATCCCTAATTATGTTTAATAGTAAAATATCATTTAATTGAAAGAAACTCATCTTACATATATGATAAATTTAATTTAACATCATATTAATTATCTTCCTTAAGGTTTAAATAAAAATTATTTTTTTCCCAAATGGTTCTATTTTTGTTTCAAGGCTCTGAACCCATCCCTATCTCTTACAGACACTTCTTTGACTACTGCTATTGATTTTGAGTGGGGATTAAATGAGACACTGCTGTGTCCTTTTCCCTGTTTAAAATCAAATCAAATTTCTGAAAATTTCAAACAATCAACCCATTTGACCCAATTGATTTCAGAAGTACCAAACAAACAGGAAAAGAAAATGGAAGACAATTTTCCTTCCACAGTTCTTTGATTTACAAACCTGGGTTTTCTTTTTATTTTCCAGGAAAATTCTTCAAAAGGGCATAACATGAGTAGTCTTTGTATCATAACTTGATAAACAAAATTTAGAGTTTACCCGGAAAATCTTTAGTAAATCAGCTGACATTTGTCTCACCGCCGGCGAACAATTGCTCTGCATCAGCAACAAGAACTTGGTCATCCCATTGCTGCCAACCACAGCTTCTCGGCCTTTCCCGTCTCTAAATAAATAACAAACGCTCCAAAGTATCGCCACCGCGTGCTCCGTCGCAATGCTCGATACTTTGAGAACTTTATCGACAATCCTTTGTAAGAACACCGAATCACGCCATATCTCTATCCTCCCTTCTCTGCAAGTTGACAAGGCTTCCAACAGCTTAAGCGACTTCTCTGTTATCGGAATGGTGGTGTTTGGTTGGGATAAAAGTTTTTTTAATTCCGGGATTGTTCGATGCTGGATTAGCTTGTGTTTTATACGTTTTGGCGTTGTGATTGTGATCAAACAAGATAAGCTCGCTTCGATTAATCTTGGATTCTTCTCTTTCCTTAAGGATTTCACCAATTCGGGTATTAATCCCTCTTTTTGAGCTAATTTGAGCTTGGATTCACCATCTTCCGCCGCGGACTCCAGTAATCGAACCGCTGGGATTTGTGAATCTGAATTCCCTCTTTGTAAAACCAGAAGAATCGTCGACAAGGAATTCGTTTCCAACAAAGGTTTCTTATCAGAAATTTTACTTAACATCAAATCTAAAAGCTTAATCACTAGTTCCACTACTTCAATGCCGGATTCCGCATTCCTCATGAAATCGAACACCTTGTTGGGAAACCCGTCGATTCTCGCGAGGAATTCGCGGTTTTCAGCTGATTCTCTTCCGAAGTGAAGGATCTTCGTTAACGATGAAATGCAAATGTTGTTCTCAAGATTTTTCACCAATAATTTGACCTGATCTTGAGAACGAACGGCAGCTGAACTAGGGCACGATTCGGAATCGAGTTTCCGGCGAGTGACTGATTCTAACCAGATCTGGATGAGACGTTGTAAATTCCGGTTTGGTACAAGCTCTTTGGTTTTGAGAACTTGCATTGTGGCCGGACAGGTGTTGTTGCCATCGTCTAGCCACCGTTGGATGCTGGTTCGGTCGTATGTTACTCCCGTGCACAAGCTCACTGGAGATTTCATCAGATCCAACGATATCGGACACCGAAAAAGACTTGGAACCGTAATGTATAAATCGTCTCTTCCCATTTTTCCCCTTGTTTGGACAGCGAGAAAATTAGAGACAAACGACAGTTTCAGAGGAAAATAAAAAGTGGGATAAGCGGAAGGGAAAGTTTGATGTTTAAAGCAGATTAAGAAATCGTCTCAAACGTGAGGAAAGAGTGGTTGCGTGAGTTAGGGTTTGGATTGGAGGCGAGTTAATCATTACGCGCGTGTAATTCTGATTTTGAATATGAGCCGGGGGATGGAGATTAGATACGATGTTGCGGATCACTAGGTGAGATGAACGGACAAGATTAAATAGTGGACAATAAAATGCGTAAAGGAAAGGCGCGAGGGAAAATTCTCACTAATATAAAAAAAATAAGTTTTTTTTTTTATTTCAACTAGGTGGTAACAGTAATATTTGTTTTAAAATATATTTTTAATTATTGAATATTGATCGTCCAATCATTGTATTGATATTATTAGTGTTCGAACCCGTAATTTTTAAGAATAATAATCGTTCCTTTAATTATTGAGATTAGATGATTCATGCTGAATTCTTAATATAGTGTGTAAGAGAAATTATTTCTCAAAATATGATGAATTCTACAATGAAATAAAAGTTAAATTTATCGGAATCTGATTTTAAATGATATTGAGTTAAAATCAATATCAAATAAATTTAACTTTAAAATGTTATCTATTATTTTTTTTTTATTTTCTGTCATCGATCACTATTTGAAGTCAACATTAGATGAATTCGATTTTAAACAATATCATTTATCATCAAATGTAAAATATTTTAGAAAATTAAGATAAATTCGACTTCTCATTCATCATCAAATATAAAATATTTTAGAAAATAACTTTCCTAAACCAATATATAGGGAGGAAAATCTTGCAATAAACTTGAGATTTGTGATTTTTTTATAATATATTTTTTAAATATAAAATTAATTTTTTTCAAAGGTAAAATGTATTTTACTATTATATATAACACTTATTATTACCTTAAAATAATTATAAGATAATAATTATTTATATATATTTTTAATTTTTTAATAATATATATTTTACAAATAATAATGATTTAAACCTGTAGTAAAATCATTTTTCTACGTAGGAGAATTAAAGTTAAGAACCTTAGAAGTGGTCCAATGCGTGGCCACTAAACCATCATAAATAACATATCCCATGATTAACAAAAAGGTTTAATTAAAGTTGAAATTAATTATATTTATTTCATTAAATATAGAGTATTTTTCTTGAAAATATTTTTTATATATTTTGTGACTATTATGGAGGTGAATTATATAAACACATAATAGTGTAAATAAGGATCTTTTTCTGTCTTTGTGACACGTTTTTCTCTATCCTTGTGATATATTTATATTTTTATTTTTGTTTTGGGGCTTGATTCGTTTGTCTTTATGGCATGTTGCAGCATACCCTAGCGATCGATTCTTGTTCGCACAGAGATTCAATCGATGTTAGTTTTCTGATTTATTGTTTTGTCGGTGGTCACTTGAAAAGACTTATCCTTACTCGGTAGATGGTTGTTTGCCGATAAAATCATTTCTGGGTAGTGGTACTTTTTGCACGACAGTTTGAATCGCCTACAATTCCTTCTTCCTTCACTATGTGTCTCGTGTTGACAGAGACAAGGAGATTCAGGAAGTTGCTGAATTTTATTGGTATGCTTATTTCCATAAGAATTTTATTTTTCTTTGTTTTTGGGTTGTAAGAATTTTTGGATTTTTTAATCCAATTATTTTGCTTCTTAATTACGTTATAATTATAATTTTTTATGGATTTAATAAAAATTCAGTAGCATTTGTCAAAAAAATAAGAATATTCATTAATAATGGTAAGATATAGAGTTAAAAAATACTATTAATATTTTACTATATAATTATTTTAGTTTATATTTTTTAAAATAATTTAATTTTTAACGTTTTATTTTTATTAAAATAATTCATTTACGGATGAAAGTTATTAGCTAACTGATGTTAAATGATTTTGAAAAAAACGACAAACGTACAATAGTGCATGTCGCGATAATATTTTCATATAATAAAATATGCTAATTTTATAAAATAATACACCGTTCAAAAATAATTTTATAAAATTATTTAAAATTAAAAATATATTTTTTCTAACATGTCATTTTGTCAAAATATTTAAAATTGATTATCTTTAATTGACTAATAATTTTTTTTCACATAAGGGTCATTTTGACCTAAAATGAAACGTTAAGGGTTAAATTGCTTTAAAGAAAATATGGCTAAAATGATTATTCATAAAACGTTAGGGGTATTTATTGGCATTATATCTAATTATAGATGAAAAAAAGATGAAATCCAATAATTGCCGAGAAATTATTTTATGGATCGGTTTCAATAATCAGTTACTTTTTAGTGGAATTGGACCATAGATGACGTGGTAGAACATGTCCATATAATAATTTATCCTAATTGGCCTAGTGACTAAAGATTTCATCTTACCTAGGAATGTTTATTGTCAGATATCGAATTGGATCAAATTTAATTTTTTTGAATTGATAATATAGTGATTCATATTTGATCCGATTTTTCCAATATCTGATTATCCGAAAATATATTTTAATTTAATTATTTTTCAACTTTAAAAGTTATATTTATGAAAAATTTTAAATTTCAAATATAAAAGGCAATAAATTATTAAATATAACAAGATTCATATTTATAAAAAAATTAATTGTTATAATTTTTGGATATAACAAGTATCACGTTATTAAAAAAAACAATATTAAAACAATTCTCTCTCAAACCCCTTAGCCGCCGTTCATCATTCTCAAATTTCATTTTTTTAGATTTTCGTTTTGATCGTTCCCTTTGATCGGTGGTCGACAATCAATTTTAGTGTTGGTTGTCGATCACCGGATCTAAATCTTTTTATTGTTTTATTTCAATAAGGATCTCTTTTTTCTGTCTTTGTGACACGCTTTTCTCTGTCCTTGTGACATGTTTTTATTTTTGTTTTGGGGTTTGATTCGTCTGTCTTTATAGCATGTTGCAGCATACTCTAGCGATCGGTTGTTGTTCGCATAGAGATTCAATCGATGCTAGTTTTCTGATTTATTGTTTTGTCGGTGGTCACTTGGAAAGATTTATCCCCACTCGGTTGATGGTTGTTTGCCGATAAAATCAGTCCTAGGTAGCGGTACTTTTTGCAAGATAGTTTGAATCGCCTACAACTCCTTCTTCCTTCACTATGCGTCTCATTTGGACAGAGACAAGAAGATTTAGGAACCTCCTGAATTTTATCGGTATCCTTATTTCCATAGGAATTTTATTTTTCTTTGTTTTTAGGCCGTAAGAATTTTTGGATTTTTCAATCTAATTATTTTGCTTCTTGATTACGTTGTAATTATAATTTTCTATGAATTTAATAAAAATTCAGTAGCATTTGTCAAAAAAAAATATTAAAAAATTAAATTTTTGAATTTTCGATTAATCCTGAATTTAAAATATTGCTATCTGTATCCAATTTGAAAAATTTAAAATCGGATCAAATATTCGATCCGAAAATAAAAATCAGATCGAATATCTAAATTTTTAGATCGGATAAATTCACTTTCGAATTGGATATTTTTTAATACCCCTAAATTCTTACTCCATCTTATATGAGTTTGAATCTTAGTATAAAAATATACTATTTATAGATATTAACGTATAAAAATAGCATTTTTATATCGTTTATAATATACATATTTTTTTAAAACAAAATATTTAAAATTAAAAAAAAAATCAAATAAATACCTCCTCTACACCTACCCTTTCTTCCCAATCGCTTGTCCTATTCAACCGTCTTCTAAAATCAACAAAACATTAATTGATTGTCGAACGTCGAATGCGAAAGTTTCAGTCAAACAATCAAATGGTACTGCGAACAGGGAATAAAAACAAGACAGACTATGAAAACGTGCAGGACGGGAGGGGATAGCCGTGTTTAAAAATATTAGATTCGATTGATCTAATTTATTATTTGATTACTTAAATATAAATAATTGGGTATTTATTTAAATTTTTATTTTGTTTAGATCGAATATTCAGCCCGTCATTTTTGGAGTGAGGCTCAGGTCATAAAATTGATTTTTTTTGTATCCGGTTATTTTCGGCTACTCAATTCTTATTTTTTTTAATTTTTTATTTAAATATAATTATCATTTAAACAAAATATCATTTATATTCGTTATATTTCTAAATCAAATAACTTAATTTTTAAATATCGACCCCTCAAATTGTATTTTAAAAAAGGAATTAGAGAGTCATTGTAAAAACAAAAATTAAAATTAATGTAAAATAATAAATTTAGTTTTTTGAATTGACAAAATTTGAATTTTATTTGTTTAGATATACATTATTTTTGCATGTGCATTGACCGAAATGAAAATCAACTCAAAAATTTTTACTATACAAATCATTAATTTTTATACATTAAAATAAATTAAACTAATTAAAAATATTAAAAAACTTTCCTTTTATGTTTTGTTTCGAATTAGATTATATAATTTATGTCATAAACTTTATGTTTAGATTATACAACTATGATTTTAAGATTTTATATTTTGACGTTGAGTTATGTAATTCGAATTTTTAAATTTTTAAAATTTTTAATAATTAAATTTAAGATTTGTAAAAATAAAAAAATCTGGATATCCAATTACTCGAGGTACTATGTATCAGATACTGAGTGCTCGAAGCATGGATATCCGGAAAATTCAGATCAAAACATGGATTATATTTTTAATTATCCGAAGTTTTAGATACCTAAATATTCGAGTACTCGGATTTATACAACCCTAAGAGGAGGTGACTTCAATGCAACGTTGGTTTGGAGATAGATGATTGTAGTATTAGTAAGTGGATTTGAAATTTAGGGATTATGTTTTTGTGTTTGTTTTTTTTGCTTTTTTTAAATTATATTTTTAATCTTTTTTAAATAATATTATACTATTTAATATATATTATATTATTTATATAAATACTATTTTAATATTAATATATTTTATTTTGTATAAATATATTTTTTTTAATTCAGCTACAGTGGTTAGTAGTATTTGTTCCAGAGTATACTCTCAACCTTTCAACATTGATCGCTCAATCATTATGCTAACACTGATGCTCGAATTCGTGACCTCTAGGAACAACAACCATTCCTTTAACCGATGAGGCTAGATGGTTCGTGTTATTTTGTATAAATATTAATGTATAATAATAATAATAGAACTATATTATTTAAAGAATATATCATAGTATATTTTTTATAATATTATTTATTTTATACAATTTCTTGTAAGTTTAGTGGTTAAAGTTTAATCTTTACACTTAATGAGTTTTGGCTCAAATCCCTTCGAGGGTATCATTTATTTATCATTTTAAACGTGAATCTTTCATCAAAATAATCTTTATTTTTAAATATTTTTTCTATTTTGAATTATAGACCATTAAAAAACTAATCACAATGGTTTAGAACTTTTTATATATTTTTTATTTTTAACGTCATCATTATCTTTCCTCATCAGTATATTATTATATAGTATTTTTTATTATTCTAATTAATCAACCAAATTTTGAACAAATTAAAGAAGAAGAAAATTACTCAAGTTGAAGTTGATAGAATTGAACTAGGGAGCAATGGGTCCAACGTCTAATCACTGGGTACATTAAAAATTTTAAAAATTAAGTGATCTAAATATGAGTGAAAAAATAGTTAAATGATGAACCACATAATTTACACATTTTTTGTTAGCAGTATAATTAAATTGATGACAGGGCATACAAACTTTATGGTGTACATACAGTTGAAACTGCTGAAGCATTAGCTTTTGCTGCATGGATTCAATTAGCTGTAGATAATGAGTGGGGTGCAAATCGTTTGTTCTTTTTCTATGTTTTTATTTATGTCCCACTTTAAATTAGAGGGTTTAGAGTTTAGGGTTCTAAGTTAGGGGTTTTGGTTAGGGTTTAGGGAATTAGGGGTAGAGTGTATTTTTTAGATGTAGGGTTTAGAATTTAGGATATAGAAAATAAGGGTTTAGGGTTTAAAATTTAATTTAAAAAAAATCAAAAGAGACACAGAAAAGTGACAAAAGATTTTTGTTCAATGAGTGGGACATTGTTCAAGTGGAAGAAGACTTCATAGCAATTGTTAACAAATTGCATGATAAAGACCTATACCTCTCGGTTGCTGCATCTTATTTGAAGGAAGCTCACCTTTTGTTTCATTCGTTTTCTTTTAGGCTTAACTTAATAATAGGTGCCCAAAGTATACATCTTTTCTGAAATAGGTGCCTAATGTTTTTTTGGCTGAAATAAATGCCTAAACTATATATTTTTTCTGAGATAGGTGCCTAATGTATTTTTTGGCTGAAATAGGTGCCTAAAGTTTATTCCCTTAGTGTTTTAAGGTAACAGTGTTAAAAGAAAATTGTTTAATTTATAAATAAGTACCTAAACTATATATTTTTTTAAAAATAGATGCCTAATGTAATTTTTATTAAAATAAATACCTAATTTTTTTCTTATAAGTAATTTATATTTCTTATAAGATATAAAATTAGTTATATCTTAAATTAATCATTTAACCTTTTAAATTATGAGAAAAAATTATTTTTTAACAACACTAAAATAAAAAATAATTAAAATTTATATAATTTTATATTAATATTTTTTATATTTTGCACAACAATCATCAATGGGACAAATCGATTCACTTGCAAGGACATGCCGCCGGTTCACATGGGGAATATATACAAAAATTCTTATATTCCTATTACATTTATAATTGTATCGAAAAAGAATTGAAAATATTAATATAAAATTATATAAATTTTAATTATTTTTTATTTTAGTGTTGTTAAAAAATATTTTTTTCTCATAATTTCAGCTACTAATCAAATTTAAATAAATTATTAATCAATTATAATAAATAATTTAATAGATTAAAACGATGATATATAAATAATTTTACATCTTATAAGAAATATAAATTACTTATAAGAAAAAAATTAGGCATTTATTTCAATAAAAATTACATTAGGAACCTATTTTAAAATATATATATAGTTTATGTACTTATTTATAAATTAAACATTTTTCTTTTAACAGTGTTACCTTAAAATATTAAGGGAATAAAACTTTAGGCACCTATTTCAGCCAAAAAATACATTAGGCACTTATCTCAGAAAAAATATATAATTTAGGCACTTATTTCAGCAAAAAAAAACATTAGGCACCTATTTCAGAAAAAAGTGTATACTTTAGGCACTTATTACTGAGTTAAGCCTTTCTTTTATTAATGTTTCTCATGTAAGCCAAGAGGCTAATAAGGTTGCTCATAGATTAGTTCATTGGGCACTCGATTTGTTTGAACCTTTTTATTTTTTGTTTGATATTCCTTATTTATTGAAACTCTTGTGTTGAAAGATACCATTTTTGGCTAAGCAATATATCTATTGTCATAAAAAAAAAATTGTAGACATAATGTTAAAAATATTTTTAATATTTGACTGAATAATAATTTTAGTCCATTTTACTAAAGTAAATCATTAATATTTTATTTTAGATAAAAGTGATCCTTTATAGATGAAAAATATTAGTCAATTGCTAATAAATAATTTAAAATGACTTGACATAATGGTACATTAAAAGAATTTTTTTTATATATTTTATAGAATTTTTAACATTTTTAAAATTGTATTATTACGTAAAGTCAACATATTTATTATACGACATTGTTATCATGTTAGTACATTGTTATATGAATTTACAACGTTATTTTAAATTATTTATCGTTAGTTGACTAATAATTTTTATTCGTAAAAAGATTATTTTGATAAAATAAAGTTTTAGAGTTAAACTTTTTAAAATAAAATAAAATCTAAAAGTGATTATTTAATAAACCTTAAGTATTATTTTTTGATATTATCTACTTTGGTAACGTCCCTTAACTTTATTGAAGAGATTATTGTTATCATTATTATGGTGATGCATTATTTAATTGGATACAGTTACGATCCTGAAATTCTGGTCGTTTTAGAGTAAACTTTAAACTAAATAAGAGATTTAAATTATAGTCATGATTGAATTTTTATCATATTATGTGTATTATGGTTACAAATATAATAAATGTTTTTCGGTCACTGTAAATATTATAATTGTAAATTTTTTATCATTAGTTAATTAATAATTTCTGTCTTTAGAAAGATATTTTTATCTAAAATAAAATATTAAAAATTAAATTATTTAAAATATATATAAAATAAAATAATTATTCAATCAAACATTATATTTTGATTTTATATCTTCTTGTTATTTGTTTAAAGTTGTAAACGAAATGTTTACTAAGTAGGCCGGTTGATGGTATTATGATTTGAGTCTGATTATAGTGTAGCTTGGAAGAAACTATTAAAAGCAAATGAGGTTAAGAATCCAACACGAATTATTTAGCTTAAGTGATTAAACGAACGGTTATCAATTATTTTTTAATGATGAAGAATAAAAATATCTAAATTAAGGCTCAACCTCCTCCTATAACAGATTAATTGTGTCAATCGGTGAATTGTTAAAAAATAAAATTACAATAAGGTCTCCTCTACATTAATCAACTAACTAATCTGTAATCTTGTTAACACTATGATTTAATCCGCTAAAATCTCTGATGAACGATTCAATATTTTGATCACCTTCATATTATCAGTCTCAAAAATAACTCTACAACATTTAATTCGCTAAATATGGGATAAAATATCAATAGCAACTCATAATTCTGTGAGTAAAACCGAACATCGACCTATGCTACGAGCAAAACCAAATGACTATTGGCCTTGATGAAATGAGCACTAAAATTTATGAAAGAAAATATTAGTATTCTATTATCACGTATGGAGCGTATACCTATTTATAGGTTGAAATGACCAAATTAAGATTTGAGATTAAGGGAGATAAAAATATAAATGATTGAAGGTGAGATAAATTTATAAATAAATTAAATTTTTAAAAATTTAAATAGAAAGACAAAAATAAAAAAAATTCAGAGGCAAGTACCCCACTCAACCCCCACATGGCTATGTTATTGGATTGAGTATTTGTTCGATCGAATAAATTTATTTGGTTTAGTCGAAATTGAAAGGTTAATGATTAAAAAATAAATAAAAGATTAATATTTCAGTTTGGTTCAATCTAGATCACTAATTAATTATAAAAACCTTGTTATATATTTTTATATTTAGATTATCCTAACAGAAGTAAAAAGAAACACAAAGTAAACAAATACTACCTAAATTATATTTTTTTATATTACAATTTTTTTTAAAATTTAAAAACCCATTGAATTAACAAAAAAAATCGGATCTTAATGATTTAAACAAAATCAATTAATAATTAAAAATATAAAAATCGATTCCTTGAATTTTGAGTACTTCAATTTAATTATCAATCGAATTAATTATTTCAACTTCATTATTTTTGAATTATTTATAGTGGGTATATATAATATCTGTTTTAAAATATATTTTTAATTATTAAATATTTGATTTTTTAATTACTGTATTATAAATATTCATATTCAAACACGTGACTTTCAATCTTATTAATTTACTACTCAAAACAGCACGTGAAAGTCAACAATTTTTTATCAAATTCATCATTTGAATTATCACCATTTCCTAGTGGGCGTGGGAATTCAGTTTCCTCTATTTCAGCATCCATACATGATTATTTCAAATAATATTTTTCTTTTAAAAAATAAAAAAATAAAAAGACAAGTTGAAGTAAAAACAATTCATTTAGCATGCGGGTTATCATGTCTTAAGTAATAATTTTAGGGTTTGGTAATATCATCGACTGTCTTTTTTTATTTTATTTTCTGTAAAAAAAAAAAAAGAGAGAGAATAGGTTTCTCTTTCATTATTCAACTGATAATCACAAACTTGCATATGGGATAGAATTGATTGTGTCTCAATCAATGATGTGGAAAATTAATAGTAACAGTTAATTTGTATAATTATTACTATTAAGATAAATGATTTCGATTAATTATTAAAAGTATTAATTAATGATTAATTTATTAGTTAATAGTTATAAAATGAAATATTTTATTAGAGTTTCTTTATTTAAATATATTTTTTAAAAATTAATGTAATGTTTACGAAAGAGATTTTTTTACTATTCTTAAATGTATTAGTAAATATATAAAAAAATTATAATAAGCTATAGGTTAACCTGTAATTGAATGTTAAGAAATAGTTAATTAAAATAACGGTTGATCGTTTTAAATTTTAACGATTAATCATTTTTAATGATTAGGTTATAGTTTAGTAATCGTTGTAACGATTTACTAATTATTTATAGTAATTAGTAAAATTAACCTACAATGAACAACTTAATATATATGGTTAGAATTAAGGGTAGGTATTTGGTCGACTCGAGTCAAGTTGAGTAAAATTTTTTTGAGTTAATTGAGTTTATGAGTCTTATTTTTTAATCCTAACTTTATTTACTTTTTCGAGTCAAGTGAAATTTATAAAATTTGAATCGAGCCAAGTTAAGTTGTTCAAGCTTCTGTTCAAATTCTTTACGTGAATTCTTATTTCATAAATCAAACTATATTCTAATTTTTTAATAGAATTAATTTTATAAAATTATAATTTAACGAGTATTTTTTGTATCATATCAAATTAAAAAAAAATTAATTTTTTTAACAAAGTGTTGTTCACGCCCCTAATTATAACTCGGATTAATTTAAATAATAACACTGTTTAATAAATAAAAAATTGAACATTATAGGTTTACGAAGTTATGTATAGAGATTTGGTTTATGGAAGTAGTTAATTTTATTAAAAAGGTAAAAGATTTAAATTATAAGGTTAATTGTTGGAATAATATTTTTTATTTTCCTCTAGTATATATTAATTTTATAAAGAGATTTGGTCACTTTTCATTTTAGGGTTTAGAGATGAGAAATTAAGAGGAAATGACTAAGTTTTTGAGTGCTAAAGAAAAATGACTTACAACAAAATATTAGTTTAGGGATTATCTAAATAATTTATCATTTTTTATTATGTCAGATCAGGTTCTCGTTAAAGATTAATGACAACAAACGTTTTAGTGATCAAAAGTTTACAAATAGAAAACATAAGTGATTTTATCAGTCTTTTTTTTTTCTTATAAAATCGGTGATCAAATCTGTACTGAGAGAAAATAAAACTGACTATTCCAGTAATCAGCTCTAAATTATAATGATATAAAATCATAAATATAAATTAAACATATAATTTAAATATTTTTCAATAACCATTAACATAAGAAACTAGTTAATTATTGTATCTCATACAAAGATCATACAATGAAAATGTTAAAAACATAACTAAAAGGCTTTAATAAAAGATAAAAACAAGCAGATTTGACTACCACGACAAATGAATCACAAAAGGGAATCGAAATATTAAAAATTATCGACAACTGTAAATCAAAGTCAAACTTTCTTAGAAAATCATATGCAAACACAATCGATATATTGAAATACAATATGAGGGTCCAAACAAGAGAAGATAAAGATAATCAAATAAGCACCATTTTTTATCAATCGAGGTGATACCAAATTCAACCTTAAAAAAATAAAAAAATCAAACGATCATCAATAAAGATAAAAAAAAATATGTTAAAAGTTAAAGAAAGACGTGTCATAAGACAGAAAGCCTACTATAAATACATACTTATTCTTTATAAAATTATTGGTTCAAATTAATTACGACAAAACTTAAAAATTGTGAGAACAGAAAAACTAAAATAAAATCATATAGTTTTAAGACTTAAAAAATAAAACTATATTGGAATTAAATCATATAGTTTTAGAACATAAAAAATAAAATTATATTAACCTATAATGATTATTTCATTCCTTCAAAAATGATGATTTTATGATTAATCCGTATAATTTTATTTAAACAAATATATTTTGATAAAAAATGACAACTTTATAATTTAGGCCCCTAAAATTCTAAATACAATATTAGAATTATAATTTCATATTGTAAACAGATTCCTTGCAGTTTGCTGATTATGAATTGAGATGGAAATTGGAGGAGAAATATCCGAAAATCGTGGAGATATGAATTTACAAAATAAAAAATACTGAAATCTTTATTCAGAAAAAAGAAGAAGAAAAATTTATCATTTACGAGATAGTCGAATCGTGACTATATAAATAACATTGGGACCCAAAAAAATATCTTAAGATCTCGATATTTTACAAGATTTTTAAAAATATATACTTATTTATCTATATATCCTTAATATAAATTTTAATAAAAAAATCTAATTGTATTATTATCGCTTTAACTTTGTCTCAAACCTAGTTACACTCAAGTTTTTCAACATGTTTATATCTTAATTTTTAGATATAAATTAAAATACATGTCTAAATCTTCCTTAACACAACACCTTTTCAATCTTCATCGTCTCGTAACTACTTCTAATAGAAATATCTAAACTTTATATTTAAAACTGAACTGATTATTTATTTTGGTCAACAAAATAATATTTTTGTTTAATTTTTGGGATAAAATTTTTCCGAAAACCACATCTTTATTTCTTTATTATGCATTTCTTATGTTTGATATTATTATGAGAAATTATTTTTTATGGCGTTAAATTATTTTTTGTTGTTTGATAAAATTTGCAAAAATTATTTATTATAAATATAAAATATAGTAAATATTACTTATTTTAAAAATATTAATATTATTAATTTTTATATTTAAAAAATAAGAATAAATTTAGTCCAATATTATTTTTATGAATATTTTTGTTATATTATTTTTTCAATTTTATAAATAAAAATATTAGGACTAGTAAATATTTTTTAAAATAATATATATTTTTAGTTATATTAATTATTTATTAAAATATGAATATTATATTATTTGACAAAAAATACTAATAAATATAATTTAAATATTTTCGAAAATATAATATTATATTATTTATAATAAAAAACAATTTTCTAATATAATAATATTATTTTAAATGTTATGATAATTAGTAAATAATATTTTTAATATAATTGTTATGCAAGTGTTTTTTTTACAATTCTTTGAATTTGAAATGTTACAAATTGTATTTAATATCAAGTAATAATATTTTTTTAAATAATAAATAAAATTATGAAAAATATTCTTATTATATTAATTATTTCGGTAAATTATACAGATAACCACCATACTATGGGGTTGGTATCGAAATGACCACAATACTTTAAAAAGCCTCAAATACACCGGTAAACTATTAAAATTTTATCGAAATAATCATCGACCGTTAAAAATTAACGGATTGATGACGTGACAATTGAAAATAAAATGAAATAATTACACATTTACTCTCTATGATTCATACATTTTTTAATTTAGTCCTAATTTTATTATAATAAAATAATATAATTATTTATTTAGGTAGTAACACATATCAACACCCGAGGAAAACAAAAATCAGAAAGGTTGATGTTGAAGAGACTTGAAGAACCAACTCAAATTTACTTTTAGTTGAATCAAATTTTTTTTTTTGAGTTAATTGAGTTTTTGAGTCTTATTTTTTAATCTAAACTTTATTTACTTTTTCGAGTGAAGTGAAATTTATGAAATTTGAATCGAGTCAAGTTAAGTTGTTCGAGTTTCTGTTCAAATTTTTTATGTGAATTCTTATTTCATAAATCAAACTATATTCTAATTTTTTAATAGAATTAATTTTATAAAATTATAATTTAACGAGTATTTTTTGTATCATATCAAATTAAAAAAATAATTTTTAATAAAGTGTTGTATAGAGATTTGGTTTATAGGTTTAAATCGTATAGGGATTAAATAATAAAAAAGTGTTGTATCCGAGTTGTATAGAGATTTGGTTTATAGGTTTAAACCTTATAATTTTTTGTATCATATCAAATTAAAAAATAAAACCATATAGGGATTAAATCCTATAGTTTTAGGACTTAAAAAATAAAATTATATTAACCTATAATGATTATTTCATTCCTACAGAAATGATGATTTTATGATTAATCTGTATAGTTTTATTTAAACAAATATATTTTGGTAAAAAATGATAACTTTATAATTTAAGCACTTAAAATTCTAAAACCTAGAATTAATATAATATTGGAATTATAATTTCATATCATAAACAGGTTCCTTGCAGTTTGCTGATTATGAATTGAGATGGAAATTGGACGAGAAATATCCAAAAATCGTTGATATATGAATTTACGAGATGAGAAATAAGGGAAATCTTCAATCGGGGAAAAGAAAGAAAATTTATCATTTACGAGATAGTCAAATTGTGACCATATTTGGGATCCAAAAAAACATCTTGAAAATCTCGATATTTTACAAGATTTTTAAAAATATATACTTATTTATCTATATACCCTTAATATAAATTTAATAAAAAGTCTAACTATTGTTATGAATAAAATAATGAAGAACTAAAACAAGAATAAAGAACAAGAATGAAGAACAAGAATGAAAGAATAAAGAGAAGATAGAAAGAGAGATATTTGTATTATTCTCAATATTAGCTTTTGTACAATGCCTTCACAAACTCATCTATTTATAGGCATAAGAAGTTATATTAAACTCTAATTAATGAAGATAATATTCCTAATGATAGAGTTATTATAATGATAGACATCTACATAGATAAATATTATTCATAACACTCCCCTTGGATGTCTATAAAGATAATATGCCTCGTTAAAACCTTACTAAGATAAAAACCCTGTGGGAAAAAAATTATTAGTGAAGGAAAAAGAGTACACACATCTTTGATACGCATAACATGTTGCCTCATTAAAAACCTTACCAGGAAAACCCATTGGGACAAAACCTCGGTTGAGGGAAAAAATGTGCAACACGTATTTACTCCCCCTCATGAAAATATCACATAAGATCTTCGAATCTTCATAATTCAATATTGAATATAATCTTCAAATGTTGAAATAGATTATGCACTAGTGGATAAATCTTTCAAATTATTACTTGAAATGAATCGTAAATATTATTCTTATGAAGATCATGAGGGACGAAACTTGAAAGAAATATGTTTCGTTTTATCACATTTGATATATCCACCTTGAGATATAAAATTTGTATTATCTCTACACAAGATAACTTGCATCTTATCTTGTGAAAAACATTCACATATCTTCAGGATATGTTTAGCCAAACACATATCTCGGCTTTGCCTCATGCATAACAATTATTTAAAGGTAATAGTCTCGTAGCACTTAAATAATATTTCTGGACCAGCTAAGATAAGATGCTTCCAGATCAAATAATGTGTATATTGTGCTTTAGACCAAGAATATCATTACCCTTTTCGTGAGGCAAAAAAAATCTTTGTTTACAGTAAGAGACCTAGCAACAACCATAAGGGTGATCAATAGATATGCATTATGCATGTAAATTCTCTTTCAATATTTTTCTGTATGTCGATTGATGTACAAGGATTTGAGGAGATCTTTTCACGAGTATTAACAATATTCAAATCATTGGCATACATAACAATAAAAATTCAGAGCTAAGCCTCTTAATAAAAATGCTCGAGAAAATAATTCATATAACATTATGCTAATAAGTATTCAATGAGGCGATCATACCAAATACGCCTAAATTGTTTCAAGCCATAAAAAGATATATTCAATATAATTGAATAATTTTCTCGAGAACTTGAGTTAACTGCTTATGGCAATCTAAATCTTTCCGTAAGTTTTATGTAAATATTACTGTCAAGAGGCACATTCAAATATGATGTAACAACATCCATTAGGCAGAAACCAAATAGTTTTATTTATTGCCAGACTGATCAAAATCTAAAAGTAATTGCATCCACCACCAAGGAATAAATTTTCATCATAATCAATTTCATGTCTTTGTGAGAATCCTTGTGCAACCAAATGAAGTTATATCTCATGATTTCTCCTTTTGATTTCTCTTTCTCACAAAGGCTCGTTTATATCCACGAGCTTTACACATTTCAATGTACGGGCTATAGGCCCCAATACTTCTCTTTTCAAAAGAGATTTTAGTTTCGCCTCAATTGCCTCTTTCATGTTGGTCAATCATTTCTTTGTTTATATTGCCCAATTGACAATGATTCATGATCCACATCATCAAATAAAATCTCTAGTTCTATATTGCATGCAAATATATTAACGACGTCGATTTAATTTCAGTTCCACTTATTACCAAACATGACATAATCTATTGAGATCTCTTTATTATCAGGTACCTGATTCATGTCAATGTCTCTGTTGGAGACCATTTGATCTCTTCTAGAGATTTTTATAATCATTGATTCCTCGATCAGACCATCATAAAATATAACTCATTTTCTTTTTCGAGGATTTCTCATCTTTGGAACTTACTTGTCTACTATGCTTTAAGCGTAAGTTAGACTCATTAGCAATTAGAGTTTGTCCTTCCATGACATCAAATTTAATTGGAGCATTCATAACTGGTATACGTGACTTAGTCACTCTTTTAGGGTCAGCAAAATCATCTAGCAATTGATTTGCTAAATGAATTATCCTTTGAACTTATAGTTCATATTGTGTAGTACGTGGATCAAAATGTGAAAAATGATAATTCATTCCAACTTATTTCTTTCCCCAACTATTTATTTCCTCCCCCTAATGTTGGATAAACTTACTCATTAAAATGATAGTCAGTAGATCAGGTTGTAAATAAATCCCCTATCAGAAACTCAAGATATTTAAATTTGATATATATTCCCAACAAAACTCATCTTTGTGCGTTGTGGTGGAGAGAACTATCTGGTTCCTGACCAAAAACCATTTATAAAGGAGAGAACTTATTATCATTTGTTGGCTTGATGCGAATTAGTGATACTACATGTAAAATGACATGTCATCAACATTATCAAGACCGATTGTCTTTATAAGATAATCTGAAAAATGTGCTCGTAATTTTATCAACTGAGCAAGTAACCTCGCAAACACAAAGTTGAGGGTTAATAACAATGATACATATAACCATCTATTCGATGCATTGATAAAAATCGTAAAATAAATAGATGGTCTTTAAGAAAGGTGTATGGGCCCATATATATCACCTTGTATCCGTTCCAGAAAATTAATAATACTCTATCTTAAATGTTGATGATTGAATAATCAAATTGCTTTCATAGCAAGTATCACGTGAAATATTACCATGAAGAAAATCTTAGTTCTTCAATAAATGACCACATGAAAGTGTAAGCAAATTTTCGCATCATAATTGAACCGGGATGGTCTAACCGGTCATGCCAAATAAAATTATCAGTAAACATCTAGTTTAAAATAGCATGAGCTTCAATTTATACTAATTCTTATGTAGTACAATATGGATGATCGTGCTTGTAATTTTACCAAGATTTCATTATTGCCTCGAGTTATACTCGTAATATTTAGATAGTCAGCATCCCCTTGACTAATATTCTCAATATATTTATGCAAATATCTTTAAAATCCAATAAGTCTCTTTGCGACTTTGACGAGCATAATGCAGTGTAAATATGAGATAAAATCTCATTTGGCAATAACATATTTGCTCAACGAGCATAATGCACTGTAAATATGAGATAAAGTCTCATCTGGCAATAACATATTTGCTCAGTCGAAGCTTTCTGTGATATTAGTACTTCTAGATATATTACTCACATTATTCCCTTGCATTTAAAATGGGAAAATATGCATAATTATGCACCTTTTAATACGTGTTTTATTTCATTCACTTCGGGAAATGAAAAATATGTGCTTTGTACCATTCACTTCGGGGAATGGAAAAATATTAAAAAAATAGTATATCATATCAAACTGGATCAAAGATAAGCTCTCAAGAGCTCTTTCGAAGCACGGATATTTTAGTACTTTGAGATATAGTACTCATATTTCCCTTGTATTTAAATGGGAAAATATTTCTTAAGCTTAAGTATTGTATGAGTATTTGCACTGTCTGCTAAGCATAAATCGCCATAAATTATTACATATTTTATTCCGAAAGTAATCATATTCTTTTAAAGGAAAAATTAACATAAAAGATAAATAAATAATATATAAAGTAAGTTAACATAAATAAATAAATAATAAATAAAAGTACATTAACATAAATAAATAAATTAAAGATCAATTATTCCTTTTAGAATTTATAAAGGAAATAAATAGCGAATTATTCCCTTCAAGGGTTATGAGAAAAATTATCAATATCCAATTGAGTTGGATCAATAACACCATTATTTTCGCCACAAAGAAAATCTGATTATATTTTCTTTAATTTATCATTCATGATTATGAGAATAAAGTCCATAATACTTCCGCGTTTGACAAGTACGAGATCAATGGTTTATACTATCGCATTGATAACATAAAGATTTTGATGTGATCTCTATCATTATTGTCATCTTTATAATTCCACTTCATGTGGATATAAGCATTCTCAAAATAATCATCTTATCCAAGTCTATTTTATGATCTCAATCATGACCACAATTACTAATGTGACATTTATTCTTTCCACTATAAAATATCACATTCACTTCAGGGAATGGAGCGAAACCAATAGGTCTTTAAAACCTTTTCATGATATTGTGTCTATATGACAACTTTAATGTGTGAAAAGTGGAATATGTTTTTCTAACATATCCTCATCAGTGATATTCTGGCACATAATTGAGTTTTATTCACTAACCATATAGTGAATTATTATGTTTGCATTCACTTCAAGGAATGAAACAAATTCAATAATCACATGGAATAAACATCATGCTTGCATTCACTTCAATAAATGACATAAATTCAATAATTGCATGAAATAAGCATCATGCATGCATTCACTTCAGGGAATGCCTCCCATAAAAATTCTTGGATCAAGACGATTTTTGTAACTTAAACTTGAGAGAAGTCTATAGTCGAGTTTTTCGACACAAAAAAAAGTTGTTTCCAAGCAAATATAGACTTTATAATATTCATACTATTAAATAGTAATTGATCAACCAATATATATGCAATACATACAAGGAACAAAAATTTAATCCTCATACGTGACGTTAAACCAGTCCACAAGGTCCTTTAAAAAGAACCTCCTTTGAGACCAGTAACCTTGCAGAATGGGATGTCCAGCCAATATACTCGGATTAAACCAACATAACATAAAAAATATTAATTAATTAGAATATAATTGGCTTTTACCATAGTGATCGGTTTTTACCCTTTGCCTAACTTAATAGCTTTGGAATTGTCGACAAGAACCATGGTAATTGAGTCACTTTATCGCTACACAAACACCAAACAACCAAAGATTTTTTTAAAATTAAAAATCAAGTTAAAGATCAAGAAAGAAAATAATCGGTAATTAAAATATAATTGAGGAAGAAGAACTTATCTTTGATTTATGCTAGTAACAAATTCTTTTCAATAACTCCTTCAAGATTCGAACGACAAACACCTCCGTTGGCTAGAATCTCGTGCTGATAACGTGTTGTGAATAAAATAATGAAGAACTAAAACAAGAATAAAGAACAAGAATGAAAGAATAAAGAGAAGATAGAAAAAGAGATATTTGTATTATTCTCAATATTAACTTTTGTACAATACCTTCACAAACTCATCTATTTATAGACATAAGAAGTACATAATATATTAAACTCTAATTAATGAAGATAATATTCCTAATAATAGAGTTATTATAATGATAGACATCCACATAGATAAATATTATTCATAACAACTATATTATTATCACTTTAACTTTCTCGCAAACCTAATCACACTCAAGTTTTTCAACATGTTTATATCTTAATTTTTAGATATAAGCTAAGATACGTGTTTAAATCTTCCTCAACACAATACCCTTTCAATCTTCATCGTCTCGCGACTGCTTTTAATAAAAATATCCAAACTTTATATTTAAAATTGAACTATTCATTTATTTTGGTCAACAAAATAATATTTTTGTTTACTTTTTGGGATAATTTTTTTCGAAAACCACATCTTTATTTCTTTATTATGCATTTTTATTTTATCTTTAAGTTATTTTAGCTCTCACATTCAAGAGATTAACGTAAGGTAGTTGTAATAACTCGTTTTAATTTATTTTAGCTCCATTGATAGTAGGATAAATTATACAGATAGTTAATATATTATGGGGTTGGTATTGAAATGGCCACAATACTTTAAAAAGCGTTAAATACACCGGTCAACTATTAAAATGGTATCAAAATAGCTATCGACAGTTAAAAATTAACATCTGGTGATGTGACAGTTAAAAATAAAATGGAATAATTATACATTTACTCCCTGTGATTTATACATAATGTTAATTTAATCTTAATTTTATTATAATAAAATAATATAATTATTAATTATGGAAGATTATATTTATATATTATTTAATTTATTAAATTTGTTTTCCTCCTTTAATCAGATGGCGACATGTGTCCATGGCCTTGAGCTTGAGTGGTAATGTCCATACCATTGAACCAAATTAATTTTTGTAATATAAAATCCTATAATATATATTTAAAATATACCCTATATGAAAATAGATTAGAGTAAATATAATGTAAGCGGTTCAAATTTAATTTTAATAAAAAAACAGAATACTTGTTATTAAATATACGAATAAAAATATTCGGATATTCAAAAAAATTGATATTAAATATACGAATAAAAATATTCGTATAATAAATATTCGAATAAAAAAAATCGGATATTCAAATAAAAATATTCGAATAATAAATATACAAATAAAAATATTCCTATAATAAATTTTCGAATAAAAAAATTCGGATATTTAAATAAAAAATATTCGTATAATAAATATTAGAATAAAAATCATAAATATTCGAATATTTGGATTTAAAAATATTTGAATAAAATATTTAGATTTTATATTCGAATAAAAAAATTTAAATATTCAAATAATAAATATATAAATAAAAATATTCGTATAATAAATATTCTAATAAAATTCATAAATATCACAAAAATCAGCTTGGTCTAATGTTTTTTTTATTTTATTTTTTTATGGCGTTATATAAATTAGTTTTTGTTGTTTTATAAAATTTGCAAAAATTATTTATTATAAATATAAAATATAGTAAATATTACTTCTTATAAAAATATTAATATTATTTATTTATTATATTTAAAATATAAGAATAATTTTAGTCAAATATTATTTTTATGAATATTGTTGTTATATTATTTTTGCAATTTGATAAATAAAAATATTAGGACTAGTATATTTTATTAAATAATATATATTTTCAGTTATATTAAATATTTATTATAATATTATTATATTATTTTTAAAAAATATTAATAAATATAATTTAAATATTTTAGAAAACACAATATCGTATTATTTCTAATAAAAAATGATTTTCTAATATAATAATATTATTTTAAATTTTATGATAATTAGTAAATAATATTTTTAATATAATTGTTATGCAGGTGTTTTTTTTACAATTCTTTGAATTTGAAATGTTACAAATTGTATTTAATATTAAGTATTTATTATATTTTATTATTAAAAATAATTAGTAAATAATAAATAAAATTATGAAAAATATTCTTATTATATTAAGTATTTATTATATATAATGACAAAATAATAATATTATATATTATTGTATTATAAACTAAACATTATATTTTATTATTAAAAATAATTAGTAAATATATTTTAGTTATTATTTCTTTTGAAGTGATACTAAATATTATATTGATATTAAATATATAAAATAACATTATTTTGAGTATTTATATTATTAAGTGAAAATTTGAAATTATGTACTGCCAAAATTCAAACGATAATATATTACATCGAAAAAAACAATTTTATGCCAATCAAACATCAAAAATTGAAGAAAATATTTTTGGTAAATGAATTTATTATTTTAAAATTATCTTCACATTCGATGTTTAAAATAAAATATTTTAAGAAAAATAAATTAAAACAACATATTTATGGGGAAATTCCCATAAAAGTGTATTCCTTAAAAATTATATATAATTGATATGAAAATATACCTCAGAAATAAATTAATTTTCTTCTAGTTAGGGTAAAAATACTCGATTGATATTTTTTTCTTAATTACGAATTTTAAATTTAAAAATAATATTTTTTTTTCTTACTCATCTTTTTAAGTAAGAATTACTTTAAAAAATAATTGAATTTTAATTTTTAAAAGTATAAATATCTTAAAATGAGAAGACAATAAAAAATAATAAGATATAAATATTCTTTTACAATTTGAGTTAAAGTTTTATATTTTTAAATAAAAAAAAACTTTGAGACATAACAATTAATCAGGGCGGCTCTAAACAATGGAATTTGGAATAACCTACTTAATTTTTTTTAAATAGACATTTAAATTATTTTTTTAAATGTAGGGTTTAATTTATTTATTCTAAATTGAAGTTTAATTATTTTAAAAAATACTTTATGGAAGTTCAAAAATTGTATGAGATGCTAATTACAAATATGTAAAAAATTTAAAATCTAATAAGAATATTTCAAAATTTTGAAAGGATAAAATTAAAATTTTAAATATTAAATTTATTGGCCACCCCTGAATTTAATATACTAACATATAGGGGTGAACAATACCGAGTATCCAATCAATTAGTTTATTTTAAAAAAAATAAGTAATTAAAGAAAAAATTAAACCACCAATTTAAATAATAAAATTAGAACATTGTAGGCTTGAAAATTAATGTTTTAAAACTATTCATACTCATAATATTTATACATAAAGAGAAAGTTTGATAAAAAAATAAACAAAAGAAAACCAATACCGGATATTTGGTATTGGTCCCGGTTCCATTGAGTACCCACCGGGCACCGTGTCCAAAAAATCAAGATTCAGTCTCGATCCCGTTTATGACCTGGACCTAAATTTTGGATCTAATCCTGGTCCCACTGAAATCAATACCAAATAAAAATCCACCTAATTTTACTAATCTGAAATCGAATAATCGAATTTTTTACTCACCCCTACTTGCATTGCATATACGTGGATGACAAAACTAATCTCAAAGTAACATTTGAGTAATTTACGTATTTTTTTTTTCAATTTTCCAACTCAACTGATGTATTATTAGTAGATTTAGTAGATGACACCTTTTTAAATTTTAATCGAGAGTTTTATTAATTTATAAATCTTAAATTTTAAGTTTTTCAATTATTTGTTCTTATTACATATATATATTAATTTTAAAATATTATTAGATGAATTTAACTTATTACATCATCTATAGTTTTATAAATATTATTAAATAAATAATTTATCTGTTTCATATATATTATTAAATAAATAAATCACATTAAATAAAATCATAGATAATATTATAATCCGAAAAGGAATAATAATTTCTGTTTACTTCTTCTCCTCCCACTACTGCCAAGCATTTGCTTTCCTTGTTAAAGTATCGTCTTTTTCTTTTCTTTTCCTTTTGTCTCTCCTTCTGTCCATCGCATTACATAAAGCAAAGAAACAATATCCCAAGCCCTCAATCTCTCTCACGGTCTTACCTTGCATCAGATTTGCCTTCTCTCTCTCTCTCTCTCTCTCTCCAAATCCTCTCAGTTCACACCATTGCTTCGTTATTTTCTGTGTTAAGAATCTGAGAGTTTCATGATGGTTCAATGTGGTAGACAACTGGTTGTCCTTCTCTGGATTTTGTTACTCTTCAGCTTCCTTGTTTGCTTTTGCCGTGGTTCAAGAAACACCAAGTCCTTCAGACTCCACCCAAAATCTCCCTACAGAGGCCATTTCCTAGGTTTCTTGCCTAGACACTTCCCGATTCCAGCTTCTGTTCCGTCCAGGAAACATAACCAGCTGGGATTACAAACTTGGATGTCTCCATGAAGATCAACTTCCTCTTCCTCATAACTGAAAAAATAGGTGATTATGACTGTTATCTTGTCAATGTTCTTATGGGAAATGAATACAGATTGATAGCTAGAGGGATCGGAGTTGGTGAGTTTGTTCGTCCAAAGTTGTTTTGGATGTAGAAAGATACAAAACTAATTGCATTCAAATGTAGTCTTTTCATTCGTAGTCTGTAAAATATACTACGCTCTATGTCATACTGTACACTTAATTCTAAGGTAAACGATGATTAGCACGGCATTTGACAGTCTGATTAATTTAAAGCCCACATTTTAAAAAAAAATTCTAAAAATATTTTTTTTTTACAATTTTTAAATATTTTTAGAATTTTTAAGAGTTTTGAATAAAATAAATAAATAATGTACAAAAATTATCAAATAATATCACTATCACACGATACATTGTATCAATCGATAAAAAAATTTATTAATTTTAATCATTAATATTAATCAAAGAGCTTAATTAAATATAAAACAACTTTGAAAGTTTAATTATTTTTTTCAAAGATTTAATAATTTCTTACCCTTTAAATCTTTTTAGAACTTTTGACTTTATTTTTTTATTTTTACCTCGATTCCAAAACCAAAATTTTTAATAGTCTCTTTGCTTTTTTTAGTGTTCCTATGCTTACATCTAAATAAATAGAACGTTCGACAAATTATTTATAAATTAATTATATAAAATTTATTTGTTTTCGTTTATTAGATTAAATAAATGATTATATATAAAAAATTTATATTTGTTTAATAAATAAATCAATACGAATAAAGGTGTGCTCACTTTATTTATATTCACAAATAAATTCGTTTATAAACTCATTTATAGGCTCTTTATGAACTCGTTTATGAACTTGTTTAGAGGCCATTTATAATATTGTTTATAAGATGAAAATTCTTATGGATATCTCTAAATAATATATTTTATTATTGCTAAAAATGTTATATAAAATCATGTTAAATTATAAGTTTTATTTTATTTATTTATTGTTAATTTATTTAATATTTCTTAACATATAAACGAATATGTTCGCGAACACTTATGAATTTGTTTGTGAAATCTTAAACAAACACATTCGTAAACACTGAAACGAACACTTTCGTGAATATTAAATAAATAAACACGAACACCTTCAAAAATAAATATATAAACACGAATATAATATTAAAAATTTAAATAAACACGGACCGTAAATACCTTTAAAAATAAATAAATAAACTCTAACATAATTTTATTCATTCGAACTCGATTCATTGACATCCATGTTTATAAGAGTTTGAACATTTTGTAGTTTTTTTCCTATAATTATGTTCAAGAAATAAAAAATCAGAAATAATTCGATGGAAAATAAATACATTATATGCTATTTATGAATTTTAAAAATATATGTATATGTTTAAAAATAGTTTTTATGAAAAAAAATATTTTATTTTTTTTCACTTACAATATTAAAATAGCATAAAATCATAAAATTTACTCGATATTTAATTAAATAGTTATTTTGGTCTTTATTATTTTTTAGAACAATTTAACCCTCAAAGTTTTACTTTGGTATAAAATAACCTCTTTGTGGATGAAAATTATTAAAAAAAATTATGGTAAACAATTTAAAATAACTTGACAGAATGATAAGTTAAAAAATTATTTTACATTTTATATAACTATTTTTTAACTGATGTAATATTTTTTCAAGTCAATATATTTTTCTTCATGATAATACCATGTCAGCATGCATTGTTATATATGTTTATCACGTTAATTTAAGTCATTTATCGTCCGTTGACTGATAATTTTTATCCACATAGAGATTATTTTGACCCAAAAATGAAACATTAAGGATTAAATTATTTCTAAAAAAATAAAAACTAAAATAACTATTTAATCAAACATTAGGTATATTTTTTATTTTATACCTATTAAATATATATATAGTAATAGAAATTAGAAAAATATATTTTAATAAAATTTATATAAACATCATTAATAAAATGGCAAGTCCATACTACTTTGGATATTCGATTTTTCAATTTTTTATTCAAAATTAATGTATTTGTATGTACGTACGCATAAGTACTATTTGTATGATGAAAATAATTTACCAATGAATTTCCTCGTGGTATAATGATGGAAGACGTGGAATAACTTAATAATTTACCATATGTATAAAAAATTATATAACTTTTTTATTTAAATTATAAAATTTGAAAATTAAATCTTTAATCTTTAATCTTAAAATTTTAAATTAAAATAATAAATTTTACTCTATAATATAGATTCTTAAATCATACCTTGAACTAAACTTCTAAACTTTAAAATTGATAAACTTATATAAATTTATGTGTTAAAGTAATTTTAATATAAAAATTAATTTCGAAACTTGTTATAACTCTAAACTAAATTTTGATACTTATAAAAAATTATAGAACGGCTTGAATTCGGGTATTATAAAATGAACAATATTCTCTTTTCAAATAAAATCACACGTTGAGGTCTTTTCTCAATAAAATTAAATGAGAACATTTAGTATTTTTAAAATCGAAATATAATATTAAAATAGATTAAAGACACGTATATCTTATTATCTCTCTATTTAGTAAAAAATATTTAATATTTAATATTTAAATTGTTCTTTTAACAATTTATTTTAAGTAATCAAATTAATTGTATACGTGATACAATATTTCTCCAATTTGACTTTTCTTGTATTTTTCGATATTTGTTTAAAATTACTTACTCTTAAATTATTTACTGAACATGGTTGCGGATTGTTTTACTGGGATGATAAGAGGTAAACCGATTGGATTGTGTATTTATAATACACCACCTAGTGAGGTTATTCAGCTAGTTCAGGCTGATTTAGCCCCTGATTAATGTCCCGTTTTTTATAACCGTTTGTGACGCTGATCTTATAAGTACTCGCTTGTGCACTCTTTTTCCTCCGTTTAAGTTTAAGAAGGTTTTTTAACGAGGCACAAGCATGTCCGCTTCTTTACTCGTAAAAAAATGAAATTGATTCTATTAAATAAAATCTGTTTAATACTTAACCACGGATGTTTACTTTTTGTCACGTTTTGTCGTTAAAAGAGGATGAATAATCAACATTTTTATGGTAATTAGATACTAAAAAGAAGTCTGCTTTAATTACCTGATGAATTGGCACCCAAATTTCACCATGGTGATGGCCAAGCCACTAGGGAGAAATCATTCAATAAGGTAAGACCTACATGAAAAAGATACAATGACATCAATTATGAAAAGAAAGTAATAATCATCTATCAAAGTTGTAATGCAAAGAACTGTTAAAAGTTTTTTTAATTTAAAAGTTAAAAATTTGAATTCTGATTTTATATTTTATGCGTTTATTTTAAGTTATTTGAATTATTTATATAAATAAAATATATTTATATGTAATTGTGTTGTTAGAATTTTAGATTTATGTTAATGTATTTGTTCATGTATATTTTAGATATATTTAATTGTTTAATTAAGATATATAATGAATATTAAATATAAAAGTAATAATTAAGTAGGTACTGATTTTGGGCCGTACGGTAAAATTAATGTTTCTCCATTCATTATTAATTTTTGAATTTTGTTTTTAATGGTATCTGATCTACCAAAATAATTAATAATGACATCAAAATTTTTAAAAACACAATTTTTTTCATGAAAAATCGCTTTTAATTAAGTTTCCAATAAAAACATAATATAATAATTTTTAATTTTCGTAGCAGTAAAATGGTAGCTATAGACCTAGGTTAAAATAACTAAATACGGGTTTAAATACTCATGTAAATGGGTAAATCATGAAATTAGGGCCTCATAGACTACCCACTTTTCAGAATGATCCCAACCTTTATAATATAGCTGAAGAGGTCACAAAATCTGGTTAAAGTTATTTAGCTCCTTAATTCTAGATTAGGTTTCATATTAAATTCTCAAATCTGGTTTAAAATTAGATTTTTAATAAAAAAAATCTAATTTTTTAGTGTTTTAATATAGGGATTATTAATAGATTTAACGATTTTATTATATTTTAACTATGTACTTTTCTCGAGTTGACCCCTAAAGAATTTTCGGAACGTTTTGTTCCTTAAATTAAAAATCATGATTTTAGTTGTTTTTTTTATAAGTCGGTTTAAAATAATTTCCCAATTAGATCTTGCCACGTGGCTTTTTTAAAAAAATTATACGACTTTAATAAAAATGAGTAAATAGCATGTTGAGACTATCAAGTTTTATATTTTTTCAATCTAGCCCTTTCTTCCTCCCCATGCAAGAATCTTTATAATATTTGATTCAAATTAATTCACCTAATAGGTATTTGTGAAATGAATTCGAACCAAATATTCTAAAGATTTTTGTATGGGAGGAAAAAGGGGTAAATTGAAAAAATATAAAACTAGAGACATAAGCCATTGAGAAATTGAAAGATAAATCTTTAATTGTGATTATTTTACGTTTGACTTGGCAAGGTAGTGGTGTTTAAATTCGGGTATTCGGGTACCCGAACTTTCGGGTAGTTGAAAAAATGGCCCATGTCCTGACCCGGATTTTCCGGGTACCTGGTACTTCGGGTACCCGGTATTTCAGGTAACCGGGTACCCGTATTTTATTATTATTTTTTTTATAAATTTTAAATTTAATTCTAAAAAATATATATAAATATTAAAGTTCGAATTACATAATCTAACATTCAAATATAAAATTTTAAAATCATAGTTACATAATCTAAACATAAAAATTAAGACATAAATTACATGATCTAATTCGAAACAAAACATAAGGCGTAAGAGTTTTTTTAAAATATTTTAATTAGTTTAATTTATTTTAATGTACAAAAATAATGATTTAAATATTAAAGAATATTTAGTTGATTTTCATCTTGGTTAATGCATATACAAAAATAACATATATATAAACGGGTAAAGTTTGAATTTTATCAACTCGAATAAATAAATTTATTATTTTATAGTAAATCTTAACTTTTTTACAATGATTCTCTAATAAAATAAAGTTTGAGGGATTAAAATTTAGGAATTAAGTTGTTTGATTTAAGAATATAGTAAATATAAAGGTATTTTATTTATATAATAATTATATTTAAAATATTATAAAAATAAAAAAATAGGAACCGGGTACCCGAAAATTTTCAATATTGTGACCCGGGCCCGACCTGGGAAATGACGGGCCGAGTACCCGACCCGAACCTAAAAAATTTTTGGAAAAATACCCGATTATTTATGTTCGGGTAATCGGGTCGGGTCAACCGGATCGGGTATTTTTGAATACTCCTATGACAAGCTCATATATACTTTTTTTAGGAAATTAACAATTTTATACTTAACCTTAAACCACATCTTCCAAGATAATATGTTCGATACACGTAAGAATCATAGATATTATTTTTGCGGAAAAAAACAATCATAGATAATTCCGAGGCCTAAATAGGAGTTATATAGATATACTGAAATATGTAAAAAAATAAATATTTGTATTCGTTTGTAGAATAGGAGAATATATATATATATATATTGTAAATAGATAATTATGTGCTACTTGGGATTGGAGTTAGCAAGACCGGGTATCTGGCCAATTTGAATAGTATTGATCTCGGTCTCGGTAACCATCGATTTCTAAAAATTAGAACCAATCTCGGTCCCAGTCATACCGGGTCTTAAATTTTAAGAACCGGTCTCGTTACTGGTGGGTACCGGTTCCAATACCAGGTACCCGGTCAATTAATTTATTCTTAAAAAAATTTGAGTAATTGGAGAAAAAAATCCAAACACCAATAATAATATTAAATAATAAAATTAGAATATTATATACTTAAAATGTTTTAAAACTAGTCATACTTATAATATTCATACATAAAGAGAGTTTTTTAAGAAAAATAAACAAAAGAAAACCAATACCCGATATTTGGTATTTTTCCCGGTAGTACTGGGTACCCACCGGGTACCAGATCCAAAAAATCAAGATCCAGTCCCGGTTATGACCGGGACCTAAATTTTGGATCCAGTCTCGGTCCCACCAAAACCAATACCATATAAAAATTCATCAGATCTTACCGGATCCAGGACCGGGACCAGATAATCGAATTTTTTATCCATCCTTCTCGGGGGTATTGATAAATTTCTTCAGTATTTTACATATTTAGAATGCAACTAACTACGTTCATTTAGGCAAGCATCACGGGGACATGAATGCGTAAGAAATAAGTGTAAAGAATCCAATTCATTGTTGCCCAAAAACATAATGCTCATTTCATTTTATCATTACAACCAAAAATTATTTAAATTTAATTCAATTTAAGTCAAATCCGACCGACTAAATACGTATCTACATGATTTTAATATGATGTACAAATCCATCCCTTTGCACATTATATCTTTGATTAGAAATAAATCATTGTACAACGCATGCCCAGTCTTTACCTAGTGGTAGAAATATGATTTCTAGGTTTTTTACATGATAAGAAATGAATATTTTTACAATGATTATTCCCTAAGATCCTTTAATTAAGCTCCTACAGTTAATCAAACCTCAAAAACATATTCCACCACAATTGTCTGAAAATTGCAGCAATGAGTTTGTTCTAAATTATGAAGGGAAAATAAGTACAATCCATGCCTAAATCATTTACCTCACAATGTTAACAGTAATTAAATGATGTAATAAAAGCAATAGTAGGTGTATTCGGTTAATTTGGTCTGTGGTCGAACTTGATAAATTAGAATTAATTGAAATTTTTAAAATCTTAATCGTTAACCGAACCAAATTATTTATAATCGAATTAATCAAACCAAAATTATTTCGGTTAATTAGCCGAATTAATCAAAATTTATTATAATTTTTGGTTAAATTACATAATAGGTCATAAATTATGCTAAAAATAATTTTTTTAGTCACTAAAACTTTTATTTTATGCTAATTTAATAAAAATTTAGTGATGATTTTATATTATAAAAATTTAATGAACATTTTATAAATTTTTAAAAATTAAATGATTAAAAATAAATATATAATATATATATATATATAATAATTTTGATTAATTTGGCTAATTAATTGATTTTGAATTGAATTAACCGATAATCGAATTTTCAAAAAAAAAACAGTTAACCAAATTTACCTAAAATTAACCGACCGAATTAACCAAAATAATTTTGGTTAGATTGATTAATTTGGTTAAAACTGAATAATACACGCCCCTAATCAATAGTGAAAAATACAAGGGTTGGTCTAAGCGGTAAGCAGCTTAGTTCCGCTTAAACAAGTCACAAGTTTGAGACGTTACGTACACAAAAAATCCTTATTAGGAGACTCGCCCATCAAAACTAAGTGTACGACGCAGATCGGTCTAAATTAACTAGGACGAAGCCCTAAAAACCGAAAGAGATAAAAAAATATTATTTATATTCATCTTTGTACAAGGAAAGAAATGAATCATCATTCAGTTGGGCTATTGATGGAAGATGTAGAAACATGGGTTTGGTCAGGGATGGGCTTCAGGCTGTTGGTAAGGGCCGAACTGACGAGTTTTTTTTCTTTCTTTTTTTGGTCAGGATCAATCTGCTTCCTTGCCTATTGCATTTACGGATAGGAGTGTGAAATTTCCATAATAGATGACAATCTTATTATATTTTACGATTCGAGAATCTTATTAGAGTTTTAAAATTCTTCAAAACCAAACCTTCACCCCTCATTTAACCAACTAAGAAGTACTCGGTTTGTTTTTAACCTTATTATATTTTGTCCATGTCACCTTTATAAGGGAATTAAAGTGTCTATATTAAATTCAAATTTTTAAATTTAGTATTATAATAGTATCATTTTATAGTTTAATAGTATTTTCGATATACATGTTAAGGTTCAATGATATTTTTTGTAGTTTATTTATTTTTAAAGTGTAGATTAAATGTTATGTTAAAACTTACTCGAAAAATTATTTTTTTATTTTGAACTATTTGAATCAAGTTATTTGAACTATTTGAGTCAACTCTAATAACTCGTGTAAATTTTCAGTTCGAGTCAAATTTGATTTTATCAACTCAAATTTTATTATTTTGTGATTTAGTCTTTGGTTTTTTTTTAATCCTTCTTTTATTTTAAGTCGTTTTTTGTTTTCTACAAAATTCGAATCACATGGTTTAGACACCATAGAATATTTATTTAGCTTAGATTTATATTTTTTTAAAATAATTTCTCTTTTTATAATTTAGTTCATCAACTTTTTATAATTTCTTCATTTCATCAATTCATGCTTTAAAAAATTTACTTTTGCAAATTAGCCTATTGACTTTTTTACTTTATTCAATTCAGTCCTTCAACTATATTTTTTTTGTATATTCTTTCTTTTTCATCAATTTCTTGACTTGTCAATAATTTATCCTTAAAAGTTGATTCTTTAACGATAACATTCTAAATATAGTTTAGAATTTTAGATGTTATTTGTTTTATTAAATAACATTAAAAATTTTACTCATACGTCTAAAAAATAAATATATATAATTAGAGAATGTCGTTTAAATTATAATAAATTTGTACTATAATATTATAAATAATTATAATTAAATTTATACAAAACTCAACTTAAATCGAATTAACCCAAATTTCCCAAAATCAACTTAAATCAAAAAATTAAAATAAAATCTTAGTCGTAAAACATGACTTATCAACTCAACTAACTCAAACTTTTTTACTCAAGTCAGACGAATGCTCACCCCTAATTATTTAAGCCTACATACAAATAATATATGTAAATATGGTTAGGATGAGGGTAAATAAACGGTTAAAATTATTTTCTTATTTTTTTTCTTATGATAATCTTTTTATTTCTTACCATTAGTATGAGTCATACATTTTTCTTCATACATCGATTCATTCACCTTCAAGTTTTTCATGGTATAAGAAAATCACACATAGGCTTAGTATCTACTTACATGGTGTAAAACTCATTTAGTTTTACACTATTTTTTGGACCGTTAAATAATTGTAATAAATGACTAAAATTATGTTCTTATTTTTTTCAAGTGATAATCTTTATATTTTATACTGTTAATTTTATCCATCTATTTCGATCATCCAATAATCAGGCTTGGAACTACTAAGGGGTGGGAGGGGCAATCTCCCTCCCCGAAGATTTTTTTTTTTTACTTTTGTCCCCCTATTTAATTTCTTTTAAAAATTATTTTTTTATAAATTTGTCATCCTTACTTTTAAACATTTATGTTTTGTTCCCCTAAACCTCAAATTCTGACTCCGTTCTTACCAATAATAGTTGATTATTATAAAACTAAATTTGTTTCGTATCATATAACTAGATCCATCCTATATACTATATTACACACGAGAAATTATATCATGGGTCAGTCTCACCACGTCATTCATGGGACCAACCAATAAAAATCAACCACTTCATCAATTTTTAATTTTTCAAAGTGAAGATTCACTTGGGATTAATGAGGTGGATGGTTTTTATTAGTTGGTCTCATGGACACGTGGTGGGACTAACCATGATATAATTTTTCATTACACACAGGTTGTGGTCTAAACGCTCACAAGTCACACCTTAGTCATCTATTATTTCTTGCCATAAAGAATATATTACATTATGTTGGAATTCAAAATGTGATAGTGACTGGAAATGTCAGCAATCACAAAACAAACACAAGAAAGAATATAGTACATTATGTCGGAATTCAAGAATTAAACTTTGTATCTCCATTTTTACGAGGTTGATATTATATTACCACCTCAACCAACCACTTAGTTGTAACAAAATGTCAAACCCTTACCTGTGCCTATATATTAAACCCCCTACTCCAACGACCTAAAAGGAATTACCTGCTTGAAACTCACAACGAAGCGTTGCCAAACTATGTCCATTTCCATTCAGCTTCTTCAAGGTTTGGCCGGAGAAGTGCCTTCTAGAAGGTTGCTGCTGCACTATGACACATCTCTTCCGACACCGACTACAGAAGTTCCACCAAACCAGGAAATCACCCACAACTCTTCGGATCCTTACACCCAAAACAACAGCTTCGATGCCAGCGTCATTATGGTGTTGTCGGTCCTCTTATGTGCTCTAATTTTCTCTTTAGGAATCCATTCCATGATTAGGTGTGCGCTAAGGTGCTCAAGTTTTGTATCCTCAGAATCAGAAGCTCAATCTTCAGGTGGATCGTCAAGTACCGGGGTGAAGCGAAAGACCTTAAAATCCTTTCCGACTGTAAATTACTCAGCTGACTTGAACCAGCTGCCTGGCTTGGACTCCGAATGTGTCATATGTCTATCGGAGTTTAAACCAGGTGACCGCCTACGGATTCTTCCAAAGTGCAACCACGGATTCCATGTCCCGTGCATTGATAAGTGGCTGAGCCGCCACTCGTCTTGCCCTAAGTGCAGGCACTACCTCGTCGAAACATACGAAAAGACTTCCGACTTTAGCCACGACGTTATTTCGTCACGACCTCCACCGGTACAGGAAATCGTTGTGACCATAGCACCGGTTGAACCTGAAGGTTTGATACATGGCTATAGGTGAAGAATTAGCCTAGTTAGCAGCAGATAAAGAAGTGTACAGTAAAACTGTAATATTAATATTATATTTCTATGAATATTATATTATTATTTTTATTATATACTATATAATTAGTCAAATCAATTAAAAGTATATATTACCTTATAATTATCTTAAAATTAATAAAAAAAATCATAATGCAAATGTAAATAAGAATTTCCAAATGAAGCAACCCACCTTTCCAGCATTATGATCTGTTTGAACCAATCCTCCAAATGCACAACCCCAATGGACGATGACTGTGAATTCACTACCAAACTTTGAAATCAGACTCCACAATAGGTGGAAATCGGACAGGAAGATGAACAAACATACACAAAAACAGCCGCCGCCATTTCATTTGCATTGGCTCGGCACTAGAGGAGCTATCACTTCTATTATGGTTCAAGTTTTTTATTATATATTCGTGTCTTATTCGATATACATGTATATATTCGAATATAATTTCAAGAATCTTTGAAATAAGTAAGAAAATATATCATAATATTTGTATTAGATATAATTTGCATCTAGTACTTAAACTCGAATCTTAATAACAAAATCAAGATAACTTAAAAAGTTTATAGCAATGAATTAATGATTTAATAAAAATATTAAATTAAGGGTGTTTATACATCTAGTCGGGTTGAATTTTTGATAGATCAATTGTTAAAAGGTTAATAAACGATGAGATCAGTTACAACGATGAGATGTTAATAATAAAAGCTGAACATATAATGTGATATTTTCGAACAAAAAATGTTATAATATATGAAATATATTGACTAATATATTGACTGATATAATGAAAAATATTAAAAAAATTATTTAAAGTAAAATTATAATGATTAACGTATTCCATAAAAATAAATAAAATAATTTGATGAAAAAACAGCGTAAGATATAAAATTTTCAAACCCACAAATAATTTATTAATCATAGAATTATATATTGATAAAAATATATATAATTTATAAATTATAAATAAATACACCAAACGATAACAACTAAAAATTATAATTATAACCAACATGGGTTGGTTCAAGTGGTAAGTAACTTGATTCCGTTTAAGCAAGTCTTATGCTCGAGACATTGTGTACCTAGAAAATCCTTGCTGGGAGACTCATCCACCAAAACTAAGTGTGCGAGCCAGATCAGTCCGAATTAGTTAGGCCAAAACTTTAAAAAACCAAAGAGCAATAAAAAAATTATAATTATTGTTTTTACTTAAAAAGAACTTTTCAATAATAAAAGGCTTAACTCAGTAATAGGTGCCCAAAGTATATACTTTTTCTGAAATAGGTGCCTGATGTTTTATTTGGCTGAAATAAGTGTCTAAACTATATATTTTTTCTGAGATAGGTGCCTAATGCATTTTTTAGCTGTAATATGTGCCTAAAGTTTTATTCCCTTAGTGTTTTAAGGTAACATTGTTAAAAGAAAATTGTTTAATTTATAAATAAGTACCTAAACTATATATATTTTTTTAAAAATAGGTGCCTAAAGTATTTTTTATTAAAATAAATGTCTAATTTTTTCTTAAATTATTTATTATAATTGATTAATAATTTATTTAAATTTGATTAGTAGCTGAAATTATGAGAAAAAAATATTTTTAACAACACTAAAATAAAAAAAATTAAATTTATATAATTTTATATTAATATTTCCAATTCTTTTTTCGATACAATTATAAATGTAATAGGAATATAAGAATTTTTGTATATATTCCCCATGTGAACCGGCGACATGTCCTTGCAAGTGAATCGATTTGTCCCATTTATGATTGTTGTGGAAAATATAAAAAATATTAATATAAAAATATATAAATTTTAATTATTTTTTATTTTAGTGTTGTTAAAAAATATTTTTTTCTCATAATTTAAAAGATTAAATGATTAATTTAAGATATAACTAATTTTATATCTTATAAGAAATATAAATTACTTATAAGAAAAAAATTAGGTATTTATTTTAATAAAAATTACATTAGGCACCTATTTTTTAAAAAATATATAGTTTATGTACTTATTTATAAATTAAACAATTTTCTTTTAACACTGTTACCTTAAAACACTAAGGGAATAAAACTTTAGGCACCTATTTCAGCCAAAAAATAATTAGGCACCTATCACAGAAAAAATATATAGTTTAGGCACTTATTTCAGCCAAAAAAACATTAGGCACCTATTTCAGAAAAGATGTATACTTTGGGCATCTATTATTGAGTTAAGCCCTAATAAAAAGTCAACTTTTAACTTTTTATTTGAGGTTGAAAATATACTTTTCTCTGAAAATTATTCATTTAACATTCCTAATGACTCTAAAATTACGTTTAGTAAAAAACACTTTAAAAAATAGTTAAATAAAATCTTAAGTTATTTGATTTTTTTTATATTTTCTTTTGATCGTATCTCTTTTTATATCTTATTTTAGAAAAAATAAAAATTAAATTTTAACTTTTACATTCTAAACCTTAAACACCCTACTTTTAATTCTTCAAATCTTAACTACAACCTATTACCTTAAACCCAAAATTCACTATTTTAAAATAAAACATTAATAAAGACACAATAAAAAAAATAAATGATTTACATCATTTTTTTAATTTATTATATAAAAAAAATCATGGTGTCATTGTTCATTTGGCACATTATATATGATTTTGTTCGTTTCTATTTTGAAAATCTAGATATCATACATATTTATTATTTTAATTTTAAAATAAAATTTTATCACTGTTAATCAAGTACATTTTTTAATCATAAAAAATTAAAATTATTTTCTAAAAAACAAAATTACAAATATTTTCTAAATATCATTACAACCTAGGCACATCTGAAACTTATAAGTGACAGTTAAATTGTCCATGGCAAAACATATATGGTCTTGGATCCGTCACTTTATAACCACCCATTAGATTGGAAACAGCTTTTATACCATCAGCCCAACCATCTAAACAACTGAAACAATGGAATCAGATTATAAAGCAGCCCATATGTTTTTATTATTATTAAATACACAGATATTACATTCTTCAAAACCTGACATAAAAATTAAAAATCCCTCAGTATGGGGTTTTATCATATTTATTTATAATGATGTATGTATAATGTAGGTGGGTACAATCCCACCCTAAACTTTTTTAAATTTTACGCATTTGTCGTTATTTTTTTAAAATTTTATGAATTAATTCTTAAATTTTTTTAATATCTATTAATTATACTCAACCTAAAATTTTATAATTTTATATGTGTTTACTCTTATATATTTTTTTCTGAATCCACCACAATTTTTAATATGAAGTTATATTAACAGAATACTTTACCAAAAATAAAGAAAGTTAGTTAATTTGTAAAGTATGTTAGTAGTAGTTAATTTGTTATTTCATTTCTTCTTTTAATATTTTTTATCTTGTGTTTTTCCATTGTTATTTTACTTCTTGTTCAATAAATATTTTTTTTTTTTGCAAATAGCTCTCCATGATGACTTCGAGAATGGTGGCAATCCCTATTATCTACACCAATCTAATAATCTAGGTATGGTCTTAGTCACGCAGTCCTTGATCAACGACAACTACAATAGTTGAAAACGTTCCAAGATGATGACCCTTTCAGCAAAGAATAAATTGAGATTTGTTTCTGTTCCTTTCCTCTCCAGTTTCTGCATCCTGTTAATTGCTTGCAATAATCTCATTGAGGATAATTCTAGTCACGGGTTCTTCAATAGTCAGATTAACATCTGCCTCGATGACAATAATTTTCTTCGATGGCGTCAACAAGTGCTTCTTATGGTCCGTGACCAAGGCTTAGTGACTTCTCATCACCGGCAAAGCTTCTTGAAGATGTCGATGGCTCCAAGATTCCAAATCCTGCATATCATCGGTTTGTTAAGTAAAATAGCTTTTTTGCTTTTTGGTTACTTTCTACAGTAAGTCTTTCCATTCTTGTCATTTGTGGGAGTCTCATTTCTAAAATGGAACAGGTTGTAACAATCTTGCATGAACTTCCCTCTAAATTTGAATCAGTTGCAAGCTACTTCAACTCATGAGATTTCTACATCCTCAAGTATCAACCTTTCCATGCAAGGTCCTTCAGCATGTGATTGGGAAGGACGAATTCTTTCAAGACCTTTGCCTGTTGCACACAATCACAACCAAACCGGTTTCTCATCTGGAATTCATATGAAATAATCTGAGATAATCCTATATTTTCTTGTTTGTTTTTTAAAATTTACTGTTAAGATGGCACTCATTGCTATCCACCAATTTCCATCTTGAGGGGAGCTAATAGAATACTTTACCAAGAATAAAAAAAGTTTGTTAGTTTGTTAAGTATATTAGTAGTTAATTGAGTACCATAACTCACTTGTATAAATAAGCATGCAATGCATTTATATCAAATAATTAGAATCAGAATCACATTTTGTAATCGCCATATGTTCAATACAATAAATAGAATTTTCATTCTTTTCTTTATATATTCTCCGAAATTACATGAATAGGTAAACAATCTTTCTATTCATTCTCTGCAATTACATGTATAGGTAATCAGTGTTTCTATAGTTTTTTTATTCATTCTCTGCAATTACCTACATAGATAATCATTTTTTTTATATATACATTATTTGAAATTATTTGATAATATTATCTACTTGTTTAATTTTTTCAATTTCATATCTGTCCTTGAATGAGTTGCCCGGGAGAAGGTTTGGCATGAGTTTAATTTAATATAATTCAATACATTTTAAAGGAATGGCACGGGATATAGTGTGACACGAGACAAAATAAAAGCTTTTTTTTTTCCTTTTTTCTATCTTTACACTGTGGCATTGCCATACCCACACGCTTTAATAATATGTCATAATAATCTATAAATGGTTGGCAACCTTGATTGATTATTATTATTAATGGCTCATCGTCTGCCATAATTTAAAATAAATGATTTTGGGTATTGTAGGTGCCAACCAGTTACTTTTCCTACTTCGATGGCACTTGGCACATGTTAGCACATGCAGGTTGAGGAGACCTACGGGGTAACATTATCATACATTTTTAAGGTTGACACTTTTGTGAAAATGGCATGATCAACTTGTACCCAAAACTACAATTAAAAAATAATTTAGATTAAACCACAGATTTTATTGATTTATAAATGTGATTTCAATGTACTTTAATAATCTTTTAGTGTTCACATAGATTTTTACGATGTTAGTTTTTTTGTTATGATTCTGTTAGTGATTATGAAAAGAAGAATTCCTACTCGGTTAATGATTAATTATCGATGTAATCAGTCTTGAATATTGGAGTAACTGTCTGATAGTTTGACTCGCTCATCACTCCTTTTTCATCTCATCATACGTCTCGTCTGGACAAAGACAAAGAGATTTAAGAAGTTTTTTTTTTAATTTTAACGATATGTTAATCTCTATAAAACTATTTATTTTTCTTCGCATGTGTAAATATTTTTATAAGATTTTAATGGATTAATCCCTATTATTCTCTCTTCTAGAAGCATTGTATTTGTAAGATATTTCATGGTTTTTAATAAAATTCGGTTATCATTATTAAAAGAATTCTCAAACATTATCTTTTAAATATCATCAGGAAGACACAGGGCGAGGTGAAACAAGTTTTTTACTGAACGATCTGACAACCGAGCTTTGTCTACAAAATAATATTTATTAATAAATATTGCTAACGCTTTGACAACCGACATACATCTTATAAATAAAACGATTTGAACTCATATCTTCTAAAATAAATGTCATCTGCTTTTTTATTGGTATACTAATTGGGTTTAAATTTATATTTTTCTAATGAGAAGTTTATTAGTATTTTTTCTATATTTTTCAAAAATCTATGAATTTTTTCTTAAAATATAAATTAAATTTAAAACATCTAAAAATTAAAAAAAAACAATTAATTCTTGGTTTTTAAAAATATATAATTTTACAAAAAGAAATTACTTAAATTTTTGAGAATTTTAATATTTTAAAAACTACGCAACATTCAAAAGAAAAATTAAAAGATTCCAAAAATTGTAAAAAGACGTAAAATATATATTTTAAATTTATAATTTTTAAGAAGTTGAGTTTTTTTGGGATTACTGAAAGTTTTTTTTAAATTAATAAATATAAATTATATAAAAAAATTCTCAAAATACCTGCTTTCATTTTTATATAAATAGTAAATACACATCAAAAAATAATAAATAGTAAATAATTTTTATTCGTTTGCTAAAAACTACTTCTTTTTAATGTTACATATTAATTTCTTTTTATCTAAGTAATATCCCGTGTTTATTAAATGTAATTTTAATTAAAATTATTTATAATTTTTTGATACATTAATCAGTTTAATAAATAAAATAAAACTAAAACATAACTTAATGGGCTTCTAGGGTTTGATCAAGTGAATTTTATTATTTACAAAAATTAATTTAATTTAGGGATTTAGATATTTAAGCCGTTTAAAAATTAGATTTAAATTTAAAATTTAATGTTTAAAATTTAAAATTTAAAATTAAAAATAAATAAATTCTAAATTTTATAAATTAAATAAAAATATATTTTAAAAGAAATTATACCTCAAAATATAACCTTTTATTTTTTATATAATATATATTTATTTTATTATTTATATTTAAGATTTATAACTTTTATTTTTAAAATATCGTTTCTAAAATGCTTAATATTAAAATAAGTATTTAAATTATCATATTTTTCCCTTTTAGATGTTGATTCTCTTTAAGATTCTGAAAATAGAGAGTAGAAAGATAAGTTTAATGGATTAAAATTTTAATTCTATGTCTTTATAAAAAAAATAAAAATATTGACACATATTTAATTTTTATTGGATTATGAAATAAGACCTTAAAATAATTATGAAATATGTGTCATTATACACTTAAAAAATTTTAATCCATTAAACTATTATATATTTTTAAAAATATTATAAATAATAGTAAACACCAAAATAAAAAAAATTAATATTTTTATTTTAACACTTAAAAATATTAAATATTCTAACACCAAAATATTTTTTTATTTTTTTAATGAAGTTAGAATAATACCTTAAAATAATTATGAAATAAAACCTTAAACACTTAAAAAATAAAAAAATTAAATATTTAAAAATATATAATAATTTAAATATTTATTTTGGTGTTAAGCCTCTCTAAAATTAAAATTTGAATTTAGGGAATGCAATATACCCCATTAGCCATTATACTAACTCGTATTTATGGTAAAATACGATAGATTATTAGGTGAACTTTGTTTAGCACGTCATCTATGGTCTAAGTAATCAGGATCTTTTATCTTTAAATAACCATCTAATAACTACCCATCCACTAATTACATATAGGAAAGAGGTGATTCACTTTAAAAAAAAATTGAGATAAACGTTCCTGATTGATTCAAACCATGAATAACATAGTGAACGTGGTTTACCTAATAAATTTTCATAAAATACACTATTTATTTGATTTTTTTCACCATGTAGAAAATTGCGGCAAATTTGAGTGAATATTGAGATTAGAAAAAAATATTATTTCCTTTGTCCATTTAAAATGTTTATTATTGATTTTTTAAAAGTTAATATTTTAAAATTTAATTTTATTTATATTAAATATTTTAATTAATTAATTTTTATGAGATATATATTTAAATTTTTTTATAAAATATTTTTAAAATATATAATTTTATATTTATATCAATAATAAATTTTAAATAACTGTGAGTTAAAATTGAAAAAATTGACAGAAAAATCAATAATGAACATTAAACTTGGGACAAAAGGACTAGATTTTAGATATGTTTGAAAAATATTTGGTGAAATAGGTTAATGTTCATTGAACCTCATCATCTACGGGTGACGAGACGTGTGATAACCGTTAAAATAATAAAAAATCACTATATTTTCAGTTTAATCCAACAGTTTATATAAATTTCGTCACCTATAAATAATAAGATCCAAACACCTTATCATCTATAAGTAATAAAGTCTAAAAATTATTATTCCTTACTATTAATTCTCCAAATATTTTTTTAAATATATTTAATAAACTAATATTTTTTTAACCTCATTATTAAACTAAATTTCCCTGACAATTATTTTAAGAATATATAAAGAAGGGCGTCAGCCAGGCTGTCAGGAAAGGCCAGATCACCCAATCCTGTGCACTGGGTGGTGCAAATGATTCCCCTCCTTTTTCCATTTCAAATTTCCTTTCAATTTCCCACGAATTTCATTTGCATTTCAAATCCTCTCCACCAGTCTCTCTTTATAATCCACCATTTCCTTCTTCATCTCCTCTCCATTATACTCATCGAAGCTTTCGCCACCCAAAAACAGCAACCAAAGGAAATCAAAGCGACGCAATTACTACTCCTTACCTCTTCCTTATTCGGGTAAATCTTGCTTTCATTTCACTTCATATGTGCTTATTTGTTTATTTTTTTGTTATGTTTCGATGGTCATGGTACTGAGATCTAGGCTTCTAGAAGTTTCTGGATTGTTTGTAGAGAGTTGAGATTTAGACCGATCTGATTTGCTATCTTTCTCGATCTGATTCACTACATTGTGCGATTTATATATAGATCTTGTGAGAAATGGCTTTATTTTTTCGATTTATTTGAACTTGATCTTCTTTCAACATGTACTGGACAATGCTGCCGTTGTGAATCTTGATCTTTATTTCTCTGTGTAATTTAATTCAAATTGTTTCCCATCGATTTATTGTGTAGCTTAATTAGATGCTGAAAACTCTGGTGAGAACTGACTGAATTCGGTTGCCTCATTGCATTAGCAAAATTTTGGATTTCTAGCTATATCTATGATATTATGTATTTGAATAAATGAGTGTTGACTGAAGTTATTTTTCCCTTTTCTCCCCATCAAGATGAACTAGAACTTAAATAATCTTATGACATTTATTTGGTGTGCTTAGATTAGTTGATAGGGATATAGAGTTCAGACTGACATGTGATTTTGCTGTACTCACTTTCGAATCTTGTTTGTAGTTGTAAAATATGGCGGATGCTGAGGATATTCAACCCCTTGTCTGTGACAATGGAACTGGAATGGTGAAGGTTAGTTGATTTTTAGACCTGTGTTTTATTCTCCATTGTTATTTATTTGTTTATGAGAACTGTATGACTTTGTTGTGGTTGATCTGACATTGTATAACCATGCAGGCTGGTTTTGCTGGTGATGATGCCCCTAGGGCAGTTTTTCCCAGTATTGTTGGACGACCCCGACACACTGGTGTCATGGTTGGGATGGGTCAGAAGGATGCCTATGTAGGAGATGAAGCACAATCCAAAAGGGGTATCCTTACTTTGAAATATCCAATTGAGCATGGTATTGTTAGCAACTGGGATGATATGGAAAAGATCTGGCATCATACATTCTACAATGAGCTCCGTGTTGCTCCTGAGGAGCACCCCGTTCTTCTCACTGAGGCACCTCTCAACCCCAAGGCCAACAGAGAAAAGATGACTCAAATTATGTTTGAGACCTTTAATGTACCTGCTATGTATGTTGCCATCCAGGCTGTTCTCTCTTTGTATGCCAGTGGTCGTACAACAGGTTGGTTAAAACATTGATCTCTTTGGACTCTTTTTTCTTCATATTTTAGTTACCTGTTAGAATGATGGTAAATTAAGATTGATCTGGGTATTGCTGGTTTGATTTTGTATAGATTATTCCTGATCAAGCTATAACACTTAATTACCTCCCTACTGGAACAGGTATTGTGCTGGATTCTGGTGATGGTGTATCTCACACTGTACCAATCTATGAAGGTTATGCCCTTCCCCATGCCATCCTCCGTCTAGACCTTGCTGGTCGTGATCTCACGGATTCTTTGATGAAGATTCTTACTGAGAGAGGTTACATGTTCACCACCACTGCCGAACGGGAAATTGTCCGTGACATGAAGGAGAAGCTAGCTTATGTTGCCCTGGACTATGAGCAGGAACTGGAGACTGCCAAGAGCAGCTCTTCTGTTGAGAAGAACTATGAATTGCCTGATGGACAAGTCATTACTATTGGAGCTGAGAGATTCCGCTGTCCAGAGGTCCTCTTCCAGCCATCACTCATTGGGATGGAAGCTGCTGGAATCCATGAAACTACCTACAACTCTATCATGAAGTGTGATGTTGATATCAGGAAGGATCTTTATGGTAACATCGTGCTCAGTGGTGGTTCAACCATGTTTCCCGGTATTGCAGACCGTATGAGCAAGGAGATCACTGCCCTTGCACCAAGCAGCATGAAGATTAAGGTTGTCGCACCACCTGAGAGAAAGTACAGTGTCTGGATTGGAGGATCTATCTTGGCATCTCTTAGCACCTTCCAACAGGTGGAGTATATTTGCTGTATTTTACTTTTCTTTACATTCATTCTCCAAGACCGAGTTTCTTACTTTACCTGTTGCATCAGATGTGGATTTCCAAGGGCGAGTACGATGAATCTGGTCCATCCATTGTCCACAGGAAGTGCTTCTAAGCTTTTTAAGGACATCATCGGTAAGCTGCATTTTCAATTTGGTTGCCTTATTTTTGTGTCAAGTGAGAAAGTCTGGTTGACGTGGGGAAATGTGAAGGATGGTGTAGTTTGAGCTTCTATATTTATACCTGTGATGCCTCCTGGTGTCACAATTGGGCACCATTGTTGGTCAGTTCCATTTCCATGAGCCTATCAACAGTGTTATTTCTTAGTAGGGTGTTTGTTTGTAGGTGGAGAGCGATTATGATGCTTGTTTCTTATATTTTGCTTTACTTTTACTATTCAAGTTTTTTCCCCTTGAGAACAATAATGTGGGTTAGGTTAAGAGATTGTTGGCAAGAACATTAATGTTAATACTATTGTACTGTACGATAAATCTTAAATTAGTGTCAGTTTGTGGTCATAAAACGTTCCTGCAAATTATATTCGATACGTTTCGAAGTCTGTAAAGATACGAACAAGAAAAGAATATTTGAGAGCACAAAAATCTCAAGTATGCATGATGGTAGCACAAAAACCTCATGCAATTATATATATTTTAGAGGTTGATTTATACTCCTACAAAGATCTTTATAATTTTTATTTTTTATTTGAGTTTGTCGGTGATTATAAAAAATTTAATTCCCATTAATAATCATTTATCAAAATAATCAGTAGCAGGTTTATTAAATTATTTGATAGTGTACGTCAATTTTATATGAATATTTTTTTATATTCTAAATTTCATTATTTATTTTTGTGGACATCATCACCTCAATGATTTTTTGGTGCTCCTATTATTTTTTTAAATAAAATCTAATTGTTATTGTTGAAATAAAATACACTAAATTCTCGAGGAAAATTCGTTTAAAAAACAATTAAAATCAGTAATATCATTTTTTTTATTAAAATTATAAAAATTCTAATATACCAGAACTTTTATGATTTTTGTAAAAAATATGATATATAAAATTTTTATATTTTTTAAAAAATCCGGTATTATAAACTAAAATCTCTACACTTTTATAAAAAATTTAATATATAACATTTTTTTTTACAAAAATTATAAAATTTTTGATATATACCAAAAAATATATACTTTAATTCTTACAATTTTTATAAAAAAAAGGTATCACTATTTCTTTTTCCATTTTTCTAAGACTGCCATTTTCAAAATTTTTCCTATTCTCAGTGATTAGATGATTATAAAACAGGGTGTAAATTATCTACCTCTTTTTTATGCCTTCATTTAAGCCTTCACTTCAAATTAGAGTGTTTAGGGTTTTAGGTTAGGGGTTTTGGTTAGGATTTAAGAAATCAAAGGTATAATGTATTTTTTAGGGTTTAAAATTTAGAGTTCAAGATATAAAAAATAAGGATTAAAATTTAATTTTTAATTTTTTCTTTAAAAAATATATAAAAAGATACATAAAAAAAATAAAAGATTTCTAGTGATAAAAACAGACTTTGGGTTGAGCGTAAGAACATAGGAATTGATGCCCTCACTTATCAGATCTCAACAACATTGATAAACTAAGAATCCAAAGTTGAGCTGTCAGACCAATGAAACATCAGCAAACTGCTATCATTCACTCACACTTCCCATCCCCCAGCTCCAATCAGTTATCAAACCCCTTCCCCTTCTCCTCACCAAACAGTCCACCTCCATCTACTCTGGCCACCAATGGCGGATTACGATCCAACACATCACCAAACAATCCCTAAAGAAACTGCTATCCAAGCCCTAAACACCATAATCCAACTCCACTTCGAGAAGACCCTTGAAAAGAAACGAGCCATCGACCTACAAAAGAAGGAACTCCACAAGCTCTTCCAGCTCTTCTTCATCTTCTTAGCCCTCGTCTTCATGGCTCAAGCTCAGTCCACACGTATCCAATGCCGCCATTGCTGGGCACCCATTACTCTGCTTTCCCTTGCACATCTCATCTTCTATGTCTCACTGTCTCAGACACTGAGGTGCATCAATGGGTTCAAGTACCAGAGACGGTGCCATAAGCTGACGCTTGGGTTGGCTACTGATAAACTCAGGGAAATGAAGATGAGGATCAACAATGGGGAGTTCGTTGATGGGTTCGGGGAAGAAGGTGAGTTCGAGATTCATTACCAGGAACCACACGAAACCTACTTTGCAAAGTTCAAGAGAAACTGGGCATTGCATTTTGGTTTCCTGATCTTGATCTATGTTGTCATGGTTTCTTCTTCGGTTGTGTTCCTTTGTTTTTAGGTGCCGGTTGGGTCATCACTGATTTGAATCATTTTTGTTTTCCCAGTGTTCTTTAATAGGAAAAATCTATTAATTTATGTGTATATCTTGGGTTTATTGAGGCTCAATATTAAATTAAAAATAAAAACTTGATAATTCTGGATCTTTTGTGAATCCCCCCTCCATTTTTGACTGAGTTAAGCTTTTGATGAAAAGCTTAATCTTTAATGATGAAGGTAGCAGGTGGAGTGTGTTTTTGATGTTATACATTGTATTGTGCTTGTAGCACCACCACCACCACCACCACACCACCGGTCCACCAGCAGCGGCAACGGCAGCAGCAGCAACAGCAAGCATTCCTTTAGTTTTGGGTTGTTGTACTTTGGGATTTATGTAGGAAAATTTACCCTTTTTACAGCTTTTGATGATTTTTAGTTTGGTTACAAGGCGACAAGAATGTATCTGTAGGGTATTAACTAATAAATCATGTTTCAGAGCAGTCTGTACCTACTGTATTAATTTATCACTCTTCTGAAACAAGGCCACATGCTCCTTACACATAAAATGTGATTTAAAGCGCGATTGAGGTGAAAATATTTGAAGATTGCCTGGGGAAATATTATGTTTACTGCCAAAAGGTGGGTAAAAAATTATGATATATATGAAGAGGAAGAGGAAGAGAACACTACACAGACAGGACAGAACAGTGCAAAACCAAATCAGTTAAATAATAATAAAACAATTTAAAGTGGTCAAAATAAGTTAAAACTATAGTTTAATGAGTAAATTGAACATTTGAAAAGTTTAATGACCAAAATAGATTAAAGAATAAAATTAAGTGATGATTTAAGGATTGGGTAAATTACTCAGTGATCACCTAATCATTTAGGGATTTCTATTTTGACTACCCAACTAAAGAACTCGTCAATCAGGTATCCTCAAATAGTTGGGTGATCACTGAGGTAGTTTACCCTTAAGTATTTCACCCTTTTAACTTAAAATGTTTAATTCAGAAAAATTCTTTGATTCCATTTATTCAAACAAACTTTATTACGCATCAAATTCCGTGACACCAAAGAAAATTCATATAAATTCCAACATTCCAAATGCTGGTTTCTTTAAACGGCGGGCGCCGGGCTAACAGGGGAGTCAGCAAGAGGTGGTACAGCAGCAGCAGGAGGAGCAGGAGCAGGAGATGCATCACAGTAGCCTCTAAGAACGTTGCCTTCCTCAGATGTGAAACCGAGGGAAGTGAGCATGGTAGGCCAACAATTACGAGTGATAACCTCGATTGCACGACAACACTCGGAATCTAAATCAGTTTGGCCATTAACAAAGTAGAGGATAATCTCATCGGTGCACGATTTCAGCTCATTTAGTGCACTCCAACACTCGGCAAGGCCTCCATTTTTGTCGAGCATTGTCACTAGGGTACGGTCTTGTTTCCCCGAGCTGGATGGCTGCCTTGCAGATGCACCACTAGCCAAAAGGCAGCAGACAAGGATCAAAAGATGAAACAAATCTCTGAGGGCCATTATGTTTTATTTTTCTTCAAGTAAATAGATGAATAACAAAAAGGATGAATGAAGAAGATAAGACTGGGAGGTTATTTATAGGATAACTCGAGGTATAGGAGAGGACTTAAACTAAAGCTGTGATTAATATCATTATTAAGACATAATTGTCTTAATCACATGATTCATTAGGGGAAGATGATGGGTTTTTCTATAAATGAGTAACTGAAACTACTAAGTAACTTGCATGAAGACCGACAGTATGTCAGTTGGGTAATGAATTTGAGCACAAGCCATGTGGGTGAATTTAATTGGACATAAAATCTATCCTTCAAATTCAATGATTAATTTTATTTAACCAATGAAGATTAAATTTAATTTTATACTAAACTTAAAAAATAATTTATGTGTGACTACAGTTTATAGACTCGTATTTTAGATATTGTCGTATCTATGTGTTTAAAATTGGTATATAATATTTTTTAAAAAATATTTGCATTAAATATTTATGTTTGCATATCCCATCATATAGTATAGTTCAAATTCAAATAATATAAAATATTATCAAACAATAATAATATAGAGTAAAATGTAAAAGATTTCTATTTAATAAGGAATTAGAATACATATATATGAGCTAAGTAAATCAATAGATAGTTTTGGTCCTATCGAAAATAGTAGTGTAAATGAAGACCCGACTAGAGATGATACAAATAAAAATATATAATTGGAGTGATAACTCTAGTTTTTACGGTAAGGTTGATCGTTTAGTTGGCAACAAAGATATTTGGAATTTCATTTATGATGATACCTTTTTAATTAGGGATAGTAATTAATCAGGACAATTATTTCATATATTTTGATGCAGTGGTCACCAACGTTTTAATTTTAGAATTTAGGATTTAGGGGTTTATGTGTATGTGTACGTGTTTAGAATTTTTGGATAATTAATAGAATTTAGGGGTTTATGTGTATGTATATGTGTATGTGTTTAGAATTTTTAGATAATGGGTATAATTTACGGGTTAAAGTTAATATTTATGATTTAGAGGTTAGGGTTTATGTTTTAGGGTAACATATCATGGATTTAGGTTTTTAACATATAAACCCTAAATCTTAAACTATATTCATAATCTCTAAATTCTAAACTACTAAACCTAAACACTTAAACCATACATCTTAAATAAAGTGTCTAAATCTTAAAATTAAGATAATTGTGAAACTAAAAAAAATTACCGTCAATATATCAATTAATTATTAAAATATAAAAAGTATAATATTAAAAAATTACTTTAATCCTTAATATTTTGTTTTTGAGTTAAAATATTTACTTTGAAGTATATGTTTACATTAGATATTTATGTTTGCATAATCATCAAAAGCCTTAACGTGGAGAGATTATTAGGTGGCCCTATTCACTACGTCATTCATAGTACAAATAATCAAGACCGTTTATCTTTAAATAATTACTTAATAACTATTCACTCACTAATTACATGTAGGAAAAATGTATTTTAAAAAAAATAAGATAAACGATCCTGATTAATTGAATGACAAATGACGTGATGAATAAGGTTCACCTAATAATTTTTCCTTAATGTAATATACATTTGCATTAGATATTCCATTATGTGAGGTGTTTGGGGTAGAGGAACTAAAACCATTAGATTTCCTACCAACATAGCATATGTGAAATTGTATTTTCTCTTTTATTTTATTCTAAATCTTAAATCTTAATTAATAATCCTTAAAACTTAAATTATAATCATAAATCATAAAAATATAAAACCATAAACGATGCATTTTAAATTAAAATTTTAATTCATAAAGTAGATTCAATTATGGGGAATGATTTTTTAAAAAGATGGAAAATAAATATTTTAATCATCAATGAATTGTTATTTTATTTAAATATATATAATACTATTTCTCCACATACAACGCACAAGATAAAAAAATTGGTATTTATAAATGTATAAAGTTCATAATATAAAAATTGAATTTTTGCGTTATATTAGAAATATTCTATATTTATTATAAAATCTCATAACGTGTGGTGACAATAAAATGAGCTCAAAATCATTCTATATCTATAATGTATAAAGTTTTTTTTTTTTTATTTCCATATCGAATTAAGGTTTTAGAACATCAACATATTATTTATGATATCGTATTTATTATAGTTACGGATGAAATTATAACATAATGATCAATTATAATAAATATTAATAATAAAAACAATCGAAACTAAAATTATATGTAACAATTTTTGTAACACGATTAGAGAAATATTATAACCTTAAATCCATTTATTCAAACAAACTTCATTACACATCAAACACCATAACACGAAAGAGAGTACGTATAAACTCGAACGTTCCAAATGCCGATTTCTTTAAACTGCCGGCGCCGGACTAATCGGAGAACCAGCAAGAGGTGATAAACTTTTACTTTTCCTTTTCGTTTCAGTTTAGATTTGTGGATATTGGATGAATTTTTGGTTCAAATATCTTTTTTCGATTCAAAATCTCCTCTCTCTCTTTTTTTATTCGATCCGTTCGTACATTACATATATGATTTTTGGTATCAAGGATTTAATTTCTTGACCATTCATAAAAATGGATTTCAATGGACGTTTGAATGGTCATTATCAATGTATTTTTCCCAAATGCACATAGATTAACGGATTTGTTTTGCCTTTATCGGTAGTCGTTTGCTCTAGGCTAGGTGTATCATTCCCCTAAGTACAATCAGTTTGCACCAATCACGAGATTGGATTTTTTTCAAAGGATTTATTTTTCTTCGACCATTCGCGAAAATGGATTTTTGAAGGACACTTGAATTGTCCATTATCTTGTTTTTGCACATCTTTGTCGATTTTTCTTTTCATTTCATAATTTTTTGGTTTTTGTATTTTTCATTTTTCTGTATTTTTATTTTTCTATTTTTCATTCATCATTCGTTTTTTGTTTTTCATTTTTAAATTTTTCTCTTTTGTTTTTTTCTCTTAAAATAGTTTTGATTCACATGTACTATCAGTACAAATGACAACTTAATTCTCAATATATCTATCGGAATAGTAAGGTTCTAACAAAATTTATTCACTACCATTGATGAAGACGACATTGGAAAAAAAGTTATTTCTGCTACTCCATAAAGAGTAGCTAGGACCTGAAAGCAAAATAAAATCTTCGTTAGTTGTTTATGCTACTCATATTTGGCTTTCATGTAGCGTTTGGTCTTTATCTTCGAAATCTTGATTCTCTGGAAGAGCAATACCAGCTTTCTGTCCCAAATAAAATTTCGGCTCGAATCATCTAGAGTCCATAGATGTTCAACCAGTTTCCCGGGCTTGCTTTAGGGCTTTGATCAAGTGTAAATTTAATCTAGAGTCCGGTCAAGGTGATCTTTCCATCATTGTGGGCAAGAACTAACTCGACTTTTTTTTTCTTGGCATCACTAGGGGAAACCCTTAAGGTGCCCCCACTCTATCGAGAAAGTGGTTCTATGTGGTTGGTCCTTTCTAACGATTGTACTTATATCACCAACCTTTTTAAAATTAAAAAGGAAGTGCAGATGCAAAACACGAGAAACAATGCAACATAAGGATGTAAAACATTAGTATCGAATTAGACAATAATAGACGTATATGCTTTATGATATATGAATATGGATATGGTAGTTATAATGCGAAAAATAAATAACGAAATAAATAACTGAAAATAAAGGGCGTAATTAAACGAACTCCCCCACTCTCTCTCTCTAAAAAGAAAAAAATCTTATAGGGTAACTCTTTAATCGGACAGAGGTTCGACATGACGGCTTTAAGGGGTAGGCTTCTAGGTATCACTACATATGGTTCGGTTCTAGAAGGTACCCGAACGATACTTATTACCCTACTAAGATAATAAGCACGATTCAGGGGGTACGTTTCTCTAAGTTTATGCGGAGACGTAGGTCTCACGAAGACAAAGGGAAAAATATCCCGAAAGCAATTCACTATCCTACACGGAGGCGAAACCTCACGAATGAGTGGTTTCATGCTCCCACTTAAACGGACGGAGCCCGGGTTGAGAGCTCGTGAAATGGAGAGTCCTGAAAAAACATAAAATTAAAATAAATCGAATTTATATTTTTGATTCATTAAATAAAATATAAACCGATTTTAGGCTCGACTTTCGAAAAAAGTCCCCAACAGGGTCGTCAGCTGTAATCACCGATATTGGTCAGGGGAGTCACCACCAATCATTTTTTACAGTGCGATTGGAACACCAAAATTGAGTCTACGAACCAGAGTTGAATCCGGGAGTGTTATGCGTGGGGAAGAGTGAGCACCCCAAAACGCCCAAATCTTAGCACCTATCGGTTACAAAATATTCATATGAAAGAAAATATAAATTCGATTTAAATAACGTGATCCCTTTTATTTTTGAAACTTAATTCACATAACAATAATATTAGTGGAAATAATAATAAAAATAAACTAATAAAGAAGCTGTAAAAACGATAATGATAATATTAATATAATTATATTAACATAATAATGCAATGAAATAATAAAAATATATGATAATAATAATAATAATAATAATAATAATAATAATAAAAACATAATATATAATACTGGAAATAAATAAATAAAAAAATAACAATAATAATTATGATATAGCACGTATGTATAGGGGTGTTTAAAAATATCCGATCCGGTTGATCCGATCTAATTATCCATTGATCCGATCCGAAAATACGGATATCTAATCCGATTTTTATTTTTGGATCGGATATTCGATCCGATTTTAAGTTTTCCAGATCGGATACGGATCACAATATTTCAAGTTTCAGATTATCCGAAAATCCGAAAATCCAAAAATTCAAAAATTCAAAATTTTATTAATATTAATCTTGTTATATTTAACAATTTAATGCTTGTTATTTTCAAAAATTTTAAAAATTAAAACTTTTATAAATGTAATTCTTGTTGTATTTAGTAATTTATCGTTTATTATATTCGAAATTCAAAATTTTTTAAAAATAAAACTTTCAAATTCGAAAAATTAGTTTAACCAAATTATATTTTTGGATAATTGGATATCCGAATATCCGATCCGAGTATCCGATATCCGAATATGCGGATATCCTCTTTTTTTCGGATCAGATACGAATCACTATATCATCGATCCGAAAACCCGAATATCCGAAAAAATCAGATCGGATCGGATCCGATATCCGACAATGAACACCCCTATGTATGTATATATATTAATTGTAAAAATATTAACAATCATGATAATATAATATAAGTATATAATATTGGAAATAATAAATATTAAACATGAATAATAATATTCCTAAAATATTAGGCAAGTTAAAGGGAAAAAAAACATGACCAAAATGAAAAAAAAAACATCAAAATTAAAGGGGTAAAATTGCAAGGATACAGAGATTGAAGGATTGAAAACGAGATTATCTCCTTTTGCTGGAAATTCGTGGGTCTGGATCCGATACGGGTCTGCTTCGCGGGTTATTTATGCTCAAAACGACATCATTTTGAGCTGTCCATATAAGCTCAAATTTAACCAAAAAAATTTATTTGTGTCATGTTTCCAAAAAAAAGATTTTAAACTCTCTGAACTCTCTCTTCTCTTTTTCTGCTCGGTCGAACTAGTCACTCGTCGGTCACCGCAAATCACTGTCAGTCGTCAGTCACCAGCGGCGTCGACCGTCGTCAAAGTCGCAGAAAATTATAAAGGAGGCACCTTTTCGAAGCGTTTCGGCGTGTAGATTATAAATATGGCCTCAGATGTCGTAAGAAATAGTGTATCGATGTAGATCTGAAAAAGATAAGTTCGATCTACTTTTTATTTTTTTACCTTTTCTTCCGTTCGCTTTTGCTCTGATCTGCACTCTTATTTTTTCTTTTCGTTTTGGTTTTGATTTGTGGATATTGAATGAATTTTTTGTTCGAATATCTTTCTTCGATTCGAAATCTTCTCTCTTTTTTTTATTCGATCTATTCGTACATCATATATATGATTTTGGGTTTTTATAACCCATGTACTACAATATTAAACTCTTTTTCTCCCTTTTTCAGATCTAATCTTTTTCATTTAATTTTTTGTATGTCAGTAGAACAGATCCGTGCGGTGGGGATGTGACCGACCAAACGAGCCAATGAAAAAGCACGTGTCCACCACGCGCAATTAGAAGCGTCGCGCGTGATCATCACGTGCCGGCGACCGGAAAAGAAAAAAGAGAGCGACAGTGATGGCTAGGGTCAGATATTTTAGGGTTATCACATTAGGGTTAGGGTATTTTGTGGACTATTGGGTTTAAGTGATATTTTTAGGTTTGAAAATAGGCTGATGTTTTAATTTTAAATGGGTTATTACAAATCTGATTGGAAATACTAACTGATTTGTCTAAATTTTCTGATTTATTTTTGAAATATTTTCTCATTAAGATTTTTAGATTCAACTTTATGAATAATTAACTCAAATTTAACTTTATTATTTGGTTTTATTTGAGCTAAAATTTATTTTTGATAATGAGTCTAATAATATTATATTTCAATAATTTTATTTTTAAAAATAATCTTACATTTTGTGAATCAAAATACCAAACATACTTTTAGATTTGGGTAAACTACCCCACTGACCACCCAACTAATTGAGGATACCTATTTTGGCCACCCAAGTAACGAACTCGTCAATCAGGTCACCCAACTTTTAAACCCTACCTATTTATGTCAATGCCGTTAAAATCTTAACGAAAAAATTAACAGTGATGACGTGACTGTTAATTAAAATCTATAAAATTACACATTTAATCCCTTTAAATTATTTATTATTTCAATTTAATCATAATTTTAAATTAGAAAATAAAATTATCCATCCAATCTGGTGATGACATTATATATTCTTCTTCAATCAGGTGATGGCACGTGTCACTATCTGGTTGGTGAAAGTTAAAGGACATAAATAAAATTGAAAGATTTATAAAAACTGGGAATTAAACCAAGACCTTCAAGATGATAACCAACGCCCAAACCATTGGGCTACAACCATTTTATTGTCATGAGTTACAAGTTACAACACATTTTATTTAAGGATTACTTTGTTGGTGCAAAGTAAAGAGTATAAAATAGAGTTAACGGGATTTAAAGTCTATTGGTATTTGAATTAAAATATGTGAATATTTAATATTTAAAATAAAATAATTATGTATTTAACATTCGAATCAAATTTATTAAATATTTTAATTTAAATATTAAAATATTTTGATTCTAATATTAAATATTCGTATATTATATTTAATATTTTAATGTTTATTTCAAATATTTTATTTCACCTATTTTGAAAAACGGAACTCTCTTCACCAATCCCGCGCTTATTCGTACCAAAAGCAAACTGTAGTATGCAACAAAACTAAATTCCCAAATCTTATGATTTTCAGAGTCCAAAACGCAGCGTGCGGTAGCTTCAAATGTCGTCGGATCTAATCATCTTATCCGACGAAGATGACCCAAACACACCACGCCCGCCTATCTCAAAGAAACGCAGAATCGAACCCGACCGTCATTTACCTCCGGTTCTGATTATCGACGATGACCCTACACCGCAAAAACCTTCTTTGGGCCCCGCATTCACCTCCGACTCCACTCCTTCTGTTGTGGCCGAGACTCCGATGTCTGAGCCTTCTGTCGTTAGGTGCTCCAATGCTGGACCTTCAATTGGGGCTCCGGATCCTCAACTTGGAGATGCCAAGCTCTCTGGTTCATATCTTTACCATTTACGTGCTCGCTTTTTTTAGTTGAATTATGGTTTAGTTTTAGGGTTTGGATTTGGAATTTTTATTCACATTTGGTTTAATTTGAATTACAAATGGTTCAATTTTGGTAAATTTGGTTTATGTTGAGCGATATTCTGACAATTTTCAAAAGAAAATGGTGAAAATGAAAATTGTGTATGATGAAAATGGGAATATAGCTCGAATTTGATTTTTTTTTTACTTGTAGAAGCAAAAAGCAACAAAAAAATTTAAAACTAAATAAAACCAAAGCTTTTACTAAATCATGAAAAGTGTAATCTTTTCCCTAGTTACTGAAGATAAAACTTAAGAGGTTCAGTTCTATTAGCAGTTTGGATAAAATTGTTTAGTATTTGATGTTTTTATGTTTCTTTTTGAGTTTTTGATTTCTAATTTCCTTTACTGTCAGTGAAGTCATTTGGGAGTTATTCATATTTGACCCATTTCCCCATTTGATTTTGTTTCCTTACCTAACAGGAATAAGCAGATTGATATGTTTGGAATCTGATAATGATTCTGATACTGGTTCTAAAAGGAACAGTGATCAGGAGAATGGATCAAAGGGCTCTGACATTGATGAGTTTGAATGGCGTTCTAGATTTTTTGATTATGAATCTCATCTAGGTTTGTTACTGTTGTCTCCGCAATTGATTTTTTCTGGATCTTGAAACCTTGCTACGTTTCTGAAAATTGCCAAAGGAAGCATATCTGGTAGTTTGGTTCTTATATATTAATGGAAGTTAGAGTCATGTTTATCAGGGAATTCTAATCTAATCCACATGTGTGAGGACAGTTCTTCTCAGCCATTGTTTGAGCAGGATGATGATCGGCTAATTCTTGAGGTATGATCAGATGATAATGATGCATTACTGGGATTCTGAGATAGTGAAATAGGTTGCTGTCTTTGTTTCCCAAATTTCAAGGCATAGGTAAAATAACTGTAAAAATTAGGTTAAACATGTATTTGAAATGCTGAGCAAATGTATTGATACATGTTTTAAAAACTTAATATGTTGAACGTATAGCATCATTGAAAATATCAAACGAGAAATATGCTTTAGACAATTACAACATTGACTTAAAGTTTGTTGTCGAGGGTAGTAGATTCTAATGTTGTAGTGTCTTATTCATGCAAGAATACTGGGAAAGCTTGTTTTCTTCCCAAAGTTCCTTATATCAAGTATAATTCAGGTGAAAAGAGTTTAGCAATAATTTGATAAAGTGAGAATGAAAACCATTTGTTTTTTTTGTGTGTGACATGGTTGGTTTTTTGTCATCTTTTTATTCCATTTCTCTATTTCTTCTCAATTGCATGATTGATCCTTTTCTCCTTGTATGGCTTATAAATGTCATGGGAGCAAGCACTGGAATTGAGCCATTGATGAATTTGAAGGGGGGGGGGGGGTATTTTGTGGTTCAGAGTTTAATTTTGGAGATGTTACGTGATCCTCTTTTGAGCACCCACTTGTTTAGGCAAAGTTGAAGACTTTAAGGACCATCTGCATTTTATTTTACTTCGGGTCATTTGTGAGTTTGTAGGTGCTTTTAGCTTCAGGTCGTCCTGCATGATGTTTCCTCAACTCCTTCCTACTTTTAATTTATGTTTCATATTGTTGCTTGCAATATAGCCAGTGTTCCATTGTTACATGCATCTTTGCAAGTTTTCATCCTCCTTCCCCGCTCTCTCATGCATGCTTTCTTATTCACAGACCTAACTTGTTTTTCTATTTGAATTCTTTAAGTTTGCCAACAGACTGGAGAACTCTAGAGAAATTTAGGTTATAAGTTGTCAGCTGCTGTATTGAACATATCTTTCTATGAAATTGATCAGGTAAATGATGATCCAGACAGAGAAGATTTTAGCTTGGAGCAGATGCGTAATGCAGTAATGCAGAATCCAGAAATGAAACCTAATGCTGATAAGAAAAGTACTAAACGTGGAGCAACAGTAAAAAGTAAGATGACGAAGGAGGAACGGACTCATATGTTGGAAGAAAAGAAGCTAAAGAAAGAGGCTAGTACTTTTTATTGCAAATCTTTGTTATCTTCTACTCTCTGTTACTCAAGCAACTGATCAAAATCTAACGTGCAGCAAGAGAAGTTGCAAAAAGCAGCTTTGAAAGCTGAAGCTGTAGAGTTCAAAAAATTGCAGAAAGAGAGGCAGAAATGGGAAAAAGGAAAATTTGCTCTAAAATCTATTGTAGCTGAAATTGATACTAAGGTGGTTGAAGGGTCAATAGGAGGTAAGGCATGGTTTATGTTCTTAGATTATTCATGCTGATATTTGATTTATGCATATTCTGAGAAGTTCCCTAGCTTTGTTATGTAGGACATTTACTTTCAAGGTTTGCTGATAAAGGCCTTGCATATCGCATAACATCAAACCCAATTGAAAAATCAATTGCATGGACCATGGGAGTTCCTGAACATCTTTCACAGGTAATAAGTTTGACGAAGTTTTGCAAAATCATTTATGGTCAGAATTTGATTCATTTTGTCACTGGTAGGTTAGATATGATTTTTTATGTTGTCCATAACATCTTATACTATATTAACCATCCATGGCCTCAGGTTCACATTGAACTTTTAAATTAATTCTTCTTCTTTCATCTCTTTTTCCTGTTTGTTTACTTAAAAATTTGGTTCGTAGTTTTCATATGGCAGTGTTAACTGTCTATCCCCATGAGACTCTAGTTTCTCTTTAGCTTATAACCTAACTGGCTAACCATGCTGTCTGGCTCACCTTTTATAACTCTAGACATGTTAAGCTTTCCTAGACTTTCCAGGCCAAACTTAACTGCCAAATGCAGCCCAATAATTGGTTAGGTTTAGTGTTTCAGGGTGCAAAATAGCTTTTAGATGATATTCAGCAATCAGCATAGGAAAGATGCATTGCTTTGCATGTTACAGATAACTTTTGGCAAAAGTAGTTGCTAAACAACCCACTTTCAAAATAATTTTTAATTTTAAAGTTTTGGTTTTTCTATTTTTCAGTTAGGTATTGTTCAATTCTTTGCATATTAAAAAAAGAAAAAAGAAAGAGAGAAAGTAAAAAGACCCCCCCCCCCCCTTACTAACTGTTCCTTGACATAGATCATCTGCTTTTCTTTATGCAGCTTTCTCCTGAAGGACTAGAGATTCGATATGTATTAATTGTTTTTGAGGCTGCAGAGTTCTGTGATCTAGTAACTAGTGATACACTCCTGGATCACGTTTCTAGAGTCCGAAGTAAATACCCATCTTATACAGTTTGTTATCTGACAAATAGACTAATGGCATACATTAACAAAAGGTCAGAATTTTGTAATTCTTATCTCTATGTTTGACTATGTATTCCTGCCTTTTGGACGTAATTTTCATGCTAGAAAGACTATGTGATTATTACTGGTGAAGTTGCACCATTTTTTAGGGAAAATTGTATTTATTTCTCTGTTTGCTTTAAAATTCAGCTAGTTAATAGCTTTTATGATATCATTTATGCTGTTTTGATAGACATTTGTTGATAAAGAAAAACAAATTAAAATTCCTGATTGGATGAAACTGCATAGACCTAGGAAATGTTCATAAACTTCAGAGAAAATTTTACAGTTAAATGCTCCTATTTTTTTTTTGTTGGTTGCTTACTTTATGATGGTGAAATATTGAGATGAAATTCAATATGGATCTTGGCAATGTTTTAGGGAAAATGAACAATACAAGAACCCTGCTATTGATAGTGGCTGGAGACATCCACCAGTTGAGGAGGTGAAACTTCTAACTGCATATGCACTGAATTATGACTGATTATCTTGTTGTTTTAGCTTCTGTTTATTGTTTTAATATCTTATTTTTATCTCATTCTCTGTCTGAAATTTGTTTATAGGCGCTGGCAAAGCTGACTGCATATTATGCTAGGATTCACTCTAGGCAATGTGCAGATGAATCTGAACTGGCTGAACATGTTGTTGGTTTGACATGCAGTCTAGCCTCGTGCCAATTTAGGTACCACTCTAGATTTTAAAATGAATTTCAAAGTAAACAATTCAAGTTCGATTGTAGCATAGAGACAATTATTAGTCTTGTGGTCACATAATATGGGGTCCTGACCTCATCGAGTAGGTGGTTTAAAAAGATTTGAATGGTCCATGACATTATTGCCTTAACATGCTTGTTTGAAATAATGTGAATAGTTAGTGTTTATCTTCCTTCTTGTTAAGTATTTCCTGAAGTCCATAATATGTTCTGGATACCTGGTAATTAAATGCACCATGCTTGGTTGTTACCTCTTAACATTTCCAGTAGCTGCCTTAACAATCCTCATTGTGAAAATATTTAAAATTTTGGGTTTAAAGTGGAAGGTACCATGCCATTTGATGCTCTAAAGTTTATTTAGGCATACTTATTAGATGTTACGAGTCATATTGGACACATTAGTACTTTACATTTTTTGTGCCCAAAATATTTATAGTTATTATTAAATGATAGAATATTTTACTCCAACATTCAATAACCTAACTTTATGCCAGCATTTTTATAGGCTTGGCATGAGTCAACAATCTGGATAGATTACAAGAATTACTGCTCTTTTTAGTTTTATGTGCTTCCTTCATGTGGTGACAAATTGCTTCAATGATAACACTGTCTTGTTAGATGTAAGGATAAACATGATTTTACCTGTTCTCATTTTATGAAACTTGAAGACCAATATGAAAATTCTATAGATTGATTAACATTTAGGACTAGGGCCTGTGACATATAAATTTATGACTCATTAAAGGTTATTCTGCATTATGAATGATGCTAGGATATTTTACCTTGTTAAGCTAGCTAGCAATTCATTAGGCTGGTGCTGTTTGTGGTAAATTTGAGCTCATGTTGTTAACTAAAAGAAGAATTCCTCAGGTTTCTTAGATGGTTGAGGTAGTTCTAAAAATTAGTCTAACCAGAATTTGGTTAGATTTCTCATACCCATACATACAAATTTTCAGGATCTAGTATGCTATATTTGCTTGCATTGAAAAAAGGTTCAGTGGCCTCTTTTGCAAAAGTGACTGTTCTGCTCTGTTCAAAACTTCAAATAGTATAGCACCTCGGCCGGGTAAACTCTCAGTACCTACTTTATTACTTTATTTATTTTTTTGCAGAAAGAAGTTATCGCGACTCTCTGTAAGTGCTAATGGATCCCTTATTCCTAAGGACTCTATTGACAAGAATTTAATAAAGGGGAACTTGTGGTGAGTCAAATCTCAACACTTGCATACTTGATTTGTTTCTGTTTTTGTCCTTGATTGTTCATCCTGGACCTGGAGAAAAGGAAAATTGGTTTTATAGAGTAATACAACTTCTTTTCAGCTTTAATGGAGCACATAAACTTTTAGGAGTTTGGTTTCTACCAATTAGGTTTTTATCTTGCTTACATTCTGGTAACGTGATGCCACAATTGTTCAGAAACAAAATATGAATTAACCCTCATTTGTTAGTTAGCTGAGAAACATCAGGTTACCGTAAACAAAGTGTTTTAAGCAGTTATTGGTACTGGTGGGAAAGAAGAAAAGAAAAGGCATTTCTTCACAATTCACTGTTTTTTTCCAGCAATTATAATCTACTTTTTAACCCTGTATTGACTGCAATTATTTCTTTATTTTTGTGCTTTGCATTCTATTGCTGATTTAGCTTTTCACATCCAGGTTAAAAGCGTTGCTTGCCATCCCAAAAGTCCAGCCACGATTTGCTCTTGCCATAGGGAAAAAGTACCCCACCATGAAATCACTTTTGCGTGTTTACATGGACCCTACTAAATCAGTAAGTCAAACAGCCCTCTTTATATTATAAAACTTTTCCATTTGATGTCACATTATGAGTGGCTTAAGCAGGTTTAGATTTGAAGCTAAAGAGCTTACTACTTTAAGAGGGTGCAACTGTACCTTGTCATAGAAAAATTTGTTGATACTACTAGTTTCAAGATTCTCAGTTTACTTTTGGAAGTATTTATGGTTTTTTAAGGGACTATGATTTACAACATGTAGAATATTTTTGGAGAAAAAATTATTACATGGTCCCGGTTCACCATATCATCTATAGTTCATCAAATGAGATTCATCCATTTAATGAGACATGTAGGAAAGAGATGAAGATTCACCTTATAAAAAAAGGAAAGAAGTAAAGATTCACTTTGAAAAAACTGAGATGGAAAATTATTATTGAATGAGACCATGGATGATGTGGTGAGATAGACCCATATAATTATTTTTCTTTTAGAGAAATTATTATATGGTCCCGGTTTATCACGTTATCCGTAGTCATCCAATGAAATTCATTCATTTAATGACATGTGATAGGAGAATTAATGCTGACTTGCACTCAGTTTTCTACCACCAAGAATCAACTCCAAACAGAAATAAACTTCTATTAGGAAAGATTGTGAGGGATTTTAGCAGAATTAGTTTTTCCTTCAAAACCATGCAGTGAGCAAAGTTATCATCTTTTTGGTAAGAATATTGAGGATTGTCATTTCATCTAGGTTTTCAAAAACATTTATCATTAGTTCATTACTGTTCACATATGTTCAACTTGTTTTGTCCCTCCATAACCAACTAGAAGGACGAACGACAAAGTTTCATTTCCTCGTTCTTGGATCCATTCTCTTCATTTCCTTTCTTCCTACCAAGTGGAGTAGCTTAACACTTCATCTCTCCAATGACAAAACCATGACTGAGTTGAGTAATCTTTTTTCCTGTATTGTAATTGCAGGTACATGAAAAAGAATTTCTGCTCAAGGACTTGGTGGTAGAAGGTTTACTAGGCAACGATCGACGATTAGGTGAAATTTGTTCGAAGAGAGTGTATAGAGTACTCATGGCTCAGAGTGGAAGCATCAAAACGGATGACATTGAGGATGGTGCTGATTTCTTCTCACAGTAGTGGATAATCAACCAGGTACTGGAACTGTGACCAAGTATTAGAGTTGTTCTACAAGGGTTATGCCAAGAATTGGATCATTATCAAGGTATTAAGATGACTTGTACCAAAATTTTGGGTTAATTATGAATTTGTCCCTCATCTTTTTCAACATTTATATTTCCCTCACTCTCAAATCATGGCCTCGTCCATGAATGTATCTGTGTACATGAATTTTTCTCCACAAACATAAATCTGATGTTAACAAAGCTACCAAACTTTTAATTTCATTTACGTATCAACAACCACTACAAATATCATACACTTCTATACCATACGTGACACATACTAAGCACACTTTAATTACCATACATTCATATCATTAATACTCAAGCTGACAATCAGATTTTTTCATGAAATATGTAATGTTTTTATATTTTAAATTTAAAATATTTTTATTTTTTTCTAAAAAATTAAATAAATTTTTAAACTTTTAAAGAAAATCAATTAAGCCATTGAACTTTATAAAAGAACTAATTTAGATAACTTGTCATGTCAATATCATGAGTTGATATATTTCTCTCTCGTAAGAGAAATTATATCATGGGCTTGGTTTACCACATCAACCATGGTCTCATCCAATTATAACCACCTACTTTACCACTATTTTCCATGTTATTTTTTTTCGACCAATGACTTCTCACTCATTTTTTTCATACCATTTAAAAAATTTATTTTCTAAAAATTAGATTAATGACATGGATAATTAGTGGTGAAATAGATAATTTTTATTAGTTATAAATTTATAATCTCTCGTAATAATTAACATTGGGTTCTATTAATGAAAGGGTAAAATTGATTTTCTCCCCTCAATTTAAGGGCACATTGGATGCAAAATAAGTTTATGATCCATATTGATTTTTCCCCAAAAGTTTTAGGGCATCGGATACCCTTAAGGCAAAAATTTATAAGTCTATCATATAATTTTAGGTGTTATTTGATTTATTAAATATAATTGTTTAAATTAGAAACAAATAATATCATAATACTACAAATAATTATATTTAAATTTAAACATAAATTCTTATAAATATATCCAGATTGACCCATTTTTTAAATTAATTAATAAAATAATAATAAAATATAAAAGTACAAATATTTAGACAAATAATAAAATATATTTTCTTAATATTTTTCTGCGGAATGGATGTAAATTTGTATACAAAAGTACAAATATTTTCCCTTAATTTTGTAACTCTATAACTAGTACTTTTTACCGTTAACATTTCATTTAATAGAAACCCTTGAAGATAATAGGGTAAATTACAATAGGGGTCATTTAATTATGATTATAGTTGCATTTGTATCACCTAATTATTAAAAGTTATATTTAGGTCACTCATTTATAGATAAAATATCATTTAGGTCACCCAATTTTTAAAGGTTATACTTGGGTCACTATATTATGGGTAAGTTTACAATTGGGTAACACTTCATTTTTAAGAAAGCACACCAATTTGAGCAAATTTTCTTCCAAATCACTTGTATATCCTCAATAACATTAAAATATTTTATTTAAAATCATTAATTAATCTAACACACGAATCGATAATTTTTTTTTAAATATAAAAAGTGACTCAAATATAATCTTACCTATAATTGAATGATCCAAATATAATTTTACCCATAATTAGATGACTCAAACATAACTTTTAATAATTACGTGACCCAAATATAACCTACCTATAATTAAATAACCTCCGTCATAGTTTACGCAACATAATAACAATATCAACGTAGATTTTGTGGGAAAACTTCAACCAAAGAAAAATACCCACGTAACACTAGTCTACTTCTCTAGTTTCTCGTACAGCCAAGAACTCTACTATAAATCTATACCTAATAACCCTTATAAATCTCAAGTTTTTCCATTTCAAATGAAAGAGAAACAAACACAAAAATGAAATAAAAATAAAACCAAAGAACACCCTTAATTTACATTGTTTCAAAACAAAGAAAAACACTAGTTTTTTTTGGAAATATCTCCAAAAATGGTCTTTCTATGGTTATGTGTCTTGGTCTTGGTCCCTGCTAGTATTGCAACACCAAATCTTGGTGTGAATTGGGGTGTCATAGCTTCACATCCTTTGGATCCTAAGATTGTTGTTAGAATGCTTAAAGATAATGGCATAAAAAAGGTTAAGATTTTCCATGCTGAACCGGTGGTTTTAGATGCCCTTGCCGGAACTGATCTTGAGGTCATGGTGGGGATTCCTAATGAATCTTTGGAAACTCTTTCTCTCAACTACAGTGCCGCACAAGCTTGGGTTAAAGCAAATATAACAGCCTATACGGGGAAAAAGAAGGTCAATTTCAAGTAAGTGCGATTTCAGTTTTAATACATCAACTTGTAGTTAGGGTCGGACATTGTTTTTGAAAAATATCGTGGGAAAATAATTTTAAAAAGGTGATTTTGGAGAAATTATTAGGTGAACTATGTTCACCACATCATTCGTGATCCAAATAATCAGGATCGTTCATTTTTAAATAACTATCTAATAACTACTCACCCACTAATTATATGTAGAAAAGAGGTGATGATTCACCTTGAAAAAAACTGAGATGGACAAATCTGATCGGTTGGGACCACGAATGACGCGATGAACAAAATTCACCTAATAATTTTTCATGATTTTGAAATTGTTTGATTTAAAATATGAGTGTGTGAGATATTACTGTCTAAAAATGCTTTTGAGTAAAAAAATGTCTCTTTTAGATTTTTTTTCTCGACGAATGTGTGTTTTTTGTGGGAAAGTTGTGAGCCTAGTTAAAAATCTCTCAAAGCCTAATTAAAAAAAAAATCTATTTTAGATATATTTTTAAAAATATAAAAGGGCTACTAATATAAATGAGGTTAATGAGTAATTTTGTTTAAATTTATTTATGGAGAAATTTTAGATTTTAAAAAACACTTTTTAAACTAGTCTGAAAAATTACATGTTCCGCATAATTTTTAGCCGTAAAATTATTTTTAAATTTTAACCCCCGAACAATCTTTAAAATTTTTTTTAACCCCAAACACTTTTTAAACTAGTCTGAAAAATTACATGTTCCGCATAATTTTTAGCCGTAAAATTATTTTTAAATTTTAACCCCCGAACAATCTTTAAAAATTTTTTTAACCATTAAAAAATCAGTATTGAATGACTAAAAATTTTAGACATTTTTAGGTTTGTTAAATGTCTTGACCTGTTTTACAGGTATGTCCTGGTCGGAAATGAACCATTTTTGACAGCCTACCATGGTATGTTCGCCAACTTTACACTCCCAGCTATGCAGAACATTCTAAAAGCATTAACCCAAGCTGGTCATGGCAAAGACATCAAAGTATCATCCCCACTTAACGGTGATGTTTACATGACAACTTCTTACAAACCATCCGATGGAATATTCCGACCTGACATAGCCGATATCGTGGTTCAAATATGCGACTTTCTTGATAAAAACAATGCAGCTTTTTTTGTCAACATCTATCCTTTCCTTAATCTTTACCAAATTCCAGGATTCCCTGAAAGTTATGCCTTCTTCGATAACAACTCATTTGCTCTAGACGACAATGGCGTTTTATATCAGAATGTTCTTGAAGCCAATATCGACAATCTTGTTGCGGCACTAACAAGAGCCAAATATCCCAACATGCCGATCGTCATCGGGGAAGTTGGATGGCCGACCGACGGTAATATCTACGCTACGACGAAGAATGCACAACGGTTCTATACTGGGTTGTTAAAGAGAATAGCATCAAACCAGGGAACTCCACTTCGACCAAGTGCATATCCTGAAGTGTACGTGTTTTCTTTGTTGGATGAAGATCAAAAGAGTATCGATCCGGGAATGTTTGAGAGACATTGGGGGATTTTTACCTTTGATGGACAACCTAAGTTTCCGATGGACCTGTCGGGGAAAGGACAGAACAAGACGCTTGTAGGTGCAAAAGATGTTCCATACATGGAAAAGCAGTGGTGTGTCTATAACAAGGATGGTTCCGACCAAAAGGATCTGAATGTGAAGGTTGCATGGGCTTGTAATAATACTGATTGCACCACTTTGGTGCCCGGAGCCTCGTGTTCCGGTATGGGTATCGAAATGAATGCGTCGGTTGCCTTCAACATGTACTACCAGATAGCAAACCAAAGTAAATCAGCGTGTGATTTCGGAGGTTTGGCTAAGATTGTGAAGCAAGATCCATCTAACGGGACTTGTAAGTTTCCGATCATGATTGAAACATCTGAATCTACATCTGATTCTGGTTTAGCGCCTTCTCCATCAACATCTTCTGAATCTCACTCTCCATCGTCTTCGTCGCCATCTTCGTCTACCTCTTCCTCTCCCTCTCCCACTCATTCTCCTCCATTTGTTTTTCAATTTTTTGTAGCCATTTTCACTGTTTGGTTTGCATGATTGTGACCTTTTTTCGAAATAATGAAAATGCAAGTTTTTTTTTTCCTTAGTAAAGTAATTTATGTTCGAATCTTGAAAATAAGTTATTTAGATGGACAATTATGAATCTAAAACATGAACATAAAAAAAAAACCCATAACATAACTTCTATATAACAACAGAACCAAACACATGCAACATATAAAAGCCATGTCTGGGTGGCATTCGGGTTCTTGAAAGAGAAATTCGAGTTATTCGAGTTGACGAGTCATATTTTACAACTCAAACTTTATTTGAAATTTTTTCGGTTTGAGTTAAGTCGAGTCGAGTTTTCGAGTTCATATAAATATTTAATTGTGATTATTTATCAAGTTATAGTATGATTTGATTAAAAATTTAAACAACTTTCTCTAATCATATAAGATATGCATATATAGATTTTTTTCTTATGTAAAAGTATTTCTTTATATTTTTATATATCAATGTATATATATCATAAAAAATTAAGAGATTCATCTCAAACTTAAAAATTAATCTTTTAATTACTAAAAATTTTGAGTTATTCGAATTTCTATTTTATAATTCGAACTTTATTTAAAATTTTTTTGAGTCGAGTCAAAATGAGTTGAATATTTTCGCCTCGAGTCAAGTCGAGTTATTTGGTTTTTTCAAGTCGAGTTTTATTCACCCCTACGAATCTGTAGTCTAACGACATTCCAAATAGGAAGGGACGACCAACCAGTTTGCTTACAAGTTGATTATTAAACCATCCGATTGTTACAGCCAAAGGAACATGAAAAGAGCATGTTCCTACAGCATCATCTTCATCCAGTTACCATATCATTCCCATTAGTAAATTAAAATAGATTAAAGTTAAATTCAGTTATTTGGAGATTTTTATAATTGTTAAGAATAAAATAGTATTTACAATTATAATGTCAAAATTTTCAATTTGATTATATTTTGTCCTTCTCATTTTCATGATTAATTATATATAAATTTGATTCATGATTCAACCCCTAGGTCTAAGCATTTAGAACTAAGTACAAATAAGAAAATGGGAATTTATTATTTTGTACAATAAAAATATTTTGATTCTTTATATTTTTTTCCCGAAGAGAATAATACTAAACAAGTTTTATTTTCTCAATTTAGGACAACATCCACTATCGTGATTATATTATCTGAATAAAATTATTTCTAAAACAATATTTTTTTATCACGATATAATAAATTAATTTATTTTTATGTAATTTTTATTTATTTTACTTGTTATTTATTTTTTTATAATACCGAAGAAAGAGACATTAAGCTACATCATTGAGTTCTTTTAACAAGGCTAAGGTTGTTTCTGCATGAGGTTCATCAAACCGCAATAATCCAATTGGTGTTCCTCGACTCATACGAGTCAAAATATCAACGAACTCATTTGCTCCACGCTCAACATAATTAATCGTTACTTTTCACTTACGCTCGAGTATTTGTCGAATGCTAAACACAACATTATAATTTACGAGCGCTAACTAATAAAGTAAATCATAGTAATGGAGTCGTAATCTTGCCACTTTTCTTTGTCATAAAACCATTAGGCATATAGGTGCTGGGTGCAACATCAAAAATAGTTTACACATAGGACTCTCTTTCCATTTTTAATACATTGACGGAAGACTAAAGGAGTAAATGGCATACAACTAACTCAAATCCATTTCTTTTAGTTTTTTTAGTTAACTAAAAGAGTTAATCTGAGTCATTTGTTTTAATCATCCAATAATTTAAAAATATGTAAAACTTAAAAAATTTTGAACTGTCTATCTCTATTAACGTGGTTTTATTAATGTTTGAGCACCATGTACAATGGATGGAAACAAGGATCTATGGTGTGTAGTTCGCTCAATTATGCTGGAGGAGGTGGTCACGTTCTCTGCCATAAGCCCCCACAAAACATAAGTTTATTTCAAAGAAGAACATAAAAAGAAGGCAAAAGAAAATTATGTATAATGGCCTCTTTTTTTTAAGATCAGCCCCCATAAAACCTCTGATATTAGATAAAAATTCTCTGTCTTTCTATCATGTCTCTATCTATGTTTTTTATTAAAATCTTTAAAAAAAATTAAATTCTAAATCTTAACTCTTATTTTCTATATCCTAATCCCTACATTCTAAAAAATACCTTATACTCCTAATTCCCTAAACCCTAACCACAACCCTTAACCTTAAACCCTAAACTCTAATAAACCCTCTAATTTAAAGCTGAAGCATAAATGAAGGTATGAGAAAATAACAGACGATTTGCACCCTATATTAGCAGATAGATTTTCTCCTTCTTTTTGGTCTTGTAGTGGAAATGATATAAATTTGTTTTGGCGATCTTTGAGATCTAGTTAGTATGTCAAGAGTGAATAAAATTTATATCATTTACCCTAAACTATCATTTACCCTAAACAGTGGGGGACGTATGTATAAAGTTAAGTGGGCACGTGTCTACCCAAAACTCTTTAAAGTTTATATATTTGTCTTTATTTTTTTAATTTTATGAATTAATCTTTAATTTTTTTAATATTTATGAGTTGTGTTCACTCTAAAATTTTATGTGTATACATCTTTAAATATTTTTCTAGATCCGTCACTAAACCTAAATGAATTAAAAATCATGACAGATATAATCAATCAAACAGCACCATGATACAAATAGGGAACTTAAATAGAACAGATTTTCACACACAAAAATTTAATGATTAATTTACACATAATTAAGTGATAAAAATATAAATAAAAAAATAACATTTTACGCACTTAACAATTCTATCAATAAAATAATCAGACTATGAATTTCTGAAATATAATGAACCAATTATAAATTTATTCATAAAACTAATTTACTCTGATCCAATCAAACAACCCCAAGCTTAAATAGGGACAGTGTCACCCGATCTCGCTCTTACTCGATTCGAACTTAATATATTTTATCTTCGATTCAACTTGATCATATATAATAAAAATATAATTCGACCCTAATCTTATTTTTGATATTTTAATAAAAAACTGATTAAACTAGACCCACTAAAAACAATAAAAATATTTAAGATTATATAAAAATATAATAAATATATTAAATCAAGTTAGATTAAAAAAAATTATCCTAAATTTAAATCCGAATATATTTTTCTAATAACTTGATCCGATTTAAACTCAATTTTTAATAAAAACTCACTTTTATCAAATTGGGTAGAGAATCGACGGTTTTAGATTATATTATCATGCCTATGAACTCTTATGGAACAATTTTGTGGTCTAAGTATCTTACACACGATCCTTTCTCTCTCACACATCACTGTCAATGGTTCCCGCCTACCAAAAACATAATTAGATTATCATTACCAAGCGGTTCCACAGTCTTATGCACTAAAGTTTATCTCCGTACGTAATCCCATGATGTCAGTCAACTGGTCTAACACGTGACAAAAATAAGCAGCTTCCAAGAATCCCACAGGAAAGTACACATGAAGCCAGAAATATAATTGATTTATTTGTATTTTTATATACTACAAAAATTGTATAAAATTGTAGAAACTATGCCTCATAAATTTCGATTCATACACACTGTCAAAGACCAAAGTCCAGCTTCTCTTGGAAATTAATGGACTTCTCTGGTAATAGCTCAAACCCTAACCCTAATTACTTCTTCTGTCCCGAAAACGTCGATCCCATGATCGAACTCGAGCTGTCGGATTATCTCATGCCCGATGACGAGGTTTTTGAGGAAGATTCGACGGAGAAGGCCTTAGGAGGAGAAAATGAAATCAGTGGTGCAACTGCAACATCAAAAAATAGCCTCACGCAAGTGATCTAACTTCTAAGCCTCCCCGCTAGGGTTTTTCCTTCTCTTTCTTTCATTCATTTTCTTCTTCAAAACTCATCAAAAATAATGCTTTTTCTTCTTTTATTTTGCTTCAAAATTTATAGAGAATTCCCAACCGGAGGGAAGGAAAAGAAGTTCGAGTCGAGGCATCGAGTTGCATTTAAAACAAAATCAGAGATCGATGTCATGGATGATGGATATAAATGGAGGAAATATGGGAAAAAGTCTGTGAAGAACAGCCCAAATTCAAGGTAAATTTACTGCAAATTAACAAGAAATGATGTAGACGTTTGCTGGTTTACATTAAATTATTTAGTATATTATATTATATAGTTTCAAGTTGATAATTAACTACATAATAATAAAGTAATTTTCTCACATTTCTTCCTCGTGATCATTTGGAAATTATATATAATTCGTCTATGCAGACATACTTTGGTCTCAAACAATGGATTTGAATCATAAAACAGACTACATGTTGGATTTTTATGTCATAAAAAATTGAATTTTTATGGTCTGCAGTAGCTATTATAAATGTTCCAGTGGAGGATGCAATGTGAAGAAGAGGGTAGAAAGGGACAGAGATGACCAAAGCTATGTGATAACTACATATGAAGATTCTCACAATCACAACAGTCCTTTCATGATTTACTATGAGAAAATGTCTCAAAATACTTGGAACTTCCAAGCTTCTCCATCATCTTCTTCTACTACATGAACAAAAAAAATTTCACATGTATGTTGTTAGAAGGTTATCCTCCTAATGAATTATCATGTTTTCTTGACATGTTCATCTACTTGAACCGAATATTGTATATAGTTATATACCAGTTTGATATTGTTTTTGAAAAGGGCATTGAAAAGTACTTTACGAATTAAGCTAAAAGCATTAAAGAACGTAACCTTACAGATCTTCTTAATTGGAGCCCATAGACACTAGTTAAAATGCAATTGTCACATCTGAAAAAGAGACAAGGAGCATTAATCCCACATCGAAAAAGGAAAAGAGAGATTTTTGGATATATAAATGGTGACACTGCATATTTTATTAAACATGTTTTTTAATTATAAATTTCATTACTCATTTTTTTCTCACTTTTTTTTCGGTTTTTAAAATTTAAATTTCTTAATTAAACCACTCAACTTTTGATGTCTCCATTTATGTCCTTGTAAGCTAATTGCTTAAGCATTTTCCAAGTATGTGAATTTCTTGTGGTGCACGGCATGGTCAATTGAATATGGATGTGAAACCATTTATTTCAATGGAGTGATGAAACATTAAGAGATGAGAATGAATGCATATTAGGGCTTAAAAAGATGAGAAATCTATAACAAAAAACCCCGACTTACAAACATCACTCAATACATAACTCTACTTAGTTTAAAGTTCGTCACGAGACTCCTTTTTATCCGAGGCACTCCCTTCAACCTTCTCACCGATCTTTTGCACGGTTTCTGATTCCGGTTTTGTGGTTTTTTCGACGGTTTCCGCCGCAGGTTTCGTGGTCTTTTCGACGGTTTCTACTGCAGGTTTCCCAGTCTCTTCAACATTTCCTTTATTAGTTTCAGCATTTTTCTTCACTGCTTCACTGTCAAAATACAATGAACAAAACATGTCACATATAGATACACTTATATAACATACGAACCCGATACGAATACATGATATACATGCGTAATAACGACGTGGGAAATCAATCATCCAATCCTACATACTCTGTCTTCGGTGAAGTGATCTGCAACCTGAAATCATTGACGATGGTTTTGATTTTCTCAACAAAGTTTTTATGTGCTTTCTTCAACAATGACAGGGTGTTGGATACAATCTGGAACCGAGATGGCTCGTCTTCATTCGTGTCCTGCTGCTGCTGCTGCTGCTTCTCAGTGATTACAGGTAGGATTTGATAGGAGAGAATAAGAAGAAACACGAGTGTGAAGCATCTTCTTGATATGTTCATTGCTTAAATTTGCAAAGAGAATAAATAAAAGTCAGTGTTCGGCATTTGATCTTAGCTTTGTAGTTTGTAGTGGGTGGTTTCAAGTTTGTTCACGGCCTACTAATGAAAGGAAAGGAGGCGTTTTCGCCTTGCTTCTCTACCACACTCCATGAACATTTCAAAAGGTAAATCATATATATATATATGAAAAGTTATTAGGTAAATCTTATTCACCACGTCATCTGTAATCTCAATCAATCATGACTGTTCATCTTAATTTTTTTAAGTGAATCATCACCTCTTTCCTACATGTAATTAGTAGGTAAGTAGTTATTAGGTGATTATTTAAAGGTGAACGATCCTGATTGTTTGAACCATAGATGACGTGGTGAATATGGTTCACCTAATAATCTCTTATTTATATATATATATACTATTTTAAACAATAATAAATAATACTTATCTATATATTTTATAATGTAAACTTAAATAAAATATCGAACAACGACATACGTCATTAGAATATGATGAAGAGAAACTGACTAAAGAACCCTCCATATGTTCGTTGCTTCTTAGTTGATCCAAAAAAGACAGATATCACTAGAATATAATTGAAGTATTTAATATAATACAATCTAATAAATTTTTATTTTGGGTCACCTTTAATTATAATATTTTTTATTTATTTTCTTTAATTCGAATTTTTATTTAATATTAAAGTAATATTTATTTCATTTTATATTATAATCTAGTTGTCTAAAGAATTTTTTAACGGATGGGATAAACCAATTAACACTTAACAGAACTAAACATTAGGGACAAAATGTTCCAAAAACTTTAGGGGGCAACATAGTATAAACGGTATAGTTTAAGAAAAATTATATCATGGGTCAGTCCTATCACGTGTCTATGGGACCAACCAATAAAAACTAGCCATCTCATCAATTTTTTCATATCATAATTTTTTTCCAAGTGAATCTTCACTTGAAAAATTAAAAAATAATGAGGTGGCTAACTTTTATTAGTTGGTCCATGGATGACGCGGTGGGACTGACCCATGATATAGTTTCTCATACTTTAGGGACCAATAGTGAATTTAAGCCAATAATAAATTATACATATAATTGCAGGAGTAGGGATGAGTATTGAATCCGAACTCGACGGGTTCCGACCCGATCTAATTCTATCGGGTCGGATTTTTTAAAGAAAAATCGGGTTCGGGTCGGGTTCGAGTTTAGGGTGAAAAAAATCTGATTCGACCTGATCCGGGATTAATAGTATAATTTTTCTATATATATTTTAGAGATATTTGCAATAATGATCCCTCTTTATATTTTATATAATTAGGTCACTAAAATTAATTTTTTATAATTAGATCACTAAAATTTTATTTTTTTACAATTATATCCCTAAATTTTATTTTTTATATAATTAAGTCCCTAAAATTTAAAAAAATTAATGATTCGAGTCGAGTCAGATTGAATCGGATTTTAAAACTTAAAAATCGGGTCAGATCGGGTCAAATTTTAAAACTTAAAAATTGAGTCGGATCGAGTTAGATTTTTTCACCCTAAATTCAGGTCGGATGACGGGTGAAAGATATAATTTTTCAAGTCGGGTGCAAGTAGACCGAAAATCCGACTCGACCCGTGCCCACTCGACGCAGGAGAAGTAAACTAGTATATATAGTCCATAGACAATGGATTCAGAAAACCAATCTTAGGTTTCTGCCTCCTCGCCATACTCTCCCGTCGAAATCAAGAAGGTAGGAAGCCAGGAAAATGCATACAAATATTTGTTTGATCTTCGCTTTTTCTTGGGTTTACAAGATTATATCTTTTTCAGGCAAACCCCTCCTTATTCAATCATGTCTGGCGAAGAGGAAGAAAACGCTGCCGAGCTCAAAATTGGAGAAGGTAATTGTTTCTCAATGTATAACCGAGTGAAATTATTGAAACCCACAAGCTAATTGTTTCTCTTTTGTTATGGACAGAATTTTTGAAGGCCAAGTGTTTGATGAATTGTGAAGTGGCTTTAATTCTTGAGCATAAGTATGAGCAACTTCAGCAAATGTCTGATGATCCCATGAATCAGGTTTCCCAGTGAGTTCCATAAGCAACCTCTATTGTCAATTGGGTTCTTTTTTTCTTTTCCCCTTCTTATTTGATTATATCTGTGTAATTGGCTTGTTAGGGTTTCTGTTTAATTTTGATGACATGATTTAGAAAATGTAGCTGCTTTTAAACATAAGTTTCGAATATGGAGATAAAACTATGTTCAATGCAAATGGAATTATTGTATGTCGTTCTGTTTGTAACATTGTCTCCGGAATTATCGATTTTGCTGCATTGACTTTCTAGCCTGAGGGGTTGTTCTTCGTGTTCGATTGAATATACTGTATATATGATTGTGTAATCCTTTAAGCGGGGGTGAAAGGTAAATCCTAAGTTTATCCTGAATAAAGAGATGGCACTTTTGTTCTGCGTAAGCCAAAATAAAAGAAGAAAGAGTAATCTACTTATTAGTTTCATCCTATCCTATTATGTCCTTAATTCTGTGCCTCAAATTGGAACCTAATTGTATAATGTGGATTCTCTGATGGGATATGGTGTTTAGAATAATTAGCATGCCTTTATTGCAGTTTTGCTCTCACATTTGATGCGGTGAATGATTCTCTTTTGTTGTTGTTTCAGAGTATTTGAGAAGTCACTGCAGTATGTAAAGCGCTTTAGCCGTTACAAAAATCCAGATGCTGTTAGACAAGTTCGAGAGTATCCTTTAAATTCCATAATTGTTAAAGACTTTATTTAAGCATATATGCATATTTATATATGCTTTGGATAAGCTTTTTGGGTGCTCCTCTTCTCCTATCATTTGCTATCCTTGTGGAAGGAACCCTTTGATATTGTCTAGTGTTTTGTTTGCATCAGTATATGATGGAAGTCCAAAGAACTTTAGGCTAACTTCAGCCCATGTTAATTGCAGGACATCTTGATACATTGACAATACTTTATTCAATCTGATAAAAGTAGATGGTGTTGTTTTCTCTACAATATTTCCTCTTATGGCGTTGCTGATAATACTTGCACTTCGTATGTTGCTTTTCTTAGGATATGCTACTTGCTTCTCTGTTGTCATCCTTAACTGACATTCAGAATACTGAGTAGATATCGATTAGCTGAATTCGAGGTGAGGATCTATATTGTAAAACAGTGAAGTTTGAATTATGATGTTAATGACCATGTAGAAAAGGTCTTCAAATCGTACTCTACTTATGCAGCTTTGCGTTCTTGGCAACCTGTGTCCTGAAACCGTGGAGGAAGCAATTGCTATGGTGCCTTCCATCAAGGTATGAATTGCTAAGAACACTCATTTAATTCTACGACTTTTATTCCCATTGTCTTTATTCTCTGTTTCTCTCTCACTTGTATGCGATGAAGCGTGAGATTAGTTGAATGAAGTTTAGATTATACTGTGTCATCCTTTCACATGCATTGTCTAATGTCTAGTACGCGAGTAGAGGGATTTTGATGTTTTGGTGGCCCCTCTCTCTCCAACCATGAAAACAAGGGAAATGGCTGATCAGATGCTATCCCACCCTAGTTCTTTTGAGTCCAATTTAATTTCTAGAATTTAGGTCTCTTCTTACTGTTTTTGGCTAGAACGTACTAAATAATGAATATTAAATTGTTAAATTTCCCCTGATTTGTATCGACAAATTCTCTTTGAAATGCAGACTAAAGGCCGTGCTCACGAGGACGATGCCATCGAGAAAATGTTAAATGACCTGTCCCTTATCAAGAAGTTTGAATAGTGTCCACTAAAACTTCCTGTCTGTCTATTACACTGGATCCATTAATAGACTATTAAATGTTGATGATGTCTGTTACAAAAATTTCTGTTGGGACCATGCCAGTTTGGGATTGGCCTAAAAGTCTTAATTTTATCGAATTTTCTCATTAAAACAGTGCAAATATGCATTTCTGTGTAAGGGCTGTAGCTATGCTTTCTACCAAATTGTATTCTTTTAAATGAAATTTATTAAGGTTTCTAATTACCATAATGTAATTATTCAACAAATGAGACAATTGCATTTTATTATTATTATTATTATTATTATTATTATTATTATAAAAAGACGTAGCTAAAACCCTATACCTTAAAGATGTAGCCAATAGTGATTACAGTAGTATTTATTTTAGAATATAATCTTCACCATTTGATATTGATTGTTCAATTATTCTATTGACATTACTAGTGTTTGAATTCGTAACCTCTAGTAATAACCGTTCTTTTAACCACTTAAGTTAGAGAGACAACATAGACCATTCGATAAAATTAAAAGACTAATTGGATAGTATTATAGCATGTTCAACAATGCTTAGTAATATTGAATTAGTACGAAATGTACGGTGAACAGGTGTTGACACTTTCATCTAATTTAGTTTCCAAACCGAGGTTTTTATTAGAATTGAAATTTTTAATTTCTAAACAATCGCTTGTTTATTCAAGAATTTATGTTAAACAAGAGAAATTATATCATGAGTTATTCTCACAACATTATTTATAGTATCAACTAATCAAATATATTTATTTAATTAATTTTTAATTTATTTTTTTATCAAGTTAATCTTCACTCAATAAAAACTATTTTTAAATTTAATTTATAATAAATATTAGTAAAAATTTACTTAATAAAAAATAATAAAAAATATTAATTAAATAAATATATTTAATTAATTAATCTAACAAATAACGTAATAAAAATAACCTATAATATAATTACTTTCGCAAAAAACTAATGTCAGTAAAAAAAACTTAGTCAATCAAAGAACGATATTTGACAATTTTGACTAAATTATCATCCGGTTTTAATAGAAAAAAAAGTTTCAAGTCTCTTAGATTTTCTTCCTATTCAATTTAATCTTTAAAAATTTTACTTAATCCTGAATTAATTTTTTTTTATTTTTATGTTTAATCTTATATTTATAATATTATAACATTTTATTGAATACAATAACATTATTAATAAGATGACAACACATATTATCATCATCTTTATATTTTAAAATATACTAACTATATAACATAAAAAATATTTCTAGTTACAACATCAAACAGATATATTATTTTATGTTATAAATATTTTTAGAAAAATTAATATATTTTATAAAAAATATAAATTTGTGTTATAAATATTTTTTTATAAAATCAATATAATTCAATTGATGTTATAAATATATTAATAACTAATAGCTTTATATAAATAATACCCTTTTTAGCAGACAAAAAGTGTTAAAGAGGTACTTTTGTCCTTAAATTCGACCCAGAAAATAAATTTCGCCTATCATAAAAAAAAACACCTGATATGATCTTTCAATTTGTACAATCGATCAAATTATTTTAACCGAATTCGAGGATAAAATTAATTTTTTTTTAATTTAGGGGTATAATTGATTTTAATTAAAAGTTGATAACTTACTTCATCTTTGACCTAAAAAAATATTAGTTTTTTAATATTTATAAAATATTAAAAATAAAAAACGCTATAATAAATAAAAATTATTAAACTAAAAATATCAAAAAAATTTATTCAGTTTTTATATTTATATTTTATCATTTTATAATCTTTAATATATTTTAAATTTTTATCTAATTTTTATTTTCAATATTTTCAATAATTTATTTATTTTATTTTTAAGGATTATTATTAAAAATAAAGAATATTTTAATTTTTTTTGAGAATCTTCACTTTATTTATTTCTAAATTATCGTCGATCCCAAACAATATTTACACTAATTTATTAATTGATTGTTTTATATATTTCATTTGAAAAAGTTTTAAGTCGAAAAAAGTAAATAATTTTATAATTCTATTCAAGAATTATATAAATCGATTAAATTAACTTAAAATTTAAATAAATTATTTATTCAATTTTAAAATTTTAATAATTTTATAAATTCTTATTTTTAACTTAAATATTAAATAATTTATTAAATTTTTAATTAAAATCAATTATGTCTTGAGCTTGACAAAGAAAAAATCAATTATGATCTTCAATTTAGTTAAGATAATTAATTTAACCCCTCTATCATATCATCATCATAATATATTATCATGTCGGTATTGTAAATTTATCTTATTATCACCATTAATTATCAATACTATAATGACCAATATAGGTTAAAGGGTCAATTAGATTGATTTCATAAACTAAAAACCATATTAGATATTTTTTTTTTGACAAAGGTCGAAATTAATTTTTTGGTTCGAATTTAAGGACAAAATAATCTTTTAATCAAAAAAAAAAAAAAAAGCCAGGGGCACTAAAGTTAGATCCATTAGTTTACAAATGGGTTAACAAAAATAAGGATGATTAATTATTAGATTTATTTAATGAATATATTGAAAAATAAAAAATGAATTTCTAAAGTGCTTTTCTCTTAAGAGAAACAAAATCGTAGAATAAAATCTTTTCAAATTCATATTCATTTAGATCTTATGAGATTCATTAATTATCGAAAGATTAATAATACTCATATTATTTTATTGTATATTAATTTAATTTCTGATATTTATCTTGAAAACATAATTATTCTTTGCTTCATAAAAAATGTTTGTTTTATTTTTTTATTTATATAATCGTTTATATAATCGTATTAGATTTATATATTTTATCATGTCATGCCTCACTTTAAAATAATTATAGAATGTATTTAATATTTATCTTGAAAATATAATTAGATTTATATATTTGTTTTATTTTTTTATTTATATAATCGTTAGCATATATAAATAAATCTTAGAATGTATTTGATTTACGAAAAAGATAATTATAGAAAGTAAATATCTTTTCACATTTACATTTTCATGTTTAATTTAAGAGGATTCCTACTAATAAGGTAATAGTCTTTCCCTAAGAGTGAAATTATTCTTTCAAATATAATACTAATATAAGATATTACATAATTGTTTTTTGTTTGAATAATATTATCCTTAAAATATTTTTTTTTTGTTTCGTTAATTATGTTGTACGTTGATTTTTTATAAAGTTTTAAGAAGAAAAAATTATATGATCTAAAATAATTTAAATGACAAGTTTGTCTTTAAAAAAGTAAATTTTTATTTTTTAAAAAATTAAAAAGTGATAAAAAAATAAATTTATGTTAAAAAATTGGTTAAATTTTTCGTAGTGATAATTTAAGTGGAATAATTTTAAAAGAAATATATGATAATTTTACTGGGACAAAAAGAGTAATAAATTTTGTTCATATAAATCCATTGTTGCATATTTTTTGATGCTACTGAACTTTTATTAAATTCATAGAAAAATTATAGTTACATCGCAATCGAGAAACAAAATAATTGGATTAAACAATCCAAAAATTTTTTATAACCTAAAAGTAAACAAAATAAAAATTTCTATGGAGATAAACATACCAATAAAATTCAGAAACTTTTTGAATCTCCTTGTCTATGTCCAAACGAGACGCATAACGAAAGGAGTTATAGGTGATCCAAATTGTTATACAAAAAGTACCGCTACTAGAGTTGATTTCATCGGCAAACAACCATCAACCGAGTGGGGATAAATCTTTTCAAGTGACCATTGACAAAAACATAAATCAGAAACTAGCATCGTTTGAATCTCTTTGTGAACAACAATCGATCGTTAAGGTAGGCTGCAACATGTCACAAAGACAAACGAATTAAGTCCCAAAACACAAATAAAAATGTCACGAGGACAGAAAAAAGTGTGTCACAAAGATAGAAAAATAGAGATTCTTATTAAAATAAAATAAAATAAAGTAATAGATTTGGTAGTCGACAAATAATATTAAAATTGATTATCAATCATCGATCAAAAAATTAATCAAAATAAAAAACGGCTAAGATTAAAATTTTGGTGGAGGATAGCGGCAGTTAGGGTTAAGGGAAAAGGAGAACGGCTGACTTCAACCCATTGTTGCATTATTTTTTTTACTGGAAGGGCTGGTATTTTATTAAAATAAATAAAACAAAGTTTCAACAACACAAAAATAAGAAAACAGAACCAAAAAATATAAACCAACTAAAACAAAAAATAAATAAACTAAAGACAGTCCAACTAAATTTTCCATACACAGCTCCATAAACCAGAGACAGATGAAACATTAAAAAAAAGTGAAAAAGTCTTATTCTTCTAAACTGATTGTTGAAAATAAAGAAAATATATCGATCAAAAGAAAAACATTATCATCCCTGAAGAACAATTCCTCTATTATCTCTTCGAATGATATCTTCAATTTTCAGTGAAACTTCTTTAATCCATACTCGAGAAGATGAAGAAATTCCTCCATTGTTGCATTATTAATTATTTATTTGTGATATAAATTTATTAAATATTTTTATTTAGTATTAGTATTTATAACGCTTTTAGGATTATAAGATCAAAGATTGTATATTGCTTTGCATATTCCTTGAGAGTAAATAAGATAAAAGTTTATATTATTAATTTTATTCTTTAATTTATAACATATTTTTCATCTTTGATTTGTTAATTTTAATATTGTGACATGCATTATAATCTCTAAACGTTATACTATAAAAAATCGAAGTCTACATAAAAAATTCAAAAAAGTTAACAAATTTAAGAATAAAAGTTATTTTTTGTGTGTGAATCACGACAACCGTTATCTATTTATTTTAACGGTCTAAATGAGATTAATCTCATCGTTCGTATAAAACCACAGTAATCCTAAAACTTTAAACAACTATCTAGTGATATTGCATTCTCAGAGTGACCCTTGATTAAGTGTAAACAATTCATACTACCTCATCCGTAGAAATGAAGATAAAAACCCAAAGTTACTTTATACAAAATAAATATTATATGAACATGTTCCAAAATAATATTATTATCGATTCTAATTAATAAAAATCACTTATCTCATAACTTTTTATTATAATATTTTTGAAAATAAATCTAAATTTTTTTATATATAAATATAAATTTTTTTATTAATGTAACGGATTATTAAAATAACTTCTCCGTTATATTATAATACTTTTTTTTTTTTTTTTTTTTCTTTCCTTCCGGATAGCATCATAGCACAACATGCTACGTGACCTAGTCATTGCCAGATTGGCTAACTGCCAGTCAGACCCACTCCCACTCACATGCGCAGAGATGCGTTTGCCTTTACAGGTAAAAACTACACACATTTTCTTATTATTTTTTTTCATTTATTACGTATATTAAATACTGTTAAATATTATTAATGTTGAAATCGTTGAGTATTATTAGATTAATTAATGAAGATTAAAAATTTTAAAGACTTAACATATAATTAATAATTTTATGTTGAGTATATTATTCTTTTATTAATTATATATTGAGTCCTTAAGATTTTTAATCTTTATTAATTAATTTAATAATATTCATCATTAATAATGTTCGGACGGTAGCAGAATTTTTTTTTATATAACCCATCAAACCACACACCTTTCTCAATCACACTCCCATGTTTCAGTAAATTTCAGTTTTAAACAACACATGGAAATGGCTGTGGAGCTGGAAGACGATCTGTTCTTCGCAGATTTAAGCAAGCAAATCTCGTTGCTGATCCTGGACGACGATGATAAAGATGAACCTTTTGTCAGCTATCCTTCAGTTTCTTTCCAGGTTTGGTGATTTTTATGTCCTGTTCTTTTTCAGACAAAATCATAATATTTTCTCTTACAAAAACTGGTTTTTTTTTTTTTTTTTCCTTCAACATATTCCAGAGTTTCACTGGTTCAAATCACCCGTTAGCACAACATCCATTTCTGCAAGAACAGATGATTAGAAGGGAAATCAAAGGTACTGGAGTTTTTATCCCAAAATCAGCACATCAGCCAAGAAGGAAGCATAGGCAAGGAAGACACAGTTCTTCACTGTGTTCCAAGCCCAATGGGCAGCTTCACGACAACACATCTATGGCTTCTCAAGCTTCTTTCAATAACATTTTTTACCCAAGAAAAGCTTGAAGGATTCACATCTATCTATATGAATTGTATAAATTTACTGTATGAGGATTTTATAATTACATATATATGTACATTAGAAATAATTGGGACTTGAAGAGGTCTCCAAAGCTTGGAAATATATGGTGATTGTTGTATAATTTTATATAGGATTGATATTAAATAGAAATTTGATTAATTTTCAATTAATTGATATAATTGTTATTGTAATTACAAGTTCAAGTGAAAAAGGATGATATTTTTCTTACCAAACCCATATTCAAGCAGATTAATTTACAGATATTGTCGTATAATCGTATTAAAAGCACAAAAAAATCGATATCCAACACTAAACCGAATATGCTAATCATGTTTTGGTCTGCACGTCAAAGAAATTTTTTCTTCTTTTATTATTTTTTTTGGTTTTCAAAACAATATCCTAATTAATTTGGATCGACTCACGTCTCACTAAAGTCTCTCAATATAAACTTTTTACGTACACAACAACTCAAATCTGAAATATACTTAAATAAAATTAAAAATTTTATCACTTAAACTAATCTCCGTGGATAAAGTAATTTTTCTTTGTTTATGCTGTGCTTATTCATTAGCTTTCATATTTGATATTCAGAATTAAAAATTTAATATTTTAGTTAAAATTATGTAATTTATATATGAAATACTTTTCTAAATAAATAAGTCTTCTAAAAGACTACCATAATTGGAAGGATAATCTCTCACCTACTACTCATGTGAGGTCATGACCCATGAAAATCCATGGGTCCATCACATATTAAATAAATAAAAAAAATGGGTCCTCAGTTATCAATTTTTATGTTGTAATCGAATTTAGATAATAGATATTAGGGTTGGATAAAAAACTCGATTATCTGGTCTCGGTTCCAATTCTAGTCTCGATTAAACTCGGTGGATTTTTATATGAAACTGGTCCCGACGGGACCGGGACCAAATCCAAAATTAATCATCCAAAATTAAGGTCCCGATTACAACCAGGACCGGGACTGGATCCTGATTTTTTGATTCAGTACCCAGTGGGTACCTAATATCTTGATTTTTTTTTAGTTTATTTTTCTCTTTATATATGAATATTATAAGGAATATTACGAGTTTAACTCATTTTAAAGCTTCAACCTTTAAGTTTACAACATTCTAACTTTGTTATTTAATATTATTAATAGTGGTTAGAATTTTTGTTCTTTTATTGTTCAAATTTTTTAATAATAAACTAATTAATTAACCGGGTAACCGGTACCCAATACTGGTACTGGTTCCCACTAATACCGGGACCAATTCTTGATAAGATCCGGTCTGACTGAGATCGAGACCGATTCTAATTTTCAAGAATCGGTAACTACGGGACCGGAACTAATTCTAGGTAAATTAATCAGGTACCTGGTCTTACCTACCCCTAATAGATACCAACTTGCGCATAATTTACCCAAAGCCAAACAGTCTAATATTAAAAATAATTAAAAATAATTATAAGATAATATTTATTTATATTTATTAATATATATGATTTATAAATAAAAAATTTAAATTTAAATTACTTAAAATGAATATTAATTTTTTTTATTGAAATCCGTCATAAGATTAGGTCTCTATTTTATATATTGATTTTTCTTAACATACTAGATTACATCACTCTATTAGGATCGATTGAACAACAGTTTAAAGATAATCGGAGGAGGGTGAAATTGTAATCGAAAGTGAATCCGCTGGATTTTTCAATTAAATTCGATGTAACACTTATAATGATCAACTTTTCGAAGATCTCATTTGATTCCCGATACTCGTACAATTCCAACAAAAAAAATAAATAAAAACATCGAAAAAAATGTTAATTTCTACTCGATGTAGGAATTGAGAGATAACTGTATAAATTTTGCTCCCTTGTTTTTTTATTACTTTAAATAAATAAATTTATGAAAAATAAATTCAATACTTTGAAGTCTAATCATCTTAAAAGTTGAGACATAAAGACACCGTCTAAATTGTTTTTCAGAACCGGTATTGATGCTCTCTTTGGTCATGGCATGAAAATTCTTTGATGTGGGGACAAGGATGAGATGGTATTAACATATTTAATAATTAAAATTTACATAATTATTTAAAATTTAAGTTTTTTTTATAAATGCTACTCAATTTTTATTAAATCCATAGAAAATTATAATTATAACGTAATCAAGAAGCAAAAAAATTGGATTAAAAAATCTAAAAATTCTTACAACCCAAAAACAAAGAAAAATAAAATTCCTATGAAAATAAGCATACCAATAAAATTCAGCAGCTTCGTGAATCTTCTTGTCTCTGTCTAAACGAGACGCATAGTGAAGGAAGAAAGAGTTGTAGGCGATTCAAACTGTCATGCAAAAAGTACCTCTACCTAGGACTGATTTTATCGGCAAACAACCATCAACCGAGTGGGGATAAGTCTCTCCAAGTGACCACTGACAAAACAATAAATCAGAAAACTAGCATCGATTGAATCTTTGTGCGAACAACAACCGATCTCTAGGGTATGTTGCAATATGTCATAAAGACAGACGAATCAAAACCCAAAGCAAAAATAAAAACATGTCACAAGGATATAGAGAAAAGCGTGTCACAAAGACAGAAAAAATGGAGATCCTTATTAAAATAAAACAAGAAAAAGAAATAAATCTGGTGGTCGACAACTAATACTAAAATTGATTGTCGACCACCAGTCAAAGAGAACGATCAAAATGAAAAAAAAATTGAAAAAGAAGAACGACGGCGGGTTTTTAAAAAAAAAACTTTTTATAAAAATGTGGACTATCAAAATATTTATATAAAAATAAAACATGTAACTCAAAGTTGTAAAAAAAACTCATCTTTTGAACAATTGATATGTTTGGTCAGAGAACTCAAAAACTTTAATAAATATGTCTTTTGAAATATAAAATTAAAAAATATAAGTAATTAAATTATTAGATAAATTATTTTATTACATAGTTCTAATTATATCAATAAACAATCATCAAATGGATTAAATTTTTTATAACCACCGATAAATTTAAATTAAAAAATAAGCATCGTGAGTAGGGGTGGGCAATACCGGGTACCCGATAAATTTGAATAGAATTGATCCTGGTCCCGATAACCACCGGTTCCTAAAAATTAGAACCAATCTCGATCTCAGTCATATCGGATCTTAAATTTTAAGAACCGGTCCCGTTAGTGGTGGGAAACGGTTCCAATACTGGGTACCCGATCAATTAGTTTATTCTTAAAAAAATTGAGTAATTGAAGAAAAAAATTTAACCACCAATAATAATATTAAATAATAAAATTAGAACATTATAGGCTTGAAAATTAATGTTTTAAAACTAGTCATACTCATAATATTCATACATAAATAGAAAGTTTGATAAGAAAAATAAACAAAAGAAAATCAATACCGGATATTTGGTATTGGTCTCGGTTCTACTGGGTACCCACCGGATACCAGGTCCAAAAATCAAAATCCATTTTCGGTCCTGATTATAACCGATACCTAAATTTTGGATCCAATCCCGGTGCCATCGGAACTAATATTAGATAAAAATCTATATGGTCTTATCGGGTATGGTACCGAGACCGGATAATCGGGTGTTTTACCCGCACCTAGTCTTGAGAATCTTTGTATGAGCACCAAACAATCGTTAAGGTATATGAAAATTATATTAAAATATAGATAAAATGTACCACAAATGCAAAAAAAAATGTCACAAAAGAAAAAAAAAATTACAAATTAGGAAAGAAAAAGTGTGCTATAAGAGTTGTGATTTTTATTGAAAATTGAGTAACTTAAGAAAAAAGAACAAAAATATAAACGATACAGTACTATGAACGATGCTATCATCGGTCAAGAAAAAAGTGAGGAATGAGGTTAAGAAAGAGAGCGGAGGTCGTTCTATCGATATCTTATGGTGATATTAAAACGAGACGGATTACTAATATAAATTTTAACTTAAATTCTTACCCGATTAATAAGAACTTAAGTTATACTATAATTTTTATTCATTCCGTAAGAATTTTATTTTCAGCTAAATTATTATTTTTTATATAAATTTTTATCAAAATATTTAAAATTTATGTTGGCCACATTTTAACATTACGCTAAAAATATCACACCTTAACCTTTTTCAAGAAAGTGACCAAATTGATTAATTATATTTTATTAGACATGGATATTATTATTAAAATTTAAATTAATAAATTATTATTTAGATATTTAGATTGTTAAATATTTAGAATTTAGTAGGTAAGAGAATTAAAAAAAAATACAAAGTAATTCGTACAGTAGATTTAAATATATGAATCTAAATATTTTATCTATAAAATCAAAATATATTGAATTGGATAACGTTAATGTGGTGCGACTACTGGGATTGGGAGGTGCGTTTCTCGCATGTGTTAAGAAATATGATCCAAACAATTTGATATATTTGTTCAATAATATAGTTAAAAAAATTTAAATACTCAATTTTTTTTTTAATTTGAGAAAATACAGATCAAACAAATATCCGGGAAAAATCATAAAATTTATACGTAAAAATTAATGAAATTATACTATAAGTCATTCCTGATATGTCATTTATGAGATCAACCAATTAAATATATTTATTTATCTCATTTTTTATCAAGTGAATCTCTACTGATATTTACTGTAAATTAAGTTTAAAAGCAGTTGTAATAACCCATTTAAACCACAAAACCTATTTTATTAAATATAATATACATCACACCCAATAGCCCACAATACAAAGCCCAATCCAGAAATTAAACCTAACCCTAATGATAACAAGCAACCCTCTTCCTAGCCATGCCGCCGCCATGTTTGACCACTCAGATTCACGCGTGAAATACACGCGCCCTTCTATTAGATCTGAAAAAGGTGATTTCATGTAATATTTTATGGGTAAAAATCCGGGTATAAATAACCGGATTGAAATCTTGTAATGGTTACGAAATCAATAGAAAAAGACCAGAGAAATTTTGAACCAAACAACCACAAAAAGCAACACATATTCGAAACCAAAACAAGAGAGATCAAGGCAAACCGAAAGCAAAACAAGGTAAAAAATATATATATATATTCAAACTTATCTTTTTCTTCAGATCTGCATATACACACGCTTCCTTTCAAAAATCCGAGCCCGGATTCGGAATGGGGACGACGAGACGCTCTGGAAAGTTATAAACTTTCGTCATTCCGGTGACTACGCACGGCGGCGCCACCGCCGGCGAGCGGCGGCTGACGGTGGCGGTGACAACACCGGCAGAGGGGGAGGGGAGAGCATTTGAGAGCTCTGTATTTTTTTTGTTAAGAATGGGTGCACAAATGATTTTTTTTTAACAAATTTGGCTATATAAAGCTTCACCAAAACGACGTCGTTTTGGTTCTTATTCAGTTTGCCCAAAACGACGTCGTTTTACCTTCAGGACCCGCAGATCAACACGGTCCAGGACCCAGACCCGTGTCTTTACCCGAAAAATGGAATAATTACCACTGCAGTCCCCGAAGTCCAGTATCCTTATTGTTGAACTTTCTAATTCCATTTTCGTTACATCTTGATCATTGATTTCGTTGAATAGGATTCATAACTTTTATTCCATTTTATTTTCATTACTGTTGTCCTTTAATATTATTATTATTATCATTATAAATACCTATAAGTATTATAATGAGATATTAATTATTATTTATGGTTTCATATTATTTTTTATTGTTATTCCTTTTATTATTATTATATTATATTTTTATTACTTTATATTAATACTACGTCTTGTTATATTATTATTATTATTATTATTATTATATATATATATATTTTACTGGTTGTTACGTATTATTATTGTTATTATTGTTATTATTATTATTATTATTGCTATTATATTAATTATTATTTATGGTTTCATATTATTTATTTATTGTTATTCCTTTTATTATTGTTATATCATATTATATTATGTTTTATTAAATATATCTATATATTTATTACTATTTTTATTTTAAATTAAAATATGGGATCACACCTTTAAATTAAATACCGAATGTATATTTTCGATTATATAAAATATTTTGTAACCGACAGGTGCCAATTTTGGGCGTTGTGGGGGTGCTCACCCTTCCCCACGCGTAACAGACTCCCGAATCCACTCTGGTTCGCAGACTTAATATTTGGTGTTCCAATCGCACCGTAAAATTGATTGGTGGCGACTCCCCGGACCAATACCGGTGATTACAGCTGGCGACTCGGCTGGGGACGATTTTTAGAGAGTTGAGCCTAAAATCGGTTACATTTTATTTAATGAATTAAAAATATAAATTCGGTTTATTTTTAATTTTGTGATCCTTTATTTTATTATTTTAAAATTTTTACTAATATTTTTAAATGTTTTTTTTTTCAGGTCTCCCCATTTTCATGAGCTCTCAACCCGGGCTCCGTCCATTTAAGTGGGAGCATGAAACCACTCCTTCGTGAGGTTCCGCCTCCGTGTAGGATGGTGAATTGCTTTCGGGATATTTTTCCCTCTGTCTTCGTGAGACCTACGTCTCCGCATAGACTTAGAGAAACGTATCCCCCTGAATCGTACTTATTATCCTTAGTAGGGTAATAAGTATTGTTCGGGTACCTTCTAGAACTGAACCACATATAGTGAGACCTAGAAGCCTACCCCTTAGAGCCCTCAAGCCGAAACTCTGCCCGTTTGTCACTAACCTTTTAGGCTTTGTTGCCTTTATTTACAGCTTATTTATCTATTGTTATTATATTTGCAATTTAATTTATTTATTTCAATGTGAATCAACTTCATTTCTTTTTGAATGCATCATAATATACCATAATCATTCATTTTGCATCAATACTGTGATCATGTTTTAAATTTCTGCACTTCACGAGCATGAAGTGTTGATTCACGATTGGTTCTTAATTTAAAATATTTCGGGAGAAAATCTAGCACTCTAGATATTAATACAACATTCAAAGTTGTGAACAAATTTCGAATGGTGGATTCGAGAACCATTTTTGAATCGATACTTTCACATCTAAGTCATGCACCATGCATTCACATGCATTCATTGTTATAATATTAGTGCTAATGCTGGGGGTCCCCTGTCTCAGCAATACTGGACCAGACGACAATTCAGCATCCCTACGGAACTCGACTTAAGACGAAAAAGATGAGCGAGGACAGGTTAGATAAGATCGAGCAGACTCAGAAGGATCTACAAGATGATTTAACACGAAAAGTGGAAGACCAATTAGCCAAGGCTCGATAAGAAATGAAAGACCAGATTGCAAGATCTCAACAAGAAATGCTCGGAAAACTAGCACAAATGCTCGGGTTCAAGCAAGAAGATGTGTCTATTGCCAACCCAGGGGCAAATACTGCTGATATGATTGGAGATCCCATATACCCTTCAGGTTTTACTCCTCTTCAAACCAAAGTACCATCAGAGGCTCATCCACAGGTGGTTTTTTCTAAAGGAAAGTTGCCATTGCATCCAACCGACACATTTGGCCCTATGAACATGCCCTCCACATCAGAAGCCAAACTTGGGGGCAACCAAGCTGAAAATTTTGTCTCGGAACTTGATCAGTTGATCGAAGCAGAGAAACCAAAGATCGAGACTTCGAAAGAAATCGAGAAGCGATGCAAACGACTCGAAGAAAAGATGGAAGCTATGGAGGTTGAAGACGCATTCCTTGGATTCGATGCAAATGAACTCAGCCTCGTCCCAGATTTGGTGTTACCCACAAAATTCAAAATCCCAGAATTTGAAAGATATGATGGGACCAGTTGCCCTCGAGCCCATCTTACTATGTTTTGTCGAAGAATGACAAGATACGGCAGGGATGATAAGTTACTGATACACTGTTTTCAAGATAGTTTAACGGGATCCACCACTAAATGGTACAATCAATTGAATCGTTATCAGATAAAGTCATGGAAAGACTTGGCTAAAGCCTTTTTGGAGCAATATAAGCATGTTAGCGATATGGTACCAGACCGTTTGACTTTGCAACACATGAAGCAAAGGTCTAACGAAAGCTTTAGACAGTACGCACAACGCTGGAGGGATGTAGCAGCACAAGTTCAACCTCCTCTTAGTGAAAAAGAGACGGTGATTATATTCATCCAAACCTTGGAGGGCCCAATCCTGGATCGCCTCATAGGCAACGCAACCACCAATTTCGCTGATCTGGTGCTATCTGGTGAGCTCATCGAGAATACCATCAGGAGTGGCAGAATTGATGCCGGTGGAAGTTCATCCCACAGAAAGTCAGGGAAGAAGGACAGTGAAGTGAATTCTTCGGGAGTCTATAATGTGAATTATTCCAAGCCTCTAACGATGACACAACCTGTAGCTACCGGTACTTATAACTCCTCAAATCAAGATTTCAATCAGAGAAAGAATTTTGAAAAGAAGGAATTTACTCAATTACCAATGTCCTATGGAGAGCTACACAAACAGTTATATGATAAACACGTGGTATCACCCTTCTATCAAGCCCCGGTACAACCCCCTTTTCCAAAGTGGTACGATGCCAATGCAAGATGCGATTACCATGCAGGACAAGTGGGGAATTCAATCGAAAATTGCCTCGGTTTCAAGAGGCTGGTGGAAAAGCTTATCAAGCTTGGAGTGATAAGATTTGATGACTCGGTTGAAACGTCCACGAATAAGGATCCCTTGCCGAAGCATGAAGAAACTAATTAAGAATGGCAATGTTGTCGTTTTAAGCTGTACAAAAGTAAATTATGCCTGTTAGTCTAAGATATTGCTCTACCTTGACCATAGTAGGTCGCTTGTAGTTTTCATCTCTTTCAATGAGATGTTTTTGTGAACTATCTTGCTAGCCTAAGCCCACTGGCAGCGAGAGTCTTTTGTAAGGGCATAAAACTACAAGTTGCAATGGAAATATATTTTGTGTAAAATTTTGCGGTTGAATGTTGAGCGACCCAAATTCAGAAGATAGAGACTACCTTAATAGAGCAACATGACCATATGAATTTCTGCACTTTAAAGGTTCAGATTGTTAAAATTTGTTTGGGGCATCCATTTTGAGAAAAGATTTCGAGAAAGGAGGCCAAAGCCGAGAACTTCAACTTCAAGCATCTTCTATTATGATCAGTGGAATCAGGGGCACCCCTTGGAAAATCATGTCGTTCATGCATTCAAGCATTTTGCATTTAAACATCATGCATTTAGGTTTTTGCATGCATTGAGCTTCAAGTTAAGAGCATTCATGATACACATATTTTTGCTTGTACATATAAACATGCCCAAAGAAGAGATCGAAAGACCCTAATCAGAGGGGCAACAACACGATGACCAACCTTTGGCCCCGAGAAGGCTAAAATAACACAAATTTTTCAGGTAACGACTCCAGAATTTTGAACAGTAACTAACAAAGGTTTTATTTTGCTTTCAGGTCCAAACTACCCATGATGGAGTAGCCGAAACGAATTTTTTTTCTAATGTCGCCTCCATCAATGGTGGTAGGTCAATTTTGTCAGAATTTTGCCCTTTCGGTGGCTATGTTGAGGATCAAATCTCATTTCTACATATTTGTACAGATAGTACATATGAATTAAAATTATTTTGAAAAAAATGAAAAAACAAAAAAATGAAATGAATGACGAAATAAAAACAAGGAAAAAATGAAAATCGAAAAGACATGCAGAAACAAGACATTGGACAATTCGAATGTCTTTCTAAAATCCATTTTTGCGAATGGTCAAAGGAAGATAAATCCTTTGAAAAAATCTAATCCTGTGATTGGTGCAAACTGATTGTACCCAGGGTAATGGTACAGCTAGCCCGGAGCAAACGGCTACCGGTAAAGGCAAAACAAATCCGTTAATCCCTGTGCATTTGGGAAAAATGCATTGATTAGGACCATTCAAACGTCCATTGAAATCCATTGTTATGAATGGTCAAGGAATTAAATCCTTGGTACCAACTGATTGTACCTAGAGTAACGGTACAGTTAGCCTGGAGCAAACGACTACCGGTAAAGGCATATCAAATTCGTTGATCCCTGTGCATTTGAGAAAAATGCAAAGAAAATATATGATATCAATTGAAGACCTTTCGAATTAGATATTCAAGACTTTCCAGACTTGATTTTACCCCTCCGTTGATGGAGTGGATAAATCCAACTCAGTCTTGCTTCTCCGTTGATGGCGCAGTAGGATCTAAATTACAAACTTGATCTCGTCTCCGTTGATGGTGTGGCCAGATCCCACTCAATCATGTTGCTCCGTTGATGGCGTAGTGTGATCCAGACTTGATTTTACCCCTCCGTTGATGGAGTGGATAGATCCCAATTCAGTCCTGCTTCTCCGTTGATGGCGCAGTAGGATCCAAATTACAGACTTGATCTCGTCCCCGTTGATGGTGTGGCCAGATCCCACTCAATCATGCTGCTCCGTTGATGGCATAGTATGATTCAGACTTGATCTTATCCCTCCGTTGATGGAGTAGATAGATCACAACTCAGTCCTGCTTCTCAGTTGATGGCGTAGTAGGATCCAAATTACATACTTGATCTCGTCCCCGTTGATGGTGCGTCCAGATCTCATTCAATCATGCTTCTCCGTTGATGGCGTAGTATGATTCAGACTTGATCTTATCCCTCCGTTGATGGAGTGGATAGATCCCAACTCAGTCCTGCTTCTCCGTTGATGGCGTAGTAGGATCCAAATTACAGACTTGATCTCGTCCCTGCTGATGGTGCGGCCAGATCTCATTCAATCATGCTTCTCCGTTGATGGCTTAGTATGATTCAGACTTGATCTTATCCCTCCGTTGATGGAGTGGATAGATCCCAACTCAGCCCTGCTTCTCCGTTGATGGCGCAGTAAGATCCAAATTACAGACTTGATCTCGTCCCCGTTGATGGTGTGGCCAGATCCCATTCAATTATGCTTCTCCATTGTTGGCATAGTATGATCCAGACTTGATCTTACCCCTCCGTTGATGGAGTGGATAGATCCAACTCGGTCCTGTTCCTCCGTTGATGGCGTAATAGGGTCCAAATTGCTGAAATTTAATCTTGTCTCCGTTGATGTTATGGTCAGATCTAAATCATCAAAGTTCAATCCCGTTTCTCCATTGATGGCGTAATAGGGTACAAATTGCTGAAATTTGATCTTATCCTCGTTGATGGTGTGACCAGATCTAAATCACCGAAGTTCAATCCTTCTTCAATCCTGCTTCTCCGTTGATGGCGGAGTAGGATCTAAGTTGATGAAATTGCATCTTACCCCTCCGTTGATGGTGTGGATGAGATCCAATCTTACACTTCAGGTCCCATCTTTTCGATCAAATCAAACAAATTCTCATTCTACCATGGATGACGCAAGCATATCACGTTTTGATCGATCTCGTTTTACCGTTGATGGTACAATTAGATCAAATTTTGTATTTAAGGATATCATACCTTTACTAGAAGAAAAAAAAGAAAAGAAAAAAAGAAAAAGAAAAAGAAAAAGAAAAGAAGAAGAAAAAATATGTCAGATCATGTTTCTTCATCAGATGCAGCTGGATCAAGTTTTGCGGACCTTGCCTCTTTGTTAATGCTGCAGTTAGATCAAGTTTTCTCCAAAGATGGCAACATCATAAGTGCCGTAGCAAGCCAAGCTCATTTTGTCTCCTCCAACGGCTCAGCCGCAACTTTGTTCTCCTCAACGGGTCTCTTCATTTTGAAGATTCTGCAAATAAGAGCGGTGAAGAAGATCAAGCTTTATCAGAAGAAGTGATGGCTAAAAGAACCCCAACCTTACTAGAAGAACCCCAACCTTACCAACAGTACCCTAACCATACCCAAAAGAACCCTCACCATTCCAAAGATGAACCCTGAAACCATAACAGGTGAAATAGGTTATTCTTTATCTTTGCTCTATTGCCGTTACAATACAATGAGCAAAGAGGGGCAATTGTAATAACCCATTTAAACCACAAAACCTATTTTATTAAATATAATATACATCACACCCAATAGCCCACAATACAAAGCCCAATCCAGAAATTAAACCTAACCCTAATGATAACAAGCAGCCCTCTTCCTAGCCATGCCGCCGCCATGTTTGACCACTCAGATTCACGCGTGAAATACACGCGCCTTTCTATTGGTTCTCCATGCCGGCCACCGTCTCTCCACCGCCCAGTCACTTCAAATCTGCAGGAAAATTAAAGCAATGTTATTAGATCTGAAAAAGGTGATTTCATGCAATATTTTATGGGTAAAAATCCGGGTATAAATAACCAGATTGAAATCTTGTAATGGTTACGAAATCAATAAAAAAAGACCAGAGAAATTTTGAACCAAACAACCACAAAAAGCAACACATATTCGAAACCAAAACAAGAGAGATCAAGGCAAACCGAAAGCAAAACAAGGTAAAAAATATATATATATTCGAACTTATCTTTTTCTTCAGATCTGCATATACACACGCTTCCTTTCAAAAATCCGAGCCCGGATTCGGAATGGGGACGACGAGACGCTCTGGAAAGTTATAAACTTTCGTCATTCCGGCGACTACGCACGGCGGCGCCACCGCCGGCGAGCGGCGGCTGACGGTGGCGGTGACAACACCGGCAGAGGGGGAGGGGAGAGCATTTGAGAGCTCTGTATTTTTTTTGTTAAGAATGGGTGCACAAATGATTTTTTTTTGAACAAATTTGGCTATATAAAGCTTCACCAAAACGACGTCGTTTTGGTTCTTATTCAGTTTGCCCAAAACGACGTCGTTTTACCTTCAGGACCCGCAGATCAACACGGTCCAGGACCCAGACCCGTGTCTTTACCCGAAAAATGGAATAATTACCACTGCAGTCCCCGAAGTCCAGTATCCTTATTGTTGAACTTTCTAATTCCATTTTCGTTACATCTTGATCATTGATTTCGTTGAATAGGATTCATAACTTTTATTCCATTTTATTTTCATTACTGTTGTCCTTTAATATTATTATTATTATCATTATAAATACCTATAAGTATTATAATGAGATATTAATTATTATTTATGGTTTCATATTATTTTTTATTGTTATTCCTTTTATTATTATTATATTATATTTTTATTACTTTATATTAATACTACGTCTTGTTATATTATTATTATTATTATTATTATTATTATTATTATTATTATATATATATATATATATATTTTACTGGTTGTTACGTATTATTATTGTTATTATTATTATTATTATTATTGCTATTATATTAATTATTATTTATGGTTTCATATTATTTATTTATTGTTATTCCTTTTATTATTGTTATATCATATTATATTATGTTTTATTAAATATATCTATATATTTATTACTATTTTTATTTTAAATTAAAATATGGGATCACACCTTTAAATTAAATACCGAATGTATATTTTCGATCATATAAAATATTTTGTAACCGACAGGTGCCAATTTTGGACGTTGTGGGGGTGCTCACCCTTCCCCACGCGTAACAGACTCCCGAATCCACTCTGGTTCGCAGACTTAATATTTGGTGTTCCAATCGCACCGTAAAATTGATTGGTGGCGACTCCCCGGACCAATACCGGTGATTACAGCAGTTTTTACCAAACGAAGATTCACTTAGTAAAAAACAAAGTGAAAAAATAATTAAATAAATGTATTTGATTGGTTGGTCCTATGAATGATACGTTATATAATTTCTCGTAGAAATTATATCATGAAACCTTTCCACTAAACTCATTGGTGATCTCAACCAACCAGATTCATCTACCTCATTTTTTCGAGGTAAATCATTATCTCTATCCTACCTGAGTGAGTAATTATCAAGTAATTATTTAAAAATAAACGAACATGGTTACATAAATCACGAATAACGTGATAAAAAAGATTCATGATATAATATCTCGTAGAATCTATTAATTTAATAAAAAAACTCGTATAAATTTAACCAATGATGGAACCGGAATAATGTTACGAAGATGAAAAATATAGTCTATTTAAAAAATAAAATATGTTATAATTTCTTGACTTTTTTACTTTAATTGGCAAATATATTTACCAACCCTCTGACATGCAGCACCATCGTAATTGTTCAATGGACTCTTTGAATTTGGTTTTATCGTTTAAAATCGCACTGAATTAATACATGTTAACATAAAGTTGTAAACGAATCAAATATTTTATAAATCGTTTGTCGAAAAGTTAATTTATTTATTAAATGGATAAACATAAATAAGATTTTTTTCGTTTAATTAAATGAACAAACACGAATAAAAAAATTATTCTTCCATTTATATTTGTAAAGGTATAATAATCCATTCGATTATTTTCCTTCATTTATTTTTGTTTATATTCTTTCATTTATTTTTGTTTTATATCCATTTAAATCTATTCAAAGATGTCCATTGTTTGTATAAACTGAACTAACTTACTGAGTGAAAACAAAATTGATTGATCTATTACATAATTTTAGGTTTTGGTTAATGATTAAATTTTTTTTAATTTCAATTATCGGTTAATTAATTAAATTAATCAAACAAAAATATTAAATATTTAACATATTTTATATGTTAATTTATATTTGTTTATCATTTTAACAAACATACATGAACAAACACAGATAAAAAAATTTGTGTCGTTTACTTTCATATCCATTAGCACACATTAATTCGTGTTTATTTACAAACCTACGTGTTAAACTCAATATAAAAACTTAGAGTTTATGATTAAAGTTTAAGATTAAAGTTTATAGACTTAAGGTAAGATATATTTTTTTAGAATTTATAATATAAGATTTAAAATCTAAGTCAAATTTTAAAATTTATATTTTCAATACTGAGATATAAAAATAAATTGCTAAAAACGGGTGCAAATCTTTTTCTTATGCCTTCAATCGTGCCTCGTCTTCAAATTAGAGAGTTTAAGGTTTAGGGTTCAAGGTTAGGGGTTGTGGTTAGAGTTTAGTAAATTAGGTGTAGGGTGTATTTTTTAGAGTGTATGGTTTAGAGTTTAGGATATAAAAAATTAGAGTTAAGTTTAAAATTTTAATTTTTTAACAAATTTCAACAGGAGATACAAATGGAGACGAGAAAAAGAGGAAGACAAGTTTTACCCACTAAAAACAGCATAGTATATTTCTCCTTATGTTCTTATACTACTACCCCTGGTTTTTTTTTCTGGATATACAGCATTTTAATTAGATTCTGTCTCCCTAAATTTTCTCGAATTGGACTTTCTTGTTCGGCATTGTTAGCTTCTGTCTGTTTTCAAACATCGTCGTTTGTTTATTATTAGAAAAAAAATGGAAAACCAATCACCAAAACATTGTTTATTTTTAGCAACAGTCTCAGGGGATTTGTTTCAAAAATACCACCCGCCACCCTCAATCCATTACCAATCTTCAAAATTCTCTGCATTTCCTGGAAATCCTAATTCCAGTTCTTTCAAGGTGTATCAATGTTCTTTTCTTTCTCCCTTTGTCTGGAAATATGCATGATTTTGTTTGGGTTAATGTTTTTGTAGGGAGAGCATGGGGTTATTTGTTTGTGAATAATGATGATGTTTTATGATTCTTCTGTTATTATTACCCAACAAGACGATTCCTTTTATTTCTGGAGAATTTTGTGATAAAGAATGGATATGTTTTGTTGTTTCAGAGACGGACAGCAGGAATGAAGGAGCAATCGCCTGCTGCCATGGCGTCAACCAACGACTCATTTGAGGAAACCTTGAGAATTGAGCTCGGAAAGGCCGAAGATTTGGAGGGGAAATTATCATGGCAAGAAGCTTCGTTTCAGAAGCTGAAAGATGAACTGAAAATTATGGAATCCTCCGAATCTGAAATGAAGATACACGATGCATTCATGGCTCAATCCGAAGAGTTCCAGCAAGAAAGATTTCCCTCCTAGAATCAAAGAAACAAATCATGTCTATGCTGGAAATTCTGCAGAATTGGAACACTTCATCTTCTAAAGATACCTTCCAGGCTTTCATGGCGGATGATCGATTACGAAAACTCGAATCCGAGCTTCAATCCACCAAGGAGAAACTATCTCTTGCTCAAGAAAACGAGCAAGCTTCGTCATTGAAAGTCAGGACTCTAGCCGAGGAAGCTAGCTATCTAAAACAGGAACTGAAATGCCTTACCGATGCCGAGGAAAACAACAATAAAGCCATGGATGATTTAGCCTTGGCATTGAAAGAAGTGATAACAGAAGCAAACGAAGCCAAGAACAAACTCTCAGACACACAAATCGAGCTCGAGAAAACAAAAGGGTACGTTGAAAATCTGAAGGCGAAGATGAAGAAGTTGGAATTGAAGTACAGAGAAGCAAAGAAAGAAACGGATCGATATAAGAATACATCGGAGAGACTCCGAATCGAAGCCGAAGAATCCCTTATGGCGTGGAACACAAGAGAGGTTGGATTCGTCGAATGCATCCGAAAAGCCGAAGACGAAAGGAATGCTGCACAGGAAGAATGCCAATCGCTGCTGGAATCGCTTCAAGAGGTCGAAAACATGAACAAGAAGGCCAAGGAAGAGAACCATAAGCTTCGGGACATCATGAAACAGGCGATAAACGAGGCTAACGTAGCGAAAGAAGCCGCGAACATAGCTCGAGCGGAGAATTCACAGCTCAAGGACGCCGTTGCCAAAAAGGATGAAGCTTTGGATTTCCTTTCCCAAGAGAATGAGACCCTTAAGATTAATGAAGCGGCTGCTCGTGATATCATTGAGGAATTGAAGATGTTTTGCGAATCAGGCAACCGAAACAACAAAGAAGATTGAAATGTCCGATGAACATGGAAATGGTAAGAATTTTTTTTAAAAAAAAGCAGTGGATTGTATAGATTCAGCACCATATGTTTGATTCTAAAGTTCCCATAGAAACCAAAAGGGTCGAGAAGATGAAAGTGATGAGGAAATTCAATGTTAACTGAAATTTCATACCATGTAGCGATAGGAATCCATCCAGATTTAAATGATACAAGAAATTCATTTGTTATTACTAGAAAAATATCAGTAGTCAACATTTATATTTTTTTAAAATTGATTTTTATTTAACTATCTGTATAATTTTATATAGGGGTGTTTGTTGTCGGATATTGGATCTGATTTGATCTGATTTTTTCGAATATTCGGATTTTCAGATCAATGATATAATGATCCGTATCTAATCCGAAAAAATAGATATCTGTGTATTCGGATATCGAATATTCGTATCAAATAGTCGAATATTCAATTATCAAAAATATAATTTGATTATATTAATTTTTCGAATTTAAAGATTGTATTTATAAAAATTTTAGAATTTCAAATATAATAAAAAACAAATTACTAAATATAATAAGAATCATAATAACAAACACTAAATTGTTAAATAGAACAAGATTAATATTAATAAAAATTTCAATTTTTGGATTTTCGGATAATCCAAAACTTGAAATATTGTGATCAATATCCGATCCAGAAAACTTAAAATCGGATCAGATATCCAATCCAAAAATAAAAACCAAATTGGATACCAAATTTTTGGATTGGATTGACCGGATCGGATATTTTTTAACACCCCTAATTTTATTGGTTAATTAATTAAGATCGAATACTATAGAGGTGTAAATCGTCTACCTTCTAATTGTGTCTCCATTAGTGTCTCAACTTTAAATTAGTGGCTTTATGGTTTATGGTTTAAGGTTAATGGTCATGGTTAGGGTTTAAGGAATTAGGGATAGGATGTATATTTTAAGATGGAGTTTAAGGTTTAATACGTGGAAAATTAGGATTAAGGTCTATAGTTCAATATTATAAGATTTTAACAAGAAACATAGAAAACGATATAATTAGGAGGCATGAGATTCTTCCTTATTCATTATAAGGACAATCCTCTCAATTCCATTGCTCCACTCGGAACATTAAATTTCAAACTCAAACTTTGTTTACTCTCATATCCACCAATTGATTATTTATATTATATATATATATATATATTTTATTTTAAATTTAAATTTTATCCTTATCTCAAGATATTAATTTTAACATTTGTATAGATTTAAATAATGATGCATAACTATAATAACATCTGTAGATAATAATTTTTTGATAGATTTATAATCATGATACTCGTAATTATTATTTAATATTATTTTTATTAAAATTTATAACTGTAATATGTGCGATTGTAATAACATATATTATGTCTATAATTATATAAACAAAATATATTTAAAAACTGATCACAATTATAATTTAAATGTTTGAACCGAAATATATCATCCCATTAGCCGAGGTTCTTTATCGATTGAAGTGTCTTAAATACCAGTTGAACATCTTAGAGGTTCAATGGTCTAATTTAATCGCACCGTATTCATTTGTTTTACTACTGCAAAAATTCATACATCTCAGAATCGGTTGGTGTATAAATAAGATACTAAAAAAATATAAAAAAATAATTTTCGTTCACGATCCTAAAATTTTTTAAAACCGATTAAATCTCATTTCTATTATTGTAATACTGTACATAGAATTCTTTTCAAAAATAAAAAATAATAGTATTTAATATATATACTACTGGTATAAAAAAAATCTATATAAATATACTAATTTTCAAATTAAAATTTAAAATATAAAATTTCAACCTTAAAACCCTAAAATTTTTAAATAATTCAAATAAAAATGGTATATAAAACCTGTTTCTCTGAAGTCTGAAACAGATGAAGTGTTCCAGGGTTTCCTTATTGTCTTGCCAGATTGACACCATACAGCTGGTTATAATTATTAGTATAATTATTACAATGAAAACACGTTTTAAACTGAAGTTACCATTGTCTCCTCTATATCTCCTGATATATTTCCATATAAGTATGATTTTTGTTTGATTTTAATTTATGTCTGAACCGTAATTTTGTAGGTGTTGAAGTGAAACATGTTTTGCCATTGTGTACTTTGTCCATCCAACTCAGATATGCAACTCAGATATGAAACACGTTTTAAACATGTTTTGCTTCTTTATCATGTCTTCTGTCATGTTTTTTATTAAAAATTTAAAAAAATTAAATTTTAAATTCTAATCCTTATTTTTTATATCCTAAACCATAAATTATACACCCTAAAAAATACATCATACTCCTAATTCTCTAAACCCTAACCACAACCTCCAACCTAAAATAAAGATATATTTTGTTAGTTTTTGGGTTAGAAATTACATCCGGATTTAAAATAATAAGTTTAACCTTATTAATTCTTAAATCCGGCTTTCATTTTTTAAAAATATTTTTTAATGGTATATCTAAAATAAATATTATATTTTTTCAATAATATTGTTCAAACACTAAATTTTTAAACTCGGTCTTTTAAAATTATTTTTCTAAACCATTTTTTAAAATATTTTTTCACTATAATTTTCATAATTAATGTCAAATTACGCCTTAGGCTTCCTTTGCTATTAAGGTTAAAAATCAATGTAAAGGGTCAAACAGTTATTTTAAAAAGTTAAAAAATTTAATTTTCGTAAAACATTTCTTTTGAACACTAGAAAAGGTGAACAAACGCATGTGAACGACCATATCAATAATGATATAATGAGGAAATAAAAATCAAACATTCGCTAAAAATACCAACAATTATTAACAAAACAAATTATTAAATTTTTTTAAAAATTTAAAATTATTATGTAATAATAAAAAATATTAAAAAATAATCCCATATTAAGGATAAATTATATCATGGTCCTGACTCACCACGTCAACAATGGTCTCATCCAATTATAACCACCCACTTCACCGTTAATCTCCGACTCATTTTTTTTTCCAATCAATGAATCTTCACTCATAATTTCTATGTCATTTTAAAAATATAATTTCTGGAAATTATATTAATTACATGACTGATTAGTGGTAGAATGGGTGGTTTTTGTTGGTTAGGGTCCACGATTGACGTGGTCAGCCGGACCTATGATATAATCTCTCAAGTTTGTAGACTCTTATTATGGAGAGATTGTATCATAGGCCCGGCTCACCACGTCAGTTGTGGTCCCTAACCAATAAAAATCACCCATTCCACCACTAATCAACCATGTAATTAATATAATTTTCAGAAATTATGTTTCTAAAATGACATAAAAAATATGAGTGAAGATTCATTGGTTAAGAAATGAGTTAGAGATTAATAGTAAAGTGAATAATTTTTATTGGATTAAGCCATAGCTGACGAGCCGAACCTATGATATAATTTTTCATTAAAACCTTGATCCTATTAGTATACCTTATACACACGTCATTGTTCATATATACATCGTTGCAAAATTCAATGTTTGGGTACTACCACGTTTCTTTTCTAGTTCTCCTTATCTCTTCACACTCCAAACTGTCGCCTATTTATACCTTGGACACTTCCCCTGCATTTCTATGCCAAAACAAATCAAACTTACTGAGATTTTAGTAACACATAGATTCCCAACCATTCGTTCATGTCCGTTTGCCAGAAAGACTCGGCAGCAGAACCCCAGCGTGTCTCCAAGAAACGCACCATCCAGGACAAGGACACCTCGTTTCGAGAGTTACGTAAGCGGAGGTGGGGGAGTTACGTTTCAGAGATACGCTTGCCCGGACAGAAGACTCGGATATGGCTGGGGTCGTTTGGATCAGCGGAGATGGCCGCTCGGGCCTATGACTCGGCAGCTTTCTTCTTGAAAGGCAACTCTGCCATCCTCAACTTCCCTGACTTGGTAGGGTCACTTCCCCTGCCTGAGTCTTGCTCCAGGAGGGACATACAATCAGCTGCTGCCAAAGCGGCTTTGTACGAACGAAGGTTAAAAGATGATAAGAGTCCGGACAGCATGACATGGTGGGATGAGAATGGGATGTCGGCGTTTGAGGAAGAGATATCAGGGCCGTTTCTAAGTCCTATGAGGTTTGATTCAATGGATGGAGAACTGTGGTCTTTCATGGACCATGATCTTGACTTGTTAACTTCCTGTTTCCAGTTTTGAGTTTATGTTATTATTTCATATCTTACTTTGGTTTATGGAGAACTGTGGTCTTTCATGGACCAAGCCTAGTACCTAAAGGAATACGGTGCAACGTTTATGTATACTTAAGCAAGATTGAGTGAACGAGAATACTTTCAATGTTAGAGTATATGAAGATATAATTAGTTGTTAATTTTGTTAATAGTTTATTAGGTTGTTAGTCTAGCTGAATGGGTTATAAATACACAAGAGTTGTAATCTTTTTGATATCAGTTCATTGAATAAAATCATCTTTGTTTTTCCTCTATCTTAGCTCTCTGAAAAACTCATCACCGATAATCATCTCCGGTCACCATCTCCGATAACAATGCCCCCTTTCTCACATTCAATACATATTAAAGTACTTCAGTGTAATTTTCATATATATATTTTTTTGAATCAGCTACGGTTAACTTTTATATATACTTTAGGCATGTTGGGTATATGTATACTCCATGAAGGTTGGATATATGAGGATGACCGGTGGTGGATCTATGTGTGAAGGAGAGTGGGTCCGTGCCCACCTTCAACTTTTTAAACTTCATACATTTGGCTTTGAATTTTTAAATTTTTATGAATTAATCCTTACATTTTTAATTTTTTATGATTTGTGCTCACCCTGAAATTTTAAGATTTGTGTCCATTTTAAAAAAATTTTGATTTGTGCCCACCCTCATAAATATTTTTGGATCCGCCACTGAGGATAACTCATATACTTAATTAGATTATACTTGCTACTTTAATATACGTTAGTGCATTTAAATATTATAAATATACAATCACTAATTGCAAGTATCATATTTTAGAATTCAATACATATTGAAATCTCGTATCGATGTTATGATCCAACAATCAACTTACGCATAAAAAAACAATTATGAGCTCTAAGATCACAAAATTCACTGGTACATATTTACTCTACTCTACTCCATACTAATCATAAATATAAGTATGCAAGTTAGTATGAGCAATAAGGAGAAATAAACATATGACACTACCGCTAATCATTTAAATACATGCATAACAACCAACGAAGATGCGTAAGCCTCATATAGAATATAAGCAATATCGACAAATATAGAAGTGAGTCTTGCACCCCACTAAACATCGAGATCATATGCTTTTTGGGGAGTGAGTCTCACGTCCACTAAGCATCAAGATCGTACAACTATATCCAGAATCTCTCATCAAACATCTTTGAATGAGGCCCGATAATACTAACGTCACGATCTTACATTAAGCAATATTTAACCACGATACTGCAACACATTCTTTTTCTCATTGAGAAACTGGTTCCCGTCAATCGATGGTAACTTAATCAAATAAGTGATTATACTTAACACATAACATCACACGATCCACCAAAAGGTCATATAATTGCTATTACAAATAAGTCATCGAAGACTTTACCAAGCCATACACCATAAAAGTGTACATTAATCGTCCTCATTAAATATATGAAAGCAAACCAAAATATGTAACGAATTTAAATATAATAAATTAAAAAAATAGTGTACATAATTAATATAAAACATTATATAAATATATTTATATACTAAATATAAAATAAAAAATTAATGTTCAATACCTCTCTATATACATAAAAAATAATTTGATTAATTAATTCAACACATTCTTATTTTCTTTTTAACAGATCTTTAGAATATCTGATTAGAATATAAATGAAGTATTTTATATAAACAGATATAATTTTTTGAAAATAACATTCACAAAACTCCTTACTATGAGGAACTATTTCACTAGAAAATTGTCTCATGACAAAAGAACTACACATTCAATTTTCAAAGCCTTCAAGAAATTAACCTAATTTCACTAGAATCACTCACCTTTTAACATCAATCTCTCTAACTACAACATCCATAGTGTTTTGGCCACTGTTTTACAGTAGCCCTTCCAAGGCAACCGCAAGTGCAAATATTTCATAATCCGCAGCACAGTCGCACCCTTCCCAATGGTCATTCAACTTTTGTTTTCTCCTTTTCTGCTTGTCCATTTCCTCCATCGTTGGACCTACAACCATTTTCATCGATAAACATATGGAAGGAGCGTTGAGACCAGTTTCAGGAACCCCATCATTCATTGAAACCATGGGAAGCCAATATTTGTCGATCTCCATGTCTGGTGCTTCAAAAACAGCTTTCCATGGCATTTCAGCTCTACCCAAAACCACAGACTTCCCCAGTTTCCTCCTCCTCCGGAGCTCGAAAACCACAGTCTGTTTCTTCAGGTACTTCACTGATTCTTCAGATGCCGAGCATTCCAAAGAGAAGGACTCGTTCCAGATGATCATTTGGGATGACTTTGTGGACATTTGCTTTGTGTTTAGCTGAATTCTCCTGTTGTTTCCAACAGGGAGATAGAATCTGATAAAAAGGTTAGCATGAGACTTTAGCTCTATGTTTTTGGCTTCCAAGACTCTCACTTCACAACAAAGAGAGGGAACGGAATGATCTGAAACACCCATTGATTGCAAATGAGGTTTGGTCGTGTTTCTGTGAGACCGAGAGGTTATATATTTATATAGGTAAATACAGATCAGTGGACATGTGGTGAGGTTATCCGCACGAGATCAGCTGAGATACACTGATTCTGTAAAGGCAGTATAGTGGAAGAAAGTGAGTCAGCCACCACGATTTGTTGGTCTTTGTTTATAGTTTCAAGTCTTAGTTTCTGTTGTGGATCGGCATTCGGAAGTAAAGCTGGGTGGCAACAGATTCCGTAGATATACGTTTAGAATAGAATAAAAGGATCGTACTTATCCTGAATATGCCTGGGTAATGTTAATCCGACACTGGCAAAAGATGTCAATATAGTTCCACTAGCAAAATCACAATCTACCAACTGGATTTGTGTTCTAGAAAAGTAGATTCTTTCCATTTTATTATTATTATGGATAAACTATACTAATAGTCATTGAACTTGTAAGGTACTTTTAATATGGTCACCGAACATTTATAACTTGTAAGGTACTTTCTTTTCTCTCTCTTTCATCTTATTTCTTTCATCTCCGTAAACATTTGAAATCTGATCTAGTATAAGTAGGGGCTGGTGAAAAAAATAATCAAGTTTTGTGAGTTAACCATATCCAAGCATCCAAAAAAAAAAATGAAGGCCACCATCGGACTCCTTGACCAATAATATGTCGATCTAGAGCTCTCCACTATCATACGATCACCGAAAGGGCCCTCACGCTGCACTAAGAATGTGCGTGGATTAGTTGTAGGGGCGCCCGCGCTACACTAACCATCTTATACCTTTGACCGACCATTGATTTTTTTTAGGGACCCTACTTAGGGGTTTTGATGTTTTAAATATGTTTTCGCAACTCGTTTTATAAAGTTTATATTAGATAATTTTTTTCATATTTGACCTTATAGATTATTTATCTTATATGATTAATTGATATATGTCATATTCATCATGTTATAAAGATTATTCGGGAAAGAATATCACATCAAAAATGAGCAATTGAGAAGTTTGAATAATGATATATCGATAATTAATTATGTAGCACCCTCAATTCGGATGTTACATTGGACCAAAACCCGTATTTTAAAATTTTGTTTAAAAAGCTCATTGGCACATTTACATCTAATAAAAGCCGTTTAATTTCAAATCCAACTCAAGTCATAAATCCAAGTAAATCAAAATGGTTTGGAGCTCCGATTAATACAACTTATTAAAACGTTTGACTCGATCGAAATTAAATAAAAGTTGCAAATACATATAGGGTCCTACAAGTACATAGCCCACTACATCAAGTAAAAGTCCTCTGACAACAAGTCGATACTGAAACCAATCACGATGGTGCTCCTCCGATCCAAGGCTTCTCCTAACCTACACACGAAAACATATTTCAAAACGCTGAGCTACAGAAGCTCAATGAGTACTCTACCAATCGGTTCACATCTCACATAACATAAATAAACATATGAAGCATGAATAATGTCATGGCATGAGTACAATGATGCTACCGTATCCACCTAAACACAAGTTATCACGCATGCACAATTGTCAGCACATAGCATATGCATGTCAAGAGAAGTCTACACAACATCTCAAGTCCATATATCTCATATATGTATCTCATATATATAAGTAGTGCGGCCCACGACCACTAAGAATCGGGATCATACGCTACGAGTAGGACCCACTTCCACTAAGCATCGGAATCCCGTACTCTAGGATGAGGCCCGCGTCCATTAAGCATCGAGATCCTATATCCATGCTTGGAATAGTTCATCAAGTATCTTCGAACTGGTTCGCGTCCACTAAGCATCGGGATTCTACGTTCGGAAAGTCTTTGAGTGTTGTAACACTTTGATCATATATATAAAGGGTGTCTAGAGCTAACAAATAATAATAATATAATTCTATATGAACCATCAACACTAAGCAAGGCCCCTAACTTACCATATCATATATTTATATCATCAATACTCATTTGATTTCCAACACATAATAATTACATACCAGTTACCATGTGTATAGCCAATTATCACTTAAACGAGGCTAAAATATTATTTTCTCGATTTTAGTATTCATTTTACACCTTAAGAGACTAAAATAGACCTCTATAAATAAATTTTAAAAGTATACTTCTAAAAAAAATTAACATATAATAGCAAGTATTGAAAAAATTAAACTATACACAACAAATATTAAAAAAATAAATCTTTAATAATAAATATTAAACAAATTATATTATTAATCTCAATTCTAACACTAATACTTACTAATTTTTATAATAAATTAATTTATTAATTAGAAATGATAAAATATATTAATAAATATTTAAATTTTAAAAATATATAAATAATTAATCAACCTCGAGCGAACAATGAGCCCTAAAAATACTATTCTAACAGAACTTAAGGAATGATTTTAATTACAAAAGAAAATCTCTGTTTTCTCTAAAAATTTAAATTTAAATAATTTTATTTATAAAACGTAGATATTAAAGGATTAAAAATATACTGATAATACAAATATGTAATATATTAAAAGAATTCCATAGACCTTTATATTTAATTAAAACGATACCTCTCAGTAAATTTGTGTGGTTTTTTGGGTGGACAAAATGGTGATTTTTTAAAAATAATGATTAAAAAAATTAAAAAAAAACGATTGTACCGAAGTTTTTATAATTTTTATAAAAAATTAATATTATTTTTTTTATAAATATTAAAATTTTTATATTTTTTAAGAAATTTAATATATATAAAAAATTTTATATTTTTTTGAAAAATTTAGTATGTACCAAAATTCTTATGCTTTTTGTAAAGAATTCGATATGTACTGAAATCTTTATATATTTTTTAAGAAATTCAGTATATACCAAAATTTATATTTTTTTAAAAAAATTTGATACATACCAAAATCCATACATTTTTATACAAAATTCAATATATACCAAAAAAAATAAATATCAAAATTCTTATAACTTTTATAAAAGAAAGGATATAATAATTTTTTAATCGTTTTCAAACTCGTTCCCTAAAATTATCCAAAATAAAAAATATGTCAAGTGAAATGATAATAAACTGATGGGATTGAGACATCAACGTCCGTACAGATAGATGGTCGGTTAAGGGTGTTTATCAAGCGAGTTGATCATGAGTTGAAAGGTGTTCGATTCATATTCGTTAAAAAAATTTGTTATTCAATTCGACTCATTGCTCATTAAGCTCATTAAAATTGTGCTCGACTCGTGTTCGTTAAATATTTTGTTGTTAAGCTCAACTTGTTGCTCATTAAGTTCACTAACAAACTTATCTTATTTTTAACTAAAAGCAAATTTTAATAATACTATACGAGGCTTATATTAACATAAATGAACAAATTTCATAAAAAATATCAAAAGTATATAAAATACTTTTAAAGTCTAAATCCGAAAGTAACAATCCATAAATACATCAAATTAGCATATTAAAATTAAGTAATAATTTATAAATTAATAATTCTTATTTAAATTTATTTTTTGAATGAGATAATTCTAAAATAATTACTAAAAGATATTTTAAAAAATTAGCGAACTACTTGCGAACTTATTGAATCGAGTTAGACTTTTTTTATTTATCTCGTTAAGATTTCGAGTCAATTTTAGGTTCAAATCAAGTCAATTTAAATTAAATATTTATCAAATTTTGATCGAATCAAATTTAAACAACTCACGAACTATTCAACTCGTTAAATACTCCACCGCGGTCACAACTCAACATCCGCCACCACCTACCCATCAGGCATCAACACTCCCCTACTTCCCCTTTTGCCCATCTCATCCTTACGTCACCACCACGTATTCATTTTATGGCTCGTGTAATTTATTTTATTTGATAAAGTCAAAATGTTACCAGTAAATATTCAATCAAATAAATTAATCTAATTCATTTAACTAATTATATGGAATATTTTAAAATTAAATCAATGGATTGAGATTGATAATTTCTTATTTAATTTTTATATTTAAATATATACAAATTACGAGACTTCCAACTTAGGGCCTACTTCCTTATCATTAAATGAGGCTTCATTAATTTAATTTATTGTATACTATGTTAAACCAAGATATTAAAATATATATCTAATTAACTTTAAATAATTTATCGTTTAAATTAATTACATATTGTATTATTTAATATTTTCTTATTCATATTTTGAATATTCAAATTTAATTTTTTAATTTAATCAATAAATCATTGATTTAACTTTATTTTTATTTTTAATTTAACTAATAGTGATTATAATAGTATCTGTTTTAAAAGATAATCTCAACCATTTAACATTGATCGTTCAATCACTTTACTACAATACGACATCATACGGTAATTGCCTATACTGGCCCTAAAATACCAATGTTTGATTGTTTAAATTATAAAAAAATATAATTAAAATAATAATAGAGGCATTACTTAATTATTTCCTATGTAGAGGTACTCGAGACTTGGGACATAACGTACCAACTTGTGTTCAATTTCCCGGGGCAAGTTGAAACTACGTGAGATGCCTAATATTGAAATTGACCGATTGATGCAAAAGTGAAGAATTAAGTGTATAGTTTGTTTATATACAATGTTTGTTGAGCCCTAATCTATCTGCCGTGCTGATTGTTTGGCACATGCCTTGCCTACAAATTCAAGTCCTCAAGATTTTTTCTTTAATAACACATTTTAATAATGTTACTAAACATAGATGTAAAATATCAATATATAAAAAGTAGTACCACAAACAAAAGAATGTTATTACTAAAAGCATACAAAAATTCATTAATTTATGGTATTTTATTTTTTATTGTTTAAAAATAATTATAAGATAATATATTTTCATACGTATTCTTAACTCTTTGATAATATACATGCATTTCGTAAAATGATAGATTTTAACTCGTGTCTCTTAGGATGAACATCATCCGCTTTTCTATTGAGACACTTATTGTAATGATATGATTCGAGTCAACGATAGGTGTCGACCCGGGTTTTGTACCTACACGTCATGAGAGTTAAATTGGCTTTCGTGTGTTGTTGGGATTGAGTGTTGGGTTTGTGTTGCGTTTGGTTGGGATAGAAGTAATAGAAGATAATGGGAATCTCGTTTTAATTGATGGAGGTTGATTTTGAAACTTGGAGCAATGAAAGAAAGTGGAAAGAGTTTGGTGGAAGCTTTATTTTGAGAATTTCTTACTTAAGTTTAGTATATTTTTAACTTCTTAATTTTACGAAGATTCGAAAATAATTATTTTATGTGGTTTATGATTATGAGTTATAAACTTTAAATTTTAGAAGTTTAAACTCTCTTTAACGACAAGTCAAGAATTAAGTAGTTTATGTGTAAAATAGTAATAAACCACCTAATATCCCATGTAAGAATACTTTGGGACTTACCATTTGGGTTAAGGATTAAGATTGTGAAATTATAAGTTTTAGATTTTGAAATTTGGTCTCAAGTATCGATATGAGGTTATCCATATCAATACACCTTTGTAAGAAAGAGGGGTGTATTGGTATATCTGGTGGCATATCGGTACCCTGTGCTTGATAAAAATTTCAATAGCGTTTTTGCGTACCGTACATTATGAGAACTGGTACCACTTTTCATTTTTTGAGGAAGAGTTTCATGTATGATACATGTTCGAAGGAGTACTGATACAACTAGAGGATCAATATATGGTTTCACGTATTGAATAGGGTACCGATATAAAGGTTGGCGCATTGGTAAGGGATGATAACCAAATCCTTTTGAATCTAGTTTGAGTATATTTAAGGAAGAGTAACAGTATGTAGGGGATTGTATCGATACTCATAGAGCAATTTTCTCAAGAAGTTTTAATTGTAAGCATTAAACGAGCATAAACGCAGCGGAAAAGGATCGAAATAAATACCTCCAGCCATTGTCAAGACCTTATGCCAACTTGAGATGTGGTTGCACCACCGTCGAGCTCGTCAGACCACCGTGGTAACACCTCGAACCACCGTAAAAATAAAGAACTCGGCTACAAAAATAATTAGAACCGCCAAGATCTTCTAAGCACTCAAAACTCACTAGATGGAATATGTGATTCTTGTGTTTGATGCTTAGGGACCTTAGGCTAGGTTGGTATTTATAGGGGTTCATCCATCAAGAACCACCAACCAAATGGATAAAATTGCCCCTTAACTTCCCGGCATAAAGGCCTTAACCGGCAAAACATGGGAAAGTGGGAGTGAATTTCTTTCCACATTTCCAATAATGGAAACATGGGAAACGGTTCAAGAGAACCACTAACATGGTTGGTTATACAACCAACATTCTCCCACTTGGTTCGTATTGTCCGTGAAAACTTAAAGTTAAAAAATAATGTATGAATCATGGCGACATTTCCTCTTATGATTGAGTTGTATCTTCCATGTATTACAATACATCAAGTCTTAACGTTTTAGCCCATATACTTAATGAATAAACCAAATGTTTATTCTAGGTCCAAACTTTAGTGATATTTCTCGAAATAATTAACTTAATGTGTACACAACATAAATGAGAAATATCAGACTTTATTAGAGTTTCAACTGAATTGTTCTTACAATGAAAAATTACAAAGTAGGAAGAAGCCCCATAGTGACAACATGATCCTTAAATTTATGTGGTGGCATGCCCTTAGTCAAAGGATCAGCTAACATCTGCTCAGTGTTAATGTGCTCAATGACCACTTTCTTTTCTTTAACACGTTCCCTTATGGCTAGATACTTAATGTCGATGTGTTTACTTCGACTTCCACTTTTGTTGTTCTTAGCCATAAAGACAGCAGCTAAATTGTCACAATATATCCTTAATGGCCTAGAGATTGAATCCACAAGTCTAAACCCAGAAATGAAACTCTTTAACCATATTCCATGTGAGGTAGCCTCAAAACATGAAACGAACTCGGCCTCCATAGTGGAAGTAGCAGTCAAAGTCTGCTTAATGCTCCTCCAAGATATAGCTCCACCGGCAAACATAAATATGTAACCTGATGTTGATTTACGTGAATCAACACAACCAACAAAGTCTGAATCGGAGTAGCCAATCACCTCCAAATGGTCGGATCGTTTATATGTAAGCATGTATTCTTTTGTCCCTTTGAGGTATCTCAAAACTTTCTTTGCAGCTTTCCAGTGGTCTATACCTGGATTACTCTGATATCTTCCCAACATCCCAACGGCAAATGCAATGTCAGGTCTTGTACAGACTTGAGCATACATCAGGCTTCCAACAGCAGAAGCATATGGAATGTTTTTCATTTGCTCCTTCTCAAATTCATTCTTCGGGCATTGGTTCAAATTGAACTTATCACCCTTCACGATAGGAACAACACTAGGTGAACAATATTTCATCCGAAATCTTTCTAAAACTTTGTTGATATAGGTTTCTTGAGATAGACCTAAGATACCTTTATGTCTATCACGATGAATCTTAATGCCAATGGCATAAGAAGCATCACCCATATCTTTCATATCAAAGTTTTGAGAAAGAAATTGTTTCACCTCATGTAGCATACCCCTGTCATTAGTTGCAAGTAAAATGTCATCCACATATAGGATAAGGAAACAAATTTTACTCCCACTGACCTTCTGGTATATACATTGATCCATGATATTCTCAACAAAACCAAATGAAGAGATAACTTCATGGAATTTTAAATACCATTGGCGGGAGGCTTGTTTCAATCCATATATAGATTTCTTTAACTTGCAAACTAAGTGATCACCATCACTAGAGGAAAAACCTTCAGGTTGTTTCATGTATACCTCTTCCTCTAGATCACCATTAAGAAAGGCAGTTTTCACATCCATTTGTTGTAACTCAAGGTCAAATTGAGCTACTAATGCTAACAAAATGCATAAGGAATCTTTCTTAGATACTGGACTAAAAGTCTCAGTGTAATCGGTTCCTTCTCGCTGAGTGAATCCTTTAGCAACGAGTCTTGCTTTATATCTCTCTATGTTGTCTTTTTAGTCTCTTTTTGTTTTAAAGACCCATTTACATCCAATGGCTTTTACACCATCAGGCAACGGTACAAGATCCCAAACTTTGTTGCTCTTCATAGAATTCATCTCATCCTTCATAGCATCATACCATAATTGTGACTCAATGCAGCTCATGGCACTTGAAAATGACTCGGGGTCATTTTCAGCTCCAACATTATAGTCAGATTCTTGTAAATACACAAAATAATCACTAGAAATTGCTGATTTTCTTTCTCTAATAGACCTTCTTAACGTTGAACCAACATTCTCTTGTGGATCATGTTGTTCAACTGGTTGTTCAATAATTTTTGGAATTTCTTGAACAACTTGATCTATTGGAGTGTTTTCAGCAGCTTGTGGAACTTCATTGATTGGTTGTTCAACACCCGATTGAGCTTGAGGGGTGTTATATATGATAACCAATCTCTCACTTGAAGTGGATGGTTGATCTACGGGTATTGAATCCCGAGACAAATCACTCCCACTAATTGAGTCATTCTCAAGAAATTTTGCATTTCTTGATTCCACAATTCTAGTGCTATTAGATGGACAATAGAATCTGTAACATTTGGACTTTTCGGCATATCCAATGAAATACCCACTAATAGTCCTTGGGTCCAGTTTCTTTTCTTGTGGGTTATAAATTCTCACTTCAGACGGGCATCCTCATACGCGTATATGTCACAAACTAGGTTTCCAACCTTTGAATAACTCAAAAGGTGTCTTTGAGACAGCCTTGGTTGGGACCCGGTTTAATATATACACAGTCGTCTTAAGAGCTTCAACCCATAAAGACTTAGGTAGCTTAGAGCTACTAAGCATACTTCGCACCATGTCCATTAAAGTTCGGTTTCTTCTTTCCGCAACACCATTCTTATCAGGCGAGCCTGACATGGTGTATTGCGCAACTATACCGTTGTCTTGAAGAAACTTCGCAAATGGACCATGTGCTTGTCCATCTTCTATGTATCTACCATAATACTCACCACCTCTATCCGTTCTCAGAATCTTTATTTGCTTACCGCATTGTTTCTCTACTTCAGCCTTGAAAACCTTAAAGGCTTCTAATGCTTCACTTTTATGATGAAGCATGTAGAGATACATGTATCGTGAGTAATCATCTATGAAAGTAATGAAGTATTTCTGACCTTGCACATCCATATCTGGGCAACAGATATCAAAATGGATGATTTCCAATATGGTCGAACTCCTCTTGGCACCTTTCTTTGACTTGTTAGTCTGCTTACCCTTAATGCAGTCTACACAAGAATCAAAATCAGTAAAATCTAAGGTATTGAGTACCTCATCATTTACTAATCTTTTAATCCTTTCAATGGAGATATGTCCTAATCTCCGATGCCATAAAGTAGAGGAATCTTCATTTATAACACAACGCTTGGTACCAGTTTGAATGTGCATAACATTATGAGTGGCATTATTTTGTAAATCAATAGAGTAAAGACCATCGCATAAAATTCTATTTCCAACAATTTCTGATTTATAAAATAAATTGAAACCAACATTCGAAAAATTAAAACAATACCCGAAGGGTACAAGTCTTGAAACAGAAATCAAATTTCTTGAAAAACTAGGAATATAGAAAGTCTTTTCTAAAATTAAAATAAAGCCACTACTAAGCACTAATTCACAGGTCCCAATAGCTTCCACATGCGATTGCATCTTGTTTCCTGAATAGATGTATCGCTCAGCTCCCACTGGTTCCCTCAGGTTTTTTAATCCCTGTAAGGAATTTGAGACATGGATTGTAGAACCAGAATCAATCCACCATGTGTTATAATTAACATCAACCATATTTGACTCAAAGCAAACAAGTGAGATTGATTTACCTTTCTTTTCAAGCCAGCCCTTATACTTGACACAGTCCTTCTTCATGTGTCCCTTCTTTTTACAGAAGAAATACGTGGACTCTTTCTTGATGTCAGCTTGGGGTTGCATTTTAGCCTTCCCCTTTTGCTTGGCTTGGACTGAATTCTTTCCCTGAGTAACCGTCAGTGCACTCTCTCCCATCTCTAGTACGAGCCTACCCTCTTCTTGATCACACATGGTCAAAAGATAATCAATAGACCATTTATCTTTATGTGTGTTATAAGAGATCTTAAATGGCCCGTATTGAGGAGGAAGAGTGTTCAATATATAGTGCACCAGGAAAGATTCAGACATTTCAACCTCAAGTGCTTTAAGTCGAGCTGCCAAATCACGCATCTTATTGATGTGATCACGCACACCTCTCACCGTAGTGAGTCTTAGAGATGTGAACTTCATAATTAAGGTGCTGGCTAATGACTTTTGAGAAGTCTGAAATTGTTTCTCTATAGCCTTTAATAGCTCTTGGACATTCTTATAATGCTCAATTAAACCACGAACATCAGCAGGAACCTTGCTCTTAATGAACATAATGCTTAAGCGATTAGATCGCTCCCACTTTTCATATAGAGCAAGATCAGCCTGATTGCTGGTGTCACTGACATGTGGCTCAGGTTTGCTTATAGCATAGTCAATATCCATACACACTAATTGAAGAAGAATACCTTCCTTCCAGAACTTAAAGTTCTCACTAGTTAATTCAGGGATATCTACTCTATTATCAGAGATATTCACAGGTAATAATGCTGCAAAATAAATTGACATACATGCCTAATATAAATTTGAGGCATAACATAAGCTATAATTTACCAATGCAAATTATAGAAATAATGAATCTAGTGACATAAAAATTGCCTGTGGGCTAAATTTTTAATTCGATTAGATTCATTTGATAGAATATTTTCTATCCTTTATGTAAAAATTATTAAATTCATTTTTATAACTCCTGTGGGTAATTATAAAAATTCGTCTAATAATTTTTACCTTGATGTTAAGGAATTTAATATCTAAGCATTCTGTATGTGATTTTTAACCTTAGTAATTTTATTTAACTAAAGATGTTGTGGCTAGTCTTTAACTAAATAAAATTATGAAAATCACTTAGCTAGATATTAACCCTAAACTTTATTTAAAATGTTGCTTGTCATTATGCAACGTTCTATGTCTAGTCCTTATGGGATCCTTATAATAATTTTATTTAATTAAAGTTGTTGTGGCTAATTCTCTAATTAAATAAATTATTTAGATCTCTAGACATATACTATAGTTTTATTGCTAAAGCTTTATGCAATAAGTCTTAAGGTTTATGTACCTAATTTTATGTATATAACTAAGTTATATCATATCTTAATTTAGGCACATACTATATATTAATTTCTAAAATTTATTTAAGTAAAATAAATTAATAAATTTTAGAAATTAATCTTATAAAATTTCTGCAACATAATTTTTCTCAAAATTTCAGAATTTAAAGATCAAAAAGGCATTTTAATTTTGAGAAAAATTAAGCATGACAAGGCAGAGATTTAACCTGGCTCGCATACCAAATGTAAGCATTAAACGAGCATAAACGCAGCGGAAAAGGATCGAAATAAATACCTCCAGCCATTGTCAAGACCTTATGCCAACTTGAGATGTGGTTGCACCACCGTCGAGCTCGTCAGACCACCGTGGTAACACCTCGAACCACCGTAAAAATAAAGAACTCGGCTACAAAAATAATTAGAACCGCCAAGATCTTCTAAGCACTCAAAACTCACTAGATGGAATATGTGATTCTTGTGTTTGATGCTTAGGGACCTTAGGCTAGGTTAGTATTTATAGGGGTTCATCCATCAAGAACCACCAACCAAATGGACAAAATTGCCCCTTAACTTCCCGGCATAAAGGCCTTAACCGGCAAAACATGGGAAAGTGGGAGTGAATTTCTTTCCACATTTTCAATAATGGAAACATGGGAAACGGTTCAAGAGAACCACTAACATGGTTGGTTATACAACCAACATTAATTTATATTTGAGATTCTATAATTTGAAGTAACGGTCTTAACGAGTCTCTAAAAGTATAAAATAAACTATAAAACTGATAAATCTAGATTAATACTCGTATGTAAAATAAATGGCTAATTATTTGGTATATATTGGGTGAAATGCTTGTGATAATAACCTAGAAAGATCCTTGATGGATCAGTTGATTGTGTGAGCTTTTCAAGGTCCTTAATATATGCCGAAGGGACACATATTTAGCCAACTTGCCTAGAATAATGAGAATTTCGTATATGAACTAAAAAAATGAATGAATAATCTTAACCAATAGAAATATACATTGGGACATTTGTAATGGGACATTTGTAATGAGATTTATGGATGCTCTAGGGATATATTTTATCTTGTGTTATAATAAAGGACTTCAGATATCCTAAAGTTAGTACAATGACACTCATATAAGGGATGTGTACTTCGAGCAGTATAATGGAATACATTCGACGTAATGGGTTATGTGATCTGGGTGAAGTTAAAGTCACTATGTGGCTATAGTGATCAGGATAAAAAAACGTGACTTAATAGTTATGTGAGCTCGAGTAATTTGATGGGTTGTGTAAGCTCGAGCAACCTAATAGATTATGTAGCCTCGATGGACTTATGGGTATTATGATCCAAGTATGTCTAGAACGTATCAATGACTATGGTGATGCAAATAGATTTGAAATCACCACCGGCCATTTTAATAGTCTAGACAACATAAAATCAAACCAAAGCTTTATTTTTTAAAAAAATTGGTTCGAAAGTTGATTACGCGTGAGAAAAGAGATATTTTTATCAGTCTCTTTCAAATTTCGTCCTAACCCAAGCCCAAATCCACCTAGTCAAATTCCATCGACACTAAATAATCCCTGAAAAGTTCTCGGGGTCTAAACATATCAGCCCAAAATAAGTCTATATTTTAATTTAAACCGATTCTCGAATTCTGAAATTCAGATTGTTATACATTGCGTGACCATCAATGATAAATCAGATCAAATCGGGTTTTTAGAGTTATGAATGTTGCATTTTGGAGTTATTTGTGAATTTTAGGAAATTTATAGTTTATTTAAAAACCAAGTTAAATATAAAATAAAAATATTGTTTTTTTAGGAAAGTTGATAATAATTAACAACGAAATACTTAAAATTAATAAAATAGAATATGAAACACATATTTTTACCAATAAATATTTAATACATAAAGTAAAAACTATAATTTAAATATTGATTTTTATATTAATCCTAAATGTTAATCCCCAAGAAATATAATATCCAAGAATTTCAAAGTCAAACAGAAAGGAGATCTTTGATGTGAATTTGAAATTGATGTTACGGCGACTAACAAACGATTCCCCAAATCTCGCCGCTACTCACTCCTAGGCATAATAGGGTTGCCTTTTAAATAAATAATAAAAATAAATTAAAAATATTGTTTTTAATATTTTAAATTCATTTAAATATTCAAACAAGCAGAGCAGACAGAACGGCAGGTCATCAGATTTATTTACAGATTTCTTAGGACATAGTATATCTTAGGGTTTAACTGGTATAATTATATAATTAACCCTCAAATTCTATATTTATTTTAATTTAATCTTAATTCTAAAAATTAACCCACATAATTTTAATAATTTATCAAATTAGCCCATCTTCATTTTTGTTTCTCATCTCCTTTAATTCTTCTATTCATTTTCAACCAAAAAATCCATTTAAGAGCCCCTAAAGAAAGAAAGTTAAATCAGTGAAATATTTGTCTAGAGACCTTCAAGTTAGCCGGAGAGAATATATGAGTAATAACATGGCGATGGCGAACCCAATCATCCTCTTCAACCAGGGACGAAGCCAGGATTTAGAGTTGAAGGGACAAAACATAAATGTTTAAAAGTAGGGGGCAAATTCATAAAAAAATAATTTAAAAAAATTAAATAGTGGGACAAAAATAAAAAATTCTTCGGGAGCGATTGCCCCACCCCCACTTAATTTCATCCCTTTCTTCAACCATGACCAATCCACTTCCAAACATATGCTTCCTATCGTGTTTAATCACATTGGGTTTCCCCAGCGTTTACTCGAGTTATAAATCGATAGTTGTAATTTGTTATACTCTTTTTTGGGTCTCTTAAATGAATTTTGGGTGGAAATGAATTGAAGAATTAAAGGGGAGGAGAAATAGAGAAGATAATGAACTAAATTGATAAATTATTAAAATTATATGAGTTAATTTTTAAGAATTATGATCAAATTAAAATAAGTGTAGTACTTGAGTGTTACTTATGTAATTATATCAATTTACACTAAACGCCACATCATTAGTAGTTCAATAGTTAAATCTTTAATGTTACTGAATCACTTTATTACTTTTCATAAGTCGGAGACCAATTTATAACTTTTGATATTGGGACATAAAAAATATTAGAACAAAATTAATGGACCATTTATGTAGTTTACCCTAAAAATTATAACTAATTATTTTTTTTAATTCTAAAATATAATGTATTAAGCATGATTTTCTTTAAAAGATGAATCAGCCATGATAATCTATGTACGATGAAACCAATAATACAATGAGAAGATTAAATAGACATTATTATTTACATAACTATATAATTAACTTAAAAGGAAAGGGTTTAAACCTTAAAGATTAGAATGGTAGGGTTGAGTTTTTTTTAACTATTCCATGGTGAATATGGTAAGAAACGAGAAAGATTCCATCTCTTCCATGCAGCATGGTGAAAAATATTCACCATTTTCTCAAGATTCTTTCTTCAGATTTTCTCAATTTTGAAATCTATTTTTTTCCTAAGGTTTTTCTCTGATGAAATTATTTAGAATTTTAGATATTCCTAATCTGAGGAACATATCCATGATTCCAACATACCCTCACTTCTGGAAGCCACGTGTTCCGGCCCTTTATCGGCATGAAAACCCGACGGAGACGATGACAAGTGGCTCACTTTCCTGTAGCAGCCGCCATTCATGTCATGTTCCTGTGAAGAAACCATGTTTTGAAGCCCGGTGAGGCTGGTGTTCACATGACCCTGACTCAAATCAAACTCTTCCGAACCGGGAAGTGGATATTTTGGAGCGGATTGAAGGTTAAGAATTGGGTTTTGCATGTTGATGTTAAGTACATTCTGAGGCTGCTTTAAATGGCTTAAATCGGACGGTAGTTGGTAGTTAATGGAAGTTGAATTGGAACTTGTGTTGCTGTTGTTGTTAGTACTAGGATTAGAAACTATAGCGTCAGCCATTGATGAGCTAAGAAAAGGTGGATGGCTGATTTTTTGAGCAAATGGTCTTAAAAGATAATGAGACGGTGGTGAAAGGTCTAAATGGGTTGATCTCAAAGAGGAAGAAGGTGGACCAAATAGATCGAGACTGGTTATCGGAAAAGGTGAGGAGGTGAAGGGTGGTGCAGGGATCCCTGTGAACTCCTGAACCATGGCTCGGAAATTAGTGGTGTCTGTGGTCAAAACAGTTGTTGGTGCACGCCTAGAAGCTCTGGGTCTCTTCTTCGGATTACGCACCGGCAACGTATTGGTCTTCGAATTTTCTTGTCCTTGAGGGACCTGCAACAATGGAAAACTGGCTGTACTTTGTGCTTGGTTGGTGAACAGCTGTTGAGTCGTTGGTGCAGCCGGTGAGACGGACATGAACCCACTCAGATCAGTGCAATTAAGCTCAGATCTTAGTTTTTTAGACCAAGTTGCATCGAGATTAAGGACCGAACTCGGAGCCACCGACGTTGTTGTTGGAAGTTTCTGTGATCTTGATAAAGGATGGTGATCCAAGTATGATAAAGGGTCGAACATAGTCGACGAAGAGTGGCTGTGGGTGTGGGGTCGCTGTATCACCGGCAGCGGCAGTGGCCGCGGCGGCTGGTTAACCAAAGGATCATCATGACCTATATGGCTCAATGGGTTATTGTTAAAAAACGCTGAGATTGACTCCACGCGTGAATCATACTCTTCACTTCCAGCACTTGAAGATTGCAAACTACCACTATTACCGGAATCCATGGCAAGAAAAAGAAAAGAACAAAGATTGTTTCAGACAAGTGATTCTTTTTCTTACTTCACCATCACCAGACTCATTGAAGATGGAAAAACAAAACCCAGAACACAAAGCTAAGCATGAGGTAATAATACTAGGAAGATCTTCTTGAAGAAGAAACGATATTTCAGAAAGTAGAGTACCCAAAAATATTCTTTCTTTAAAGCTCTAATCTGCAAAACCAAGACACTGGTTTGCTTGTTTTGTCTTTGAACAGAAAAGCATATAAACTCAGGGATGAATCAATGGCTGAAGAAGAGATGTAATATCAAGGTTCAATCTTCTTTTTGGTAATATTAAATGGAAATTAAAGAGATGTTTGGTTCGGTAATATGCTGCTTTTTGGATTAAAAAAATTTATTAAATCAATTTGACTTATTATATAATTTTTATATTTTTAAAATAATTTTTATTTTTTTTATATAATTAAAAAAACAGATAATTACTTTAAAATTATAGTAAAATAAATAAATATTACGAATGAATTACACATGAAATATATATATTTATATCATTTGTATTCAAATTACATCATTGAATATTATAATATTATAGACAGAATTTATTTAATAACTTTTAATAAAAGAAAAAAAATAACATTTAGTAAAGAAATATATTTCATGGCCATATTATATGTCACTAAATAAAATATATTACTTATTAAAAATAAATTTATTTGTATTAAAATTACATTATTTAATATATAAATAATGCACCTATTAAATTGTAAACCTTCATAATTAAATTTGACCTCATTTAATTAAGTGGCGCCAATTTAATTAAAAAAAAGTTACTTTAAAATTTTAAAATTAATGATTAAAAAATTTTATTTTAACTAAAATAATATAATTTATCTTATAGTTTTGAGAAAATATTTTTTACCCATTCCACAGTAATTTGATTCATCTATAAATCATTATAAACCAAATATGAGTTATTTTAAAAAATTATTAAAATATTTTTTAATGTTATAAAAGATATTATTTTGTATACAATTTTCTTATCCTAACTGGTTAGGTAAGTTAGATTTAATGATAGGGGAAAAGTAATCAAGCCTAGTGTTCCCAGTCTATTTTCTTTACTTTTTATTTAGTACAACCAACAAATAAATAAATAGATATAATACTTAAAAAGTTTCTTAGACAGAGTCTTTGACTAGGCTAGGATTAAATTTTAAAATAAAAATTAATTAATTAAGGTGGATATTTGATGTATTATTTCATGCATCATCTGTAAATTAAAGGTTTTAACTAAGTATATTGTTTTAAGTTGATATCTAAATTTTTTTCTCAGGTTAATATTTAAATTAAATATTTTTATCAAGTTTATACTTAAAGAATCTTTGTTTTTAAGTTAGTCCCAAACTTTAATTTTATTCATAATTTTAATATTTTATTAATAATTTAGTCCTTAAAATTTATTATACATTCTATCAGTTTGATCTTAGTTCAAAACAATTCAATAAATTTAACCTTTAGAGAGTGTTTGGTTCACGAAAATGATTATTACCTTGGATAAAATCGAAAAAAGCTTATTATTCTTTTTTTAGAATCTTATCCCATGTTTGATTTGTCCTCGTCCCCACCAAATCGGAAAAATCTATTACCAATAACAACATTTTTTATCAACATTTCAGGATGTAATTCCCACCATTCCCTTAGATATTTATTAATTTTTATCATATTGGATAAAATTGTCCTTGAAGTTATGAGTTTTTTAATTTAAATCTTTTATAAAATATTTAAAACTCAAAATTATGAAATTAACTTATTTCTGAATTAAAAAATTTAAGGTACAAACATTTGTTAAAAATTAGATATTATTAATAAAACAATATTGTTTAACAAAAAAATACTATAATCTTAGAGAAAATTTCTACCTTTAAAATATTTTTTAATAATTTATATAATTATTTTAATTAATAAAAAAACAACTTAATTTTCTATTATATACTAAGATAAAAATAAATATAATATATTTATTTATGTAATAATTTATTAAATATTTTTAATATATTAATTACATTTATAATATAATATATTAAATATAATATATATTTTTTTAAATTTAGTTATTGTAACAAAAATAGTTATATGATTTTTAATAAAAATATTTTTAAATTAATATTAAAAATTTAAATGAGTAATATTTAAATTTCTTATTATATATTTAATTTAATTAATATTTTATTTATTTACTATATATTTAAATTAAATTAAAATTAATTATTAATTAAAAATTATAATTTTTAAATTTAAATTATTATTTAATTTAATATTCAAACTATTATAGTTTTAATTAAATTAATATTTAATTAGAATATATTTAATTAAAATTAATAATAATTATTTTTTAAATTATAAATTTAAATTAGGCTTATAAAATTTAGATTGTACTTTAATTATTAGATTAATTAAGCTTAAGGAATTATAATTGAATTGAAATTGGATTTAGAAAATTATAATTGGGTTTAAGGAATTAGTTTAGGGATTAAAGTTGAGATTAAAAAATTGAGCTTAGAAAATTATAATTAGGCTAAGAAATTAATTTAGAGATTAGAGTTTGGGATAATTTTATTATGCTTAAAAAATTGGAATTGGGTTTAGAAAAATGGAATTGGATTTGGACTTAAGGAATTAATTTAAGGATTAATATTTAAATTTAATATTATATTTTTAATTTATTTATTGTATACTTAATTTTAAAAATTTATTATTTTAAAATAATATTTAATTATAAATTATAAATTTTTAAAATTTAAATTAATAATTAAATTGTTATTTAATTAAAATATATTTAATTAAAATTATTAATATTTAATTATTTCTAATTGTAAATTTAAATTAGGGTTAAGGAATTAGTTTTCAAGGTTTGAATTTAGGGAATTGAAATTTAGTTTGATCATAAGAAATTGGTTTAGAGATTAGGTGTTAAGATATTTTTTAATTGTGCTCAGAGAATTAATATTAAAATTGGTTTTGGGTTTGGGATTAGAGAATTTATTTAGTGATTAAGAGTTGAGATAATTTTTAATTGTTATTTAGGAATTGAAATTAGGCTTGAACTTAGGGAATTAGTTTAGGGATTAGAGTTGAATTAAAGAATTGAACTTTTACATCAATTATTATTTAACGGTGAATAGTGCTTATAACTTGTCCAATGTTTATAATTTAATATAATATTTTTAATATACTTATATTTTTTTTATCACTATAATCCCTAAAAAAATTTAATCTAAATTGGCCCATATTAATTTTTATTTTATTATTTAGTTTAATGTTTATAATTTTATTTAATATCTTCGTTGGTTATAATCTTAAAACTTTATTTTATTTTAAATCCGCCTCTATTCATTTTTATAATTTATTATAATATTTTATATGAATATATGATGATATTTTTATTCATGATAGTCCTTAACATTTTTTTTTCATCAAAATTGACTCTTATTAATTTTTATTTTTTTACTCTAATATTTTTCACTGAATTGAAATGAATTTGAGATGAAATTGAACTCGACAATGAATTGAATTAACCCATTAATTAATTGATTTAGACCCGAATCGTTTTGATTCAACTTGAAATGAACCTGAGCAAAAATAAACTCGACATGGAATGAACCTGACATGAAATAAATCGGACCTGAATCTGACACACACTCGATCCGAATCGAGTTAAAATATCAAATTAGCTTGAAATAACTTGTACCTGATTTGATCCAATTTGACAAAATCTGACTTGAAATTTATCTGATTACCTGTTTTTATATCCCAACCTATTTATAGGCCTTTTAAGTCAGTTTACTATTTTCGGTTTACATTAGATTATAATTCTTAGGGTAAACTATATAAATGATCACCGAACTTTTAGGGTAGATTTATTTTTGTTATCCTATTTTTAAAATATTTGATAAGATCATTAAACTTTTAGTTTACATCCCATAAGGTCAACCAACTAATTGATCAAAATATTATTTTTTATAATCATATAATCTATTAACCAATTAAACTTAACTTTTATATTATTTAATTATTATAATAATTTATAACAAATACTTTAAAATATTGAAGATGTGATTGATGCTTTGGGTGTCTCTGAAAGATGGGAAAAGTTGGTAATTTTTAAGGGTGTTTGGTTCGTGGAACGAAAAGAATAGAAATTTTAAAATAATTTATTATTTGATATTATTACTGAAATGTTATATTATTTTGTTTGATTTATTTGATAAGAATGTAAAATTATAATATTTGATTGATAAATTATAAGATTATAAAAATACATATTTTAAAAAATTATCTTTTTGATATATTTTTTTTAACTAATCAAACTAAAGTGAAAATAGTTATATACAAAGTTGTAAAAAAATATATATTTTTTTTATGTTTAGAAAAATACATAAAAATAAATTTATAAATTTTTATAATAATTATTACATTCGCTATTAAATAAAAATATACAAATAACTAAATATAAATATTATTATATATATATTTCAAAATTTACAATATTTTTAAAATTATAATTAATTTTTTAAAATCTAAAATTTCAAATATATTTTACGATGCGATTTAAAATTAAATAATACAGTTTTTTTATAATATAAATAAAAAATATTGTTTTTTAGAAGAAAAAAATAATATTAACAATTATTTTTTAATGATAAATGTGATTTATATATTTTTATTATGCAACAATTTAGGTTATACATGAAATTGTTTTAAAATATAAAAAATAGTTGAAGATATATAAAATTATGATTTATTTGAATAAAAAATATTATTTTAAGGGTATTTTAGTCTAAAGTGGTGATAATTGTTTAATACTTAAGAATAGGATAGGAATGTTATTTCTACCATTTTGAGGAAAAGAATCTACTCTTGAGAATATGATATTACTCCATGCGGGAGAAATTATATTATGAGTAAGTCTCACCACATGTTTATTGGACCAATCACTAAAAATCACCCATCTCATTAGTTTTTCCATGTCATTTTTACTTTAAAAAACTGTTTTTAAAATGAATTAACAGTAAATATGAATGACAATTCACTTAAGAAAACATGACATGAAAAAAATATAAGATAAATGATTTTTAGTGGTTGGTTCATGAATGATTTGGTGGGACTTACCCATAATATAAAATTTCCAAATATAAGGAATTCTCATAAACTAAACGTTGGTATGTGATTCCAAAAAAGATTATTTCCCTTAATAATATTCTTTTTCGCGAATCAAATACCTTTATTAGAATTAATTTTAATCATTTCATTTTAAGGAATTTTTTTCATCCTGTTATTGTCATTTACTGCATTCTTATCAGAAGCAAAACACTTGTAATTATATACTAATCAATCAATTGCATTAATAACTCAAAAATCATATTGAATTGACCTCTAAGTCGATTTTTAATTCACTGGATTAAACAACTGTTGGACACAAATAGATAAACAAAAGAGAACATGTTGTCTAAACGTGCAAGCACAAAGGATCATTCATCTTAGCATTAGTTTGTAATTTAATAAACAAAGTCTGCAATTTTTAATAAATAAAAGTTTAATAGACCTCTGACTCTCTCAATGTTCGATTATGATTTCATTCCTACCTACATATAATTAGTGAATAGAAGATTATTAGATAAGTATTTAAAGTTGAATAATCTTAATTACTTAAATACAGATGACATGATGAACAAGATTCCATCTCTCGGATAATCCGGTAGTTAGCCCCTTGTCAAGTCATACAACATGCAGATCACTACCGAGATGGCCTTATGCATGCGAGCCACTAATTTCCAGAGTCCAGACTCCTTCCTCCATTTAAACCAGTTGGTGGCAGCTCCCGTTTCATCCCTACCAAGTTTCTTTCTTTCAAATTCCATGGCACTTTCGATTCATAATCAGAAAACTCTGGATCAAAAACTGAGCATGCAAAAGGAAAAACAGATATCCGTTGATCCAATCTCATTGAGACAATCAATCTCCTCATCCATAGGAGACACAAGTTTCAATATGATGTTACCTCCGATAGACGCGCCTAAACCTGATTCCGCCGTACCTCCCCCGTTTCTTCAGCCACCCCCTTTGCCCCCCGTCAAGCACAAGTTTTTAACATCCACCGTCTCAACATCTACAGCCTCTTCTCCTCGGTTCCGCTCGATTCTGTCGAGGAAGAACTCGAAAATCGCAAGTCAAGAATCTCCTCCACGGGTTCATCACGAGTCGGTCGGTGATCTTTGGTTCCATGATCGTCCAGGTTTAATCTCCTATCCCGACGTTATGGAGGACGGTTTCCGAAAGAGCGTCGACTTCAAATGCGGCGCACTTTGTTTGTTCCTACCGGGATTCGGTAAAGGGAAGCCGGCGAGGCCAAGAATGAGAGAAACCATTGATATGGAGAATAATGTGATATCAAGAAGAGTTTCCCTGGAAAAATTCGAATGCGGGTCTTGGGCTTCGTCAACCTTTATCCCGGACCATGGCTTTGATGATGACGGAGACTCCGCCATGAATCTCTTCTTTGATCTGCCATTGGAGTTGATCAGAAATCTCGGCGACGATGCCGATCTACCGGTTTCTTCTGCTTTTTTGTTCGATAATCATGATATGAAAGGTTTTTTCAAAAAGGGTTCAACTCCAAAAGGATCAACAGGCAAGAAATCCTATGAATCAGATCGCCATGTCAGGTTTTCTACGGTCAGAAATTCTGATGAATCATTGTTCGGTCGAGCTTGAATTATTAAATATGTCCAAGTAATTTAGTACTTAAGGTTTGATATGAATAGGGTTTAAACTCTATAGTGTTCTTTTGTTTAATGCACTAATTAATTTCATATTTTAATATTTGATTTAAATGATTTAGAAATGTTATTTGAATTTTTAAATAATTATGATAATTATATTGGATATAAAATTATAAAATATATTTTAATCTTGAAATAATTCTGAATTTTATTAAAACAAAAGAATGTACATCCTTCACAACGCAACAATTGAAAGAGAGAATATTGGGATTATGTTAAAAAAAAAACTTAAACATAAAATAAAAACTTAAAGACATAATAACAATCGAAATCTTCTTTTGAATATGATGTTTATTATCTATAGTAATTCAATCATCGTTAATAAGACTCTTCTTTTGAATATGACGTTCATAATACATTTTTGAATATGAACGAACATATGATGACGAAGTTATCATTGATCCTTTTTAAGTAAATACACCAGAAATCTAAAGAAAACCAAAAATTAAAAAATCTTGGATTCAAGACAAGATTGCATGTAAGAAAGGGTTAGAGATGGACACGGATCGGGTCGGGTCGGATTTTTTGTTCACCCGCATCCGACCCGAAGAATAATGTCCTCCACCCGTCATCCGATCCAACCTGGTTTTAGGGTGAAAAAATCCGACCTAACCTGACCCGATTTTTAAGTTTTAAATCCGACCCTACCCGAATCATTAAAAAAATTAAATTTTAGGAACTTAATTGTAAAAAAATAATTTTAATGACCTAATTGTATAAAATATATAAAAAGAGAGATCATTATTGCAAATATCCCTAAAATATATATGAAAAAATTACACTATTAATCTCGGATCGAATATTTTTCACTCTAAAAAATAAAGATATTATAAACATAAAATATTATGAGTAGCAGTTTTTATTGTTTTTTTGGATTAATAAATTTCAAAGCTTAATCTATAAAAAATAAAGATATTATAAACATAAAATATAATAAACTCAATAGGTGTAAATTATTTAAAAGAAGACTTAAACTAAAACTTTAGTTAAGCAATCTATTTAAAATCTAATAAATAGAGTGTATATATCAACCTGGATTTCATAATCTAAGATACATGAAAATATTTTTTTACAAAGAAGATCAGAATTCTTTGCTGAGAAGTACTCGGTCGGATAATGTCTTTCTTTGACAATTCTTAAAGTTAAACTTTCAAACTCTTTCAACTTCATAGGCTTAGTATAATGTGGTGCAATAGAGACTAGGGTAATTTTGATTGCACCTTTATTCTAAATTCTACATCTCGAGTCAAAGATAGACCCTAAATTTTATTAGGAAATACATTGAAAATTTCTTGAACTATAGGCACATCTTTCAACCTTGGTTCATATTTAACATAAACTTCAATGGCAAATATCATTAAGATTGAATCTTTTCATTTAAATTTTCATTAAAGTCACACTTGCTTTACCGTGGCCTCTTCCGACAATTAACTTGAGCTTGATGCTCTAGCGAGCCAATCAAGTCTTAAGATAAGATCGAACTCGTAGAAAGACAATGTCATTAGATTGATCGGGAATGAAATCTCTTGGATCCTCAACAAATAAATTTAAATGATATTTGTAAAATCATGTTAGCAAAACTATAATGTATATTTGCCTTTTATGAGTAGTAACGCTCAAATAGTAATAAATATTATAAATAAAATATTATAAATGGAGGCTTCAACTTATCTACTTAGTTTTTACTTCTTCCTTTTCTTTGGAGGTTGAAGAGATTCCTCATCTTCATCTTCATCTTCCTCCTCTTCTTTGTGTTCCACTCCAACATCCTCTTCATCCTCTTCACCTCCATCATTCTCATCGTCGTCTTCGTCAGCATTATCCTCTTCATCCTCCGGGTCTTCACCATTTTCTTCGCCGCCATTGTCTTCATCTTCTCCATTCTGTTCTGCCCCACCTGCACCTCCCCCCGGTCCCTTCTTCAGGTTGTTCTTGTTGCTGTTACCATTGTTGTCTTGCTCCCCACCTTCCGAGGATAGATCCTCTTCACTGTCTCCGAACTCATCACCTCCATTGTCTTCGTCGTCGTTGTTGGCATCGTCTTCTTCCCCATCAGCGTCCTTCGGCTGGTTTTGCCACTGGTCGTAGTTGAATCCGGGTTTGTTAGCCAGCATCAATGAAGAGGAGTCCTGAAACCAATCCCAAAAGAAATGTCTTCACAGCGCAGTTTAAAGCAGAAACCAATCCCAAAAGAAATGTCTTCACAGCGCAGTTTAAAGCAGAAACCAATCATTTGAGCTTTGAAGATCAAGGAAAACCTGTGTTTTGATTTATAAGCGCAGACTCTGCTCTTTTTACAGGCTAACGGTTTATTAATTTTTAAATTTAATTATAAATTTTATAAATACTAGATATAATTTTTTTTTTCCTCAAAGATAAAAGTTTTGGATCGTTTCGAACCAAACTCAGTATATTTATAATTAAATTATGTAATTTAAACAGTAAATCACCATTTTTAACCTTAGTCCAAATAAACCAAGCTAACAAACTAAATTAGTAACTCACTCCTTAAGAACAAAGTTAATTGAAATCCATTAATTTATCAAATGATCGAGAATATTAATTGATTTTATATTTTGTATAGGTTTAAATTTGAAAAGGTATCTTTGCTTTTGTGATAGGTAGTAAAAAGTTATATCTTCACTTGATTAATAGTTATGATTATAGATGATTATGAAAAGCAATATCTTCACTTGATTAATAGTTGTTTATTGATATAATCAGTTTTCGGTAGTAAAATATTTTGTTTAATAGTTTGGGTCGCTCACTCTTTTTCACTCATTATTCATCTTGGTTGGATAATGTCAGAGATTCATAAAATTTTCTGAATTTTGATAGTATACTTATCTATATTAAAGTATTCATTTTCTTTATTTTGGGGTTGTAAGAGATTTTGATAAATTAATCACACTTTTCTTCTTCTTACAGGGATGTAATTAGGATTTAGAGTTGGAAGAAAAAAACATAAATATTTTAAATAGAGATAAATTCATAAATAAATTAATTTTTTAAAAAATAATAGATCAAATAAAAAAAACTTTAAGATAGGATAATTGTCCTTTTTCACTCTTACGCAGTTTTATTCCTACCTTGTTGAATATACTATAATTATGATTTCTATAATCTTAATAAAAATTCAATAGGTATTATAAATAAAGGTAAATTGCAATAGAGGTCACTTAATTATGAGAAAGGTTACATTTGGGTTACTTAATTATTAAAAGTTACATTTGTGTCACCTAATTATTAAAGATTACATTTAGATCACTTAATTATAGGTAAGATTACATTTAAATCATTTTTCATATTTGAAAAAAAAGTTTATCAATTCGTGTATTAGATTAATTAATGATTTCAAATAAATTACTCTAATATTAACAAGGGTATACAAATGATTCAGAAGAAAAACGATAAAAATGATGTATTTTTTTAAATATGAAGAGTAACTCAAATATAATCTTACTTATAACTGAATGACTCAAATATAATATTTAATAATTAGGTGATCCAAATATAACCTTACCCATAAATAAATGTCCTAAATATAACTTTCAATAATTAAGTGACCAAACGTAAATATACCCATACTGTTACAAAAGAAAACAGGCCAAAAGACGAAATAATTTAATTGAAGTAATATTTTTTTCAAAAACTTCAATTGAAGTAATATTTTTATTTTTAAAAAAACGAAATAATTTAATTAAAATTTCATGTGCGACAAAAACACTAACTACCCCGACAACCATTGTTAAGTTCTATATATGTCCCCCATCTGAAAGCGAAAATTAACAAAATAAAATATCAAGGAACCAAAAAAACATTTTTGGGATTTTGGGGTGTCCATTTGTTTTGGATATTATTTTTCATCTTAATAAAAATATAATTTTTATTGTATATTTAATTTTTTATTCGAATATTTTAGTACCTGTGTTAGGAAAAAATAGTTGAAACTTGAAATATGTTTTATTTATTCATTCTTATTGTTTGAAATTTATTCTAAAATTTTGGATAAATTAGATTAATAGTCACAAAAATATTCTAAAATAATCCTTTTAGCTATTGATCTTTTAAAAGTTATAAAACAATCATTAAATTTATCGAATTATTATAAAATGATCATTAACTCATTATACGTTATAAATTATTAAAAAAATTTAATGATCATTTTATACTAATTTAATAAAATTTAATAATCATTTTATGATATAATGATATATCAAAAAATAATTATCATTTTATAACTTATAAAACTTTAGTGATAAAAAAATAAATATTTAATATATAATTTTAGTTACTTTGATTAATTAATCGAATTTAAATTTAATTAATTGATAGTTAAAATTTAAAAATATTAATCATTAATTATTTTTATCTAAAATTATTAAAAAAAATTAATTTGATCAATTATAATCGAATAATAAACACCTTTAATTTTTTTATATCGAACCAAAATAGATTTGTGAAGACGGATATTAAAATGAGATCCCAAAATCCGCAAGTCAGAAAATACCTGTCGCCAACCACTACGGCGCATCTTAGCAGGAATCTAATGCAAAACACTAAAAAGATAAAAGCAAATTCTTGGTGGTGGTGGTGGTGAAATCAGATACTTTTACCACTAAAACTATTTTTAAAGAAAAATATTTGATCAAAATATATTTTAAAAGGCAAAGAATATATGTTATTATTTGGTAAAAATATATGTAAAGATATTTTTAAAAATATAGTAAAGAGAAAAAGAAAAAAAAGTTTACTATTGATGAAATTGGCGAGATATTACATCTAATTTTTTTTTATTTTAAATTTATTGTAGTCCTCAAAATATTTAAAAATCTGTGATAATTTATTTCGTTGAGGTTGTAATGCTTTCAATTTTTTTTATATTTTATATGAGATCGGATTAAATTGTCGATTTTATTTTTTTATTAAAATCGGATTAAAATCCTTTAAATCTTAAAAACTATTATTTAAAAAATTATAAATTTTTAAATATTTTAAAAATTATAATAAATTATAAAATAAAAAAAATGCAATATCTCGCAAATTTGACCGTTTACTATTACTAAACATGCAAATCCTACAAAGGCTCCTTTTTAGCGGTGACCCTAAGCACAACCTGAGCAGCACCCAACACGAAGGTAGGCCAAAATTATAAATAAACAAAATAAAATCAAAGCTAAGTTACCTGAGATACAAGGTGGGTTTTGGCAAGAACCGAAAAGAACATGGTGGCTAGAGCTTCACCGGTGCATGTTAGCGCGACGTGACTAACCGCAACCGCCATTGAACTGAGTTCAGCGTCTCCGTTTCACTACGGCCAACGATAAATCTGAAACCAACCTGAACAGAAAAAGAATCAATCTAAGCCGAAGCTGTCTCACCCGGTAGATCTGTCATTTTATTCCTGCAGAGTATAGTACGGACTAGAAAAACAACAGAACAAAAAATTCAAAATATTATACTATTTTAAAATAATAATAATTCTTTCACAGTGCAGAAAAAATCAAAACAAAAAAATAGCGGGAATTATACTAAAAAGAAAAGAAAAAACACAACAAAACCTTCCATTACGTGCCAAATTCGCCGGCGGGAAGTTGATTTCCGTAAAAATAAGCTGTTTGTTTTTGAAAAAAGATTCGAAAACTTCCGAAATTCGAGAGGGAAGAGACGAGGAAAGAAACGTACCTAGAAAGGTAGAAGAGTAGATCTGAGGATTTGCAGAGTTAAAAGCAAAGAGATTAATGTTGGAGAGAAGCGAAAGTAGATCTGAGGATTTGCAGTACTAAAAGCTAAGGAAAGCAACGAAAGGATAAGCGTTCATTGTGTACCGTCTGATCATGATTGAGGAGACAAGGCGAGGGAAGAAAAGATATAGCAGCAGCAAAGGGGAGGAAGAGAAAGAGGGACAACTGGGGATGGGAGTGACTGCCCGGCATTTTTCCAGTTCGGAATCGGGCAGCCTACTCATCAATTCATCGGCTAGATATACCGTTGAGTTCGTGCTGCCCGGAAATGAAACTAAGTCTAACGATTAAATTATATTAATTGTATATATTTATTTTCAATTTGAATGCCATTTAATTAATTATGTTTTAATAATTTTGGGTTTTTTTTTTGTTTAAACTCTCTCACGGGTCACGGGTCCTTCACTCTCTCGGTTTAAGGTTTGTTGAAATCGTACTTCCGAATAAATAAAAAATAAATACTTAAAATATATTATCTTTCAATTTTAGTTGTATAAAACATTTTTTTATAGAAATAAATATTTAAAATCTAATTTTTATAATTTTAAGTATTCAATAATTAATTGTTATTAAAAAATATATGAAACTTGTTAAACTTAATAAAGGTTACTTTTATGGTCTTTTCTAAAAGATGAATTGATTCCTACTCCTTATTAAATTGAGAGCACACAGGTCGTATCATATCATATATAATCTATGCTTAAATGATAAGGAATTTAGTAACAAGATTTATTCAACATTGGAGGGACATAAAACACATGGTTTTACAATTAAGAGTGGAAAAGATGTACAGGTAACAAATTCAAAGGACATGATTTAGAACCAATAATAGACTCCGGACAGATACAATAATAACGACTGTACAGAGTCTAAAAAATAAAAATCCTAAAATTTTGATAAATTATATATAAAATAATATTAATTTTAAAATCATTATAAAAAAATATATCTCTTACTGATTATATATTAAGGGGTATTTTAATAAAATTGTAAAAAAACCTTAAAATCTTTTAACTGACCCTAAGAACCAACTTAATATAATTCCAAAACATTCAACTTGAAAATAAGAACTTATCCTTTGAATCCCAACTCCACCAATATTATTATTTTTCCTGATAAATTCTAATTATAATCTTAATTCTATCTAGGAAAATGAAAAACTTTAGAGAAAAGGAAGAAATATTTTTGGTGAATCTAGAACACATGACCAAAAAAAAAATATAAGAGAACAAATAATAATTTAAATATTAATATTTAAGAGATCGTGAGTATAAATGTGTTTAATTGTATAACGATATCTAATTTAGGGGTTCATAGAATTATAGATAATCTAGGGATTATTATTATTATTTTAATTTTAGGTAAGACTTTACATTTTATTCATATTCAATCCATATTTATTATATAATTTTATATGAGATTGTATTTTTAGTTTAAATGAAATATTATGATTATGTCCACCGATTAGTAAATAGTCGATAGTAAATTACAATAACCGATAGTTTATAGTAGATTATATTATTTTATTTGACTAGTCAATTGTATTAGTTAATTGTATAATCGTGCTTGATAAAATTAATTGATAGTTGATAATTGTGTGATTATTTGAACAATAAAAATTACACATAACACTACGATAAAATAGATTTTTAGTGACACTTTTAGTAACATTTTCGAGTAAATATCACTAAAGTACGAGTCTATAACGATGTTTTAGGACAAACGCCACTGTAGATATATACTTTAGCGGCATTTTGGGGCAAGCACTGCTATGAATAATTATTTCAACGGTGTTTATTTGATAAACATTGTGTACCTTAACCACATTTCTTATAGTGTGAGAACGTAATTATATTCTTGTTTGAATAATTTATTAATTATCAATATTTTTTATCTAATAATATTAATTAAATCATAAAAATTTTATAATATAACACTATTAAACATATTTGAAGTATCTATAAGTTATTTTTTTTATTTATATAATTATCTTTTTAATAATTTTATTATTCATTAAATTTAAATGATGTTTAAAGAATACGTATTAATCTCATATATTTGAAGAAAAATAATTATTTAAATTATAAATAAAATTATGTTTTAATTCAAAAAATATATAATTAAGTTTTTTGGATATTTTTATAATTATTAAAGATAAAAAAGTTTGTACATTTTATACGTCAAATCTTTTAAATGAAAAAAAGGACATTTTAATATATATTTTTCAATTTAAAAGATTTCAACCTGTTATTAAAATCTTCGTTCCTCTCTTATGGAACATCAAAATTAATAAATTTAATTGGTCAAACCTCTAAATTAATTCATACTTCTAATTTTAATTCAAAATGTTGTTTATCAAACAAAGTCTATATTATTTAAAGAATTTAAAATTAAAATTTTATTTAATTATAAATTATAAGAGTTTAAGACAAGCATTGAAATTTAGAAAAAAAAAATTTATTTTTTTCATAAAAATATGCTTCTTTGTTCTTATGTCCTTGAAAATTGGTCCTTAATTGTTTTTTTCATTCAGAATTAATTAACCGAATGTTATTAAATTAATAATTAATTTTATATGATCAATTACAAATTCAACTAGCAGGATAAAATGTTATATTTGTTAAATAATATTAAAGGTTTAATTTTTAACATTATAAATATAATCAGGTTTATTACGAGAGAGAACACCTTAAACGATCATCTATGGTCCCCAACCAATAAGATACCTAAAATTTAATTTTTTATTATTAATTTATTAAATAAATTAATTAATCTAATAATAAAACTTTAATTCTCTTTCCTAAATAAAAAATCTAACCATGAAAATAATGTATTCAAAATATTAAATTAATTATTTAAAATAATAAGATAAATAAAAATCTTTTATCCTTTTCCGGTTGTTCATTTCTATGTCCAACATTAAAGAATTAAACTATAACCCTTATCTTAAATTCTAAATTTCAACTCTTAAACTCTACATTAATACCTTAAACTTCAATCCAAATTTTAAACTTGTTTTTCTTGTTGAGCATAAATAAAGCAAAAAAAAAAATCTATTTGTAATGAGATATGCATTCAGTACATAATGATATATTTTTAATTTTTTATTCAGAATTTCAAAATTTTTTGAGATAATCTTACATATAATAAATTAAATTGATAATCGTTCTTATAATATATTAATATAATACTTAATCTAAATTAATTGATTAATTCAAAAAATACAATTAATTGCCTAGTTGCATGCTTTCAATCAAAGTTAGTCTTTCTTTCTTTCTTTTTCTTCTTAATTAAAATATATTATTTAAAGCTTCAAACCAACAAGTTTGCGTATCCTCGTTCATTTCCAAATTTAACAACATTAGATATCAATGGTTTAACGAATTTATACATGTTATTTTTTATATAATCACTTATATTCAACGGTAAATTCTTTGGTTTGTTTTATTATTTGACCGACTTAAATATTATATAAAATACTATTATTTAAATTTACGAATAAATAATTTAAATTTTTTGAAATATAATTTTTTAAGGTAGTCAAAAAATCATAAAAAAATTTATAAAAAATTATAACGAGTTACTCATAAATTTAAGTATTTTTATCTCAAAAATATTTTTAATTCTTTTTAATATTTATAATTTATATCTATTCTAAAATTTTAAAATTTAAATGTTTTTACCTCAAAAATATTTTTAGGTCCGCAAAAAGTAAATTTCTCTCTCAATATCCTTCAAAAATTTGTGAGATACATTTAGAATGGCTAAAGTCAAAAAGTAGAATGGGATATATTGAGATTGGTTAAGTTTAGCCCAAAGCTCCAACCCAAAGCCAATTATGCCATAGTTTGGGTGACCAATTAGGTCCGTGCAATAAAAACAATTTTTCTAAATTAAATAATCATTATAGATCGAAATTCACCAAAAGTCAAATAATACGAGCTATATAAAGTTATATATATATGGAGGAAAAACCTAACCCACTCAAAACTCGATTAAAATCGATTGATATGCTATTAGCTTTATATTTATCTGGCCCGAAATCAATTGAACCAAATGGATTCTAATAATTTCGTCCAAAAACGAGAGTCAATCAAACCAAAAATCAATTCATCTGACTATCAACTCGATACCTAAACCGAAATCATTAAAAACCAAAACTAAGATTAAACTAGACCCGAATTGAACTTAAATTCAATATAATCAAACTTAAAACAATTTAAACTGATCGACCTGTTTGTCACATTTAATTTTATATAATTTATATCACAAAATAAAATATAAATATGTTTTTAATGTAAGCATGAAAAGAATATTTAATGTTCTGCACATTTAAATTTTTAATAAAAACTAATAATAAATAAATGTAATACATAATTATTTTTTTTAAAATAACACATGATAAATTTTAACTCCTAATGTGTAGTCAAAATATCCCATACTTGGTATATTATACAATCGTACTACCATTATCAGTACGTGGTGTATGGTAGGGAAAATGGCATGAGCGACTTTTAGGGGGTTTTATCTTCTATTTTTATATATTTTTCAAATAATAATTTAATAAGTTAATGATTTTCTCTTATTTTTAGTTATATTATGATATTTTTTTAATAAAATAATAAAAATAATATGTTTAGTAAATATTTATGTTATACTCTTATAACTTCAAAAATAAATAAAAAAAAATACTTTTACAAAGATTTAACCGCTTACTGATTTTACGATATTAGTTAAGAATTCACATGATTCTCATATCGATTTGATGATTAAAACTATTGAATATATTGATAAGCATAGCATTTGTTAAACATATTGATCATAGATTATTGTTAAGACTTAAGATGTATTTTAAGCAATTATACGAAAATTATAACATTTATTGTACATTGTATTATTATTGACTAACTCCAATGACGAAACTATATGGTAATGTAATATTTATGTTATATTAATACTGGTGCGAGAATAAAAATATCATTACAAAAATTGATTACTCAAATTTTGATTAAATAAAGATATTGATATGAGAAGAGTCATATTGTAATGATTTGAATCTCGAGTTTTAAAATTGAGCCTTAAACATTAGTATTGAGCTTTTAGGTTGAGAGTTCAATTAAAAATAATAATAAAATAACAATAATAATCTCTTTATAGTATTACAACTTCTAGGGTTTAACTAAGGCGTAAATTAAAGATTATCTAACGTTTAATTAAATAATTATTTTTTAACGTAATTTAATTTTTTAATATTTTATTTAAGATTAGAATAACTCTTTTATAAATGAAACTTATTTAACTAATAATAAATAATTTAAAAAGATTTGATAGAATAACACGTTAGGGAAAAAATAATTTTATATTTATATAATTTTATTAATGTGATATTTTTTTGTAAGTCAACCCATTTTGTCTATATGGCGTTATGTCAACTTACACTATCATATAGGTTTCTTATATCATTTTAAGTCATTTATCTTTAATTGATTAATAATTTTTACCCTCACAATTTATATTGACTCAAAATAAAATATTAATAATTAAATTATTTTAAAAAAATAAAAATTAAAATGATTATTCAATTTAATATTAGTAGTATTTTTTTTAATACGCACAAATTCTATGATTCAAAACCTTTAAGACTGTCATTCATGATTCTAAGTAGGGATGGTAATATAATCCGAATTCGATCCGAATCCGATTCGATCCAAAAAAAATCGATCCAAATGTGATTAAAAAAAGTTCGAATCCGAATCCAAAAATAATGTCCAAGTCGTAATAGGAGGTGGATCGGATATGGATATTGCCATGATCCGATCCGAATTCAATCCGAATCCATATCCGATATGAATCCGATCCATATATAAACACGAATAAAAATATTTAAAAATTTTATATTTAAAAAGTTTGAGTTATTACTTTAATTTGTTTTATATTGGATTATAATATTTGTTGAGATTTGTTTGTGTTATAAATTTAAAATATTTGTTTGATAAAACATATTTTTTTATTTAAAGATATTTATTTAAGTTATTACTCTAAAAAAATAATTGGATTTGGATTTGGATTTTAGATATTTTATTGGATTGGATTTGGATTTATGTAAATGGATTTGGATTCGGACTTGGATTTCTTTGAAAGTCCGATTATTAATTGGATTGGACTTAGACTTTATAAAGTCCGATCCAAGTCCAATCCATTGCCATCCTTAATTCTAGGTTGAACCAAGTCCATTCCAATTATGTCTTGCTAATGTGAATGAGAACATCAACCACACTATTTTTATGAAATTTTTTAGGTTAGAATCTTGATACAATTGTGACGCGAAATAGGGGTGATAACGAGTGAAGCCGAGTTTGGTCAGGCTCGTTTCGACTTGAAAATAGTGTTATTGGACTCAGTTTGAGCTCGAGGCTCGGCGAGTTCGAAAGTTTAGGTTCGGGCTCGGCTCAGAAATAATATTATTAGGCTCGGCTTAGGCTTGAAGCTCATCGGGATCGGCTCGGGCTCGTCAGGCTCGGCTCGACTCAAAATAAAAAAAAAAGTGCCTAATTTATTTTAGTTAATTTATTTTTAGTAGATTTCTCATATTTTATTTTATTGCTTTTGTTTTGCTAAAGATATTATTTTTAGTGTATATGTAGCTTATATATAATATAATTATTCCGAGCCTGTTCACGAGCTTTTCGAGCCGAGTTTGAATCGACTCAATTCATTAAGGTCTCGAGCCGAACCCGAGCCCGAGTCAAGCTCATTCGAACCGAGCTCACTCGAATCGAACTTTGACCGAATCGAACTCGATTAACTCACGAACTGGTCAGGCTCATTATCACCCCTAACGCCAACGCTAACCATCCGTAGTGGAAAACCACTTTATATTGCACTAGGAAAACAAAGGGAAAAATGTCTGGGTGACCATGTTTTCTCGGTATCCAAACAACTATACACAGAAATAGTATGAAGAGAAAATCAAAGGGAAAATCACTAAGGAAATAATCAACCGACCATTGGAATGTCGCATGGCACCACCAACCATCATTGAAACTTTACACACAATTTTTGCCAATCATACACACTTGAATAATAATAATAAGAGTTACTTTTTCATGCAAAGGTGCTTCTTTTATTTTCTTAAACTTATCTAATCTTCATACTAGATTATCCATGCACCATTATGGACTTACAATTAGGGTATTTATTGACATCTAAAATTTTTAAAAAATCATAATTTTTTATATAATTTATATAGAAATATATATATATAATTGACACTCATTTATAAATAATTTGACACCCCTTTATAAATAATTAATTTCTCTTACGTATCGTTAAAAAAATGACACCCTTTAAAAAAAATTCTGACTTCGCCCCTGTGCACCATGCTTCATATTAAATATAATAAAAATAAATCGATACAAATTAGGTGTAATAATAAGACATATTGTGTTATAAAATAAAAAAACAAATTTAATCTTTGAAGAATACATTCTTAAAAAAAAAGACACAATCAGTCCTAACTACAGATCATAAAATAAATATGTATTATACTAATATATTTATAATAAAAAATAAAATAAATATTCTTAAATAAAAACAATCTTAAACATAAATTATAAAATAAATATATATTATATCTGTACATAATAAGAGAGAAAATCTATTTACATAGTATAAAAATTTCGTGTGAATGGATCTAGCTTATATAATGAACATATGATTATTATTAGGGGTGGGCAATATCAGTTACCTGACCAATTTGAATAGAATTGGTTTCGGTTTCGATAACCATCGGTTCCTGAAAATTGAAACCAGTCCCGGTTGCACCGGGTCCTAAATTGTAAGAGCCAGTCCGGTTAATGGTGAGAATCGGTTCTAATACCAAGTACCCAGTCAATTAGTTTATTTTTAAAAAAGTTTGAGTAATAGAAGAAAAAAATAACCACCAATAATAATATTAAATAATAAAATTAGAACATTGTAGGTTTGAAAATTAAAGTTTTAAAACTATTCATACTCATAATATTCATACATAAATAGAAAGTTTGATAAGAAAAATAAACAAAAGAAAATTAATATCGGATATTTGGTATTGGTCCCTGTTCTATTGGTTACCCACTGGGTATCGGGTCCAAAAAATCAAGATTCAGTCTCAGTTATGTCCGGGACCTAAATTTTGGATCCAGTCTCAATCTCACCGAAACTAATACCAAATAAAAATATATCAAATCTTACTGAGTCTGAATCAAAACCGAATAATCAGGTTTTCCACCCACCCCTAATTATTATAATAGTTCTTTTGGTTATTTAGGGCACGTAAGCTTGACCTATAGTTGTTTTAATAGCACTCATTAAACACTAATTGGCCCTCCAAACCAAAGTTTACCAAATCTCTCCCTAAAAGTTGCCTACTTTTTGTTCTTCATATATATTGGTGTTTTATAGATTGATGTTGCGAGTTAGGTTGGATTAAGTTTGAATAATAAATAATTTATATATCAAGATTCATTAATTGGTTGAGTGATCGAGGATACTTATATTATCTTATTTTAAATATATTTTAATCTCAATATTTGTTTTGAGAATATAATTATCTTTTTATTTAACATAAACAAACCTATATACTTAATTATGTAATAATTAAATTTAAAAAATAAATATTTTTATTAGTTAAATATTATCTAAACTCGATTACAAAATATTATGTCTTATGCTTGATTTATTTCAAATTAAATCAAATAGAATTCAATTCTTAAAAATTACATAACTCATTGATTTACACTTGTATAAACTAGATTCTATATACTAATCAGGGACAGACTCAGAATTCTATATAAGAAAGTACAAATTATCAAGAAAATATATTAAAAATGTTAGGGTACAAAATTACAAGAGTTTAGGGGTGTATAATTAAATTATCAATAAAAAATACAAAAAATTATAAAATATAAAAAAAATAAAATTTTTAGGGGATACAGCTATACCCTTAAATTCGTCTGACACATAAAAAATTAAATTTTTGCACTTGATATTTTTCTTAAATTGATTATCAAAATGGTATAGATTCTACCTTAACTTATAGTGGTCAATCTATCCTAAATTACCCCATTCCTAAACACTTGTTTCCCAATTGTAATAAACCCAAAGTTTTGTATTAAAAGAAGTTAAATTCTATGATTAGTACTTGTATTATGTGTAATTTGTGATTTTAGTTGTCTCTAAGAAGACGTGAAGGGGTGGACGAAGGAAGGGTCATCTATTAATCATTTATTTGGTTCACCAAACTTAGAACTAAATGAAAACTAAAAAGTAATTATGTTTTATACACATATTCTTCTTTAACGAATCAATACCAAATTTCTACTTTATTTTTCTTATTTAATTAATCTATAGTATAAGCCAACATTAATTAGTTTAACTGGTTGAATACTCGATGATATTATGATAAAATTAAGAGTCAAGCTTTTTAATTATTCATAAGAGTCACATAATTTGTAAATTTTGACTTCTATGGTCAATTATAATCTTTAGAGCTGAATGGAGAGGGATTGTAAATGAAACGAGATAGGTTGTAAATTATTTAAGTTTGATTTGATTAAAGTTTGGTTAAAATATAATTTGATTAGACTCGATTCGAGCTCGAAATTCAACTCGAGTTCTTAATGAGCCGAGTGAGCTATTTGATAACCGACTCAAGAAAACTCGTGAGCTAATAGAAAATATAACATATTAAAATTTTTAATTTTTATAATTTAAAATTTAATTTCTTAAACTTAAAACCCTAAACATAAGTCTAAACCTTAAAATCTAGATATTAAATTCTAAACTCAATAACATAAACCTTTAAACCCTAAACTAACATCATATACCTTAAAATTAACAAGCTTGAATTTATACAAGTTGTGTATCAAAGATTTTTTTTAACATGGCTCTACATGAGACATGAAAGATGATAAACTATTTGAGTTCGACACGATTAAAGATCACTCAATACTTGACTCGATTGGGTTCGAATCAAGTTCAAACTTAACTTGAGTTTTTAACGAACCAATTGAATTCAGATTTCTTAAAGTCAATAAAAATTACTTGAATTCAAACTCAACTTTAAATTTTAATAAATTAGATCAAATTTAACATTACTTAAATTTGATTCGATTCGATTACACCCCAAGTAAGGGGAAGGGACAAATTTGAGATGGAAACTGACGTGAGAAACACGCAAGAAAGGTGTGCGTGGAGGAAAGTGGATCCGATAATATAACAATCAGCAGCGGTGGAAATCATGAGCGGAGTCAAAATTTTATCTAACGGTACTTTTTTAGACGGTATTTAAAAAGAATTAATTATTTATACATAGTTGTTTTTATATATATTTTTTATATATATGTTTAAATTTTTATATATAAATTATATAAAAAATATAATTTTTCAAAAAAAAAATTGGGTATCAACAGACACTCCAATTTCATACATGGCTCCGCCCATGATAAAAATATGGGTAAATTTAAATGAATAATGGGTTAGGAAAAAATATTTGAAGAATAAGTATATTTAAAAAATATTTGGGAGAATAAGTTAAAATAAATAATATTTTTTTGGATCTTGTTACGTGCAGGTGGAGAGGTTACATAAACCATTGGATTGAACTGAAAATATATTAATTTAACGGTGTATATAAATTTCATCACCTACAAGTAGTAGTGAATCTAAGAAACATTATTACTTTAAAATTACAATATTTAAAAGAATCTTTTAGTCTCGTAGAAAACTTAATTCTCTCTCAACCCCTCGGCTGTCGTTCTCATTCCCAAATTTCATTTTTTTTAGTTTTTCGTTTTGATCGTTCCTTTTGATCGGTGGTCGACAATGAATTTTAGTGTTGGTTATCGACCACCGGATCTATTTCTTTTTCTTGTTTTATTTTAATAAGGATCTCTTTTTTCTATCTTTGTGACACGCTTTTCTCTGTCCTTGTGACATGTTTTTATTTTTGTTTTGCGGTTTGATTCGTCTGTTTTTATGGCATGTTGCAGCATACCCTAGCGATCGGTTGTTGTTCGCATAGAGATTCAATCGATGCTAGTTTTCTGATTTATTGTTTGGTCGGTGGTCACTTAGAAAGATTTATCCCCACTCAGTTGATGGTTGTTTGCCGATAAAATCAATCCTGGGTAACGGTACTTTTTGCACGACAGTTTGAATCGCCTACAACTCCTTCTTCCTTCACTATGCGTCTTGTGTGGACAGAGACAAGAAGATTCAGGAAGCTGTTGAATTTTATTGGTATGCTTATTTTCATATGGATTTTATTTTTCTTTGTTTTTGAGTTGTAAGAATTTTTGGATTTTTTGATCCAATTATTTTGCTTCTTAATTACGTAGTAATTATAATTTTCTATGAATTTAATAAAAATTCAGTAGCATTTGTCAAAAAAAAAACATTATTGCTTTTGACCTATTTTCTTAAATATTTTTAAACAGACTTATTTCTAAAAAAAATCTCAACTTCATTATTCATTGGCCGAAAATGTGACAATTTTTTATAAAATAACAATTATTTTTTAGTGAAAAAAAATCAAAATCTTGTATAAAATGGTTAATCGGTCATCTACTGTATGACTCACTGTAGATGAATATAATACAAAGATTAATATATTAATTAATAATTTAAAAGACATATAATAGTTAATAATTTTAAAAGTAGGTACGTATGGGAAAGAATATAGAATATTGGCATATTAGATTCCAATAATTCTATTTTTAATTATAATTTAATAAAAATATTTAAAATTATATATAGATTTGATAAAAATATTTTTAATCAAATATTAAAAATATTTTTAATTACTGTTGAAAGATTTTGGTTTAGAGTAGAAGAATCCACTAAAATCAAACAGTTCAATTTTGATCTTAAATTAGACTAAAATTTAAAAAATAAAATCAAAATGCGTTATGAATATTAAAATTTTAATTCAAATTCGAATTTTTATACTATAATAAAATTGAAAAATTGAAAAAATTAGGAGAAAAGATGCGATCAGTTTGAAGAGTGATTAGGTTGGGTGTAGCATTAGTGCAGTATGCAACTCAGTGGATTCGCAGAGAAGAAGCAGAAGCAAGTGCTCGTTGATTTTCAACAGGAATTTCATCTATTCTTTTTGCTGTTTATGGAGATCAAATTTTAGCGGGAAACTTGTTGTTCTTGCAACCCCTAAAATTAATCTAATTACTTAGATTATAAGTTAGGATTTACGTTACTAAAACTTGATTTGCAAGTTAGGGTTTTTATAAATTAAAATAATATCCTGGTAAATTATTAATTAAAATAACTAAAATAACTGAATTCAACCCATAATTAATAAACATTAAATGTTACGTAAACTAAAATAAAATCCGAAGTTTAAAGTTCAAAGTCCATTATAACAAAAATATCAACTGAAATAATAATATATAAAATCCGGAATTAAAATCTGCAACATACGTAAAATAATCTGTTTTCAGAAACCTCCAAGTACCATACGAAGCCTAGGACTAAGATCTGAAACAGAAAACTGAGAGGGTGTAAGCTAGGGAGCCTAGTGTGTCTCTAGTGTGCAGATATCAGAAACAGAAAACAGTATAACAGATGATGACATGTATGCATGATATGCACCCATCTCCGAACACCAACAGAAGAGTAGGTTCCCCCTGAACCACTCTAACTCCATCACACCAAATAGAAGTGAAAACTCGACCCACAGGTGGAGCCACTGAACAAAAGTGGTATATTGTAGAACCATTGAACCGAAGTGAATTAATCACTAAACTTCCTCCGTACAAATAAACCAACCAAATGTTATATTATATACAGATACAGAATCAGAATGCGTGCCTAATAATCTAACAAGAGGCATGCATGGTAATTTTCAGAATCAGAAATATAATGTTAGGATGATGTATGATCATTCAGGATTTAACAGAATTAACAGAAGATAACACATCTGAAGCAGAAGAATCAACGACGATACTGACGTCGACTGGAATCGGCTCTACCACTAGAATGTGCAGGTGTAGAACCTACGAATAACAATTAACATTAGACACCTTACTATGTCACTGTACCGAAAAAATACACTAAACAAAATTAAACCGATACTCACGTGCGGGTCCCGAATATTGATGAACGGGACGTCGTCCAGGAGGAGGATAAGGCAAATGCTCGGTATCAGAATCCACGTCACCTGAACCAAACAAAAACTGATTCAGAACCCAAAACAGATAGCTTCCAAAAAAGGCATTTGAACATAAAAGCCCTAAAAACAACACTTCTGGTTCGAATTTCGAAAAATGGACAGCACCATCGGACTTAGGACGTCAAAAAACATAAAATGGGACCGGGTTGGAAAAAGTCAACGATGACGTCATCAAGTCAACACTGACGTCAGCGGATGACATCAACACAAGTGACATCAGCAGGGATGATGTCAGCAGTGACATCATTTGGGTCAGAGGTCGAGTCACGGGTCGGTTACGGGTCGGTCGGGTCAGGTTCGGGTCTTTCCCAGGATTTTTCCCAGGCCAAAATTTTCTGATTTTTGCTACAATTCAACCACGGATTCGATCTGAAATCGATTCAAACACAATACCCTAATTCCTATTCGATTGAATCGATTAAAAACATAAACAATCCCCCCATCACTCGATTGAAACACTATACAAATCCTCAATCAAACACTTCATCAACAAAAACTTGAAATACCACCCAACCAACATCACCCCTTCGATTCAAACTAACTTAGAAAATACCTAAACGATCGAATAGATTGACCACCCGAAACATAACCGAAAACAAAGCAAAGATGAAGGTAGAACTTACCAAAAAACGTTGAACGAAAACGGAAGACACAAGAAAGAAGAAAACACTTTTAAGTTGACTAACCTATGTCTGAATCGGATAATAAGGAATTTAATTCCCTAATGAAACTGAAACAATAAAGTAAAGTGAGGAAATAAAAACTGAAACGTGATATCGGGAGGAAGTTACCAAAAATGAGAATGGTAAAATTACTCCCTAAGGGTCTGCACTTTTCAAAACATAGAAGGAAAACCTCAATTTTCAGTGTAATAACCCATTTCTTTACCCTAAATATAACCTAATATACAAGCCCAAAATACCCATACCCAACATAGGCCCAGATCCAAAACCAAATTAACCCTAATTGTAACCAACTAAACCCTAGCCCCTTGAACTGCCGTCGCCGCCTCTGACCTTTCGCTTTCCGGTCGCCGGCGCGTGACGACCTTTCTCTTGTTGGTACATTGCTTTCAAGATAGTCTGACTGGATCAGCAGCCAGATGGTACAACCAGTTGAGTCATTCCAAGATAAATTCATGGAATGACCTAGCCCAAGCCTTCGCTAGGCAATACAGTCACGTCATCGACATAACCCCTGATAGGGTTACTTTACAAAATATGCAAAAAAGACATGATGAGAGCTTCAGACAATATGCTCAGCGCTGGAGGGATGTTGCTTCCCAAGTGCAACCTCCGTTATCAGAAAAGGAAACGGTGACACTTTTTGTGGGAACGTTAGACAAGCCTTTCCTTGGTCGAATCTTGGGAGGTGTCACAAAGGACTTTTCATACATCATAATGAATGGCGAGATGATTGAAAACGCTATTCGAACTGGAATACTTGAAGATGATGAGGTCGATAGTACCAATGTTCATAATGTCGGCTATTCAAAGTCGCTGACAGTGGGGCAAGCAAAAGTCGCAGCCTCAAATACACAGAACTTCACGCACATTCCGATATCTTATGGCGAATTGTACCAAAATTTGTACAATGCACATGTGGTATCGCCGTTCTACACGAATCCCATACAACCGCCATATCCCAAGTGGTACGATCCCAACGCCCAATGCGAGTACCAAGCCGGAGTCGTGGGGCATTCCATTGAAAATTGCATCGGTTTTAAGAAGCTTGTCGAGAAGTTCATCAACATAGGAGTCGTACGATTTGAAGACTCTGCTGGATCTGATACGACCGTGAATCCTTGACCGAGGGACTCAATCACCTTACAGCTGTTTTGACAATCAGACTGTTAAAGAATTTCCCACTGTTTGGGAACTTTTCTAAGTTATGTACAGAAGAATGTTCTTGTCACTTTAGCCCGAGAAACTTTTTGTAAAAAGGCCTAAGTTTGTCATCCTACGATAATGAAAGGGAACTTTTTTGTGCTACATATGACAAGCATTCTTGTTTTCTTTTTAAACACAAATGTCAAATAAATGATGAACTTTCAGAGGCAAACAATCGTCCAAGTTCTCAGATATTGACATATCAAATGATGTCAAAATTGATCCAAGATTCATCATCGAGAAAGAAATATGTCTCGGGAAGTTGTCCGATTCTAGAAGTGATCAAGACTATGATCCGTCTTTTTAGTTACTAAGGCTGATAAAAGAAAAACACGCGAAGAGTACATGCCTGGACTAAGCACAAATATCATGGTACACACGCTTCCCAAAAAGGAAGACTGCAATTAAGGTTTGATGTATGAAGGAACCTTTCACTATAAGTTAGTGCCCTTTTTACTAAAAATGTTGGGGGCAACATATCAGCGAGCCATGGTTACTTTATTCCTCGACATGATTGAAACTAAGAAAGTTTCCACTGAAGCCGAATCCTGCTAGATGTACATTCGAAGTCGCATCCGAAAAGTTATTGAGTCTCACCGGCAGCAAAAAGAGGCTATAAATGATGAAACACGAGATCTGAACTCTGACGATGACTTCAAGTCCACAGGCACAATGTATTGGGGGCAATGCTAGTATCCCCAGAAGATGATTGCAACCATTTCATCAGTAAGTTCAACTCTGATTGCGTTGATAATATAACAGGGTATGAAGCTTGCATTACAGGAATTCAAGCTGTGAGTACCTGAAAAAGGGTCACTGGAAATGTTACAGAAACTCAAGTGATCACATCCTAGATAAGGATGTGATACGCACGAAAAAGGAAAGGCGAGTTAGCGCGCGGGTCGGGTCCGGGTCTGTCCATGGGTCAAGTGCTAAAAGATAAGGCGGTGCCACGATACATAAATGCCGCTGAAGCAAAAATGATTCCCGAAAAGTCTACGAAAGTGTTTGTTGAATGGTGAATTTATACCAACATATTCACATTGGTAGGCGGATCACGAGATTTGGGGTACTACAGGCTTACAATGAAAAGAGATAGCATAGATCATGCTAAAAATGCCACAAATACTACATGAATACTGATAAAATCCATGTTCTTCTGTCATCTCTGCATATGATGACTTCTTCTTGGCCATGCTCTATGTGGGGCATAAACATCGTTGGACCTTCCTCGCTAAAGACTCATCGTTGTGGTTATTGAATACTTTACCAAGTGGGTAGAGACAACCACTTATGTTAATGTTGTCAAACAGGCATAAGCAGATTCTTAAGGAAGGAGATCATATGTCGATGTGGAGCATAAAAAAGCGTCTTAGCTGATAATGCGCTGAACTTGAACAATAGAACTACATCAGAAGTGCATAAACAATTCAACATAGGACATCACAAATTCAACATAAATTGTCCACAGATGAATGAGGCAGTGGAAGCCGCTTAATAAGGCTACTAAGAAGAACAATGGAAAAACGGTAGAGACCTACAGAAATTGGCACAAGAGGCTACCGTTTGTCGTACAAACTTACAGAACATCGGCTATAACTGCTATCGGGCCAACCTTGTTTTTCCCTAATGTAGGGGATAAACGTAAAATTACCCGCAGAAGTCAAAAAAATATTTTCCTTATCACAGGAAGAGGTATGAGAAGCCATCCCTCGCTTCATATCAACCCGAACTTCTTCTGGGCAGCCTCTTTTTCCCTAATATAGGGGATAAACGCTATATTACTCGTTGAAGTTAAAATTTTTTCTCCTAATCACAGGAAGGGGGCATGAGAAGCCATCCTTCGCTTCATATCAATTTGAACTTTTACTGGGGCAACCTCTTTTTCCCTAATATAGGGGATAAACGTTATATTACCCGTACAAGTCAAAAATCTATTCTTTATGGGTTTTGCCAAAGATCAAAATAAGATAAAGCAAAAGCTCCGTGATACAAGGAGAACTTTCACTTAAAGCCTCCAAGATACAAGAGGTCTCGTTAAATTGATCTTACCAAGCTTGTTAGCAAGACAATGTGGGGCACAACATTGCGCCAATTTATCCAAGTCGTTATCAATGTTTGCTACTTGGGCTTCGTCAATCAGTTGACAATTTTATTTGAATTGCTCCAGAAACATTCCTAAAAATACAGGGACTGAGAGCAATCTCCATCCAGAAAAGGATTTTCGCCAAGAAAATACCAAAAAAAAAAAGGAAAATAGACTCCACAAACAGATTGGGGTTAGTTGCATTTGCTTGGTTTTTGATAATCAGTTGACTATTTTATCTATATTGCTCCAGAGACATTCCTAAAAGTACAGGGACTGAGAGCAATCTCAATTCAAAAAAAGATTTTTCTTCAAGAATACACCTCAAAAGGAAAACAGTCACTCCAATAAATAGAATGGGGTCAGATATTTTGCCTAAAGAGAAAAGGCACAACTATGGAAACAGAATTCCAACAGACAACCAGGCCGGCTGATTGAGCCATTTTTAAAATAAAATCATTAACATATGCACTTTGCATTTCATGCTAGGATCATGCATGCATACATCAGACATGTTAGGATTAGAATCATGCAACGCATACTAACCATAACATTCTGAATCTGTTTGTAATAGTGATACAGAATTCACTCCTCTTCCAATAAACGAGGGAATAGACGAACACAACAACTTCTTCATCAAGATCCACCACGTCCTCAGATGTCGTGTAGATCACTTTCCACAAAGATCCACCACGTCCCCAGATGTCGTGTAGATCACTTTTCACGGAGATCAGCCACTTCCTCAGATGTCGTGTAGATCACTTTCCAAGAAGATCCACCACGTCCTCAGATGTCGTGTAGATCAATTTTCACAAAGATCCACCACGTCCTCAGATGTTGTGTAGATTAGCTTTTCACGAAGATCCACCACTTCCTCAGATGTCGTGTAGATCACTTTCCACAAAGATCCACCGCGTCCCCAGATATCGTGTAGATCACTTTCCACAAAGATCCACCACGTCCCCAGATGTCGTGTAGATCACTTTCCACGAAGATCCACCACGTCCTCAGATGTCGTGTAGATCAATTTCCACGAAGATCCACCACTTCCTCAGACGTTGTGTAGATCAGTTATTCACGAAGATCTAGTCACTTCCTCAAATGTCGTGCGGATCTGTATTTCATAAAGATCTTACCACTTCCTCAGATGTAGTGCAAATCAAGTCTTTATCGGTGATACTATATCATGTTATCCGTTAAATTATTGTTGCGTTATTAGCTTTACGTATTAAGTTTTCTTTATAAAATATCCTAAAAATAATTCGTTTGATAAAAATAAAGAGCTGATTAATACGAAGATGTAGGTAAAGTGCAGGTGATGCCGATATCCCTTTAGATGACACAAATGCTGAAGATAGCAAATGAAGAGAGCTATCATGCCTAACATGTTAAGGGGAGGAAAAATGAAACAAGGGGCAATTCAAACGCCCATTGAAATCCATTCTCACGAATGGTCAATGAATTAAGTCCTTAGTTTCAACTGATTGTACCCAGAGTAATGGTACAACTAGCCCGGAGCAAATGGCTACCGGTAAAGGCAAACCAAATCCGTTAATCCCTGTGCATTTGGGAAAAATGCATTGATAAGGACCATTCAAACATCCATTGAAATCCATTTTCACGAATGGTCATGGAATTAATTCCTTGGTACCAGCTGATTGTACCCAGAGTAATGGTACAACTAGCCCGGAGCAAACGGCTATCGGTAAAGGCAAACCAAATCCGTTAATCCCTGTGCATTTGGGAAAAATGCAGATAGACCAAGATCACTGCTTCTTCAGCGTTACAGCGGAATCAAACGTCAGAACTCATCCACACGTTAAAGACGTTGCCTCCCCATCAATCCTGCAGTTGAATCAGACATTGGCACTATAGTTGGATTAGACGTCAGAAACCATCTTCTCGACGGTGTTGTAGCTGTATCAAATGCTATAATCCATCTCGTCGTCAGTGTTATAGATGGATCAAGATTTATAGACCTTGCAGCTCCGTCAATGTTGCAACTAAGATCAAGTTTTCTCCGAAGATGGCAACATCATCAGTGTCAATGCAGAACAAGCATATTGTGTCTCCTACAACAAGCCAAGCTCATTTTGTCTCCTCCAACGGATCAACCTTAGCTTTCGTTCTCTTCAACGGATCTCCTTATTTTGAAGATTTTACTGATAATAGCGGTAGAGTAGATCAAGTTGAGGCTCCGGTAGAAAAAGCGGTGGCTAAAAGAACCATAACCTTACCATGAGAACCCCAACCTTACCAAAAAGAACCATAGCCTCACCAAAAGAACCTTCACCATTCCAAAGATGAACCCTGAAACTATACCAAGTGAAATGGGTTATTCTTTATCTTTGCTCTATTGCCGTTACACAACAATGAGCAAAGAGGGGCAGCTGTAATAACCCATTTCTTTACCCTAAATATAACCTAATATACAAGCCCAAAATACCCATACCCAACATAGGCCCAGATCCAAAACCAAATTAACCCTAATTGTAACCAACTAAACCCTAGCCCCTTGAACTGCCGCCGCCGCCTCTGACCTTTCGCTTTCCGGTCGCCGGCACGTGACGACCACGCGCGACGCTTCGAATAGCGCGTGGTGGTCACGCGCTCCATCATTGGCTCTTGAAACGGCCACCGCCCAAGCCGCACTGCTCCACCGCCCATCACCTGCAAAATATTAAAACAAAAGTCAGATCTGATATGAGATTAGCAGAGATATTTTGTGTTATTTTATTATGTTTAATCGGGTTATAAAAACCCAGAAATTTTCATGTATTTGACACGAAATTAATAGAAAAACCAGAGTGAAAAATCAACCAAAGGCAGAAATATTCGAGCAAAAAAAAATCCATAACCCACAAACATTACATCCCACATTCGAAACATTCAAAAAAAAAGAAGGAGCGAATCGGACTCAAATCGGAGCAAAAAAAAAGGTAAAAAAAAAGGGAAGATTCGAATACTTATCTGTAGATCTACGCTCTTGCGGGCATTTTTTCGAAAATCCGACTTCGGATTTGAAATCCTTGCATCGAGAAGCTTCGGAAAGGTGTGACCTTTCGCTACTCCGGCAACCATACACGGCGTCGCCACCACCGGCGGGCGACGGGCAGCGGTGGTCCTCCACCGGGTGTTGCAGAGAGTTCTTTGAACTCTGTTTATATGCTTTGAAGAAGAAGAAACAACTGAGGAAAATGATTTTTTTTTGTCATCAAATGAGTATTTAAGGGGTACCCAAAACGACGTCGTTTTGGTGCCAGCCCCTCAAACCCAAAACGACGTCGTTTTGCCCTGTGACCCGTGAACCGAACCCGCGTAGCAGACCCGACCCGCACATAACCCGGATTTATGGGGAAATCACGCGCGCAGTCCCTGGTTTCTCAGCGCATTTGCATTCAGCCTTCCAGTCTGCATTTTTGCTCAAATTGGTCACTGTTTTGCTTATTTTAGCCATATTTTTTGAATTTGTTTCAATTTAACCCCTATAATGTTTTATTTAACCCTAAAGTTTTCTATTTTGCAGATTTGGCTCCTGTTTTCTAACAGAAATTATTATTATTATTATTATTATTATTATTATTATTATTATTATTTCCGTATATTATTTTTGTTATCTAATCTTTTCATTTTGCAGATTATATTTCGATAAAAATACGGGATCATAACTTTTAAAGTTAAATCGAATTTATAATTTCGATCGTATAATATATTTTGTAACCGATAGGTGCCGATTTCGGGCGTTGTAGGGGTGCTCGCCCTTCCCTACGCGTAACAGAATCCCGGACTCAACTCTGGTTCGTAGACTCATTTTGGTGATCCAATCACACCGTTAAAAAACGATTGGTGGCGACTCCCCAGACTAATTCCGGTGATTACATTCAGAAATCACAAAATTGGTCCCTGAAAATCCCCAATCCTTAGGGTTTCCAATTAGGAATTTAGGGTTTTAATTGGGAAAAAGTTTGAGGTGTGACAGTTCTAACGAAACTTTAAATTAAGGTTGGTTTGTTTGTTTTTCCATTTTTTTTTACTTGTTTGGTTGCCGAGAAAGTTGGCGGAAACACATGATACTCAAAGGTTTATTTGAATTAAAACAAGGATTCTTATTTTCCGTATATGTTATTTTTGTCTTTCTCATAAGATGCAGTAACAACGTGTTGAAAAACTTTGAATTTTGGAGATAAGATAATGGATTTTCAGTTGAAACAAGTTTCTGGATAGCTTTCTATTTTCCTGCTTCAGTCCTTTGTATGTCTTCGGCTGATTTGATTCATTCTGATTTGTTTGAAATAGAATGATTATGATTATAATTATCTTATTTATTTTGTGACTTCAATTTTCTTTTAATATCTGTTTCTCTCAATTCCATGTTTTCATATCTTCTTATCAGATTCATAGCTTTTTTTTCTTGATCTGTAGCGGAAGAATCTTTTTCCCCTCTGCAAGTTTTGATAAACGATTTGTGCATATTAGGAAGAATATACGAATAGGCTATGTCGCTCTGATTTTTTTACCAGTATCTTTATTTGGATTAATGTTAGAATTCTCCAAATACTATGAGCTTGGGAAGCCAGATAGAATATCTGTAATCTGTGTTCATTGTTTATTCACTATTCATTCATTTCCTGCCAAATCTAATGTCACCATAGATTTACCATCCTTCATTGCTAAGCTTCTCTAGTGTTTGTATGGAAGTGACTAACTGCAGTTTCATAGTGTTAAGTAACCTGAAAGGTTATTATCATTAAGTTACTTTTCAGCAGCTACTAGTGGCAAAAATGAATTAGATTAAGGTAATGTCAACTTTACTTTTGAATAATGTTTCTCAGAGTCCCATGTTTTTTACTTTCTCTAAACTACTTGTGTAGTGCATATTAAATATAACCATATTGGATGCATACCTGTTTTTGACAGTAAATGGTTACATGGTTGATGATTTTTTTTGGATAAGTGTTTGAGTTTTATTTATCCAAACCTGAGAAAAAAACAAGTATAGACCCTATAGTTACCCTTGGGCGGCCATCTCCTTAGGGAATTCCCCAAGCTGCACATATACTTCTATTTATATCATCCATGTGTACGTTTCTACCATGTATCCGGATAACCACAGTAATTTTTATATAGGACATGGTTGATGATTGTTTGAGCTTTTAAATGATTTTGTTGAATTTGTTACTGTAAGATCACATTTTTGATTGAAGCAATTCTTTTGATTTCAGTTTTTGGTAGGGAGAACTAATTCACTCTTGGTGATTTCTTTAATTCTTTTAGTGAACTTTCATGTTGGATTTGAGAGGTCATTGAGGCTGATTCGATTGCCTAGCAAATAAGTATGTGGAAATTTTCCATAGATTCCTTTTGTTTGTTCATCTTCCGTCATTTTTAGTATTGTGAAATGCTTATCTATTAAATTTTATAATCACTTTCTCTGTTGCTTACAACATGTTTGCTATCATACCAGTCCGTTGTACTCTCGGAGTAAAACAATTACATGTCCATGTGTTGTTCCTTTCAGACTCCATTTTGATTTCAACTTATGCGAAAGCTGCCTCTGTTTTCAATTCAAGAAGCATGAAATCTCCGTTTGTATCTTCAAGAAGGATGGATATCTATGATCCTACCCAACAGATTGGCATGTGGGGAGAAAATTTTAATGTGGATAGTAATCTGCATGCATCTGTATCAATGATCGTCGAAGTGGATAACAAGATACTGAACAAGGTGTGAGTTCTGGACATATTATTCTACGATCAATCATTTAAAATGTTAATCTGATTTGGTCATAAGTAACCTTTGTTATTTGAATTTTTCTAGTCTGAAACTACTTCACATGAAATGCTTGCACCTTCTAACAAGTACTATCAAGAAGCCAGTAAGCCTATTGAGAAGGTAAATTTGAATGGTACATGATGCTGGTTCTTCATTTCTTCTAATTTTAATGGATAAAGTATTATCCTGGATCACATGTGTATGGTATTAAATACATTGTATCTATTGGTTTGTTGAAACTATTTTGCTTCAACTCCTTTTTTCTTTAAGTACCTACTACCTAGACTGAAACATATCCAAATATAGTTATGGGGTACATTGAACAAAAATAATTGGTTTAGTGTAAGGAAGAAAAAATATGCACGCAAACCATTATTGTTGTCCAAGATTATAGAAACCGTATATTCTCCTGATATTGATCTGTTTTGAACATTTTCATTTTCTTTCCAAAGCAATATGATTTAGCTGCATCTTTTATGTGTTTAAATTTTTAGGTTTGTAGATTATATGTTTACCTTAAATAAAGGGTCTAATCTCTTTGTGCATTTTACTGTAAACATCTATAGATACAAAGGCGGCTTGCACAAAACCGTGAGGCTGCTCGTAAAAGCCGATTGAGGAAAAAGGTAAGATAAGATATGGTCATGAATAGCAACAGATAGCCCACAAGACCACATGTGACTTGTAATCAAATTCATATAACATTGCATTTCAGGCTTATGTCCAACAGTTAGAAAATTGTCGTTTAAAGCTGATTCAATTGGAGCAAGAGCTTGCGCAAATGAAGCAACAGGTTTTGAGTGAGATTAATATCAATTCCTTTTTTTGTCATTTTAAAAAATATATTAAGCAATAAAATATTAAAATTGCAGGGTATTTGCTTGGGTGGTGGGTTAGTAGATGGTCATCTTGGATTCACTGCACCAGCAAACTCAGGTTTGTTTGTAATACACTGTCAGTTATTATTATCACTTATGAACTCTAACATTATTTAATTGTTTATCATATCCAAACTCGGGTATGATTGTCGGATATAGATGCGTGCTCGATAAAAGTTTTTTCAACTATTTCTAATGCTTTTCTATGTATTTGGAGAGTATCTTGAGGGTCATATTCTATGCGTCGCACACAAATACCAAATATGAATACTTCCAAGAAAAATAAAAAAGTCAGACCAACATAGGTTGTCTCAGTATCTGATATTTCAAACTGTATGAATGCTTGTACTTTGAGACTAAAATTCCGTACTTTTATTTTGTGGTTAGGTTGATGTTTCAACTTCAGACATGTGTTAAAGACAATAATGCAGTTGATATTGTGTTCTATATGGTCCCTTTTTTCTTCTCAATTGCAAGTGAATCTTTATTCTGTGATGTTTTTTTGACAACTTCGTTTGAGGATTCTGCAGGGATTGCAGCATTTGAGACAGAATATGGACATTGGATAGACGAACAAAGCAAACAAATATGTGCTCTGAAGACTGCTTTGAATGCCCATATAAGTGATGCAGATCTTCGGATGCTTGTGGAAACTGGCATGAATCATTATTCTGAACTTTTTCGCTTGAAATCAACTGCTGCAAAGGCTGATGTTTTCTATGTCATATCTGGCATGTGGAAATCATCAGCTGAGCAATTTTTCTCATGGATTGGAGGGTTTCGTCCTTCGGAACTTCTTAAGGTGATTCATATCGACTCTTTATTTTTCTTGAAGTATCTGTATTGGCACCTGTGTGTGAAGCATATTCTGAAATGAGTGTGTATATAATCCTTCAAATACATTAAAACAAAATTTGAAGATACTATTGTCTTATACATAACCGTATTCGACACACTCGAGTCCGTGAAACATGGTCTTGAGTTCCTGGATAAAACATCCATGTCTCTAACCTATCCATAAATGGATATTATGTTATCTCTCTAAGAATCCTCTAATTACATGCAAAAACTTGAAACAAATTAGACATACTATTATTATACACAAGGACGGACACAGGGGTACCAGGGGCACCCCTATATATTTTTATATATTTTATATATCTTCTGTGCATTTTATTTGTATATACATCTAGATCTATTGTTAAATGTGAGTAATATTTGCTTGTGATGTTGATTTATAGGTTCTCTTGCCTCAGCTTGATTCCTTAACAGAACAACAATTCTTTGAGGTCTGTAACTTGAAACAATCATGTCAGCAAGCTGAAGATGCGCTTTCACAAGGCATGGAAAAACTACGTGAAATCGTATCGGCGACAGTGGTGGACGGTCAGCTGGGCAAAGGTAGTTACAGTTCTCAGGTGAATACTGCAATGCATAAGGTAGAAGCTCTAGTCTGCTTTGTGAACCAGGTAGACAATTGCCTCATCCCCTGTAGAAAAACTACAAGAACCAACATGTCCTCATTCAGTCACACATTTTATTTTGCAGGCAGACCACATTCGTCAGGAAACACTGCAGCAGATGTCTCGAATCCTAGCGACTCGACAGACAGCTCGAGGCTTACTTGCATTGTTCGAATACTTCGAACGTCTTCGAGCTTTGAGTAATCTATGGTCTACCTGTCCTCGTGAACCTGCATAGCCTTAAACAGCCGAAGATCCTTCCGCCGCTGAATAGTATTTTTCAGCCATTCATGACCAATTCATTGCTTTCACATTGGGTGTTAAATTTAAAAAGAGAAACGTAGTTTAAAAAGTGCTCAACTCGGTTTAATTATACTCTTACTAAAAAATCATTTGTCAAGTGTCAGTCACGATTAAGTTTCATACTAATTGTGGATAGGGTTGTGATAGAGGAATTGTGCTTGAAAAGACCATAAGATTTAGGCCGGTCCAAAAATATTTTAGAATATTTTAAATAATGTTAGAGATAATTAAAGATATCGTAAAGATATCAATATAATTTCATCCGTAGATGTAAATCAATTTTTACCATCAGATCGAGAAGAGTTCAATTATAAATAGAGACTCTCATCTCAATTGTTTTTACCGTCGGATCGAGTTTTTTGAAACCCTTATTTTTCTTCATCCCCTGTTTTATCGAGTTTCTTGAAACCCACGTAATTACGTCTCAGTACATTTCTACTTTTGGGTTTAGGTGGGGTTTTTGATGTCGGCGTTTGGCTTAATCATCACCATTGTTATCGGCATTGCTAACTCAATCAAAACCCATGGTTCGTTTTTCTTTTAACACTCTTTCTTGTTCTTGGTAACGTTCTATCTTGAATTGTGAAATTTGTCTTTTCAAGGAATCTCCCATTTCGCCTACTTTCAAAAACTTGGATGAATTGGAAAAACTCTTTGGATCGTCTTCCTTGGAGCGCGCAGAGCACGAGGAAACATTCGTGGACCAGGAGATTACGTGCGAGTTATTGGAATGCTTGGAATCATTCGATGAGATCATGCGTGATAAGAGTGAATCGGAAAATATGTCGACCGAGACGAACCTGAACTACAACTCGGGGAAGATTGCCATTGATCATGACATTTACAAGTACTTGCGTGAATTTGAGGTATACCATCCTGACATCTACAAGCTGATTGATTCATTGTGAATGACTCTTTTCCTATGTTATATTTTTGGTCTTAGACATGTTAATTTCATTTTCATCGAATTTTCGGTGACTCGTAGGTGGTGCAAAGGCCTTCGACAGACTACATGGAGACGGTCCAGAGAGAGATCAATGCGGAAATGCGAGCTAGTCTCATCGATGAGTTAGTGAGGGTAAGTCATGCAGATTGCAGGGTTATGAATACCATAAGCAATATCATCAAACACTAGTAACTTAAATATTACTGTGCTTTAATTTGATTATTGATCTTACCTCTTGAGTTCAACTGTAGGCAACTGAAAAGAAAAGGCTTCCACTCCCGCCCGAGATCATCTGTTTGGCCGTGAATTACATCGATCGCTATCTTTCCATCATTTCAATTAACTGCCAACAGTTGCAGTTGCTAGGACTTTCCTGCATGCTGATTGCTTAGTAAGAACTCATGTTTCTTTCTAGCTACTGCGTATGCATATGCCTCTGTAATGGTGCTTGTAACTGTGGATTCATTTCCAATCTCGTTTATTCGCTGCAGTAAACACGAGTCAGTTAAATCCAATCTTCCCAAAGTGATAATATTCTGCAACATTACCGGAAAAACTTACCACAAAGCAGAGGTAAGGTTCCATTTAGGATTCATTTCCGATCTCGTTCATTCACCGCAACTTACATAAACATGTTTCCCCTGCTTCAACTGCTGCAGATAGTGCAAATGGAATCTATTGTGCTGAACTACTTAAACTTTGAAATCTCAGTCCCGACAGCTTATTATTTTCTGACACAGTTTATTTGTGCTTCCGAAATGAGCAATCAGGTATGTTACATTTGGTCATACATCTGCAATCTTACATTCCGTGGTCTGAACACAATCAACACTAATACTTGCCTCTCTTTGGTAGGATCATCCATTGCAATTCGAATGTTTGAGCAGCTACATTTTACATTTATCACTTGTCGAATACACTATGCTTCGATATGCTCCGCCACTACTAGCTGCATCTGCTACTTTCTTGGCCAGATTCATACTATCTCCCTTAGACAAACCTTGGGTACTCTATTTTCTGTAATCTGATGGTTTATTAACTTGGCCTAGTTTTGTACATCTTGTATCAGATGATACATCTTTGCTTCTTCTGACAGGATTCTAAATTGAGGGATTATACACTATACCAGCCGTGTGAACTAGTGGAATGTGTTAAGACACTGCACCGTCTCTACCGGATCAGATGCGCTGCTTATCCGTGTGCAATCAGAGACAAGTATAGTCAGTTCAAGGTGAGTAGTCGCAATGTTTACGACAATGTTGCGCGGTTAGCTTACGTTTCGTGTTAATGTTACCCTGATACGTTCGATATGGTGTGCATCAGTACTTTTTCGTGTCGACGAGGAACTGCCATGCATCAATACCTGATGAGTTTTTCCTGGATGTGTGAGCATTGAGCAAAACTAGTAGAAGTTTTCAGTTTTGCTTCCAATACACTGCTAGATTGTTAGATTTTTTACATGAGAAAATGTTGTTTTTCAAGCTTAGAAATGACATCTGTATCTCCTCAACATTGTTTGGTTCCATGAGAATCTGATGTTTGGTTACTGAGAAAGTTTAACTAGAAAGGAAAAGAAATTTTATGTGCACATGTGTAATACTGAATAATTATCACTCTTAGTCTCCATTAAATGATTACAATTCATTTCATGTCTAATTTCGCATCTACCTTACCTAATTCTAATTATTTTTTAGTTTAAACGCTTATTAGGTTTCTTTTAGTTTTTAACTATTTTTAAAAACATTTTCCATAAATTTTATATAAGATTTTTAAATATTTATGAAATATCAATTATTGTTGGATATGTATCATCTATTGACAAAAAAATTTAACATAATCATAGACAAGTTAAAGAATTTAGAGTTAATCGAACTATATTTTATAACTTAAATTTTGTATGATTTTTTTAAGTCAAATATAATTTATAAAATTAGAGTTAAATTTTATCAAATCAAACTTAGATATTTATATTTATTCAAATTTAATTATAAAAAAATTAAGTCAAATCTAATTTATAAAAATAAAATCGAGATGAAGATAATGTCTCCGATGAAGGGCATCCTTTTAACATATCTCTTGCATTGATTTCAATACGATTTTTATATATTTATACATAATATAATATTTTAGGTTAAAGAGATATATATTTTTAATTTGATTTAAAATATTAATTTTATCATTTATAAAAAAAATTATTTAATGTGATCTTTTAGTTTATGAAATTATTTAAATTAACATATTAAATAACTATTAAAGTACTGACGTGATAATTAATAGTGATGATATGATAATCTATAATATTAACACGATAATACACGTAGGATGATAACATGACAAAGAGTTTGAATTGATTATTTTAATCAAATTTGAGCGCATAACTATTTTTTATTAAATTTAATAACATAACTGATTTTAGTGAAAAAAATCAATATCTTACTTAATCTTTAAGCTAAAAAAATAAACTATAATACTTACTTTATAATTATAATTAAAAATAGACATTGTTTTGGATTTGAGTAACTTTAAAATTAAACTAAAGTCTCCTATTTTTTTATGTAAAAAGAAATACAATTACGAGCTTATTAAAAATTCATAAAACATCAAGCTAAACCTACGAATTTTTCTGATTGCAAAATCGAATTGCATTAGGTGATTTCAAGAACACTCGCACCAAATCGTCAGTATTTCGCATGATCTTAACCAACATGTCTGCTACATCATTAGCAACAAAATAAAATGTCTAATTTTATAATAAGTGGATTAAATATAAACAGATAAATATTTTTTAAATAAAAAATTAAATTAACCTTCTAATAATAATAAAACAAGCTGTATAAATTTATTATTTTCTTCATCAGTCAGCATCCATTAATCAATCATAGAAATGCTTCGTCTTCAACTCCAAATGATTAAAATCTCATGCTCACTTATCCAGGCTTGTCTTCTTCCCTTCTTCAATCTTCACCTACCGTTCTGCCCTTCGAAGCTTTGAGCTGAGAAAGAAAAAAATTATGTTTGATTTTGAAGACGAAATAACGATTCAAAGCTACAGAATCCCATGGATAATTTGGATCCAAATACTCATCATATTCCTTCTTATACTTCTACTCTGTTTCTTCAGCAGCAGCAGCGGCGGCAGCCTCTTCGCTTTGGATCTATCCGCCGCTTCCGGCTCCACTTCCGCTTCATCCGAGTCCTACCTGGATAAAATGCCTGTTTTTAATCATACTTCAAAGCTTCTGTCATCTCGTTTCCAGGTAATCACCTTCCCCCAACTGTTCTTAATTCCTTCGGCTTATCTCCGTTCATATTTGGATCTATATTTTGAGTTCTTGTATTTTCCTGTTCTCAAATTAAATTCGTAGGAACTTGAGTTCAATTATTTTTCTGATGGATTTTGTAGTTGGGATTCATTTGAATTGGTATAACCTAAAAACACAAATCCAAATCCATAGAGACGTTAGATTTTAGAAACTAAAACATGCTGAAACTGGAAATTATTGGTGATTTCTTCAATAGTTGGATGTTGAGAAATTGTAAATAGTAGTATCCCAAAATCTTAACAACAAACACTAAAACTTTAACCTCTAAACCAAATTAAGTGTTTTTAAAAAATAATTTTTTCTGACATAAAATGTTTTCCTGTTTATTTATTGTGATATTATTTATGCATTATTTTTATTATATTACAGTTAAACAAGTATATTATTTATATTATTTATGATTATTATATAATCACGTCAATATATTAAAAAATAGAGTATGTCAAACTTATACCCAAAACCTGTATGAGTATAGCTATTCTAACATATAAAAAGAAAACTTTTAAAACCTAGATTTTGTTTTTTTAGTCTTAAGATGATTATAAAGTAGTATCTATTCACATTCTTAATCTTTTCGTAAAATATGCACACCTTACGGAAAAAACAATTCAAACTCGGTTCTCTTAGGATGAACAACATCCTCTTTTTCAGTGAGACCAATTGTTAAGTTCAAAATTCTTCCTATTACAAGTTTCATTAATGTTGTTGAGGTATCTTTAACTATGATAAGCGGCGGAGACGCATATGAACTTGGATGAGTCTAGCCTACAATTAATCTTTAAATTTTGTAATTTGTGTTCACTCAAATTTTAGAGAATTCTATAACTTTTTCCCACCCTCAAAAACCATTCTGAATCCGCTAATGCCTTGGTCTTAATGTTTATCTCGGTGTGTATCTATATCGTGTTATGTTCGTATCGTGTGTAATTTAGCATGAATGATTGACTTCTTGTTTAAACATGGGTACTGTTTAGTAATGTAGCATTGGGTGGTGGCAGGTCGGAGAAGAGCAGAGTTTACAGGGTGAAATATCCCCTGGGACGAGCAAAGGAATAATAAAAGCAGCAGAAGAGAATGTAGAAATGGAGGAATGTTGTGGATATCAGAACTCTTTTCATCCTTGTCACTATCTTAAGCTTGCATTTCTAAAGTGTTTGGGTCTTGATTCCTTGTCTGAAAGTAGTTCCAAAACTACGGAACAAAAAAAGTATAAATAGTTACACGAATTATCTTGTTTCAGTGATTAAGAGTTTGATTGTCGGAAGTTACGGGTTCAAACATCAATATTGTAGCATAGTTTTTGTATATCACTGTAACCACAATAATTGATTGTCGGAAGTTACGGGTTCGAGATATTAATGTAACCACAATAATTTATTAAAAAAAAAGCAAAGATTGTTTTTTTATTAAATAATATCCCTATTAACTCCCCTCACCTCAAACCAAAATGTATATTGTTTTATTAGCTTAAATTTATTCATTTGGTTTCATTGAAAATGTTGATTTATGAAAAAAAATGTATTATACATTAAAATTAATAAATTTTAATATAAAATTTTAAAATTTAACACTTTCATTGATTATTTTTTGACTTCGTAAGTTTAAATATTTTATTTATATAATAAATTTTCGGGGATTCAACCTTGTATTAGAGTAATAATAAAACTAATTTTTTCACTTTTTTACATTAAATTGATGCTCATTTATATTCGACTTAGAAAATGAATGAGAATTTTGGTTTTATTACTTCTCTAATATAAAGTTGATTCCATTGAAAATATGTTAAATGAATATTAGTATGCTTAGCATATTTGAAAACTTTTTTCATGTTTTATAAATATTTTTAAATTTTGATTTTTTATATTTATTTTTAATATTTTTAATATTTTTTTTACTTATTTATGTTTCTTTTATTTTTTATATTTTATGAATGTTTAAATATTTTTAAAAATAGCTTAAAGATGATTTAACTTTCAATTAAAATAGATTATTCCTCTAAATTAGGTAAAAAATCAATTATACCTCAAATTCAGTTAAAATAATTAATTTAACTCTCTACTATATCATCATCCCACATTTAGTGTCACATTATCATCATTGATTATCATGTTGACAATATAAACTGACACATAAATACCGTTAATTATCATATTAACACAATATGATTAATATCGATTGAAAGATCAATTAAATATAATTTACGAAGGATCTAATTAGATGCATTTTTCGGTAAAGGGTTAAATTGATTTTTGGGGCAAAAATACTCATTTAGTCTTTCTAAATTTATCCATTTAATAATAAAGGGGTTAGATATACTCTCGTACATTCACCATAATTTTATTATAAAAAATATATAAATAAATATTTATAGTATTTAAATTACTAAAAAAAAGCTTTCTCATGCTCTAATGGACCCAATTTTTTTTTTTTTTTTAGAATTGGTCAACTTATTCACCATATTATCCGTAATTTTAATTAACTAGATTTATTCATTTTTTTTTTAAGATGAGTCATCACATTTTTCTTATCTGTAATTAATGAGTGGGTAGTTATTAAAAAATTATATCATGAACTCTTTCTACCACGTTATTCTTGGTCCCGTCCATTAAAATTCAACCACCTAATTTTTTTAATGTCAATTTTTTTTTCATTTTTTTATACCATGTAAATAGGGAGCATGTAGTTATAAAGAAGTGGATTATAAATGGACTGATGACTTGGAAAAAATAACTGACTGAATTTTAGTGGACGGGACCACGGATGACAAGTTTAAAAAGATCTATGATATAATTTCTCGTGGTTATTAAATAACTATTTAAAAATAAACAAATTTAATTACTTAAATCAAAAATGATATAATAAACACGATTCATCTAATAATTCGTCCAAGTTCCTACAACAAAACGTTAATTTCATGACCCAACCCATATATTATAGATGAGTCGCATGCAAGTGAAGTGGGCCATTGAGTCAAAGGATCTGCGCCGTTCCGCCGGTACATACAATAATTTTTTTAATTAAATAGGGAAAATTATATCATGAGTTAGTCCCACCACCTGTTCATGGGACCAACCAACAAAAACTTCCTACTTCATCAATTTTTTCATGTCATAATTTTTTCCAAGTAAATTTTTACTTGGAAAATTAAAAAATAATGAGGTGGACAGTTTTTATTAATTGGTCCCATGACGTGGTGGGACTGACCCATGATATAATTTCTCATTAAATAGTGAGCTATAAATATAAAGATTTGAACCTAAATGTAATAAAATAATATAATTACTTTTAACAAGTTAATTAATTAATCGACATGTGTATATTATTATTTTAGCGGTATTAGTATAAAATTTATATGAGGATTTTGTTGGAACTTGGTGATAAAATTTAAGGGGAAACTTAATTTTTTAAAAATTTAGTGGTTTATATAAAATTTAAGAAAATTAAAAGTTTAATAAAAAAATTTAAAAATTTTGAGAGATTTAAAAAAAATACAAATTGAGAGAGAACTTAGTTAAAAATTTCAAAATTCTGAAATTTAATAAGATTTTTTAAAAATCTTGAAATGATTGAATTAAAAATTTTAAAAATTTTGAAGATAAAATTTAATTTTTTTCAAAATTTTGAAGTCATGATACTCACCCATCCCTTTAAGGATATGCCCTCGTAAGGATCCATAAATTTTATGTTAACATGGACTAACTGTAGTGGGTTCTGGATAAACGTAATAGGAGCGATCACATAGGTTCCTCTAAAAAATAAGACCCAAAATTTTGTAAACTTCATTCATTAATTGATGTTAATCTTAAAATTTATTGTAAAAATTTTAAAAATGCTCTTAAAAAAATGAGTTATAATTGTTAAAACATTATAATTATATCCTAAATATAACAATTGATTATAAAATCTTATTGATTATTCCTATTCTTATTGCTTTTATAGAACTAGTAAGGTTTTGGATGCAATAGAAACGACTGCACAGGGCCCCTAAAAGGACAATTGCCTCTAAGGGTCACATTTTTAGAACTAGTGAAGGTTATAAACAACTGCTTCTAAGGATCACATTTTAATAAATTGCATAAAAACCCTAAAATCTTTGAACCAACCTGACTAGTTATTTAATATGGTTTATTAAAAAATTGTTTTATATGGTTCTATTTATTTTAAAGATAATAAATCAAAACTAAAATTAAATAATAAAATTGGATTCATAATATTTTATAAGACAAATGTTAAAGTTTTAACTTATACAAAATACGATTTATTATTTATTAATTAATTAATGAAAATCGAATTCATAATTTTTTAAAAGAATATGTTTTTATATTTTTTAATAAATTAATTATTTTATATTTATTTTTAATGATGTGCATTTTTTTCACTAATAATAGTATTTGGTGAATTTTCACAAACTAATTTTAAAGAAGCAAAACCAATATTAGTTGACCCTACTTTTAAGGAAAATCATAAGCCTCAAACCATTACCTAACCCTAAAACATGCCCATCTTTCATCATCTGCCAAGCTCCCCGTACTCTCCCATGGCCTTGCCCCGTCCCTGGTTCTTCATCACCGTCCATTAATGGCGGACTACGGACCAAGAACCAGCAACGCAAACTCCAGGGACGGTTCATCCGACGCAACGCCGCCATTAAACAATTCAACCCCCGAAGCCCCTACACCACCACCACCACCACCACCACGTTCATTCTCCCTCATCAAACCCTCCGAACTCAAGTCCAATAAGAATCAAAAGGGCAAAGTCGTCCGAGCATTCCGCTCCGTTTTCCGTTCTCTCCCTATCCTCTCCCCATCATGCAAGTGTTCTTCCGTCAGCCCCAGTTTACAACCGGATTCCCACATCACCAACTCGGGCATCCGGGTGACCGGAACCCTGTTCGGTTACCGTAAAGGCAAGGTCACCCTTTCAGTTCAAGAGACCCCCATGTGTCTCCCATCGTTTGTCGTCGAGTTAGCCATGCAAACGAACGTGTTGCAGAAGGAACTCAGCGCCGGCATGGTGAGGATCGCTCTAGAATGCGAGAAACGGCACGTGAAAGACAAAGTCAAGCTGTTCGACGAGCCTTTGTGGACGATGTTTTGCAACGGGAAGAAGACTGGTCATGGGATTAAACGGGAGGCGACGGCGGATGATTTGAACGTCATGGAGCTCCTGAGGGCGGTTTCTACGGGGGCCGGGGTTTTGCCGGGGAATTCCGAAACCGAAGGCCTCGATGGAGAGTTGGTGTATATTCGAGCAGATTTCGATCGAGTCGTCGGTTCCAAGGATTCCGAGACCCTTTACATGTGTAGTCCCGACGGGAATACCGGTCCCGAGCTTAGTATATTTATGGTGAGGCTGTGATAAACGCTGATCAAAGATGGTGGACGCCATTGATGGAGATTATGAAAGCTTTTGCATTTGATCGGTTGGATAAAGGAACGGGATGAATGGGATGCACTTCGGAGGAATATCTTATTTGATTTACGGGAGTTGGGTTTAGAAAAAAAAAAATATTTTCAAGGTCTTTTTATGTTTTAATATTAAAATAAATTAAAATTTAAGTTTTAATTATACATTATAAATTTTATACTTTAAATTTTAAAATATTTTATCTTAATTTTCTAAACATTAATCTTAAAAACTAACTTTAATATTTCAATTTAAATATTAGTAGTACACATTAAAAAATGTTTTCATAATTCTTTTTTCATTTAATGTAGTAGTTATTAGAGAAAACATTTAATTTATATTTCATAATGATTTAACTAATTTTAATTGTTAATTCACATATAATTGATGAAGCATATAAACTAAATAATTCAAAATAAAACTAAAATAATTTTAAAATAAATATAAAAAATACTAAAATTTACTAAAAAGCATTTAATTATAATATTAATTTTAAAATATTATAAAATATATGAAATATATAAAAAGTAAATTTTTTAAAAAACCGTTTAAAATTTATATTAATTTAAAAATATTTAAAAATATTTTGAAAATTTTATAGAATTTTTAACAAGGTTTTAGTTTTTTAATATATATATATATGGGTAAAATAGATAGATGACTACTGAACTATTTGGGGATATCTGTTGGTTACTGAATTATGAAACTCGTCAATTAAGTCATTGAATTCATAAAATTAAAATTAAGATTAAATTAATATATTAAGTAAATAATAAGGACTAAAGTTATAATTTTATAACTTTTTGTTAACTATCATGTCATCTCTTCTTCACCCCTCCATTAGGATTCTTCACCCCTCCATTAAGATTTTAACGGTGATGACCAAAACAAGTTAAATTAATAAATTCAATGGCATGATTGACAAGTTTTATGTTTGATGTCTAAAATAGACATCCTCAAATAATTCAGTAACTATCTATGTAATTTATCCTATATGTTTTTATTTTATGATACGGTAATACCGATATTTATCACATGACATCGTCATATTAGTTGCTTGAGAGATAACAACCCAAATGGATAAAAATTTTAACTAGGAGATTTGTTTTACTTTATTATTAGTAATATTATCTTCATTAATTAAAGTTTAATGTATTATATACTTCTTATGTCTATAAATATATGATTTAATAAAGATATGATATGCAAGTCTATATTCAATGAATAATACAATTTTTTCTTTTTCTTTTTTTTTATTTTTATTCGTAGTTCTTCGTTATTTTATTCACAGTTGTTTAATTTTTTTAATGATTTTAAATTTGATGTATGACATGTATCAATATCTTATTAAAGTTAATGATCAAATATTATTTATTTATAAAATTTTAAATATATATTTTTTAACTTTTCAATTAAACTCTTTAACTTTTAAGATTTTTTAATTTTTTTATAATTTTATGAGATGATATATTCAAGGCGTGTCACATATTATTATATTGATTATTTATGAATTAATAATCAAAATTGATTAATTTTTATAAAAAGTTCAAAATTATTATTTTTATTCTATTGATGACAATTAATTGTGTCCCCATATGAGAATTAAATTGATTGAAAATTTCACGAGGGCTTTTATTGAGAGTTAAATTTCCCTTAAGCAAAATATTTCCATTTTAAGAAAGAGAAATAAACATTTTGTAATTAAATTAACCGTCGGACGACAAAAGGTGTTTGGCAAGGAGATTCGTGCTCCGTCGGTCGTTTGTTATTTTATTTATTTATTTACTTCTTTTAATCACATGATTACTTATTTTTAATTATCAATATCTAATTTATAGATTGATCATTTCAGATTAAGTAATATAAAGATTTAAACAATCTTTTAATATAATTTATTATATTCATAACGTTAAGATTTAAACTTTTAACTTTAAAAGATTTTGTACAATAACTCATCCCATTAGACCAATTAATTATTAGTATATTATTATTTTAGTAAAATACATCTCATCTCATCTAATTATAGATTTAATAATAAATGTATATTTTAAAAATATTTTTTAATTTGTTTAATTAAACGAACGAACGTGAATTTTTTTTTCATTCATTTAATTAAACGAACGAACATGAATAAAGGGCTTGTTCATTCATTAATGTTCTTGAACGTTCGGTAATTCGTTCATTTATATTCGTGAACGCCGGTAATCCATTCGTATATGTCCGTTCATTTATGTTCGTGAACGTCGGTAATCCGTTCATTTATGTTCGTGAACGTCGGTAATCCATTCGTTTATGTTCGTTCATTTATGTTTGTGAACATCAGTAATCCGTTTGTTTATGTTCGTTCATTTATGTTCGTTTAAATTTATTCTCATATGTCTAGAGGTGAGTATTAGATCAAGTCAAGTTGAGTCAAAAGATTTTGAGTTACTCGAGTTAAGAAGTCTTATTTTATGACTCGTTAAAAACTTTCTTCTTATAGACTAGAGGTGTTCATTATTTTGTTAAACCAAACTAACCAATCGAACCAAAATAAAATTGGTTAATTGTTGGGTTTGAATGAGCTCGATGAATAACCGATAAAGCTTGCCAAGTGGCGGAGAAGTGGTTAATTTAGGTGGAAGCAAAAATTGGACAATGAACACAAGGATTTATACTGGTTCGGCCACGCCTACATCCACTACCTTAGCTTCCCACTAAGGATTTCCCAAATTTACAAAGAATTCAACCTTTTGAGGAATAAATGGATAACCTTACAACCTTAATTCACAACCCGAATCAAGCATCCAAAGTTCACAACCCAAACTTTGGGAATTCACTCAAACAAAGAAAATTCTTAAGCAAACTTGTTTAATCCTTCTTACAAGGCTAATGTTTGCAATCTAAGCACTCACTCAATCCTAATACACTTGAGCATACATTAACAATTGAGCTCACAAGTGTTTTGTCTACCCAAAGATGAGAATTTTGCTCTAAGACAAATCTTTGATCATAATGTTGTTACAAGTGAAGCATTAGTCTTCTCTTGATGCTTGACGCTTCCTTTTATCATCCCAAATGAGCTTCTAGCCGTTGGTGACCGTTGGGATTGGTTTGGAGCCATTTGGAGCTGATTTCAAGACTTATTTCCTCTTCTGGTGTAGATGGTATCGAAACAAGTATGACCGGTATCGAAACACCCTCTTTGAGAAATAGCCGTTGACCTGCATTTATGAACTAGTATCGACCGCTCCTAGCCGTTGGGGTTTTTCATAAAATCGTTTTGACCGTTGGGGGTGTATTGAAACAAGGTTCGAAACCAAATCTCACAGTGGTGAAAAGGTATCGATACCAGTATCGATACCACTATGATTTTGCCTTTGAAAATATGTCATTGAAGAACAGGTATCGAAACACCTTGAAAGTATATCGAAACACCTGGGTTAAAAACACTTATTTGGTTTCTTTAAATCATTTAAAATATATTTAAAATATTTCAAAAACATCTTAAATATATTTTCAAGTAGTTCGGACATAAGAACCATTTTTAAAATCTTTTCAAATTAGTTCAAAACTATTTTTCAATTATTATATCAAAACATTAGTTCTACATTAATTAGTTAAATTTTAGGTTTTGTCTAATTATCAAGAGTTTTTTTATTTTAATTATCGATTAATTCGGTTTAAAATCAGTTAATTAGTTGAATTAATCGAACTAATCAAAAATATTAATTATATTATATATGTTATTTATGTTCGTTTATTTATGTTAATTTATGTTCGTTAGTGGACATTTATTTATATTCGTTCGTTTATCATTTAAACAGATGAACAAAAATGAACACGGACAAACTATAATCCTTAACGAATGAATATGAACAAGAAATTTTATGTTCTTTTAAGTTCATATTCATTCATTTGTTCGGTTAAAATTAAATGAACGGACATTAACACACCCACATTCGTGTTCGTCGATTCGTTTACAGCCTAGTAATTTTGTTTGTTAAATTATCACAATTATCAACTATCAAGTTGAAAATTGTAGACTAAAACTATCATTATATTATATATTTAAAAATACAATTATATTATTAATTCATTTATTTTATATAAATCGTGAATTTAGTTTAATTTACTATAATTTAGTAACTTTTGGTGAACACTGAACATGAATACGATGGTTTCTCGACAAATTAAATTATTTATTTATTTATTTATTTAGTAATTCTCTGGATAAAAGATTCTCTAAGCCCTTAAATCTTTAAAATTTAATATAACAAATTAATAGAATATAACATTTTAGAATATAGTTATTAAATTTTATTAAAATCTTAATGAGCATTAATTATAAAAATTTTACTAGTCTTCTTAAACAATACTTAAAATTGTATTTATATATTTTAAAATTTATGTTTAAAATCTCCCATCAAATAATTTTTGAATATATATTTTTATAAAATCTAAATTAACAGAGGTAAGTAGGCCGTGATAAAGTCGCACCATTAATTTTAATTACCTTAATAAAAAAAAGAAAAATATATATTTTTATACTTTGTATATCAAGCAAGCACGTTATTGCAAGCTTTAAATGAAAAATAAATGCATAAAGCAAGTTCTTTTCTTAATTTAAAAATTCTTAATTTTCAAAAATATAAAATTTTAAAATTTTATAAAATAATCTCTAAATATTTAACGTTTTTGTTCCTGAACGCGCCACTTTAATCGATAGACCTAGACAATCATATTTTTTAATATTGTATCGTCAAAAATACAAAACTACATGACAGTTGAACATCGATTTCGCATTCAAGTTCGGTTTGTACATCGTTCGGTTTTTTGACAATACTATGTTAAAAAAAAATGATCACCTAGATCTAAAAACTAAAAAAGTATGTTCAAGGATAATAATAATGACATAAATAACGACTATTTGAGTTTAGAAAATTTTAAGAATTTTAAGATTGTTTTATAAAAATTAAAATTTTTTGGGATTTTCTTAAAATATTTTTTTTAAGAGATTACTTTAAGTCTTTAATTTAAAAAAAAAAAAAAACCTTATCATGTATCAAATATTGATCGATTAATAATATTTTTAACTTTTCTTAATAATCAAATATCTAAAAATTTTAACAGTATAAATTTTACGCATCCCTAAAATAACAATAAATACTTATTTGAAGAAAGCATTTTACACCTAAAATTTTAAAAAATAGTTTTGACAATTATTTTCATTTAAATCTTCTTCCAACTTCAACAGAGATTATTAGGTCATCCATGTTCACAACGTCGTCTATGATCCAAACAATTACGATCGTTCATCTTTAAATAACCACCTAATAATTTGGGGTGTTAAAAAATATTCGATCCAGTCAGTTTGATCCAATTATCCATTGATTTGATCCGAAAATTAGGATATCCGATCCGATTTTAAGTTTTCCAGATCGGATACGGATCACAATATTTCAAGTTTTGGATTATCCGAAAACCCAAAAATCCAAAAATTCAAATTTTTATTGATATTAATTTTGTTATATTAAACAATTTAGTGCTTGTTATATTCAAAATTTTAAAAATTTGAAACTTTTATAAATGTGAATCTTATTGTATTTAATAATTTTTTGTTTATTATATTTGAAATTTCAAAATTTTCATAAATACAACCTTTAAATTCGAAAAATTAGTTTAATCAAATTTTATTTTTGGATAATCGGATATCCTACTATCCAATCTGACTATCCAATATCCGATATGCAAATATCCATTTTTTTGGATCAGATATGGATCACTATATCATCGATCCGAAAACCCGAATATACAAAAAATCAAATCAGATCCGATCGATCCGATGTCCGACAATAAACATAATAACTACCCACCCACTAATTATATGTAAGAAAAAAAATGATAATTTACTTGAAAAAATTTAAAATAAACAATCGTAATTGATTGAGACCGCGTATAACGCGGTAAACAGGTTTACCTAATAACTTTTCCAATGCCTTTCTGCCCAACTTCCCGTTGCACGTGTAGGTAGAAAGGCTACCGTCACGGTCTGTTGTCAACATTTTCGTTGACAATCATGTAGGTCCCACCATGATCCAACGGTGATGGATGAGACCGTAATCCAAGCTATCACACTGACTTGTAATGGAAACAAAAAGAAACATTATGTTTTTTTTTCCCCTCCAACTTGCTTGTCTGTCTATAATATAAGACGTTATACCAAGACAAAAAAAACATGAATATTTTGAAAACGTAAAAAAAAAAAAATCCGGTGGCTATGGGGTTCTCTGAATCAGGCAATGGATGCAAGATTCACCCCAATCACCATGACAACCAAGGGGTTTGCTCTTCTTATCTGAGAGAAAGATTATCGAGTATTAATTCGATCAGTTCACACAAACAAATTTCATTATCATTTTCTTCTGATATCGGATACTATTCGGCTTCGGCTTCGACTTCGACTTCAATCCTTACCATCCCGGCTCGACAAGATCATGATTCCCATAAATGAAACAATTTGCGTGCGCCGAAAGAAATCACAAGATCATCATCGTCGTCGTCGTCTTCCACGGCAAAATTTGTTGCTAACGGCATAAAGAAGAGTCGATCAATTGCTTTCTTACCAAGAAACTTGGACGATGAAAAAGAAGTGGAGACTAGAAAGAAGGAGAAAGGGTTTTGGCCAAAATTTCTTGGTTTTAAAGGTAAGAAAAATAAGAATGTTTTAAGACATTCAAACAGTTTGAGATTGAAGGAGTGAATATGGTCGTGTAATGAATGTTTCAATTTCACATATTTGAATTCCTTCGAATATATTTTTGGATGATCCTTTATCTTTTACTAGTTTATCTTCTTCGAGAAATACAATTAGTTTTAGGGTTTATGAAGATTTTAGTGTTTTTTAGGTTCATAATCGACTTTTTTAATAATATTATCTCTAAAATTTGAATTTAGATTCGTACTTAATATAAATTTTTTATGTTTTTAAATATAAATAATTTGATGTGTAAATTTTTGGTTTAATTAGGTATTTAATTTAATTTTTATTTTTAAATAAAATTAAGTATTTGAATTTATATTTTTCAAAAACAAGTATATAAATTTGTCCCATTCGTTAAATTTTACATATGATTTTTTTTCTTTTCAATTTAATACCTGAATTTGACTCCTTGATTCAAATTGATTAACAATTATAATTGCTAATTTGAACCAAAAATCAAATTCAAATACCAAACTAAATAAAAAAAATATTAAATTAACCCTTAAAACTAAATTTAAATACCCAAATCTTTCAATTAAAATCGTGGAAAGTTTCAAAGCAAATCCACACGAATATTATGGAACATTGTTTTAGTTTTTAAAACCGTGCACGGCAACCAGCAGCCGCTGTATTTTTACGCTAAATAATTTAATGATTTATTAGAGCATTAATTATACCAATAATACACATAGTATTTCTTGAAGATAATACACATGGTAATTTTAAATAAAATTAATGTTTGGTAGGCTATTTATTAAGCACAATGAATTACAGACGAAGAAGACAAAACACGATGGAATAATAAAAACAACGGCTGCATTCGTGCCGTATTATTATTATTATTATTATTATTATTATTATTATTATTATTATTATTATTATTATTATTATTTAAAGAATATAATTGAATATTATTAAGTATTATTTGATAAATTTATAAAGATTAAAAATATAAAAGATTGATATATAACTATAAATTATTTAAAAAAGACTTTAATTAAAATTTTTAATTATTTATTTTTCGATTTTAAATAATCAAATATTAAAAATTAATTATGTAATTTTTTAAATATTAAATTCTAAACCCTAAACATAAAACCTTAATTCTAAAACACTAAACCCTAAACAAACCTTAAACTATAAACCCTAAATCTTACGTAATAAACTCTAAACCTTAGATTCAAACATTGGGTTTAAGGTTTGATTTTAGTGTTTAGAGTTTAAAGTTTTAGGGTTTGATTTTAGAGTTTACTTATGGTTTATGTTTCACTACATCAAAACAGAGTTCTAGAGGCATTAATAGTGGCGTTTTTATAACAAACGTCACAATATATATTACATCTAGCGGCGCTTTGAAACAAACGCCGCACAAAGTTATTCTAAATTTAGAATGTAGGGTTCATATTTAGGGTTTAAATTTTTTAGTTTTAGATTTAATGTTTAAGGTTTTGAGTTTAGGGTTTTGGGATTTGGGTTTTAAAAATATAATCATATAAAAACTAAAATTTAAATAATTTTAAAAATTAATTGTTTAAAAAAATCAAATAATTTTAAAAATTAATATTTAAAAAATCAAATATTTTATTCAAAATTTTATTATAAATAATTTATAATTGTATATAGAGTGCTTTAGATTTTTAATATATATTTGTAAATTAAATTAATGATTCTTATTGGTGTCCATCGTTAACGATACTCATCGATAGGTACTCATTGAGCATTGTGGAATTGTCTTATTATTATTGACACCTTTATTTTCTCCTCTTTAAACATAAAAATTTTATATTCAAACAAAAAATAAATAATTTATTTAATTAAATATATTAGTGTCGTTAAAGTTAAAAAATAACCGCGCACGAATATAATAATACTTTTGAAGAGTATTTTTTAAAGACACTAATATATGATATATTAATCAACTAATTTAAATCATATATTACATATATCTATTATAGAATGATCATTTTAACTCGATAAATTCACCTTTCAAGTGTTTTTAGAGATGTCGAGAGTTTTTTTTTTCTTGCACGAACCACCTAATTGCACCTTTAAACGATGACGTTGTATATCTTATCAGACATGTCTTTCATAAGAAAACTCGTAACACTGCTTGTCATGACATGTCAGAGATATTAAGCAAGTGATTTTGATATCCTGTTTGGGTCGGTGATTTCACGTAGGTCTTCTGTAGTAATAAATAAGGGTGACAATGAGTTCATCGATTCACGAATTATTCAGGCTCGATTCGGTCAAAGCTCGATTTGAGTGAGTTTGATTCGGGTTTGGATTTGGCTTGATACCTTAACAAGCCAAGCCGAGCTTACCCAAGCTCGGCTTGAAAAGCTCGTGAACAGGTTCAGAATAATTATATTATATGTATGCTACATATACACTAAAAATAATTTCTTTAACAAAAGAAAATTAATAAAATAAAATAGAAAAATCCACTAAAAATAAATTAACTAAAATAAATTGGGCGTTTTTTTTCCTTTCTCAATATTGAATTTAGTTTCGGTGTTGGTTATGAAAAGAGTTTTTAACGAGGTCTTATCTTTTATAAAAAAAATAACAAAATTATCTATTTTGAGTCGAGTTGAGTCAAGCCTGACGAGCCCGACGAGCATTGAACCCGAGCCGAGCCCAATAATATCGTTTCCGAAACGACCCGAACCTAAAATTCCGAACTCACCGAACCTTGAACCCTAACTACAACCCTTGATCTTGAACCCTAAACCCACTAATTTAATATAAAAATACTAATAAAATCACAATTAAAAGATAAATGATTTATACCCGATTTAAAAACTCAATCTATTTTTAACGAACATGTGCATGTTTTATTTGTCGAACAAAACCCCTCTAACTATTTTTAACGTCACCTTTTATATTTCAAGACTAAAAACTGAATCTTACCCTCAAATTTTGATGCCTACTAAAAGAATCGATCAATCTTAGCCTGCTACTTAGTATGTTCGAAAAAAAGATGTTTTAATAGAAAAGGGAAAATTACATGTGAAGTCTCTCCAGTTTTATTTTTATTTAGTTTAATCCTAAAAATCATTTAATCAGGAATCGATTATTATTTATATCTAAATTTATAATTCAATCCAATATTATTTATATTATTAAATAAAAAAGATTTAATTAAAAAATAAATTAATATATTATAATATTATAGTAAGGTGAGGATTAGTGACGAACTAATAATCTGTAGTGATTCGAACAAGAAATAATTTGAATTAAATCCACATGATATAAATTATAGGTTTAGGTTCCTAATAACTAAGGAAAGTGTAAAAGGGATAGATCTTCTCCATATTATGTGGTTGGAAGAAAATGAAGTCTGAGATTTAGGATTAGATTAATATAATATTAAAATTATATAAGTTAATTTCAAAAAATATTGATGAATAAATATGTCATTATAACAATTTATATTAGTTATCACATCATCCCTTAAAAAATCGATAACATATCAATTTATTAATTTATTTTAAGTTAGATGACTATTTTGTAATTTTTCATAATTGGAACTCAGTAAAAGAATACTCTATAATCATGGGACTATTTGCATAATTTAACCTGTTCTGTTTCACCTTTCGCAAAAATATTATGACTAAAATAAATAATTTTAAAAATGAGGTAACTTTATATAAAGAAAGAATCTTTCTGAAAGATATATAAAGAAAGATTGCATAGGAAGTATGAGGCTTTTTCTATGACTGACTACTTAATGACTAAGTCAAGCTTTTTTATATTATTTTTTTTATTACTTAATTTGTCAACTATTGGGCATATAATGAAATAAATAAATATTTTTTTAATTTTTAAATAGTTTTAATGCAGTTATAAAATAATATATATTTATCTTTTAATTATTTAATAAGGTATATGTCGCATACAAATTTGTTTGAACCTGAGTTTCATACAAGTTTGATAAAATTTTTGAAACACTCGATGTTTTTGATTGAATTCAAAAAAATAAAAATCAAAAAAGTAAATAAATATTTGACATGTTTGATTTTAGAATGATTCGACTTTCAAATAATGGTCTATATTTACTACTTTAATATCTACTCCAAAGATTTCTCAATTCACTAACAATGAATTCTTTTTTTTACAGGTTAAAGGATTAACTTTTACATCCTAATTTTTCGCAAGCTAAGATAAAACCTTCTCCCTAATTTTTATAAAGATTAACTAAAATTTATCTCTTAATTACGAGATATTGACAATATAAACTTAGTTACCTCTTTAGGTGAGTGTTTATACATTTTGACTCACTAAGATTGAACAAAATATAAATGTAGTGTATAGGCTGCGCCTTTGTAATAGCTTATAGCTGTTTCATGGAATACAAATCAATCTTATCTAAAAAAAATACAAGAGGTTACAAAATAAATAACAGAGTCATTGTAAATATGTATAATGTATTGATACAAGATTCATCCGTACTGGTATGATACTTCGGGTATTGGTATAGAGATTTTCATATTAGTACGTGAAGTATTAACTGGGTAAACTAAAACAAAAAGTATATCGGTACAATGTATAATCGTACTAGTACGGGTAACTTCGTATCGGTACCGAGAAAATTGAATTGATACAGAAGGCTTGCTTTTGACATTTAAACCATTTTAAAAATGTTTTTTTAAAATTTTTTGAATATATATTTCAAGTTAAATGGACTTTGAATTGTTTTTGCAATAAATGTTTTAATCCGAAAATATTTTTATTTAAGTTATATTAAAATAAATATATCAACACTTTTATAAAAGTATAATACCAAAAATGTCCTAAGTTAAATTGAACTGTCATTTTGGTCCATGTTCTTTTCTAATAAATTTAGTTCCAAATGTTTTATTTTGGGTAAAAATAATATATTTGTGGATGAAAATTATTAGTCAATTAACAATTTTTTATAAAGTTATTTTAACTGATGTGGCATTCTTTCAATTTTTTGTTTATATGACATTATCATGTAAACATGCATTGTCATATAAGTTTATCACATTATTTTATGCTATTTATCGTTAGTCAACGAACTGTTTTCATCCGTATAAAGATTATTTTGCCTCAAAATAAAATATTAAAGTCAAATTAATCATAAAAAACTAAAACTAAAACTAAAAAATCAATCAAACGTTAGAAAATATTTTCTAGTTTTAAATTTCCTTTTATTTATTTTTCTTATCAAACTTTCTCTTTATGTGAATATTATGAGTATGATTAGTTTTAAAATTTTAATTTTTAAGCATACAATGTTTTAATTTTATTATTTAATATTATTATTGGCGGCTGAATTTTTTTTAATTACTCAATATTTTTAAAGAATAAATTAATTGATAAGGTACCCGATATTAAAACTGATTCCTATAAGTAACAGGGTCGATTCTTAAAATTTAAAACTCGGTGTAACTGAAACTAGGATCGATTTTAATTTTTCCGAATCAATAGTTATCAAAACTGAAACTAATTCTATTCAAATTGATCAAATATCTGGTATTGTCCGTGTTTTATATCAAAATTTTGGTATCGTCGTCCTTGTAAACCGTGACCTAATTCCCCAAATTTCTGTTTTCAAAGATTGGAGTTTTTCAAGAAAAAAAATTGGAGTTTTTTAAACCCTAAAATTTTAATTTATAAAAGCAAGCACTCTTCTGTATTCCATCGTTTTCGCTCACTCGCTCTTTGCTTCTCTCTATGCCATGAAGAATTTCTCTTCATCCTCCAACCACCGCCACCCGCCACCGCCAGGTGGCCATAGACCGCACCACTACTACAATAACCACCGCCATAGCTACCCAAACAACTACCGTCCCAGTTTTCAGTCTGTCGATAATCAACACTCTCGCCGCCCTTTTCCTTTGGCGTCATCCACCACCGTAGTTTCCGACGGTTCCAACGCCTTCCGCGGCCCAAATTTCATAATTAAACTCCTCCACGACTATTCTCCCTCCTCTTCTGAACCCAACAACATCCAGACTCTTATTTCCCAAATCGACCCGTCCCCCGAAAGTTCCCGCATCTTCTCCAGTGGGAAAATTGCAGCTTCTCTAACGTTCCAAGAATGGAATCAAACCCTGTCTTCAGTTCTTCATCTATGGCGTTCCCGCCTTGATGGGTTCCACCATTACACTCCCAAGCTTATTTCCAACATCATAGTCCCTTCCGACGCGGTGGAACTCGAACAAAACCTTAAAACCCTTTTCTCGAGCCATATCACGGAGTTGATGGAAGGGGAATTGGTTAAGAAGTGGCAGAGGAAAATCAACGAAAAATCCGATGAGATCGCTAATCTGTCAGCACAGATGGGTAAGAGGAATTATTTGTTAAGAAGGTTTTATGAGTTGAATGACACGAAGAAAGCTTTAATGGCGGAGAGATTGGCTATTTCGAAGCGGTTGAAGGAGTTTAAGGGAGGGATGGGGAACTTGTTGAGATGTTTAGACGATAGGGTGATAATGGGAAATGAAGAAGATGATAAAGGTGTGCAGGTTTTGAGGGTTGAAGGAGAACTTGATTGGACGAGAATTCACCAGCTGATTTTAAGGGAATGTAGGAGGTTGGAAGATGGTTTGCCTATTTATGCTCACAGGCAAGAGATTCTTACTAGAATACATGGTGAACAGGTATCATTTGTTTCTCAACCCATTTTTCTGGTTTATTATCAGCTTTGTGTTGGGTTTTGTGATGTATTTTGGCATATAGATTTGGATTACCATCATATATATTTTGTGAAATGTAAAACCTTAGTGATGCAATTTGAGAATGTGAAATTCGATTTGGAGATTGCAAATACTAGCTCTACATGTACATTGATGTTTTCACTCACATCACAGGAGTATCACCCTATAATTTGACAGTATAATTTAGAGTTGAAAAACATGATGCAAGTTTTTAGGTTATTCTCTATATCCTTTCATATTCATTTTCTTCCTATCTTACTTGGGTGTTTAAATCTAATTATAATGTAGCTGTTTTTATTTCTCTTTTCCTGATTTCACTTATAACTTTTAAATGCACAGATCATGGTGTTGATCGGAGAGACTGGTTCAGGAAAGAGCACCCAGCTGGTTCAGTTTCTTTCCGATTCAGGAATCGCTGCAAATGAGTCAATTGTATGTACTCAGCCACGAAAGATTGCCGCCATCTCATTGGCAAAAAGAGTCAGAGAAGAAAGCATTGGGTGCTACAGTGATAATTCAGTCATTTGTTATCCAACATTTTCATCTGCTCAGCAGTTTGATTCGAAGGTAGTATATATGACCGACCACTGTTTATTGCAGCATTATATGAATGATAGGAATTTGTCAGGGATTTCTTGCATCATTGTTGATGAGGCCCATGAAAGAAGTTTGAATACTGACCTTCTCTTGGCATTGCTTAAAGATTTACTTGGCCGAAGAGTTGATCTAAGGCTTGTAATAATGTCTGCAACTGCTAATGCAAATCAACTCTCAAACTACTTTTTTGGGTGTGGAATATTTCATTTGGAGGGCAGAAACTTTCCTGTTGATATTAAATATGTTCCTTGTGCAATGGAGGGAACTTCTAGTTCTGGTATGGTTCCTACATATGTGTCTGATGTCTTGAGGATGGCTGCTGAGGTTCACAAAACAGAGAAAGAAGGGAATATTCTTGCCTTTTTGACTTCCCAGATGGAAGTTGAATGGGCTTGTGATCATTTTGAAGCCCCAAATGCAGTTGTGTTACCATTGCACGGAAAACTATCCTTTGAAGAGCAATTACATGTTTTCCGGAACTACCATGGGAAAAGAAAAATTGTATTTGCAACAAATATAGCAGAAACTTCCCTTACAATTCCTGGAATCAAGTATGTGATTGATTCTGGTATGGTCAAGGAGAGTAAATTTGAACCCAGCACTGGAATGAATGTTCTCAACGTCTGCTGGATCAGCCAGAGTTCTGCCAATCAACGAGCTGGTCGTGCTGGGAGGACAGAACCAGGAAGATGCTACAGACTATACACGGCGAATGATTTTGAGTTGATGGCCCCTAATCAGGAGCCCGAGATTCGTAGAGTTCATCTTGGTATTGCAGTTCTGAAGATCCTTGCTTTGGGAATCAAGAATGTTCAGAGTTTTGATTTTGTTGATGCACCTAGTCCTAAAGCCATTCACTCGGCAACTAGGAATCTTGTCCAGTTGGGAGCCATTGTGGAAAAAAATGGTGTTTATGACTTAACTGATGAAGGACGGTACTTGGTGAAATTGGGGATTGAGCCTCGTCTTGGTAAGCTAATTCTCAGTTGCTTTCATCGTGGTCTGCGTAGGGAGGGCCTTGTTCTTGCTGCTGTTATGGCAAATGCCAGTAGCATATTTTGTAGGGTGGGAAGTGATGATGAAAAAGCGAAAGCTGATTGTCTTAAGGTGCAATTTTGCCATCGCAATGGTGATCTCTTTACTCTGCTCTCAGTGTACAAGGAATGGGAAGCTCTCCCTTCTGAAAAGAGAAATAAATGGTGCTGGGTAAACAGCATAAATGCTAAATCAATGCGAAGATGCCAAGATACAGTCTCTGAATTGGAGGTTTGTCTGGAAAAGGAGCTTGCTGTTATTATTCCAAGTTACTTAATATGGGATCCTCATAAGTCTACTGAGCGTGATAAAATTTTGAAGGCGATTATACTTTCTTCCCTGGCTGAAAATGTAGCCATGTTTTCTGGACATGATCAACTTGGTTATGAAGTGGCATTGACTGAGCAGCATGTTCAACTGCATCCTTCATGTTCATTGCTGGTATTTGGTGAGAAGCCAAGTTGGGTTGTCTTCAGTGAACTGTTATCTGTCAATAATATGTATTTGGTCTGTGTAACTGCCTTTGATTTTGAATCTTTGGCTACCCTGGATCCTCCACCCTTGTTTGATGCATCTTTGATGCAAAGTCGGAAGTTGCAAATGAAGTCAATAACTGGTTTTGGAAGTACTCTATTAAAAAGGTTTTGTGGGAAATCCAACCACAGTCTTCAATGTCTTTCATCACGGATTAGGACTGCTTGTATGAATGAACGGGTTGGTGTTGAAGTCAATGTTGACCAGAATGAGATTCTTCTGTTTGCCTCATCAGTGGACATGCAGAAGGTTCTGAACTTTGTAACCGAGGTGTTGGAATGTGAAAAGAAATGGTTGTTTAATGAATGCATGGAGAAATCTTTATTTCATGGACGGAGAGCCTCACCATCTATGGCACTTTTTGGAGCTGGTGCAGAAATTAAGCATCTTGAAGTTGATAGAAGATATTTGACTGTTGATGTCTTCCATTCAGATGTTAATGCCTTCTATGATAAGGAGCTTTTGATGTTCTTTGAGGAATATTCTAATGGCAGTATTTGTTCAGTCCATAAATCTCAAGCCAGCGGACAGGAAATGGATGATAAGGGAAAATGGGGTAAGATAACTTTCCTATCTCCTGATGCTGCCAGAAAAGCTGCTGAGCTGGATGGGGTCAACTTTGCCGGATCTGCATTGAAGGTACTTCCTTCACAAACATCCTTTGGGGGTGATCATAAGACGTTCTCTTTCCCTGCTGTCAAAGCAAAAGTTCATTGGCCTCGTAGGGTCAGTAAAGGGTTCGGAATCGTTAAATGTGATCTGCTTGATGTTGGGGGCATTTTGGATGATTTCTCTTGTCTAGTAATTGCAGGAAAGTACGTTCGTTGTGAAGTTAGCAGGAAATGTGATGATTCTATTCTGATATATGGAATTGATAAAGATCTTTCTGAAGCGGAAATTTGGGATATGCTACGTTCGGCAACAGAAAGGAAAATCCATGATTTTTTTCTCGTGAGAGGAGATGCTGTGGAAAATCCAACATGTGGTGCCTGTGAGGAGGCAATCCTCAGAGAAATATCCCCCTTTACGCCTAAAGGGAATCCCTACACTAACTGTTGTCAGGTTCAGGTTTTTGAGCCTGAACCAAAGGAGACTTTCATGAAAGCGTTGATCACCTTTGATGGAAGATTACATTTGGAGGCTGCTAAAGCTTTAGAACAGCTAGAGGGTAAAGTATTACCTGGATGCCTTTCATGGCAAAAGATAAGATGCCAGCAACTGTTTCATACTTCTATATCATGCTCTTCTTCTGTCTATGCTGTTATTAAGAAAAGGCTGGATTCTTTGCTTGGTAGATTCAGACATGTAAAAGGTACTTGAACTGTTATATCACTATTCTTAGTTTTCTGTTTCTGTCTTAACTTTCTTTGTGCAACGTTCGTACCGTCAAATGTGCATGCTTTGTGACTTCAACACTCACACTCGAGTCAAGTCACATAATATGCATGCCACTGCTTGTGTTTGGGAGTGAAGATATATGCCTTATTTTCCTTTTTTTTGCATCTAATTTCCTGTTATATCAGTTATTTTTCCTTCCTTTTTTTTTTTGGTTTGTGCTTTAGCGATTTTCAAATTTGTAACACCTTATTGACATTTCATATCACCTTTTAGGATTTTAACGAAGGTATTCCGGTTTTAAACTATTTTAAACTGCACTAGATGCTTAGTTTCCCCAAACCTGGGTGATAGTAAAATTGATCATGAGGTGCATTTTAGCATACAAGTATCAAAATATATCCTCTAAAAATAATGAAAAAGTTGTTCTCCAATCTGTTTGCTTGATGTTGAAAATGGTTAAGTAATTTAGATGTTTTTCCTGAAATTGTCAACACATCCTTTACAGGTGCAGATTGCTTCATAGAGGAAAATGAAAATGGTTCCTGTCGGGTTAGAATATCTGCCAATGCCACCAAAACTGTGGCAGAGTTGAGAAGGCCGGTTGAAGAGCTAATGAATGGAAGGACCGTAAAACATGCCAGCCTCACTCCTTCCATATTGCAGCACCTGTTCACTAGAGATGGCATTAATCTAATGAGATTGTTGCAACGAGAGACAAGAACCTACATATCTTTTGACCGGCGTAGTCTCAATGTGAGAATCTTTGGCTATTCCGATGCTGCTGCTGCCGTAGCTGAGCGAAAATTGATTCAATCCCTTTTGTCCTACCACGAGAGCAAGCAGCTTGAGGTCCGACTTCGTGGTCGGGGTCTGCCTCCTGATATGATGAAGGAAGTGGTAAAGAAATTTGGGCCAGACCTTAATGGGCTGAAAGAGAAGATACCTGGGGCTGAATTTACACTTAACACCCGACATCACATTATTTTGATTCGTGGTGACAAAGATATGAAGCAAAAGGTAGAAGAAATTGTCCTTGAGATTGCCGAGGCAGGCAGCGATTCAGCTGAGAGATCTGATAGTGATGTCACTTGCCCCATTTGCTTGTGTGAAGTAGAGGATGGCTACCTTCTCGAAGGATGTTCGCATCTCTTTTGTCGTTTGTGTTTGGTGGAGCAATGCGAATCCGCCATTAGAAACTTGGATAGTTTTCCCGTATGCTGTGCTCATCAAGATTGTAAAGCTCCCATTTTGCTTACTGATTTAAAATCTCTTCTGTCAACAGAGAAGTTTGAGGAACTCTTTAGGTCTTCTTTGAGTGCATTTGTTGCATCCAGTGGGGGTGCCTATCGGTTTTGCCCTTCTCCTGATTGCCCCTCCGTTTATCGTGTTGCTGGTCCAGACACTTTGGGCGAGCCGTTTGTCTGTGGAGCATGTTATGCTGAGACTTGTACTCGGTGCCATCTCGAGTATCATCCATATCTGTCCTGTGAGAAGTACCGAGAGTTCAAGGACGACCCTGATTCATCTTTGAAAGAGTGGTGCAAGGGGAAGGATCAGGTAAAAACCTGCCCCGTATGCGGGTATACAATCGAGAAGATAGACGGGTGCAACCACATCGAATGCAAATGCGGGAGGCATGTTTGCTGGGTATGTTTAGAATTCTTTAGCAGCAGTGATGGTTGTTATGGGCATTTGAGAGCTGTTCATATGGCCATCATCTAATTTTCAAACCATTCTGAACATCATCCATGTAAATATATGTGTATATATAAGGATTTATGCATACAAATAGTTTAACAGGTCCGTGCCATGTACATAGATTCTAAATTTCTTCACATTGACTGGTATTGCTTGCATCTCCCTTTGGATGCTGTACATTGTGCAAGTTCTGAAGCAGAATAGAATATCCAGGTTTTATACTTTTGATTTGAGGCCGAGTAATGGTGGTCGGAATTGTCCCGGCCACCAATTGACAATGTGCTGTTCTCATTGTTCTGCTTCTCGGACATCATTATCAGATCAAATCCTGGAAACCTTGGCCATGTGTACTTGTTTATAAACCTTTGTAGCTTGGTTCTAAATTAGTGCATCACTGAAGCAAATGATCTTTTGGTCATGCCTTCTGTTAATTGATGTGTATAAAATCATTTTCGATCTATGTATCTAGGACTGGTACTATTTTCGTCTCACTTAAAATGTCCATTATTTACTTTTTAAAAATCAATATTTTTAAAATTTGACTCTATTTATATTAATATTTTAATTATTTAATTTTTATAAGATATATATTAAAAAAATTTTGATAAAAAGTTTTTACAATATATTTTTAATATTTTTATTAATAATAAATTTTAAATAATTATGAGTGAAAATTGAAAAATTAAAAAAATAATAAATATTAAACATGGATGGAAGGAGTATTATTTTATGCCATAATCATTTCCAGCCCACATGTTAAATTCATTAATAAAGATGATGGGTCGAGCATACCACGTGAATCATAAAATTTCATGAAAAAAGAATTTAAAAAATATAAAATTATAATAATATCATAATTTTTAAATTTTTAAATTTTCAAAAAAGTAATTTTATTTTGAGAATATTATATTTGAATTTTAAGATATACATATTCCTAATTTTATAAGTTCTATAAATTAAAAAAAGAGTTGATGTTTAATTTCTTTTTGAGAATTTTCTAACTCTTTTTCTTATTTTCTACTATTTTTAAAATATATATTTTTAAAATGTAAAAAAATTTAAAGAGGTCTAAAATATAATTTTAGAAAATAAACTGTTTTTAAAAATTCAATTTGTATTTTCAAAATTTATAATTTATACTATTTATTTCCCAACCGGTACAACCGTACAAATATATACTATAATATATTGTCAAATTTAATTCAAGAATGTTTTTGGTTCATTTGCTAAATTTGTTTAATGTTTTTCTTAACCCACTTAGGTTCAAAACCTTTCAACACCATCCTTAGGAGCTTTATTTTCCTTTGACCTAACGTGGATAATTAAATTGATAGAATTGATAAGTAATGAGGACTAAATGTATAATTATAAAAATTATTTAAATATTACATTAATATTTTTGTTAATATTATTAATAAGTAATTAAGACGGTTATCTTTAAATAATTAATTAATAACTGTTCACCCACAAATTATGACGTATTGAACATGGTTCACCATCGCGTCAGCTGTTATTATTTGTGTAACCCAAAACAACCTCAGTTTCACCGAAGTAACATGAACTAGAATCAAACAAGAACATGACAAATTATGTTAAAAAAACATAATTAACTTAAGTAATCTTCTTCAAACCGATCCACGATTTCATAAACAGCCTCTGCAATTTCATTCACTCGACTTACCTTACTATCATCTTCTATCTGTTACAAAACAAAAACATAAAATGTCTGAACACTGAAATGTTGAAGAATAACTTACCTTAACACTGAAACAATAAAGGACAAGATTTCCATACGATGTCACATTCAGATGTAGCACCAAAAATCCCAGAGACTGAATCCCAGTCACAATTTTAACAACCTGTTTAGGGTGTTTTTTCAGGTTTGCATGGCTTTCCACCATTGTTACTTCCACATTCGTAGCCGCCATTGACTCGACGCCGGTGGCAGCACATCTATGGTTGTTGGTGGTGGTGGAGGAGGAAGTTGAGTGCTGCGGAAAGTGAAAAAAATCCCGAGAAAATGGAAGAATCTGTTGAGTTTTCTGGGATTCTTTCCGTTATTTTCCTGGCTTCCAAAGATTGAAGAAGCTGTTCTAATTCCTTTACGTAATCAATGGCTCCCCCTACGATTGATGCTTGATCACCCTATGAAAAATAAAGAGATTTTCAGTTTTAGATTCAGATTTTTTTTCAAAAATATAAATTGCATGAAAAAAGATTACCCTTTGAACGTAAGAGGTTGGCATCATAGATTTAAGAACACCCAGATAATCATTCATTTGTTTCCTTCTATTTCTCTCAACAACAATATGAGTCATCCTTTGATGCTCCAGTTGTTCTCTGTTCTTAACACCGTTCCTCCGCCGTCTCTTCCGGGAACTTCCGGCGGCGGAAAAGCCTCTACTTTTAGACGAAGTGGTTTGGTCTTCTTGTTTTATGCTCAACGAGTCTTTGAGCTGGCAGCCGTAAGTGAAAGGGTCCGGTTGGAACACTACGGTTTCTAATGCCATTGAAATTTTCTTGGCTGCCAAACAAGGAAGTTGTGAATAATGGTGATATAACATAAGTCCATTATATCTGAAAGATCTCAGAGTTCAGCTAATGAGAGAGAGAAATCAGAGACAGAGACAGACAAGGAGATTCTCTCTATTATTTTAAACTAGATTATATTTTAGGGTTTTCTATTATTGTTTTTTAATTTCTGACTCATTAATCGATTAATATAGATCAAATTTTTTAAAGATTTATTTTGGGAAGTCTTCTATTCACACCCCCGTAATCCAAATTTTAACTTTACTTAAAAGATCTCATCATAAACGAAGCTAAGAACTAAAAGTTAACGGACAGAAAATAAAATGTTATTGTAAGAGATAAAAAAAACAACTAAAACTGTCGTTAGTAAAATTGAATCTATTAACTTTCACTCATACATTTTACCACTAATAAAAAATTATTTTATGATAACAAAATAAGTAAAATAAATTATAACTTAAAATTTTTTAGGGGTCAAATTTTAAAAAAATAAAGCATAAGAATGACAAAATAGACTGAAATAATGGACACATAAGAGTTAAACCTCTGTTAGCGTCTTATGTGGTTCTGCTTTGAATTTAATATCTTATCTCATTATATTAATTAATTATTAATTATGGTTTCGATCATATATTATATTAGTATTTAATTCAATCAATCATAATCAATAGACTGAACTCTATAAATATATTTTTCGATCTTAAGATATCGATCCAATTTAATTCCAAATTTAATCAAAGCTCTAATAATAATTCTTTGATAATGAAAGTTTTGGATAATATTATTCGAAAGGATAATTTCATACAAGAACATAAATCATAAAATGGGCATCGATATAACACACAAAAAAAGTTAACTGTTTTTGTGCTCATATCGGTATGTATTAATATGTTATGTATGTCTTGATATATGGTTTCAGATTTATTAATATTATATATTTGCTTTCCAAATTTTGATTTCTTAAAAAATTATAAGGTAAACTACTACCGTAATATCATAAACGTACGACTCAAATATTATATTTAAATATTATATTTAGATCTTAAATTCAAACTATTTTCGTTAAATAATCCATTTCCAATGCTCAAATAAGATTTTTCACTCAAATCAAGATACATGCATCCATAAATATTTTAAAATATAAAATAATTAAAATAATATTTAGGAACTCTAATTTAAAAAAAATATAAAATATTTGAGTTATACAAATTTATTTTCATATAAGAGTTATAATTTTACGATAGGTCTTAGGAATACCTGATCCAATCTATCTAAGTGTTGTATTCTCACAAAAGTCGATGTTGAAACCTGCCAACTGATGGTGCTCCTCAAGCCACTAGCCACATATAAACCTACGAACGAAAACAATTTTGACCACTAAGATAACAAAGCTTAGTCGATGTACTTTAATTTAATCTATGATTTATACAAATCATAAATAAATACAAAGTTTAGTGGATATCATATCAAACATTGACATTACTGTAATCGCCTAAATACATATCACAGTCATGTTCATATCACACTTATAATTCACATAATAATAACAATTCTCTCAACATCATACATAATATTAAGTGTTATGATATCATTAAGCCTCGGTATTACACACTCTCAAATGATCTTGTATCAATATTACCGATTTGGAGTGACCCTGTATCACTAAGCCTCGGATCAACTTTTATATGTGATTCGGAGTCACTAAACATAGGAAGACATGTTGTAATATGATACAAGATATTCGAATCCTATCAACAAACATTCACATAATATACTTTAACATTACAATACCATTACATCACAACTTTTACAAACACATGATTTACACAAATCTTAAACTCATATTATCCATAATTTATTTATATACGGGTTGAAATTCTTATTTATCAATTTTATAATTTGTTTTATAATTATATTATATTATATTGTTAAGAAGATTTTTGACATTGAAAGCATAAATGTAGATTGTTTATTTCTATTGGGTGAGTGAATTGCAGAGCCAGAGGAGTAAACCTGCAGATGAGTCAGTACTGTTGGTTGAAAGACGATTCCAGTTCATTTGGTAATATAATCTAAGAGTCGTACGAATAAAAAGTCTGTGTACAGAATGTTTGATTTGATTCAATTTAATTATAATAATTTAAACACAAGGACAGAGAAAGGTTTAAAGATTAAATAAATATTTAAATTATACTTCTTTAAATAAATATTTAAAATATTTTTGAAGTTAAATAAGTATTTAATTTTAGTAAATCCTAATTTAAATATCTTTTTCTTAAAAAAAATTATTAATCAATAAAAATACAACATATGATATGTTTTATATTTTAAAATATATTTAAATTCTCAAAATTCTTTAAATTAATCTTAAATTATTAAATTTTTAATCTCGATTTCAATAGTAATAAAGTCTTTCAACCTTGTTCGTGTAATACTGTGTAGCATGAGTCTGTCAAATGAGAAATTATATCATAGGTCCGGCCTATCACGTCAGTCGTGGTCCCATCCAATAATAATCACCCACTTCATCATTAATCGTCAACTCATTTTTTTTCAACCAATAGATCTTCACTCATAATTTACATGTCATCGTAAAAATATAATTTTTAAAAATTATATTAATTATATGGTTGATTAGTAACAAAATGAGTAGTTTTCATTAGTTAGGGACCACGACTAACGTGGTAGACCGAGCGTATGATATAATCTCTCCTGTGAAAGACAAACGAATAGCCGCAGGGTCTGGCAGTGGGAGAATCCATGTCGACGACCATGACAATAATCACGTGACTTCATATTTTATTTTAGTTTAAAATATTTTTTATTAAGAAAAGTTATTAATCAAATAATAATAAATTTTAAAATAATGCGATAAACTTGCATAACAATACATAATAACAAAGTATTATTATATAAATTAAAAATATTAACTTAAAAGAATAATAAATTAATAAAAAATTTATAAAATTCAAAATTATTTATAGTTAATGTATCATTTATTTAATTTATTTTAAATTATTTATTATTAGTTGATTAAAAATTGTGTTCATAAAAAATAATTTTAACTAAAAATAGAAATAAATAATAATTTTAAAAATTATAAATAGAAAGGATTATCTAATTAAATATTTACATTATGCCTTTAAAAAAACAATTTTTCAAACTCAAGTGCAATCTTGAGTACAAATACTCAAATTTATGTTTGAAATTCAGAGTTATTCTTTCGGACAGGAGTAGGGATGACAAAATAATCTGAATTCGATTCAAATCCGATTCGATTCGAATTCATATCCGATATGAATCCAATTCATATGTAAATCCGAATAAAAATATTTAAAAATTTGAATTGTTACTTTAGTTTGTTTTATATTGGATTATAATATTTGTTGAGATTTGTTTGTGTTATAAATTTAAAAATATTTGTTTGATAAAAAATATTTTTTTATTTAAAGATATTTATTTGAGTTGTTACTCTAAAAAATAATTGGATTTCAATTTTAGATATATTATTGGATTGGATTTGGATTTATGTAAATGGATTTGGATTCGGACTTGAATTTTTTTGAAAATCCGATTATTAATTAGATTGGACTTGGACTTTATAAAATCCGATCCATTGCCATCCCTAGACAAGAGAAATTATTAAGTGAATCATGTTCACCACATCATCCATAATATAAAAAATTAATTAAGTCTACGTATTTTTGCAGTAAACTATGTTTTTTAATAAAAAAATAAATCAATTAAATTTTTTAATCAATTTTGACTATTAAATCTTAACAGTCCTTTTAAGTATTATTTGTACATAATACACTATAACTCTATCATGTTATATTTTCTGATTTTAAAAGTATTTTTATAAATTTTATAAATTTTTTTTAATTTTTTAATTTTCAAAAAATAAATAAATAAATTTCAGAAATGCTAAGCGAAAATACTGACATTACATATTACACCAACGAATTCAATAAACTCTCAAGATTTAATGGTTAAAAAATTTAATAATTAAATTTTTTAGTTTAAGTACTTAATTAGGTGTACAAAATTAATGATTTATATTTTTAAAAAATTTAAGAACTTACATACTTAAACCTTTATTTTATCATTTTATCTAATATTTATTAATATCTTATAATATAATATATGTATTTTTTTAATCTTTTAAAATATAAAAATACTTTACAAAAAACATTTAAATATATTTTTTAAAATAAATATTATATATTTTTCACTGAAATGAATGAATTTTAAATGTATTTTCCCCTTTTATCCTTGTATTTGATCTGTGTGTGGTCTGGTCAATAGACTTATTATGAACCATCATGTAACACTGACTACGTCAGGACAGAAGCGGTATGACCCACTGTTTCCTCTCTGACTACACACAATATTATAATGGAATGTGTTTTTTTTAATTTATTGGTAGTTAAATCTTTTATTTTTAGTATTTAGTAAATATTTTTCTGAAAATGTTGATTACATAAAATAATTTAAAAGTAAAATCGTTAGAAAATTCAACCGATTAAAAGAACATATTTGTGAAATAAGATGTCAAATAATGTATTTGAATAGAAAAATTCTATAACGGACATCGAACACTGCTGAACACCATTAATGTATTAATGAACATTATTGAAAACTGTCAAATTAATTAATAAAAATTTAAAATTTTAAGGACTCAGTATGTAATTAATAAAAGAGTGATAAACTCAACATATAATTAATAATTATATGATTAGTCCTTTAGATTTTTATTATTTATAAATTAATTTAATAATGTTCAGCGGTGTTTAATATTAACGATGTTCAACGGTGTTTAACGTCCGTTGTAGACTCATCCATTTTAATATTTATATAAGGTTAATAGTATCAATTTTCACAAGGTTAATATTCATAAATATTCATGAATATCAATTTATACACTTATGTACCTTAAATTTAACTCTAAGTTTTATGTTTTTCTTTCAATTTTCAGTATAATTATATAAATTTATATGTAACACGCACCTGTACAAATTTAAAAAAAAAAACATAAACGTCACAATTTTATGGTTTATACGATTGTTAAGTTGGTCAATCAATGAAATTAATCAAGAAGGGATAAATTGGCTATTTAAAAATTTGTGGAAGATTTCGGTAAGAATAAAGAAAATTTGAGACACAAGAATTATAGTGGTTCAAGCTTCGGAACAAGCTCTACATCCACTACCTTAGCTCGCACTAAGGATTTTGAAACCAATTCACTAAATGAATTCAATCTTTTTATAGGTTCAAGGATTAATCTTTACAAACAAGTCAATTTCCTACCCGAAATTAACTTAAACCTCACAAAGGATTACAAATGAAAGAAAGGCAAATTTGGATATCTCTCAAAGACAAATATTGCCCCAAATAAGATTCACTCTCCCCAAACTCAATTACAAAGGATTAAAATGATATACAAGAGTTGAGAGTCAAGGTTTTGCAATGAAGTGCTTTGGAGTTGGATTTGTATGTTTAGATGTTGCTTGAGGTTCAATAGTTGTTAATGCTGCTCAAAATGCTTCAATTTATACATTCTCATTGATTTTTAACCGTTGTGGTTGTTGGAGATGTAAATATAGACGTTGGAGTCTTCTCTTTTCCATCATAAATGCACTCTGCAAGAACTTGTATCGAAACACGGGTTACCTGTTTCGAAACAGACCACAAATAGAAAGAGACGTTGTGCATTTATTAAAGAGCGTATCGAAACGGGTATCAATACTTGAAGTAAACTGTGAAGTTTGGTATCGATACGGGTATCGAAACGGAGTAACCACCATTTAAAGCTTTAATTGCTACCAACGGTCAACTCATTTAATGCTTAAAAGAGCCATTGAGGATTTTGGGGTATCGATACATGTATCGAAACACTAAGCCTATATTTTAAATATTTTAAAAATAATTAAACCTCAGAAATTGGTTCGATACCGGGATCGAAACATTTGTTGGCAGTGAGGTCTCGGTATCGAAACGGGTATCGATACTTGTTCTTAGTCTCAAGAACATTCTTTCAAAAACAAAGGGCAGTATCGATACCTGTTCTAGTGGTATCGATACGCTCGTATAAAAACACTTAAAAAAATTATTTCAAAGTTCTTGGTTTGACTTGAAACTTAATTTTGACTTAGTAACTTAAAAATTTATTACAAAATAAGTCCTTTAACATAATTGTTATATCAAAATCAATTTTAGTTTTACAGTTTTTATATATATATATATATTAGGGTTTAGAGGTTACTAGTTTAGTTTTAAGGGTTTAAAATTTTAGGGATTGTGATTATGATTTAGGGTTTAGATGTTATGGCAATATAGTTTGAAATTTAGGCTTTTATTTATAAACTTTAAATTTTAACCCTAAACTCTAAATTCTAATCATAACCATCAATTATAAACCACTAAACATTAACACATAACCCCTAAACCTTAAAATCTAATAATAAACCCTAAGACTAAAATACTTATATATTTTTTTAAAATTTATCATATATGTATAAAATATTTACGCCACGAGTATTTTAATTTTTTAGAAAATAATGATCAAATAATCAAGAATCAATACTTAGGAAAATTATATTGTTTAGGAGAACCCGTGAAGTGGTCTCAAAGGTAAAAAATAATATAATTCATAGTTAACTCGGATTTAAACATCATATGTATAATATATATACCTTATTAAAGAATTAAAAAAAATAAACAAATATCATCTTATAATCATATTAATATATTAAAAAACTACGTTGTTTAGGGTCTTTTTTAGTTTATAGCCCAAGACTCTTAGCACTTATCCAGGCCCTCTATTGTCGAATACAAAGTCATTAACTGGGATATTTCCGGGTTTGGGTTTCAGTATTAATTTTTATCAAATTAAATAATTTTACAAGAATAATATTTCTAGTCACAATATTAATAATACATATTTGGATGGATTATAATGATTAAAATATATTCAGAGTGAAATTAGGATGGATTAATAAATTCATAAATAAATTATTTTTAAAAAGTGAAAGAATAAAATAAAAATTTTCTTTGAGTAGGGTGATTGTCCCTTCCCACTTTATATAAATAAATAAATAAATCATGTCATAAAAACAGATAAAAAAAATGATAGTTTTAAACACGAACCACAAAAGACAAAAAAAGTGTCACAAGATAAAAAATATGTGTCAAAAAACATATATTCTTTTTACAATAAAAATAAAAAATAATAAACTCGATGATCAATAACTAATATTAAAATTCATCATAGATCACCTATAAAAAACCGATAGTTTTGAAGAAAAAAAACAATTAGGTTATGAACTTATATTTTAAGATATTCTAAACGTGTGTAAATTATTCAATAGATTTTTCAAAATCGTCAGCATTAATTAAATATTAATCTTAATATTCCAACAGTAATCGTTATCTAATAAAATACCATTTAGAAATTAAAATAGACGTTTTGGCCCAACATGTTCTAATAAGTCCAACCACGAGCTGATTAGCTTAACCTAAATCAATATTGCATAAATTTTCAAAAGATATTTTAAAATTTTTAATATTAATTTATTAATATTATTTGTAAATATCTATTAATATTAAATGCAATACTATTCATTTGGTAAGGAATTTATTAAAATATTAAAAAAATAAAAGAATAATAAAAAAAAGTAAAATTTCATGATAAATTTACGTAGATGTTTTCATTTCTTCTTTATGTTTCTTCCTCTGTTCTTCCATGGGTCGCGTAAAAATTCTCAGAGATTTCATCGGAATCATCAAAGACAAAGCTTCTCAAAGCAAAGCAGCTTTGATTTCGAATCCAAAAACTCTATCTCTCCACATGGCTTTACTCAGATCCACGACCCATGACCCGTTCACACAACCCGACCCAAGACACATTGAGACTCTTCTTTCCTTCGGTCATAGCTCACGCGCCACCGCCTCCACCGCAGTCGAGGCACTGATGGACCGACTCCAAACAACCCGAGATGCCGTCGTTGCCATTAAATGTCTCATCACGGTTCATCACATTATTAAACGTGGCAGCTTCATTCTTCAAGATCAGCTTTCTATTTACCCTTCCACCGGCGGCCGGAACTACCTTAAACTATCGAATTTCAGAGACGATACGACGCCGTTGACATGGGAGCTTTCTTCTTGGATTAGATGGTACGTTCATACTCTTTAAGAAGACTATGTAATTTTAATCTAAAAAACCATAACAATTTGAAACAAAAATTGCAGGTATGCTTTATATCTTGAAAATCTGTTGTCTACTTCGAGAAATCTGGGTTTCTTTCTAGGTTCAACTTCATGCAGTGTAGATAAAGATAAAGAAGAAGATAAAGTATCATCCGTCTTAAACAGTGAATTGCTCAAAGAGATAAACTCTTTGGGGAATTTGATCGAACAGATTGCGAGAACACCTGATTCTTTTAATTCAAACCGCAACATACTGGTTGATTTGGTCCTAGGATTGGTGGGTGAGGACTCTTTGTCATCGATCAACGAGGTTTCAATCCGGGTCAGTGAGTTTAAGGAGAGACTCGGTTGTTTGAGCTTCGTCGACTCGGTTGAGTTGGTGTGTGATTTGAAACGACTGGAGGATTGTAAAGAGAGATTGTCAAGGATTTCCCAGAGCAAGAAAGTGATGATCGAGACAGTTTGGAGTTCAATAAATGAGTTAAAGGATGAGATTGGGAACAGTGAAGTGTATAAAGAAGACAAAGGAAGATCGTTGATTACAGGGAGGAGGAACAAGGTGAGTGAGTCTGCTCGGTTTGGGGAGCGAGCTGTGATGAAGCGCGGTGGTGACTCATCCCAGTTCTCTTCTGGAAGGTTTCTGAGTTTCAACGAATTTTCTTTTCCAGGTACTGAGTGGATTGACTCGTGTGGGTGATTGGGAATGAAATTGTGAACTATACAATATTGTAAATTTCAATGTAAGGTTTGAATTAATGTCGTAATTTTGATTACATTGTTCTATTTTTTTTAATTAAAGATAATTTTTATTTTGCGAGTTTGTTTGTTGGAGAGTTTCTTTTAACGAGAAATCCACTAAACTTCTGTAATCTAACTTTTTTAACGTAATCTATCAATAGTTTTAATAAACGAGTTTGAATTCAGATATACACCGTGATTTAAGATTATGATAACAATTTATTCTTTAAATTCCTCCGAACATAAAATTATAAGTTTTTTCTTATCTTAAACAATTTACTTGCAATTTGATAAACATAGAGAATGCTTATTTTAGATATTTATTTTAGGGTAAATTATGTATAGGTAACTTATGTTTATGTTAAAGATATTTTTAATAAATAAATCCAAAAATTAATATATTTTGTTTTTTTATTGATTTATAAATTTTTTGTCGCTCGAAGTTAATTATCGTTAAACGAATGATGTAATTTTTAATGGAATATATATTTAGTTTTTGTTTATTATCCATTTTATTAATTTGATCTTAATTTTAATTTAATTAAATAAATAATCATTTAATTAAGTGTTAAAATATGTCATCTCCTTATTAGATAAATTTATTTTTTTTAATAATTTTATTTATTTTAATTAAATCAGATAATGATTCAGTTCACGTGATTGGATGAAAAAAATAAAATAAATAATTATTTTTATCTTGAACGAGAATCAAACTCAAATTCCTTTTAAGTATAAGTAACATAAGTTTATCATTGAACCAAGTGGTTATTTATAATATGAAATATGTTTTAGTTTGTTGTTAATACATGAAAAAAAAAATAAAAATAATAAAATAATATGATAAAATGATTAATTTTTAATTTAATTATCAAATGTATCGTTTAAACATAAGTTATCTTTATTGTAGTTTTCACCTTATTTTAATTATGAGATATAACACGATAGTTGTTCATCTTATTCTTTAGTTATAAGGTTATACGTTTAATTTCTACCCTTAAAACTAAAGTATATCTCATGACCAAACATTTAATTTTTAGATAAAACACCTGCGATAAAAGATTAATTATTGACTAAATACCGTCATTATTAGATATATTAGCTCAAATAAAAAATTGATATATTTTTAAAATACTTTTTAATTATTAAAATATGTTTGAAATTTGTCATTCAATTTTGGTTCGAATAGATCGCGACGTTTCATAAATGCACTCAACTTGATCCCATTCCCATGGTCCTCCATACCATATCGTTCCAGGCTGTCTTGGTCTGTATCGATTTTAAATCCTCTTTAAGCAAGTAATTTATTTCGACATATTCCAATCAAATAGGGGTATGTATTAATGTATGTTAAATGATGAAAAAAAATATATCTATGTTAAAAATAGAATATTTTTAGAAATGTCTTAATTTTAAAGTTGGGTTGATGTTATATAATTTTTTTTAATCAATTACGGCAATTATAAAATATACTCTTAATCATTGAATATTAACCCTTTAATTATTGCGTTGTAAATACTGATGAAACTGTAATTTTAAAAAATAATTTTCTTTATCACTGAGATAAAATGATTCATGCAAAAAATATTTAAAATTACAATAAACTAAAACATAATACTAATAAAAAAAATACTAAAATATAATGCAAATAAAATGATTCGTCCACCAATTTAATATCAACTACGTTACTCGAGTTACAAAGATATTATTTAAAACTTAAAAAAATATCTGTATTTAAAACACAATTTAAACGTGCCAAGTACTCCAACCTTGTGATACTTCTAACCTTTTACTATCTAACCTTTTTATATTTACTTAATATAACTTGGAACAGACAAGACATTAAATTGTTATAGGAACTTTTAATTACCAAGTGCAGTGAATTGAGTGAATTTAATTATTCCCAAAACTCAAGATTACTTGTCTACTAAAACAACATAAATACAGACAAAACAGGATGAGTTAGGTTGAGGGTCACTATCAAAGTCATTCAAGTAACACTATAAAGCATCAATCATCTAGTTTCATCGGTTAAAAGAACAGTTATTATTTTTAGAGGTTACGAGTTCGAGCATCAGTAATACCAGCACAGTGATTGAGCGATCAATGTCTAAAAATTGAGAGTATTGTTAAATATAATCTTGTATTTAGGTGTGACAATAAGAAAGATCGGGGACGATTTTGTATTTCTTATTCAGTCATCAACATTTACGAGTATGGTTTCGAAGAATCCTCATTAATCATTTTAGAAGTTTTTTCGTCTTATACCTATTCCTCACGGATCCCTGTAATTTTTGGTTAATCTCTTTATAAAAAATCAAAATTAAATATATTAAATTAAATACACAATATTAATTCTGAAAATTTATAAGCATAAATGATAAATTTAACTTTACCAACAACAAATAGACCATCCAAAAACTATAAAAATATAACTAAAATATTAACTATTATATGACATCATGCGCTAATCTTAAAAAATATATAATTAATAATCTTTAGTTTAAAATAATGATTCATTTATTCTAAAAGGAATTAAATTCAACAATCTTTCTAACAATATAAATTACATCTTCTAATTTTATTCGTACGATTTATGATGAATTTTTGAAGTCACTACTATTATTAATTTTTAAAATACTCTTATATATTTTTCGATCTTTTCTCACTCAAAAATTAATAAATCCTAATATATAACTCAAAATCAAAACTTCCATATGATTATAAAAATAAGGCACCCCTCGTGATTTTTCTTGTAAAAATTTTGTATTTTCAAAGTCAATGTTAAAATTGTTTTTTCTTTTAAGAAAATTGCTGCTAAATTTCTATCACCTTTCAAAAGTAAAATATTCATATTTTTAAATATATATCAAAATTGATCATCGTATATTTTAAATAAATTAGATTGAATTACATTTACATGTGTATATATTACTTTTTTAATTATTTTTATGAAATTTACAGAGAATTTTTAAATTTATTTCAACCAGTCATACTCAGGTTATGAGAGATTAAATTTTTATTCAAAATATATAAATTTTTCTTATGTTCATCAAAATTTATTAAAATATTAGAATCTTTGTGAGATTTTTGAGCTCCTCATAATAATTTATATGATTCAGACATAATAATTTATGTATCTATTTGAGCTTCGATGATAAAATTTTTTCTTCTCGTCCCTATAGATGATGATTTTAGTTATTTTTCATATTCGTTGGTTTAGTCTCTGCGATTTTCAATTATACCTCACCTGATTATCACCCTGTTTATAATCAGTCTTACACTATTAAAAATATATAAATAAATAAACAAATTAACAATTAAAATACAGAAATCTAAATTAAAATAACTCTGGATATTATTTATATTTATATATTGAGAAGCTGCGTATAACATTTACGTACGACATTTATAATATTAAAAATTAAGCTGTTCTTTAATATGGTTTATTTTTTAGGATAGATTTATAGATAAAAAAATATGTTTTCTTCCCTTAAATCTAATTTTTTTATAGATAAAAATTATTAATCAACTAATGATAAATAATTTAAAATGATATGATAAACCTATATAATATTACACCTTGACATATTAGTATCATATGAATAATTATACTGACTTTATAAAATGATACATTAATAAAAAAACAATTTATATAAAATTATATAAAATATTTTTTTATTAATATATCATTCTATTAAATTATTTTAAATTATTTATTATTCAAAATTAATAATTTTTATTTATAAAAAAATATTTTAACTCAAAATATAAAAGAGAAAATTATTATCCAATTAAACAATTTTAGATTTTTTTTTTGACAACCTTTTCAAAATATCAAAGTCTTTTCCCAACCTTTTTGACCACTTTCCCTTTGCATTAGATATCCTAATTGAAAGCAACATTTTCTAAGCAAATCCTAGTTAGATAGAAACATTAAACAACTTTAAAATGGAAATATAATGTAATTGGGGGTTAATTAAATTAATTTAAAAAATTATGTTTAGTAAGCCTATATTTTTTGTTATTAATTTTAAAAAATAAGTAATATGATCAATTATATTTTTATTTGTAAATATTTAATTATTCAAGTATTAATTATCATCAAATAATTAACAGTACGTTGACTTGACATAAAAAATATTAAATTATTATTATACTCTTATTTTTATTATGAAAATAAAAATAATATATATAAATATATATTTAATCATTTATATTTATAATATATATTTTTCTTTCTTTGGTTTCTACTTTCTACTAGCTTCGGTTTAAAACTGTGTATATATATATATATATATATATTTTTCACAGTTAGATATCTAATTATTTTTCGAGATAAAAATTTTATTCTATAACCTTTTAAGGTTCTTCGTTTTAAGGTTTTATTTTGTAACCCTTTTAACATTTTCAACCATATTGATCACAAGAATTTTATGATTATTTTATTAAATATTTTATCGTCAAAAATCGATTGATATCATATAAAATATTAAAATTATCAAATAATTTTTTCGAACAATTCACAAAAAATAATATTAAAATAGACGACAAACGATGTGTGAGATGATCGATACGGAAACATTTATTTGGCGTTAATGGACACCTTTTTTTATCATTTTATTTGCAGCCAAAGAAAAATACTAAAGTTACACCAATAGGCCTTAAATTTTTTGAGTTTCACAATTTAAACTTTGAACTTTATAATATGTTTAATTTAATTTTTTTACCGATATTTAAAATATGAAAAAAAATGAGCGAGTTTAATAAACAATTCGAAAAGTAATTTATTTATGAATATAAATAAATTAAATGTATATTTATTTATATTTATTTTTTATTAATTAAACATAAAAATTTTATTTATATTAATTTATTTAACTTAAAAATTTTATGAATAATTCAAAAAAAAAATCATCGAAGGTTATGTTCAATTACACCCTAAAATTTCTATAAAAACAACTGCTATATCGTTTTTAAATAATTAAAGAAAAGAAATCCTTAACGCGCCAATTCACGCGCGGCCTGCTTTTTCCTACAACGTTCTAAATCAATGGAAAAATCGACGACGGGAAAGGAACGGAATTCCAGCTCGGCGCAATCTCCGGACGGACATCAGAATCCGATAGCTGACCAGAATGATTCAGATCCTGCAATGGACACGGAGGACTTTGTTGTTGTGCCAACATCAGAGCCAGAGACAAAGGAGGAACAGGTGATTCAGATTACAAAACAGAGTCAGAATCAAAGCGAACAATCACCGAACCGGAGGAAATCGGTTCATTGGAGCCCCGAATTGGTTAGTGATTCGCCTCCGTCCGATCATGGTGCAACCATGTCTCCTCCTTACCGATTCAATCCTTACGTTACTCACACTCCTGCTCCAGAATCTTCGTCGTCTACCTTCAAAGGCTAGCCATTACACGTTAATTTCATTCTTATTGTCTTATTTATTGAAACATTTTAATTATTTGTTTTTGAATTTGGAAACAGACAAAATGGATATAGTGAATGATGTCTTAGGGAGATGGGGGAGGAAAATGGAAGAAGTGACGAGAAAAGCTGAGGATCTGGCCGAAAACACGTGGCAACACTGTATGTTTTTTCCCTTGTAAAAATCAATTCGTTTTTATCCGATTTATTTTAAATTTTTGGCATTTTCCCTCTTGGTTAAATTTGTAGTTGGTCTGAATTCGTATTCATTTCACATTTGATAGCCTTCCTTGGATAGTAGGGTTAGTTCTCTGTTATTTGTTTTGTTTCAGTTTTCGATGATTTTGAATTTTGGAATAAAACAATGGTATTTTATAGTTAAGGATATTTTGACATCTATGATATTTAAAATTTTTGAACCCAGTTATGTCTAGGAGACACAATTGTTTATGTTTGTGGAGATGGTGTGGACATCAGCCAATGCTCACACATCTGGGTAACATAGATGTTTTCTATTTCTTTTTTGTGCTAAGAGTAATGTAGGATATTTAGGAAGCAGTTTCTTTCGTTTTGGAAATAGTTGGACAGTTTTAGAGTAAACAGTTGTGATAAGGGAAAGGCAGAGGTGGTGTCAAACTTCATTATTTCATCTTTCCTTGTCACTCTGTAACATGTTTTAACCATTTTTAAAACGGAATGCAGCGTTGAATTTAGAGAAATTTGGTTTTAGTAAACATTGGTGTTGTGATCATTTACTTGGAATCGGATAAAACAGAAGCTCAAATTGTATTTTCAGATCTTATGATACCTAGATATGAACATGTGTTTTATCTAATAAAGGACTCAATGTGGTAAATATTTACTAAACAATGTGCATCTATTTCACAGCCTTCTAAGGTGGCCAATAGGGGTTAGAAAACTGATGAAAGTGTTTTCAGTGCTGCTAAACCTTAAAGGTGCATTAGTTTTTATGATTGGTTCTTTACAGAGGGGAATGCCAAAGCTTTAGTTTTGAATTTTTGATAGATTTTTTCTATTAGTGCTTTCATATGTCCCAAATTTCCAATGCGTAGTAAGATCTTTCTGGTCTCTATTCTCAGAGTGATGACAGTTTTAGTTCCTAGAGATTGTGTAAATGGATGGCTTCCATATGTCCCTATGATTGGTGCAAGCCTCTCTAGTCAGTTTTCTCAGTGTAATCAAATCTCCCTTTATTCTACATTTAGTTGGATAGGTAATTTTATCTTGTAGAAGTATACACCAGATTATTACCACTACTGTTGCTTCTGTTGTTTTAAGTTTAATATTGAAGTTTTCTTGAATCATGTGCCTCATCTCATCACTCCTGTTGGATGCTCAAAATTACCCATGTGTGTATGTTATAAATATGACATGATATGTTATTGTTTTTTGTCTAAAAGATAGAATTGTCATTATGACTGTATTTGCTCTTTTGATTGTTGAGGTATCTTGTACAGATTTCTTATGACAACTCTTGCCTTATAATCCGTGACGGAGGTATATATGTATTGGGAGGGGCTCTTGCGCCCCTACTCACAAATGTTTTTTTTTTTACTTTGATCTATATAATTTTTTTTTAAATAATTAGATTAATTCTGAATTTTCCCCCTACTTTTCAACATTTATATGTTGTCCCCATCCCCCAATTCCGACTTCATCCCTGCTTATAATATCCCCTAAACGTTGCTCTTGTCATTTGAGAACTTGTTAGGTCCATTATCCCGTTTACTTTGTTTACTCGCCTTTAGTTTTTAAACATTAGAATTCTGCCCTGATCACTATTGCTTTCTTTGAACATTGAGTGACCATGAAAGTAATGATCTTATGTATCCTTTGTCATGTTAGGAATCCTCTTGTGCCGATCATTTATGTGAATTTTCCTTACAATCGTAAACGATAATTTTCTTTGGGCATACGGACATTCTTTGTGTCTGTTTCTTACATATATATATATATATATATACTGAAATACTTTTCTCTGTCTTTTCTTAAATCAGTGAAAACAAACCCAAGCTTTACTGAGGCTGCCATGGGAAGAATTGCTCAGGGAACAAAGGTTTTAGCAGAAGGTGGCTATGACAGGGTTTTTAGACAAACATTTGAAACAGTTCCCGAAGAACAACTTCTAAATGCATATGCCTGTTATTTATCCACATCAGCTGGTCCTGTAATGGGAGTTTTATATATTTCTACTGCAAAGCTTGCATATTGCAGTGACAATCCTCTTCCCTATAAAACTGAGAGCCAGACTGAATGGAACTACTACAAGGTATATTTGCATTAGCTTTAGCCTTACTGCCCTTACATGATTGCAATAGGAAAAAAATGTTACTAGTTGGGATCCTGTTTCCACTCTCTTCCTTGTCGAAGATACATCACAACATGTTGCTGTCTCATTATTTTTCTCAAAGTACCTGTGTTCGACACTCATGTCATGCTCATATCCAGATATGAGTAATGAGAATATGTCCCTCTAAGGATCCTCTAAAACATACTCGTATCATACACGACACTCCCGTCTGATTTCAATAGGGGTTTATGGTACAATGAACTTACTGAGTTATGATTCTTGATATTTTTCTGTCTATTTAAACAGGTTGTTATCCCTCTACATCAATTGAAAGCAACTAATCCATCGACAAGTAAAGTCAATCCTGCTGAGAAGTACATCCAAATTGTCTCTGTTGATGGTCATGAATTTTGGTTCATGGGCTTCTTAAACTACAAAGGTGCCGTTGCATGCCTACAGGAAGCGTCCCAACTCCATAGCACTCAATCTATGTGATGCCATTTTTGATGATGACACGAACTTGAATAGTTTTACGACGTTTTATCGTGCAACCATTCACTCCGTGCTGCTCAGAAGCATTTGATAATGCATGCCCCTTATGGAGCTTTTCGATTCAGGTAACCGTAGAGTTTATCAGTAACTTGATATCAGACCCGAATGTTTCTTCCCTGAGACAAGTTATAGATTATCTATATGTTCTCCGATTGGTTTTCCGATTCCTTTACTTCGTCTGAGATGTTTACGATTTTTTTTCTGCTTGCAACAGCCTCATTGATTATCGATTTCGGTTTACAGTGTCGAACTTAGTCCCTAAATCAGATGCAATACCGATGAATGGGTTAGTTAGTTTGCAATGTGGTTGAGTATCTGCAAATCACTTCTTCCTAATGTAAAGGTTGAAAAATGTCTTTTTTAAAATAAATTTATCTATGTAAGTTGCTAATATATTACATTTATTTTACATTTTTTCTAATTGAATTAATACCTGATTAATTAGATAATTTAATAAAAAATTAGTATTTAAATACTATTTGAAACTAGTGAAATTGAATAGGGTTGACATGACAATTGAAAATAAAAACTCGATTAAAAAACTAAGTATATACTATAAAAAATCAATTTAATCACTGATTCTTCTCAATTAAGCTTATTTAAATTTTGTTTCTTCTACTTAACTTAATGCTCGATTATATGTTCTAATTCTAGGATCGCAACCCTGTTTATAATATATACTATGAATTAAGATTCGATGATATATACGTAAAATTTAAAAATTTTATACGTTTTTTAGATTATACTCATACTTAACAGTTGTATTTATTCAAATATTAATACATTTATTAACTATTTAAAAATATATTATTTATGTTTAATTTTAAATAGAGGTAAATTTATATATTTATAAATTATATTATTCAAAAGTGAAACCAGCATCTTTGCTATAGATTTGATTTTCAATTTTTTTTTTTTTTTTTTTAAACCATTCGGGTGAGTTACCGTTACAGCCATACAGCCAGAGAAAGAAAACCCTAGAGAATGCACCCTTAAATCTGACTCATTTTTATCTCCTGTCACTCCAAACCATGGAGCCCGCTCTCCGCCTCCGTTCCCGTATGACATGCTTAAACCCTAACTTCTATTTCTTTTAATATCAGTCTTTCTAAGTAACACTTCATATTAGATGGATTGATCGAAGAATCCACATACACCACTACGAAAACGTTTTTTCGGCGAGGATTGTGACGTCGTTGCCTCGTTGGAAGAAGTTCCGGCGGTTGAGAAAAGTTTTATCAATGAAATGTTGTCGCCGTAAAAACCTAAAGTAGAGCCAGCTTTCGAAGAGGAGTCGCAGATGTTCGAGTTTTTGGAGAAGCTTAATATAAAGGTTTGCCCTTTGCTTAATCACTTTTTGATGCATCATGGTTTCAATCGAACCTGTGGTATGAAAAGCTAATTTTTAATACTCCAAGGAAATGAAAGATTGATTACTTGGGTTTCGCTGAGATGATTTGTATAGAAACTGAATATTCAAGTATGTTATTTGATTTGTATATCCATTTTGTTGTTAAAATCTGACAAATCGAATCAATCAACTGTCCACTCATTTGGAAGGTGCATTTCTTGGATTGAATATAAAGAAAAATGAATCATCATATTCCTAAGTTCTTTTACTAGATTGTTTATGTTTCTAACTCTGAAATTAACTTTTGTTGGATTTTTATGCTCCCTTTTCTCTATCAAATTGGGTTGCAATGATGAGATTTTGGAATCAGTGGAAGGTATTGTTGAATGCTTGATGAAATTTCAACCATTCGGTTGATCCTGAGCGGTTACCTGAGCAACCTAGTGATTTAATCAAATAGAATTGATTGAAAAAAAAAACCATCATAGGTTCTTTTACTTGACTGAGGAATGAACTTTTATTGGATTTAATATGCTCCCTTTTTGTTATCAGATTAGGTTGCAATGGTGAGGTTTTGGAATCAGTGAAAACATTTGTTGAATGCTTGATTAAGCTTTCGACCATTGTGTCATCCTGACTTCCTGAGCAACCTAGTGATTATTCTATTAGAATGGATTGTAAAAACGAAACGTCATATGTTATTTTTTTGACTGAGAAGTGAACTTTTGTTGAATTTAAAATGCTCCCTTTTTGGTATCAAATTAGGTTGCTATGATGAGGTTTTGGAATCAATGAAAGGCATTTGTTGAATGCTTGATGAAACTTTCGACCATTGTGTCGATCCTGAGCGGTTACCTGAGCAGCCTAGTGATTTACTCTGTTAGAAGTGATTGAAAAAAGAAACATCATCGGTTAATTTACTTGACTGAGAAATGAACTTTTGCTGGATTTAAAATGCTCCCTTTGTTATCAGATTAGGTTGCAATGATGAGGTTTTGGAATTAGTTAAAGGCATTTGTTGAATGCTTGATGAAGCTTTCGACCATCATGTCGATCCTGAGCTTAGGTTAACTGAGCAACCTAGGGAATTAATGGTACCTTTTTTTTATCACATCTCTCTCATTGTTATTTGCATTTTGAACTCTGTTGTGAGTTTAGGATATGTTTATGATTTAATTTAAGCTTTTAATGTAGTATTAACTATTAAGAATATCTTTAGAGGTCATATTCCCTTTGCATATATCCCAACTTGAGCTACTTATGTGGTGATGTTCATTAAATCTTATGATTATAAATTTGTGTTTTTTAATTTAGAGTTACACCATCTTTTTCCTGAAATGATATTTTGTTGCATTTGCAATTTGGTTGCAGTGATTAGTAAATTTTAGAAACTTCAACAATCGTTTCGATCCGAGTGGTTTTGAGATACTAAATTTGTTCAAAATCATCTTCTTCTCTGTTTAATTCTTGCAATCTCCCATAATTTTGGTTAATCATTTGGTCTTGTTTGTCTCTCTTTATCCCTGTTCCTATAATTGGTTTAAAAAGAAATGATTTCAAACAGTGTTGTAACTTTGCTTTCAGACAATTCATCATACTTTGAGAGTTATGTTTTATAGTATGCTTCCTTTCTCATGGTTTCTGAATCAGTTCTGGTGACTGGATCACTAAACACTTGCAGCTGGACAACGAAAATGCATATTCAATCATATTATATGGAAGTTGTGCGTTGGTTGCTTTGTGGCTAGCATCTGCTCTTCTTGGTGCTATTGATTCAATTCCATTGTTGCGTTTTAAATTTGAATTCTGAGTTTCTTTGAAGCATCGAGTAAAATATATTTCATATTCCTTTTGATTAACCATTATAATCATGAATTCAGTTCCCTAAATTGCTTGAAGTTGTGGGTCTTCTGGTTCACCTCCTGATATTTGATATTCAAGGTAATCACCTGCCTTTAAACAATCGAGGTTCTAAACTGTCACTGCATGACATGAAGAGGAGTATTAATTCGAGTCGAGTAGGTTTTACAAGTTCTACGTTAGGGATGATAAACGGACGGGTTGAATGCGGATACCCCTCTCAATGTCCATACCTATTTAAAATTCTCATATCCGTTACCTACTCATCAGTCACGGTAGGTATAATTTTTAAATCCACACTTGCCCACGTGGGTATATTTTCAAATTTATCCCCACACCCATCACTCAAGATATATCTGATAGTACATACCTACAAACAACTATTGATATTGAATCATATAAAAATAAACCAGGCTTCTGTAGAAAAGAGTAAAATTTTGCATACTTTATTGATTGATTAAGTGTATATATATATAAAATATTTACACCAATATAAATTTAACTATATCTAACTAATTAATGATAGTTAACTAAAACACATTTTTATTGATATAAATTCTGTTTAATTACAACTAACTAATTATATATAGCTAATTTATATAAAGTATATATATACACTTTTATAAATTCTACTTATTCACACATATTATAAATTTATACATGATTAATTCAAGCTCGATCATAAAACATTATTTTTTTTCAAACTAAATTACTTGAATTCAAAGTTTTCGAGGTTAAGGATTAACGTAGATTTTAAAACAAATTAATATCTTAGTATATAAAACACTATAATAAAAGGTATAGTCAAAATCTACAAATACAAATGGTTTAAAATTCATATGAGACGAGTGGATACGGTGCGGATAAGGTCTTAAATTCATTATCTACTCACTACCCACGATAGGTATGACCTTTTACGTCTATTACTCATCAAACTCATACCCATTCCCACTCCAATTAGAGCGGATATAGTGCGGAATCCATTAACATCTACCCTCCCTATTCCCTGCATCATATTCAAGGTAACCAACTGACATGCAAATCAGTTCCCTAAAATATTTTGACTTTATTCTTATATCGAATATATTTTTTAAAGTCAATTTTTAATCAACTTTACAAGTTTTTAATGTATATTTCGGAATCCCTTAATTTCAAAATTAGTGAATTTGTAAGGATTGAGACCAAACCCGAGAAACAAGTATGAGAACCATATTCATGTGCTGGTGAGCATTTAATGTTTGATTCTAAAAGCTTTTAACGATTGTAAAACATCTTCGACGGTTATAAATGACTGAAAAATCATTCTACACTTGAAGATGGTTAGAAAAAAAAATCAAAATGTCATGATCGAAAGAAATTGTTTTTAAGTCATATTTTTTTTTTGTTTCTCTTCTATATAGTGTATATAATGTTTCATTGTATATATTTGTGTATTTTTTCTTGTGAATTAAAACCTTTATAAATAACTATTTTGTGAGGTATATTGTTTACCAAATCAAAACCTTGTAAAGGAAGATCTTTTATCTTAGTCATTGAAAAGATAGGGTTGTAAAGTTATTCATTTGGATTCGAAAGAAAAAAATTATTGATAAGAATTTATTGTTAGTGAATTGAGAAATCTTTAATGATATGCTAAGGTAGTGATTGTAGATTCCATTGAGTAGTCGAACCATTAAAAAATTATCGTGTAATGTTGTTCATTATTTTTCGATTTTAAACAATTCATTCGAGAAGTAAGCAAATTCAACATTCTTAGCGATTCAGATGATTGATATCGAGCTCAACAAAAACTAATTGAGTTTTACATAATATAAGTGAATCTTATCCCATGTTGAATTATGATCCACTTATATAATATAAAATTTGACTAGTTTTACACTAATTCATGAGGCGAATAAGATTAAAATTTAGATTTTTTTTAAAGTCTGATTATTAATTAGATTAGACTTGAATTTTATGAAATTTAATCCAAGTTTGATCCTTTGTCATCCTTAATTGCACAGGTAATCCTTTAGTTTTGTATCAAAATAAATCATTATTTGATCTTTAATAAGATTTTTTTAATATATAAATCATATAAATTAAAGTTTACATTATTTTTTTATTAAAATATATTTTTATTAGTTTTATGAGTTAAAAATTTTAATTTAGAGTTTAAAATATATAGTTAATATTTTCAAAAAAATTAAAAATATTTTTTATAGTATAAATATATAAATTTATATAAAATAAAAATTTTAAAAAACTTTATTTTCACTTTCTTCACTAAAATAAATTCAAATAAAAATAGGAAAAGTCAGTTAATGAAAACTTTTAAACTATTTTTTTCTTATTACAAAGATAGCTTCATTGTATCAACAATATATATAATTCGGCCGAAGTTTCCTCCCTTCCATCATTCCAAAACAAAAGCAAATGAAACAAAAAACACAACAAATTTCATTCTTCCCAGATTTCAAAACTAAAAAAATTTCATTTTTGATTAGCTGCTTTCCCATGTCCTCTCTTTATTTTATTGCAAGATAAAGAGAGATTTTTGCATGCTTCTTGGGGGATCTGAATTCACCTAATTGAAGCCGAACATTTCCTCTGCAATCGCTTCTACTGGTTTTGTTTCTTAGAAAAAGTAAGCAAAGATGTTGCAAAGAGCTGCTAGCAATGCCTACTCATGGTGGATGGCTAGCCATATAAGAACAAAGCAATCAAAATGGATGGAACAAAACCTTCAAGGTAAAAAAAATAGTTTCTTTTTCTTGAAGCTGAATGCATTATAATTTCTGGGTTTTCTGTTTTTTTTTTTGAATTTTTTTCTTTTTGAATTCTGGAAAAAAATTGCAGATATGGAGGAAAAGGTATCTGCAGTACTTAAACTCATTGAAGAAGATGGAGACTCATTTATTCAGAAAGCCAATATGTACTACAAAAAGAGACCTGAGATCATAAATTTCGTCGAAGAATTTTTCCGAGCTTACCGTGCCTTAGCCGATCGATACGATCATTTATCGACCGAGTTACAGAATGCAAACAACACCATTGCTTCCATTTGTCCGGATCAAGTCCGGGGTTTAGACGACGACGACGATTTCGATTACGCACCTAGGTGCACGAAAATGCCTTCGGATAACACGGGTAGTGCCCCCAAGGTTCCTAAGCTGCCTGTTAAAGAATTGAAGTTCATAGCTAATACGAAGAAGAAAGTGCAAGAGAAGAAGGCGACGAAACTGGTTGTTCCTCCGGTTAATAAGTCCGGTTTGACGAAGGAGGAGGGTGTTGGGGAGATCGATAGAATTCAGAAACGAATCCTGGCGTTGCAGACGGAGAAGGAATTTGTTAAGAGTTCTTATGAGAGTAGATTGGCTAAGTACAGGGAAGTTGAGAATGAGATCAAAGAAGAGCAAGAGAAAGTTAATAGTTTGCAAGACGAATTCGGTGAAGGTAAGGTTATTGAAGACGACGAAGCTCGGAATTTAATGGCCGCGACGGCTTTCAGATCGTGCAAGGAGACACTGGATAAGTTGAAACAGGCATTCGAGAGATCTGCAGCCGAAGTAGAAGTCGAGCAGAAGAGGATCATAGTATCAAGGGGGAGGGTGGATGCTTTGAAGAAAGTGTTCCTTTCAAGTGAATCCATAGCGGAAGTGACTAAAATCGCAGCGGAAAGAGCGAAAAAAAGGGAAGTGACTGTGGATAATATGTCCCAAATGCCAAAGGTCGATACGGAGTCGGAGGCAGAGGCCGGGGATGGTGATTCCGAGGCAGACGTGCCGGAGAAGATCGATGCGCTGGTGAATAAGGTAACGAGCTTAGAAACTACGACTTCGACGCAGGAAGCTCTTGTTCAGAGATTAAAATCAGAAAATGATGAACTTCAAGGCCTTATTCAGAGCTTTGAGGAGGGTAAGGCTAACCTGGTGGATGGAAACCAGGATTTGAAGATGAAGATAATTCACTTGGAGCTTAAGTGGCAAGGGATTCAGGATTTGAACCATAGTATTGAAAACCAAAAGAACAATATGCAATCTCGTTTCATTGATGCACGTTCCAATATTGATGAACTTTCCCATAATATAAAGCCGGTCGAAAATCTCGAAACCCCGAAAAGCTCAACGGTTTTGTCGAACAACGAAACCAAAGAGAAACCGAAGAAGGCCAAAGCAGGGAAAGAGTTTTTGAAGCCAAAAGCAGGGAAAGAGTTTTTGACACCTAGAGTGACGACTTCTCCTGTTGAAGCCGAATCTGAGAAAGGGTCTGAAGAACATGTTGTGACCAATAAAGCCGATGCATCAAAAGAACTATATTCGGTCCCGGTATCAGCCAATGCTGATGCTGATCCATCCAAGGAACCAAGTTCTCTTGCAAAATCCACAATTGTTGGTGCCAGGGACTCAAAAGAACTAAATTCTGTAGCAAAATCTGCAGTTGATGGTGCCGGGGCATCAAAAGAACTAAATTCGGTCCTGGTATCTGCCAATGTTGATGCTTATACATCCAAAGAACTCAATTCTGTTGCGAAATCCACAGTTGATGGTGGTGCCAGGGCATCAAAAGAACTAAATTCGGTCCCGAAATCTGCAAATGATAGTGTCACCGATGCATCGAAAGAACTACATTCCATCCCGAAGACCGCAAATGAAGAAAACAAAAGTCCTAAGGTTTCAGAAACATCTGATCATCTGATAGCAATGGCTAAAGTTGTCGGGCAAGCTTCGTCACTGATAGCCAACAAGGTATCTAAATCTGATTCGAATGAACATGAATTAGCTGCATTGTCTCTGACCTTGGAGGAAACCAAGAAGAAGCTCATGGAAGTCAAAACAAATCATCAGAACGAACTGTTCGAGATAACATTGCAGTTAAAAGAATTGAAGAACCTTAATGCCAAGAAAGACCAAATGATTCGATCTTTACGTATGAAACTAAGCCGAGGCAGGCCCAAGGATGAAGGAACAGATGAATGTCAAGCATGTTCCGAGAAATTAGCAGAATCTGAAACAAAAACAACAGAAGCGCCTCAACCGGTCGAGAAAGAAGAAGACAACGACTCGATCCCGAAGCCAGTTAACGATCCCGAAACTACATCAGCCATTGAAGAAAAGTTCCGAACCGACATCGACGAACTCCTAGAAGAGAACTTGGATTTCTGGTACAGATTCAGCTCGACATTATGTGAAATACAAAAGTACCAAACCGGGGTTAAAGATCTAGAGGCCGAGGTATTAAAACTAGAGGAAAGGCAAAAGAATGAGGGAAGTAGCACATCGAAATACTCGGCAAAATCGGAAGTTCGACCATTGTATAAGCACCTTCGAGAAATTCAGACCGAGCTGAGTTTGTGGATTGAAAGGAGCATGTCACTGAAAGATGAACTGAAGAACAGGTCCGCCTCTTTATGTGAACTCCAAGAGGAGATCACCAAGGCACTGAAAGCCAGTGCCGAAGACGAAGAGTTCAAGTTCACAAGTTTCCAAGCCGCGAAATTTCAAGGTGAAATATTGAACATGAAGCAAGAGAATAACAGGGTTGGGGACGAACTACAAGCCGGTTTGGAGCTCGCGACATCGTTGCAGCGTGACGCAGAGAGGGCACTGGCGAAGTTAAGTGACGATTGGGGACTATCGGGTTCTAAGAACCGTCAAGGCGGCACGTCGGAAGTTCGTTCCAACGTGCCCTTGAGGTCGTTTATCTTTGGCGTGAAGCAAAAGAAACAAAAGACCTCAATATTTTCCGTGGTTCAACCTGTATTGCAAAAGAAGCAGAATAAACCAGGACATAGCAGTAGTGGTAGATAAATGGTTCAACTCTGAATGTTTTATGTATACTAATAAGCTCTCTTTTTTTCCTAATATCTCGTAAATTTGAATACGATACAAAAATATATATGAACACGACATGAATACAAAGATGATCGGCAAACTGTTACTTCGATTCTGATTTATTTTATAGTATCTCGGTGTTTATTTTACTGTTCCTTTAATCATCTGAATTAGAAGGCTCGTGCAAATTTAAAAAATCTTTTGTCTACGTAACTAAGTAATTAATTATAATATAATATGATAAAAGTTAAAAAAGTTATCATAATGTTTACGTGAATAGTTATTTTAATTCATATTTTTTGAAGTAATTTTATCTTTAATGTTTTATAAGAGTTAAAATAGTATTTTTGTGAATGAAAATTGTTAATCAATTAAATGTAAATAATTTTAAATAACGTGATAAAATTATATGACAATTCACGTTTATATGATAGTATTAATATCGATAAATGTATTGATTTAAAAAAATGTTATATAAATCAAAAATAATTTTATTAAATTATACAAAATATAAAATAACTTTTTACCAGTTTATTATTTTGTTAAATCATTTTAAGTTATTTTTCTTATTTTTTAATAACTTTCAAGAGTATAGAGACTATTTTAATCTTAAATAAAATATTAATAATTAAATTATTTAAAAAAATAAGAATCAAAGTGACTATTTAATAAAAAATTAAAGTTAGAGAAAAAGAAAGCGTTTTCCTCTAAAGCTTTATCTATTTCTTGTTACAGGAAAGAGAACCGTGTGAATTAATAATAATAATAATAATAATAATAATAATAATAATAATAATAATAATAATAATAATAATATAGTCTCCTTCTTGCAAAATTTTGTCGTTTATAATTTTATTTTTTTATTATTATCGATTATTAAAATTATTATTAATATTTTTAATATTAATTTCTGTTTTTATAACATATGTTTCTTTTTTCTTGTAATTTTTTTTTTATTTTTTAATTTATTTTATCTGTTTTTGTAATATAAATTTAATATACCCAACATTCGTTTGTTATTTGTATAAAGATTTTAACAATGTTAATTTTTAATTATCATTTTGTTTTTGATCATGAAAAAGAAATTTCCACTTGACTGATGGATGCTTGTCGATATAATTAGTCTTGGATAGTGAAACATTATACCTGATAGTTTGAGTCGCACACTGTATCTTTTTCATCCTTTCTGCATTTCGATTGAATAATAGAGGATAAAAAAATTCAAGAAAACTTCTGAATTTTGATGGTACACTTATCTTCTATAAAATATTTTTTTTTGTTTTTTAATTATAAATTTTTTTAGTAGATTAATCATATTCATTTCCTTTCTAAATACATTATAATCGTAATATCTTTATGATTTTAATAAAAAATCAGTATTTATTATCGATAATAACAATAATAATCTAGGAAAAATAAAAACTTTCTTTTTTCACTCAATTTGACAAAAATAAAATATTTCTATAATTGTTCAAATATATTATGGCCATATAATTATATCCAATTATACCAAACATCTAATTATAGTGTGTTTTTCCATACGACGATTATAACAAAAACAATAATTAGATTTCAACATAAATATGAGGAACACAAAATCTACAAATCCTTGTGATTAGCCTAAATACATTAAAAAAATCAACCACAAACTTTATATACGCATTCGATAATACGTTCGTCACGTTTCGAATCGATCTATCGATGGCCGCCGAGACCTCCATTTGCTCCTCCAGCATCCTTCGAATCATTCTCATCGCCGTCATCATCGTCGTTACAATCCACCTTTGCCGGTTGCAAACATCTGAGCCCTTCATTCCCGATCCACAAACACCAATAATCAAACTTAACAATCTCTTAGTTTCGAATTTCATGGTTTCGGATTCGAATTTGATAGCCAATTGGCTAGCCAACATCACAATATATAACCCAAATGTCGTGTTATCGATCCACTTGAAGCAAACCGAAGCATCGATTCTTTACAAACGCGACTACGCGTTATCGTTGACTTCCTTCGACGATGTCGAGCTTGATCCGTCGGAGAAAAGAGATGTTTACTTTAAGTTCGTGACGTCGGGGGTCGAAGCAGATCAACCCATCATTGAATATCCATTGTTGAAGGAGATTGGAAAGGATTGGGAGCAAGGGAGAATTATGTTTCGAATAAGGTTGAATGCAATAACGAGGTACGAAATCGATTGTCTTGGTTTGAGGGGTAGGTCAATAATGATGGAGCCTTATAGTATAGATATGGATGTGAATGTTGAAGATGCAAGAAGAAGGAGAGGAGCTAGGAATGAGGTTTATGATATTATTGGTCATATCCCTAGGGATGGTTCTTGGCTTATCATGGTAGATAATTAAAGGGTAAACTATATAAACGGTCCCTTGATTATATCTCAATTATTTTTTACATCCCCGGACTATCAAATGTTATAAATTAGTCCATTGACTAACTTTTTTGATACAAAGTGATCATATGCTGTTAAAATTTTAACGGAAAATTGATGTGGACGTTAACAAGCTGACTTGGATTATAGAGATTGGGGATGCCACATGGTTATCCAAGTCAGCATGTTAACGTCCACATCAATTTCCCGTTAAATTTTTAACGGAACGAGACCACTTTGTATTAAAAAAGTTAGTCAATGGACCAATTTATAACATTTGATAGTCAGATGATGTAAAAGATAATTGAGTTATAGTCAAGGACCATTTATATAGTTTACCCATAATTAAATTCGAGTATAATTTCGTTCCCAGATCGAATATAAAGAAAGGTGACAAAGAACATTTTGTGTGTTTTTGTTCATTGGAGTTGTGTTTTGTAATAGGATTCAAAGTGTAACTCAATTGAGAGGAAGAGGATGATCGAGTGATGAAAGGTTTAGAGAGAGGGTGAATGGTGTAAACGAGAGAAAATATCCCACATTGTTGGGATAGAAAATATTGTGTATAAAATATGTAATCACCGGTATTGGTCCGGGGAGTCGCCACCAATCATTTTACGGTGCAATTGGAACACCAAATATTAAGTCTGCGAACCAGAGTGGATCCGGGAGTCTGTTACGCGTAGGGAAGGGTGAGCACCCCTACGACGCCCAAAGTTGGCACCTTCGGTTACAAAATATTTTATATGTACGAAAATATCAATCCGATTTAATTTTAAACGTGATCCCATTTTTTAATCTAATCTGCGTAAAAACAAAAAAACATTAGTTACCGATAATAATAATATTAATAATAATAATGATAATAACAATAACAACAACAACAACAATAATAATAATAATAATAATAATAATAATAATAATAATAATAATAATAATAATAATAATAATAATAATAACAATAATAATAAAAATAATATGGGCCAAATCTGCAAAATAGAAATTATTAGGGTTAGAATTGCAAAAATAGGGCTGAAATTGAATAAAATTAAAATAAGAGGCCAAAATAGTGAAAGCAGTGACCAAAATCAAAGTAAATGCAAACTGGGTGACCAATACGCGAGGGTGCTGAGACTCCAGGGATCGCGGCTGAAATTTTCCCATCATTTCGGGTTACCAACGGGTCAGGGTCCTTGATCGAGTCAATCTGCCGGGTAAGGGACTCAAAACGGCGTCGTTTTGGGCCCTTTGAACCGGCACCAAAACGACGCCGTTTTGGTCTCGGTTTAAATAGGTCATTTCCCATTTTTTTTCATTGTTTCTTCCTCCCATCAAATAACAAAGCAGAGAATTCTCTGCTCCCTTTGGGTCTCCGGTGGAGATGAGTCGCCGGCAGCCGTCCACCGCCGCGCCGCTGGCCGGAAACCGAAAAGTTTATACTTTTCCGGAGCGTCCTAACACGTAGAAGACGAATATGGAGTCGGTTTTCCGAATCAAGCAACACACACGAGTAGATCTAAGAGATAAGTATCGAACTTATATATATATATATATATATATTTTTTTTTTACCTTCAGTTTTGCACTATTTGGCTTCCGGTCGTACCTCTTTTCTTTGTTTTTTTTCCGATTGTTGATTGTTTGGCTAGGGATTTTTTGTGTTCGAATCTTTTGGATTTTTCTCTATTGATTTCGTCCGATTTTTCGGTCTAAAAAAAATCCATTACGAACTTAGATTGAGGTTTATATACCCCTAATTTACACAAAAAATATAAAAATCTCTGCTTTTCTCTTCTTTTCAGATTTCAGATCTAATCTGCTTTTATTTTGCAGGTTCGAACGTGATGTTTGGGCGGTGGTGCAGGAGCTTGGACGGTGGCCGGCTGCTTGGACCAATTAGAAGAGCGCGTGACCACCACGCGCGCACGTGGCAGCCACGCGCGCTCTGTTGGCAGACAAGAGGTCGGTGACTGGTTAGGGTTCCATTAGGGTATATTTTCTATTTTGGGTTATGGGTGTTGGGCTTATTGGGTTAGGTTATATGGGTTATGGGTTTATTGTATTGGGTTTGTAGATGGGTTATTACAGCTGCCCCTCTTTGCTCATTGTTGTGTAACGACAATAGAGCAAAGATAAAAAATAACCCATTTCACCTGGTGTGATTTCAGGGTTCATCTTTGGAATAGTGAGGGTTCTTTTAGGTAAGGTTAGGGTACTGTTAACAAGGTTGAGGTTCTTTTGGTAAGGTTGGGGATTCTTTCGGTAAGGTTGGGGAAGTTCTTTTGGCCACCGCTTCTTCTGCTGAAGCTTGATCTTCTTCACCGCTCTTGTTTGCAGAATCTTCAAAATTGACGATCTGTTGGAGGAGACTATCTAAGCTTGACTTGTTGTAGAAGACAAAATATGCTCCATCTGCAGCGACACTCATGATATTGCCATCTTTGGAGAAAACTTGATTTAACTGAAGTGTAAAGTTGGATCTTATCCGTACCATCAACGGAGGGGTAAGATAAAATTTCATCAACTTGGATCCTACTCCGCCATCAATGGAGAAGCAAGATTGAACTTCAATGATTTATCTGACGACACCATCAACGTGGACATGATCAAATTTCGGCAATTTGGACCTTATTACGCCATCAACGGAGGAACAAGACCGAGTTGGATCTATCCACTCCATCAAAGGAGTGGTAAGATCAAGTCTGGATCATACTATGCCAACAATGGAAGAGCATAATTGAATGGGATCTGGCCACACCATCAACGGGAACGAGATCAGGTCTGTAATTTGGATCCTACTGCGCCGTCAACGGAGAAATAGAATTGAATTGGGATCTATCCACTTCATCAACGAAGGGGTAAGATCAAGTCTGGAACATACTACGCTATCAACGGAGAAGCATGATTGAATGAGATCTGGCCGCACCATCAACGGGGACGAGATCAAGTCTGTAATTCGGATCCTACTGCGCCATCAACGGAGAAGCAGGATTGAATTGGGATCTATCCACTTCATCAACGAAGGGGTAAGATCAAGTCTGGATCACACTACGCCATCAACGGAGAAGCATGATTGAATGGGATCTGGCCGCACCATCAACGGGGACGAGATCAAGTCTGTAATTCGGATCCTACTGCGCCATCAATGGAGAAGCATGATTGAATTGGGATCTATCCACTTCATCAACGAAGGGGTAAGATCAAGTTTGGATCACACTACGCCATCAACGGAGAAGCATGATTAAGTTGGATCTGGCCACACCATCAACGGGGACGAGATCAAGTCTGTAATCCGAATCCTATTACACCATCAACGGACAAATAGGACCGGGTTGGATTTATCCACTCCATCAACGGAGGTGTAAGATCAAAGCTTGAAAGTCTTAAATGTTTGATTCGAAAGGTCTTCAATTGATATCATATATCTTCTTTGCATTTTTCCCAAATGCACAGGGATCAACGGATTTGATATGCCTTTACCGGTAGCCGTTTACTCCGGGCTAGCCGTACCATTACTCTGGGTACAATCAGTTGGTACCAAGGATTTAATTCCTTGACCATTCATAAAAATGGATTTCAATGGACATTTGAATAGTCCTTATCAATGCATTTTTCTCAAATGCACATGGATTAACGAATTTGTTTTGCCTTTACCGGTAGTTGTTTGCTCCGGGCTAGCTGTACCATTACCTTGGGTACAATCAGTTTGTACCAATCACAAGATTGGATTTTTTCCAAAGGAATCGATTCCCTTCGACCATTCGCAAAAATGGATTTTTGAAGGACATTTGAATTGTCCATTGTCTTGTTTTCGCATGTCTTTGTTGATTTTTCATTTTATCATTTTTTTCATTTTTTATTTTTCATTTTTTCATTCATCATTTTTCATTTTTTTCATTTACATTTTTTCAAAATAATTTTGATTCACATGTACTATTTGTACAAATATGTAAAAAACGAGATCTGCATGAAGATCTAATCCTCAACATAGCCACCGAAAGGGCAAAGTTCTGACAAAATTGACCTACCACCATTGATGGAGGCGACATTGGAAAAAATTTGTTTCTGCTACTCCATAATGGGTAGTTAAGACCTGAAAGCAAAATAAAACCTTTGTTAGTTATCGTTCAAAATTCTGGAGTCATTACCTGACAAATCTATGTTATTTTAGCCTTCTCGGGGCCAAAGGTTGGTCATCGTGTTGTTGCCCCCCTGATTAAGGTCATCCGGTCTCTTTCCTGGACCTGTTATGTATGTACAAGCAAAAATATGTGCATCATGAATGCTCAATTTATGTCAAGTCTTGAATGCATGATGTCTAAATGCAAAATATCTGAATGCATGAATGATTTTTCTATTTTCAAAGGATGTCTCTAATACGAAATGCTTGAATGCATGAATGACATGATTTTTCAAGGGGTGCCCCTGATTCCACTGATGCTTGAAGTTCTCTGATTTGGCCTCTTTTCTCGAAATCTTTTCTCAAAATGGATGCCCCAAACAAATTTTAACAATCTAAACCTTTAAAGTGAGGAATTCATTTGGTCCGCTCAACATTCAACCTCAAAGTATTACACAAAATATATTTCCATTGTAACTTGTAGTTTTATGCCCTTACAAAAGACTCTCGCTGCCAGTGGGCTTAGGCTAGCGAGATAGTTCACAAAAACATCTCATTGAAAGAGATGGAAACTACAAGTGACCTACTATGGTCAAGGTAGAGCAATATTAGGCATAGTTAATTTTTGTACACCCCCCCCCAAAAAAAACATTGTTGCTCCTATTTGGTGTCTTCATGTTTCGGCATGGGATCATTGTTCATTGTCGTTTCAGCTGAGTCGTCGAATCTTATTACTCCGAGCTTGATAAGCTTTTCCACTAGCCTCTTGAAACCGAGACAATTTTCGATTGAATACCCTACTTGTCCTGCATGATAATCACATCTTGCATTGGCATCTTACCACTTCGGAAAAGGGGGCTGTACCGGGGCTTGATAAAAGGGTGATACCACGTGTTTATCATACAACTGTTTGTGTAGCTCTTCATAGGACATTGGTAATGGAGTAAATTCCTTCTTTTCAAAATTCTTTCTCTGATTGAAATCTTGGTTTGAGGAGTTATAAGTACCGGTAGCTGCAGGTTGTGTCATCGTTACAGGCTTGGAATAATTCACATTATAGAATCTTGAAGAATTCACTTCACTGTCCTTCTTTCCATATGTTTGCCTTTTATGGGATGAACTTCCACCAGGGTCAATTCTGCCACTCTTGATGGCATTCTCGATGATCTCACCAGATAGCAACAGATCAGCAAAATTGGTGGTTGCGTTGCCTATGAGGCGATCCAGGATTGGGCCTTCCAAAGTTTGGATGAATATAACCACCGTCTCTTTTTCACTAAGAGAAGGTTGGACTTGTGCTGCTACATCTCTCCAACGTAGTGCGTATTGTCTAAAGCTTTCGTTAGACCTTTGCTTCATGTGTTGCAAAGTCAAGCGGTCTGGTACCATATCGCTAACTTGCATATATTGCTCCAGAAAGGCCTTAACCAAGTCTTTCCATGACTTTATCTGATAACGATTCAATTGATTGTACCATTTAGTGGCGGATCCCGTTAAACTATCTTGAAAACAGTGTATTAGTAACTTGTCATCCCTTTCGTATCCTGTCATTCTTCGACAAAACATAGTAAGATGGGCTCGAGGGCAACTGGTCCCGTCATATCTTTCAAATTCTGGGATTTTGAATTTTGGGGGTAACACCAGATCTAGGACGAGGCTGAGTTCATTGGCATCGAATCCAATGAAGGTGTCTTCAACCTCCATAGCTTCCATCTTTTCTTCGAGTCGTTTGCATCGCTCCTCGATTTCTTTCGAAGTTTCGATCTTTGGTTTCTCTGCTTCGATCAACTGATCAAGTTCCGAGATAAAATTTTCAGCTTGGTTGCCCCCTAGTTTGGCTTCTGACGTGGAAGGCATGTTCATGGGGCCAAATGTGTCGGTTGGATGCAATGATAACTTCCCTTTAGAAAAAACCATCTAGGGATGAGCCTCCGATGATATTTTAGTTTGAACAGGAGTAAAACCTAGAGGGTATATGGGGTCTTCGGTCATGTCGGCGGGATTTGCCCCTGGGTTGACAACAGACACATCATGCTTGAACCCGAGCATTTGTGCTAATTTCCCGAGCATTTCCTGTTGAGATCTTGCAATCTGGTCTTTCATTTCTTGTCGAGCTTTGGCTAATTGCTCTTCCATTTTCCATGTTAAATCATCTTGTAGATCCTTCTGGATCTGCTCGATCTTATCTAACCTGTCCTCGTTCATCTTCTTCGTCTTGTATCGGGTTCCGTAGGGATGCTGAATTATCGTCTTGTCCAGTATTGCTGACACAGGGGACCCCCAACATTAGTACTAATATTATAACAATGAATGCATGTGAATGCATGGTGCATGACTTAGATGTGAAAGTATCGATTCAAAAATGGTTCTCGGGTCCACCATTTTACGTGTACGGGATTTGTTCACAACTTTGAATGTTGGATTAATATCTAGAGTGCTAGATTTTCTCCCGATATATTTTAAATTAAGAATCAATCGTGAATCAATATTTCATGCTCATAAAAATGTAAAAATTAAAACATGATCGTGGCAATTGATGCAAAGTGGATGATTATGAAATGTTATGATGTATTCAGAAAAGAGACAAAGTTAATTCACATTAAAGTAAATAAATAAATTAAATTACGAATATAATAACAATAGATAAATAAGCTGTAAATAAAGGCAACAAAGCCTAAAAGGTTAATGACAAACGGGCAGAGTTTCGGCTCGATGGCTCTAAGGGGTAGGCTTCTAGGTCTCACTATATGTGGTTTGGTTCTAGAAGGTACCCGAACAATACTTATTACCCTACTAAGGATAATAAGCACGATTCAGGGGGATACGTTTCTCTAAGTCTATGCGGAGATGTAGGTCTCACGAAGACAGAGGAAAAAATATCCTAAAAGCAATTCCCCATCCTACACGGAGGAGGAACCTCACGAAGGAGTGGTTTCATGCTCCCACATAAATGGACGGAGCCCGGGTTGAGAGCTCATGAAATGGATAACCCTGAAAAAACATTTAAAAAATATTAGTAAATATTTTAAAATAAATAAAATAAAGGATCACAAAAAAAATAAAAAAAATAAACCGAATTTATATTTTCGATCATTAAATAAAATGTAACCGATTTTAGGCTCGACTCTCGAAAAATGTCCCCAGCGGAGTCGCCAGCTGTAATCACCGGTATTGGTCCGGGGAGTCGCCACCAATCATTTTACGGTGCGATTGGAACACCAAATATTAAGTCTGCGAACCAGAGTGGATCCGGGAGTCTGTTACGCGTAAGGAAGGGTGAGCACCCCTACGACACCCAAAATTGGCACCTTCGGTTACAAAATATTTTATATGTACGAAAATATCAATCCGATTTAATTTTAAACGTGATCCCAGTTTTTAATCTAATCTGTGTAAAAACAAAAAAACATTAGTTACCGATAATAATAATAATAATAATAATAATAATAATAATAATAATAATAATAATAATAATAATAATAATGATAATAACAATAATAATAATAATAACAATAATCATAGTAATAATAACAATAATAATAAAAATAATATGGGCCAAATCTGCAAAATAGAAATTATTAGAGTTAGAATTGCAAAAATAGGGATGAAATTGAATAAAATTAAAATAAGAGGCCAAAATAGTGAAAGCAGTGACCAAAATCGAAGTAAATGCAAACTGGGTGACCAATACGCGAGGGTGCTGAGACTCCAAGGATCGCAGCTAAAATTTTCCCATCATTTCGGGTTACCAACGGGTCAGGGTCCTGGACCGGGTCAATATGTCGGGTAAGGGACTCAAAACGGCGTCGTTTTGGGCCCTTTGAACCGGCACCAAAATGACGCCGTTTTGGTCTCGGTTTAAATAGGTCATTTCCCTTTTTTTTCATTGTTTCTTCCTCCCATCAAATAACAAAGCAGAGAATTCTCTGCTCCCTTTGGGTCTCCGGTGGAGATGAGTCGCCGACAGTCGTCCACCGCCACGCCGCTGGCCGAAAACCGAAAAGTTTATACTTTTTCGGAGCGTCTCAACACGTAGAAGACGAATATGGAGTTGGTTTTCCGAATCAAGCAACACACACGAGTAGATCTAAGAGATAAGTATCGAACTTTTATATATATATTTTTTTACCTTCAGTTTTGCACTATTTGGCTTCCGGTCGTACCTCTTTTCTTTGTTTTTTTTTCGATTGCTGATTGTTTGGCTAGAGATTTTTTGTGTTCGAATCTTTTGGATTTTTCTCTATTGATTTCGTCCGATTTTTCGGTCTAAAAAAACCCCATTATAAACTTAGATTGGGGTTTATATACCCCTAATTTACACATAAAAAATATAAAAATCTCTGCTTTTCTCTTCTTTTCAGATTTCAGATCTAATATGCTTTTATTTTGCAGGTTCGAACGTAATGTTTGGGCGGTGGTGCAGGAGCTTGGGCGGTGGCCGGCTGCTTGGACCAATTAGAAGAGCGCGTGACCACCACGCGCGCACGTGGCAACCACGCGCGCTCTGTTGGCAGACAAGAGGTCGGCGGCTGGTTAGGGTTCCATTAGGGTATATTTTCTATTTTGGGTTATGGGTGTTGGGCTTATTGGGTTAGGTTATATGGGTTATGGGTTTATTGTATTGGGTCTGTAGATGGGTTATTATAAAATATTTTTAATTTGATAATTAAATTTTTGAATGTGTTTAAGTTATTCGAATATATATATATATATATATATATATATTTTTTGGTATCGTCGTGTTGTAGCATCAGAACTCTATATATTGGACCTTTTATTTTTAAAGTCAATCTTTTTTGTTAGATTATTCTTTTCTATTGTTTAACTATCATCATTTATCGTTTGTAATTAAAATGTTCTTTTTTTAATTTAATATTCATCAAAGTTGATAAAATTTAAATCAAATTATTTATTTTATCTTAATTTAATCTATAATCTCCGTTATTTGATCGATGTAAAATTAAAATATATGTTTTTTTTACCTCTCCATTATTTAAATTTGAAAAAAATATATTTTGATACTAGTGAATAAAAAGAGTTTGAAAATCATGGTGTGAGCCTCTGAGGCTTTGAGGGGGAAAGTTTCAGGGGTTTGCATAAATTTATCCAAAAATAATGAAGTTTTTTTCTCTCATAATTTTTGACAATGTTATAGAATTTACAGTTGAAAGACCAAAAAGAATAATTTTTTAAACTTTAATAATTATATTAAAAAATAATTATAATTAGGTAACCAAAATAAATCTTAATTAAATTTTGAATTTAAAAGTTTAATTTATTAAATTATTGAACCAAACAATTAAATCAATTAAGACTTTTGACTGATTTTAATCATTAAATTTTAATATATTTTTAGAAATTACTAGCACATGATATATTATAATTGTATCATGTTATATTTATAGATTTTTTAAAAATATTTTTAATAAAATTTTTAATTTTGTAAAAATAAATAAATAAAATATATTAAAAATCAAATAAAAATAATGTAACACGATTATATAAAAAGGCAAAAAAAAAAACTGTCAAAAAATAATTTGAGTCTTTAAAAAAATCAATCAGATCATTTTAAAAAAGAATAATTAAATCGACAATAATTTGAATTTTTTTTAAAACAACACAATTCGATGATTGTTAAAGGTATAAGACAAGAAGAAATTTCAACATTTAATATTTTAATCATTTTATTATTATTAATTTTAATCCAGATCAATTCTTAATATTTTATTTGTATTCAAAATTTATTCTCGATAGATAAAAATTATCAATCAACTAATAATTAATAAAAATTATCAATCAACTAATAATTAACATTTTTCGACGACGTGATATATCTGCATAACATAATTTATTGCTATGACAACGTCACATACGAGAAAGTGATGCATTATTTTACTAATGTGATATCATAATTTTTTTTTAAAAAATATTATTTTTATATTAAATTTTAATTAATTAGTTGATGACATATAGTATAGAAAAGAAGTAAAATCTCAATGAATGTATTTGGTGGGAATTGAAGGATCTTTTGCATGGTTCAGAATATGTGCTTACATACGAAGATAAGGATGGTGACTGGATGCTGGTTGGGGGTGATCCATGGGAGTAAGCTTCATTCCCCCTCCCCTCAGGATAGGCAAAAATCCTGTCTATCTATTTATAAATAAGGTCCATTCAAAGCTTAATTCCTAATGGAGCTAAATATGGGAAAGAATGTCTATTTACAAGTTCATCAACAAACACCAACACCACCAGCATTTGCCACCATTTTATCCCACATTGGCCGTGTCGCACCAGTTTCTAGTTCTCGATTTCGATTCAGTCTAAAGGAAACAGTTTTCTTAACATCAGAAAATTAGTTGCCTGCATTGCGTTGAATTGATATCAGTTGGACAGTATGGGCACTTGAAACTTTTCGAGCCATTCTTTGACATCTTGTTGATAGACTGTCTGCAAAGCACATGGCCACATGACATTAGCATCGGCGGGTTATCATCAGTTGATTGCTCCTTGGATACGGGACAGACAAATATTGAATGAAATTGAAACCTCTTGTCCAATTCAACCGGCACGGGTAACTGCTTCATTGTTTAGCATTCGTGCTTCTTGCCGGAAATGACAGTCATAAACTTGAGAAGAGTTGGCAATCCTTGGATTCCTGCTGCTACTGTGACACTCAATGGGCTCTCATATGATTGCCACAGAAGGTTGCAGAACTGCCTGGCGAGTTCCTCGGTCACTGTATCCCAAATGGTAGGCGATAATAAATGAGCATACGGGGACTTGCGGAGTCTATCAGAATACAAGAGACATCCCATGAGTTTCTGGATTTCGGCCATGTGATTCCCAGCAAAAGAAACAAAGTTGGTTCTCGCATATTTGAGTGCTTCATATCTGCTTTCCTTTTGAAGTATTTTCAGAAACTGAAAATGATGGAGTCTCAGCCGAAGGTCAGAACCATTTTCTTTTAGTTTATCGGAGTTTGCAGCTACCCATTTCAGGGCAGGCTCCAGGTTCCAACTTTTCATGGCTTCGAGCATTTGATAAAGTTCCTGGAAAAGTGATTTCATAGTAGCAGCTTCTTCTACATCCCGAGCCTCGGCTATGAAACAATCACCAACCTCGAACAGCCCTTGCCTATAGAAGTGGTCGGCAACTATTTGGTTAACCATATGAGAATCACACTCAACATTTCGATAAGCCTTGGATATATCAGGATTAAGGACTTTCTCAAAAGCTTTTGGATACTTGCTCAGTGCTATGTTCAGTTCCTTTTGGGTACCTACTAGCTGACTGAGTGGAGCAACTTCCTGCAACTTTTTCTTCAGTTCAGCTAGTTTGGATTTATATTCAAGGGTGCTTGACTGCACCATCTCGATTGCCTTCTCAATTTCCTCACAAATCAGGTCAGTAACTTCATGTGATTTAGAATAGGACATCTTTTCCTTCTTTGCGACACGCTCAAATGAATCTTTCAGGTTATTCAACTCCATTTTAGTTCTATTCACCGCATCAAATGTTATATTAGAATCTTGCAATAAGAGTACCTGCAAAAAGCAATTAAGAAAATGTATCAGTTAAAAATCGAATTAGTCTACGTGGAAACAAAAAAAATGGTATTATGACCTCAAAACTGCAGCCAGTATATTCACAAAAAAAATGCAACTCATGCCAGAAAGGCAAGGGCATTAACAGCATAAAAGGAAGGAAAAGTACATGTTCCATTAAATTAAGTTAAAAGAGAAAAGGTGCATAAGATCTGAGAGGAAAGATAAGTCCACATATGTATGGTTTTTCATTTGGCTATGAGCTCAAGTGCACCAGAAGAACAAATATTGGGTAATCATACGAGTTCTAGAAAATACATATCTTAATGAATTGGCTTCAAGAACAATGAACACATGCTCAATTTGTGTTTATAGTTAATAGAACAAAAAAGAAAGCTTAATAACAATAGGAATAGTACAAATACATTAGAGATGAGTTTTTAGTCTATTAACTTAACATCCACAACACTAGACATAGAGCTTTGACACATGGAAACCAGCTCATGCTAATAAAGTGCTTGAATAAATTCTAGACAAATGCATAAGCAGGCTAACAGATTCTGATTCCCAATGCACAAATTTTATAAATGTAGCATTAGAAGATTAATGAAAATCTCGTGTGACCACAAATTAGATTTAAATCTATGAGAAACTTTGCTACCCATCAATAAGACAAATAATGTTTTATTTAGGACTGAATGTTGGGTGCAGAACACACAAAAATGCTAAACTAAATGCCTATGCAATGACAGAACTAGAAATGCAAGTATAAAGACAAAGGCTCGTACAAAAAATGAGGAAAAACAAATTTGTGGTAGTTTGGAACCTGTAAATACTAAGAAACATCACGGTTGAAATCTGTTTAAACAGAAGAAGCCAATTTCAAGACATGGAAAGAAGACCAAGAAACATGCAGTAGAGATTACAAAGAAAAAAAAAAGAACTTCAATTTCAACAAGTTTACTGAGACTATAGTGGTAAAATATAAGTCCTATAGCCAACCACACATACATGTTGATTTACAACTGTTGTTAAAAGGGACACGAAAAATATTACAACTATAAGATACATTCCATATGAACCATTTAAGACTTGTACTCCACCAGGTAGGAAGGATGGACAAAGGAAAGAAACGAGAAGGTTTTAACTCAACCATTAGATTAAACTTAGATGAATACTGGAAGGGTAATCAAGTCTCAGGTAAACAAATTAATATAATGATCTACAGGTTTGCATTGGATAATATCAAATGAGTTCATTTCCAGTTCATTTCAAATGACTTCAAAATATTTAATCAACTTATTATGAACCAAAACTTACAATAATCAAAATCATAAATTAAAAACATTAAGGATCAATTTGAAAGTGACATTTCTTATAATTCATTCGATAGAATGAAAAAACACTACCAAGAAGAAAGCTAACAAAACTCAGCAACAAAATCACGCAAAAAAGAAGAAAGAAGCAGAATCAACATAAACGGAAAGGCAACCAGAATAGAAAACAGATTCATCATTAATTACCGAGATTAAGCTTCGGTTAGTGAAGTCAGACTGGAATCTGATACCTGCAACAAAATTAATAAATCAAAATTCAATGCTAAAATCAATCTGGAAATTACAACACGATTAACATCACATTAACATCGCAAATATAACTAAACAGCACAATCACCTTAACAAATATCATCGAAAAATTCAAAAGCATTTGATCTATGCATACGAGATTGAAGGGAAACAAAAAATTTAATTTAATTTAATAAAAAAACTGAATGAAATTAGAAACATAGATTTATGATTTTTCTTCCTGAACAAAGAAAGAAATGGAAGACCGTACGAATTAGCGGAGGAGCACATCAGTGAAGGGGAAAGCCATGGGGATTGTAAATCCCGTGCGAAGGAGAAGTAAGGAGTATTTAAATGACTGAAAAGGGTTTGGCCCTTCTAGGTTATTCTGTTTAAGGATTGAGGGCATTTAGGGACATTGCACATGGATGAATAGATCAAATAAGCCGAACGTTTAGGGATGATAATTTTCGAATTTAATCTAGTTTAAAGAATAATTTTTATCCAATTTCAATTGGAAAAAAATTGAATTCAAATTTTAAAAAAATTTAAATACTAATAATAAGAGATGATTCAGATATAGATCTTGTTATGGTCCGATTTAATTTGAATCAGAATATGATCAAAATTTATATTTAATCTAAATTCGATTTATATCTCACTTTGAATCAAACCATTTAAATTTTTTAACATCTAACTTAAACCGAGACTAAATTAAATTAAAACCAAAATCGAAAAATAAAAATTTAGGCTTTTAAGTGTAAAACACCTCGACACTGATAAAATATTACGAACTCTTTTCATCACGTTATTCGAAATCTCAATTAATCATATTTATCCGTTTCATATTCATTGGTAGATTATTTGCTCCAAGTGTCACGGTTTCAGACTTGGGCTTTAATTAAGGCTTGTGCGGACAAACGGATAAGGCCCAAAACACAAACAAAGACTTTACTCATTAATGTTAAATTGTACTCATAATAAACTTGTACGTCCTTTTCTAATTAAAAATAATATAATTTTAATTATTAAATTTTATTTTAAGTTTCAATTATATTATGATACCGTTAAAATTTATCACATCATTAATTTATTCATGCCATCAATTTTAATGATTTAATAATATAAATGAGGTTTAAATTAAAATTTAATACTAAAATAATATCAATTTATTTTAATAATATATTCCATATTCAACTTAAAATTTAGAGATATTTAATATAATTTACCCTTAATTTAATTGATTAAATTAAAATTTATAATTTAGTTAATGCTAAACTAATTTAATGTATCCGACCCAATCGATCTTATCTGATTACTCGAATCTAAATAATCGGATATTTACTCGAATTTTTTTTTATCCGGGTCGAGTACCCAGCCCATCATTTTTCGGGTCGAGTCTGGATCATTAAATTAAAATTTTTTGGGTACCTGGTTACTTTTGGGTACCCGATTCTTATATATTTTTATTTGTATTTATAAATATAATTATTATTTAAATAAAATACCTTTATATTCACTATATTCACAAATAAAACAATCTAATTTTTAAATTTAAACCTCTCAAACTTTTTCTTTAAAAAAATTAGCACTCATCGTAAAAACGAAACTAAAATTTATTATAAAATAATAAATTTACTTTTACGAGTTAACAAAATTAAAACTATGTGTATTTAAATATATATTATTTTATTAAAATAAATTAAACTAATTTAAAAAATTAAAATAAATTAAAAATATTAAATAATAAATTTAATTTCTAAATTTTACGTCTTTTCTTTTATATATTAAAATAAATTAAACTAATTAAAAATATTAAAAAATGTCTTAGCCTTATGTTTTTTTGACTTAGATTATATAATTTAGTTCTCAAATTTTATGTTTAGATTATGTAATTAGAGTATTAAAATTTTATGTTTGGATATTGGATTATGTAATTCAAACTTTTAAATTTATGATTTTTTTTAGATTAAATTTAAAATTTATATAAAAAAAATCGGCTACCCTTTACCCGAATTTTGGGGTACCCGGATATTGGTTCCAGTGGGACTGGATCCAAAATTTAGACCTGATAAGATCCAATAATTTTTTATTTGGTATTGATTCTAGTGGGACTGGATCCAAAATTTAGATCCCGATCATAACTGAGACCGAGACTGGATTTTGATTTTTTGGATCTGGTACCCAATGGGTACCGAATAGGACCGGGATCAATACCAAATATCTGATATTATTTTTCTTGCTTTTAATAGATAATATTCTTTTGTTTATTTTTTTATCAAACTTTCTTTTTATGTATGAATATTATGAGTATGACTAGCTTTACAACTTTAATTTTCAAACCTATAATATTCTAATTTTATTATTTAATATTATTATTAGTGGTTGAATTTTTTTTCCTCCAATTACTCAAATTTTCTTAAGAATAAACTAATTGACCGGGTACCTAGTATTGGTACCGGTTCCCACCATTAACAGGATCAGTTCTTAAAATTTAGGATCCAGTGTGATCGTGACTGGTTCCAATTTTTAGGAACCGGTGATTACCGGGACAGAGACTAATTTTATTCAAATTAGCCAGATACTCGGTCTTGCCCACCCTACTCATAATTCTCCTTTACTGACCGATCATGATATCTAATAGAAAAATTCTACATGTGTCGAACACTGCTGAATATCACTAACGTTGAACACATTGTTATGATAAGATAAAATATATAATATAACACATTGGTCTAAGAAACTCGTGACTAAAATCGTAAGTCCTTTTCGGTGTTCGTTTTTATATCTAATACTAAAAAAAATTATATTCTAAATTTTAAATCTTGAAGTTTAAACTCTAAAAAAAATTATATTTTAAATTTTTAAAATTCTAATCATAAACTCTATCATTAAACATTAACCTAAACTATAAACCGGCCATAAATTCATCGAAAAAGCACATAATATTTTTATTCCGCAACTCGACAACTTCCGTTGCTTCCAACACACTGCGAGTATCAACAGAGTTTTGTCTCAAAGTATTCTTAACCTATTAATTCGTTGACAAATGTGAACTTTGAAACCCTCGTTTTCAAACATATTAAAGAGTTTGCAGACTTGCATTGATGATTAATGGTGGATTGTCGTAAAAACAGTAAGGACCAACCTCATGTAAAGATTCTCAATGCTTGTAAAAATGAAGGCAGGACGAGGCAAGGTTAGACAAAAATTTCTGGGTTGTTCACTCACAAACAAACATGAAAACTTAGTTTGATTTTTTTTTCCCAGACAAAGCAACCGTGCGTAAAGAAACACATCATCTCCTTGTTCTCATATGCAAGCTTATTGGTCGGAGGAAACATTGACTTCAAAGCAAAAGTGGTAAGTCTTTCGCCTTTCGGCACCGGCAGTTGTATATCGACGAACTTAAAGCTATGCTGCAAATCCAAAGACTTGTAATATGTGGGGGCATTGTAGAAAACACGTTTATTTGTTGTTTGCGAGGGAAAACGGGTAGAAATCGTCTAATTCTTGCACGTTCTTCTATTTGTGTCTTCTCTTTAAATTAGAGGGTTTAGGGTTCAAGATTAAGGGTTATAATTAGAGTTTAGGGAATTAGGATATAGAAAATAAGAGTTAGAGTTTAAAATTTATTTTTTTATAAATTTTCAACAAGAGAAATAGTAAAGAGTTAGATGATTTTTACTCGGGAAAACACTCAATGATATATGTGAACTAATAGACTTGACCCAAATATTAAGCGGTTTGATATCATTTAAGCAAAACTTGAGTTTGAAATTATATATATAGTGCTACACTGATCAATTTAGATTAGTCAAGGTAAAATTCTAAAAATCCGGAAATTAAGGTAATAAATAGATAAATGAATACTTTTATACTAGGTAAAACTTGAAAGTTTTTTTTTTTTTATCTTTTTTGAACTATAAAATATTAGGATATAATATATTTTTATGGCTAAATATATAATTTATTTAAAATTTACAATTAAAATTTTAAATTAATTTTTAAGTATTAAGATATAAAAAGATACTATAAAAATATAATTTTTGTTTACTATAAATGCCCAACACTGTAAACTTTTATGTTATAATAAAAATAAAATATTGTATTTTAAATTATATATAAAATAAAAGTTTAGTTTAGAATGAACGATTCACCATTAAATACCATCAACGTAATACATCACTTAATATCATTATTTTTAAATATTTTTTTAAATAATTATTAAAAATCTCTGAAGATGCCACATGCTCTCAAAATAAAATTAAAAATAAAATTATTTGATAAATATTTTTCACCACTTTATTTATGATTTTACTGATTAAATAAAATTATATTATATTTCTTATATAATATTTTCTAACAAATTAAAATTTATAAACCATCTTCTTTTTCATATCTCATATACTAATTCTAATATACTAATATATAAATTCTTAAAATAAAACCCAAAATTTAAGTCAATAATTAAAAAGACACAAAATAAAATAATTAATTTTAATATATAAAAATAAAATTCATAAACAATAATAACACACATCATATCTCGATCCTATAACACAACAAGTGGTTGGGTCCACTTATAATTATCTATGCAGGATCTTATCTTGTAATTATCTGATAATTGATCGTAAAATTATTATCCGATAATTAAGTGAGGTCAATCACATCCTCAAATTCTCATATATATATATATTTAAATTAGTTATAATAAATATATAGGTACATATGTTTTAAAATATATTTTAAATTATTGAATATTAACCCTTTAAATACTATATATAAATATCGATATTCGAATATATAATTTTAAAAATAATAATCGTTTTCTTAACTACTAAAATAAGATATCTTACATCTAATTATATTAATAAATGAATAGTTATAGTTTATGTTTTGTGAGATGACAGATCCACTAACGAAGGGATGGTTCCCACATGACTCCCATACCCTAATAAAGTAACCTAATCTTTCCAACCTCAAGGAAAAATAAATTCAAAGGTATACTTTTTTTATTCTTTATAATTATTGCTAATTAATTAATCTAAATATAATATAATAAAGATTTATTATAAAGATAATTATTCAAATTCTATTTATTAATTTATAATATTGTTATTTAAAAACGAAATATTATTTGAATAATTTAACATTTTATTCCGTCGGACAATTTTTCCCTCTTTATTAAACGTTAATTGTCAGTTTCATTAATTATAACATCTTAGATATGACCACATCCTTAATTTTTCTTTATTTCTTGTCAATGTCCCCATAATCCAGGTTAAGGTTAGACAAAAAGCTTGTCATGTTTATAAGGTTTAATTCTGCATTCCTCGTAAAAAATACAGTTGAAAAAGTGATTTTAAGAGTTAAGTTAATTATTGTTTATCATTGATGTCAAAAACTGATTTTAAAAAGATAAAATGTTTACTTTAGATATGATGTTGTAAGGTATAAGTGAACTTAAATTATAATAAAATTTTATTAATGTTATGATTATTAAATAAATCAAATTAAATTATAATAAAAAATATTTTTATAAAAAAATTTAAGTTAAAAATATAAATTATATCATAGGTTATATACGAACATGACAATTACAAATTAATAATAATTTTTTAAATAAATAAATTTTATTTATCTAAGAAATCGCAAGTTACATCAATCAACAGAAAAAACAAAAATAAAAATAAAAGGCTTATGACATGATTATCGTGATATAAAATTATTGTGATAATATAATTGTTGTGATATGAGTTGACGTCCTAAGTTTATCATGTCCTCGACAGTGATCGCATGTATCAACATGTGATTATTGAACATTATTCACATAGGTGTATTTATAGTTAATTTGCTCGTTACAAATCGCCTCTATTTCTTCCCTTATATATAGTTCATAGAATCAGGTTATCATCATTCGCCTATGGTATATGTTAACTGATCGTGATTCCTTGACACATAATAATAGATGTTCGTATATACTAACAATTCTTAAATTTAATGATGATTTATGTGTAGTTTTTATATTGTGATAATGTTTTATTAATAAATTAACCGAAATTATTCATAATTTTTTAAATTCTTAAATGAAAATAATTATATTTAAATATATTTTAATCCATAGACTCCAAAACATCAACATACGTAAGATTTAGTTGGTGTGGAAATATTTTTTTATTTAATTAGAAGGTTTTTATATAATTTAATATCTGCCTAGAACCGACCACGCTTTTAACAAACTAAATTAACTAAAAAAACCGTGTTGACGTTCAACTAAAACAAACAATACAACTACGAGCAATAATAAGGGTCGGGCCGACTACGTTTTCACTCTTTGTGTTTATTTATGATTTGGCCACTCAATTTTAATTTTTCTGATTTTAATCCTTTAACTTTCTAATTTATTTTATTACCACTTGACCAGTAAATTGACTAACATCCTTCATATTTTTTTAAAATAAATTGATGCAAAAACTTTTCTCTCAAACTTGGATTTTTCGAATTTTTTAATTTATCGAGCTGAAATATTTTTTTTCAAATTCGAATGATAAGAGAGTTGAGAAAGAAAAGAAAAAAAATATATCTTAATTTTACGATAATTATACAGTGAAAATTGCATAATAAACCAAGATAAAGTTAAAGTTTTATTTTGAATTTTGTCGATATCGAAGGATTTTGAGGGGAAAAAGAATGAGATGATAAAGAGGTGAGAAAAGAGATTATTTTAATGTCAATTATATAATAAATGATACGGATAACAATTAAATGATGATAAAGAAAGATACCATTTATAAAAAAAATTAAATATTATATTAATTTCATAAATAAAACTACCTAAAACCCTAAAATTTATTACATAAACCTAATTTATTATGTCATTCATGATCCTTATTTATTTTTCATGTCATTTTCAATTTATAATTAGTTTTTACGTTAACTATATACTACCTATTTATATTAAAAAAAATTGAAGATTTATCCTTTAAAAAATAATATAAAAAATATAAAAATTAATTGACTGATTTTTATGTTTAAAAATACACCACAAATACTGGGTTCGGAATTTCAAAAGGAGTTGTGTAGCAAAAGCACATGCATTCGATATTAAACAAGAACATGAAATAAACCAAAATACACACTTTATTTGTTTCTTTGTTTTTAAAAATATTTATTTATAATAACATATGTTTTTATTTAATCAATGATATTTAATTGATTGATTAAACCAGATTGAGTTTTGTATAAATTTATTATAAATATAATTTTTTAATTCAATTTATTTTATATGATTTTAAAATTTGAATTTTTAATTTTATTTGAGGAATTAAATATTTTATTCTACTAGATAAACTGGTAGTTACTATTTATTATATTATATATTTTATTCTATCTGAATCCATTAATTTAATAGATTTGATAGCTACCAAACTCCTCCATCACATGTGAGGATCATGGACAGTTAGGGGTGAACAAGATCGGATACTCAAACAATTTGACTAGAATTGATTCTGGTCTTATAATCATCGGTTCTAAAAAAATTAAAATTAGTTTCGTTCTCAGTCAGATCGGGTCATAAATTTTAAAAATCGATCTCATTATTAGTGAAAACCGGTTTCAATATCGGGTACTCGGTCAATTTGTAACACCCCGACCCGGATGTCACATTGGGCCTTCGGCCCAAAACCTGTATTTCAAAATTCTTTCGAAAGTCCAACAATTAAAATCCAATTCAATTCCAAAATACTATTTATAAAATCCATTTAAGTTAAAACTCAAGCCCAAAATAATATAAGATAATTGGAGCTCCAAAATATTACAAACCATTAAAACATTCGACCCAAATTAAAATAACAGAGTTATAAAATACATAGGGTCTAACCAAGTACTAGCCCACTAATCTATAAATGTACCCTGACATAGGTCGATGCTAAAATCCAAACCTCGATGGTGCTCCACGAACCGGCTTTCGCTAACCTACGCACGAAAACACATTTCGAACGCTGAGCTACTAAAGCTCAGTGGGTACGCTGAACTCGGCCAACATCATGCATATCATAAGCAGTAAAGCATAACATATAAACATCGTGCATGAAATGATGATCTAACATGCTTGCCTACCACATGGCATAAACAATGTATAACATCGCACACAGCATATACATGTCAAACAACAGCACAAAGTAGTGAGGCCCGCGTCCACACAGCATCGGGATCCCATACTCAGGATGAGGCCCGCGTCCACACAGTATCGGGATCCTACTTCCGGGATTTGAGGCCCGCATCCACATAGCATCGGGATCCTCCAAATCCCATACTCGGAATGTCACATCGAGTATCATCGAATGAGGCCTGCGTCCACACAGCATCGGGATCCTACATTCGGAATGGTCTTCAAAATCATCACCCGGAATGTTACATCGGATGGCCTTCGACGTGTTGCAACACTTTTAGATATCCGGATTTTCATCAATCAAGGACTCAACACACATAAACGATCCACCTAGGATCCTCACATCAAAACATATCAAGACTTAACATAATTTAGTCATTCAGGGTTTAAATACGTTAATCTTGTGTTAACCATTCATTTCATTTATTATAAGATTCATTATAGCCTTTAATTCTATTATCGAACCTCAAACAATACCTATCTTGTCAATTTCTTGCAAGGGTATTGATACCCTTATGTGGGGTATCGAACCACCCTGCTTCAATACCCACCCAAAGAAGGCATCGAAACATGGGTATCGATACAGGTATCGATACCCTTTGACCAATTTCAAAGTCAACAAAAGGGAACCCAACAACATCGATACCGGCATCGATGCCATTATGCCACTAGAGGTCCCAGTATCGAACCATGGTTCGATACACCTTGCCACTTAGCCTATTTCCACTCATGGGTATCGATACCGGTAGCCCGTGTATCGATACCCCTGCACGAAATGCAGGTCTGCACTTAGAAAATTCTAAGGATTCTTCCCAAACATTAATCTATTCGATTCTAAAGTGTTCCTATCAGTTCTTAGGGATGTTTAGGATGTCTTAGCACGATTTTTCAGCCATTTAACTCACTAATACCATTTCTACCATTAAAGCATACCAAGCTCAAACCAAGCAAAATCAAGCATACATACATGAATCTATATGCTATGCAATCTACCATGACATGTATAATGTAAGAACAAGTTGGGAGTACCAACCTCAAGCAACACAACAGCAAAAACGACCTTCCTTCTTCCTCCTCAAGCTTTCTCATTGCCTTGTCTTTGAGATGGGGCATCCTCTTCTTCTTCACCAAACCAAACAACTCTTACCTTAGATTGTAGATCTCCTCGAGCCTTAGAACTCTCATACAACCACAAAAACGAAAAACCAACTTAAACTCTCAAAGACCTCACCTTTTACTTTTCTTTTTCTTTCCTCAAGAATAAAGGATGAAGGGAGAAAAGAGATGAGTAGGGTGATATCACTCTACAGAGAAACTAATCCCCCCAACCCTCTCTTTCATCCTTCTTTGGTAATTACTAAATTACCCTTAGTCCAACAACACAAAAGCCCAACAACCTTGCAAGCCCAAAAGCCAAAGCCCAATGTCACACTAACTTGGGCCCAAAATCGAAGCCCAAACTCTCGGGTTAACCCGACACTCGGATCCGAAATCCGGGTCGTTACAACTCTCCCCACCTTTAAGAAAATTTCGTCCTCAAAATTTACATAAGGGAAACAAGTGCGAAAAGAGCAACCTCATACAGTCCTATAAACATTGGACTTAACTTGCCTTCCCTTCCAAACGGATGATCCCTTTCTACAGTGACACTTCCAAGAACACTTTTTCTCGCACCTCATACTCTATTTCTGTCAGATTCAATTCCGCATACGATTTCTGCCTAACTGAAGCTGTCTTTAACCGATCACAAATCACTTCAATTTTTTTTGGTAGTCCCCTCAAGCATAACTGATCTCGGTATCAATTTCTGACCTGCTTCAGCCCAACTAAATGGAGTTCTGCATTTTCTTCCATACAAAGTCTCATACGTAGCCATCTGAAAACTCGACTGATAATTGTCGTTACATTCAAACTCAACCAACGGTAGGTGCTTCTCTCAAGTACCTCGAAAGTCAATGATATAACATCAGAGCATATCCTCGAGAATCTGAATAACTCTCCCTGACTGCCCATCTGACTGAGGATGATACAAAGTAATGAAATTCAAACGGCCACCCAAAGCACTGTGCAAACACTCCCAAAATCTGGCTGTGAATCTCAAATCTCTGTCAGACACAATCGATCTCAACACACTATGCAGTCTCGCAAACTCACTGATGTACAAATCTACCAACTTATCTAACACGTAAGTCATATGATCAACAATAAAGTGAGTACACCTCATGAAGCGATCAACTATAACCTGAATTGAATTCTTCCTTGAAGGAGTCAAAGGCGAACCGGATTCAGAATCCATGGTGATATTTTCTCATTTCCATTCCAGAATCTTCGACGGCTGTAACAAACCAGACGGAAACTGATGTTCTGCTTAACTCTCTGACAAACCATATACTCACTTACATAGTCGACAATATCTCTCTTCAGACCAAGCCAGAAGTACCCATCTTTCAAACCACGGTATATCTTCGTGCCACCCGGATGCGTAGCAAAAGGACTACTGTGCATTTCGATCAGAATCATACGTCTTCAATCACTGTCATTCGGCTCAACTATTCTGTCTCTGAAGCATAATACACATCATTTCTGAAATTGTACTCTGTAGGTCTTCCTTCAACTACATCTTGCAAGTGAGGTGCCAAAAATCTATTTGACAGTTGTTTTCCCTCTGATCAACTGACCCAAAGTAAGTCTAACCTGAAGCTCGGCTACCAAGCCACCATCACCTGATAAACTCAAACTAGCAAACATAACTCTCAACTCAAAAGCTACTTTCTTACAAAAAGCATCTGTCACTACATTGACTTTATCCGGATGATATTCAATTTTGAGGTCATAGTCTTTCAATAACTCGAGCCATCTGCGTTGTCTCAGATTCAAATCTCTCTGTGTCATCGGATACTTCAAACTCTTGTGATTTGTGTACACTGTGCATCTCTCATCATACAATTAATGCTTCCCAAATTCCAAAGCAACCAAAACTACGACTAGCTCTATATCATGGGTCGAATAACTACGCTAATGATTCTTCAACTATCTCGAAGCGTAAGCTATAAATCTTCCGTCATGCATAAGCACACAACCTAGTCCTACATACGAAGCATCACTGTAGATCACACACTCCTCCTCTGACACTAGCTGTATCAAAATCGGCGCATTTGACAAGGCTTCTTTCAGTTTCTCAATGGCTTGTTGTCTTGCATCTGACCATTCAAACTGAATATTCTTCTACCGCAACTTAGTCAAAGGGACATCTATCTTCGAAAAACCATTCACTAACCTCTTATAGTAACATGCTAAGCTTAGGAAACTACAAATCTTTATGACAGACTTCGATTGCTTCCAACTAACAATTGCTTCAATCTTCTTGGGATCTACTTTAATCCGTCAGCTGACACTCGAGTGTTTGTCATGATCCTTTTCAGTACTTGAGTATAACAATATGTCATCAACGATCATAATCACAACTGATCCAAGTACTCGAAAAAGATTTTGTTCATCATATCCATGAAAAGCAGCTAGTGCATCAGTCAACCTGAAAGGCATAACCAGAAGCTCATTGTAATCATACCTTTTACAAAAGCTATCTTCGGCACATCGACTTCTTTTAACTTCAACTGATAGTACTCTAGTCTCAAGTCTATCTTGGAAAACACGGTAGGACCTCTAAGCTGATCAAACATATCATCAATTCTCGACGACGGATTTTTGTTCTTCACTGTCAACTGATTCATCTGTCTATAGTCAATGCACATCCTCATACTACCATCTTTCTTCTTCACAAACAACATGGTGCGCCACAAAGAGAAGAACGTAGTCGGATACAATCTCTATCTGATAGTCCTTGCAACTGAGTCATCAATTCTTTTAGTTCTTTCGGTACCATACAACACGGAGCCAATCAAAATAGGAGTAGAATCTGAATACTTCTATATGGCAAACTCAACCTCTCTGTCAGGTGACAATCCAGGCAACTCTTTTGGAAACACACTCGGAAAAATCACGCACCGTCCTGATATCATGCGGTCTGACTTCATTCATGTTCGGGTTTATCATATATGCTAGGTATGCCTCACAGCCCAACTCAACTAACCTCTAAGCCTCTAGAGCAGAAACATCATTAAATAAGAACTTCACATTCTCACCTTTAACCGAATTCTCATGGTCATTTGCTAGTTTCAAATAAATTATCTTGGTCTCAAGACATATCTCAGCCCTATGCTTTGCCAGTCAATCCATACCCAAAATCACATCAAACCCGTAGAATGACAATTCCATCATATCAACTGGGAACACATACCGCTGAACCATCTATGGACATCGTCTGTACATCTTTCTAACCACTACGGTATCTCCGAAGAACTAGCAACACTAACACCTATATCTAGTGTCTCACAAGTTATATCCAACATCCTAGCATGCTCACTCAGAAAACACTACCGGTGGATTAGCTGTCAGATAAGTCTGGATCTCTTTCTTCAAACCTCTCAGAAACCTCTCGCACCTCATCTTCTCAGTAGCTATCAACTCGGTTGTATACATACCCAACTGTAAGAACTCCTGCTCGTACTCAAAAACCGTACGATTACCTTGCACAAGGTGGGTAAACTGATCTCTCAACTGATCGATGTGAGTCTCGCCCAAATACTTTTTCTCAAACTCATCCAAAAAGTCGCCCCATGTCGGTTGATCGGAACACTATTCCATCCCAACTGTTTCCCACCATTCTCTTGCGTTTTCCTTGAGCAGAGAGAAAAACACAAGACAACTTGTCCTCAGACCTCAACCACTGATCCGCCCTTACAAGATTATCTTAACCAGAACCCAAGAAATCCGTAGCACCCTGCCTGCGAACCCTCTCAAAAGGTGCCTCACGTGGGGTAGATGCATGCTTCGGAATAGTCTTCACTATCCGATCCAAAGCATGGTGGAAATGGGCGAGATAATTCGCCCCTTGCCTAACCCCTTCCTCAGACTCATCCACCATGCACAGAGAACAACAACAACAACAAACAGGATTACACCATCGAAATTTCAGCTTTAGAAGTACTATATCGACTCGTGGGCATGTACTTGTCTGACACTTATATAACACGCTAGACTTCCCCCGGGGACTTCCTAGAACCGACTCAACCTAAGCTCTTATACCACTAAATGTAACACCCCGACCCGGATGTCACATTGGGCCTCCGGTCCAAAACCTGTATTTCAAAATTCTTTCGAAAGTCCAACAATTAAAATCCAATTCAAGTCCAAAATACTATTTATAAAATCCATTTAAGTTAAAACTCAAGCCCAAAATAATATAAGATAATCGGAGCTCCAAAATATTACAAACCATTAAAACATTCGACCTAAATAACAGAGTTACAAAATACATAGGGTCCAACCAAGTACTAGCCCACTAATCTATAAATGTACCTTGACATAGGTCGATGCTGAAATCCAAACCTCGATGGTTCTCCACGAACCGGCTTCCGCTAACCTACGCACGAAAACACATTTCGAACACTGAGCTACTAAAGCTCAGTGGGTACGCCGAACTCGGCCAACATCATGCATATCATAAGCAGTAAAGCATAACATATAAACATTGTGCATGAAATGATGATCTAACATGCTTGCCTACCACATGGCATAAACAATGTATAACATCGCACACAGCATATACATGTCAAACAACAGCACAAAGTAGTGAGGCCCGCGTCCACACAGCATCGGGGTCCTACACTACGAGCAGGGCCCGCGTCCACACAACATCGGGATCCCATACTCAGGATGAGGCCCGCGTCCACACAGCATCAGGATCCTACATCCGGGATTTGAGGCCCGCGTCCACACAGCATCGGGATCCTCCAAATCCCATACTCGAAATGTCACATCGAGTATCATCGAATGAGGCCCGCGTCCACACAGCATCGGGATCCTACATTCGGAATGGTCTTCAAAATCATCACCCGGAATGTTACATCGGATGGCCTTCGACGTGTTACAACACTTTTAGATATCCGGATTTCCATCAATCAAGGACTCAACACACATAAACGATCCACCTAGGATCCTCACATCAAAACATATCAAGACTTAACATAATTTAGTCATTCAGGGTTTACATACGTCAATCTTGTGTTAACCATTCATTTCATTTATTATAAGATTCATTATAGCCTTTAATTCTATTATCGAACCTCAAACAATACCTATCTTGTCAATTTCTCGCAGGGGTATCGATACCCTTATGTGGGGTATCGAACCACCCTGCTTCGATACCCACCCAAAGAAGGCATCGAAACATGGGTATCGATACAGGTATCGATACCCTTTGACCAATTTCAAAGTCAACAAAAGGGAACCCAGCAACATCGATACCGACATCGATGTCATTATGCCACTGGAGGTCCCAGTATCGAACCATGGTTCGATACACCTTGCCACTTAGCCTATTTCCACTCATGGGTATCGATACCGGTAGCCCGTGTATCGATACCCCTGCACGAAATGCAGGTCTGCACTTAGAAAATTCTAAGGATTCTTCCCAAACATTAATCTATTCGATTCTAAAGTGTTCCTATCAGTTCTTAGGGATGTTTAGGATGTCTTAGCACGATTTTTCAGCCATTTAACTCACTAATACCATTTCTACCATTAAAGCATACCAAGCTCAAACCAAGCAAAATCAAGCATACATACATGAATCTATATGCTATGCAATCTACCATGACATGTATAATGTAAGAACAAGTTGGGAGTACCAACCTCAAGCAACACAACAACAAAAACGACCTTCCTTCTTCCTCCTCAAGCTTTCTCATTGCCTTGTCTTTGAGATGGGGCATCCTCTTCTTCTTCACCAAACCAAACAACTCTTACCTTAGATTGTAGATCTCCTCGAGCCTTAGAACTCTCATACAACCACAAAAACGAAAAACCAACTTAAACTCTCAAAGACCTCACCTTTTACTTTTCTTTTTCTTTCCTCAAGAATAAAGGATGAAGGGAGAAAAGAGATGAGTAAGGTGATATCACTCTGCAGAGAAACTAACCCCCAACCCTCTCTTTCATCCTTCTTTGGTAATTACTAAATTACCCTCAGTCCAACAACACAAAAGCCCAACAACCTTGCAAGCCCAAAAGCCAAAGCCCAAAACCACACTAACTTGGGCCCAAAACCGAAGCCCAAACTCTCGGGTTAACCCGACACTCGGATCCGAAATCCGGGTCGTTACTCAATTAATTTATTATTAAAAAATTAAACAATAAGAGGAAAAAAATTCAACTACCAATAATAATATTAAATAATAAAACTAGAATATTGTAGGCTTGAAAATTAAAGTTTTAAAACGAGTCATACTCATAATATTAACACATAAAGAGAAAGTTTGATAAGAAAAATTAACAAAAAGAAGATTATCTATCACAAACAAACAAAAAATATCGGATAGTTAGTATTGGCTCCGATTCTATTGAGTACCCACTGGGTACCGGGTCCAGAAAATCAAGATTTAGTCCCGGTTACAATCAGTTCTTTAATTTTAAATCCAATTTCGATCCACCGATATTAATTCTGAGTAAAAATCTATCTGATTCAAAACTGCAACAAAGTAATTATTTTTTTTGCCAACCCCTATCACGGAGCATCACAAATATTATTTTTTTCCTAAAAAAGTTCATAATAAATAAATTGCTAGGTTTTCTCTCTCGAGAGCTTGAAATAAATAACAAAAATAATTTTTATGTATTTTATATTTTATGCAAATGCAAATAATGGTTTTGTTTTATCGTTTAGTTTAGAGACGTGAAAGGATGGTTTGACAAAATCAGCATGCCACATGCACAAGAAGACCATATGTTGGACATGGTCAACGAGAGATAAAGTAAACCGAACTGAAATTTAATTGAATTAATTGTCTTAATCGAAATAAATTAAATTTAAACTTTATAAATTTAAATGAAATGTTAAAAGTCTTTTTATCATTAACCAATGGTTGAAGGATTTAATCTTTGCTATGAATAAAATAATTTTTATATTTATGATCAATATCTATTATTTTATAAATCAATAGTACACGAATGATTAATCATTATCTAGTTTTAATAAATAAGTTGAGAAATAAAAAAATATACAATCAATGAAAATCATTTTGTTTTTCTTAATATAATGTTTAAAATATTAATAATTGACTAGACCATTAATTCAAAATTATTAATAATTTATACAACCAATGAAAATCTTTTATTTTTCTTAATCATACATGTACTTCAATTAATTGAACTAATCATAGTGGTTTGACGTCGTTGCTTTTGCACTAATTTAAAAGTAATTAATAAACGGATATGGAGAATCCAAATCTAAAGTGCTATAATCTTAGTTCATTACCATATGTTTTAGTAAAGAATTCGGTCAATGGGTGCAGAAAGTGTAATTAAAGTATGATTAATGAATGAATGTTCTTCGTATTAAATAAATTAAAATATTTGATGCATACAATGGCTCATTAATTATCTGAGATTACAAATACTCATATTATTTTATTTTATATAAATTTAAATTTTAATATTTATATTAGAAATATAATTATTTTTTATTTAATTAAAAATATAATCCAATCCGATCTATTTATATCTTTTATTAACACGTAAACTTTTGAAACAAAGACACTTCAAATCCCACATGGACTGAGTGCAGTTTCTATGTAGTTACTTTGAACATTGTTTTATAAAATAAAAGGTAACTGTAAACCGAAAAAACAGACTTAACGGTCATCTTGTTCCCGATCATGGAAAGATTGAAACGAAAGCCGGAAAACCCAGTTGTTGCGTGTTTTTCTTCTTAAGATTTTCAACTCCTCGTGGGTTGGGGTGTTAACGGCGATGGAACCAACGAAGGATTCCAACCGTTGGGTGGCAAGTTGCAGGGTGTTTCCCGACATGTTCGCGAAGCAAACTCGGAACCAACCTGGTTCGACACAGTGGCACGAAGAACCAGGCGAAATGTTCAGTTTAACATCGTAAACTATGTTCTTCCAGAGCTCCATTTCGGCTTCGAATGTGTTGGACTTCAAAAGGTGTCTCATGTCGACCCAACAGAACAGACCGGCATTGCTTTCTAAGCAACTAATCCCGGCCTTTCCCAGGCCGGAAATGAGTTCCCGTTGTCTCTGTCGTAGCCGCTTTTGGTTTTCCGACACGTATTCTTCCGTGAATTTCTTGTCAGACAACATAGCAGAGAGGAGATACTGAGTTTGAGAAGAAACGAGGCCGAAACTCGACATCTTCGTCGCCGCGGCAACCACGACGGGATCGTTGGAGTAAATCGCACCGACTCGGAAACCGGGAAGACCGAGATCTTTCGAAAGACTGTAAACAACATGAACCCTTTCCCACACCTCGGTTTGCCGGAGTTTTTTGTCGTTTAAAACTTCCATTACACTAACGAAAGACGGGGAGTTAAAAACGGTGCCGGAGTAAACCTCGTCGCTGATTAAATGAATATGCTTGTCGTCGACAAAGTTAATGAGTAAATCCAGTTCATGTCTCGTCATCGTCGTCCCCAACGGATTCGAAGGGTTTGTTATTAAAACCCCTTTGACTCTGAGGTTCTTTTTCTGAGCTTGTTGATAAGCTTCTTCAATGGCGGACAAAGTGATTTTGAATCCATTGGAACTGGTACACTGAATGGGTACAATTTCAACCCCAGTTCTCCACTTGAGATCTCTATCAAATCTATAAGAAAAGAAATTGAATTTTCTAATGTATCAGAGTTAATAACGTATGTTTTCATGCATGAAATAAGGCACAAATACATACCCTGGATAATATGGCGTAGGAAGAAGGAAAGCGTCGCCTTCATCGGCGAGACAAAACATGAGAGTTTCATTGGCTGAGGTTGCACCGGCAGTGAGGACTATATGATTTGGATTGAAAGTTACTTTGTTTCCTCGGATTTCAGACATAAAATCGACCAGTGCCTGTTGATAAAATACACTAATAAAAACCCCAGGAAAATACTTGTTTCATATCATAAAATATTGGGATTTTTTGTAATAAAAAGGGTTACCTTTTTGAATGGAGGGAAGCCATGATAATCTTGGAAAAGACCAAGCTCTTTGAATATGGATTTCCCATCTCTTTCCAAACTAACTGCGTCTGGGTTTTTCTCCAGCCAGGATTCAAAAAGATCAAGGCAGAGCTACAAAAAATCCAACAACAACAACAAAAACAAATGTAAGAGAATCCATTGAGATATCAAATTCCATTGTTTTTCTGTGTTTTTTTACCTGATTTTCTGCAAGACCCATTTGGATGATTCCTTTAGGGTTGTTGAGTTCATGGTAAGGGTTCTTCTCGTATTCCTGCCATCCTAGAAAGTAAGAAGAATCTTGGCCATGAGAGTTGCCACTGGCTTTTGTTGACAGAAACCCCATTATTCTTCCAAGTTATAAAAAAATTATCAGAAGTGTTGTTATAAGCTTATAGCAGAGAAAATTGTATGTAGTGCGGTGTGCTCTATGGCAAATGAATATATAAGGACTATACTCATAGGGGCTGTATACAAAAAAATAATGGATTTTTTATATTTGATATTTTTTATTATCATTTATATTTGAATCATTAATAATTTTTATAAATTAAATAAGTGATTAAAGATATTTATTTTATTATTTTATATAAAAAATACTATTAACCCACAATAGAGGCTATGCTAAATAAACTCTATAGATCATATGTACTATGTAGGTTGCACCTCTGGTCCATCTGCCCTTTCTTTTCTTAACCATCGAATCCTCATGTCGCCACTAGAGGTGCACATTGCCGGTTTGAAAATACTTCATTTGGTTGTTTTCTAAAAATAGTATAATACAAAATATATGTTTTGATAATAGGATGAGTCTACAACGAGCGTCGAACACCGCTGAATATCGTTAACGTTGAACACCGCTGAACATTATTAAATTAATTTATAAAGAATAAAAATCTAAAGGACTAATAATACAATTATTAATTATATGTTAAGTTTATCACACTTTTATTAATCACATACTGAGTCCTTAAGATTTTAAATTTTTATTAATTGATTTAATGGTGTTCAACAATGTTCAACATTAGTGGTGTTCAGCGGTGTTCGACGCCCGTTGTAGAATTTTCCTTTGATAATATTTATATACTATTATAATTAGATATAATAAAAAATATTAGTTTTATTATTAAAACTCCAATTCAACCAACTCTAATATTAGTTTTATTAGTACAAGTCTTTTAGCCTAAATGGTTAACGGAACGGTTGTTATTTTTAGAGGTCATAGATTCGAAAACCAGTAATATCAATAGAGTGATTGAGCGATCAATGTGAGATTATATTCTAGAACAAATACTACTATAATTATTATTCGTTAATTCAAAAAAAAATTAATTTTATTATTAAAACTCCAATTCAATCAACCCAAATTAAAATTCACCTTATTTAAATTTAAGTCAGCCGACCCTTAAACAGTTTTATCGAACCTATATGAGTGATGAGTTCCGAGAAGGTCTTTGACCTTCCACGCACGAAAACTTTTTTATTTTTATTTTATATAAAATAAATTAATTATAAATTTATCTCGAATTTTAAATATTTATATTCCGTCCTCTTAACTCTAATTATAATTTCATTTATAGTTATATGTTAAATAACTGAATTCACTCTAAATTAGATGAATTCATAATTTATTAGTAGTCGCGTGACATTTTATAACTTTTATAGTTGAAAGTATAACAATATTTTTATATAATTTGTGTATCAAAGTTTTTTCTAATATGACTTTAAATGAGACATGACAGATGATGAGTTACTCGAATCTGACACGAGAAAAAATAATTTTATGGTCTAAACAATTAAGACTGTTTATCTTTAAATAACTGTTCACTCATTAATTACATGTAAAAGAAAGATGATGATTCACTTTAAAAAATTAAGATGAACGATCCTAATTGATTGAAACTACGGATAACATGGTAAAAAAGCTCACCTAATAATTTTTTCTTGCTTAGGTTTTGATCGATTCTTTGACGTTCATATATTTATAAAAATATAAATTTGTTAAAATGTTTGTAAATATGATTAATAAAATGTACTATAAAATTTAAAAATTAAAAATATTATTGTATTAGAACACCTGTGATATCTATTTTAATTTTAACTCTAAAATAATCTAATTATAATACTATTTGAATCAATATATTTATAATTTTTAAAAAGAAAATGATCAAACTCATAATTATTAATTTCCATTTGGTGTATTTTACCTTTATTTTTAATAAAATTGACATGTATAAAATAAGTGTTTTCGCAGATATATATGCGCTAGTATTATATATAGAACAAAAATCTTCTGTCTTTTTTATGTGTCTCCCTTTGTGTCTCCTTTGTATTTTTGTAAAAAATGAATTTTAAACCCTAAACCCTTATTTCCTATATTCTAAACCCTAAAAAATACATCCTAGAAAATACACTCTACCCCTAATTTCCTAAACCCTAACCAAAACCCCTAACCTTAAACCCTAACCCTAGAAAATGGTAGATGATTTGGGTTGTTATATATAAGGTTAAATTTTTTTGGATATTATCATTGGAACATACATTAAGATTTATTGTAATTTTATTTTTATTTTTTATTATCGTAAAATTAGATGTCGGTCAGATTATATATTTATTTTAGATAAATAAAGAGGAGTTGGTAATACAACGTGTTAACTTTGAAATAAAAAAACTAACAACAATATCCTGATTATGAATGTTTATCAAGCAAGTAGTTTAATTTGTGTTCGATACAATTCGATATATAATAAATTTAAAATAATTTTATTTGACTCGTATTCGTTAATAAAATTTATTACTCGTAAACAAAGCGGTGTGAGCTTTGGCCTATGAAAGGGACAATTGTCTATTGCCCCATCTTTTTACCTTTTTCTCTTGTATAATATTAAAATTTGATTTATTTTTGAATTTGTTTTAAATTTTAAATATTTATGTTTTGTCTTTAATCTTAAATTTCGATTTCGTCTCTATCATTACTTGTTAAAGTCGTCAAAATTTTTACCTTTTATAATTTATGTAAAATCTATTAATACAATATAGAGAACAAAAAAAATATATGTGAAGTAATTTTAAAATCTAAACTCTAATTACAATCCACAAATATATCAAACTGACATATTACGGTCAAAGTAATAATCCATAAATATATCAAACAAATATATTAATATCATACTTTAAAAAAAATAACAATATATAATAATTTTAAAAAGTTAATTAAACATTCACGAGCTTATTAAGTCGAGTTAAATCTTATTTAAACTTCAAGTTAAACTTGAATTCGAATCAAATCAACTCAAATCTAATATTAACCAATTTTAATTAAATCAAACTTAAATTTCTTTTAAATTACTTAACTCAACTAACCCTCCTTATCCTAACAATTACACAAGTATTATATAAAATAAATTACTAAAACAAAGTGCAGTGAAAAAACATTTTTTATGGTAATATTCAGTTATTATTTATATATTGGACTAAATTAAAACCACCAACACATAATTAATTATAAATAAGTAGAATTAACATTTGTATAAACTAGTTAATGCATATAAATGAGTATTAATCTGCATTTCTAACGTATATAGTAATTAATAACTAACCATATTGAACCAAAAAATAATACTAATTAAATAGATGTATAGAAATTTTCTATCTCTTGTTAGTTTTTTTATGTCTCACAGTTAAAAATTAGATTTAAAATTAAAGAATTGGTAATAGGTATATTTTTAGGGTTCATAGTATAAGATTTAAAATTTAATATTAGAATTTAAAAATTAAGTTTTTAGTGTTGGAATATAGAAAGATACACCGAAAAGTATGATATGGTTTTTGTTCCTAACTAAATTTTACCTACATTTTTCTCGTTTATAATAAATATTCTTTCTTATATCTAACTGTCTACAGGGACAATGCTAGAATTTAGAGTTGGAGGAACAAAACATATATATTTAAAAGTGGGTGAATTTATAAAAATATAATTTTTAAAAAAAAATAAATAGAAGGACAAAAAATCAAATATATATATCTTAAGAGACACAAATTCAAATTATCCAACAAAAAAAGATGATATTTATTTTAAGAGACACAAATTCAAATTATTTTATTTATAAACTATATATTTCTTAGGTTAGATACCATGTCATTTAAAATATATTATCATATGCATATGTGATATAGCATGTCATCATTGTTAGATTTTTAACGTTACACTTACTATGATAGTTAAAAAAATAAGCTATTTGTCAAAAAGATACTGGTCAAGAGCTAAATTTATCAACAACAACAAAAAGCCAAAACGATAAAAATTATAAAATTTATCCCACTCTTCCTCCAATATCTTACAAAAATAAATGCCAATTAATTAATTTGTTAGGTTTTAATTTCAGGATCCAAATGCTAATATATTAATTGCATCTCTATAAAAAGTAAAGAAACAACTCATCTCATTTATTACATATTTTTAATAATTTAATTCACATTATTTATACATGAAGAGCCTACTGAACAGTGATATCCTAGGTTAATCTGTGTATTCATGGAGAGCCATCTTGTACTTAGATATGCCATTGCTCCCCTTTCATTTCTTCTTTTGCTGAGCCTCTGTTCTATAGAAGGAAGACTCGAGGAGCCAGCAGCAGTCAAAACCAGTCCGGTGAAAACGATTCGAGTAAATATAATCGTGTATTCGTGTTTAAAGTGTTACATAAAATTTAATATGTTGATAGTTTATATCATATGATTTCTTGATATGTTTATATATTCGTATCATGTTCGTTTTATCGTCGCAGACTAAATATGGGGACAAGTATGACTGTGTAGGGCTGTACGAGCAGCCGGCTTTTCAACATAGGTTGCTGAAGAATCACAAAATACAGGTTTACTTTACTAAGAAAACACATCATTTCTATGTCTTCAATTTCGAGAAAAACTTGTGTTTATGTGTTCTTCAATTGTTTCTGCCTTGACAGATGAGGCCAAGTTTTGATACACAAAGGGACAACGCCAATCCTATTGGAAATGGAGCTTCAGACAACTCTGTAGATGTTGTCTTGACGGATTCGTGTCCTTCTGGAACAGTCCCCATTCGAAGAAGAAGCACGGCGGAACTAGGGAGAGCTAAAGCTTTGTTTAGACAACAGTTCCCGAGCTTTCAAAAATCAACTGAAAAGATGCCTGAATTTGCAGTAAGCCATACGGATTGATTAATTTCGATTTTTTTTTCGAATTCGAGACTTAAATTCAAACGGTTCGGGTTATTGACGAAGACAAGTTTATGACCTTAGTTTGCAGGACTTGCAACAAGATATGAGGCGACAACAGTGTATTATGGTGCCGGGGGAATGGTTAGCATAAACAACCCTGCTGTTACTAGTGGCCAATTAAGCGCATCTGTACTATCACTGGAAAAGGAGGTTCTCCCGATCAGTACAGCATAATACGAGTCGGCTGGATGGTATCGAAACGTCGCAATGTTTATCTTTTCGTTCCGTTCTTCAAATTTTCGACATTAATTAACCATGTCTCCATGGAATTCCAGGTTAATTTTGATCTTTACCATGACAACAATACTCGATTGTACACGGTTTGGGGCGTATGCATCTATCTCTCCTTAGTTATTCGAATTTGACTTGTTAGTACTGGCTACACTTGACACAAGATAAACTGATTTGGATTCTTCTTTATCAGCAAGTTAAGAATGGGCAAATGACCGGTTGCTACAACACCTACTGTCCCGGGTTTGTTCAAACGGACACTTCGATCGCACTCGATATGCCGCTCGGACCGATCTCAGTTGTTCGAGGACCTCAATATTATATCAGACTCTCAGTGACTCAGGTACTCTTATCTTGCCTTGTACGTTACGTCTTGAGTTAATTACTTACCCTTTGAATTGTTCTGTAGGAGAAATCCACGGGGACGACGAGAAGCCGATCGGGTATTGGCCGAGCAGTTTATTCGCCAGCCTTGCCAATGGTGCTCCCGGATTGTGGTGGGGAGGAACAGTTGCCTCTACTACTGGTCAGCTTCCGGCGATGGGAAACGGAGATAACGGCGAAATCCATAGTGCTCACTTTAGGCAACTTGTGCTTCAATATGGTGCAGGGACGTCTCTGAATGGAACCATTGCTGTCACGTTGGACGTACAGCAAACAAAGTGTTACAAGAGTGGAAACAATTCTTACAAAGGGGAGTATTGGGGATACAGCTTTTATTTTGGGGGTGATGGTGGAGATTCAACCCTATGTTCTTATCATTAGGAAATATCTCCATTCAATTTCGATTCGAATAATAATAAATTTTTTCGGTTAATCTAAGTGATACCTTTCGAATAAAATAACATTATAATATATCAAGTATATGTTCAAGAAGATTAGCTTAAAGAATATAAAGTCTCAAATCACTCCAATAAGCTCTTTTGCAAAGCTTGACAAAGATGAAATAGATAAATGGGTTGATCTTAAGCTTTATAATCTATAATAAGATCTTTATTTTATGGATAAATTACATAAATGGTCTCTTGATTATACCTCAATTATCTTTTATATTCTCTAACTATCAAATGTTACAAATTGGTCCATTGACTAACTTTTTTGATACAAAGTGATCCTATGTTGTTAAAAATTTGACGGGAAACTGATATAGACGTTAACATGCTGACTTGGATTATAGAGATCGAGGATGCCACATGGTTATTCAAGTCATCATGTTAACGTTTATATCAATTTTTCGTCAAATTTTTAACGGCACAGGACCACTTTGTATCAAAAAAGTTAGTCAATAAACCAATTTGTAACATTTGATAGTCAGACGATGTAAAAGATAATTGAGGTATAGTCAAAGAACCATTTATGTAGTTTACTCTTATTTTATCTTATCGCAAGTAAACTGAATATCATAATTAGTGTTTTCTTGTGTACTAGATTTTAAGCTAATCTTAGAATATTACATTTACATGTCATTAAGAGAGTTTTTAGATACCTTAAAATACATTTAATTTAAGTTTTTAGTATCTTAAAGATTCTTCCTTTAATTTTTATGGTTATTCGAATGCAAATTATAAAAATTATAAAATAAATAAAAAAATACCTTTGACACTTGTCAATTTTTATTGGCGATTTGTTATACTTGTTATATTTAAAGTAAAAATCGTCATGTATTCTTTTTTACTTAAAAACAATCATTTATTTTTATCGACTTTAAATAAAAAGTCGATAATAGTATACATAGGGGTGTAAATGAACCGAACTTGAACGGACAAGAGTATATTCGTGTTCGTTTATTTATTTTTGAAGGTGTTCAAATTCTATTCGTGTTCGTTTAAATTTTTAATGGTATGTTCGAGCTTGATTCGTTTATTTTTTTGTTATGTTCGAGCTCTGTTCGTTTAACGTTCACGAACGTGTTCGTTTAACGTTCATGAACGTGTTCGTTTATATGTTCGTTTAACGTTCGTGAACATGTTCATTAAGCGTTCATAAACGAGTTTGTTTGTATATATTCATCAACTTGTCTGTTTAGCATTCACAATGTTTGTTTAGTGTTCATGAGCATGTTTGTTTAGCATTTACGAACATATCAGTTTAACGTTCGTAAACATGCTCGTTTATATACTTTGAATTTAGGATTACTAAAGAACATAAATGAGCTAATAAACGAACTTACAAACAAGTATATAAACGAACATAAACAAGCCTATAAACGAGCTTATAAACGAGTATATAAACGAGCTTATAAACGAACATAAACGAGTTTGTTCGTGAACATAAACGAGCCGAACGCACTTATGTTCGTGTTCGTTCGTTTATTAATCGAACATAAAATATCTATTCGTACTCGTTTATTTAACTTAATAAACGAACATTATACGAACGGTTCACTAGCAGCTCGTCGAAAACCTTGTTCATTTACACCCCTAAGTATACATAACTTTAAATATATACTTATATCACTTCAAACAAACTCATTAATTATTTTATTGATATAATACAATCACTATAAAAATAAAAATAAAAAAAAATGTGATAATTATTTTTTGAACACAATATTTGAACAATTACTCCACAATTTTGTCTTCCGAATAACAACATGAATTAATTAGAATCAACTTAAAAAATAAAATATATATAATATAAAACTCTAAAGTCTCCCCCTCAAGTACAAGGAGAATTCTGTAAGTTTCAACTTTTCTCAAAGGAAAACAATTAATCGAAAAATAATAAATTAATACATACTTAGGTTGCGTTTAATATTGCGTTTTAAACTAGTTTTTTAGCCAAAAACTGGTTGCAATGCTAAATAATTACTTACACTTTGAATTGTTTTGTAAGAGAAATCCACGGGAATTGGTGACTCAAATAGGTAACTTATATTCTTTTAAAAATTTTACACTAAAAATAAATTAATCTTAAACTTTAAAAAATGAGTAGTTTATTTTTCTCTAAAATTTAGTTTTTCACTCTTTTTTTTATCAATTGTCTTTTTCTTTTTTATCAATTATTTTAGTTTAATTTATTTGAATCATAATTTAGATTAATTTAATAAAAATCTATATTTGATTTTAGAATTCTTTTAATTATGTTTGTAATTTATGTATTTATATTTTAATTTAACTTAATTAATCTTAAGTTTAATAAGTTAATTTAACTTGATTAAATATTAATTTAAAATTATAATTTTAATGAAATGTTTATTTAAAATTATAATTAAAAATAAATACATTAAAACTAAATAAAATAGTAAATAAATTAATTTAATTAAATATGTAATACTAAATTTAAATATTTATCCCTAAATTAATTCTCATATCTAATTCTATTTTTTTTTAAAATTAATCACATTTAACAATATTTTAAATTTATCAAATTATAGATATACCTAAGTCTTGTTATCTGCCAAGTCAGACTCAAGTTCGAGTTTGTTTCAACCGGATGCAGGTCAGGTTTCGAGTCTACAGTAACAGATTGAAATTAGGTTCGGCTCATTCTCGGTCGGATACAATTCAGGTTCGGTTATTACAATAACTAGGTCCAACTCGAGTTCGGGTCATCAACAGTTAGATACAGATCGGGTTTGGGTTATCAACAGTCAGATTCTGACTTGAACAGATTTCAGTCCTGTTTTCGGATCGGATCAACATTTTACATTCCAACTTAGTACTAACTAGGGATGGGCACGGAACCCGAACCCGACCCGATCGGGTCGGATTTTTTTAAAAAAAAATTCGGGTTCGGGTCGTTTTTTTTTTTAAGGGTGGTTTCGGGTCGGGTCGGGTTCGGTTTTAGGGTGGAAAAAATCCGACCCGACCCGACCCGGGACTAGTAGTGTAATTTTTTCATATATATTTTAGGGATATTTGCAATAATGATCCCTCTTTATATATATTTTATATAATTAGGTCACTAAAATTATTTTTTTACAATTAGATCACTAAAATTTTGTTTTTTTACAATTAGATCCCTAAAATTTATTTTTTTTTACAATTAAATCCCTAAAATTTAATTTTTTTAATGATTCGAGTCGGGTCGGGTCGGATTTTAAAGCTTAAAAATCGGGTCGGATCGGGTCGGATTTTTTCTACCCTAAACCCGAGTCAGGTCGGGTGGCGGGTGAAGTATATAAATTTTCGGGTCGGGTGCAGGTGGGCCGAAAATCCGACCCGACCCGTGTCCATCCCTAGTACTAACTTGTAAATGGCTGAGACGTGGTTAAACTGTGCTTGGCAGTAGGAACTATGACTTTGTTTGTTCTGTTCATTTTTTTTAAAAAGGTAAGGTGATTACAATAATATTTATTTTATTAGATATTATAATTTAATCATTATGTTATAATATTCGTGTGTTCGAACTCGTGAATTCGTCAATATAGTTTGTGCCATAAAACCACATTCTCTTCGTCCGTTTTTTGAACACTCGTTCTTCAAAGCTTCAACTCATGCTTTTTAGAGACTGTTTGATTGGTTCCTTATCAAAAATGGATTTTGGGGGTGCGGGTTCGGATACTGTCATAGGTCCTGTAAATGGAGCTCTATCTCAAACTCAGCCTAAGCTTGTTGGATCTGGGTTTCCCAAGCAAGAGAGATCTTCTGAGTCAACTCAAGATCACTGGAAATGTTCAAAGTTGCAAAGAACAGATGGTTTGTTAACTCCCAAGACAATGCCATTGCATCAAGTCACTTCTTTGCTGAGATATAATTCTGAGCATATGCTGAGCTTCTCTTCACTCAAATCTGAAGTTCCTTTCATCAACAAAGATGGTGACTTTTCGGAGATAACTGCAGAAAACAATGGCTTGTCTTATTATCAGTGTACACCCTCGACATATGCCAGAAATGCAGGTAACATGTTTGATGGATTGTGTCAAAAAAAGTGCTTTTGGGGGGATGTTTGTTTTGGTTTCTGTTTTTTGAAAGATGGGTTTTGGGGGTATGGGATTTAGGCAACGCTCTTTGTGCAGAAAAGTGTCCTTTTTACTAGAAATTTCAAGGTTTTGGCAACGTATGTTAAGGGTCCTCTGTCAATGTTGTGTTTTCAGGTTATGGTTCTGGAAGCTTGAATGCAAGCATGCATGAGTCTTTTAATGGTTTTAGAGGGCCATTAACCCCATCTCAGTTGACTGAGTTACAACATCAGGCATTGATCTACAAATACATCACTTCAAATGTGGCAGTGCCTTCCAATTTGATCATACCTCTCAAGAAATCCATTTGTCCTTATAGACTCACCAGTTCATCTGCTGGATCTTTTCCCCCAAATTCATGTAAGTTTCTTTGAAATCACATTACCTTTCTATTACTCCATTTGAGTTTTGAAGTGACTGCTCTTGTTTGGTGTATAAATGTGTTGAAAATGTACAAAAGTTGCAGGTTAGCTAGTTAAAGTTTTAGAAATTAAACCTCATGTTTGCTATTTTAAAGTATCCAAGTTGTATAGGAATTCCATAATCCTGATTTACTTTGCCGTGTGAAACAGCGAATTTTGAATTTTACAGTGGAGTTGATGTTTAATCCTTCGTTTTTGTGTGCTCGTCTATATTATGGTTTTTCTGGTTTATATGAAATATATATGCAGTGGGATGGGGCTATTTCCATCTGGGGTACTCGGGAAGCACTGACCCTGAGCCGGGGAGGTGTCGCCGAACCGATGGAAAGAAATGGCGGTGCTCTCGGGATGCTGTTGCCGAACAAAAGTACTGTGAAAGGCACATAAACAGGGGCCGTCATCGTTCAAGAAAGCCTGTGGAAAGCCAGACTGGCCATGCGGCCTCTGGGACCACTAATCTGAAGGTGGTGCCGATGTCTTCCTCCTTGTCAGCATCGGTGATATCCGGCAGCCGTGCATCCAGCAGCCTCACGATCGCACAGCAGAATCAGTTTAAGAACTTGCAATCTGGCGCTACGGATCAATTTCCTAACATCCTTGTCAACAGGTAAAAAATATTGTTCATGAATTCGAGATCGCTTTAGTTGCTTGCATTCGTGTTATTCCATTAGTAATTTGTCAGATGGTATTGCATTGAACAGTTCGATTATGCCCTTTTCTTTTCTCTTTAAAGTAGACCACATTGTTCATCTTTACTTTAGTGACAATGACACCAGCTTGTTGGGACCTGGGATTCTCTTTCTTGGATCATTGTAATTAGTTCTTCTGCATTCATTTGATACTACACACTTTGGTTAAGTGGATATACTACCAGTTAAAATTGAAGTTCTTGATGTTTAATAATGTTCGTTGTGGTTGAGTTTCCGAATTTTCGACTGTGTTTAAGTTTCTCTAAATGATGAGGATTTGTGTGGCAGGATGGAAGATCCTCGGCCGCTGTCTGTGATGTCTTCCACCAGTAACCTGAAATCCAACAACTCCACATTTACCATTACGAAACAAGGTGTTCAGTTTGCTGAATCTTCTCAATCAGATTTCGGACATGTCGCCTTTGATTCTCTCGTTAGTCTTTTGCATGGAAGCTCGAACATGGATTCTAAAGAGTATGGTCATCTCCTAGACTTCACTGCTGATCAAGAAATCCAACGCCAAAATCCGATTCACAGATTCATCGATGACTGGCCCAAGGACGAATCTATTCGCTCCGTTATTACTTGGCCATTCACACATTCATCTATGTCTATTCCAATGACATCTTCCGAGTTCTCGTCAACATCTTCCTCGCCTGCACAAGAAAAACTTTCTGTTTCGCCTCTTAGGCTATCTCGTGGATTTGATCCGGTTCAAATGAGTTCGGTACTGAACAGTGACATTGGTGATCCGAACCAAAGGCAGGCTCACTGGATACCTATATCTTGGGGAAGTTCAATGGGAGGTCCTTTAGGAGAGGTCCTAACCAACACCACAAGCAATGTGGGTAGCTGCTGAAAGTTGGTCCGGCAGCCCACTTTCCCAGTCTCCTCTGCCAACATGCGTGTTGCAGACAACCCCTTTCGGATCACTTTCGAATAAGAAGCTCCACACATTCAAGCCTTTGCGATGATGTGCTCGGCTCAACTCTCATAAGTTCCGCCTTTCCCTTGATCCCTTCTGTAATCTGAAACTAATCCGAAGTATCGTCGAAGGGCGAAAACTTGTGTTTAATACTTTTTAACTTGATTGTTCTTACTTTTACAAAAGCATGAAATGTTGAACATTCCCTGGTTCACTTGGATTCATGGGTGTATAAGTCTATCTATATAGTTTGAAAATTTAATGTATGATCGGACTAATTATCTCGTTTTCCAGGGATCTTTAACCTGGGATACTGGTTTAAATTTTGAAAATATTACCAAACAAACGCTCCGGTTTGAATCGGTTTTCGATTATAAAAGGTATATAACTTCCAAAATACACATTGATGATTGAGTCTGTTGGTCCCAATTCTGTGACAGGTCATGTTCTTCCCATCTTTTCCAGCTGTTTAGATTGGTACTATGATTGAGAGTACAACAATGGAGTTCCCCTGACTCCCGGCAGGAGGCACATTTGCTGCCTGTACACCCAGCAGGCCAGCACTCATCCACTCTTGATGATTCCGAAAACATGGGACCATCTCTTACCCGATAGTCACATCAGATCTGATTATTTTAAAATCGAGTTATATTAAACTTCGGATTTGAAATAAAAAACTATTTACTACTTGTTTATTCATCTTAATAGTTACCGATAAATGGGATCAAAATGAACAGTTAACTCGGGAACTATTTAAATTCGATTTGATTTTTTTCAATCATGCATGATGGATTGGGACCGTGTTTGAAAGAAACATGTTGGTGCTTGTGTCCCAATAATTGAAGGTATTGAAAACGAGATATTAAAATATCTGAAACCATATATTTTGACAGGGATTGAATTTAAAAAGTGAGGGATACGACAATAGGGAGAACAGTGGTTGGTATTATCATGTTTGTACCCATCATCGGCTACAGGGACGGAACCAGGATTTGAAATTAAGAGAGACAAAGCATAAATGTTTAAAAGTAAGGGAACAATTCATAAAAAAAAACAATTTAAAAAAATAAATAAAAGGACAAAAGTGAAAAAAATCTTCGGAGTTAGATGGGGCAATAATTAAAAATTCTTCGTCCCTACTAGGGTAGTAATCGAATGAGAAATAATTAAAAATCGTAAGTATTAGAATTTATAAATATAAAAAATAATCAAAATTTTTATTTATTGGGACGAGGATTGATAAAATTTTATTATCGTAGACCAAATAAGAATAAGAACAACGATTGTTATATCTGAATTGTAAAGATAATTGAATCGTACCCATATAAATCACTATAAGGATTTTCAAAAAATATTCGTATAAGTCCCTAATATTTTATAAAATTAAATGGTCATAAGAATAATTTACTTGTTTTATCAAAAATATAATCTTTCAAGGCATGATTTAGAACACGAAAATAGTTTATATATGATTTCTTTAAAAAATAAATAAAAATTGTCGGATTTCTTAGAAAATAGTTTTAAAACTATACGAAAATCTAAATTTGTTTAAAACAAACCGTTCTTGAATTCTAGTTATAATTAAGAGTTATTAATTTTTAATTAACAAAAATCAGAAGAAAAGACGACAAACCATGTCTAAAAACAACAACAATAATAACTTTAAGAATTTATCAAAAATCTTACTAGTAAAATTAAATAAGATGATTTATATGATTAAAAATATTATCAAAACTACTTTTTTAACAAATAACTCATGATTTGAAATTATAGATTATTAATTACATATTTTTTTTTTAAAAAGGAGCATATTAAAATATTTTAATAATTAATATTTTAGTCATATTTTATAATTTTAAAATGATTTTTTTATAAAATTAAATTTATCATTTATGTTTATAATTTTAAAAAATTAATATTAAATATTTATTTTATAAGTACCAAGAATTATCAATAAAATACCATCCGTAAAATTGGGTAGGATTTATTATGAAAAATATTTGATTTGGTTTAATTCAAGATTAATCATGTAATTTTCTCTCAAATTTTTTAAAGATATTTATAATACCTATTTTTTATATATTTTATAATTAGTTCTTTAAAATTAAATTTTTATTTATAATATAATTTTAAAATTATTATTTTTTATGATTAAGTTTCTTAAAATTATTTTTTTTACAATTAGGTCCTAAAATTATTATTTTTCTATAATTCAGGTTAGATCGAGATCATGTTTGGGTTTAAGGTATTTATTTTTAGATTAAATTGAGTTCAAGTTTATAATATTTATTTTTAAATCAAGTTCGAGTGAACTAAAAACTGAACCCGACTCGTGTCTATACCTATTGTTGTTATAGACCGAAACTGGCTTGCTTTCTACTGTGATAATGTGTAATATTATGTATTTGATTATAATAAATAGAGTTAAGATTCAGTGTGTCTGGTGTACATCGCCTTAAATAAAGCTAAAAACAGCACAATCGTAATATTAGAAAAAGATATAACATTTTAGGTTGACATTTTTTTTTGATAACCAAGTTCTGAAGCTTATAAAAAAAATGTTATATTTTTTTATAACATTGCAGTTGTGTGGTAACATTTCAATTGTGCTGGATGGGTACAGGTCGGGTAGGTTTGATATTAGGTTCATCCGTACTCGATTCGAGTATGTATACCCTTGACCCGCTACTTGACTCGATCTGGTTTTAGGGCGAAAAATATGACCTTACTCGACTTGATTTTAAGTTTTAAAACCCGATCCAACCGAGATTAAAAAATGAAACTTTAGGGACTTAATTATAAAAAAGTAAATTTTAGGAGTCTAATTATAAAAAAATAGTAACTTAATTGTAAAAATATAAATTTTAGTGACCTAATTATATAAAATATATAAGGAGGATCACTATTATAAATATCCTTATAAAATATATGAAAAATTACACTATTAATTCCTAGTCGGGTCGACTTTTTTTCACCCTAAATTCAAACTCAACTCAACCCGAAACCACCCTTAGAAACTCAATCTAAACCCAAAATTTTACAACAACAAAAAAATCTAACCAAATCGATTGAATCAGGTCGGAAACCGTCGGGCTTGGTTCCATACCCGACCGAAATTCTGAATTTGTATATTCGCATTTGTTGAACTCAGTATAATAAATCTAAATTTGGATGAAATTTCTTGGCTTGAATTGTATTCTTAAGAGTTTTGTAGCGTTCGTACTGTAAAAGCAAATAGATAAACATCGGGTTCCATTTTATTTAGGGTTTAGGAATTATTCTGTGTAAAAATAAGTAAAATCGAATTTTAATAGATTAGATATCATCGTATTATACAAAAAATGGGATAAAGTACAAAAGTAATTATTAAACTATCTTAAAAATATAAAATAATTATTAAATTTTTAAAAATTATATAATTAACATTAAATTTAAGTTTTTATTATAAAATAATCATTGGGTCATCCATTATAATAGATGATTGAGTCATCAATTATAATAGAGGGTTATATGAGAGTTATAAAAATTTGTATAATATCATATTTAACTCTTCATCTTTATGCATTCAACCAATTAAGTCTTAATGTAAAAAGTTCTATAACTTTAGATCTTATTATTTAGACATTTTTTCAATCTGGTCCTATTTTTAAATAAAAATAATTTAATTATTATTTACATATTCAGTTAATTTAGTTATAGTTGAACTGTTCCTTTTAAGTTTTAACTAAGGATCGAGATGTCACCATATCCTCGACCAAGGCTGAATCTGTTTCGAAGTTGATGTGTTGCCATCCTTTGTCACGAGCTAGCTGAAGACCAGCATCAAGGGAAGCAATTTTGGCCAAAGAGACCACACTACAACATATGACATGCTGGGCGAGACCACCAAGATTCGAGCCATGGCTATCTCGAGCGACAAAACCTATAACAGCAATACAGGTGTCAAGGACACCATCGATGTTGATCTTAATGTAATCCGAGATAGGGGATAACTAGCTCGGTTCAGCACATGCAGATGGCATAGGAGAGGGTCATGATGAAGGATCTGTACATTGGCCACTGTTAACCAAAGAGGCTAAAGGCTACCATCATGAACTATGGTGTTCTTATATACAGTTCCAAACATTCTCGAAGAGTGTAAGAAAAGTGGCAAAAAAGAAGGTGCCCAAGACAGCAACAGATTCCTTGAACCAGGCAAGGATCGATGTGGTGGTGCTAGAGAAGATACAGGTTGGTGTGCCGGAAAAAGGTAAGAGACTCCTTTTACGATGGACAGTCATGAAAAGCATGAAGGGATGTCTCAGCCTCGGTGCAACATATGTGGTATGTGTTCGGGTCCAGATGCGCAATTTGAAGCTTCTTCCGATGAGTAATTCTTCATGACAAAGACGTCAACCAAAGATACTGATCTTGGGCAACAGCGATAACATGGGAAGATATTTCCATACATAGAAGTCACGTTATTTTAGGGATATTAACTGGTCGGATAAGGTTTTGGGGCATTCTGATCCCGATTTAAAAAGTAAGTTATTATACCCGTCCTACCTCAAAATTTACATATCTCACTCTATCTCTTTTCTCCGAAAATCTAAGAATTTAAATTTAATCTCGACTCCTTCCAAAAATTGAATATTATACTTAAACCAATTCGTCCCAAAAATTAAATGTTATAGTTAAACTGACACGTCCTAACCTAAAAATTAATAAAATGTTATATATTATATAAAAATTTAATAAACATATATAATTAAAAATATCCTAGGTCTGGTTAAAAAAAATCACTTCAAATCTAAACTCACCTTATCCTGAATTTATTTCAACACCTACCCTACGTTGAAAAGACGTGAAAGGAGAAGAGATTACTCTATGGAACATTTTATTATGTTATTCATGGTCACTAATTATTAAAAAGTAGTTAATTAATTTTTATTTTTTATATCATTTTTTCTTTCCTAATTAATCTTTATTTAAGCACTCACTACCTATTTATATAATAATAAAAAAAATGAAAATTCACTCTTGAAAAAATGACATAAAAAATATAAAAATTAATTGACTATTTTTTAATAGTTAAGAACCATGAATAATATGATAAAACCGATTTATAGAATAATTTCTCCGAAAGGAGATTATTAAGGTCCATAATCATATGGTTGATTTGCTTAGTAAGAAGAGCGATATTGAAACTCCATAAATCTCGAACCGACGATTTTAGGGGTGCACATACATGACCTAGTCAAAAATAAAAATTAAACATAATTTTAAGTACTATTTTATTCCCTCTCTCCCACTTTATTTATTCAGTATTGATTTTTTTTATTTTTTTTTCAACTTTGACTCATTATAACTTTAAATCTATTATTGATAAAAATATAAAAAATATATATATTTTAGAAACCTCTAATCAAATAACTTAAAAATATATATTTTATAAAATTTAATAAATTAAAATATTTAAAATAATTATGGTCAAAATTTTAAAATTTTAACTTTAAAAAGTCAATACTATACTTCTTAAATGGGACAGAAGAAGTATTAAAAAATATTAAAAAAATATTAAACATGTAGTTATCTTTTTATTTTTAAATTTTAGATATATAAGCTTTATATTTCATAAAAACAGCTCGAAAACTATTATAAAGGTTTAACCTATAATCTATATATGTATACCTCGTCATAAACACAAGTAGATATTAGGTAACATCTATCATATCTATACGTCTAGAATGAAGTTTAACATTCACTACCTCTTTTATATTATTTACAATGATATTTGGTTTTCAGAACTCTCTGAGAATATTTATGGTTTCTCTCTTTTTATATATTGTATACAAAAGCATTCCAAGTCAAGAGAAGTATATATACAAGCAGAAACTTGTCTTTTAGCCAGCGTACAGTCCAATAAAAATTTTCTTTCAACTACTTGGTGGATTTGAAGATATTATATAAACTCAGAATGCTTTCTTAGATATCAGTCGTAAAATCATATTCAAAAAAAATATATGATTTATAATTTTTAGATTATCACAAAATAAACATGAAGAATCAACAAAAAAATTTATCTCATTTAATCTATCTCGTATTAAAAGCTTGTTTACAATATCATTCAAATCACAATAAAATGTTTAAGAACTGAGAAGAAAATCATAAGCATACAAGCTTTTGTCAGTATTACTCCACACATTTTTTTTTTCAAACTCGATCTTAAATCCACTTTATAACGACCCCTTTGCGTTTGTTAAATTGTCAAATTCCTTATAATAAATGATTTATTTAAACTATGAGACTATATTTAGATATAAATTTTAATTAAAAATCAAATTAAAATATATAATTAAATAAAAATAAATAATAAATTAAATCTTAAAAGCTAAATTTAAATACCTAAATATCATATTATTTTTTTTAAAATGATGTAGTACTTAGCTTAATCAAATTCAGATACTATAAATTTACCCTAAGTTGCAAATAGAGGGATTTTCCTTTTTAACGAATCCTTGCCCTCTTAGCTGCAATTTTCAATTTCATTTTTTCACAAAACCCTAAACCCTTCCTCCTCCTCCTCTGGCCCTTCCTCACTTTACCAATGGCGGAGCTAAAACTATCCGAGAGTCGAGACTTGACTCGAATCGAACGAATAGGTGCTCACTCCCACATCCGGGGACTGGGTCTTGACACTTCTCTGGAGCCCCGCGACGTTTCGGAAGGTATGGTCGGCCAAACCCAAGCTCGTAAAGCCGCCGGTGTCATCCTCCAAATGATCAAAGACGGTAAAATTGCCGGTCGAGCAATCTTATTAGCCGGACAACCGGGAACCGGCAAGACCGCAATCGCCATGGGCATGGCCAAATCCTTGGGCCTTGAAACCCCATTTTCCATGCTCTCCGCCAGTGAAATCTTCTCCCTGGAAATGTCGAAAACCGAAGCTTTAATGCAAGCGTTTCGAAAGTCAATTGGAGTAAGAATCAAGGAAGAAACTGAAGTAATTGAAGGCGAAGTCGTTGAAATCCAAATTGACCGCCCAGCGGCTTCTGGTACGGCTTCAAAAACGGGTAAATTGACTCTCAAAACGACGGATATGGAGACCGTTTATGACCTCGGGACGAAGATGATCGAGGCGTTAGGAAAAGAGAAAGTGCAGAGCGGGGATGTGATAGCCATCGATAAAGCTTCGGGGAAAATAACTAAGCTGGGAAGGTCCTTTTCGAGGTCAAGGGATTACGATGCAATGGGACCCCAAACCAAGTTCGTGCAATGTCCGGATGGAGAGTTACAGAAGAGAAAAGAGGTTGTTCATTGTGTTACACTTCATGAAATTGATGTCATTAATAGCAGGTAAATTTGAGTTTGGCTACAAATAACTTCATTTTCTTTCCAAATATGTGCCATTCTTGCTGCATTTAGTAGAGTTCTTGAGTCCAAATTTCTGCTGTAATTGATATATGCAGTGGGTGTTTAACAGTTTCTGTAATTGTTTTGAGATTAGATTAAAGATAAGCCAGTATGGACTGTTAGTAATGTAGACGTATGTTGCTTTAGTTTGACTCTCCTGCAAATACATAAAACCAGTGAAAATTTTGAACAAACCCAAGTTGAGCATATAATCGTTTTCGACTCATACCCGAGTCCAAGTTAAATAGATTTAGACTTATTTTGGTTCTTTTAGTTGCTACATACATTTCCCTTGTGAAAGTAAAATCACTAGTATATGATCAAAAGGTATGCTGGGATAAAAACTCCTTCAGCCTTCTGGAAACCTTGTTAAATTAGGTGGATTTGATTTTCACATTTAGAGGAGGAACCTTTTGAGAACTGAGATTCTCTAGTTAAGAGGGATGAAGAAGGTTTGAATTGCTCATACGACAATCTCCAGTAAGTCATCGATCCTTCACTATCAAATGAATTCGGTTATATGGCTTTGAGGGAAGAATTTCTATATGACAGTCCTTTGGCTTGTTAGATTTAATTAGTACAATCTGAACAACATTACTTGTTTAAATATATCTCACTAGCTTGAAAATTCTTGTCTGCCTTCTAGGCGACTCTTCACATGAAGAAACTTTATACCATCTACTATATTCATCTATCATGAGTTTATGCAATCTCATGTCTTATTATGTTTCTGTTTCAGAACACAGGGATTTCTTGCTCTTTTCACCGGTGATACTGGTGAAATTCGTACCGAGGTGAGAGAACAAATTGATACAAAGGTTGCAGAGTGGAGGGAGGAAGGCAAGGCAGAAATTGTACCTGGTGTTCTCTTTATTGATGAGGTGCATATGCTTGACATTGAGTGCTTTTCGTTCCTGAACCGTGCCCTTGAGAATGAGATGGCCCCTATATTAGTTGTTGCTACGAACAGAGGAATAACTGCAATCCGAGGCACAAACTACAAATCCCCACATGGAATTCCAATCGATCTTCTCGATCGACTATTGATCATCACAACACAACCCTATTCCGAAGATGAAATTCGCAAGATTCTAGACATCAGATCCCAAGAGGAAGATGTAGAGATGTCTGAGGATGCAAAACAACTATTGACAAAAATAGGGCATGAGACATCCTTGAGATATGCTATCCATCTGATTACTGCTGCTGCATTGAATTGTCAGAAGCGGAAAGGCAAGGTCGTGGAAGTACAGGATATCACTCGGGTCTACAACCTATTTCTCGATGTAAGGAGATCAACACAGTACCTGATGGAGTACCAGAAAGAATACATGTTCAACGAAGCATCAATGGTTGATGGTGGGGAAGATGATGGTGGGGAAGATGACGATGACACCATGCACGACTGATAGTTCCTTTAGATTTAGTTGAAGATGTGGTGTTATTGTTATTCTGTTAATGGCCTCTAGACTAATCTTATTTTTGGTTGTTTTTCGCTGTGCATTCATTGGATTCGTATGGTAATTTGCATGCAGAGAATTAAACTCTTAATCCTACAATGGCCATTGGCCAGTTCACGTTCCATTTAGTTAATTCATGGGTAAAGAAAGTTCCCATATTCTTGCTTTTTTTGTGTGTGGTGTATGTAAAAGCCCATATTGTTAATGATTTGGATATCTAAAATTGTTATCCAATCACATAATTGATTACAGCCTAATTTTATACATATTTTTAAACCTGATGTAATAAATTTAAATGCTTGGGAACATATTAGGCAAGTACCATGTAGTAAGAATGTCTTTAAAATGGCTTAACTTTGCATTTTTAGTCGCAAGTCACAACCTTTCGTAGCTCAGTTGGCCAAAACTTGAACCTTCAAGTTTGTCTAATTATGATTGAACTTGTTTTAGTCGAATAATTCGGTCTTTATCTGACTTTGAACTCTATGATTGACCTTTCTGTTTACATTGGATAGATCCGTAGTTACTTAGAGTAAGCTATGACATTTGCAGGCCATGAACCGAAGTATAATGGTGTATATAGAATCACACTCGGAACCGCTAACTGCTGCAACGGAAGCGGCGAATGATAGGAGCAAAACTTTCTCTGGAACCCTCCATATCTAACATTGTCGACATGACAGTAGTTGTTGCAGGAAGTTGGTGTCAGTGTTGCAAGCTGCAACTTCCTTGAAGCCAATGTTTTGACTTTTGCAGAATGCACAGTCGTCGTCTGGTCTTTTAGAATGGTGTTGGTTTTCATAACAGCAATGGACTAACTGGGGAGTAGGGCTTTGCTGTTGGAGGTCAGGAGCAGCTAAGTCGACTAAATGGTTACCTTTGGAGTTGGCTGCTGCAACTTGTCTGCAGAGTAAGTTTCAATATTTTGTTGCCAGATTAGTATATTTGGATGCATTGCCAGTATCTGAGGAATCATTTTCATGCACTGCTCAGCAGAAAGGTGAATACTGATGGATTTGACTGGTTTGAAAGGTTACGGAATGTACCATCGGCATGATGCCGGAGGAGAGGGAAAAAGGATTAATCCATCTCATAAATCCAAGTATTACATGAAGAAATTGGTACCGGACAGAAGTGGAATTACTGCCGATAGAGCAGAATCGAACTGAGCTTGCAACATACACCAGCCGAGCACGAATGCTATCAACAGGCTCTTTTGGTTGCCAGTGCAAGAGGATATAGACGCACAACTCAAGCAGAGTCATTTATCATGGCAATGGGAAATAGATAAACTACCCCTTTTGGCTTTAACAGTAAGTTCTAACACTAGTTAAACCTTAATATCTTCTACATATTCTTCAAATTACCACAGTTTCGATGTTTAGACTTGAATCCAAGTAAACCTTAATCGATGTCATGCTACTGAGCTAAACAATAAAGCCATTGCCAGTCACCACCATTCTCAGTCTTATGAACCAGTAAAGAAGCCAGAGTCCAAGTACTAACTCCAAACAGAAGTTCTTTAATCTCTCCCTGATCTAATCCGATCGAATTCGATACAATACGAACACCTCTAAACTAAAGAAGCATTGAACTCTCTCTTAAGAATTTCAATAAACCAAAATACCCCAATCTTCCATAAATACACTAAATTGAAATTCAGCAAAGTTTTGGATTTTCAAATTCTAATGGTAATGCCAAGAACAAAGATATCTTCTTTTAACTATTTTTCCATTTCATCAAAACAACAATTATTCTACAACATTATTTCAAAATTTAAAAACAAAAAAGAATCATTCAAGTACCGCTGTAGCACCCAAATCTTGGAGCTTTTTAATAATGGCTTCAGCGTCCTCCTTCGTGACACCCTTTTTAACCACAACCGAAACTTTCTCCACCAAGTCCTTGGCTTCTTTTAACCCCAAATCCGTAAACGACCTGACTTCTTTAATTATCTTTATCTTCGCCGCCGCATCGAATTTCTCCAGCTTTATATCAAACGCAGTCTTCTCCGCTGCTTTCGTTTCCGCTGCGCCGGCTCCGGGTGCCGAAGCGGCGGGGGATGTGACGCCGGAGACGGCGGGCCCGTAACGGTTGAGGCCGTTTTTGAGGCGGAAGAGTATGGAATAATCATAGCGTTCAAGCTTTGTAAGATCTAAGAGCTCGTCGGCGATGCGCTCTAGTTTCTGGGTCCGACTCTGGGCGGTGGCGGTGGAAAAGAACCGGGAAAGGGGAGGCTTTGATGAGGAAGAAATGAGGTGTTTGAAGAGGGATTTGGTGGTGGTAGAAGCCATTGTTGGAGTGGAGATTTCACTGTTAGGTTTTAGGGTTTCAATTTAATGTTTTAAAACGAGACGAGGGTATTTTTGAAATATTACACACTTCTAATACAAGTGAAGATCAGGATGATTATTTTGGGAAAATTACACTGGTAGTCACTCAACTATCATTTTTTTGATTTTATTTTTAATTATTTTTTTATAAATATTGTCTCTCCTCGATAAATATTTAACGTTTTTGCTGACGTGATTTTTTTTAAAATATTATTTTTATATATTTTTCTTTTTATTCAGACCAATAAATTATATCTGCTTCATCACAATAAAGGAAATAAATTATATAAATTAAAAAATATTGATAAAAATGTAAGAGTGAATTTTTGTTAGACGATTATGTAAATATGTCTATTTTTAATCTAAAATTTAAATTTTAATCATAAATTTTGAATTCTAAATTTTAATCATTGATATTTACGACTTAAACTCCTAAAAATTGCTAACTTTATTTTTTATTGTAAATATATAAGATAATAATTGAAAATCTAAATAATATTATAACAATATTAGATTAATTTAAAAATGTGTATAATATCTATGATTATTTTAATGGAAAATTCTATAACGGGCGTCGAACACCGTTGAACACCACTAACGCTGAACACCGATGAACACTATTAAATCTTTTTAAAAAAACTAAAAGCTTAAAGGACTTAAATTATAATTTAAATTATTTTAAAAATAAAAATTAAATTTTATAAAATTATTATATTTCTTTATAATACCAAAAATCAAAAATTAAAAACAAACATTCCCTAATTTTTTTAACCTAATAAAACAAAACCCGATTAAATTCTCTTTGTCAGGTTCCTCCTCATCGTCATCAACAGTTTATCTCTTTGTCTTTCTGAGTTCTAGTTTATCTCATCGTCGTTCATCTGGATCTTCGGCCGCTTCGTCGTCCAGCCTCTATCGTTCCAACAACATAAAGGTTAAAGCTTGTTTCCCTTTCTTTCTTCTTTAACCGTGGTCTGCAATTTCTCCCATTACTGCGTCCTGCCTCTATCGTTCCAACAATTGATTCAGGAGAAAGAGGATATAATTCTTTTCAGTCAATTTTTGCGTCATTGATTGAATAAACCCACAGCCTCAAATAAACTCTAAATTTAAAATTCCTAATTTGATATACCTAATATAATAGATTATAAACCCTAATCTTAGAATATAAATCCTAATTACAGAATTAATAACTAATTATATAATTACGGTTTATTTGAAAACCAATTGGAATTAGGAACCTAAACCACGAACCAAAATTAGGAAATTAAGAACCTTAATTAGGAACTCTAATTCAGAAATTAGAAACCTTGATTAGTAATTCTATTTTTGAAATTAGAAACTCTAATTCAGATTTCCAAATAATCAATGGTAGAATTATTCAAAATAAGAACCCTAATCTTTCTCTTATTGAGCATGATGTAAATTTTATTTTTAAATTAAACTTTTAAATATTATGTAGGAATTTTTAATAAAAAACGAAAAAAAAATTAGTTTGTGTTTTAGAATGCTTGTAAAATTTAGTTTGTGTTTTAGAATGCTTGTAGAATGCTTGTGTTAATAAAATTCTTTTAATAAAAAACGAAAAAAAAATAGTTTGTGTTTTATGAGTAGAAAGATTTGATCATTTAATTTGTTGTTTTAGAATGCTTGTAGATCTTGTTTCAAGTGGATTAAATTATTTATAAGAGAATTGAATTATTTATCTTGTAAGTTGTTAGAAAACTTGTTAATACTTTGAATTTGTAATTAAAATATGATAATTTGTCTTGATGAATTCAAAAAATCATACTAAAATTTTAGTTTTTAAATGTAGAATGTTTGTTTGAAATTTGCAGTAAGAAGATGGTAATTAGTTGTTAGCAATTTAGACAATTGAATTGTAATTTAATATAAACTACAATCTAATATAAAATGCAGTTTAACAAAATATAGATTGATAAAACATAAATTTAGTAAAAGATGCAGTTTGGTATATGTATGCCGCAAAAAAGTTTCGTATATGCTATAAAAAATAATTTGATATATGTGTAATCTAATATAAAATATAATTTGGTATAAAAAATAGTCTAGTATAAAATATAGTTTGATAAAATATAGTTTAGTCTAAGATACAATCTAATGTAAAATATATTTTGATAACAAAAATATAGTTTAATAGACATATGTTGTAACATAATTTAATATACGATATAAAAAACAGTTTTGTGTATGTATATAAAATAGTTTGGTATGTGTTGCTATGACTATAGAATTAATTATTTCTTTTGAAATGCAGGCTTAGATTTTATCTTTTAAAATAATAGATGGATTTAAACTTAACTCCTTCAAAACAAGTTAATATGATGGAGTGTAAGCGTAATCTCAACATGAATTCAAAGAAGACAGACAGTGAGGTATGTGCATTATAATTAACTAAAATTTTAACAATACTATTGAATTTATATTTGTCGATAAGTTATATTTAATAGTATTTTCTATTTATTTATTTATTTTATCTAGGGAAAAGTTGAAATTGGACATGAGAAAAAGATAAAAGCTTCTTATTATAGTGATCAGAAGTTAGAAAAGCTAATTCATTCGGTGCAAAATATTGAAAAAAATTATTAAATTAAATGGTCATTTTGAAAAACTAAATGGTCAATTTGAAAAATTAATGACCATTTTAACACCGAGTAATATTAAAAGTTCAGTACACGATGATGATATTTTAAAAGGGAATGGTATATATAGTGAATCATTTAAGGATGTAGACTTACATAACAAATCACATGGTGAGAGTTTAGATGATGGTTCATTGAATGAGAAAGATTTATATAGTCAATCATTAAAGGGGGATGTTTTAAATAATAGATCAGAAGAGACTAATTTATATAATAATCCATTGAAAGATGAGGGTTTAAAAAATAAAATACACAAAGAAAAAAGATTAAGTGTCACGTCATTAAAAGAAGAAATTGAGAGTCGTATAAAAAAATCAAATTTGTCTTCATTTAAAAATTGTGATCATGATTCTTCTTCTCATATATTACAATCTATTGGTAAAACAAAAGTTGAAGTTAATTCTGAAGACAACATCAAGGTTGACACTTGTGATCTCCCAAAAATTCCTAATGAGATTTTTAACTTTTAATTTTGTCATCATCGATTTCCTAGTCAATTAGTGACGATGAAGGAAACTCTAGGACCTAAAATGTCAAACAATCTTGAGATTTCATCAAAAAATAAAGTCTCTCAACATAAAAAGAGTGTGAGATGTTCAACTGCACATTTTGAATTTATTGATGACTCAAAGTTAGAAGATGTAGCATCGAAAAAGAGAGCTCGAACTTATAAAGTGAATACAATGGTATGTACAAACCATTCCTTACTGATTATATTTCATCTTAAACTTTTATATATATATTTTATTTAAGTTAAGTGCGTGATCAATTATTTTATAATTGTGCAGGTTGAAAAAGAAAAGAAAAATTATAATTTTGAGATTGAACCAGAATTACAAGATTTATTCGCGGAAACTCAAATTAACGACAAAAAATCAAGAAAGGTATAAACTATAAATACATTTTTAAAATATTTACATTTATTATTAGTTATAGTATTTTTAAGATTTATATGTTTTTGATGCAGGATAAATATGAGGCAGGTGCTTTGTTATCAGAAAATTTTAAAAAAAACTAGTACGATAACTGATGCATACAAGCAATATTTGAAGTATTTAACGCCTGAAGAACGCATAATTTGTATGAATGTTGCAACTTGGAAGAACACATCCAACACTCTCTATATAGCCAAAAATAATTTTTTGGATATTGTCAATGCTCGTACTGTTTTTCCAGGAAAATGGTTATCTGATTGGGTATTGTAGATTAAATTATTATTTTTTTAATTTAAAAAATATTTGTTTGTTTTTCTGTTATTAATGTAATTGTTTATATTGTTTTTACATGTTTAACAGTTTATCAATTATTATGTGTATGATTTGCGCTTGAGACAAGAACCTGTGTCGAAGAAGTTATATTTGCCTCTTTCTTTTCAGGTAAAAAGTAATTTATGTTTAGTGAGCACATTATTTTTAATTTATGATTTTATGATATTTTTAAATTTAATGTTTGTCACAGAGTATAATTATCGAATATTTTACACATGCTCGGAAGATGAAAAAAATACTAGCATTTTCAAATTTCATTCACGGTGGATAGAGAACTTTATACCCACTGATAGTAGTAATGTTGAACAGGTATATTTATAATTTGTTATTTTCTTGTATGTAATTGATAGTAATTTTAAACTATCATGATTTAGCAGGTATATGTACCTTTACATGACGAAGAAGGAAAACATTGGTTTTTACTAGTTATTGATATCACAGAGCGACATACTTATGTTTTGGACTCTCTTGGCATCAATGAAGTGCGTAAAAATATTGTACAAGATATGGTAAGTTCTTTCTTCATATATTAAAACTAATAGAATAATTATAATTTTTATTAATTACTTTCTTAATTCTATTATGATTTATTTATAACAGTTGATGAAAGCTCCACTTATGTATAAGTGCCATCCTCATTTGGGTAGATTATTTAAAGATATTTCAGAATTTACAATCTATTTTCCTGAATTACCGAAGCAGCCAAACCCGTACGTAATTTAAATTTTAAGTTAGTTTATTTTTATATTTTTGAATTTCTTTATAATAAATTAAAGTATTTTATATTTGGTTCAGGGATGATTGTGGTATGTACGTATTAAAGTATATAGAAGCTGATAAAAAAAAGTGATTGGTCGAAGATTTTTTTTTTTACAGTAATATATACCATATAATTTCTGTTTAGTTATTGTGTGATATTGAATAACATAATATGTTTATTATGTAGACACAACAAATGGGAGTTGAACGACTGAAAATTTTGACAAAACTTGTTACAAGCATCCACAATGAAGTTGATCTTTTCAGTCATCTTAAAAGTTGAAGAAAAGAATGGAGTAAAGAAAGTTGAAATAGCATGTCAATTTTTAATAATTGATTGAATTTTTTATTTAAATTATAATTGTATTATGGTCAAAAGCAATGGATGAAATTATATGAGTTTCATTATTTTTATTATTTTTAATGTTATTTTATTAATACCAGGCCAAAAATGTGCTCTTTTATTATATCAGGATAATTCAAAAGCTCATATAAAAGACTGATAACTAAATTACAACTTCAAATTAAATATTTTAACTTTTAAAAGATAAAACGGATTCGAAAAATATAATCAGTATATGAATGAAGATAAGGAAATCTAGTTTTTCAGATATCATAGAAAAAATAAGTTAAATTTAATTTAGTTATTTTATTAAACCAATTTGAAATTTGTATTATGTTGATTTGATCCTAATAAGCATAAAGAAAGGAAAATGATCTGTTATGATCCGAAGAAATCTAGACATAGAAAGGAAGTAACTTTTCATTGCTATCTAAAACCAAATAATTCTAATAGATCCATTACAACAAGGAAAAAAAAGGAAAACAAAACAATATCAACTTTTCATTACCTTGTCTAACGAATTTTACTTACAACGGGACGGAAGGGTTAGGGTAAGAGAATTTTTAGAAAAAAAAATGAGAGTTTTATTAAAAAGATGATAAAAATATAAAATTTTTAAATATTAAAGATTAAATTAAAGATGAAACAAAAGTAAAATAATAATTTATAGACTATCTAAGTAATTTATTTTTTTAATATACCAAATCAGCTTTTCGTTAAAGTTTAACGACAAAAAACGTTTCAGTGAGCAAAAGTTTATAGATATAAACGTTTCAGTAATTTATTTACTATCTCAAGTTGGATATCGTGTAGTCAAGTAAACTACTAAAGAACATTTTATAATCCGAGCTCGATCTGGATGCACACTATAAATTTATTAACACAATAGGAAAAATATAGATAAATAGAAAAATAATAACCCTACTAATTTATTAATAAAAATAGAAAAATTACAATTACTTCAAATATTAAAAAATATCTTATAAAAATAAACGCTCTTAAAAATTGCTAAAAACTTAACAATATTTCTTACATGTATAACTAGAATAACATAACTAAACTAAAGAATATAATTTTTGGTTGAGACTGCACACTACCAATCCTTATTTGGTTGCCAATCCAAAATAGTTGGATCTTTTTCCATATTCTTCAATTCATTAGTATATGCAACCTGCAAAAAATATTATCAATATACATAACAACAAAGAGTAATTATTATTATATTTTATATTAAATTACCTTAGAAATGTCGTCTATTTTGTATGTGTCAGACATATATTCAGCTAATTTCGATATTTGAAGTGTATTTGTATGCCTTGTATCCTGATTAGAAGGCTTGTTCAGAGAAGATTTTGAGGCTTTATGCAAACTCATTGTGACATCTTCATCATATGAAACATGCATTGGGTTGAACGATAAAGCTTGATGTTTAGTTCTCTTAGGTTTTTCTCTTCCCGTTTCAAGAATTATAGGATCACCAATTCCAAAAAGCTCCCTGCTTTTAGGGATTCGCTTTTTACGTCCCACTTTCACATTTTGCAATTTGAGACTCATTTTTGCAAATTGATCTTTAACCTATTAAAAGTTTTAAATGTCTGTGATGCACGATGACATATAGTCATACAATAAGAGGCTAAAGTAGAATACTTGGCCTGAATAACTGCTGGATTACTATCTTCGACAAATTCATTCTTCTTTTGCAATTTTGCATCTTTCTTCGAGTAAATAGTCCATCGTTTCATTATACATCCTTGAGGTATTTCCTTCGCCTTTTCATATTTCAAAACGGCAAACATATGACGACATGGAAATCCAACGGATTCCAACTTCATACAACAACAGTACATGGTATCATGTGTGATATCTTTAAGCACAAGATACAATTTCTCTTTTTCAACATGCTCTATCCAATAACACATACACTCATTTTGTACTTCCTTCTTTTTGACCAAATAATAACCCTCATAGGACATTTCTCTGCATAATGTAGCAAAAGCATTTCTTGTATATACTTGAGCCGCATTACTTTTCAAGGTTGTCAACACACCATCACAATATGGTTGTTCATCCATTGTTTTATAGTCTTGAAGACCTTCTTCCCATCTTAAAGATTGAAGTTGTTTATGATAGTTCTCAACAAATCGATACAACATTACCTTCTTGTCCAACCAAGTTTTAACTGTTCTATTCATTGACTCGCACCGTTGAGTAGTCCTCATTGCTGCATATCAAAATATTTAATAATTTTTAGATGTAATAAATAAAAATAATATAAAATAAAATTAAACTATATATAATATTACCTGCATAAAAATATCCTTGCAAATATGCTTCTGCCCATTTCTCTTTATCTTCATATAATTCTTGTACCCATTTTCTTCCTTCAACTTTGTGTTTGTTCACTAATTCTTTCCAAGCACGTTCAAAATCGGATGGTGTTCTACACTTGTCAGCGCATCTCATAAACCCATCAAGAAAATTGTGATGAGCTTTAGACTGCACGTTCCTCATGATATGCCATAAACACAATCTATGTTTTGCCTCAGGTAATACTTGAGAAATGGCATTTGCCATGGCCTTATCTCTATCAGTAATAACAGTAAGTGGCTTGTAGCCATCTCCAGCTTCAATCAATTGTTGTAACACCCACACAAAGGTATCCTCTTTATCATTCACCACTAATGCACATCCAAATGGTACTGTGTTTCGATGATGATTGACACCTACCAAAACAATGAATGGTTTGTTGTATGCATTACACTTGTAAGTCGTATCAAATGCAAGTACATGGCCGAATTCTTTATAGTCAACGTGTGATATACCATCACACCAGAATAACTTCTCCAAATTTCTGAGTTCATCTCTTGTATGCCTCACAAAAAAAAAAGGATCAGATTCTTGTTTTCCATATAAATATGCCATCACTGTTTCTGCATCACCATCTTGCACTTCTTCTCTTTTGATTCTATGTAGATAATTGTACAAATCTTTCGGTAAAAAACCAACATTCTTAATTGAACCAGCTTCATTCACAAAATTTCGCATCATTTTACTTGGAGCAATTCCAGAATTGTGCATACTTTTAATCTTAATTTTATCTAACTCACTAATTTTACGGAATGACCTACAAAATAAATCAGTAAAAAATATTAAATATATAAATTAAAATTTAGTGGGTAACAATTTACTTATTCATAAATTACATACCTGATGTAAGCAACTTGTGTTGGCTGAACCATTTCATGGTTATGTTCTGCACAGAATTTCACAACTTTCCAATATTGATATCGTTCGTCCAATTTGAATTTAATAAATGCTCCACATCCAACTCTACTAACTGGTTTTTGTTCTCGTTTTCTGTTTGGTAAGTTAATCCATCTTTCTTCCCTATATCCCTCCTTACGACACACTAATTTTTTTGAAATTATGTGACCACCATTTCGACTTGTCACTGTCTGACTCATTCGAACCCCAAAACCTTTCACTTTTGCATAAGTATAATAAAACTCAATACAATCATCTAAACTTTCCCACTTTAACATATCCATATCATTCTCATCGTAATCTTTTAAGTCTTTTCCAATCTTGTCTCATATACACTCGTCAATGAAGTAGTCAATTGTTTTTTCATCATCTATAAGTTTTTCATCAATAACATTAAATTCAATTTGTGATTCTTCAGCATAAATTTTACAATCTGATTCATCATTGTAGTCATCTTCATCATGATCATACCCATTTTTATCATGACTATAACACTCAAACTCTGTATCTTCAATTTTGGTATCTTAATTATTTGTCATCTCTAACAATTCTGTCATTTAAAGTAAAAATTGGAAAAAATCATTATTATAATAAAGAATGATGATAGAATTAAATTTAAAAAAAATACAATCTAGTAGTTACTAATTTGAATTTCTGAAAAAGACATACAAATAAACTAGTTTAGTTTTTTTTATTTAGTGAGATGTAAAGATATAATTATTCAAAATGACACATATACAAAACTTATTTTAAGATAATACAAACCATAGACAAAGGAATCATTTCATTCCAAAAATGAAAGAACTATTATCATTGTAACATGCAAAACTTTACTCCCTAAAAAAAATATAATCAAAGTGTGTATATTAATAAATGTCATTTGAACTATAACATAAGACCTTCACATGAATCATTGTTTATATCATTCCATTCAATTAAAATAACATGTATATTTTCATGCTTTCAAAATACATATATACTTGATACATGCAACAGAGTTTGTATATTTTTATGTTTTTAAACTTGTATATCTTTAATCAAATTTTATTATACTCAAACCGTTTTATATACAAAATTATTTTTTAAACTGTATTTTATAATAGGTTGCATCTTATACCAAATTGTTTTTTTTAAATTATGTTTTACATTAGTTTGCATTCTGTTTTAAATTGTATTTACCCTAGATTGCATTTTATATATATACACCAAACTGTTTTGTAGCATAATATATCAAACTATATTTTTTTTTATCAAAATACATTTTATAAATCTATATTATCATAAATTATATTTTATATTTGATTGCATCTTATACCAAATTGCATAAATATTTATCTAATCTTTATCTCTCAATTCTTGTTCCTGTTTGATTAGTCATATTATATAAACATTTATATGTTCTTAGAAAGGCATCTAATCTTTTTTTTACCCAAAAAATATAAAAAAAGATCTCAAAGCAAAAAAAATATATCAGTGTGACATATTTAAAATCACACAAAAGCAATTGCAGATATTCTACAAGATCTTTGCAATCATATTTCTTAGCAGTATAATCTAAAAGCATACCTAAGTTAGCTGTCTGCTCTCAAGATTCCCCCACAAGAGAGTGATATTAGCTGGATGCCTATGATTCAAAAAACATTAATAAATAGTTAGCTCTTTTTGAAATAAGAAATAACATTGGATAACCTAACCAACCAAAAATTAATTTTCTTATCAAATGCATAGAAAAAACAGCAGCATAACCAATTCATAAATATTTATCAACTTTTATATTTTGAGTCTTCTAAATATAAATAGGATGATAGAGATAATATATCTTAGTATCTTACTATCTTATTGCCAAATCACAATGGTAGCTATATAAGGACCTTTTATTAGTAGTTCCAAAGAAATAGGAATAAGCATCGACAATAATGATCATATACACCTCAACCAGGGATTACATTATACATCGGAGGTCTTGAGAATTTAACTAGTGAATAAAAAATGAACAAATTAGAATTATAGAAATAATACACCCAATTACATGATTGAAAATTAGTACATAAATCCCATGAAAAATTATAAAAATGCCCAAGTATGTATCCAGAAGGCATACCTTGCCTTAAGAAGCAAAAGAATAGTGAAAACTTCAAGATTATTATAACCTCAATTAACAAAATCTCCCTGTCCAAATGAATAGGAAGGTTTAACACAAAACAAGTAGATCCTTGATTTATAAAATTTTATGCTTGTTTAGATTCATCACGCATGTATTAATAGTTAGGGTGAGGATTTTGGGGTTTAGGATAAAAGTTAGGATTAGGTATTTTGAGTAGACACCAACTTCCTAATAATTTATAAGATAAATAATTCAATTCCTTTATAAATTTATTTCAAAATTTAAAGCTCTAATCATTATAAGAATAACATAACACTTAACTCTAATACAATAATATATAATAACAAATAAGCTTATTTAATTATCACAATAGTTTTATGGATCATTATCATAATATTACATGTAAATCAAGTCATGTATTCATCACATTTTTCCTTAAAACATAATCTATAAGCATTCTAAAGTAATGTATCAAATGTTAAAATCTTTCTCTACTCATAAAATATTCAATAATCTACAAAAATACAAACTGAAATTCTTTCCATTTTCTATTAAAAATTCCTACATAAAATTGAAAAGTTTAATTTAAAAATAAAATTTACATCTTGCTCAATAAGACAAAGATTAGGGTTCTTATTTTGAATAATTCTACCATTGATTATTTGGAAATCTGAATTAGAGTTTCTAATTTTAAAAATAGGATTACTAATTAAAGTTCCTAATTTTTGAATTAGGGTTCCTAATTAAGGTTCTTAATTTCATAATTTTGGTTCCTGATTTAGGTTCTGAATTCTACAATTAGTTTTCAAATAAATCGTAATTATATAATTAGTTATTAATTCTGTAATTAGGATTTATATTCTAAGAATAGGGTTTATAATCTATTATATTAGGTATATCAAATTAGGAATTTTAAATTTAAGGTTTATTGAGGTTGTGGGTTTATTCAATCAATGACGCAAAAATTGACTGAAAAGAATTATATCCTCTTTCTCCTTAATCAATTGTTGGAACGATAGAGGCAGGACGCAGTAGTGGGAGAAATTGCAGACCAAGGTTAAAGAAGAAAGAAAGGGAAACAAGCTCTAACCTTTATGTTGTTGGAGCGATAGAGGCAGGACGACGAAGACGTTGTTGGAGTGATGGAGGCTGGACGACGAAGTGGCCGAAGATCCAGATGAACGACGATGAGATAAACTAGAACTTAGAAAGACAAAGAGATAAACTGGTGATGACGATGAGGAGGAACCCGACAAAGAGAATTTAATGGGGTTTTGTTTTATTAGGTTAAAAAAATTAGGGGATGTTTGTTTTTATTTTTTTGATTTTTAGTATTATAAAGAAATATAATAATTTTAAAAAATTTAATTTTTATTTTTTAAAATAATTTAAATTATAATTTAAGTCCTTTAAGCTTTTAGTTTTTTTAAAAAAATTTAATAATGTTCATTGGTGTTCAGCGTTAGTGGTGTTCAACGGTGTTCGTCGTACATGGTAGACTCATCCTATTTTAATATATTAAAAGTTAAATCAAAATTTCTATGACCTATCGTGATTTTTAAGAGTACTTTTTTATATAATTAGGTGCATGTTTCGGTGTATTCTTAGAAATTTTGATATTTTGTAACATATTTTCATAAAAAAGTTAATTTTTATATAAAATATAAAAATATGTTAGCAATTTTTTTAAAATAAAAGACGCCAACATTCATTAAACAGAAAAAAAAAATACAAAATAAGGGGAAACAAGAAAATGCAAAAAAAAAAGAGAGAGAAAACAGCACAATCAAGTAAAAATTAAAAAAAATGCACCAAAGCACATGCTAAAATTTGGGAAATAATCCATTTGGATTATTTAGTTTAGTTAATAGAGATTTTCAAAAATTATTTAGGGATTTAGGTATCTTTTGATATGTTCAATAATAAATATTATTAATATTTGACGTTGTATTCATGACGTCACCTACATATGGTAATGTGCTTTGAAATTGTCCTAAATGTACAACAACTCGATTTAGAGTTCAATTTTTTATCGTATACAGTCTTTAAGAGTCAATATAAGTCGTCATCTACACATGACGTCTTAGTTTATATGCATGCGTACTAACTTTTACGTAAAAGCTGATCAGGTAAATTTGTTATTATTTTAAATATTATTATAATTAGTGTATATATGTAGGGGTTTTGAGGAGAAACTATATCATAGGCCCAGCCTACCACGTCAGCTGTGGTCCCATCCAATAATAATCACCCACTTCACCATTAATTGTCTACTCATTTTTTTTCCAACCAATAAATCTTCACTCATAATTTACATGTCATTTTAAAAATATAATTTCTGGAAATTATATTAATTACATGGTTGATTAGTGGCAGAATGGGTGATTTTTATTGGCTAGGGACCATGACTGACGTGGTAGGTCGGGCCTATGATATAATCTCTCGGTTTTGAGAGATGAAGAGTGTATTGAATTTGAAAAAAAAATTGAGAGTAAAATGTTTGTATGGAAAAATTAAGTTTAGGTTGAGGGAAAATGTATTTAAGTGATATTTGAGATTTTTGTTAAAAATATATTTGAATATGGTGAAGATTGTTGAGATATTATAATTATTGAGACATTATAATATTATTATATAGGTGTTAATTTAAAAGATCAAGTATATTTAAATATCAAGAGTTAAAATTTTGAATTTAAACTTAATTTAAAATAAAATATAAAAGTTGAGGGTTAAATCTATTATTATATATATTTTATTAATTTTTGCGTTTTGACTATTTATTTTTTAATATGATTGGATTGATTTATTAATGGCAAGTAGATGAGAGATTTATTTGTAATTTTTATAGTCATGAGACTCAATAAAAAGATAGATTATAGTTGAGAGATCATTTATATAATTTATTCTTTAAAACATAATAAACTATTAATTTTTTTAATATGTCGATGTGATTACAAGATATTATTTTTTTTATCCTTTAATAACACACATCAGTGACGGATCCACCCTTATAATAGGATGGACCTATATCCACCTTAAACTTTTTAAAATTTATATATTTACCCTTAATTTTTATAAATTAATCCTTAAGTTTTTATAATATTTAAGCTGTGTCTGTTCACCCTGAAATTTTAAAAATTTATGTGTTCACCCTCAAATAAATTTCTGAATCCACTTACGGATTATGTACACAAATAATACTCAATCTCAAATCACTTAAATAAATAATCCTCTTTTTTTACTGAAACCATTCTACGATTCAAATTAATAATTCAAAAATATTTGATTACTAATTGAGTGTTAAACCACTCGATTAATCCATGCTTAATAATGTAAAGAAGAAAGCAATGGTAGGAGAAAGACCAGCTCAAGCACTCGACTAAACTGCAGCAAAATTCGGATTAGTTCAGGTAATTATTTTCTCATGCTTGTTTCCATTCCATTTTGAGTATTTATTTTCCAGGATTATTCCTCATAAACTTTCCCTCTCTTGGTTTGAAGAGAGATATTTCTTACTAATTTTCAACATATTTTTTTAATGAAGCTGAGAAATCAGTTTTAGCAACATTGGCGATTTGAAACAATTCTGAACACAAATAAGGAGTGATGGATAGTTTTTTGAGTAGCAACTTCGATGTGAAATCGAAGCATTCTTCGGAAGAAGCGCTGGGGAAATGGAGGCAAGTTTGCGGTTTCGTCAAGAATCCGAAACGCCGGTTTAGATTCACCGCCAACCTCTCCAAACGGTATGAGGCTGCCGCAATGCGTCGCACCAATCAGGTACCTTTCTCTTTTGAATTAAGTTTCTAATATTTCATATCTGAATCTTCATTTTCGTTGTTATTTAATGGTTATGAGATTTTTTTAAGAAATTTTTTAGTTTTATTAATTGTTTCAAATATAGTAGGATTATTATGACATTGTAGATATAATTGTTATTATTCATGGGAAAATTGTAGGAAAAATTGAGAATTGCTGTATTGGTTTCGAAAGCTGCGTTTCAGTTTATCTCTGGTGAGAGATTTTGCAGTAAATTTAACCTTGTTAAGTTATTTTTGTTTGTAAAACGCCTTTGAATATATGTAATTGAATCTTTCTTTTGCAGGTGTACAGCCTAGTGATTATGTTGTTCCTGAAGCAGTTAAAGCTGCTGGTTTTCAACTTTGTGCTGATGAGTTAGGATCCATTGTGGAAGGCCATGATGTTAAGAAACTAAGGTTTCATGGTGGAGTACAAGGCATTGCCGAAAAGCTCTGCACATCGACCTCCAAAGGACTAACTGCTGATACTGGTTTGTTGAATAAAAGACAAGAGATTTATGGAATCAATAAGTTTGCCGAGGCCGAAGCTAAGGGATTCTGGGTATTTGTTTGGGAAGCTCTTCAGGATATGACCCTTATGATCCTCGGGATGTGCGCTATTGTGTCGTTGGCCGTTGGGATAGCAATGGAAGGTTGGCCAGACGGAGCTCATGATGGACTTGGTATTGTTGCAAGTATCTTATTGGTTGTGTTTGTCACGGCGACGAGCGATTATCGCCAATCTCTGCAGTTCAAGGATTTGGACAAGGAGAAAAAGAAAATCACCATTCAGGTAACAAGAAATGATTGTAGGCAGAAAATGTCTATATATGAATTGCTTCCTGGTGATATTGTACACCTTAATATTGGTGATCAAGTCCCTGCTGATGGCCTTTTTATCTCGGGATTTTCTGTGCTAATTGATGAATCGAGTTTAACCGGGGAGAGTGAGCCAGTATTTGTGAATGATAAAAACCCTTTTATGCTTTCTGGTACTAAGCTTCAAGATGGATCATGCAAGATGCTGGTTGCCACTGTTGGAATGAGAACTCAATGGGGTAAATTGATGGCAACCCTCAGTGAAGGGGGAGATGATGAGACCCCGCTGCAGGTGAAATTGAACGGAGTAGCCACCATTATTGGGAAGGTAGGCCTATTTTTTGCTGTAGTGACTTTTGCTGTAATGGTTCAAGGACTAGTAGTGAGTAAAGTGCAAGAAGGGAATATCTGGAGTTGGTCCGGCGAAGAGTTACTGAGCCTGCTGGAGTTCTTTGCTGTTGCAGTGACAATTGTTGTTGTTGCAGTTCCAGAGGGTCTACCATTGGCAGTGACACTGAGCCTTGCATTCGCCATGAAGAAGATGATGAATGATAAAGCACTAGTTCGACACCTTGCAGCTTGCGAGACTATGGGGTCAGCAACAAGTATTTGTAGTGATAAAACTGGGACACTAACGACTAATCGCATGACGGTCGTGAAATCATGCATTTGCATGAATGTCAAGGAAGTAAGTAACATCGACAAAGCTTCTTTTTGCTCCGAGATACCGGAGTCTGCCGTAAAAATTCTGCTACAATCAATTTTTTTGAACTCTGGGGGTGAAATTGTTACCGGCAAAGACGGAAAACGTGAGATATTGGGAACTCCCACAGAGACTGCTTTATTAGAGTTTGGCTTGGCTCTAGGTGGAGATCCCCAAGCAGAACGACAAGCATCGAAAACTGTTACCGTTGAGCCATTCAACTCTACAAAGAAAAGAATGGGTGTAGTGCTGGAGCTTCCTGGAGGATCATTACGAGCACATACTAAAGGAGCTTCCGAGATAGTTTTGGCTGGATGTGACAAGGTGATCAATTCTTATGGAGAAGTTGTTCCCTTAGATGAAAAATCCATTAACCTCCTCAATGATACAATAAATCAGTTTGCTAATGAGGCTCTTCGAACCCTGTGCCTTGGCTATATGGAACTTGAAAAAGGTTTCTCCCCAGACAGTGGTATTCCAGTTTCAGGGTATACTTGTTTAGGAATTGTGGGCATTAAAGATCCTGTTCGCCCTGGTGTCAAAGAATCTGTTGCTACTTGTCGTACCGCTGGTATTACTGTAAGGATGGTTACTGGAGACAACATAAACACTGCAAAGGCTATAGCCAGGGAATGTGGAATTCTTACAGATGATGGTGTAGCTATAGAAGGTCCAATTTTCAGAGAGAAGACGCAGGAAGAAATGCTTGATTTAATTCCTAAGATTCAGGTATCAAGGATAAATCAAGTACCAGTTAGGAGCATGTAACAAGGATAAATCACGTATTTATATACCTCAATGTTCCTTTATTTTGCAGGTGATAGCTCGATCTTCTCCTATGGACAAGCATACTCTGGTAAAACAATTACGAACTACTTTTGATGAAGTTGTTGCTGTGACTGGTGATGGAACGAATGACGCCCCAGCCCTACATGAAGCGGATATCGGGTTAGCAATGGGAATTGCTGGAACTGAGGTCAGCAATGCATTAATATCACATTGTGCATGCATCTTGTACCAATCAAATGAAGATTTCAATCCAAAAAAAAAAAAACTTTATCTTATGCTTTGCCAAGTACTGATTCATTGCCATGAGAACGAATCTGCATGTTTTCAATGGTGGGTAAAAATAAGGCCAATAGACACTAGTTCCTTAGAGATGAACTTGAGAAAAAGGTGCTCCAAGTACAGAAGGGTAGCCAGTATGGAGAGTTTTATCAACTATGTTACTCGAATCGGTTGTAAATGTTGGATACGAGTATATTCAATTTGTTTCATGCATTTGGAAAGTTCTTAGAAGATTTTATCCCCAGACCTGGATACGCGTAAGATACTTCAAGAAAAGTGGAAGTGTTAAAGGCGCATAACTTAACACTACAAGAGGATGTTTTAGCTTGAGTTTTGATGTGAAAAGTGCTGTTTAATCATGAAGAATACTGTCATTCTTCCATGCACCTGATACTAGTGTTGCAATAGAGACTCTTTCTTAGATGCTAGTATATCAAGTACAGCCTGATGTTAACAATATCATGATTTTAACTAATCTTGCTTTTCAATTCCAGGTGGCCAAGGAGAGTGCTGATGTCATAATTCTGGATGACAATTTCACAACAATTTTGACAGTGGCCAAATGGGGCCGTTCAGTATACATAAATATTCAGAAATTTGTACAGTTTCAATTGACTGTCAACATTGTTGCCTTAATTGTTAACTTCTCCTCAGCATGTTTGACAGGTAAGGAAGGAATATATTTGCCTACTAGTATTTCAAACTTATGCCCTAACTTTCTTTGTGAATGATGATAATTTTTTACTTGTATCAATCTTTTGAAGTGTATCTTTACTTAAAGATTCATGGAGGTAATATCCCTTACCATTTGCTTATGCTGCAGGGAGCGCTCCTCTGACGGCTGTTCAGTTATTGTGGGTGAATATGATTATGGATACTTTAGGAGCACTTGCACTTGCTACCGAGCCGCCAACTGATGAACTTATGAAGCGTTCACCGGTGGGAAGGAAAGGAAATTTTATCAGTAACATCATGTGGAGGAATATATTTGGGCAATCTTTCTATCAGCTGGTAGTAATATGGTGTCTTCAGGCAAGAGGAAAAGAATTGTTTAGTCTTGATGGCCCGGATTCTACTCTGATATTGAACACACTTATTTTCAATTCATTTGTCTTCTGTCAGGTAAACCTTCATATAAAGAACTCCTTCATACTATTCAATATATACTGTCACAATTGCCCGAAGGCATTGGGGAATGGAGGGTATAATCAGAGTCGAGCCTAGCTAAGCTGTTAGAAGCTAGAAGTTTGGTTCGAACTCGAACTAGTTTTATTTTTAAAGCTCGAGTTAATTCCAAGATAAAGATCAAACTGTTTGAATCCATTTGATTAGGCTAGTTACTTAACAACATATACAAGTTGCTTGATCTTTAGCTTGGCCTCTTGTATCATGCTCGGTTTAAACTTAGTTTCATTTTTCTTTCCCATACAGGTTTTCAACGAGATAAGCTCGCGAAAGATGGATGAGATAGATGTTTTCAGCGGCATATTAAACAACTACGTTTTCGTGGCTGTTCTTGGCTGCACCGTAATGTTCCAAGTCCTCATCATCGAATTTCTGGGTACATTTGCTAGCACAACACCGCTCACTTGTGCACAGTGGTGCCTAAGCGTCCTTATCGGGTTCATAGGCATGCCAATCGCTGCTTGTTTAAAGATGGTCCCAGTGTGATGCCTCCAAGAAAACCATAGCAGATATGTTGATTTGTGAAGAACATCAACAAAGCCTGTAAGTGCTCCCTCTTGGTGTAAGACTCTCTAGTGACTGAACCATTTCCTCTTCTGTTTTCTTATTTGTTGACAATTTACTGAGCTTCTTTCCATTAAAATGGTACATAGGGAGTTTGTGATCAAGAATCTCCATGTTCAAATTTCTTGATTTACATGTATTTGGGTAAGTGTCATATACTTGTATATGTCATTTGCCAGACATGAAACCTCTATATTTATAGAAATATATTCCATTCTCAATGTCTTGAATATGTGTTTATAGTTTCAATTTTTTATTTATTTATTTTTTTGAATTTTTTGTTGGTTTCTTTTTTTTAATAGGAAGTAGTTTTTTTATATAATAATTGGTACCCCATTCATTTGGTTATTTTTTTTATTAATTCAATGTCACAATAATTGCTCAAATGTATTAATAAAAAAATAAAATATAAATATTTTATTATTTATATTACATTTAAAAGAGGATAATGACCATCTTGACATGAATAAATTGTATACAATAAATTGAGGGTACAATTGATTCCACTAAAATATCCAAATTATTATAAAAAATAAAAAAATATAAAAAATATTAAAATTGATCTCACATATTTTTTGAGATATGAATTCAACAATGTAGGATCTTGAATTGACCCCATTATATGAAAGTTTTAGTGTAACAACTATAATAATCATTTTTGTCCTCTCATTTAAATACACCCTAAATCAAAAAATTTTAAATTCATGTACGTAATATATAGATGCAGAATAAATATAATTGTTACAGAGGTGAAGCAGTATAGAATAAGATTTCGTCTGTTAACGTCGGGTGATTTAGCTGTGATTGTGAGGTTGATAATTATGGTGTCGTGTATAAATCATTTTATTAATGGTTGATTCTTGTTTAACTTTGATTGTGCGTTAATTTATTGAGTTTGTCTTTTGTGTGAATTATTCTAGCGTAATTATATATACTATCTTATATATTTCTTCCATCCCATAAAAATTATCTATTATTAACTTTTTTTGTCAATTTTTTTAACTTTGACTCATAATTATTTAAAATTTATTATTAATAAAATATAAAAATATATATTTTAAAAATATTTTATCGAGAAATTTTTAAATATATATCTTATAAAAATTAATTATTTAAAATATTTAATATAAATAGAGTTAAACTTTAAAAATTTTGAGTTTTCAAAAATTAATAATGGACAAAAAAATTGGACAATGATAGTACTTTATTTTCTTTATTTAAAATTAGAAATTTTTTTAACGAGACATAAAATAGTATATTCCCTTTTTTTAGAATAAAAAGGTAGAGTTATTACGGGCAAATTAAAGAGACTATTAAAATGATATTTATATGAAAACAATATTAATTATATTAAGTTACTATACTGAATATTAAAACAATATGTTAAATATTACATTAGTATACTAGATATATTCAATTATATTAAATATATTAATTTAAAGTAAATAAAAATTATAATAATAACTATGAATATATTGAATTAAATTATAAATCTAAAATGAAATTTAATATTTTAAATCAATATAAATAAAGTCATATTGAATTAAATTATAAAACTAAAATTAAAAAAAAACATTTTTGAGTTAAATAAAAAATAAACTAAACTGTATTAAAATAAAATTTGAGAGAAAAAGTAGAATTTATTCTTTTCATTAAAGTTAATATGTTTTTTTATTAAAACAGTGTAATATAACATGTTTTAATTAATTTTTTTAACGAACGTTAAAAAATAAGACAACAAAATAACATTTTAAATTTAAATATACGGCGTTTCAAAAAATTATTTTAAGACAACTAAATAAAAATCATATATTTTAGGAGAACATGAGCTTAAGCCTTTAGTGAATAATGGCTTTCATTTTTATTTTAATTATAATGTCAAAAAATATTTTAATTTATGATTAGATAATTATTTTATTTTTTTAAAAAAATTAATATTTTATTTTACATTAAAATAACTTTTGTAATTAAAAAGGGTTACAATTAATGCTAAAATTACTTAAATATTGAATTAAATCTATATAATATTGTATGCTAACATAATTATGTTATATATAAAAAGGTGATGACTCGAGAAAATAAAAATTAATCAAATATTTTTATAAAATTATATAAACAAAAAAAATTAGTTTTTGATGTACCATTATGTTAAGTCATTTTAAATTATTTATCGTTGTTTGACTAAAAAATATTTTATTTATAAATAAATATTTTAATTTAAAATAAAATATTAAAGATTAAAATATTTTTATTTTAATATTTTTAATTGGGATTATTAAGGGTCCACTTATCTGGAACCGTGAAATGTTTGATTGATTTCCCAACGACCATCCTCACATGGGAAATTGATTAGGAACGACTAAAAGATGATTGTATTAATTTTTTTATAAAAATTATAAATAATTTTAGTATTATTTTTAATTTAAATTGAGTAAAAAAAAAATTACAAACAAATTAGTGGTGAGATTTATAGATATCTAGCTTTACATACGTGTATATCAATATTATATGTAAATTGCATTCTTTGCTTTGAGTAGAATTTTTTTTTTTTTGTCTTTCAATAGTGTCTTATTTTATTTTATGTATTTTATTAGAAAATTTTATAAAATAAATTATAAACCCTAACATTAATTTTTTATATCTTAAACCATAAATCTTATATACGGAAGAATACACCATACCTCTAATTCCCTAACCTTAATAATAATCTATAATCTTAAACCCTAAACCCTAAACTCATTAATTTAAAATAAAAACACTAATAAAAATACAATTAAAAGGTATATGATTTGCACCTACTTATTTCACCTGTCTTGGCATCTATCTATTAATTTCACCTTTGTCCATGCATGAATTCATTTCATACTGTTGGTGTTAGAAATCTTAACTTTTTCATATCATTTTAGTAAATTTGCAGGTGAATTGCATAGTTTACAAGCAGAACTCCAATGGAGAAGCTTTTAGGACAGTATGACAAGGAGTCCATGAGAATGACAATGCTAAAACATGAAGAAACATTCAAAGAACAAGTATATACATATATTTGTATGTATGTATAGAATATTTATGTTTGTTTGTTAAGCTTTAACTAATGTTTTTTTTAGGTGTACGAGCTCCATCGTTTATATCGAATTCAAAAAGACGTTAATGGAAAACATTGAAAACAGCAGGCCTAACAGGAGAAGGCAACTTGACTTGGAAAACCAAGCCGACGATCATCACGGTGACGGAATGCTAGAAGCCATCGATGAGAGCAATATCGAGCTGACATTAGGGCCACCGACGAAGAAACGACATGAGATTTCATCTCCTCCTCGAACATCAGATTCTGTACTGAGCTTCTCCTCGTCTTCAACTGAATCTTGTCATATGACAATGGGGTATCGAAATGGAAGCGAAAGCAATGTTGATCTTGGAGAACAATTGAGAGAGGAACGATTAAGACGGGCTCCTTGGATTTTCCAAGTTCTAACTATGAATATGACTTGAAAAAAATGGGGGAGAAGCAGACATTACCTTCCCAGTGGCCAGTAGCCTATAACTTTAGTGCAACAGGTAACTTTTGTCTCCAATTGTACACTGTTAGAATTAGGGGTGATAACGAGCATGACCGGCTCGCGAGTTACTTGGACACGATTTGGTCAAAACTCGGCTCGAGTGAGCACGACTCGGGCTCGGGTTTGGCTCAAGACCTTAACGAGTCAAGCCGAGCCTACCCAAGATCGGCTTGAAAAGCTCGTAAACAAGCTCGGAATAATTATATTATATATATATATGTTACATATATACTAAAAGTAATCTTTTTAGCAAAAGAAAAATAATAAAATAAAATAGAAAAAATCAACTAAATTGAAATAAATTGGACACTTTTTCCTTTCTTCGTATTGAATTTTGTTTTCTGTATTAATTATGAAAAGAGTTTTTAACGAGGCCTTATCTTTTATATAAAAATATAACAAAATTGTCTATTTTGGATCAAACCGAACCTGACGAGCCCGAATCGAGTCCCACGAGCTTTGAGTCCGAGTTGAACCTAATAATATTGTTTTCAAACCGAAACCGAACCTAAAATTCCAAACTCAACAAACCTCAAACCTAAAATTCTGAGTTCGACGAACCTGGCTCGACTCGTTATCCCCTAATTAGAACATGTTTGTCCTATAAAGAACAATTATGCTGAATATGTTTGACCTTAGCGGCAAGCACGAACTTTAGGTGTGTTTTTTTACCTTACTAATCCAGCTTAATTGTAGGATGATGTATTAAAACGATCAACACAATCTATTTTTTAATTAGATAACGTTTGCAATTTAATATAATTAAATGATTTTTTATAATAATTTATCGATGTAAAATTATTTTTCTTGATCTTTATTTTTATATTATTTTTTATCTCGATTTTTACCTTTATATAACGCTAGTTGGATAAAAACATAGATTTTTATCATGGTTGTTGAAATTACGTGGAAGATAAAGTATTCACGAGAAGGCTCTCTTCATGGTTGGATGAGTTACTTTTTGTTTTATATTTTTGCTGTAAATAAAATAATAAATAGGAATAATAAGAATAAAGAGATGAAAGAAACAATAGATTTAAATTTATTCTAAATATTTAAATGTGTAATGTCTTCATCAAATCATCTATTATAGTATAAAAAATATATAATACATAAAATTCTAAACTTTTACTCTTAAAATAAAGTAAATCTCTTAGATTAAATTCTTATCATGATAGATATCTATATAGATAAATATTCATAACATTTTTTATTAGATGTCTGAAAAAATATGTTTTATTAAAATTATACGGCACGAATCCACCGTACCACGAGGCAAACCTATCACCAATGAAGGGGTCAACACCCTCTCGATAGCACACTGGTACAAGTTCAGCCAACACCAAGGGGCTGAACACCCGTACCAAAGGGACAAGAATGAGCACCAAGGGACCGGACAAGCCATCCATGCCTTGGACACAAAATTCACCTGACTCGAACCTACCCTCGAGGTTAAGGGGTTCGTAACGGGATCCACCCAAGGGTCTGATCAAGTCGCACAACATGATACCGAAGAGTTCAACCCGGCACACACCAAATGACCGGACATATCCACAATCCAGGGGCCGAACTAGTCGCCCACTAAGAGGTCAGGTGTATCCGCAACCGAGGGCCGAATCCGACGTACACCACAACTCAAGGCCCATGTTCAACGTACACCAAGGACCGAGTATCCACAATTAGGGTCTGTGCTCAACGCACACTAAGGGCCGAATATGCGCAATCAGGGCCCATGCTCCGTGTACACCAAGGAACCGATGGGGGTAAATTTTTAAATTAATTCCTCCAAACGTTCCTTGATCCTAGATTATTGGATTTCCCCTTTGATTCTTTTAATTGAAAGTTACACTAGTTTTCATCGAGTAACGCCAATTCAACACGAACCATTTAGCCTCATCGGTGGTTAAAGGAACGGTTGTTGTTCTTGGAGGTCGATTGTATAATCAAGATCCTTAAGCTAGTCAAGAAAAAAAGGTTAGTACTTTTTGTTATTTGTTGAATTTGATTGATCTTTTAGTAGATTTTCTGAGAAAAATCTTCAATTAGCCTATGTTACTTGGATTTGAGTGAGTGTTGGATAAGGTCATGTGTTTGACAATTGACATGAGTAGGATTTTATAAAAGCTTTTCTATGTACTAGCAGAGTCATAATTTCTATACCTTTTTCTGAATATATTCAAACATGGGCAGTTTGTCGGAGAATCATTGACTATAGATTATAGAAATTAGCTTTAATTATTGTTATTGTTATTAGCAGATTAAGAGAGAGATTAAAATCCTTCAGAATCTATGTGTTGGCCCGAATATTGTTAAACTTGTTGATATCATAAGAGATTCACACTCGAAAACACCAAGCTTGATATTTGAGTATGTCAACAGTATGGATTTCAAGGTTCTCTATCCTACTTTGACAGACTATGACATTCGCTACTATGTCTATATATATGAGCTTCTCAAGGTAACATCATGCTCCCCATTCTAACTTTCTATGTCATGAACTTGTCTCCCTTATGGTATTATTTCGTGATTGCTTGTAGTTTTATTCTACACTTGGTTGGGTTCTCCTAAAAAGGACTATCCTTTTGAAGTTTTGGGAGGGTTCCTGACATGATGTTTGCAATATAGAATTATAGGGAGATATTTTTTTTCTTTGTAGGCATGCCATTCACAAGGAATAATGCACAGAGATGTTAAGCCTCACAATGTCACGATAGATCATGAGTTGAGCAAACTTCGCTCGATAGATTGGGGACTTGCGGAGTTTATCATCCTGGAAAAGAGTATAATGTTCGTCTGGCTTCCAGGTAATTCTTTGAAGACATTGTGCATCACATGGCCAGCTTTCCCCTTCATAATTTTTCAAGATCGCCTATTTCCAAAATAAAAGAAAATTATTATAGTTTAAATGCATTAAACTTTCATATGAAACTTCACTTTTGGGTGCCTAGTAAAGTAGTTATGATGTTTGATTGTGTAGATATTCCGGACTATGGACACGACAATCAAGATCAACTAGTTAAAATTGCCAAGGTAATATGCTGCAGCAGATTGGCAGTTGTTATAGCATTGTTTCTGAATATTTATTTTTTTCTCAGCAATTTGTCTTGTTTAAATTGACATTTTGGCTGGTATGATGCATGTTTTTCTGAATGCTACCAGTAACGAATTAGTCTAGATATTTGCATTGTACCTCGTTCAACTCATATTATCCAACACTAGGGATGCAAAAAGCTGATCCGACCTGGAAACTCACCCGGAATCTGTTCGAGTCAGAACTTGATTTGACCCGAAAATGTAATGACCCGAACCTGATCTGTATCCGAGTGTTGTTGACCCGAACTCGAGTTAGACCTGTTACTGTAGTAACCGAACCCGAACTGTATCCGACCGAGAATGACCTGATCCCGATTTTAACATGTTACTATAGACCTGAAACCCGACCTGTATCCGACTGAAACGAACCCGAGTCTGACCTGTCAAATAATTGATATTACCCAACTGAATCGATCCGAGACCTGATTTTACCTGACCTGTTTTGAACTCGATCTGTTTTGAACCCGACCTGATAAATGACCCGACTTGTTTTGTACCCGACCTGTTATTAAACTGAACTAATATTAACAAAACTTAATATTTACATGACATATAATTAAATATACTATAATTTGATAAATTTAAAATATTGATAAATATAATTAGGCTTAAAAATAGAATTAGACATGAGAATTAATTTAGGATTAATATTTAAATATAGTATTACATATTTAATTAAATTAATTTATTTATTATTTTATTTAGTTTTAATGTATTTAATTTTAATTATAATTTTAAATTAAATACATACATTATATTAGTAATATACATATATTAACTCATAAACAAATTAAATATATATATTAGTATACATTTAAGTATATATAATATATATTATATATTAAAGTATATTATATATGTATTAAATTATAATATATACATATATTAATATATACATCTAGTATATATACATATATATAAAAAATAAATATACATATATTATTGTATACATTTAATATATATCTTATATACATATATATAAGTATATATATATTATATATATACATATACATATATTTTTATTAAGTACTTTAAGTCAAATTAATTTGACTTTTGAAGTAAATTTAAAATTAAAATTTTGAGAGAAATTTTTTGATTTTAGGGGATTTTTGATTTTGGGGAGAGGGTTTGATTTTAACCGAGTGTGGGAGGGGGAATTTTTTTATTTTAGCTTTTAGGGGGGTTAACTTTTGATTTTCGGCAGGGGATTTGTGGTATATTATATATATATTATATATGTATATTATATATATAATATATGTATAATACACATATCACATGTGTATATTATATATATGTATATATAGTATATGTATAATACATATTACATATATATATATGTATAATATGATATATATATATATATATATACATTAAAAATAAATATGTATGTATGATATATATAATGTATATATGTATAATACATATACATATAACATACATATATATTAATATATATAATACATATATATAATATATATAATATTACATATTTACATTATTAACATATATATGTATAATGTACTAATACATACTAACAGACATATTAAGTTATTAACATACATATATATAATACATGTACTAAACTACTAATACTATATATTAATACATATATTAAAAATTAATATATATGTTAACATGTATGATATATGTATAATATATTATATATATACATATAACATACACATATATAATACATATACATATAGATTATAGCATACATGATACATATATATATATACATGTACTATATACTAATGTATATATACATGTACAAAATTTATAATTACATATCGATATAACATATATATATATAATATATATACATGTACTATATACTAATTATTATATACAATTATACATATACATATGTTATATATATAATATACATTTACTAATTATTATATATACATATAACATACATATATGATATATATATTAATATATTAATGTACTATGTATAATACTATTACTACCACTAAATACTAATCTACTATCACTACGTATACATATAACATACATTGATACATATATTATGTAGAACTAATGGTTTGATATAATAATTGAAAAATAGTTTTGGACTAATTTCAAAATACTTCAAAAATGTCTCTTATGTCCAAACTACTTGAAAATATATTTAAGATGTTTTTGAGAGATTTTAAATATGTTTTAAATGATTTAAAGAAACCAAAGATGGGTTTTTAACCCAGGTGTTTCGATACACCTTCAAGGTGTTTCGATACTTGTTCTTCAATGACATGTTTTCAAAGGCAAAATCACAGTGGTATCGATACTGGTATCGATACCTTTTCACCACTGTGATGTTTGGTTTCGATACCGATTTCTAAACACCCCTAACGGTCATAAACGATTTTATAAAATCCCCCAACGGCTAGGAGCGGTATCGATACTGGTATCGATACCAGTTCATAAATGCAGGTCAACGGCTATTTCCCAAAGAGGGTGTTTCGATACCAGTGTAAGGGGTATCGATACCACTTGCACTAGAAGAGGAAATATGACTTGAAATCAGCTCCAAACGGCTCCAAACCAATCCCAACGGTCACCAACGGCTAGAAGCTCACTTGGGATGATAAAAGGAAGCCTCAAGCATCAAGAGAAAAAAATGCTTCATTGTAAACAACATTATGATTCAAGAATTGTCTTAGTGCTTAAATTCCTATTAGTTGGGTAAACAAACACTTGTGAGCTTAATTGTCAATATATGTTCAAGTATAATTAGGAATGGGTGAGTGCTTAGATTGCAAACATTAGCCTTATTAGAAGGATTAAACAAGTTTGCTTAAGATTTCTCTTGTTTGAGTGAATTCCCAAAGTTCGGGTTGTAAACTTTGGATGCTTGATTCGGTTTTGAATCAAGGTTTGTAAGGTTAGCCCTTTAGCCTCAAAAGAACGAAATTCTTAGTGAATTTGAGAAATCCTTAGTGGGAAGCTAAGGTAGTGGATGTAGGCGTGGTTGAACCACTATAAATCCTTGTGTTCATTGTCCAATTTTTGCTTCCACCACAAACACCCAAATTAGCCAATTCTCCATCACTTGGCAAGTTAATTCGGTTGTGAATCGAGCCCTTCAAGCCTAACAATTGGTATCAGAGCGAGGACCAATCGAGAAGGATTAGCATCTTATTGAGAAGATTCAGTGAGCTCGACCAATTACCGATCAACCGACAACTCATGGCGCAATCCATTGACAAGCCACCTTTCTTTGACGGGTCCAACTACTCCCAATGGAAGATAAGGATGAAGTACTTCATCAACTCAAGAGACTACAAGCTATGGGATATAGTGGAAGACGAACCATTTGTGCCAAAAGGAACAAAGGCGGAATGGAGCGTGAAAGATCGCAAGAAGATGTTGCTTAATTCCAAGGGTTTGCATATTCTTGTTTGTGCATTCCATCCAAGCATCTATGAGAAGATATCTTCTTGTAAGAGTGCCAAGGAAGTTTGGGACAAGTTAGAAGTCACATACGAGGGTACTAACGAAGTAAAGGAGACCAAGCTTGGACTCCTCAACCAAAAGTATGAGAACATCAAGATGAATCCGGAAGTGGGCATAGCAAAGATGTTCGATCGATTTTCCACCATCACCAATGAACTTAGAGGATATGGAGAGATAATTCCGGAGAAGAAGCTTGTTCGTAAGCTTATCTATTCTCTTCCTGAGTTATGGGAATCAAAAATGACCGCCATCATCGAAGCCAAAAATCTCAAGACTCTAAAGCTTGATGAACTCATGGGGTCCCTCCTCACACATCAAATTATGATGAAAGGAAGACAAGAGGAGAAGAAGAAGGAAGAGATTAGATCGATGGGGAAGAAAAAGATTCAAGAGCTTGGTGTAAATGTCAACACCATTGCTTTCAAGTCCTCCAAGTGCATCCACCTTGAAGATTCAAGTGAGGAGGATAGTGAAGGAGATGAAGAGCTTGCCCAACTCTTCATAGACTTTGATCGATTCGTGAGAAATAAAAGTAAGAAATCTTCAAAGCACGAATCAAAGAAGAAGATGAAGGATTCCCACTAGTTTATCATGAAGGGATCATCTTCAAAGAAGCAAGCATATATGGCTACTTGGAGTGATGAGGACTCCACCGAAAATGAAGAAGCCAACCTATTCTTGATAGCCCTCAATGAGGGGGAGGTAACTTCTAACTTATCTATTTCAAATTCATATACTTTTGATGAGTTACAAGAAGCCTATGATAAATTGGCTTTTGAATTTAAGATTTCATTTTCTAAAAACAAAAAGATGATTTCAAAGCTTAAATTAAAAAATGATTTGCTTTCAAAAACCAATTTTGAATTTGAAGTAAAATTAAAAGATTTTGAGCTTAAAGTTTTCGATTTACAAAATTTGCTTCAAAAGATGAAAAAAGATCATCAAATTGTTTTAGATGATCTTTAAAAGGAAAAAGATTTGATTTCCAAAGAACTTCAAAAGAAAAATGATTTGGGAAAATCAAATTTTTATATGAGACAATTTAGTGCCCCTAGATTTGTGAACGGAAAATATTTTAGAAGTGTTTGGGCTCCCAAAGGACTAATCACTTCAACCAAAAAGGATGAAATTGAAAAATGGATTTCTAATGGGACTAAACTTTGTGCTACTAACGTTAAAGGATCCAAAGCAATTTGGATACCAAAATTTACTTGATTGTCTTATTGTAGGTGTGATGGAGGTATGAGCATCAAAGTGCAAGATTAAGGGGGAGCTCCATACTCACAAGAAGGACACTTGGAGAAGGAAAGCTTAACATCCTACCTTAAGTTCAAGTGCGGTAAAATCTAGTTTTTAGCTTTAATTTTGTTTATCTTTTATTTAAACTAGATTATCATAATTATTGAACTAACACTTAGCGATGCCTTGAGTAAGGGGGAGTATTTTGTTTTTATAAACTAAGTTTTGATATTTGTTTTTAAAACAATTGACATTTTAAAACTCTCATATGTTATGAGCTTTAAAGATTTTCAAACTTGGTTTGAATCATTTTTGATATAACAAAAAAGGGGAGAATGTTGTGAAAATTTGATTTTTCAATTTATTGAGTAAGGGGGAGCTTTAAGGCTTTTGAATCATTATTCTCTTATTCAAATGGTTTATTTCACAAAGGGGGAGAAACTCAAAAACAATTTTTCAAGTTGGTTTTATTATATCAAAAAGGGGGAGATTGTAGAACTAATGTTTTGATATAATAATTGAAAAATAGTTTTGGACTAATTTGAAAATACTTCAAAAATGTTTCTTATGTCCAAACTACTTGAAAATATATTTAAGATGTTTTGAGAGATTTTAAATATGTTTTAAATGATTTAAAGAAACCAAAGAAGGGTTTTTAACCCAGGTGTTTCGATACACCTTCAAGGTATTTCGATACATGTTCTTCAATGACATGTTTTCAAAGGCAAAATCGCAGTGGTATCGATACTGTATCGATACCTTTTTCACCACTGTGATGTTTGGTTTCGATACCGATTTCTAAACACCCCCAATGGTTATAAACGATTTTATAAAATCCCCCAACGGCTAAGAGCGGTATCGATACTGGTATCGATACCAGTTCATAAATGCAGGTCAACGGCTATTTCCCAAAGAGGGTGTTTCGATACCAGTGTAAGGGGTATCGATACCTCCTGCACCAGAAGAGGAAATATGCCTTGAAATTAGCTCCAAACGGCTTCAAACCAATCCCAACGGTCACCAACGGCTAGAAGCTTACTTGGGATGATAAAAGGAAGCCTCAAGCATCAAGAGAAAAAAATGCTTCATTGTAAACAACATTATGATTCAAGAATTGTCTTAGTGCTTAAATTCCTATTAGTTGGGTAGACAAACACTAGTGAGCTTAATTGTCAATATATGCTCAAGTGTAATTAGGAATTGGGTGAGTACTTAGATTGCAAATATTAGCCTTATTAGAAGGATTAAACAAGTTTGCTTAAGATTTCTCTTGTTTGAGTGAATTCCCAAAGTCCGGGTTGTGAACTTTGGATGCTTGATTCAGTTTTGAATCAAGGTTTGTAAGGTTAGCCCTTTAGCCTCAAAAGGACGAAATTCTTAGTGAATTTGAGAAATCCTTAGTGGGAAGCTAAGGTAGTGGATGTAGGCGTGGCTGAACTACTATAAATCCTTGTGTTCATTGTCCAATTTTTGCTTCCACCACAACCACCCAAATTAGCCAATTCTCCATCACTTGGCAAGTTAATTCGGTTGTGAATCAAGCCCCTCCAAGCCCAACATATTATATATATGAATGTTAGAATGTACTTATGTAGTTATGTATTATGTACAATTAATAATTGTATACATTATAAATATATTATACATACGTTATACATATAACATATCTAATTACTAGACATCTAATTATCAATATGTATTATATAAATATTTATATTAGTTATTAAATTATTAATGTATTATATATATATATATAGTGTAATGTATACTATATTTTAATATATATTATAATTTATTTTCTCTCTATATATAATATTAATTCATTTATAGTATTATTTCATTTGCAAAAATAGTATTATTCCATAAATGGTATCATGTCATAAATAGTATTATTCCTTATTCTAGTATTATTTTACTTTTAAAAACAGTATTATTTCATATATATTATTAATCCATATATAGTATTATTCTCTTTCCAAAAATAATATTAGTCTATTTATAGTATTACTCTATATATAATATATTTTTTACATATAGTATAAATTTCTTATATAGTATTAATTATATATATATTATTATTTCATTTATAGTATAAATTCTATATATTGTCTGAAATTTATTTTTAATTTTTGAAATATATTAAACTATAGTATAATTATAAATTTATAATGTATTAAAGATAAATTTTTAATACTTTTAATTATTATTAAGTTATAATTTTTTTAATTTAGTCCTTATAACTTACAAGTTATTTTTTTTGAATCGATTATTACTGATTTTTCTAATTTACTTTAATATTTCTAATTTTTAATTTTTATAATTGTCCTTACAAGTTAATGTTGATTTTTTTAAATTTTAAAATTTAATCTTTAACTTTATGGTCTACTATTTATTCATTTTTTTACATATTTATACAAAATCAAAATTAATAATTTAAATTACTATGAATATAAAATCAAAATTAATTCGACTTGAAATGAACCCGACCTGAAATACAACAGAACTGAAATAGACCCGACCTGAAATGAAACTGTCATCCGATTTGGACCTGAACCGTTTGAATCCGACCTGAAATGGATCCGCACCCGACCCGATGCATGTAAAACAAGCTCTATATTCACTTTTCTTTCACGGCTTTCCTATACAATATTGCCAATTTGTGCTGCTGCTACAAAGCTTTTGATTTTCATTAATGTAACATATTTGATATCTTGTTTTTCAGGCATAGCGATCGTGGTGATAAACTCGTTCTAGAGTACACTTTAGACTTTTTAAACATTGATTGCTCAAACACTTTATAGCATTATCGGTGGAACCCGTGATCTCTAAGAACAACAATCGTTCTCTTAACCACTAAAATTAGATGGTTTATACTCTTTAAAACCGAACATCATAACCCATAGAATGTCTACTCATAATTACAGTGTTTGTAATAGTAAGAAATTTAATGTCTATTTGAGAAATTGTACTCATTGGAAAAACATAAACCAGAGATGAACTAACATAATAGTACATGATTGAACTATCTTTTACACACTCTTTTTACATGATATTAATTTTTATAGGATGCTTCAAGAACAACATACGTATAGGGTTCTATATACCTTGTACATTTTTTAATTTCTTTTCTTCTCGATGTCGGGATTTATATTTAAAATCTATAATTTGACGGACTTAATAAATATATAATGGACTTGTTTGACAATTAACAGATAACTGATTACATCAATGTTGATTGTATTAGTTGATTTAATTAGTGAATTATTTTAGTTGATCGTATCAAATTAACTAATAGATTTTTGATTATTTAAACATATAAAATAATATATAAGAATATGATTATATTCGATACTTGTTTGAATAGTTTATTAGTTATTAATATTTTATCTCTTAATATTAATTAAAGTATGAAAAATATTTTTAATATAATATTTATTATTAAGCATATTTAAAGATTTTATATATTAATTTATTATTTATATAATTATAAATGTATGAGAATAAAAAAAATGAAAATATTAGTTTGTAAATTGTAGTCAATTGTTTCTTATTAGATCGGGTAAGGTAAAAAAAACAGCTTTCAAGAAGAAAGTACCCCCTAAAAATGAAAGAGGGGCTAAAGAGGCAATTACTCTTTATCTAAATTTTATCATTTCGAATAAAATAAATTGGGATGGGAAGATTTTTTTAATATAATTTTTTATAATATTTGTCTAAACTAATTAATTAATAATTATTTAAAAAATCAATAGCTGACATTTAATCTAGGATGACAAATGGGTGGGGTGGGTGCAGATATCCGCTCCCCATATCCATACTCATCTAAAAATTTTTATATCCACCATCTACCCATCACCCACGATGGGTACAATTTTTAATTCCACACCCGCCCACACGGGTACATTTTTAAATTCATCCCCACACCCATTCATTCAAAACGTATCTGCTTGTACATGCCTACGAGTAACTACTAATATCGAATTATGTAAAAATAAATCATAATCTTTTATAAAAAAGAGTAAAATTTTGTATATTTTATTGACTAATTAATTGTATATATAACATTTTTACACTTATATAAATTTAACTACATCTGACTAATTAACGATAAGTAATTTAACTAAAACGTATTTTTACTGATATAAATTCTACTTAACTACAACTAACTAATATATATAACTAACTTAGTTAAAACATATTTACACTTTTATAAATTTTACTTATTCACACATTATAAATTTTTAACTTGATTAATTCAAGCACGATCATAAATCATCAGTTTATTAAACTAAATTAATTGAGTTCAAAGTCTACTGGCTTAAGGATTAACATAGATTTTAAAATAAATTAATATCTTAGTACATAAAATAACATAATAAAAGGCATAATCAAAATCTATAAATAGAAATGATTTAAAATTCATATGGCAAGCGGATATGAAGCGGGTGGATACGATACGGGTAAGGTATTAAACCCATCACCTACCCACTACCCATGATGAATATGACTTTTTACATCCACACCCGCCCACTATCCACCAAACTCATACCTATCCCCACTCCAACTGATACGGGTACGATGTAGAATTCGCAAAATTGTACCTGTCTATCATCCCTAATTTAATCTATATCAATTCCATCTTTCGAAAATAATTCTATCGATTTCAAATGTGACCTGTTTGGCATCACCATTAAAAAAATTTAAAGCTGTATTTGGTACCACAAACGCTAAGTACCACTTTAATAGAATAAAAAATATTTTACTCCTAATTATTTTTTATATATATTTTTTATTAAATTTTTTTAAAAAATAAAATCTTAATCTTAATTTTTACATCCTAAAAAATACATCTTACCTTTTATTTCTTAAACCATAACCTTTAATTTTAAACCAAACCCTAAAAAATACATTTTACTCATGTTTCCCTAAACTCTTAACATTATCCCTAACCTTAAATTTTAAACCTTAAATCTTAAATCTTAAACCTTAAACTCACTATTTTAAGTGAAACAACAATAAAACATAATAAAAAGGGTTACTTAAAATTCTAGCACTCAAATTTTCATATTATATGTGCGGGGAAATTTTACGACGTGCGTCGAATACTGTTGAACACCACTAATGTTGAACATTGTTGAATACCATTAAATTAATTAATAAAAAATTAAAATCTTAAGGACTTAATATGTAATTAATAAAAGAGTGATAAATTCAACATATACTTAATAATTATATGATTAGTCTTTTAGATTTTTATTCTGTATAAATTAATTTAATAATATTTAACAATATTCAACATTAACAATATTTAATGGTATTCGATGCCCGTTATATACTTATCCGTACGTACGTGCGGCATTAAAAACAGTTTAAAAAAAGAGCCACAATGATGAAAAATTATATCATGGGTCAATCCCACCATTTGTCTATGGGACCAATCAATAAAAACTGCCCACTTCATCAATCTTTCCATGTCATAATTTTTTCTCAAGTGAATCTTCACTTGAAAAATTAAAAAATAATGAGGTGGACAGTTTTTATTGATTAGTCTCATGAATAACGTAATAAAACTGACCCATAATATAATTTCTCCACAATGATAATAACCCTAGAGATTGTCCAACTGCCGGAAACAGATTGTTTATCAAAACTTCTAATTTTATATAATTTACATGTATTGATATATTTGTGTATTTCGATGTTCAAAAGGTACGTTAAATATGAATAAAAAATTTGCCATTTTCAGTGTTATTTTTTATATTTTAATATTAAAAAATTTAAATTTAAATTATAATACTAAATTTTATATTTAAAACTTTAAATAATAAAAAATATACTTTATAATTATTTTTTACTCTAACTTTAAATTTAATTTTTTAATATTAAAAACAAAAAAAATATATTAATTAAGTATGATATTTTAGGTTTTGCCCCGCTCAAACTTAAAATCTAACCACCCTTTCTTTCCTCCGCATTCTGCTATACTTATATTGATTAATATGTTTAATAATATACGACGCACGTAATAAATTTATCTTAAAATTTAAGAATGCTCAATGATAATATTTGTGGTGTTTTACGATATATATCATCCTTTATAAAAAAAAATTCAATATCAATACCATATATAGCATACAAGGACAGAAAAAGTAAAATGTAAAATTAGGTAAGGTGGATAATATTTAAGGTGACATTTATAATATAACCATAATAATTGAATTCTCCCCACCCCCTACCCTTAGAAGTTTACCTATAAAATCTCACTTTCTGTACCATTTCCAGTTCCAAATATTGCTTGAATTACAACCGGCGTTGGTTTGTTTCAACTTTGGCAGCCATAGGAAGCACTGCAATTAGCATTGATGGTAAAGAAGAAGCCTTGTCCCTGTGTGATGTGCCATTGGAACACCATGTTCAACCAAGGAACCAACCGATTCAAACCGATGAAGATTTCGAGTTCGGCTCATTGGCCAACTCTGGTAGCCAGGAAATGTGTTCAGCTGATCAACTGTTCTTTAATGGCATAATTCTACCCCTATATGGTGGTCTTCCTCGGTGCCACCAAGTTATCCAAACTAGCAAGTGGTCAGAGTCCGTGAACCATGGTTCAATAAGTCAGTTCACAAGTGTTGGCAGCAGTAATACTAATTGCAAGTCCAACAAAGAATCAAGTCCCAAACCCCAGATAAAGTCGCCCAGAACTCAACCAGTCAATGTCGGAATCCGAACCCCGACATCATCAATGCGGGGTTGTTTCAGGTCAGGCTTGGTTCGATCACCGGAACACGGAACGCATGACTATAAAGTTGTTAGGAATTCTGTGAGCTGCCGGAACAGTAAGGTTGTTTACAGCAACAACAATGGGGACGAAGCTTCGAAAAAGAAGATTATGAGGGCGTATTGTGGATGTAAATGCTCAGTTAATGTGGCTGAAACAGTTCAATCGAACAGCGTAGTGTTCATCAACAATGAAAAACAGAAGTCAATGTTGCTTTCCCCCATGGAAGAGAGGAAGAAGCTTCAGCAAGAATTGAAGATGAAGAAGAAGATGAAAGAGAAAGAGAAAGAGAAAGAAAAGGGTAAAGGAAAAGCAAGCCTTTTCACGTCATTCAGCTCTTCGAACGTTTAAAGCAACTTTCAGTTTCACAGGCAAGCTATATTACTTGAATTCAAATGAATATTTATTCGATTAAACGCAGTGAAAACGTTCATTCGTGACTATGCCACATGAAATAGAGAAAGCTGATGAAGACAGAACAGAACTAGATTAAACTCTTTCAGTTTCAATTATCCCAGTTGTCCTGGCTTTGTACTGTTTATTAGTGAGTACCACAGATTACTTTGGATTTGTTTCAGAATTTGGGTTTTTTAGATGTTTTTTTAGAACATAGGTAAAAGAAAGATTAGTTATTAAAATAGAGTTAAACTAATATTATCTCGTTAAAAAAATGGAACAAATTTGATTGACAGAACTAGAGTTGAGTTATTTGTTAGGGTAAACTATATAAATAGTCCCTTGATTATACTTTAATTATCTTTTATATTTTCTGAATATCAAATGTTATAAATTGGTCTATTGATTAACTTTTCTGATACAAAGTGGTCATGTGCTATTAAAAATTTGACGGAAAATTGATGTAAATGTTAACATGCTGACTTGGATAACCATGTGGCATCTCCGATCTCTATAATTTAAGCCAGCATGTTATTGTCCACATCAGTTTCTCGTCAAATTTTTAACGGCACAGGATCACTTTGTATAAAAAAATTAGTCAATAGACCAATTTATAACATTTGATAATCAAAAGATATAAAAGATAATTGAGGTACAGTGAAGAGATCATTTATTAGTTTACCCTATTTGTTATAATATCCAAGGTCATGATTTTATCCTCGCGAACTCAATTATAGGGAAAGTTGAACTTTCTTAATATAACTACATAATGGCTGCTGTGATGGATGCAATCCGCCGTCACGCGTCACTGTAGCTTCCATTTCCATAGTTAAATGCACCTGCATTATAATGGCGTCGGAATTTTGTCATCTTGGTATAATAGTATAATAATCTTTGATCATTGGCTTGAGGGGAATACGCCGGTTGGTTCGGGATTTGATAATTGTAGGGGTTTGGACCAGCATGAGTATAGCTTTCAGGCATCCCTGTAAACGCAGCCCTTTGGTTGTTAACCGGTGGAGCTTGCCTCCCTGGCAGTCCCCGCCGTTGGTCCTTGATTTCTTCCACGGGTGATGTTTACATGAATCTCCCCCTCTTTTCTTACGGTCTGCTTTTGCTTGTTTCTCAAGTTCAGCCAACCTATTCTGGAGTAGATCAAGTAGGGATGTAAAAACAATTACTCGGACGTGTTTTAGATCGGGTAAAATCGTATACAGGTCATTTTAGGTTGATTTGATGTTTTAACTCGATTCAAGTTGGGTACGGATCCATTTCAGTTCGAGTTCATTTCAGTTCGGTTACATTTATGGTCGAGTTCATTTCAAGTCGAATTAATTCGAATTTTAAATTTATATTAATTAACATTATTAAGCTTGAGTTTGCTACAAATAAGTAGTTAAGTAAATAATCGATAGAAAAATAAATATTACGTATTAGATTAAACAAAAATATCATCAAATAATTTATATCTTAAAAATTGGGATAAATTACAAAAATAAAAAAAAATAATAAGGAATAAATATTGGATAAAAAAAATAAAGTTTTAAATTAAAAATATAAACATTAATAAAATAAATTATCATCTTATTAAAAACACTAAACTAAATTAGAAAAATAAATAATAATCAATTTAAAATAAAAATAAAATTGTAAGGACTAAATTATAAAAATTATAAACTAATAATAATTAAATTCGGTAAAAAATTTAATTTTATTGTACTTTAATACATTATAATTTATACTATACAATATAATTTAATATATTTCAAAAATATAAATATGAAACTTATACTATATATAAAATATATTCTATATATGAAATTTATACTATATATATAATATATTCTATATATAAAATTTATATTATATATAGAATGATACTATATATGAAAATATAAAATGTATAATATTATTATATATAAATATATAATATATATGTATATGTATATAATATATAAATATGTATGTAATATACATTAATATATACTATGTATATAAAATATTTTAGTACATTATAATATACTTTAATATATATAATATGCTTATATATTATTTTTTATGTATTAATGTATTATATGTATTTTATAATATATATATAATATACTTTAATATATATATACGTACTTAAATGTATACTAATATATGTATTTAATTTATTTATGAATTAATGTATATATATTTATATATAATTAATGTATGTATATTATTAATTCTTTAAGCCAACATTAATCTTTTAAGCCCAAATCACCAAACTAGTTCTCTAAGACCAATTCTCTAATCACTGAACTAATTATCTATGTTCAAATTGAAATAATTTTAAAATATATAACTTGATTTTAATTAAATGAGGACCAAATCGAATAAAAAATAAAATTAAAACTTAATTTTCAAGTGATCATAACCAAGTTGAAATAATTATAAAATAATGTGTAGAGCGACGCGATATTCAATTTTTTAGACGTGACCCATATAAAAATATGCAGAATTTTTTACCCGACCTAGAGTAGTGTCAAATGAATATTTAAATCTAATATCCTTTTTTTATATTTTTAATTGATTATATTTAATCAAAGTTTATTATTTGATTATAAGTTGTAATAATATTAATAATCCTCCAAAATTTACTATATATATTAATTCTTCCAAAATTTTATTTTTTTTTCTCTTTTTTATATAATAATTAGAACTTATTTCTAATTTCTTCCAAAATTTTTACACTAAAAGTAAGTTAAACTCAAACTTAAAAAAAATGAGTGGCTTATTTCCCTCCAAAAATTTTAAATAATATTTTATTTTATTTAAAAATATTTTCAATTAATATTAAATATACGATCGACTAATTTGGTTAGAATATTATATAAATTTATTATGAAATAATTTTTTTAACCTAGTTTTTTACTGTTGCGATATCGAGATTCAAATATTTATCAGTTTAATTTAATTTTTATTAAGAGTGAGCGTTTTATCGAGTCAAACTTTTTTTTAATTATTCAAATTTATAAGCCTTATTTTGTTACTCAAACTTTATTTATATTCTTTTCGGTTCAAGTTAAGTTTTTGAATTTCTCTTCAAATTTAATTATAATTATCTTTTATTCCATCTGTCACACTTAAGATGTCTAATATTGACTTTTTAAAAGTCAAAATTTTAAAACTTTAACCATAGTTATTTTAAATATTTTAATTTATTAAATTTTATAATATATATTTTTTATATTTTTATCAATAATAAATTTAAAGTTATAACGAGTCAAAACTGAAAAAGTTTGACTAAAAAAAAGTCAATACTGACAAATTAAATAGGACGGAGATAATATGGTACAATACAAACTTATTCCAATTTAAATAGTTTTCTATATTCATATTATACATATTATTCATATCTTTCACGTGTAATATATATATATATATAAGATAGAGCTAACATATTTGTCTTAAATTTAAAAATCAATCTATTAACTCTTAAAACTTTTAAGTTATTCGAACTTTCATTTTATATCTTAAGGTTTATTTAGTTTTTAATGAATCTGATTGAACTTAAAAAAATTATTCATGTCAAAGTTTTTTACATTTAATCATATAAAAAACCAATTTTTTAGCAAATCCCGGAGGAACAACTGGAGTCCGCCAATGGGAAAAATACATTCTGGGACGACTGGTGAGTCCGTCAGGCGGCCGTGGAGATTCTACAAACCAAACCCCATGACTCTCATGCCCTTCATTTTTAGCATTTTCAAAGAATTCAACTTTGCATCTTGGACTCGCAATCTTCATTTCCACGATGTTTCATCGACGAACAACGAAATTTTCGCTGGATTTCAGTCCACTAATTGAGGCATTTGCCGAGAAAGAATCATCTCAGTCAAATTTTCCCATCACTATAAATAATCCCCTCAGTTTCTCATTTCCATGCAACATTTATATAGTTTCTTCTTTCATTTCCACTGATACGATGAACGCCGTCAAATCTTTTTTAATCTTTTCTGGTTTTGTTTTAGTGTCGATAAGTGTCACTGAAGCTCGGGATCCTTTCCATGTCTTGATGTCCAGGAACTTTGTAGGCGGAAAGGTCCCTGATTTCTTGGATATTGGATTATTTCTCGGTGCGATCAAAGAGTCGGGCCCGAGCGGTCCCGGTGAGGGACACGGGTTCGCTAATGGTCAGACCCTCGGAGGCATTAAGAGCTCCGGTCCAAGCCCTGGTGCGGGACATAAGTTAACTAACAGTTTTGATCTCGGTGGAATAAAGGATTCTGGCCCCAGCAATGGTGGTGAGGGACACGAGTTCACCGATAGTCGAACCTTGGGCGGCATTAAGAACTCGGGTTCGAGCCTAGGGAACAGGGTAGCTGTTAGCATTAATCTAGGAGGCATAAAGGATTCTGGTCCGAGCCCTGGTGTGGGGAACAAGTTCACTGATAGTCTAAGTCGAACCCATGGAGCCATCAAGGACTCCGGTCCAAGCCCTGGTGTGGGGAATTGAGGGGTGTGGTCAGAGCCATGGTTCGAGCAGAAAGAACCGTAATTTGCTGGTGTCGAACAATAGGAGATAACCATGTTTCTGGTGCGAGGCTTGGTAAAACAGAGTAGGGTTATTTAGGTTACAAGTTAGCATTTATTTATATTCTTTATCATTCATATTCTTTTTTATTGCTTAAATCTTTAATTTTTTTATGTAAAATAAATAAATTATCAGTCCAACGATAAAAAATGTTAAATTTAGTTTTATTCTTTAATTTCATAATTTTAAGTCCATGTAATTTAACTATATCATTTTTTTATTGTTTAATATCATTTTGGTAAAGACTAAAATTTAAAATTCAAAAAATATATAATTAAAATTGATCAAATAAAATTATTCTAATTAAATTCACCTTATAAAAGTAAAAGTATCTTTATATATTATCTCTGTATTATTTTCTTCAAAAATAAATTTAAAAAGTACATGATTAAAATGGACCAACTAAAAATATATGTTAAATTCACAATTTGTATATAATACAAGGACTAATTAAAAAAATTGGCCATATTAGCCTAGTAGTAAAGTAAACCTGTCTCCACTCACTAAGCGGGATCAAACTCCACCACGGCTCGAAATTTTTATTTTTTTTCTTATTAAATTTATTGATTCAAATAAAAAATTGAATATCGTTTTAATTTAAAAAAATTAAGGTTTAAATGTTAAATAGATGTTTAAACTATATTTATTTTAGTTAAATATCTAAATTATTTTTCGAATAAAATATTTCAAAAAAACACCGGATAAAGAAGACCTTAAGAACACTGGTAAAGCTTATTTTATTTTCCTATCTTTATAATTGACTTGTAAGCTATTCGAATTTGACTTGGTTAAAACTTAATTTAAGAGAGTCTGATTTAGGCTTATGTTTGACTCAAAACTTTAATAAGTCAAGCTGAGTTGACCCAATCTTCTTAGGTCGAAAAGCTTGTAAATAGACTCAATATATATGGGATGATATCCAATTACATGATATAAAATTCATTTAGTTTTATACTAATTTTGGACCGTTGTATGAGTAAACTTCGTAAAAGAGATTAATATTAAAAAATGTGAAAGATTAACACTTAAAAAATAAAGAAAATAATCTTAGTCATTTATTATTATCATCCAATGGTCTAAAAACTTTAAACCCTACATTCTAAATTCACTTATCTAAAGTGGAGACATCAATGAAGGCACGATTAAAAGACAAACGATTTACACGTTATTTTAATTCTATCATTTGATATATGCAAGTTGCATTTTTCGACATCTATTTATTTTAAATAATTTAGTGAAATAAAACGTTATTTTTAAAAATAATAATTATTTTATAAAATTTAATTTTTATAAATAAAATAAATTGATTACAAAACAAATGAGTATAAATAAATATATTTGAAAAGTTAAACCACAAATGAGCGGTACATAAATTGTAGTCCTACTCATAGGTACGCCAACCATGGTTTCAAAGGTTTTGAACCAACGATTAAGGTGTTTCAAACACGTTATTTGACCATGGATTTCTGTTATCTATCTAGAAACAAAGCAAGTTCACGACAAGTATATTATTATGAAATTAAAAAAATCAGATGTTTTTTTTAGATTATGAAAATTTAATAATTATCATGATATCTTAAACACGAGAAATTATTAAATGAATCATGTTTATCACGTTATTTATAATTCAAACAATTAGAATCATTTATATTTAAATAATTATTTAATAATTATTTACCCACTAATTACATGTAGGAAAGAGGTGATGATTCACTTTAAAAAAATTGAGATGAATGGTTCTAATTACTTGAGACCACGGATGATGTGATGAACAAAGTTCATTTAATAAATTTTCCTCAAACAAGTATCAATATTTTGTTTTTATAATAATATAAGGTAAAATTATAAAAATAATCACTTAATTTTTAGGGTAAATTTATTTTGGTTATCATACTTTTAAAATATTTGATACGGTCTTTATCATTAACTTCCGTTAAAATTATTTCATTTCTCCTTAATAAAAACTGAGTAAACTATAATAATCATCACTCAATTTTCTTTTTACTCTTATTTTGGTCATTAATTTTTTTTAATTCAATATCTTAATTTTTGAATTGTAAATATTTTGGTGACTATCAAATGATATGATTATACAAATTAAAAATTTGGTTAATAAAAAAAGTAATATATATTTTATTAAATTTATCATATTTCCTTATTTTATATTTTAATAAGTAAACTAAAAAATATTACTCGAATCAAATATTCTTTATGTTTTATGTAATAAAATATCTATATTTTATGTATTATAATATCTTATAGTCTAATAATTTTGATACTCTTATAATTAAAAAAAAGTTTTGGCTTTGGGTATGATTTATCATATTATTATATTTGATATTTTAACAAATAAAGTAAAAATTATTTTTAGAATTAAATACTTTTGATTGTCTGGTTAATAAATTATATGATTTAATTAGTACAATATAAAATCAAGAATCTAATAATTTGAAATTATCAATTAACTAAAATAAATTTTTAAATAATAATCGAACCTGATTTTGGTATAATTTTTAAAAATAAATTATTTTGATTCGATTACGGTTCATAATTTTAAGTAAAATTATTAAGATTGAATTCAAGTCATTACATTCCGGGGTCAAACCAAATTCTGACTCGAATAGATTTCAGTCGAGTTTTCAGGTCGGATCAGTTTTTTATGTCATTCGATATAGGCACAGTTTACCTGTAAACCCGCCGGCCGCAGCAGCACCACCACCACGAGAGTTCCCAATCCCACCCTTCCCTTGTGAGTTTCTTCGCGGATCTTTCAAGAACATCTTCAAGAGGGAACTGGATGAAACCTTTCGGTAAGCTGGAAGCCTGGAAGGTATAAATAAATCCTACTGCACCGACTTATTTCCCACTGTTAATCAACAACTCAACAAGACCAGTAATAGTAAGATTTGGTTTAGCAAATAAGCACCAAACAGTGGTATAGCCACCAATACCGATCTGGCAAAAAGGTGAGTATCACCGGGGTCGATTCTGGACAAAAAGCTAGCCATAAGCCATGGCTTTTAAAATAAGACGACACGGGACTTTCACATGCTCTGGAGGGCAGCATCCGTCTTATCCACTGTTTGATTTGTTTCATCCAGTGAATGCAGCACCAAACCGGCTGGTTCGCTAGCACTTTCGAGAACAAGGGGAAGTTTCTGTAGCCATGTTTTACGAGGAAAGTCCTCATCGGGGTGTTTTTTTATTCCCAACAGAACTGCTTACCATGGTTATCTCCGTTTTCCCCAGCATCAAGCCGGCAAGAGTTTGAGGAACAACAGAAACCAAATGCATGGAGTTCGGGGAATTGGAAGATGGTGTCCATTGTCCAACGTAAATTTTTTTACCTCCTTTAATTTTTTTTTTAAAAAATTAAATTTTAAACTCTAATCCTTATTTTTTATATCATAAATTTTAAACCCTACACCCTAAAAAATATATCATACCCCTAATTCCTTAAACCCAACCAAAATTTTTGACCTAAAACCCTAAACCCTAAATCTTTAATTTAAAATATAAATATAAATAGATGTATAAAAAAATAAACGAGTTGCACCCGTATCCAACTCCTGCATATCCATGCATCTAGGATTTGACCACAAGGACACAACACACTGCATGGAGTTCGGGGATCTAAGGCTCCTCAAAGTAACATCAGAATAAGGTTTTGTTTTAAATAATATTTTATAATGTTAGTTCAACTAATTTGAATAAAATATTATAAATATTTATTATAAAATAATTTTTTTAATCTAGGTTTTATGAGTCAAATAAAAAATTGAATTAATTGAGCATGAGTCTTGTTTTATTACTCAAATTTTATTTGTAATATTTTTATTCGATTCGTGTTAAAATTTTAATTCCTATACAAATTTAATTATAATTATTCATTATATTATAGTACAAGTTGATTCAAATTAAATAATTTTCTATAATCATGTTATATATATTCTTTACATGTGATATACATATATAAGATACATTTAAGAGCATGAATCATACAGTCTCAATGGTTAAAAGAACGATTGTTATTCTTAGAGGTTACGGGTTTGAACACCAGTAATGCTAGCGCAGTAATTGAACGGTCAATGTCTAATAGTTGAGACTATACTCTGAAATAGATACTACGAAGCGCAGTAATTGAACGGTTAATGTCTAATAGTTGAGACTATAATCTGAAATAGATACTACGAATTCAAAAAAAATACATTTAAGAGGCTTAAATTTTAAATTAATCCATTAATTATTAAAATTTTATTCTATAATTAAAACTTTATTTTATTTTTTAGAGTCGAGCTAAACTAAGAAATTATTTGAGTCAAGATTTTTACATTTAATCATATAAAAAACCATTTTTTAGCAAATCCCGACGGAACAAATGGAGTCGCCTATGAAAAAAAAAACATTCTGAGACGACGCTGGTGAGTCCGTCAGGCGGCCGCGGAGATTGTAAAAACCAAACTCCCTGACTCTCATTTCCTTCATTTTTATCATTGTCAAAGAATTTAACTTTGCATCTTGGACTCGCAATCTCCATTTCCACTAAGTAGCACATTATGCCAAAACTTCCCCCGATGTTTCATCGCCGAACAGAGAAATTTTCGCCACGTTTTCGTTTGGATTTCAGTCCACTAATTGAGGCATTTGCCGAGAAAGAATCATCTCAGTCAAATTTTCCCATCACTATAAATAATCCACTCAGATTCTCATTTCCATGCAACATATATAGTTTCTTCTTTTCCACTGATACGATGAACGCCGTCAATTCCTTTTTAATCTTTTCTGGTTTGGTTTTAGTGTCGATAAGTGTAACTGAAGCTCGGGATCCTTTCCATGTCTTGATGTCCAGGAACTTTGTAGGCGGAAAGGTCCCTGAGTTCTTGGATATTGGATTATATCTCGGTGCGATCAAAGAGTCGGGTCCGAGCGGTCCCGGTGAGGGACACGGGTTCGCTAATGGTCAGACCCTCGGAGGCATTAAGAGATCCGGTCCGAGCCCTGGTGTGGGACATAAGTTACCTGACGGTTTTGATCTCGGTGGAATAAAGGATTCTGGCCGCAGCAATGGTGGTGAGGGACGCGAGTTCACCGATAGTCGAACCTTGGGGGCCATTAAGAACTCGGGTTCGAGCCTAGGGAACAGGGTAGCTGTTAGCATTAATCTTGGAGGCGTAAAGGATTCTGGTCCGAGCCCTGGTGTGGGGAACAAGTTCACTGATAGTCGAACTCATGGAGCCATCAAGGACTCTGGTCCAAACCCTGGTGTGGGGAATTGAGGGGTGTGGTCAGAGCCATGGTTCGAGCTGAAAGAACCATGTTTCTGGTGCGAAGCTTGGTAAAACAGAGTCGGGTTGTTTAGGTTACAAGTTAGCAGTATGCTTTTAGCAATAAAGACTTGTTTGGTTTTGTAAATTCATTTAAGTTCTTTATCATTCATATTATTTTTATTGTTTAAATCTTTATTATTTTTTACGAAAAATAAATAGATTATCATTCCAACTAGGAGTGAGTATTCGATTGAGTCGAGTCGAGTTAAATAATTCGAGTTATTCAAGTTGACGAGTTATATTTTACAACTCAAACTTTATTTGAAATTTTTTTCGATTCGAGTCGAGTTTTCGAGTTCCTATAAAAATTTAATTGTAATTATTTATTATGTTAGTATGCTTTGATTCCAATTTAAACGATTTTCTCAAATCATATAAGATATATATTTCATATGTAGTAATTTTCTTTATATTTTTATATATCAATGTATATATTATTAAAAAATTGAGAGATTTGTCTTAAACTTAAAAATTAATTTTTTAATTACTAAAAATTTTGAGTTATTTGAATTTCTATTTTACAAATCAAACTTTATTTAAAATTTTTTCGAGTCGAGTCGAGTTTTACTCACCCCTAATTCCAACGACAAAAAATGTTAAATTTAGTTTTTATTTTTCAATTTGAGAATTTTAAGTTCATGTAATTTAATTATATTATCTCTATAATATTTATTTATTTCGGTGAAGATTAAAATTTAAAATTAAAAATATATTATTGAAATTGATCAAATATATTCGTAACTTATAAAATTAAGACAATCTTTACATTTTATTTCTGTATTATTTTGTTTAAAATTAAAAATTGAAAAGTACGTGATTAAAATGGACAAATTAAAAATATATAGTATTAATTCACAATCTGTATATAATACAAGGACCAATGAAAACAATAGACCATATTCGCCTAGTAGTAATTAGTAAAGACCGTAAAGTAAACCGTAAAGTAAAAACTCGGCCACGGCTTGAAATTTTTATTTTTTCTTATTAAATTTATTCATCGGATTTAAATAAAAAAAATAAAAGGTAATTTTAAGGAATAATAAGTTTAAAAAATATTAAAATAATTATATTATTTTTTATAAAAAATTTAATATCAATTTTTTTGGTATATATCAAAATTCTTATAAAAAATATAAATATTTTATTATATCAAATAGATAAAAAAAATATTCTACAATCTAACCTGATTTAATTACAACATACATTCTGTTTCATTTTTTATGTAGAATTTATTCGAAAACTTTTCTTACTTGGAATGCAGATTTATACAGAAGAACCAGAGCATGTTTTTTCTATTCCCGTACGACCGATCGAGAGGTTCGGAAGGTAAAGAAAACTAGCCTGGCGGCGATCCCGAATTCGACTGATGATCGAAAAGGTTAAGGTTTAAGTTTAGGATATTATTATAGTTAATGATTTAGGGTTTAAGTGTAAGGTTAAGATTTAACTTATATTTTAACTAAGAGAGATAATGAGTTTGATTGGCTCGTAAACTATTCGGGTTTGACTTAGTTAAAGTTTGATTCAAGTGAATTTGATTCAAGATCATCTTTGGCTCAGAACCTTAACTAGTGAAACTAAGTTTACCCAAGCTCGGGTCAAAAAGCTCGTAATAGACACAATATATATGGGATGGTATCCAATTACATGATATAAAATTCATTTAGTTTCACATTAATTTTGGATCGTTGGGTGAGTGAATTTGATGAATGAGATTAACAGTAGAAAATATGAAAGATTATCGCTTAAAAAAAATAATTTTAGTCATTTATTATTATCATCTAACAGTCGAAAATTAATATAAAACTAAATAAATTTTACACATGTAAATTGATTTTAACCCTATATATACTCGTAAGAGATTTTAATAAACACGAAAAACATAATGATGATTTGAGTCTCGAAATGAGAGTATATATAATCGGTCTTTATATCGATATATTGAAAAAGGTATAAAGAGATTATATATAATCAGTTTTTTTATATTATTTTGGTCTTAATTAATATTTTTTAGTTGCATATTGACTATACCTTAATTATCTTTTATATCCTCTGATTATCTAATGTTACAAATTGGTCCATTGACTAATTTTTTTGATACAAAGTGGTCTTGTGTTGTTAAAAATTTGACGGAAAATGGATATGAAAGTTAACATGTTGATTTGGATAACCATGTGGCATCCCCAATCTCTATAATCCAAGTCAGCATGTTAACGTCCACATCCGTTTTCCGTCAACTTTTTAACGGCACAAGACCACTTTGTATCAAAAAATTAGTCAAAACACCAATTTATAATATTTGATAGTCGAAGGATATATTGAGGTATAGTCAATGAACTATTTATGTAATTTACCCACTAAATGAATGCAGGTTTAAAAAGTAGACGATTTGTATCATTTGGTATATACGAGTTGCATTCTTCTACATTTATTTATTTAAAATAATTTAGTGAAATAAGATATTATTTTTTTAAAATAATAATTGTTTTAAAATTTTAATTTTTATAAATATAATAAATTGATTACAAAGCATATGACTATAAATAGATATATTTGAAAAGTAAAGCGTAACAACAAATCTATCTATCAAAAAGGAAAATCATTCCTTTAAAATTTTAATATTTATTTATTTATTTTATTTTTATTTAAATTTCTATTTTCACACTCTCAAAAAAATTATATGTTTTCTTTCGAACAAATATATTTTGTTACGATCAATAGATTAAAAACAAACTTTTAGTATTAATAATTTTTATTCGTTAGGTAAAAATTAAATAGGAGGAATTTGAGCGTTTAAATACGTCTGAATCAATATTCTTTTATATTATATCAACAATAATATCAATCAGATTATATTTAATCGTCTAAATTTATTGAATTAAAAACAGTTTTTCTTTTTTTTCATATTTCTATTACTGTTTTATATTTATATCCAAGATTGTTTTATGCTTTTTAAAATTTAAATTATTAATAATTAAAAAAAACTAATTTGATATTTGAAGAGACGTACATAAATTGTAGTCTTCGGCAGTGACGGATGCATACATAGATTGGGTGGGCTCAGGTCCATCCTAAACATTTTAAAGTTCATATATTTGACTTTAAATTTTTAAAATTTTATGAGTTCGTTCTTAAATTTTTTAAAAAAATTATCGATTGTATCTACCTTGAAATTTTAAAATTTTATATATATTCACCCTCAAATATTTTTTTAAATCCGTCACTGGTCGAATGTAAGCCAACCATGGTTTCAAAGGCCTTGGACCAACGATTAAGGTGTTTGAAACACGTTATTTGACCATGAATTTCTGTTCTACCTCTAGAAACAAGCAAGTTCACGACAAGTATATTATTATGAAATTTAAAATAAAAAAAAAAAGCAGATGTTTTTTTAGTTACGAAAATTTAATCATGACCATGATATCTCACACAGGTATTAATATTTTGTTTTTATAATAATATAAGGTTAAATTATATAAATAGTCACTGATTTTTACAGATAAATTTATTTTAATTATTATACTTTTAAAATATTTGATACAGTCTTTATCGTTAACTTCTGTTAAAACTATTGGTAATGTTCAATTATCTTTAATAAAAAAATAAACTATAATAATCATTACTTAATTCTTTTAATTCGTATTTTGATAATTATTTTTTTTTAATTTAATAATTTAATTTTTGATTTTTTAATATTTTAATAACTATCGAATAACAAGATTATATAAATTAAAAATTTTGATTAATAAAAATTAGAAAATATTTTTTTTATTTTTCTTATTAAATTTATCATATTATTTTATTTTATATTTTAATAAGTAAAGTAAAAAAATAATACTTTAATCAAATATTCTTATGTTTTAAGTAATGCAATATATATATATATATATTATAATATTTTATAGTCTAGTAATTTTGATACCCTTATGATTTAAAAAAAAATTAGCTTTGAGTATGATTAATAGTGTGAACTTTTAATTTTTTATTTTCTAGGTGTTTTCACACTTTATCACAATCAAACATTTATTAGAATATTTTGATTATTCGTTAATAGATTATATGATTTAATTGGTATAATATAAAATCAAGAATTGAATAATTTAAAATTAACAAATAACTAAAAAAAATAAAGATAAATTAAACCTGATTTTGATACAAATTTTAAAAGTAAATTATATTGATTCGATTACATTTTATAATTTTAAGTAAAATTGACTAAATAATCTTATTTATTATATAATATTTTTAAATTTTATGTATTATAATATCTTATAGTCTAGTAATTTTGATGTCATTCTATTTTTTTTAAAAAAAGCTTTAGGTATAATTATTAAGCGTGAACTTTTATTTTTTGACTTTTTAGATGTTTTTACACTTTATACGATCGAATAATTATTAGATTTACTATATTATCATATTTGATATTTTAATAAACAAAGTAAAAAATATATTAGAATAAAATATTTTGATTATTTGATTAATAGATTATCTGATTTAATTAGTATAAATTAAGGTTGATAATTGAATAATTTAAAATTACAAATTAATCAAAATATATTTTAAGTATTAATTAAAATTTTCTATTCGTATAAACATGTCGTGAGTGACCAAAATATGAATAATTCAAAAATTAAGTTATTGGATTAAAAGAAAATTAAACTCTAATGACTATAATAGGAGTGAGAAAAAAGTTGAATGATGATTGTCGTAGTGAGTTAAAAAGAAAATTAACTATGTCATATAAGAGTGACCATAATATTAACAATTCAAAAAATAAGTTACTGAATTAAAAAAATTTAAACTTTAATGACCAAAATAGAAATGAGAAGAAAGTTGAGTGATATTGTTGTAATTTACCCATTTTTATCAAGTTGAAATGTACATTAACTATTATTTCTAGTTAACAGTAGAGACTGTATAAATACAAACTAAAAGTTGAGTGAACTTATCAAATATGAAATAAAAGTTTGGTGAGCTTATCGAATATTTTAAAAAGTATAATAATCAAAATAAATCTACCTAAAAATTTCAATGACCATTTATATAATTTACCTATAATACAATCAAAAGTACAAAGGATCCAAAATCTAATTTGACCCAAAAAAGTTTAGAGGGCCACACTCTCCCACTAATAAGATAACTGGGTCTATTATAACTCTTGGATTTTTTTTACCTTTTTTAAATGCTTTAGTTAATATTTTATTATTTTTAAATAAATTCCAATCAGCTAATGATATATAGTTCTTCTTATATACAATTATTTATATTAATATCAATTTTATAGTGGAAGGATCAATTTTTACAATATTAAGAGTATAGGGACTGAAAATATAATTACACCCAATAAAATGTTTAGTCGGCGGTAGGACTGGAGAAGCCTCCATTCCCCTTTGACGGGGCCAAATTCATGACTCGTACGTTTCAACTCTTGTTTTGTGTGCCATAGAATTTATATATAGGTTAACATTTTCCAGGAAAACTAAACAAATTTTCAGGGAAAAGAGGATATTGAGATTTACTGTTTCTACCGGTGGCGCGTATACTGCACCTGCCACAATGGGACAAGCTCCTTCCGCCGCTTTTGACAGAGAAAACTCCTTCAGCGATCGCTTAGGATTTTTCTATTATTCTGGTTATGTTTCCAGCGACGGATTTTCCGATGAGTTCGTGGAGAATCCGGATTATACCACTGGGATTCCAGACGAGTGTTTAGCTTATGTTTTTCAATTTCTCGGCCCCGGCGATCGGAACCGTTGTTCGCTCGTCTGTAAGCGGTGGTTGTGTGTTGACGGTTGGAGCCGCCATCGTTTGTCTCTCAACGCGCAATCCGAGATCGTCTCATGTTTGCCTTCTCTCTTTACGCGCTTTGATTCCGTAACGAAGCTTACTCTGCGTTGTAGCCGTAAATCGATCAGCTTAAACGATGACGCTTTAGTGATGATCTCAATCCGTTGCCGGAACCTCGAACGGTTAAAGCTCCGAGGTTGCCGCGAAATCAGCGACGAAGGAATGCTGGCTTTTGCTCAGAATTCTAAGAATCTAAGGAAACTTTCTTGCGGTTCTTGTATGTTCGGCGCCAAAGCTTTGAACGCCGTCCTTGATTACTGCACGAATTTAGAAGAGTTATCGGTGAAAAGGCTCAGAGGAATCGACGAAGGAGCTGAGGCGATCGGACCAGGAGCGGCAGCTTCTTCACTGAAAACGATTTGCTTGAAAGAGCTCGTTAACGGTCAGTCCTTCGAACCGCTTGTTGTTGGAGCTAAAAACCTTAAATCTTTGAAAATTATTCATTGTTTGGGTGATTGGGACAGAGTCCTTCAATTAATAGGGAATCGAAATCAATACCGAAAAGGAAATCTCTATGTTACTAACAATGAAAATAATGGCAACAGTGATCCTTTGATGGAAATTCACCTTGAGAGGCTTCAAGTAAGTGATATAGGCCTATCTGCTATTTCCAAATGTACCAAAATTGAGAATTTGCATCTTATGAAATCCCCAGATTGTTCAAATTATGGGCTTGTTTGTGTAGCTGAACACTGTAACTTGTTAAAGAAGCTTCATGTTGATGGATGGAGGGCTAATAGGATTGGAGACGAGGGTTTGGCTGCTGTAGCCAAACACTGTCCTAATTTAGAAGAACTCGTTTTGATCGGTGTTAATGCTACATATTTGAGCTTGGAAGCCATTGCTTCGAATTGCTTGAAACTCGAGAGATTAGCCCTTTGTGGAAGTGGGACTATTGGTAATCCTGAGATTGCATGCATTGCAGCAAAATGTATGGCTTTAAAGAAACTTTGCATCAAGGGATGTCCTATATCGGATATCGCCATTGAAGCACTGGGTTCCGGTTGTCCCAGTTTGATGAAAATTAAGTTGAGGAAATGTAGAGGAGTGAGTTGCAAGGCCAGCGAATGGTTGCGCGAACGAAGGGGATCTCTAGTAATCAATATGGATGCTTGTGAGGTAGATGTTGGTTTCGAAGCTAGTGGTCAAGTACCCGTCGGAAATGCTCCGACCAGCAGCAATGACAGGTTAGCCTTTCTAAGATCAAAGTTTTGGGTTTTTGCTAGTAGTGTTTTAGTTGCATGCACATTTAGAAGTTGGAATACTGTTGATAATAGTTTCCATAGCAACTTGTGAATGATCTTTTAAGTAGTTGAAACAAGACTATATTTTCCTATCATAATGCAACCTTGTAAGTTTGTGAGATGATTCATTTTTTAATGCATTTTGTAGTTCTTGATTTACAGTTTTTTCCCTCTTAAGATTTGCAAAACTCAGAAGGAAAAAACCAATACGATAATTGCCATATTATTATAGCAGTTTTGACGTGGGTTGTAGAATTTCATAAATATAAAAACTTTTGAACAAAATTTAAGCTTAATATTTTTTAATATATTGATGTAGTACGTTATATTACAGATTTTCACATGATATTTTTTTTTTAAAAAAATTTAAAGTTCTAAATTTTTTAAAAATATATAAATTTATATAAAAATATTTTTTAAAAAAATTATAAATATAAATTAAGATTTGTAATTAAAATTAATTAAAATTTTTAATTAATAAATTATTTCACATGACATGGTAAGTTAAGTTCATTTAATAAATTTTCAGTAAATAAATTATATTTAAATTTTAACTTACTTTTTATTTTAAGATGTATTTAAATTAATAAATGGAGATGGTTAATCGTTTTCTTTTTAATGAGAGAATTCACGACGAAAAAATTAGTTACTATTATTAACGATAGATACTTTAGCTCAAATTAAAAATTTTAATAAAGATTATTTTATATTGTAATAAACTTTTTATTTAAAAAAAATCAAGATAATCATTCAAATAATGTTTTATATGTGTCTGATAAATAAACACAACCCATCCTCTATCCTCTAATTCTCTTTTTAATAGGTAAACTTTAATAGTTTTTTGGAATTTAGGATTTAATAATTTTGTTTTTATTTAAAATCTTTACATATTAGAAAAATTATTTGGATAGATACAATTAATCAAAATATGGATAAAAACAAAACAAATAGTTAACTATAATCCGAATAAATTATCACAATAATCAATAACGTGTACTCTAATCTATTCTTTAATAGACATTATTGGTAAGCCCTTTTTCTTAGAATTTGATTCCTAAGAAGAAATTTCCTTGATTTTGAGTTGAAACTTGGACTTTGAACTGCATTCACAATATACACTAAATTAGCTGAGTTGCAGTTAACCAAACTTTGCCAACCAATCCATTTGACTCACACTTAAAAGTAGACTTTTCAATTTGGAAGTCAATAGAAAATACCAAAATGACTTATGTGCTAAGGGATCCATGATTTCTACTTCTACATGCTTAATCTCAAGCTTCATCGGTGTATTTTCGGGTCGAATGCACACTCGGAGGAGAAAATTCAAACCTCATCTCCTACATGATGAAGTTTGTTTGAACTTTGCTAACTAAATGTTCTCCGTAAACAGCTTTTCCGAACTTCCGAGTTCCGCCACTCCTCTGTACGCAGACTTCCAAAGGCTCCACTGCTGCATCGTAATTTGGCTGTTCGGGGAAACAGGAAGAAAAAAATAAACAGGAATATTCAGGAAGGATAAAAACGACAGATGATCGAAGAAAACTTGTAAATGTTAACCTCGTAAAAATACGCGACACAGACACGGTATGTCGGAGATGTGTTGATAACTCGGTGTAGTGTTGAGTCGTATAAACCATTAGATAGTATCTGCAGTTACACCAAACATTTTAGCAGGATATAATAAGAAACTGGAAAGACAGATATTTGAAACCGCTATTAGCATGGTGTTCATGTACCTTCAACATATCGCCGATGTTGCATACAAATGATCCAGGAATCGGAGGAGCTGAGATCCACTCACCAGATTTGTTTCTCACCTGCATAACTTTGTTTAGATAAGCTGCCACTGAAAAATAAAGCAGTGGAATTTAAAACAGCAATGTAATACAAAAGTCAGACGAGGCCGGAAACCGGAAGTCGGTTTTCCCGAAGGCATCCAGCATGAACTATTAGGTATTGAGAAAGGAGTAACCCCAAGACCTAAGGCAAGAATCGAGCGAGAATTGCTTTCGGTCATACAGGATAAACTTGCTTACTATAGCTGCTGTAATCTTCAGAATGATAAACAAAGAAATGTTTTTCGGAGCTAAAACAGAAGAAAGAAGAGGCTAAAAGTGAACTTAAAACTGGAAACTAAGAGGATCCTACCTGAAGTGCTGTGATATTTTCATCTTGATTCACCAATGTTAACAAACCTGTTGAAATATTGTAAAACTTAGAATGATGTTTTAAATCTTTTCAGTCAATCATCTCAAGTTAAAAGTGAACTTCACCATAATCCGTGTGTGTACCGCTGAATTGTTCGGATCGGAAGACATACAGAAGCAAATGAGAAAAAGTAAGGATGTGCTAAAATGGCAGCAATTAAGGAAAAGGAAAAACCAGCACCATTCACATTCATTACCATCCGATGTCATTTTCAGGTTTGCATTTTCCATTTGCAGTTGATGCTCCTGGGTAACCAATAAGACGCGTCACCCAAAATGCATCACCACCTATTTCCCCTTCAAATTCATCTGGTGATCCACCCAATGCAAGAGCTATTCCCTGCATAATTTTTCTTGACAGTTCTGTCATTACCAAGTAAAACTGCCATGAATTTCCAGCCAGGTAAAATAAATAAGGGAGAACACAATCTTGAAAAAACACGAGCATGCCTGTACAGAGGCTGATATACTCCTCCATCAGTTCTTTGAAGTTTGAAGGATTATGTGGCCTGTCAAATACAACATTGCAAAACGAAAGGGAGTCATCAAATCCAAAACTCAACTCCAAACTTTCAGATCAGCCACTATATGCAAAATTGTTAGTACCATTATTCCCATGAACATGGAAAATCCAAAATCTTTGTAGCGTGTACAACAATTTTGCAATGGCTTAGGCCAATTAAATTATTAAGAGCATTTTGTAAGACCAATCATTAGAAGCAATACAGATAGCGAATTCCAGGTCCTTGTATGAAAAAGCATTATTCCTTAACATTGCACTAAGGCCCTTCCAAAGTTTATCAATCTCAATGTCATTAGGCCGTCCTACACAAGCAAATTTTGTAGTATGGATATGGTTGAGAAACGACCAAGTCTTTTGGCATACCATTGATTGTATCCTTCCATGGGTTTGCCAAGAGCTCCATACATCCCTTGTTTTAGTTCTTTATAGCACTGTAATCCAAAGTAGCACGCAAATCAGTGTTATATATACTGAAGCATGCATAATATGCTACTTATGAGAATACTTTCCTATGAAATAACTTTTAAAGTAAATCCCGAATAACATTGTAAATAAAAATAATATAAAAAAAAATAAAAACGTTTTTAGGATTGGTCTGAGATAGTTCATGCAATGAGTTTTTAAAAAACTTTGACTTAAGTATATATATTTATAAATAAAATATGATGATAAATACCCCATAAAGAATGGTGAATAATAATTAATCAAAAAAGAAAAGATGATTTGAACAAATATAAACCTTGGAACAAGTTGAAAGTCCATTACTCACCCTTGTATAAAAATGGTACCAGCAGAGAACTACTTTGAAGGTATATATTTGGATCAAAACATTTTATCAGATTAAACAAAACAAGAATATTCCCACTGGCACCTTTCAATTGCAATGTAAATCAAATGGAGGAACAAAAAGTAGTTACAAGTAACACTCGCTCACATCAATAGCTTCATGCATATCGGGCACGCCTTTGGTTATGTTTTCTCCAATTCTCTGGTATCCCCTGCATTTGAGTGTCACCTTACCAGGTCAACGAGATTCATATACTAATCAATAATCTTGAACAACATTTATATAAAGATTTTACTTCACGGAACAAACCTGTATCCAGCAGCTGGTGTCAACTTGATCTTGAGTTTTTCTTCATATGGAAGATCAAAAAATTTGCGGGTTATGTTTCTAACCTCCTTCACCATAGTCTCAGGGATACCATGACCTTTCTAATGAATCCAAAAGCGTATGAATCGGGGGGTGGGGGACATCGATAAGTTAGATTATCAACAAGATATATAGAAAACTTCAGTTTGTATGCATGAAAGCAGAATGCTCCAATTTCAGCTATGAAATTGTCCGGGGGAAAATTCCGAATCAGAACCAGATCTTAGGCTCTAAGATACCAGAAGCTTCAATTAAAAACCCTAGATTCTCTAAGTATCAGTGAAATCGAATGTAAACCTATTTTGCTTTTACTCTTTATTTTCTTTAAGAAACTGTGTCTAACATCCATATCCGATGCATACCCGGATATGTGTGTAAGAATATGACACTCCAAGGATTCGATATAACTGAACATGTTACAAATTTGATATAAATGTAAAATTCCCTGAGTTCAGAAGAACAAAGAAATCGAATCAAAAAGCAAAGCGAAAATTTCACCGCATAGAAGAACCCAGCCTCACGGCAAGCTTGATCCAATTGCTTAACAACTTCACATACACCAGGGTCTTCACCCATTTTTGGATCGTCGCATTTGGCCAACAAAGGAGCAACATCTACACCACAACGAATTTTAATTAACAATAAAAACAACACTAAAAACCCAACAGATAATCACAATTTATAAAGATTCAGATTTTGAAACCGGATAAACTTCATCAATATCTTCTAATTCCACGAATAAATTGCACTGTTTCATGGATTTCTTATGCTTTAGTTTAAATTAATCAAACCCAAATCCAGACTCAACATTCAAAACGGCGATTCAGATTTCAATCGACCTTAGAATTTGAATTGGAATCATAACATATAGAAAACAACAACAGTTTCTGAAAGTAAAACTTGTACACGCAAAATTAACCAATCAATCAAATAGATTATATATATATATATATATATATATATTTTGAGGACCGGAAATTCATTGGATAATAAATAATTTACCGATAATTGGGATGGATTTGAAGTCGGTAGCCATGGCGTCGAGGATCTTCCCTTTGTTCTTCCCCTATGTTCTTTTACAAAGGAATGCCACTCAGATATAACAAGATTTCCATGAATAATTATGAATTTAAAATTAATATTTTATTAATGGAAAGACGAGAGAAAATTGTCATGTTTCTACTAGGAAGAGGATATTTTAGGCTATATCCCATGATAGGACGAATATCTAAACGGGAATAAAAAAAACATAATTTCTAAAATTAGAAAATATGGCTACAGTAAAGTAAATTTATATATATTATTTAAAAATTTATTAAAATCATTAATAAATTAAAAAATCTAATTATTTTTATATTTATTTATAATTTTTTTTAAAATATTATTTAACTAGTAATAAGTAATATTAATCATGTTTAATAAGTTTAAAAGTTTTTATATATAAAATTTAAGGACTAAATTGAATTAAATTAATAGTTTAAGAGTTCAATTAAAATAGTTAAAGATTAAATTAAATGTAAAACAAATTTATAGCACTTTCTAAAATTCTAATCAATCCAAATCTTACTACATAATATATCGGGTAATAGATTTGAATCTCTCTTTTTTTATTTTTTTTCAATTTTTAGGGTTTCGTCTAGACTAATCCATATTGATTTGCGTCATACACCTACTTTTGGTGTATGAGTCTCTCAACAGGAATTTTCTGCATACATAATGTCTCGAACCTGATATTTACTTAAACAAAACTAAATTGTTTATCACTTAGATAATTCCCTGTTGATAGATTTGAATCTATTTAAATAAACCGTGGCGTTTTTTCTCTTTTTCTTTTTTTTTACTTTATTTTTTTCTCTCAAAATTCTAGAGAGTCAAAAAAATTTATTCATTTTTTCATCTCATCTGTAAATAGAAGAATAATGGGAATAGTTGTACATTATTATCGTAAAGTTAAAATATTTGGGTACGCTCGTGAACTTCTATCTTCAAAATATCTTTTTTATTTTTTAATATTAACATTCTGGTGTATCTTATAAATATGGGACGTTCTGAGTATATCCTCGGTCATACTCATACCCGCATCATACCCGTCTCGGGAACGTTTATAGTAAGTTAGACATCCTTCATGTGCCATACTTGTGCTTCATAGATTTTAGGTTTATAAGTTTTCTCATATATTTAATAAAATCAATTATTTTCGTTAAATTTAACATTATCAATAATTAATTAGTTTAATAAAATGAGATATTAAAATTATTATATAAAATTAATTAGTCAAATATTAACAAAATATAAATCAAATAAGAAAAAGTCATCTTATAATAAGTCTATATAATATTAAAAAATATGGTTATTTAGAACTAAAAATATATATTTTTAATTAGTAAGAATGGAGATTTGATCAAAAATGGATGCTTTAAGTGTGAGGTATATTTGAACTAATTAAGCATTCTAAAGGCTCGTTGTTAATTTAGTTTAATATAAAATATTTTCTTTAAATATAATATATTTTTTAATATTCTAAATTAAAATGACAATTACATGGTAATATATTATATTAATGACACCTTTAATTAAGATATTATTTAGGTAATACTATTTAATTCACATATGAATATAATTCTCGATATCCGATATTAATGGTCTTTAATGCTCATTTGAATTGTTGTTTAAATACAGGCAATCACTTTCAATATGTTTTATTTTCTAATTCTGTTTTAAACATTCTTGTATTTATTTTTATTATTATATTCGATTTGTTTCGTATTTTATTTTATTGTTATTTCAATTGAATTAAAATTGGTTTAATTTTTTTCTCCCCAAACAAATCTAAAAAATATATTAGTGATAATTATTGCTTCGTATTTTAATTTTATACGTCGTCGACAGCTTTTTTTTCTAGGAAGATTTGACGAAAATATTTTGTTTATGATCACAGGTGAAATTATAACAAAAAATAGTTTTTGATGTTCGATTTTAAAAATTTTATCAAAACTTTTTAATTAAAAATAAATAATAAAGTGTCAATTTTTTTAAAAAATATTTTTTTTATAAATGATTTGTTTTCATTTTATCCAAAAATCATCAAAATACTAAAAAAAAGAGTATACAACCGCCAATACATCAAAACTCAGTAAAAATAATAAGAACTTTAAGATAAATTCCATGAAACAATGAGCGAAGTAGAAGAGTAAACAAGCTTTTTGCGGCATCGCAATCGCATACTAACATCAGATTTGATTTGTATCATAATAACCCAAATACTTCTTGTTATGGGTGATAACAAGCCGAGCCCGAGCTTGGTCTGGCTCGACTCAGTTCGGAAATAAGTTATTGGGTTTGGCTCGAACTCGATGCTCAACGAGCTCGAAATTTTAGACTCGGGATTAATTCGGAAACAATATTAGTGGGCTCGTCAGGTTCGACTCAGCTTGACTCAAAATAGAAAACCCTTTTCATAACCAACACCGAAACAAAATTTAATATTGAGAAAGGGAAAAAAGTGTCCAATTTACTTTAGTGTATATGTAGTATATATATAATATAATTATTTCGAGTCTGTTTACATGCTTTTCGAGCCGAGTTTGGGTAGGCTCGGTTCGACTCATTAAGGTCTCGAGCCAAACCCAAACCCGAGTTGAACTCACTTGAGCCAAGCTTTGACTGAACCGAACCCGAGTAACTCGCGAGCCGATCAAGCTCATTATCACCCTTACTTCTTGCACCTCTTTTTATATAACCTATTATTTATTTTTTTTTGCCAAACATAATACAAAAAGACTCCTCAAGCTATTAGAATAATAACATTCCCTAAAAATTTATCTTTATTATATTTTTGTATCCAGTCAAGTAACACTTCCCATCTACCGACTATAGATTTAATATAATAAATCTGCAGGATTAATTATCAAACATCACGTATAAATTGATAATAAAAAAAAAATAATCTATTATTCTTATAGAACCCTCACAAAACATGTTTTTAAAATAACGACTTCTTTTAAAATATGTCATTCATTTCTTTTCGATTTGTATAGCATAAAAAATATCAAGATGAAGATGTCACCTTTTCCTTTACCACGTGTTAGGTGACTGACCCACTTGTGGTTTAATCACAAGATTAATCACTCAACTCTATAACCTTCTCACTTATAACTCTTAACTTTTAATTCTTACAATTTGGTCACTTAAATCATTTAAATTAATCCTTAATCCTCACTCGAACATATTTCAGACAAAACTTGATAATTATACAACATGGTCATGTCATGAGATTCATAATATCTTATTAGAATTGAAAATTTTTAATCATTAGAATCTGATTTTCTATTAAACTAATTCTAGGAGTGTTATATTCTTCAACTCTTTCTGTTCAGATTGAAATGATACGATTCTTCTCTCTCTATTCTTAGATTTTGCTCGTTTGATAGAGTTTAGCCGTTTCGAACAGATATAATACGAGCGACACATATACTTAAAAAAATTCCAAAAATAATAAAATAAAATTAAATATTTATAAAAATATAAATATATAATTACGTTTTTATATATATAACAATTATCTAAAACTTAAAATATGAAACAAGAATAATACTTTTCATGTAAAAAACTAAAAAATGTTTGATTTTGAGATATTTAATATTTAATTTATTGTTGTTCGAGAGGATAATTTAATAATATTTTATATTAATTTAAAAAAAAATTATATATCTCAATGATTATAAAATAAGAATCTTATTTTAATCAAGGTACCAAAACATATACTCGTATTCATATTCGATTCAAGTTCGAATAACAAAATTTCTATCTTACTTTCCGGATCACATTAATTAAGTTAAAAGTGTTTGTTAGTCAAATTTATAGGTTGAAAAGGACGGGATGAATATAGTAATTTCATCGAAGATTGAGTTGAGATTCGAATACAATAATAATAATAATTTTATATATATTTTTTTCTTTTGATTCGTGAGTTAAATTTTTGAGTGGTTTTTATTTTATCGGTTGCATTCATTAATATGTTAGAATAAATATTTACGATATGAGAAAAAGATGATAATTTGTTAATTTTAATTTATAAAAAATATTATATAAAAATACAAATGACATAAGTTTATTTAATTGAGTATTATTATAAATGAGATTGTGAGAGTAATTCATAGAATATTTATTTTTAATTTTATTTTCAAAATATGCTTAATTACCTCTCAAACTTTTGAGATTTATAATAATTATTTAAATTTATTAATATTTAGTAAATATTACGTTAGTGATATTTAATGGTATAAGGAAGTGGATTGTGAATTTATCATGCGTGGTGGGTTTAATTCCGGTCGTTTGCTTTTTTTTTTTTTAATCTTAAAACTAAAAAATCTAATGAGTCACACTTTAAGTATAGTAATTATATCAAATGATCAATCAAATTTTTATTTAACCTTATAAAATAGAATTTTGAACTGCTATTTCTTTTATGTTCAATTTTAATCAAAAATAAAAGAATTTATCTTTTTTTGTTCTATCGCGATATAAAATATAAAACAAGTTTTATTTTTATTATTCTTCGTCTGTAAATATTCAAATTTTAATTCTTAATACCTATAGATAGTTCGAATTCTATGTTACATCATCTATTTCAGAATTTTACTAACTTCAGTAAAATTTTAAGAGAACCAAATAATTTGAAAATCCAAATATCTTATTTTTCATCCATATCTTACTATTTACAGCAAACTAGGCAAAAGTAACTGTTCACCCGCAGTGGAAAATTGACTACTCGTATAACTTTTGATGGGATATACAGTTCGTAATTCAAACCAAGTTGCCACGTTTCTTTCCCACCAAAATGTTATTTTTTGCATTTTACACAATTAAAATTATTGAAAAATATCAAAAAAAAAAAAAATTAAAACAGAAAAAAAAAGGAAACCACGAGAGAGGGAAAACAGAGAGTTATTACAATTAGGGTTTGAAGCTTGACCCGCCAAATCTTCTCCGCCAGAAAAACTAGTTGTTACTGTTTTGCTCCTCCGATACCGGCATTGTCTTCTTAGGAATCGGATCCCGATCCGGATCTTCAAACCTATGTTTTCGGACTCTAACCGGTTCTATCTACGACTATGACAGCGAAACCTTCGCCTTCTTCTTCTTCGGCGGATAGATCGGAACCTAATAAGGATTCATCGGTAACTCGCGCACTTTTCGATTTCGATTTCTCTCTCGGACAGGCGTCAAACGGATATTTGTTTTAGTAATAATTCTCATTTGAATTTTTTTTTGTTGGTTTTGTCTCGATTATTTTCTCGATTTTGGAATTATTTGATTACAGGAGCTGGATCAATTTTGTTAAGTTTGGCTTATCTTGTGGATTATGACGTCATTAAAATTTTAGCGTTCAATTTTCAAGTTTATAAGCTGAAAATGTGACTAAGCTGAATTCATTTTAGTCTTTGCTTTTGAGGTCGATTTGTTTTGTTAATTTTGAAAGTATTTGTTCAACATTTTCTTTGTACATATAACATCTCTCTGTCTTGAATTATGTACACTTTTACACAGATGACAGAAGTTGAAGAAAAAACTGTGAGTTCTAAGGAGATCTTATCAGTAATTGATTCATTAAAGAAGCAAGTTGCTGCTGATCGATCTCTTTTTGTAAAGGTGAATTCCTGGGTTGTTTGATTATTTGGCAACTTAATGAAGGTTAAACATACTGATCTTTTTTTTTCATTTTATTTCAGAAAAGGTTGGAAGAAAACAGTAAAAAATTAGGTGATATAACAAGCCATCTTTATAAATCTTCAAATGAACGAAGAAGCAGTTGGATTGGTGATACTGATAGCGCTTCTGATCTATTGACAAAGAGGCAAAAAGATGCTATTGGTATGCAAAATGGCATCGACCTAAGTAACGAGGATAAAGATGGTTATAGTTATCAAGAATCTTCTACAGCAGTTCTTATGGGGTCTAGTATTCCTGTTAAGAATGCTGTTCGTCCTATTAAGCTTACAGAAGTGAAAAAGCTGCCACCTTATACGACATGGGTATTTCTAGACAGGTTTGTGGGGTTAATAAGAATTTTTCTTATGCTCTTTCTTTGTTTGTGTATAGAGTGTTAGTTAAAAAAGAGATGTTTCAATCACGTTTCTAGGATGACTATTGTGTTTATCCAAATTAGAAAATTGATATGAAAAGTTGAAGGATACGCTATTGAGTAATAAAATAGCCTTTTTCTTAATTTCTATGGAAATGATAAGCTAAATTCATTTCTATTGGATGTAGAAATCAAAGAATGACAGACGATCAATCAGTGGTGGGTCGAAGGAGAATATACTACGATCAAAATGGTGGTGAAGCACTTATCTGCAGTGACAGTGAGGAGGAAATAATTGAGGAAGATGAAGAAAAAAAAGATTTTGTTGAATCTGAGGACTTCATTCTCCGGTTGGTATAGTCATTATCTATTGTGGTCATCATGTTTATGTTCTTTTTTTTTCCTTTTTCTATATTGAATTGTATTTTGTAGCTTTTAGTATTTGTCTAGTGTAGAAACCTGAAAAATATTCTGGAAGCATGTAATCTCTGCAGTAATTAGAATTTTAAAATGGATTGGTAAATGTGTGATACATTATAAGTATTCCAAAAATTTGGGTAAGACATCAATTATTCCGAAGGGAAAATTAGGGATGAAGAGGGTTTATCTACTATTTAGCTTGCATTGATTCTTGAATGCTCTTATGCTTAGTTCTATTTTTGAAAGGAAAAATATGCTTAATTACTTATGCTACTTTGAATTTCTGATATCCTTAAAATGGTTGCAGACTTGTTGTTATTTACTTCATGACTTTATAAGCTATCTTTGTCTGATGTTTCACATGTTTTATGTAATTTAATTCAGACTGCACTATAGGTTCGTGTATCTTGTTCTATTATTAATTGTATTGACCGGTAATGCTATAAAGTATATTACAAAGATTCTTAAAATTGATGTCTGAATTCCATCTAATTATTGCTGATGTTTCATGCATCCTGTTATAAAATTGCCAGAATGACTATCAAAGAAGTTGGTTTGTCTGATCGGGTATTAGAATCACTAGCACAATGTTTGACCAGAAGTCCTGCTGAAGTCAAGGTATGCACCCTTGCTGGAAACTGCAGTGTTGGCTTTTGATTTTTTATTTAAGTATCTGTACTTTCCCTTTCATTTTTGGCAGCAAAAATTCTTCTTTGATGGGATAGTTTTTCCCTCCTGTTTGTATTTTGTTAAAGTGGTTATAGACTCGTAGTGTAAATGTAGGTCCAGTTGTTCCCCATTTTCTTTCTGTTGGCTTTACAGAGATATGAAACACCATCAAACATTTTATACAGGCAAGATATGAAACTCTTATGAAGGAGGAGGAGAAGGATGTTGGAGCCTCTAAGAACAAGGATAACGAGGCACAAAATTGGAATTCCTTTCTTGCAAAGGATCTCGAAGCAGCACTTGATTCTTTTGACAATTTATTTTGTAGACGGTGCCTTGTGAGCATTTTTCTTGTTCTTTCTCATATTCTGTGTTGTTTTGTAGTCCTCTTTAATTGCATCCATTTTTTCCTTGTATTTGGTAGGTCTTTGATTGCAGATTACATGGATGTTCTCAGGACCTAATATTTCCTGTGAGTTGTTCATGCAATTCTAAATGTTTATAATTGTCAGTATATGTTGCTAGGTTCCTAGTTCTTATTTCCTCTGGAATTATAATTTTCAGGCTGATAAACAAAATCCATGGAACCATCCAGATGAAGAAAATGCATCTTGCGGTCTGCATTGCTATCGTTTGGTATATGTTTTGCTGATCTCATATCTCTTTATATATCAAATTCCTTATACTTATAAAGGATTGATTTGTTTAATGCTAGGTGCTTAAGTTGGAAAGAAATGACACAGTTAGGTCTCCAGTGAATCCTGATGACAAATCAAATTCTTCAGCTGATGGTCTTGCTGCACAAATATCATCTAGTAAGAAATCTGCTAGGAGGAAGGCAAAGTCAAGCCAAAGTGAAAGTGCTTCATCCAATGCTAGAAATCTTTCAGAAAGTAGCGATTCTGAGATTAGAGCTGAGCATGAAGAATCCTCCCCTAATCCTCAGTTATCACCTTCTAAAGATAAAATTGCTGGAAAATCTGGCATTTCCAAGAGAAATAGCAAGCGAGTTGCTGAACGTGTTTTAATTTGCATGCGCAAGAGGCAGAAAAAGATGGCAGCTTCTGAATCTGATTCTCTTGTGAGTGGGTGTGTTTCACCTACGACAGATATGAAACTCAGATCTAATCCATGTAAACAAAATGAAGATGCAACGTCATCTTCACATAAGGATGTAAAATCTTCAAATATAGGAAGGTCTAGAAGGAAAGACTGTCCGTTAAAAGGATTGCAAGGAGAAGTTCCCTCTAGTGAGACTATTAATGATCTTGCTTTGACTAGTAGTAACGATTGCCCGAGAAGAGAAGAGTTTGTGGATGAAAATTTAGGTAAACAAGAACTAAGTGATGAAAAATCTTGGAAAGCTATTGAGAAAGGTCTTTTTGAGAAAGGTGTGGAGATTTTTGGCAGGAACAGGTTAGTTTAAGGAGTTTACTACTTTGCATTTTAATGAATTGCTTTTAACACTGACTAGATAGAATCTGCATTGCATTTGAGCGAATGAATTCTATGAATTCTGCTGCCTGCTTATTATTAATTCTATGCTAAAGAATCTACTATCATCAAATTCATTCCACCTTACTAATTTTTGCATCTTGCAACAAGTGTTTTCTAAAAGTTGCAGATATGATGTTTATTTTCTCCAACAGATTCGTACTCTTAAGAGTTTATGTGCTTCATAGATCACCTTTTTGCAAGTAACACCATTTTTTTGCATTTTGTTTGCTGTAATAGGCTTTGGGTTTCCTTCCTGTAAACTGATTCTGTCTACTTATAGTTTACTCTTTGTCATCCAGTTGCTTGATTGCCAGAAATCTCTTAAACGGATTGAAGACATGTTGGGAGGTCTTCCAATACATGAACGGCTCTGACAATAAAATGGCTTGCCATGCAGCCGATGGTGGTCTATCACTTTTTGAAGGGTGTTCTAAATATGACCTTAATGGAGCTATGGTTAGTATTTTTTTTCTTTAGAGATTCTGACATGGGAACCTTTTTTCTAAACTAAATAAGTCTACCATTTTTGTTAGAGTTCCAATTGTCTTCTTTTCTTTTTATATCTCTAGGGAAATAATGAAGTAAGACGGAGATCAAGATTCCTACGTAGAAGGGGTAGAGTTCGTCGTTTGAAATATACCTGGAAATCAACTGCGTATCACTCAATCAGGAAAAGGATTACTGAGAGGAAAGATCAGCCATGTCGGCAGTATAATCCTTGTAGTTGCCAAACAGCTTGTGGAAAGCAATGTTCTTGCCTTTTAAATGGAACATGCTGTGAAAAATACTGCGGGTGAGCTATTATTTTTCTTGCTGAAGTGCTAAAATATGTCACAACCAATACATTCCTCTGTCCTTGTCAGTTTTGATTCTTTGGATGTCTTAGATCTTGTCAACTTGGTATAGATTTATGGTTACGAATGTGCATTGATGATATCCTGATGTTGATGCATTTATTCTGTGTGCTAATATTTGATTGTTTATATAGATGTCCTAAGAGTTGCAAGAATCGATTTAGAGGTTGTCATTGTGCTAAAAGTCAATGCCGAAGCCGCCAGTGTCCATGTTTTGCTGCAGATAGGGAATGTGATCCGGATGTTTGTAGAAATTGTTGGGTCAGGTGAGCTCTGACTTTGATTTTTCGTTTTTCTCCTGTTGTGCTGGTGTGTGTGTGTGTCTATGCATGCGCCTAAAGCTATAACAAAGTAGCATTTAAAGATGCTACTTTTATTAGGCACACTTGGTGATAATTGTATGTTACATCTTCTGTCCTGGGAAAGGGTGTTTGGGACATGCTCTGCTTTTCCACTCGTGTTTGGGACATGCCTTCCCCTGTCCCCATATTGTTTATTCATGTGTTTTAAGATTTATTTACTATTAGTTCATTATTACTATCTCATAAAAAATAAATCTATAATCAACTTTTAATTAACATGATAAAAATTTTTCTCATATTGACCTACTCTTAGATTAACTAAAGCACAAGGTCCTTTATATGTGTTTTTAAAGTTAGAAGTCTACCTGTATTTTAAAATTTCAGTAATATCTAAATCAGATCAGGACTTGTAATGATCAATGAGCTCTTCACTTTTATTTGCCCTTCCTTTTGTTTTCAAATTTAAAGTTATTACTTGTGTGGTTTTATATTGCTTCTAGCATCTGATCCTTTGAAATTGGCTTCTGCAGTTGTGGTGATGGTACCGGTAGTCTTGGGGTTCCTCCACAAAGAGGTGACAATTATGAATGCAGAAATATGAAGCTTCTTCTAAAACAACAACAACGGGTGATGGTGTTTTCTCCTTTACATTTAATTAAGTGCATATTTATGGGTGTCTAAATATACTTCAAACTATATTTAAGAAACATTTTATCCAGCAGTTCCCCCTGGTTTTGAAATAGCTATTGCATGTATTAACTTGCTTAACTTTTTTGTTCACAACCAATACCTACATAGAAATGTTTTTATACTTAATTTGTGTGCACTAGAGTAATTTTATCCGACACCAGAAGATTGTGGTAGTGACTAACTATTCTTATCTTTGTGCTGACAAGGCTTTTTCGATGTTATGTACAGGTCTTGCTTGGAAGATCAGATGTTTCTGGATGGGGAGCTTTTCTGAAGGTAACTTGAGAACTTGTCTGTTTGATCGTGCCTTTTCTGTTACTAACTTGGTGTTTAAGCTTTGGCCATCCTTCAGAATAATGTCGGGAAGCATGAGTACCTTGGTGAGTACACTGGAGAACTGATATCCCATAGGGAAGCAGATAAGCGCGGAAAGATCTATGACCGTGAAAATTCTTCATTTCTCTTCAATCTGAATGATCAGGCATGGCCTTTCATCTTTCTTTGGGAAGATATAACTTCTCTTTCAATGTTCGTAGCAAAGTTTGATCCCATGATTCTGTCATTTTTCAGTTTGTTCTTGATGCATACCGAAAGGGTGACAAACTGAAGTTTGCCAACCACTCTCCCGAGCCTAATTGCTATGCCAAGGTACACCTTAGACGCCTTCACATGCAAGAAACAGGGTTAATTTTTGGTGTTCCACACAGTTGTTTTTGCCATTTTTCATTTCATTCTAGAACGGAACCACTGTCTTGCAGGTCATTATGGTTGCAGGTGATCACCGTGTGGGTATATTTGCCAAAGAACGGATTAATGCAGGAGAGGAACTATTCTATGACTACCGTTACGAGCCAGACAGAGCTCCTGCCTGGGCTCGAAAACCCGAGGCATCTGGGTCTAAAAAAGAGGATGGCGGTCCTTCTAGCGGACGAGCTAAGAAACTTGCCTAACCTTACTATTTTCTTCCATCCTACATTCTGTTTTTTTTTTCTCCCATTTTTTTACAGGTAAAACTTCAGAAGATCATTCTCATTTCCCATTGATAGATGAATGTTCTGATTTTGTTTTTGGGGATGCCACCATTGTCATCTCCACTGACTCATTTGATTTTCGCATTCTAATTCATGTTTATTCCAGGCTGAAAGACTGTTTTGTGTTGACATACATCGAAAAACTCGCCATTTAAAATGAATGATTCTAATTAATTGGGACCAGGGACGAAGCTAAGATTTAATATTAGGAGGAGCAAGAGTCTATTAAATCTTTAAATTTAAAAATTGGGAGGGGCAAAAATCCTATTTAATTAACATGTAAACTAAAAGGATTAAAAATACAATTATTCTAAAAATTTTGGGATGGGCAATAGCTCCTCTTACTCCTTACACAGTTTTGTTCTTGTTTAGAATTACGAATGATGTGGTAAACAATATTTACTTAATAATTTTCTATAACAAGGTTAATAAAAATAACATAATCTGACGTGGACACACATATGTCGTGCTAGTACTTTTGATGAGTACTGACATTGTGATCTTATTGTCATTTATTTTGGTGTTTAATAATTATAATTTTCACATAAATCTTTATTATATTTATAGTTAAATCGTATTTTTTTTAATGAGATGAAAATCTTATAACTTTATTTGTTATTCACAAAATTAGGAGAAATTATATCATAGGTAAGTTATAGGTAAGTTCTACCACGTCATTCATGAGACCAATCATTAAAAATCATTCACCTCATCATTTTTTTTTCATATAATATTTTCCTAAATGAATCTTTATTTATATTTACTGTTAATTGATTTTAAAAATAATTTTTTTAAGTGAAGATTTACTTAAAAAAAATATATGACATGAAAAATGATAAACTTAGTGAATTTTAATGATTTATCCCATGGACATGCGATAAAACTTACCCATAATATAATTTTTCCAAAATTAGATAACCCCCTACCTACGCAATGATATGTCATTTACAGCATCTAAATCTCATTTACCACGTTTTTATTTCCTTTTTAATTATATAGGATATATCATTAATTTTGGCATCCACATTTATCTTTTTAATCCATCCTAGACTCGTACGGTGAATTTATTGTATGGACGTCCAATCATGTATATGTTGCAGTGGATAAATTATTGTTGACGATGAAGTTATTTTTTACCCTTAATTATTTAACACTAATATATAAAAATGTTAATAGTAAAATAATATTAAATATAATAATGATTAAGATATTAAATTAATATTTAATTATATTATATAATCTAAAAATTCATTATTGTGAGTTTAATTTTTCTTTTAATCTAAGATTTTATATTATTTTTTAAAAAATATGTAAAGTTTATATTTTATAAATAAGGTGTATACATCGTATAATAACAATTAACGAAACTCATATTTAACTATAATGTACTTAAATATATTATAGTTACATATTAGTTTAATTAAATATATTAAGGTATTCATTATTCAATTTTTATGGTATTTGTATTTTACGGATATTAAATAACTAGTACCTAACGAGATATACATTATCATATGTAATTCTAAAAAAAGTATCTGATAATAAACACTTTTAACGAAAATAAAAACATACATTAGTCGATCTTTCAATAAATTTAGAAAACCCTTCTTAGGTTTGACTAAGATAATTAAGTCAACGTTATCGATAAACCTTAATGATGAATTAAAAAAAAATCTAATATTTAAAAACTAAATTAAATATTATAAATGTCTATCATGAAAATCTAAATTCTATATATTATTTAAATATCATCATCTTTTCATTCTCGGTGTTCACAATATAAAAAATAACTGGTTGTTAATAATAATAAAATCAATTTTTTTTTCATATTAAGATTTTTTTTCTTTCTTAGAATATATTAAGGATTATTAGTGGGTGAGTCTTCCTTGTTAATAACTTGTTGATAGCTTCAACTAGAATAGGCTTCTTGTCCTTCTTGGCAGGGGTATTATTTTAGTCTTTATTTTCAGGTAAGATTTTTTTCCCGAGGTTATCCCATGATTTTATAATTATTATATGTATTTCTTAAATTAAAATTATTTTTTTATTGAGGTATACAATAATAATTTTTTTTATAAAAAAAACAGATATTTTAAAAAGGGTAAATTGTAACGGAATCACTCAATTATAGATAATATTATATTTAGGTCACTCAATTATAAGTAATGTACTAATATTATTTGGTCATTCAATTAATAAAGGGGTAACAATTGGATCACTCAATTATAGGCATTATTATATTTGAATCACCCTTCATATTTAAAAAAAAAAAGTTTATCAATTCATATATATTAATTAATGATTTTAAATGACCTAATAATATTAATAATGGTGTGCAAGTGATGTGGAAGAAAAAATAACCAAATTGATATACTTTTTAAATATGAAGGGTGACCCAAATGTAACCTTACCTAGTGACCCAAATGTAACCTTTTAATAATTGAGTGACTCAAATGTAGGGGTGTTAAAAATTACCCGACTCGATTGACCCAATTCGACTACTTGAAACAAAAATGACGGGTAATTACCGAAAAAAATTACCCGGTTAGGCCGGGTACCCAACCCGAGAATAATTGAGTTGAACTTGGGCCGATTTTTCTCTAATTACTGTGTACCAGACCCGACCCGACTAATTTTAAATTATATATTTTTTTAGTTTTAAATTATACTTTTATTATAGGTTCCTTAATATTTGTACATAAAATTAAATTTAAATCTTTAAATTAATTTTATATTTGTATTATATACTTTTAATTTTTAAAATTTTTAAATATATTTTATTAATTTGTTAATATCGAAAGAAAAAAACTATATTAATATATTTAATATCATTTTAATAATAAATTTTAATAAATATATAAATTTGTGTTTAATACGTGATTTTTTTTAATTTTAATATATATATATATATATATGAATTGAGTACTCGTTACCCGATTAGTTAGGTACCCAATATAAATGGGTTGGGACACAGGCCGAAAAATCATTACCCGAAGGAATCGGGTACCTGAAAACAGAGTACCCGATAATAAACACCCCTACTCTAATATAACCTTATCCATAAATAAGTGACCTAAATGTAAATTTTAATAATTAAGTGACTCAATTATAATCATATCCATAATTAAATGACCTCTATTGTAATTTACCCTTTTTATATATGAAGATCCAATTACCACGTGGGCAGTAAAATTAGCTCCGAAGGGAACTTGTTATTAGAGGGATTGGGTTACATATTTCCAATGTCCGACTTCAATCATAAATCCAGATTAAATTAAAGTTAATGACGAAAGAAAATAAGGATTTAATTAATTAATTACTGCAAATTCTTTTCAAAGTTAATATATGTTTTTCCACGTTGTACGATCAAGATGTGTTGTCCAACTTGTCTAAGTCATTATTTAATTTAAGTTGGATTCTATTATAATATTTGTTTTATAATTGAATGGAAAGTGGAGAAGAAGAAAAAAAAATCTGTGGAATATTCTGATGGGAAGTGGAATAGATTCCAATGGATCCACAATCAAGTCATATATAATTTTTTTTATTTTATGATAAAGTTTTTTTTATCGTATTTTAAATATTTTAATTTTATCTTTAAGTTATTATTAAATAATAGACATCGATGTTTATATGATATATAACAATTTTCATAATGATTTTAAAAATATAAATAGCATATACCGATAGTTTAAGAAATTTTTGAGAATAGAATTTAAACGTTCAAAAATTTACGACCGATTTAAAATAAGGGTTATAGATTGGGATGAAAGTGAAAATTTTAAAAGTTTGGAGGCTAATTTACGATATTCATAGTTTTAGAGTAAAATTGAAATATTTAAAATGATGATAATAATTTAAAAATATTACTTGATATAATTAACTCATAATACTTTAATAAAAGCTGTTAATGAAATTTTAGTTAATGATAAAGTTAAAAGTATTAAATAGAGGAATAACTTTATTTTGGTCTTAATTTACTAATTTTCTTTATTTTTTAGAAAATAACTAATAAAATACAAAAACCTTCCACCAACTTTTTATATGTCTTAGTGACACCTAAACCAACATTAGTACTTCTTCATGTTGACATATTTGAGTTGCAAATCTTGATTAATAAAGTACAGAGGATGTACTAAAAATTAAAACAAATCAATATTCGTAAGCCAATTTATAAATTTATCATATTTTTAATTATTTATATTTTATCCTGTAACTTTAAATTTTAGCTTTGTCCTTATTTATTGATGGCAGTCTTGACGAGCATCCATCTCCGATCAAGTGGATGATTCAGATCCAGCTACGATGGTCAAGAACCTCCATATGGCATTTTTTATGTCGTTGGAGCGGCCTGGGGTGTAAATCGTCTACCTTTTTCTCATGCTTTCATTTATGTCTCTACTTTAAATTAGAAGGTTTAGGGTTTTAGGTTTTAAGTTAGGGGTTTTGGTTATGGTTTAGGAAATTAGGGGTATGGTTTAAAATAAAGGCTATGGTTTAAAATTTAATTTTTTTAATTTTTTTTTAAAAAATACATGAAAAAAAAACATAAAAAAGAAAAAAAGATTTTTACTCCGGTCTGCGAACCCTCTGAATTTTTTATATTGCTTTTAATCCCAAAATTGTTTTTATGAAAAAAAATATTTTTCAAAAATATACAAAATAAAACCTTAATTAATTAAGCAATCTAATCCCTTATTATTATAATATTAATATCACAGATACGTGGTATAGAATACTAAATACAAAAATAATGTACTAAAAGAAACACTCAACCCATCTTTTGACAGCAAATAAATACGAGAAAAAGACAAGTCATCCTGACTCGGATCAACCAATTGCAACCGGTTCAGCCTGACCCACTTCCCCACCACCTCACCACCTTATTAACCCTCCTCCCGGTACCCTCTCCTCATCACTTTCCAACAACAGATTACCTCTCACGGGGGCTGCTACCTCTATGTCCCCACCGCAACCCGAAAAAAAGTTACCTTCAACCGATGATTCACAAAAACCTCCGACGATGTCGATGATGATGCCACCTTCGGCTCCGCTTTACAAACACCCATCATGGTCGCCAGACATCTTCCGCGACGAGGCATGGCTCAGGAGGAAAGGAAACAGCAAGAAGAGGAGGAGCAAGAGCGTGACAGACGAAGACCTAGACGAACTCAAGGCTTGTATCGAGCTGGGGTTCGGGTTTGATTCACCTGAGGTAGATCAACGCTTGTCTGATACTTTACCGGCTTTGGGTCTTTATTATGCTGTTAACAAGAACTACAACGACACCGTGATCTCCAAACCTAGTACGTCGTCTCCTTCGGTTGTTTCTGATTCCGAGAGTATTCCTTCACCGATCGGAAGCCCCCACGCCATTCTTGGCCCTGGTGAGTCACGGACTCATATCGTATGATCTCCAGTTTTGTTTAGAACATGCTTTTATTCTGTTTTTCTGTACTGATTCATGTCTTTTTTATGATTGAAGGCGATAATCCACAGGCGGTGAAGACAAGGCTGCGGCAATGGGCGCAGGTGGTTGCTTGCTCGGTGAGGCAAAGCTCATGACGGATCGACGGATGTTTCCGATCACTCGATATGATCATCAGGGTTTTCAAGATCAAATGCTAAGAAATCAAATCAAATCGAACCGAAGACACCTGATTTGTTTATCCCTGTAAAAAACCCAAACATCAATGATGAACCGTGTTTTGTTTGGTTAGAAATTCCCAGAAAAAGAAGTGAGAAAAATGTACACGTTCAATGAACTGGAATATCTTCTGGGTTGACTTTTCTTACTTTTAATCAGCCAATTTTGTTACATAATTTGTCACAGTGATTTATCTTTTATTTCCCCCCCCCCCCCCCCCCCCCCCCGACCTTGGTTTATCCAATTTTACATTCTTTAAGGTTACATAATTTGTCTGAACGACGATGCTCTGTAAAAAAGAAATTAAGGCAGAACATATGCTGCTAGTCGTTTGTATTCATATTAATGTTAGATTCATATCCATATCTAATAATTATTTATAAAAAGCTTAAATTTATATTTTGTACCTTTTAAAATTAATATTTAAAAAATATATATTTTTAGATTGATATTTAACTTAGATATCTTCTCTCAAATCGGTATGGAAAAAATTGTTTTCAAGTTAATATTTGAATTAAATATTTTTTTAAAATTAAAATTAAAATTTGTATTTTTTTATCAATTTATTCATAAATTAAAATAAATCAATAAATTTAATTTTCTATATTTAAGATTTTTATCCGTTTATATTTTTAATTATTATAAATTGTTTATTCTTCTACCATAAATGTTATATTACTTTGTAATTATCCAACTATTGCTTTAATACAATAGACTTGTTTAGTTTTATATTATCGTGAAAATGATTAAATTGATGTAATTCTTAAATATAAAAATTATATTTATTAAATTATTTTTAATTTAAATTAAATTGATAGAATATATAAGTTTTGGTACTAAAACTATTTAAAAAACATCAAAATAATGAATGAAATTAAAATTCAATTATCAACTTGAAAATGAAAATTATTTAGGTATCAACTTAAAAGAAAATACCTAATTCAGGTACTAACTTTAAAAAATGTTATAAATATATATTTAAACTTTTATAAAATTATCTTTAATAAATTTAAAATACATAATATTTTCTAAATCTTTTTGAATTTTTGTATGTGTAAAAAAAATCTTTGTATGTGATCTTAATATTAAGAAAATCCTTGCTGTTGACGGAATACAGCTTGCTTTGAGTCATGGTCAGACAATTAATCATTTTCTTTACTTCAAAAGAAAGGCAATTTGGGGTAAAAACTTTTATGTTTATTCCTTAATACCAAACACGGAATCAACACTTGTTTAATTTATTTTATTCACTTTCTTTATACATTTTTTTTTAAATTAGTTATAATATCAATCATTTGATATTGATCGCTTAATCACTTTAATGGTATTATTGGTGTTCGAACTTATGACCTAAGTTTGGAGAATAAACTACTTCTTCTATTTACTCGAATTAGGGTGAGTATTCGATCGAGTCGAGTCAAAAAATTTCGAGTTATTCGAGTTGACGAGTCATATTTTGCAACTCAAATTTTATTTGAAAATTTTTCGATTCGATTCGAGTTTAAGAAATTCGAGTCGAGTCCAATTGAGTCGAGTTTTCGAGTTTCTATAAATATTTAATTGTAATTATTTCTCATGTTATAGTATGATTTGATTATAATTTAAACCACTTTTTCTAATCATATAAGATATACATATATATTTTTTCATATATAACAATATTTCTTTATATTTTTATATATCAATGTATATATATCATAAAAAATTAAGAGATTCGTCTCAAACTTAAAAATTAATCCTTTAATTACTAAAGATTTCGAGTTATTCGAAATTCCATTTTACAACTCGAACTTTATTTAATTTTTTTTCGAGTCGAGTTATTCGATTTTTTCAAGTCGAGTCGAGTTTTACTCACTCTTAACTCGAATGACGTAAAAAAAATACTTAAATTATATAAAAATATAAATTTTTTAAAAATACGATTGTCTTCTAACATCTTTCGATCTATCCTGTAACACTAATAAATTTTGACCTCAGGTTTTGATAGCCTCTCATTACCCATGATATGTATCTATCCATATATGATTTTTCTTGCATTATTCCCCCACGTATGCCAAAACTCCAAATCACCAGAATAAGTGCGATTTAGCTGGGAAAGGATGCATATATTGACAGCAAACAAGAACCCACTAAGACAACAAGGTTGACATCTACAGCATAGTGATGTTAGAGAAAAAAAAGTGTGCAATTCCTGACAAAAAACACACATGATAGATCACAGATATTAGTGCTCACGACATCTTCCAACAGAGACTTAGTGCTTCACACTATTAAACTTATCGCCTCATAGGATGAAGATAAAGTTTCAGACATAAACATGGTCCATTGAAGGAACATGATGATGGATCTTGTTCCAATGAGTTAGTAACAGCTGTTTCACCAGGATATGACACTCGTTTATTATGAACTTTCACAAGAATTTATCAAAAAAAAAAAAAAAAAACTTTCCCAAGTGTTTTTAATGGAAAATACTAGGTTTTGTTGAGGTCAGCTTCCACGAATGCATTATATCTTAGTTACGATAAGTTGATCTAGTGTGATGAGAGATTAGATCTTTTAAGTAAGGATAATAGTTTAAATCCTAACGTTACGTATGAAAAAATTAGATTAAAAGATCGTTCCTATATTAAACCTACACAAAATCCGATTTAAAATGAATTAATAGTAAATATGAGTGAAGGTTCACTTAAGAAAATATGACATGGAAAAAAATATAAAATGGATGATTTTTAATAGTTGATCCCATGGATGACGTGGTGAGACTTACTCGTGATATAATTTCTCGATGTTTAGGGTTATATTTAAGGAAATAGGTGAGTTTAAGGTAATTTTTAAGAAATATATCAAAATCTATGGTATTGCTTGGACCTCTTCATCTGTATTTTAGTTCAATTCGACGGTCTACATAAATCTCGTCACTTGCAGGTAGCGAGATCCAAGCAACACCGTAGATTTTAACTCATTTATTATCTTAAATATAACCTTAAATATTATTATAATCCTAAATTCCCCTAAAATATAATTGAAGGATAAAACCCTTTCCAACATTCCCCTAACTTGACTCCAATATGAGCATATAAGAGGGTTAAATGATGAGTTTTTGGACAAATGATAGTAGTTGTTTTTCATGTCCGAAAATTCAACTGATTTGCGGGGAATTTTTGGTTGAAACGTCTTTTTATGTATTGATATTCTTTTAATTATTTTTTTAAAATATCATAAAATATTTTAATTAAACGTGGAGAGCTCAAGACATATTTTAGTAAAGATAACTTATGCATAAAACTGATTACATGTCCAATAAATTTATTATGAATTTTCATTATTTTTATTTACTATTTATAATTAAATTCAACTCAAGATTTTCATAATCGATTTTAAGAAATTTGTGATCAAATTTATTATTTTATTTATTATTTGTTTTCTTAATGAAAAGTAATTTTATTTTGTGTTCAAGCAAATTTATTTTACCTTCTTTCCCGGTATATTAAACGTTAGTCTAAAAGACATTATTTTTTCTTTTTCTTCTTCAATTTTAGGGGTTTTATGGTTTATAAATATTTATCATTAATTATTTAAAAATCAATCAACCAAAACAATAAAACATGTTTCTCCTTTAAAAAAATATTTTAAAAAAGATCATTAATTATTTACTTGATAGAGTTATTATTCTTTTTGCTGTGTTGTTTTTTAATTCGATATTTTTTCGATTACAAAATTTACATGAAAATAGTTATTAATTTTTTTATAAAAAATATTTTTTAAAATAAAAATTCAAGATTACACCGAGAGTTTACAATTATAATTGTAAACTAAACATAGAATTTGAATATTTTTTTATAAATATTGACACAATAAACTAATCATTTCAGATCATATAAGAAAAATGTATAAAAATCTAAGCAAGAGACTTGAAAAAAGATAAATACGAACAAATCTGGTTTTATCAATAAATAAGCCACAAAAAAATGAAATTAAAGACTATCGACAACCCTAAATCAGAGTCAAGTGTTATCAAAAAACTATTCATGAATACAAATCGTATATATGAATTCAATCTGAAGTCTAAAGTAAAGAAGATAATAAATAAATGTTAACTTGATCAGTTAAGGCGATGTCAAATTCAATCCCTTAAATATAAGAGTGTCACGTGTCCTTGTCACGTTATCATTGACAAAAATAACGAAGTACAAAGATACTTGTGTCATTATTCTTTTTTATTAGTCTAAAAGTATTATAAGATAATATTTATTTTTTTATTTATACACATTCTTATCTTTTTGATAATATATACTTTTTTACTAAAATTACTCTTTAAATTTATGTTAATATATTTTTAAGTTTAATAATTTTATCTTTAATCTTTCCTTGAAATTAACCATTCGTAGAGTCTCCAAAATCATGAATCTAAACCTACTACTATCATATTTATCTTACTTTTAATATGAGAGAACATAGGTGTAAACGAGTTGAGTTCTAATAGTGTTAGGTTCGGTTTGACTCGTTAAAATTTTGAGTCGAGTTCAAGTTTAAGTAATCTTTAACGAGTTTGAAAAATCTGAAATTGACTCAACTCGTTAAGAACTCGAGTCGAGTTCAAGCTTTATTCAAGTCTAATCGAGTCAAGTGTTGACTGATCTTTGACCGTATTAGACTTGAGTAATTCTTATCTATCACGTCTTATTTAAAGCTTAATGAAGAAAAAACTTTGATATACAAATTGTGTAAACTCAAATTTGTTAATTTTAGGGTTTAGTGTGTTAATTTAAGGTTTAAGACTTATATTTAGGGCTTAGATTTTAGGTTTTATGTTTAGAAATTTAGATTTTAAATTATAAAAAATAAAAAAAAATATATTTATATTTTCGAGTACCACATGAGCTTTTCGAGTCGGATATCATGTAGCTCAATTCGGCTCAGCTCGACAATAACTTGCGTCGAGGTTCAAATTCGAGTCAAATTCAATTGAGACGAGTTTTGACTGAACTTTGACCGAATCGAACTCAAATAATTTATGATCTGTCTCGTCTCATTTATAGTTGTACGAGGGAATACCGAGTAAAATTAAAATCACCGCGTATGACAATTCTGATTGAAACTTTAACCCACGTGTGTATATATTATATTAGTCCTGTAAGTTGTAACTTCGTTTACACTATCGATGGTTACAATGACTTTAATTTTTTATATTAAAATTCTATGCCAAACAAGAATTTGTATTAAATTACTATTCGAATCTATAAAATTACCCTCAACCTTGGACCAGTTCTTCAGCATTCCAGATGATAACCAAACTGAACTGAATGTTTGACCGTAGAATTGTTCCATGTTTCCGACGTAATCCTTCAACAAAAAACAAAACATGAAAACCTATTTCTATTTGAATACTGAGTCTGACCAAGTCAACACTCGGACACAATTGTCTTATTTGGAGATGTTGGTTTAGGGTAAGCATATTGACAAGATATCGAAACTGAGAAGTTTGTTTCTAGACCCTTTGGTTTTAAAATTTTGGGTAAATTACGTAAATAATAGATAAAAATATTTTATATTTTATATAATTTGATAAAAATAAATTTTGATTGATATATTATATATAAAGTTAAATTATTTTTTTAAGACATTACTATTGTGGCATGCACCATCAAATTGACTGGTCATGTCATTTTAAATTGTTTATCATATCGATGACTAATATTTTTATTTGTAAAGTGTCTATTTTAACTTAAAATAAAATATTAGGATTAAATTAATTAAAGAGAAACATAATCCAAAATTACAATTCAACCAAACATTCAATTTTTTTCCCCTAATCTTTACCTATTTTAATCATGAAAATTTTAAAAACATTCTATTTATTAACCAAACTTCAAGTATTAAACGTTTTTATCACTACATTAATTTTTTTTATCGACATCCATTATCAATAAACTAAAAAAAAAATCTTGAAAATTAGATTGACAAAAAAAATTATCGACACAAAAAAATAACATACTTCAAAATAGATTTTTTACGACCAAAATATATTATTTTGGTAGATTATTACAAATAGATTGAGTTTAGAGATACCCATTACAAAAAAAAAAAAGCTTTTAAAAATGATTTATACGATTAATGAATAAAATAGATTTAAGAGTAGTGTCTAATAATAATAAATTTAATTTATCTAAAAACATTTAAAAATGGTTTATACGATTCAGAAGATCATGTTGATAACTATGGAAATTCTGGCTGACTACGAAATATTGGTCGATAAAAAATAAATTTAAAATGGATAAAAAACAAGAATAGAAATCTTCTGTCACCTAATCGTGTCTCCTTTTGTGCCCTTATTTAAAAATATTAAAAAATTAAATTCTAAACCCTAATTTTAAACCTTAAACCTTACGTCCTAAAAAATACACTCTATCTTTAATTCGTTAAATTGTAACCACGTCTCTTAATCTTAAACCCGAAATCTTAAACTCTAAACCTATTAATTTAAAGTGCGTGTAAGAATAAAAACACGATCAGAGATAAATCCTTTGCACCTAAAAAACATGTCAATCATGCTCACGCATGCATCTTGTTCTGATGTTGGAAAGTTTCTACAGATTTCTTCCGGAAAGCAAACTGTGTTTGGAAATTCTGAATATTATAATTACCGTTAGACTTAGACCCAGAAAAAAAAAACTATAATAACTATATTTTTACGTGAATATTTAATTAACCACATAGGTTTACCATATCTGTTGTTCAAAAACGCGTAAAAGTTGTCTTTCTCCTACTTACTTTCCTAGAAGTTACTCCTACAATATTATAATATCAGACACAACATGATAAAATTAAAACAAAAAAATTAATACATAATTATATTATATAGTCACGGGATATTTAAAATCTATATTGTACTATAAATTACAAATACGTCGATATATATATAAAAGTTAAAACACAATTATAATAAAAATATATATATAACACGAAATGAATTTAATGAGTTATTTCAAAAGAAATAATGATAATGTTTATTTTAAAAAAATTAGATATTAAAAATTTTATTTATAAATTTTATCTGTAAACTTTATCCGTAAATACTTTGAGATTATTTTAAAAAATTATAATACGAAACTCTATATAAATATATAAATGATCTGGAGAAGTGTTTATAAAAGTCATGGCTTCAACTTGGTGGAAGAAGACAAAGTAAAAGTAAAGAATGGACCAAAGCGATAATTAAACGAAAAACAAAATTCTACATCACCAAATTGGTCAACGTTTTTACTTTAAGAATTGAGATTTTACGATAATATTGTTTTTGATTTTTTTTAATATGATAACTTAAAAATAATTTTCTTTAATATTATGAATTATTGTGTAAATCGGAAAACGGGAGAAATCAATCGAACTTTAAATAGTGTTTTATCTTAAATTATTAAAATATTAAGTATTATTTAAAGACGGATTGTTTTTACCCTGTCTTCAAACAGTGCTTTATTTTAAAATATATATGATAAAATAATTTGTCTTTGAATACTCTCCATGTACTATATATATATTTTTAAAATAAAACATTGTTTGAAAACGGAGTGAAAGCAACCCGTCTTTGAACAATGCCTAATATTTTAATAATATAAGGTAAAACATTGTTTAAAGACCGATTGTTTTCCCCCGTTTTTTGATTTACACAATAAATTATAATATTGATAAAAATAATTTTAAAAATATAATATTTTAATAAATAAAAAATTCTTAAACAATATTAATATAGAAACGCCTTTAAGAATTCACTTATCTGTTAATTTTCCGAAAATTGTTGTTTATTTAAAGTAAAAATATATGTTTGTGTAATAACTTGTCCAAATAGGGTTATCGGTGAAATTGAAGTGTATGTTTTATTGTAAGTTATTTAAATTAATTAATCGATAAATTAAAATAAATTATTATATTAGAAAACACTTATTTAAAGTCACGTGGTATATTATTTATGATGTATAATAATTTTTATAAAATAATGATAATAATATAAAGGATTAAAGGTTACTTTTATCGTCAAGAAACAAATAGTTATGCAATTCGATTATTTTATGGGCTAAATTAATGAAAAAATATTATAAGGGCAAAAACGATAAATTGACTACTACAGAGATAAAAATAATCCTTAAATCTAATATAATTTTTTTTAAAGTTGAGAAATCCATATCAATCGAATAAATCCATTTATATATATATATATATAATATTTTGATGGTTCCGTTCAATCACTATATTATATTATTAGTATTCGAATTTATGGCTTTTAAAAATAATAATTATTCCCTTAACATTAAGATGAGATAATTCGTACGCAAAATATATTTTAAAAATCAATAATATAAATAATAGAATTGATAGCCTAACTCTCGTCATAATAGTTTTTTTTTAAATTTTTTAATCTAAAATTATCTGACACTCTAACCTCTTTTAAGTTTCATGTTCAAAATTTATTAGAAATAAATTTCTCCTTTACTTCCCCTAAATAAAAATATCTAAAAGATGATTAATTAAACTCTAATGAGTTCCATGGTATTTAATAAAATACAAAGAAACCATTTAGCTAGTGGATTTAACATCTTTAATAGTAATTAATTAAAATTAGACTAAGTTGAAGTTTGAACTGATCAGAAAGAGCAGCTCATAAAAATAATGAGTTAAAAAAAATCTTTTATTTTATATTTTCTCATGAAAAATTAATGAGTTAATTTTATCGTTGAATTTAACTATAGGGTATCAAATAAAATTAAAATATAATATTAATTACACCCAAAACTAAAAACAGAGTGGAAGAGAAAGTCTATATCATCTGTGATTAAATTCCAAAATTATTTGGAGAAATCTTTAGCTTCACGCAATCCAAGTAATTATTTTTCCCAAGAACATGTTTAATTATGTAAAATATATTTTAAATTATATAATAAATATTATTTAGATGGTAAATTACACTAATGGTCACTTGAATTTTAGTGTGCCATCAGTTTAATCACCCTAAAAGAAACTCTTGCAATTGAGTCACAAAACTTTTAAGGTATTGTCAATTTAATCATCATATTTAAAAAATATTACTTTCATTTCAATTCCAACCGCTAAAATCGTAATATGCACGGCTCAACGTCATTTCCAATCTAATGATAACACATGTCATCATCAAATTCATCACAAACTGAGATAAAAACATCAAACAAAACATAAACACGTCTTACCGTCTAATTAGTTACAAAATCGATATGTTGAGTCGGACAACTTTAGATGTTTTTAACGATCAAAGCTGAAACAAAAGGTTTTTGAATAAAAGGGACTAAATTCATAATTTTCTAAAAGTTGGATTATGGAAAAATTTATTCTGCTGCATCAATTGACCACACCATTGTCAACACTATATAATATAGGTAACATTAATGTTCGAATATGGGTTTACGGATATTTTAACCCAAATAATATTCCTCAAATAAAATTATGTTTCGGAATCAAAAGTTGTCAGAAACCATTTTTAAACTCTACGTAAAAAATAGTTGGAGATTAATTCTTTGAAATTAAAGCTTTGTCTTTAATTTAATTTTAAAAATGTTTGGAGTCGTCATTAATTATTTTGATAGATCGGATACTATAAAAAATAACTAAAAATTTATTCTTTTAAAATTTTATATTTAAAAATTAATTATTGCATGAGAAAAAATTAATACCCTCATAAGCGTCCGATATCGCTTCCTTTAAAAAAAATTATGACACTATTTAATGAAGAGAAAAAAGCTAAAAGAAAAAAGGAAAATAAAAGGCTCTTCTTTTTAACTAGGATAAACATTGTCTTAACGGTGATAACTAATTTGCATTTTTAATGACTAAAATAAAATTTTATAAAAGTTAAGTGCCTAGTTGTGTAGTTTAACCTTATTATTTGGCTATATTGGAAGACCAACTCAAGTGGAGGCTTCTTTATTTTTCTTTAATAGAAGGCGCCGGTTTCTCATATTTTCTAGAACCTAACAAATTTTCTGTTTTTTTTTTCTTTTCTTTCAGCTTTCGTCTTCCTCCTCCTCCTCCTCCCCTATATAAGAATCCACCAAAAATGGGAAATTAGAAAGAACCCTGTTTGGTTTTCTTCATTTTGAAGAGATTTCCTTAAAAAATTATGGTCTTGTTCAGATTCCCAAACCCAGTGAGTTGGTTCATTTAACTCGATGGGAACTGAGTCAAGCAAACGCCGTGACAACCTCATCCACCGCTTCTTCCTCTCTGGATTCTATTGCTGGGGTTGGGAATTCTTGACCGCTCTTCTTCTCTTTAGTTATTCTCTCTAAACCCAAACGCACCGCTCCCATCATCTTTAAAATCAAACCAGACTTTTCTTGTACTTTTTTGTGATTCTTTATTAGATATTGTTTTTTTCTTCTTCTTTTTTTTACGTATTCTGGGGGTAAGGGATAATTGGTTGATCGGAGACGGAAATGGCGCAAAGGTCAGTTCCGGCGCCGTTCTTGACGAAGACGTACCAGCTGGTGGCTGATCCGATGACCGACGATGTGATTTCGTGGAACGAAAACGGCACCGCTTTTGTTGTTTGGAAGACTGGTGATTTTGCAAAGGATTTGCTTCCCACATACTTCAAGCACAACAACTTTTCTAGCTTCATCCGGCAGCTCAACACTTATGTAAGTGTTCAGGACTTTAGGATATAATTTTTATTTTAAAAGATTTAAATAATTTTATGATAAAAATTTATTAATAATGATAAAAAAATCATTAATAAATATTGTTTAAGGATTAAATAGTTATTTTTTTTGAAATGGTTAATTTTTATTGGGTAGTTTTAGAAAATTTACCACGAGTAAGTTGAATGATAGTCGTCAAAGGTTGGGAGTATGATAATCGATGGGATTGGTGAGCTAATGAAATAGATTAATTAACCTTTCAACTACTCAAATTTTAGATAAATTATTAGATAAGTATATTATTTATACTCTAATTTAATAATAATTTTTTATCTTGTTAAATATTTTTTTTATATATTATTAGATAGATAAATTTTATTTGATGAGATTATATATAGAGGTGATAAACTTATCATATTCGGATTTGATTTTGAATATAATAGGTTTAAATTCGGTTTGGGTTTGGTTCTAATTTTTAGTTTTAGTTTGGATTTATGTTTATTTTAGTTCGGATATTGGGTCGAGTCGGTTGATTTTTAGTTTGGTTGAGTTTTGATTCGGTTATTTCATGTCGATTAATTTCGAATCAGATCAATATCAGATTAGAAAGAGATCGATCGGTTCTAATCGGATTTTTAGGCCGAGTTGAGTTTTTGCACTTTATATGTCACTCTATATGTTATATATATTTGATCTTTGGTGAATTATGCGATAGTTCATATTCTTATATTTCTTTACTTTAATATTTTTTTTTATTGTGGGTTGTCTTCAGTTTGGTTGAATTATTTTGAGTTTATTTTCGGTTCAATTAAAATTCAGACAGATTTCGATTTAGTTTGGTTCGGATTTCAAGTTAAAATTATATCATCATATCTGGGTTAATTTTGAGTCTTAATTTAAATAAATCAGTTTATTTTTCGAGTTTTAAATCAAATTTATTATATTTAATTATAAATAATTTAATAAATTGAGATGGTATAATAATTTCTTTAAATTTTGAGTTTTTTTAATCCTAAAAACAAAGGTTTTTACGGTAAACCGTTTACCCATAATTTTTCTACCAACTAGTTTTAGGTGGCGATGAAAAAAATTAATTAAACTTTTATCGTTTTCTTGTAGGGATTTCGAAAAGTTGTTCCGGATAAATGGGAATTCGCGAACGAGAACTTTCACCGAGACCAAAAGGAGCTATTGACCAAAATCCGTCGTCGGAAGACGGTGACATCGTTACCAGCTGACGGTAAAACATCCGGCGCTGGAATTCTCTCTCCGACTAACTCTGGAGAAGACCTAGGATCGACCTCCACGTCATCACCGGACTCAAAGAAAGCGGGATCGTTGGAGAGGACGCCGGAGGAAATGAATCAATTCGCTGATTTATCAGACGAGAACGAGAAACTGAAAAAAGATAACGCGATGCTAAGCATTGAGTTGGCTCATGCGAAGAAGCAATGCGACGAGTTGGTCGCGTTTTTAACTCAATCCGTGAAGGTGGAGCCCGATCAGATCAATCGAATCATGCGGCAAGCAAGGAGCGGCTCCACCACCGACATCGGCGATCCTTTACATAGCTACGGCGTCGATGATCTTGACGATCACAATAATGATGATGATGAAAAAGATATTGAAGAAGGCAACGGAAATTTGAAACTGTTTGGGGTTTGGTTGAAAGGAGCAAAAAGGAAGAGGATCCGAGAGGATAAAATCGTGTACGGTGGACCCCATGCTAAAGAAATGAAGACCCTAGATTTTCGCCACGTGGCTTTGATGATGGAGAGTGGCAAGGTTTGCAACTAAAACCAATCAAAGTTGGCCACGTTAGCAGTAAGCCTTCATGATTTTAGTCATAATATAGGAAGCATTTTTATATTTTTATAAAACATAAAATAATTGTTATTATAATATTATTTGTATAATAATTTGTGTGGGTCCATTGTGTGAGGCAAAGGTCAAAAGGCATATGAATCTTTGCCTTCTTCCATCCCATATACAATATTGGAAAAATACTTTTTTTTAAATGGTTACTTTGAAAATCTCATGTTTTTTTATTATTGGTTCAGGTTTAGTGAGAAAATTATTTTTATTAAAATATTGAGGTCAAGTTAAAATTAAATTATAGTTTTTATTATATCAATCTAGATTGAAGATAAAATATATTAAAATTAAATTGGATTTATGACAGATAATTTAAATTTCAAGTCTGAATCAAAACGGTCAAAAACTTAACTCACCCCATTACAATTCCTTAGTTTTTAAGTTATAAACTCACACGTACTATAATCGTATAGATAAAATTATTTTAACCGAGATAAAATAAGTAATATATATATTTATTCGATCAGACTTTCTATATTCGATAACTGTATTTTATGTTCTTCTCCACTACAAGATACTCTTAGCAATTTTATTCTAATAAAAAACTTTTTTTTTTTTTTTTTATCTTTTTGATTGGAGCGTGGGTTGGTTTAGGCATTGTGTTCATGGCTTTAATCGAATCCACTCGTAACGTCCTTCCAAGGGTTGGTCATGGAGAATATCGTACTGGTACCTAAAACAGTGAAACAAAAACAATTTCATTGTTATTAGTTTGAAATTGCCGTTTGGATGCCAAGAAAATGTAATGGAAGGATAGAAAGAAAGAAAGAAAAATAGTTGTTTTAACAGAATGTGAGATGAACATACTTTTCAGCAAACTGATTTCGAAGTTTTTCCTCGGCTGCAACAAAGAATTCTTCGAGTTCAGCTTCGTTTGGCATCGTCACAGCCGTGGATCTACGCTCCGATGGCTTCGGCATTGAATCCATGCCTTCCGGTTCTGCTAGAAACTCACTCGACGGCGTCGTTTCTCTCATGCTTCGATCCACCGTGGAGATGAAAACAGAGGATTCGGTATGACTATATATAGAAGAAGACGATTTGAATTTGAAATTGAATTGCCTTTCTTAAGAGTATAATTATTGTGAGATGAAGCGATTTACCAACCTATCTCTGCTGCTGAAATGCGTAGATGTTTAAACTTCAATGCTCTCATCCTGCAATTAAAAAAATTATCGAATTTAATAGAATCAATTAAAGCTCAAGTAACCGAAATTCCCAGATCTGGCACTGCCAATTCGATAATCTCCCCCCCCCCCCCCCCCCCGCGCTCCAACTGATATTTCTCGAAGAACAAGATACATCATCAATCATGATTTGAGTGTCAAGTATTACGATTATATAATCTGTGACGAATTTATTTCTAAAACAATGAACGAAAATATCTCGTCTATTTTGAATTACTAAACAGAGTTATTTCATATTTTTTGCGTATATTCTAAAAAAATCATAAAATCGATTTAAATATAGTTTAGAAAATTAAAAGCCAATTTAAATATTAGTATTTTATTATTTTATATTTAATTTAATTTTAATTATTATTTAAATATATTTATTTTCATATTTTAAAAGTCATATTTTTTTAATCTTTTAAGAATGATAGCCTGTCCAAGATAGTTATCTCAGAAATAATTGAATGTTTAGAGGCGTAAGACGGATACTAGATGACTTTATTTTGCCAACTAACTTTAGCCTTCTAATTTAAATTAAATTAATTTTTTTTTTACTAATTATATTTTCTCAATCACACTTTAAAAATATACATTAAAATTAATATATATGTGTGTGTGTAAGAACCCTTTTCTAAAAAAAATAAATTAATTTTTTTATAATAATTGAATTTTATTAAAAAATATGGAAGACATTATAAATATAGTAAATCTATTAAAAAAAATATAGAGATTAGTATACCAAAATCTCGTACAAAAATTAAAAGATATAAAAAAAATAAATATTTTTATAAAGATTGATGTACATATTGTCAAAATTCATAAAACTTCCTTAAGCTCCTTCTTTATGCATTTTTTAATCTTCTTATCATTATCTTAATAAAGGTCTTCTTACGAGGTAACAAAGTAGTGAGCGAATCAAATTATCAAACAGGTAATTCCGTTACTCATATTATATTATATCGACAAACAACCATCAAACAGATGATGACTTATTTTTTTATGACTATTGACAAAATCATAATAAAAAATTAATGTCTTGAAAATCTTTGTACGAGTATCAAATAACCGTTAAAGTACATTAAATTCATATCAAAATAATAAATAAAATGAATTATAAAATATAAAAATAAAAAATAAAAAAAATAAAAAAAAATAAAAACGCATATCACAAAAATATTTTTTATTAAAAATATGATAAAAATAATAATTTTAATAATTAAGATTAAGATTAATTAATAATCATCAATCAAAAAATAATGAAAAAAAATTGTGGCACTCAATGGCAGATCCAGAAATATTTGTGAGGATGGATACAAATCAAAATATGTTTTAAGGTGAACACAAGTCATAAAATTTTAAAATTTCAAGGTGAGTATAAATCATAAAAACTTAAGAACTAATTCATAAAATATAAAAAATAAAAGTTAGATGTATAAATTTTAAAAAATTTAGGATGTACACAAGTAGAACCTCCTCATTAAAAAAAATTTAAAAAAATTAACCATTTCTTCTGTCTTGATTTGGATCTTATTGTGATCATATATAGGGGTGAGCATTCGAACGAGTCGAGTCGATTCGAGTCAAAAAATTTCGAGTTATTCGAGTTGAGTCATCATATTTTCTAATTTGAACTCTATTTGAAATTTTTTCGATTTGAGTCGATTTTAGCGAGTTTGAGTCGAGTTCGAGTCAATTCGATTTTTCGATTTGTGTATAAATTTTAATTATACTATTTATAATACTATAATATAGTTTGATTGTGATTTAAACGGTTTTTTCTTTAAATTTACATACATATTTCTTCATATTATTTTTTATGTGTAAAAAAAATTAAATTATTATTGTCATCAATCAAATATCTTAGGTATGAATATGTCATTTTATTAAATTACAGGCTTTATTAATAACTTCCTTCTTATCTAGATAAGACTAAGACTAGACAAAAAAATAATGATAAATTAAATACAAAAATTAAAAAACAAATAACATAATATAAAAGATACAAATAAAAATTTTATTAAATAAAATAAAAAATGAATCTAGAACGTAACTAGATTATATAAAAAGAAAATTAAAATGTAAAAAAAGAAAGGACTGAAAATAAAATTACATGGGTTAAATGTGTAATTAACCTTTATAATTATTAAAAATTTTGAGTTATTCGATTTTCATTTTTATAAATTGAACTTAATTTAAAAATTTTTCGATTCGATTCGAGTTTATGAAATTTCGAATCAAGTTAAAACGAGTCGAATTTTTTCACCTCGATTCGAGTCAAAAAATTCAAATTTTCGAGTCGAATCGAGTTTTGCTCACCCCTAGTCATATATATATATAGACGGTTTATACATTTCAAGCTAATGAAAAATAGGGTGAATCAATCGTTCATCCTTGAATAGTATTTTTATTCTCATATGTGCGGCGGCATTTCGAAATTTGTTCATTCAAGTCATAATTATGTAATCCTATAGGTAAAAACATGTAAATATGCTTCACTAGAAATGAGAAGGAAGAAAATACCATCTCAAATGAACATCCATTCAACTTAACAGAGATCTTGCAAGTTTTCGCCAAAACCGAAGCCTGCATAACGGAATAAAACCGAGACAACATTAGAGTCGAAAACCATGCTCTAGTCCATAGCAAAAGTTGAACAAAACTGCATACCTGATTTTCCCTCAAGCCAACCAAACTATAACCTAAAACACTCTCAACATAGCTTTTTGCTAAAGATCTATTGAAACATTCTAGAGTAAGCCTGTTTCTCTTGGTCTCTCCGATCGGCAATCTGTGGAAGTTTTACAAATTCAATCACCTAGTGAGACAAAATTAAAGGGAAATGCAGGGAGGAAAGCGTGGAACAGTAGACAGGTTTGAATAAAGGAAACAGTGATGATCATTAACCTTCTTCCTTGCAGCTGCAAGCTCAGTCTTGATTCCACCTGAAGATGGAAAACATGGCATAAGATGATTATGGAGTTACACTAGAAGTAGATACTTAAACAATTTCAATAGAAGAAAGAGTGAAGATTCATACTGGAATTATGGTCCCTAAACAAGTTTACCAATATGAAAATACTGGAGTTATGGTCCCTAAAAGAACTGACCATTATTTGGCTCCAAGTCCAATGCCTTTTTAAAGCTCTCAACTGCAGCATCTATGTTCTTAAGTGCCATATATGCCTGAAATAGGCAAAAAAAACAGTGTCACAACACAATCATCGGTTCAATAGCTTGAACAATTTGCCTGTAAATGCAATTGCATGCAGTGTCAGAATGAAAAAAACTTGGCCTTGAATATCTTGCAGATAATAAGCACTGACCTGGCCTTGTCGAAAGAAAGCTTTCACATTATCTTCACTATCACGAATTGCAAAGTCTGCATCCAACAATGCTCCTTTCAAGTCACCAAGTTTCAACTTGCAGGCCTGAAACAGACAACACGGAGAGAGACGTTACATTAAACGAAACAAACATCAATAACACAGAAACAGTATGCATAAGTCACCATTTTAGATGTTAAACATATGAATCATCTGTAACCTAACATTTTCAAGGAAGACAAAATCTTACAGAACAATTTGTCAATATTTGAGACTTGGTCTTCCGCAAAGTCGAGCACTTCTCTGTGCAATGATAAATTAGACAAGAATATGAAAAACATAAGATTCATGTCAATAGTGGTTATAGTATCACAATCATCAAAGAAAAAAAATTATGCACCTCCATCAATGCCCTTCAGCTCCCGGCAAGCATCCAAGTAGCGCAAAGCCTTGCAATATTTTCTAAGAGCAATCTTATAATCTTGTTTCTATAAGTGGCAAAACAAAATCAAAGCTCCAAACAAAATAGATCCATAAACAAGTAAATTATACCATGAAAACCATATAATTTTATGGAATACCTTGAATTGCTCATTTCCAAAAGCTTTGATAGAGTCTATTGCCTTTGTCCACCAAGAAAATTCATCTGGTTTTTGGTCAAGATCAACAGGCCAATCAGGATAAATGTCACCATCCTTAAAGAAGTTGGATATTCCTTCATCTTCCCCATCAGGAATTTCTCCACAATCAGCAATTATAACCTCTTGAGTGGGGTAATTAGTACCATCCTCAGTAGCAACATGATCAATAGATCGAAGAACACCCATTCCTTTTACAACCTTCCCAAAAACTACATGTTTCCCATCGAGATGAGAGGTTTGGTTTGTTGTAATATAGAATTGAGATCCATTGGTGTTAGGCCCCATATTAGCCATGGATAACATTCCTTTCCGTTCATGTTTTAACTCAAAGTTCTCATCCTCAAATTTAATGCCATAAATGGATTCTCCCCCAGTGCCATCACCACCTGATATATCCCCACCTAGTATCATAAAACCCCTGATAATTCTGTGAAATCGAACACCCTGTAAAATCAAATTATTAACATCTAACACTGCAAACTCTCAAATGTCAGTATAGAAACACAAACAAGAAAAGATTTTAGCCCTATTTTAACATTCCATGAACAAGGAACAGAGAGTGAAACGCTAACCAGGAAATACTTCCATGCATTTACATATAAAAAGTGTGTTTTTATACGTATAAGAAAAAGAGAGAAAGGGTGAACCTTGTAATGCAAGGGAGCAGCAGTGTTGGGTCCAATGCCTTTCTCACCAGTACACAAAGCCCTGAAATTTTCAGCAGTTTTAGGCACAACATCCTTGTATAACTCCACTATTATCCTTCCTTCTAATTCTCCTCCTATACTTATGTCCAAATAACACCTTGGGTTCACCATTTTTTTGCCAATTTCTCTAAAAATCTGTACTTCAACCAAAAGGGAAAATCCCAGAAAATGCCTAGGAAAAAAAAAAGGGACTTGGTTTATGTGCTAAGGTGTAGGTTGGTTGATGTTAAGGTTTAAGGTTTTGAACCGTCGGATTGTTGGGGAGCTACGTATAATGACACGACACCGAATTTTGAGGTTATGTAGGGTCGAAATTCTGTTTTGTCTTTAGCATTAGGTCAAGGGAGAGGATGTCGAATCGTCGGCGTTGGAGGCCGTCGCAAAGTTTTTTTTCAGCCGTAAGACACCGTCCGTTGACCTGCCTATCCGCTGATTTTCCGGATATTATATGTTATACTATAAAAGATTGAGGCAGATATTTTGATTCTCAAATTTGACTTTATGGTATAATTTAGTACGGGTAATTGACAGTAATATAGATAAAAAAATTATTTTTTAATATATTGTTTTCTTAAAATTACTTTTTATTCTTGTGATATTTTTACAGTAAAATGAAAGTTAAATCTTTTGAATTTGACTATAAACAGTGATATAAAGAAAAATAAAAAAAGCAATAAACAGAGAACACAGTGTAGTGGACAAAGCATAGAGGAAAGTGCAAAGAACAATGAACAGTATTTTTACTGTGCAAAGTTGAATTTTTATGAATTTTTGCTTATTTTATTTTCTTTAAATCACTATTTAAAGTTAGATTTTTTTGAATCTGACTTTTATTTCATTATAAAGAAACAATTTTAAAAAAATAAATATATTAGAAAATATTTTTTATCTATATTTCTGTCAATTTGTGATTTAATATTATTTAATTAAATATTTAAACCTATTTTATTATTTTAAATTAATATTTTAGTTTTTTTCTCAAAATTAATATATATAATTATATATATGTGTGTAAATTTATTTAAACCATGAAATCAAATTTATATCTATTTAATTTTAAAAGTCAAATTGAAATAAAATATCTAAGTGAATATAAATGTCTACGTACCAAATTAAATTTTAAAGTTAAATTCAGTATCTAATTTAACTAAAAAGAAATTTAAATATCTAATTATATCGTAAAACGAAATTCATATATTTAAGTTAATGTCGATATACAAGCAAATGTAAATATTAATTTATATGAGTTTTTAAATTTAAGGTTTAAAGTTTTAAGTTAATACCAAAGGGTATAGAGTTTTAGATTATAATATGTATAATTTAGGTTTAGGGTTATAATTTATGATTTAGAACGAAAAGATTTGATGTTAATGTAAGTAGGAATGACAATGGATCGGATTTGGATCGGACTTTATAAAGTCCAAGTCCAATCCAATTAATAATCGGACTTTCAAAAAAATCTAAGTCCGAATCCAAATCCATTTACATAAATTCAAATCCAATCCAATAAAATATCTAAAATCCAAATACAAAAGTCCAAATCCAATTATTTTTTAGAGTAACAACTTAAATAAATATCTTTAAATAAAAAAATGTTTTATCAAACAAATATTTTAAATTTATAGCACAAATAAATCTCAACAAATATTATAATTTAATATAAAACAAATTAAAGTAACAACCCAAACTTTTTAAGTATAAAAATTTTAAATATTTTTATTCGGGTTTATATATGGATCGGATTCATATCGAATATGTATTCGGATTGAATTCGGATCGAATCATGGCAATATCCATATCCGATCCACCTCCTATTAGGACTCGGACATTATTTTTGGATTCGGATTCGATTTGTTTTAATCGAATTTGGATCAAATTTTTTTCTTCGGGTCGAATCGGATTCGGATGGAATTTAGATTATATTGCCATCCCTAAATGTAAGAGATTTAGGTTTTAAATTTTATAGTTTAAATATAAAAGTTTGTGTATTAAAATATAAACTTATTATATATTATTAGAAAGAAAAAAATTTCATATGTAAATTATGTAAGCTTTAATTTATACAAATTTGTTAGATTTAAAGTTTATATTTTAAATTTAAAAGTTTAAAATTTAAATTTTAGGATTAAAGTTTAAATGTAAATAATACGTAAATATACATATGTATTAAAATACATATAAAAATTATTAATATTTAAATTTATATAAATATCAAATATTAACACTTACGTTCAAGATTTAAATTTTGTCCTAGAGTGAAAAAACAGTGGCATATAACTAAATTAAAAGTTGTTTGATTAGATTATTATTTTGTTATATTATTAGCGAAAATAAATATTTTTACAAGTAATTTTCAAACACACTTAGAAAAGTAAAAGAAAAAACAATTTTTGATTTTTAGATATAAAATTATCAAAATATCATATATATATATTTTTGTTTAACAACTTATTTTTTATTTATAGCCGAATTAATTCAAATAAGATTTTATATTATCTTAGAACTAAACTTTGTTGGTAGCTCTAGTATCAGGATTGGGGTTCGATTGAATGGTTTCGTTAAGATGTATCAGGCATGTTTACTTAACAGTGCATCATCGAGAAGTTAGGCTTTGTATATTGTCACGTCCGTAGAATTCGGCTACTCGTCCAGAACGTGCAGCCTTAGACGCTTCGTGACGCTACTTGGTCTCAATCTCAGCGATTAAGTCAGCCTTCAACTAGCCTTGCGAGAACTCTAACTCGACAAAGGCTTAGACAAGTCCTTAAAGCTTCGACGAATGCGAAAGCTATTAATACTAGGGTGACTACTCTTAGTCACTCGAGAGGCAACAAGAACAAAAAACTAAAGAAAAAACAAGAAAGAATAGAGTAAATGCCTAAGAGCTTTATTACTCTTCTCAAAAAGAGAATGAATGAAATTGAGTACGTACAAATGGTGGTGAAAGCTCTCTATTTATAGTTGAGCTTTCACTCAATCAATGGTCAGGATCAATTTACATGGATGGCTAGGGCTAGCCTGAAATAAATACAGAATCAGCTATTTGAAGAAATTCCATCAAATCCTATCAATTCATTGGAAAGTTTTCTCAGATAGTTGATTTCTCCTAATATGGCAAGATTCTTCTTTATCCTTATCTGATAAGCTGTCTCTTTCCATATTCGAAATAGGCTCTCTAGCATTCTCCAAGTGTTGGGCTAAGCCTGATGGTCTTGGCAAACCCTATGGAACCTGGTTGTCGGACTTGTGCACGACTGTCACGGACCACAATGTGCGGAACGTGACAATATGCACAATCTGTCAACGATGCCGAGGTTGACAAAGTTTTTCGGTCGCACATTGTTCGCAGAAATTTAAAAAATATTCTCAGTCGTGTCACATTTATCGCGGTTGCGGATATAACAATTGTTATCGCGGTTGTTGCGGGAGTCGTGGTTAGGGGTGATAATGAACCCGATCAACTCGCAAGCTACTCGAGCTTGACTCGGTCAAAGCTCGGGTCGAGTGAGCTCGACTCGGGCTTGGGTTCGGCTCGAGACCTTAACGAGCCGAGCCTACCCAAGCTCGGTTCGAAAAACTCGTAAACAAGCTCAGAATAATTATATTATATATATGCTACATATACATATTAAAAGTAATCTCTTTAACAAAAGAAAAATAAAATAAAATAGAAGAAATCCACTAAAAATAAATTAACTAAAATAAATTGAATATTTTTTTTCTTTTATCAATATTAAATTTTGTTTCATTGTTGGTTATGAAAGAGTTTTTAACGAGATATTCTATCTTTTATAGAAAAACATAACAAAAATATTTATTTTGAGTCGAGTCGAACCTGACGAGCTCCGAGCCCAAACCTAAAATTTCGAAATCCACTAATTCCAAAAAATATAAATCACTGGAACCTGCAACTTTGGAAAATCTGTTTACCATGGATGCCATTTGAGTTACTGCTCACTTGTCTATAAATGATTTAACTTAAAATCCCCTGAAATCCACTAATTCATTCAAGCAATGAAATAAAAACGTCATCTTCCGTAAGATATGCATGAAAAAAAAGGAGCAAGTCAAATGTAGAATCTCTAACAATTTGAACATTAATAAATACAAAATACTGCCTTTTCTGCTTCTATGCATAACATACAGATATGTGTATATATAATGTTCTACCTATGCCTCCAAGATCAGCAAGACAGAGAACAAGTTTGGGAAAGGGGTGGGGTGGGGGGGGGGTGGGGTGGGGGGGAAGTCCAGCTCTCATTGGCAAGGCTTGAAGTTGTCTAACCAGCAGAAACCTTGAAATAGTGTCCACTGCTTCTTCCTCTCGTCAGTGTTATCTGTGAATACAGTTCTTGTTAGACTCCGGGTTCATAGATATGTCACGAGTAACAGTAGGATTGGGGTGAGGAGTTATTTTGACCCGAGCATGGAAGTGACACTCGTTTACCGACATGATAGGTCAAGAATAGAGCACAAGTTTACCGACATGATTGAATCGATAAGGATATGCAAATGGCAATGCATCGTGCAACTCTTATCTGTTAGAAGTCACAGTTTTATTCCCATGGAGGATCTGCTGAACTGGCAATTAATCTGAGTTAAGTTCAAATTGGTCGCTTGTTAAACCGATAAGTAAACTAACAATTACATGTCAGCAGCAACGGAAGGGGAAGTGTTCTTATCTATCATGGACATTATCTATTAGATGACTAGACATCCGACCATTTGTGCCTTTTATAAATCGGTGCTCTAATAACATGCTCGCAGACGGTCTCAATGCCGGGTTTCTTTGGAAGCAGCAGCGCAGGAAATCCTTCCCTTCAGGTGATAATGTTTCAGGTGTTGGGGGAGTATCCCTCATCACTTTAAACATAGCTGCAGCCTGCATTAACAGTGACAATTTTGAGAAATTGGCAATGGCTTTTACATAAGAATGTACTGATTGTCTCTTAGCAATCGAACCATGTCCGTGTCGCCGAGACAATTAGTACATCTTAAGTCTTAATTAGCGGAAAAGAAAAGCCATTCAACGCAATTGAAATGGCATACTCTCTGATCTAGACGATCATTACAGAAGTGAAATAATTTACATTAGCAGCTTACCCCTTCGTATTCACTCCATGGTGCTTTACCGGTATACATTTCAATAATTGTGCAACCCAAGCTCCAAATATCAACAGCTAGAGCAAGTTCAGAACGATTATCTTTCTGCATTACGGCTTGCAAGAGCTGCAGTGAAATGAATGATGTTAGCATGTTTAAATTACTGACCATCGTATTGAAATAGTTGTGAGATGGTACCTCCGGAGCCATCCAATATGGGCTTCCCTTCAATGATAAATTAGCATTTTGTCCAGTAAGCTGTGCATCAAACAGAACCAAAGTCATTTGATCGAAATCAGAATAATAACTAACAGCAGTTGCACCGAGCTAGTCAACTTGAACTCGAATTTTTCGCAATTCGTCTCAGCCACAGCTATTCATATTACAGAATAAAATAACTATTTGTTACAGTTAGCTTTGCCTTGATCTGGATTCTCTGTCAATTTATATGCATCACTTTTTGTGCGGGAAAGGTGCTCGGACATCAACTCATAAAAGATCCTACAGCTACGAGTGTACAAATCTTATATGTGACTAGCATGTATCGAGAGATAATGGGAATTTACGAAACTTACATGTTTGGACATCCCAAAGTCAGCAAGCTTGACAACTCCCGATGCATCAACAAGCAAATTAGCTCCTTTAATATCCCTAAACAGAACATATGTACAGCATATTAAGCCACCGATAATTAATGTAAGAATAACAAGACATATTCTTAGTGTGCATGCCAAGCCTTATTTTAACCCGGAAATCACTATATACCTGTGGATTGTCTTTGTGCTGTGCAGGTAAGCCAACCCAGAAAGAATATGACGGGTAAAATTGCGAATAACAGATTCGGTTATGGCACCATAGTGATCACGAACATATTTATTAATTGAACCAGGATGAACATACTCCAAATATATATAGAACTTGTCTTCAACCTGTGTATGCACAATATGAATCCATGATAGAAGTTATGAGATAGTAAATGAGGCCAGAAGAAAGAATGAAACCCTGAAAATGCAATTGGCATGTTACTTACTATTTCACTACCATAGTACTGAACTATATTCGGATGCCTGAGATGGCTAAGAATCTTAATCTCCTGCAATAAAAGAACGTAGTTACGATGAAGGTGGAAGAAACAAACACTCTAGAGTGAAGAAATGTAACATTTTCTGCAGACAGAAAAACCTGTTCTAGTTGCTTTATACACTCTGCGGATTTCGGGTCATCCGGAAACATCTCAACTTCCTTCATTGCACATAAAGCTCCAGTTTGTCTGACCAAAACAAGAATCCCCTTTAGTGTTTAGATAGCAAGAGCAAGGGGCAACCAATATACAGAAAACTTTATACCTGTTACTGGCAACATAAACACTTCCGAATGTACCACGTCCGATAAGCTTGCCTTTTTGCCATTTACAATTCATCCGCAACGGGTCTGGATTAGATGTAACTTGGGGGGGAATGGAAGCTGATGGTGAAGTCATTGCTGCTCCTGGAGGAAGGGGTAATGGATGGACATTGACAGAGCCAATAGTTTCGATTTGAGACGGTGAGCTGTCAAGTGAAACCCTTTGTTGTATCGGTGAAGAAGGTCCACTACTTTGCCTTTGACGAGGACTTCTATTTGGTGGAGTATGAAACGGAGTATTATCAGTGCTAAATGCACCGTAATCATACAATCCTAAGGGAAAATGCCCTGGAACGTCTAACGTCGGCATCTCCGGAGCAGACCAAGCAAGATTACCTGTAGGAGGAGTCATGAAGGGTAGAAACCTGTGACCTACACTGGTTCTGTTCGGGCTAATTCCGGCACCACTTAGCGGACTCCCAGGGGCACTCCCCATCGGGACATTGGCCCTAAAGTCATCCTCGAAGATGTCTCCTCTAATCAGTTCTGAATATAACATTTTCTCAGATAATCTTGTTTTGGCATAATCCGTTGTCTTCCATGAGCCACGAGAACCAAACATACTGCAATCAGAAAAATCAAGGAACTCTCAATTATTACAAAAACCAGTAAAATCCTCATCAGAATGTCTGCAATGACTAACAAAAACAAGCTTTAACCTTTCAGATTTTAAGACCATCAATCCAAAACTACTGCATTTCACGAATAAATTCCCTCAAACTCATAATTTACTTATAAAACATCCCAAAATTAGCAAAAAAAATGGAATTTCAATCTCCTTAACAATAAAAATTATAATAAAATTGCAACCAAAATTTAATTAAAACTAATAAATGAAAAAAAAAGAAGCAAATCCACCTTTGATTGTGCGACAACCGTGGCTCGACTTCCTTTTCTTTATCTCTATCCTCTACGCCTTTACCAAACCCAACTTCTTTATAAGACAGCCGATGCTCGCATTCTCCTTCGGGAACCGGGAGCGGGAGCGGCAACGGCACCGCCGTAATCGGCGTTGGCGTTCTCGAAGTCGGCGACGAAGATGGAGTATGATAACTGCTGGTCAGAAGCGCCACCGGCGCTTCCTTCACCGAAGCAACCTCCTTATCCCTGACACGCCTCAGCTCCTTTGTCCTCGTTAGCTTAGATAAGCGAAACCCAAATCCAAAACGATTCTTATTACCACTGCAACTCTTATTATCATTATCTTTACAGGGTTTCTTGGGAGAGTTAGCTGAAGAAGACGATGACGACGGCGAAGAAGAAGAGAACGAAGAAAAAGAAATACTCCGAAGCCAACGCATGGCTAAACGATCATTCCAAACCCCAAGAAAAATCAGACTTTCAATTCCAATGCTAAATGATTCGAAATGGGGTTTTCGATCTGAAACACAAGTACGAGAAAATCCATGAATTCTTATGTTTGAAAAAGAAGAAAGATTCTGGCTTTGAATTCGGTATGTCAGCAAATTGGTTTCTTTTACGTTCTGTCTGAAAAACAACAACACGGTTTACAACAGAATAGAATTCCCTTTTGTCTTTTCTTGTATATATAATAGCTATATAAATATAAAATTTTCGTATTTAGTAATTTATATTTTATTTGTATATTAATTAAAACATAAACGGAATTATTTAGTTTATATATTTAGAAAAAGCTGAATTAACGAATTTATGATTAGTAATAGGGGGGGCTTAGTGGTTTTAAGTTCTATAATTAAGAAGAAAAATAAAACCAACATTTTGCATAAATAGGTAGTTATGACGACATTTTTTGGGTTCTAAGTTTTTCGGATTTACATTAATTATAGAATTTGTATTTTATAACACGAATTAGTATTGTCTATTTTAGTTATCTTTAAACCGTCGTATATATTATTGGTTAAAAATATAAAAACACCACGATATTTTTTGGTTCTAAGTTTAAGGTTTAAAGATAACATATTTAAATTGATGTAAATATGTGAAAACAGAATGAAAGTTTAGGGTTTAAGGTTTAAAATTAAAGTTTTAGGTTTGATGATTCAGGATCAACATATTTTCACTGATGTAAATACATGAAAAATAATATAAAAAATATAATTGATAAAATTAACAAGCGTGATAAATAAATAATATCTAATTGATAAATACACCTAACTTGCTTATTAAATAATACCACATATTAAATATCACCTTTAAAAATATATATATATATATAATTATTTATACTTTTCTTAATATAAGTGTATTAAATAATAATACATATGCCAGTTACAAGCTAACTAAACAATGGCTGCCGGTGTTAAAAGAGGATTAACTTGTGTTGTGTAAAACAAATCAGGGACTAATATGTCCATAAAATCCAGGGACCTATGTGAAAAAGTATCCAAATTCATGGACTAAATCAAGCTTTATCCCTATTCCCAAAACATTTTAAAAGTCATTGGGCTATTTTATTCGTGTTATTCATGTCTATCGGCTCATACTCTTTGAAACGATGGCCCATGGGCCATAACATTGGCAACATCACTCTTTATACTCATTTTATGGGTCAAATAAATTACTCTCTCTGTCTCACTTTATTTGTTCATTATTAATTTTTTTAGTTAAACATTTTTAATTTTAATTTATTATAATTTTAAATATATTATTGATAAAAATAAAAAATATATATTTTAAAAATCTTTAATCAAGATTTATTATTAATGATTAATTTTCCTCGTATTTATTATACTTTTAAAAGTATATATTTTAAAAATCTTTAATCAAGATGTTTACTCTTAAAATTTATTTTCCTCGTATTTATTATTAATGATTAATTTTTTATCAATATTTGTTATTAGGGCCTAATTTTTTCTAATATTTATTAGTATGCATATAATTAATTTAATTTTATTATACTTTTTATTAAAAATTATTTTTTTAATATTTATTATTAACGGCCTATTTTTTTACGTTTGTCCTAGGGCTACTAAAATCTCAGAAACGACTCTGCTTATATGGACAGAGGAAGTATTTATCATAAGTACTTATTTGGACCAAAAATTAAATTTAGCGTAGTAAATTTAGCTAACAAGTTAAGTTTAGGTACCTAATCGAATAAAAAAAAGTTTAAGCATGAAATTCCACCTTAAAAATTAAAATCAAGTTCATTTATAAAAATATATATTTACCTTACGTGTATAGAAAAAAAAAACTGAAAAATCGAAAACCAATTTGAATCATAATGTTTGAACGGTTTATAGTTCACAAGTTAAAAAAATCACAGTTAAATTATATTTTTATTTATTTTATAATATAGTAGTAAATATTTTATACTTAAAATAGTGAAATAACCAAAAAAAATAAGCATTTTATAAATTATTTTTATTTACTTAAAATAATATTTTTAAAGAAATATTTAAGAAAATTGTTAAAATTTTATTGAATAATATTTAATAGCCATAAAACTAAAACTATTTTATCAAAATAAAGTACAAGATCTTAAAGTGTTGGGTGCTATGGTAAAGCACATTACTCTCTTAAGGGAGAAAGTTAGGTTTAAACCTTTGAGAAGACTTTATTAAGAGAAAAAGACATGAATCTCGAACATGAATTATAAAATGAACATGTATTTTACTAAAAAATACAAAATCATAAAATCCAAAATTAATAAAGAAAAAACTAAAAATTAAGATTAACCGGATAAAAAATTAATAAATTATAAAAATAACTTAACGAACTGAATCGAACAATACCGTATATAACTCTATATGTATATATCACTTATTTTTTAAAAACATATTTGAGTTCAGAGATGCAAGGTGAGTCAACATTTCCTTTAAATTATTTAATAGAGTTAGTAAAAGTGACTTTTTTTTCATAACCAAGTGACCTAATTTGTTAGTAATAAAAAAATTATTGACTTAATTTGATAAAATAAAATTTATGCAGTATACAATCATTTATCTCTTTCTTATGTCTCTATCCGTACATCCGCTTCAAATTAGAAGGTTTAAAGATTAGGGTTTAGGGTTTAAGGTTAAGAGTTGTGGTTAGAGTTTAGAGAATTAAGGGTATGATGTATTTTTTAGTGTAGAGTTTAGGGTTTAGGATATATAAAATGAGGGTTAGGGTTTAAAATTTAATTTTTTAATTTTTTTTTAAAAAAGGCAGATGATTTTTACCTCTCTTTATTACTACTATGTTTTAAATGTATATGTTCAAATTTCATGATTTCTTTCTTAATAATATTGTCTTTCGATTTTGAACATAAATCATTTCTTTAAAATAAATATATATAATGTTTTTTATCATTATACTCGATATTAATTGATATTCGAATATATCTTCTTTATTATGCTAAAACTAATGGTTTGCAAAATAGCCGAAAATTAATGAAGTTGGGGAGTTTGTTGGCCAACCAAAGGTGTGAAACCTGCAATAAACAACCCAATTTGATTCAAGAGTCATCAACGTTATAATAATTAATTTTATTTAAAATTTTTATTATTTTATTTATTATTATATGTCATATAAACAAAACATTAATAAAAAATATTATTACATTAATTAATAGAGAATTTAAAATGTTCATTTACATTAGGATGTACCCAAAGACATATATGGTCCATTTGGCTCAAATTTATATAAAAAAACCCTAATCTTATCCTAAATTCTAGCTATTATATTTAAATTTTTATGTCTAAACCCTTAAATTTTATGCTTTAAATAAGTCCTTAAATTCTAAAATTAAGATACTTGTGAAAATTAAAAATTTTCACTTTTAGTGTATTAGATATAAATCCATTATATTGTAGATAATTATTTGATACACTGACGGTAAGTTTTTTTTTAATTTTCCCAAACACCTTAGTTGTAGGATTTAGAGACTCGGTTTAGAATATATTGGAGATAAATCCTTATATTATATGTTAAACAATAGCTAATAAACTAATAGTATATAGTATTATATTTTTATTTAAATAATAGATAATAAACTATTAATATATTTAATAATATATTATTTTCATAAAATATCATTTAATATTAGCAATATATTTATTAGTTTTTTATGAGTAAACAATATTTATTATAAATATTTCATGAGTAACTAATATTTATTAAAAAAATTATGAGTAACTAATACTTATTGAAAATTTTCTAATAATGTTTATTAATAAAAATATTTTTAATAAATATTAGTTACTCTTAAAAATATTAATAAATGTATTTTAACTATTAATTGCACTTTAACTTATATGTTACAATTTTGACCAATCAATTCACTTAGCCTAGTAGGCATGGGTTTCAAATCCCCTAAACTTCATTCTCATTTGACTTGGCTAAGGGGTTAGGGACAAAAATCCTCTACTTTTTCCATGTCAAACATTTAAAAATTTAAATTCTAGCCCTACCTTTAAATTTTAAACCTTAAAAAATATATTATATTCTTAATTTCTTAAATTATATATGTTTTTTAATATACAACGTATATAAAAATAACACTGATCCACTAACTTTATTAAACAAGAATATATCCGAAATTATAATAAAAGATTATATTCAATAAATAAAATACTTAAAATCAGACATATACCTAGTAAACTAGCAGTCATTAGATTATAAGAGGACCAAACAAGAAAGAGATAAAAATATAATCTAAAGATTAAAAATAAAAGAAGGATACAAATATCATCAAAATCAACGATGATATGTAAAATCATCAATAAACAACATAAAAATGCATATTACAATGAAGATACGTTGACAACAAGGATATTACCACCATTCAATTGCGAATAACGGTAGATATAATCGCATATACAGATCTAATTTGAGGGTTTGAAATAGGAAGATCAACATCATAATGGAAGGAGCGTTATCTTGATCAGTCATGGCGTTGTCGGATCTAACCCTGATAAAAAAAATATATCATGCCAAACGATAAAAAAAAACATATCAAAATATAGAGTAGAATCATGCCAAAAGAACATAATAATTTATTAAAAATTAAAAGAAGAAGAAGAAAACAAGCATAATACTAAAAACCGACAATCGACGACCAATATTAAAATTGATACCACTAACGGTGCATATAGAAAATAAAAACCAAAACCGTCAAGGATACCCATCGATATAGAAAATAAAAAGCAAAACGGTCAAGGATACCCAATGCTAGATACCCATCAATATTTCTTGTTAACTGTTAATGACAAATAAAATAATTTATATTATTTTAATAATTAAGTGACAAAATTAATAAATAAATAAATAGTTAAAAGAATGGTTGTTCTTAGGGATCTCGGTTCGAGTATCAATAATATCAGCATAGTGATTGAGTAATCAATATCCAATAGTTAAGAGTATTCACTAGAATAAATACCACTGTAATCAATATAGCTTATTCAAATATATATATATATATATATATATATAAATAGAAAAGGTACATTCATTACAGGCTAGGGCCTTGCTTAGTGCTGATGGGTTATCGGTAATATTATGCGGATGACCAGCTAGGACCTTGCTTAGTGCTGATGGGTTCCTTAGCGGATATTGTGGGTGGCATGCCACGGGCCTTGCTTAGTGCTGATGGGTCTCATACTTCTATACTACTATAAAGTGATACGAACACCGAAGTATATATGAGTATATATATATGAGATATGAATACGAGTTAAAAGCCTGAGATGTTGTGTGGTCTTCTCTTGTCTTGCATATGCCATGTGCCGATATATGCCATCTTGATATCATGTGTTTAGGCGGATATGGTAGCGTCATCGTATTCATGTCATGTCATCATTCATGTTGTTATGCTTATTTTATGTTATGCATGATGTGGACCGGTTGGTCGAGTACCCACTGAGCTTTAGTAGCTCAGCGTTTCGAAATCTGTTTTCGTGCGTAGGTTAAAGTAGCTGTTCGGAGGAGCATCAATCGTGGCGGGTTCAGCATCGACATCTGTTGTCAGAGTACTATTGTTAGGCATAGTGGGCATTCGTACTTGTAGGACCCTATATGTGTAATTTGTAACTCTGTTTTATTTATTGTCGAATGTTTTAAACGGTTGAAATATTTTGGAGCTCCGTTACTTAAATTTATTTGGATTTATGTTTTAAATGGATTTGAATTATATTTTATCATGATGGATATGGATTTGGACCCAACTTCATGGGCTTTTGGAACGAAATTTTAAAGTACAAGTTTTGGGCCGGAGGCCCGATGTGGCACCGGGTCGAGGGTGTTACATTTAGTGGTATCAGAGCCTAGTGTCACGGACTTACTTCTCTCGAACTCGATCCGTGCGGCGCTAACAACTCTTGAGCAATGTTAGCAAGCCTTACTTGACCCTACTTGATGGCTTGGCTTGAGAAAGACAAGAGAAGACAAAGGGTTTAGGAAGAATGCTTTGTATTAAGCTTTTAAAAAGGCTTTACAAGTGTGCTTACAAATGCTAAGTGTGATACAAAATGAAGGGGGTGGCCCTATTTATAGGCTCCCACCTCCCGAATGGACGGTTAGGATCGATTTGATCCAACGGTTACAATGTTGCCTCCTAAAATATCTAGAAGCACTACAACTATCTAGAGAATTCTACATATGTGTATTCATATCTACAAGTATCCAAAATGTTCTAGAGAACTCTAGGGTCTTCCAGAGTTGTCCCGAGCCTTCTAGGTTCTCCCGGGTGTGTCTGGACTTAAGTAGAACGTCCCGGACCTTTCTAGAACAGTGTGGGTTGTGCTTGGCCGTCCTAGATCCTTCAAGTGCCTTCCTTGGTGCTTGCATGCTTCAAAATGGCCCAAGGATGGCCAAAACCTCGGTTGGACTGATGGGAAAAGAAGTGGGGGGTGACATTCTCCCCCACCTAAGCTCGCGACGCCCTCGTCGCGCCTTGATTGAATTGAGCAAGTTGGTCTTTGAATTGCCATAGTGCATCTTCCCTTTCCCAACTTGCTTCGGCAATGGGCAGTCCCTTCCATTTGATGAAGTATTCCTTATAGTTGGGAACGCCTCTTCTTCGAATGACCCGGTCAGCGAGCACTTCCTCAACTTCCTTGTCAAAGGAAGTGACAACGGCTGTGGGTGCTCTAGTGGATAAATTCCTTGAAGGATCTTCCATGTCCTCATGATAAGGCTTTAATAGACTAACATGGAAGATAGGGTGGATTTTGAGCCTTGGAGGCAATTGGAGCTTATAAGTTACCTTGCCTACACGTTTGAGTCTTTGAAATGGTCCCTCATACTTGCGGACAAGTCCCTTGTGCACCTTGCGAAAGACCTTGAATTGTTGTGGCAAGAGCTTGAGCATGACAAGGTCTCCTTCCTTGAACTCCAAGTGTCTTCGCTTTGTGTCGGCCCATTTCTTCATTCGCTTGGCAGCCTTGTGTAGTGCGGCTCGAGCTAACTCATTTTGCTCATGCCATGACTTAGCAAACTTGAAGGCTGCGGGGCTCTTCTCTTCATAGCGGGTGGCAAGGGAAAGCGGAGTGGATGGTTGATGTCCCAAGACTAACTCGAAGGGACTTTTGTTGGTGGCCTCACTCTTTTACAAGTTGTAAGAGAATTGCGCCACGTCTAAGAACTTGGCCCAATCCTTTTGATTGGCACTCACATAGTGCCTCAAATAAAGCTCCAAGAGTGCATTGACCCTCTCGGTTTGCCCATCACTTTGGGGATGAAAACTTATGGAGAAGTTAAGATCAGACCCGAGCATCTTAAACAATTCGGTCCAAAACCTCCCGGTGAAGCGAGGGTCTCGATCACTTATGATGCTTGTTGGAACACCCCAAAGCTTAACCACATTACGAAGGAAAAGCCTAGTTGTTTCCTCAACTGGGCAATTAGGGGATGCGGCTATGAATGTGGCATACTTCCTAAACCTGTCCACAACGACAATGATGCTTCCGAATCCTTCGGACTTAGGTAAGCAAGTAATGAAGTCCATGGAAACACTTTCCCAAGGCCGCTCCGGAATGGGTAGAGGGTCTAGAAGTCCCCCGGGTTTGTGTTGGACGATCTTGTCTTGTTGACACACAAGACAAGTCCTCACATATTCTTCAACGGCATCATGCATACGGGGCCAATAATAAGATGCCTTTAAAAGTGCAAGGGTGCGTCGCATACCTGGGTGGCCCGCCCATAAGGAATCGTGGCACTCCTTGATTAAGTCCTTTCGTAAGTTGCCCCACCTCGGCACATAAAGACGGTTGCCTTTGGTGTAAAGTAGACTATCACTTAACCAAAAACGTCGGGTTTTGCCCTCATTCACCAAGGCGATGATGGTTTGGGCAAGCGGCTCTTGTTGCAACCCTTCCTTGATCCTATCAAGGAGTGAGCTGGTGACTTTGCTTATAGCAGCAAACTCCGCTTTGCGGCTTAATGCATCTGCGACCACGTTGGCTTTTCTCGGCTTGTATTGCATAACATAGTCAAACTCGACCAAGAAGTCTTGCCACCGTGCTTGCTTTGGACTTAGCTTCTTTTGGGTCTGAAAGTAGCTCGTAGCAATGTTGTCGGTTAAGATCAAGAACTTTGACCCAAGAAGATAATGTTGCCACACCCTAAGGCAATGGATGATTGCGGTCATCTCCTTTTCTTGGACGGTGTAGCATCTTTCGGTGTCGTTGAGCTTTCGACTCTCGTAGGCAATCGGATGCCCATCTTGCATAAGGACTCCTCCGATGGCAAAGTCCGAAGCATCGGTGTGCACCTTATAGAGCTTGGTGTGATCGGGTAGGCTAAGCACCGGCTCCTCACTAATAGCCTTCTTCAAGGCTTCAAAGGCTTCTTGACATTGTTGTGTCCATACCCATGTCTTGTTTTTCTTGAGAAGTTCAGTGAGCGGTGTAGCCCTTGCGGAGTAGCCTTTGATAAAACGTCGATAATAGTTCACCAACCCAAGGAATAATCTTAACTCGTGTACCTTGGTGGGTGGCTCCCAATCTTGGATGGCACGCACCTTACCATCCTCCATCATAAGTTTCCCATCCTTGATCATATGACCCAAGAAGTTTACCTCCGGCTTGGCGAAGGAGCACTTTTCTTTCTTGATGTATAGCTGGTTCTCCCGCAGAACCTTAAGCACTTCCCTTAGATGTTCAACATGTTCCTCTAAGGTATTGCTATACACCACTATGTCGTCAAGGTAGACGACCACGAAGCGATCAAGGTATGGATGTAATAGCTTGTTCATCAAGGTGCAAAATGTAGCTGGGGCATTTGTAAGACCGAATGGCATTACTAAGAATTCATAAGACCCGTACCTTGTGACGCATGTTGTCTTCGGCTCATCGCCTTCCGCTATGCGCACTTGGTAGTATCCCAAGCGAAGGTCTAGCTTGGTAAAGTAGCGAGCATGACCGAGCTGATCGAAGAGGTCGGAGATCAAAGGGACAGGGTACTTGTTCTTGATGGTTACCTTGTTGAGAGCTCGGTAGTCTATGCACATTCTAAGAGAGCCATCCTTCTTCTTTTGGAAAAGGACTGGTGCCCCATATGGTGCCTTGGATGGCTTGATGAACCCGGAATCGAGCAACCCCTTTAGTTGTTTCCTTAATTCTTCCAATTCTGGGGGTGCCATACGATAGGCACTCATGGCGGGTGGCTTTGTGCCTGGCTCTAGCTCGATCTTATGGTCCACCTCTCTCCTTGGTGGTAGTTGCTTGGGTAGCTCCGGTGGTGCAACGTCCCTAAACTCATCGAGTACTTTGACTACCTCCCTTGATATGTCTTTGTCGGGCTTGATCTCCTCATCATCATACTCACTAAGGATAGCAAGATATCTTTCCTCATTTCGTTTGATGCCCTTTTTAAACTGAATTGCCGAGAGCACCTTGGTGTCTTGCTTGGTGGCCCTAGTCGTCGGTACCACACAAGCTTGGTTCCCATCAATGATGCACATTGTGTTGGCGAAGGGGATGGGAAATGCCTTGACCCGGTCTAGGAATTCGAGTCCTAGAACAATCTTAAAGTCGTCCATGGGCACGATTGAGAAATCTATGTGGCCCGACCATGAACCCACGTTGGTCTTCACTCCTCGGGCAATACCATGAATTGGTCGGGCGGCAGAGTTAACTGCCTTGATGGAGCCTCCTCCTCCCGATGCCTTGAGACCTAACCTTTTGGCCTCTTCGAGGGAGACAAAGTTGTGGGACGCACCTGTGTCTATCATGGCTTTTGATGCTTTCCCATTGATGGAGACGTCCACGTAGAGCAAGCCTTTGGCTTCGGTCTTTGGGGTGGACTGAAGCACGTTAAGAAGCTGTAAAGACCCCATCTGGACTCCTTCGTCCTCTTTGTCGGTGTCGCAACCTTCTCGATGCTTTGCAAGGAGCGAGTTAAGGGCTTGTCTTTGGGGGCACTCTCGGACCCAATGGTCCCCGTCACAGATGAAGCATTTGTTGGATGGTGCCCTCTTTGATCCACGATTATCTTTGAACTTGCCCTTGTCTTTGTTCTTCCACGAGGATGAATCCTTGGGCTTAGGTGGGTGATCGTCGCGATGACTCTCTTTATGTTGGCTTTTCTCTCCCCCACCTTTGGCTTGGCCACTCTTCTTATCCTTCGGCTTGTGGGACTCCTTGTGGCTAGAGTAGTCAATTAAACTTTCGGCCACAGCGATAGCATCGGCAAGGGTTTGGACTCCCCTACGTCGAAGCTCGGCTTTAGCCCATTGTTGGAGCCCATCCATAAAGTTGAAGAGTGAGTCCTTCTCGGAGAGATCAGGGATCTCAAGCACAAGATTAGTGAACTCTTTGACGTAGTCTCGTATGCTCCCTGATTGCTTAAGCCTTCGCAAGCGTGCTCTTGCCTCATCCTCGGCATTTTCGGGGTAGAATTGCTTCTTGATCTCCTTCTTAAAATCATCAAGAGTGGAGAGGGTACACGTACCTTTTTCCACATCTAGGCGCCTTCTCCTCCACCAAAGCATGGCGGTGTCGGTAAGATATAAGGTGGCGGTTTTAATCTTGGAGGCCTCGTCCACAATGCCAACGGCCTCAAGGTACTCTTCCAAGCCATAAAGGAAGTTGTCTACTTTCTTAGCATTGCGTGTTCCGGAGAAGGTCTTTGGCTTGGGCACCTCGACCTTCTTAACTTCATAAGAAGTGCTTGGCCCGGCGACCATCGCACGTTTGCACAAAGCAACATCACCTTGTAGTGCTTCGACTTTAGCCCGGATGCTGTCTAGCTCTTGGTTGAGGGAAGCACTTACTTTTAAGAGCTCCTCCATGAGGTGGTCTTGAACCTTGCCTATCTCCCCGAGCACGGTCCCTTCTAGCTTGAGCATCATAGCCTTCATGGCCGTGTGGATCTCGGCATCCTCCGCCTCAAGGCCTTCCACTTTTTGGTGAAGGTCGTCCACTTGGGCACCCATGCCCCCGACGCTTTCCTCCACATGAGTCAAGCGTGACTCCAAGCTAGTGATGACGTCCCTCGACTTGGCTCGTGGCTTAGGCAATGCAGGATCAACTTCCTCCTCGCGCCCTCGTTGTGGCTCTTGAGTAATCTCAGCCTCGGTTGAGCTAGCAACTTGAGTCTTCCCGGTCTTGGCCATGTCCCGAATAAGATCGAACACGCTCTGATACCAACTGTCACGGACTTACTTCTCTCGAACTCGATCCGTGCGGCGCTAACAACTCTTGAGCAATGTTAGCAAGCCTTACTTGACCCTACTTGATGGCTTGACTTGAGAAAGACAAGAGAAGACAAAGGGTTTAGGAAGAATGCTTTGTATTAAGCTTTTAAGAAGGCTTTACAAGTGTGCTTACAAATGCTAAGTGTGTTACAAAATGAATGGGGTGGCCCTATTTATAGGCTCCCACCTCCCGAATGGACGGTTAGGATCGATTTGATCCAACGGTTACAATGTTGCCTCCTAAAATATCTAGAAGCACTACAATTATCTAGAGAATTCTACATATGTGTATTCATATCTACAAGTATCCAAAATGTTCTAGAGAACTCCAGGGTCTTCCGGAGTTGTCCCGAGCCTTCCCAAGTCTTCTAGGTTCTCCCAGGTGTGTCTGGACTTAAGTAGAATGTCCCGGACCTTTCTAGAACAGTGTGGGTTGTGCTTGGCTGTCCTAGATCCTTCAAGTGCCTTCCTTGGTGCTTGCATGCTTCAAAATGGACCAAGGATGGCCAAAACCTCGGTTGGACTGATGGGAAAAGAAGTGGGGGTGACACTAGGTTGAGTCGGTTCTAGGAAGTCCCCGAGGAGTCTAGTGTGTCATATAGGTGTCAGATAAGTACATGCCCATTAGTCAAAGTTGTACTTGCTTAGATGCTGAATATTCGATGATGTAACCTCGTTTGTTTGTTGTGTGCAGTAAGTATGCCAAGAAGGAACAGAGTTACGGAAGAGAGTTGGGGTTCTCGAGAGGACTCCGATGAGGAGTATGTGCCCGCTGTGGAGGCACCGTCTGATGATGTAATTGGTCAAGGGGCCAACTACTTCTTGCAGCTGAATCAGGCGTTAGACCGGATCGTGAGAGCTATACCGAGGCCGTCTGCTACTCATCGAGAGGCACCAGTGGAGAGGGTGCGTAGGCAGAGAGCTGTTGACTTTCATGGGACAGGACAAGATAATCCTGTGCAAGCTGATCAGTGGTTGCATGACACTCGTTGGATCATGAGGCAGATGAGGTTGAGATCTGAGGATAAGCTGTCTTGTGTTCTGTCGTTGTTGAAAGGCAATGCACGTGAATGGTGGGAAATAGTGGAGCTTGGTTGGGAACCCGAGAGACCAACTTGGAATGACTTTCTCGATGAGTTTGAGAAGAAGTATGTGGGAGAAGCCCACATCGACATCTTGAAGGAGCGGTTTGCTCATCTTGTGCAAGGTAACCGTTCGGTGTTCGCTTATGAGCAGGAGTTCCTACAGTTGAGTAGGTATGCACCCGAGTTAGTGGCCACGGAGAAAATGAGATGCAAGAGGTTTCTGAAAGGTATAAGGAAAGAGATCCAGACGTATCTCACCGCTACTCCACCCAAGGTGTTCTCAGAGTTGACTACTATTGCAAAGTCCTTAGAGCAGGTACAAGGTTTGACCTATGGTTCATCTTCCGGTCAGGGTGGAGAGGTGTATACAATAAATGGAATGAATGAATCTGCACGCAATCTCACACCAACTCACTCCACATCATCTATGCACTGCCAGCTCCACGGCCAAGCACCGGCAGGAAGATATATAAGCACAGGAGTCACTTTGGGTATATAATCAACACACGATGGAAAAGAAAACTCAGGACTCCTACTGACTTCTTCTTATTTCCTTCGTTCCTTTTTGTCTCCTTTCGTGGGTTCCAAGCCTGTTTTCTTTGTCTTCTGACGGTACTTGGTGTTGTGGCTGACGATCCATGGTGTCCACGTGGAAGGAAAGGGATTCAAAATTACTACATGCTTGTCGGATGTTGCTTCCTGGTAGAACATATGTTACATCAAGTAGTAAGGAATAATAATATCACCCATATGATTTATAAGGAATAAAATTTTAAGGGATTAAATATATTTCAAAAAAAAAACTTTAAAAGTTAATAAATAAAAAAAATAAAAATACATTGATATATTTAGGGGTGTAAATGAACCGAAATTGAATGAATAAAGCTATGTTTATACTCATTTATTTATTTTTGAAGATGTGTTTATGTAAGATTCGTGTTCGTTTGAATTTTTATTATTCTATTTATTTATTAAGGTAGGTTCGTATTTGGTTCATATTTGATTATTTATTTTTTTGAAGATGTCCATTTTTGTTTATTTAGTGTTTTAGAACATGATTGTTTAATGTTTATAGTCAAAATTATGAAATTACATCACTAGTCCTTAAACTTTTTAGGTTTCACAGTTAAACTTCAAGTGCCCCTTGTATTCAATTTAGTTCATATCTTCACCAATACTTAAAGTATATAGAAAAGGAGAATAAAAACCGGATAAATGATTTGTTCATGAACATAAACAAATCGAACACACATATTAAATTTTTTGCTCAAACATTATACTATATTATTGGTGTTTAAACTTGTGACCTTCAAAAATAATAATCATTCTCTTAACCCTGAAACAAAGATATTTCGTGTTTTCGTATTACATTTCAGAGATAATAAATTGTATACTTGTTAAACAACTAATATTAGTACATGAAACATATTACATTTAATGTAGACTTTTCATGTCGAGTATGTCTTCTTTATTACGACACAGATGAAAAACAATAAAATAAAAGAGGGAATCGATAACTTACGTTAACGGTCTGAGGGATTTGAGTAGACAGTTTAGGTTGAGGAAGGAGGAGACAATGAGGGAAGAAGTTGAGGTTTAGTCATGTCCATAAGGAATACAAAAACCAGAACAGAATCAGACAAAACAGTTCAATCAATCAACAAGAAGAAACTGTGGGGTCTGTGTCAGTGAGCCACCACCACCTCGGCCATCGGCGGCAGATGCTGCTGCCCCCCGGAAATGCCAACAGATTGAGTAATCCGCACGCTCTCCCGTTGACCCATCGACAAGGGAAAGCTCTTTTCTTGTCTTTCGTGACTCGTGCATGCTGGAGTTCTTAAGCAACAAAATTAATTAATTAAAAGTAAAAGAGTTAATGAGATTCCAAATTACGACCACGCCCTTGCTGTTTCGTTCTTGGTCTTAGAGAGACAACTGTCAATTCTCAATGGCGGTGGGATCGGAGAAGACGACTCACTCACTCGCTCCGAGTTGAATGCACTCTTAACACAATGTTGGTATGTAAAAAAAACTTTGAATTAACTTCTTATATAATATTGTTAAATAATTTTTTTTCTAAATTTTTTAAAAAATAACAATAGAATAAGACCAAACAAAAAATATTAAAAATTTAATTAAATAATTTAAATAGATGATAAATATAAATAAATATTATTATATACGAAAAAAATAAGCATTGTTAATATAAAAGTAAAATGCATATAATAATAGTGATTCGTCGATAGATTAATATTAACACAATTCAATATATATTTAGTAATTCTGAATAACACATAAAGAACGTGTCACAAAACAAACTAAATCATTTATATTTTTTAAATAAAATAAATAATAATACTAAATAAATTATCACTTATATTAATTTTGTTTGTTATTAACTATCTAAGCTATCAATTAATTACAACGATTAAAAATAATTTATTTTTATTATATATCAAAAAATTATATAATATCCCTCAAAATAATTTCTTTAGAACAAACTTAATTAATTAGAAAATGAAATTGAACCTTACAAAATATAAAATTGAACCGTAAAAAATAATAGCAGAAAAGTCAAAGTCAAAATTCATGGGCAGTTAAATTTAACCATTATCCAATTATTAGACAACTTCGTTGAATTCTATGCAATTATATAAAATTAAATACCAAAATTTCAAAATTATTTATTAAAAATACTCAAAATTGTTTATCAGAAATATTCAAAATTATCAATAATGGTAGATTATAATTACAAGACACATTCTCTGATTATTTATATCAATTAATGATAATTTTTTATATTCAAACTTCAAATATAAACCGTAAAAATATTTCTCAAATTCTTTCCTTAACCCAGGGAAATAATAATTTATTTCTTCCTAATTATAAATGATAATTAGATCACAATTGGCAATCTAAATCTTATAGAATCTCAGAAAGTTTATTTTTATTAAACTTAATTGATTTTATCAATTAATTATATTTGGTTACTTAATTTACAATCAATTTAAAAAATTATTTAAATCAAATTAAATTAAACTAAAATTCTTTTATTTAAATAAACGAGAAAATAGGTAACTCTGAGAAGTATTCAAAAGTTTGGTCCTGCCATGTAGTAAAGACAAACCCTATATGGCGATAATAAATTTTCTTTTTTTAATATACCAATTTTATAAATAAAAATAAATTAATTAAAGAATAAATATATTGATAAAATAAAATTTTATTATTTTTCTTTTGAACTTCCCAAAAATAAAAACCTCAGATTTTGATCTTAAAAGCATCCTGTCGTCTCTAGTCTTTAGGGTTAAGTTAAAGCTTTCTTTGACTATCTGTTTGGTTTCTGTCAATTTTTTTCCGAGAAAAAAAAAATAGAAGCTTTTGAGAGAAGAAGATTTTCCCGGAAACGACAACATAATTTGCTTGTTGTTTCGTTTAAGGTTTTTCTGATCTGTAAGTTTAGAAGATGAAGAACCCATTGCTGTAAGATTGAAAAACATGTTTTTTCTGGTTTTAACACTTTGTTTTTTCTGTGTTATTAGATTCCTTTGTTGTCTGGATCTCATATGTTCTTGCAAAAGATGTCATCTTCAAACTCTCCCTGCGCGGCGTGCAAGTTCCTTCGTCGGAAATGTACCCAAGAATGCGTCTTTGCACCGTATTTCCCACCGGACAACCCTCAGAAATTCTCCAACGTTCATAAAGTGTTCGGCGCCAGCAACGTCGCTAAGCTTTTGAACGAACTGAATACCTCTCAGCGTGAAGACGCCGTCAACTCGTTAGCCTACGAGGCGGAGGCTCGTCTACGAGATCCCGTCTACGGCTGTGTCGGTCTAATCTCCATCTTACAACAGAAGCTCAGACAACTGCAACACGATCTCCACGATGCCAAGAAAGAGCTGTCTACTTATATTGGCCCCCAAGCAATGCTCCCTGTATTACAACCGCCGGTTTTCTTGCAACATGTCGGAAACCCTTCTTATTCTTCTGCTGTTATGCAGCATAATATGATGCCGATGATGAGGATTCCAACAGCGGCGGGTTCGGGTCAGTTAGCGATGAGAGAACCTTATCAGCAACAATTGGCAGCGGTGATTGCATCAAGGGAAGGACAAGAGATGTTTGGAGGATATCACGGCGGCCAACAACATGAGATTGTTAGGTTTAACAACGTGTTCGAAGCGTCTGGTTCTGGAACAACAACCGTGTTCAATCAGATAACAAGTGCAGCAGCCACCATGCCATCACCTTCATTGGCATTAGGAAGCTTTGAAAACCCTTATCAGATTCAAGCACAACAAGATCATTGCCACCGTCACGAGAGTCACCATCCGTTTGAAGAACACCTTTTACTTCAGTCGCAAAAAGTCCAACCACCGGAGAACCACCAACAGCAACCGCAAAGATCAGGAAGCGAGGAGGCAAGGAGCATTGACCAAGTTGAATAAATTAACAAAAAAAAAACATTTTTTTTCCTGTCTTCCTACAAATATTGAATCTAGGTAAACTTGATCATTCATCCTTTGTTTTATGGTATTTGATAGCTTTCCATGCTGGTTTTTTCTCTTGTTTCTTAAATTTTGTGAAAATATCGGTTGCTGGCAGTGGGAAAATTGAAATTACTCTCAAGTGTGAAAGGGCAGAAGGTTTGGTAAAGAGAATTATCGTCTTTTCACCGATGTGGGATATTCAGGAGTTATGTACATGTATGAAAGAATTAACACCCATAGGTTTCAAAATTAGTATCAAATCATACATTATTTTTATATCAATAAAAATTATTGAAATTAAAATTAAATTTAATTAAATATTCTTAATTAAATACAATCTTTAATTAAATGGGATTTAATACTCCGTGAGATTAAATTAATTTGTCATTTAATTAATAAAAAAGACTTTACATTTGGACTATAGATTAAACTGACAATAAATAAGCATGATTATCATGCTAATTTGTAGTTCGAATTTGTTCATTTCCAAACAAGTAAATATGATGTTATGATTTATCAATTTTTATTTATTTTAAAATTTACCTTTAGATAATATAAATTAATTTGAATATTTGATCGATATCTATTAAATTAGGATATTACAACACAAATATAAATTAATTTTGTTTATGTTTTATTAGATATTGGGTTTGGTTTAATTAACAATTGAGCCTAAAATGGGTCACAATGTAATATGTAAAATTCTTTTGGGTTACATATGGACATTGGGTTACATTTATTTTATAGCATTGATTTTGATAATAATAATAATAATAATAATAATAATAATAATAATAATAATAATAATAATAATAATAAAGCACATAAACAAGAGAAGGACTAAAATTAATACAAAATTACCAGGCTAGAATTGTTAAATGCTTAAAAAGGGGAAAACTAAATATATATAAAAAAAGCGGGGACTGAAAGGTGAATTTATTCCATAGATTGGACCAAATTAGAAATTAAATGAAATTAGAAGGATTGTGGGTTAATAAAACCATTTAAAAAGAAAATTAAATCTAAAAATGGACAAAACTAAAATGAAAATAAAATTTAAAGGGTCTAAAAAGAGTATTTATTTGCAGAGAGATTATTAGGTAAACCTTTTTTATTATGTTATTATGATCCAAATAATTATAACCGTTCACTTTTAAATAATTACTTAATAACTACTTATATATAAAAAATAAAATAAATAAATTTGATTAATTAAAAATATAAATAACATAGTAAACAGTATCGCCCAATATTTTTTTTGGGTAGATCAATCCCTGATCTTGACTGACCTCTGAGGATCATATTTTGTTTTCAAAGACACTAGGATGCAACTCTTTCAGACCTTCCTTTTACATGAGAAAAGACATCCAGTCCAGAGTTGTTTTTTTAATGACAATTACTACCCATGACGTAGAAAACAGTGTTTCTCGTGAGAGACAAAACGACATGAACAGTGGGATGAGATAAAGTCACAGACTTTTCTGGATATGATTCCAAGTGCTTCTGCCATGGGGGAATTTCATCAAACATATGAGATACAGAGTTTCAACAAATTTTTTTTATTGCAGCAGACAAGTGAAGAACATAGAGAGAGAGAAAGACAGATCTGAAGTCAACATTGGGTTTTTGAAGCTTGACGAAAAACCGAACTTTAGGCATTTCTTTTATCAAGTTTTCAACATATTTAGACGACTGGATAAATTATTTATCTTTATTTTTTATATTTTATTAAGTAATGAATTTTAAATTTATTAAAATTATTTTTTTCTAAAGTTTTTTTTTCTCTCCTTTTAGATTATATTAAGAATAAAATGAAAAATTATCAAAAATAAATAAATAAATAATATATATGGATCTGCACCTTTTCATTTTATTTTTTTCCCTTGGGATTTCAGTGTCTTTCACTTTTTCTAACATTTTTTTGGGACATGGTCCTTGTTTTTACTTTGAATGTCAACACTTGTTATGTTTTGCATCATGTAGGAAATATAATAGTGGATCGTATTGGAATTAGGAGCTTGTCTAGCATATTGGTGGAAGTTATTTATTTATTTATTTATTCCTTTTCTTTATTTTTTAAGTCTTGGATTCGAGATTGATTAAGAATATTTTTTCTCCTAAGTAGGGAAAGAATTAAGATTTGAGATTAGGGGTAAAATATAAATGATTAGAAGTAGGAGGTAAATTCATAAAAAACAATTTTAAAAAAATAAATAAAAGTATAAAAAAAAAAATTCGAAGTGAAAAACAATTGCCCCACCCACCCCATATAGTTTTCGTCCTTGCTCCTAAGTCTTCTCTTGTCCATTTAGGTTGAACTAGAAACTAGACTTTATTAAAAGAATATATGTATGTATATATATTTGAGATGAATGAGATAAATTTATAATTAATTATTATTAGAAATTTATATAAATCAAAGTTAAAAAATTGGAAGGCTGAGGGGAAAAAAAACCTACCAACACATAAATAATTCAGTCAACACGCTTATTTATTATCACAAGTTTATTTTTCTTGAATTAATATATTTTATGTGATTGTTATATTATTATTAAATTGATATTTTAAAAATATTTTTAATATATTATTAACTATTATATAATAACAAAGAGTAACGTTCAAAAGATTTAACTATAAAATAAATATGTTTTATAAGTATTTTTTTTTATCAAAATAGGTATTTAAAATTTATTTTGTAACTATTTTCTTGTAATGATCTTTAAAAAATAATACTCAAATTATATATATATTTTTTGTTTTAGGTGCATGGATTCTTTTTAAAAAAATTAACAGTCTATTTATGAAAGATAACGAAATAAACTTTAGATATCTACTTCGATAAAAAAAAACTTAAATATTTAAAATAAAAAATCATTTAATATTTTTGGACCAATTCAACTCTCACTGTTCTATTTTAAATCAAAATATTTCATTTGATAATAAAAATTATCAATCAGTGGATAGAGAATTGTCTAAAATAACGTGATATATTAGTTAAAAATAATTTTATAAAATTATATAAAATATTTTTTGTTGACTTATTATTCTATGAAGTTATTTTAAAATGTTTACCGTTAGATTTTTAATATTTTTATTTGTATAAAAATTATTTTGACTCAAAATAAAATATAAATTAAAATAATTATTTAATTAAATATTAATTAAGAATATTTTTTTACTTTATGCTAAATTTAAATATAAACATTTTATTCTTGTTTTATGGATCCCGTATTCAAGCAGGTTGGGTAGATAATGTAGTCGCCGTCAATGTGGGCCGGGGGAAGCCTTCTCATTGATCCATGGGCTTCTCTCGTGTTTCATTGTTATTGCGCCATCGTTCTCGGCTGCATTTTTCGCTTTGTATTATGGATAAATAAAACTCGAATTGATTTAAAAAATATTTAATTTAAATTAATAAAAAATATTTTTATCATCTTAAATTAATTTAATTTAAAAACTTTAATTAAAGTAATTTAAAAATTTTAGTTTGATTTGATCAAATAACCAATCTGATAAAGATTGGTAAAAATCAAAAAGAATAGATAGTTTGCGTAATAGATTTTAGAGTGGTTCGGTTTCTAAACCAAATCTACATTTATTAATTTTGTTCATCATTAAGAATTTTTTAATTCGTTAAGAATTTTTTTTTAAGAATAAAGATATAGTTTTACGACTATCTTTTCAACGATTAAGATGGGTGTTTCTAAAAATTAAACTTACAAAGAATGAGTTAAGGGAAAGCAAAACTCGATCCGACTCGAAAAAATTTTAAATAAAGTTTGAGTAGTAAAATGAAAATTCGAATAACTCAAAAATTTTAATAATTAAAGAATTTATTTTTAATTTCGAGATATGAAAATATGAAAAAAAATATTATCACATATGAAGAAATATATACATACATATCTTGTATGATTAGAGAAAATCGTTTAAATTAGAATTAAATTGTACTATAGTATGATAAATAATTAAAATTAAATTTCTATAAAAACTCAAAAACTCGACTCGAATTTCTTAAACTCGACTCGAATCGAAAAAAATTCAAATAAAATTTGAATGTTAAAATATGACTCGTAAACTTAAATAACTCAAAAAAAATTTACTCGATTTGATCAAATACTCACCCAAGATAGAGTACTAAAGATACACAATAAATCTGACTCAACAAATATTTATAAAAAACAAATAAATAAAAATTGAAAACTCTTATCTTGATCATTAAACTTTAAATGATTGTATTTTCTTCAAATGTTCTTAATTGTATTTGTAGTGTGAAATGATACATTAATAGTTTATAGTTTCAAAACTATTATTATGGTATCGAAACTATTTATTATTATTATTATTATATTTATCGAACTCTTATCATATTCGTTAGGGGTGTTTAAAAATATCCGATCTGGTTGATTCGATCCGATTATTTATTGATTCGATCCGAAAATATGGATATCCAATCTGATTTTTATTTTTGGACCGGATATCCGATCTGATTTTAAGTTTTTCAGATCGGATACGGATCACAATATTTCAAGTTTCAGGTTATTCGAAAATTCGAAAATTCAAATTTTCATTAATATTAATCTTGTTATATTTAACAATTTAGTACTTATTATTTTTAAAATTTAAAAAAAAAAAAATTATAAATGTGATTCTTGTTGTATTATTTGTTATTTATTATCTTCGAAATTCTAAAATTTTCATAAATACAACTTTCAAATTTAAAAAACTAGTTTCATCAAATTATATTTTTGGATAATTGGATATCCTAATATCCGATCAGTATATCAGATATCTGCTTTATCTGGATCAGATACGAATGATCCGATAAAAAAATATTATTTTTGTCTTTATCTTCATATATTTATTTTCGTATATATTTTTGTCTTTTATCAATATCTTTTTATTTTATTTTTTATATTTTGTTGCTTTCACGTTTCTTGTTAGAAATTTATGGTTTATTTTATATATTTAATATGTTGTTTTCTTAGTTTATTTTCTTAATATATATTTTTTACTTATTCATTGGATCAGACGTTTGCATGTTCATTTCAAAATCTTAGGCTTTATTTTATATTTTTAGTTTGTTGTTTAACTTTTCAGGTTATTTTTTAATTTTTGGTATAAATATTATAGTTATATTTTTATTATTTTTGAATTTCTCAAAAAATTATTACGCTCATTTTTATGTTTGATTTAAATATTTAATTTTTAATTTAATTTTATTTCTCTTATTAATTATATATTTTATCACGTAATCTTAATTTTTGACTATAATATTATAATATTTTATTTTAAAATAGTGAGTTCATAGTTTAATATTAAAAGTTGTGATTAAAATATAAAAAAAAATTAAGGGTATGATAATTTTTTAAACGTAAAATTTAGAGTTTATAATATAATAAATTAAAATTTATTTTTATTTTTATTTTTTTATAAAAGAAATAAAATAAAACATAATTTTGGGCTAATGATTTTTACTCAGACCACATAACACAACAACAAAGGTTGTGTCTTTGTTTATCATCCCATAAAACCTAGTAATTTACTATCAGACACATTAATTCACCTTCAAAGATACATGAAAAAGATTATGAAAACAAAACATGAGATTCATTTGAGAAAATTTCCAGTGGTTGAAATGCCAAGTTCAGGCCAACAGAAGCCGACACCACCACCTCCAGCCACCACTTCTCCGCCATCAAAATTCCATGGGTTCCCCGTTCCGGTTGCCGCCCCACCATCTCCCATCGAAAAACCCCACATTCCTCTTCCAAACCCAACATCTTCAAGTGCTGGACGAATACCGAGCCCGAACCCACCAAAAGCTAGATAACCGGTTCCCTGAGGATTATTCAACAATGAAGCATAACCATTGCCCTTGGACTCACCGTCAACACCCAAAGTTCCCTGATTTCCTGACAGTGGCAACAAAACCTGAGTGGCAGCCGCCGGTAAGTGGAAGTCATTATAAGTATAACTAGCGACGGTTGCGTCAGTGGAAGAAGAAACGACGGTGCCATGGGTTGTGAAGGTGCTGGTGGTACGTGAACGCTTTGCGTTTCTTCTAGTGCCACCACCAACAGGGATGTCCCTGAGGGTACCGCCATGAGTCCAGTACCGACGACATGACTTACAAAAATGACGAGGCTGAGAGAAGTTGTAGTTGTTGTAGTAGCAAAACTTGGTGTTACTGGAATCGCAGCGCGGACACGGCAGCTGTTGTTGTTCCGGTGGTGGGGGTCCGTTGTTAATAACCTTTGTCGACCGCCCGTTTGGATCTCCAGAATCTGCTGGCATTTTCAGAGAAAAAAACAAAAGTGTCTAAGTGTCTTAACTTAATCTTTGGGATCTGTTTCTTGTAGGAGAAATAGAATGATACAACTGGTATTTATATTGTTGTGGAACCAGAAGGAATGTTCTGATAAGTCTAAACCCTAAACTTTACCATTGTAATAGGATCAGTGAACAGTGAAACATGTCCCCCAAGGTTATATGAACAGAGACAGAACGAGACGATGAAGTGAGCAGGCTTTACAGTTATGTAAGAAGCGACAAAACAAGAGGTTTATAATACCAAAAAGAAAAAGGTTAAGTTCTTGTAATATTTCAAAATTTAAATTTTAAAATAAAATTAAAAATAATATATTGATTCAGTTTAATAAATTGAAATATAATAATAATTTTTAAAATTTAAAATAATATAAAAATAGTATATTTTTAAGAAATTATCATTATTAAATGGATAGGTGGGTCAAACAAGTGTCCAAATTTAGGTGTGGCATGATGTTCCAGTAGGGATAAGTATCAATCGAAGCTGACAAGAATTCAAAGATTACTGCCACATATCATGATGGAAGAATTACTCACATGTTTTAATTTATTTTATTATATTTATTAAAGATGTATTTATGTTTGGTCTCGATTAGATTACTGAATAAGAAATCTAAAATGTCATGTAGTGGTTAAAATAAAATAAAATTAAAATTATTATAAATAATATAAGGATTTTGATATCAAGATTTTTTTAAAATGTAAAAATTTTAGTAATATATTGATTTTTTTATAAAGAAGATTTTATAAAAAGTATAAAAAATTTTATATATCAAAAAAATTATTATAAATTTTTTATAAATTTTATAATAATTTTAATGATATCTTATTTTAGTTTATTCTAAGATGTCACGTGTTAAAGATTATCGATTAATATTTTAACTAATATTTTACACATATTTTTGTAAAGGACTGCAACATAATTATGTTTGTCGGTGCAGCGTGGGGAGCAATGATGGAGTCTTCCCTCTGATTTCGGAGGCCTCCTGTCTTGTCTCTGCGGTATCAGATTCCTACGACGTACACTTCTCTTCCACCGTTACATACTTGTATTTACTGGTATTTTAGGGTTCAGTTTTGGTTTAATTTGTTAAATTATTTTAATAATAATCGATTTTTTAATTTTATTAATTTTGATTTTTAGATTTTATAGGTTAATGTTAGTTTTTAAGCATTTATATTTTTTTTTTACAAAATAACTTGATTTTATAATTTTTAAACACTAGAAAAGTAAAATTTAAGATATTTACTAAAAACTTATATTTTTAAATAATAATAATGATTAAAAATATATATAATATTTTAAGTAAAAAATACACATTATTATCTTATAAAAATAACTATAAATTACTTAAAAATTAAATTTGATTTAACACATCCTGTTCAAGCAAAATAAAGGTGTTTGTCAAACCTTGTGATTTTTCTCCGACCATCTAAAGAAGCAGACTCACACATATTTAAAAAATTAAAGGTATTTTTTTTAATTTTAGATTATAATTATTTTATATAAATTCTTATATATCAATAATTCTATTTGAACTGAATAGTAAATTATATTATAATTATTTTAATTGAAATTATTTTAAAATTAGATTGATTTGTGATGTTTAAGTATTTAATTGTGCATAATTATAGGGAGAAATGATGTCATTAAGATTTTAAGATTTTATAAATAATAAAATATTAATTTAATTTAAATTTCAGTCTCACTTAATATAGAACCATCGTTAATCTTATATATAATTTTTTAAGACATACTATTTTAAATATATGCCAAAGATTCATGACTTTGATGAGTTTTCGATGTAAGGGTATTTGAGTTAAAAAAAGAATATATACATAAATATTTTAAAAATCAAGATCGAGGTTAATATATATTGTCAAAGAAATAAATTAATAAACTCAAATATTGTTGTTTAAGTTTTTTTTTTTCCTAACAATACAACACTTCTTATTTTATCTCGAATAATAGAGTACTTTTAGGAACGGATTTATATAAAGGTGGAGAGAGACAGACAATTACTCTAAAGATTTTTTTATTTTTATTTTTATTTATTTATTTATTTTTTAAAATAATTTATTTTTAAATTTATCTTTCACTTTTAAATATTTATATTTTATTTTTTACCTCAAATTCCGATTTTATCCTTGAGTACCTTGCTGTTAAATTCTCAATTAATCCAACTTTAACACGAAATATATTTCTATTTTTGTTTGGTGGTATATGTGTAATTTACACTATTACTTATTACCCAAAATCATATGAAATGCAAATTAATTAGATTATTTTTCTTTATTATTTTTTATGATGTATTTTTATCTGTTTCTGATATATTTTTTAATATTTTATGATATAATTTTTTTATTTTGTGGCTTCTGTTTTATAATAAATTTTTATTAATTTTTGTGATACAATATTTTTCTAATTTATAATTTTTAATGATTTTTAGTAGTTTGATTCTCTTTCGTAATTTATTTAAAGATATAATTAAATTTATAATGCGAAACAACCTATAAAATTATTGGTTTCGCTCATAACTGTTATTTCAATCTTAAGTGTGTACCTGGATAGAGATGGTAAGTTTATTTTTCTTACTTCCTTTCTATAGTGTTTCTTCTTATCCTTGTTACAACTCGGTAGACATGTTTTAATGGCATCATGTTCTTTTTTTCTTTTTTAATTTTCTGCTACATTATTATTTCGTTTGAAATATTTTCTTATTTTAATTTATAATAAATTCAACCGATATATTATTTAAAAAATTAAATAATTATTTTAAGTATTTGAAATCTTAAATTAATTAAATTTTCAATAAATATAGAATTTAATTTAATTTCAATAATTACAATTTATAAACTTATAAACCATACTTCAAACTAAATTTCAAAGTACCTTTTTTATAGGCTAAATTAGATTATTGGTGAGACTCAAACTTTATTTGTATCGAGATGTTCATTAATATTAATATTAGGCATGAGCACGGAACCCGAACTTGATGAGTTTCGACCCGACCCGATTCGATCGAATTAGATTTTTTGGTAAAAAATTCGAATTTGAGTCGAGTCGGATCGGGTTCGGGTTTAGGGTGAAAAAAAATCAGACTCGACCTAGGATTAATAGTGTAACTTTTTTATATATATTTTAGAGATAGTTGTAATAATGATCCCTTTTTATATATATTTTATACAATTAAGTCACTAAAATTAATTTTTTTTACAATTAGATCACTAAAATTTTATTTTTTATAATTAGATCCCTAATTTTTTTCACAATTAAGTCCCAAAATTTAAATTTTTTTAATGATTCGGGTCTGGTCGAGTTGGATTTTAAAGTTTAAAAACCGGATCGAATCGGGTCGGATTTTTTCACCCTAAACATGGGTCGGTTTGAGTGACGGATATAATTTTTCGAGTTGAGTGTGGATGGACCAAAAATCCGACCATAACTGATCTCTAAGGCAATAGATTTGGGTCTCCTTTCAAGAATCCAAATTGGAGCAAGTGAAGAATATGTATCCCATATTCATTTTGCTGACGATCTCATAATTTTTTGCGAGCAAGCGAGATGTGTATTCCAAATATTATCAGAATCCTTAGGTGGAAGCTTTCACTTAGAAAGTTTTTCGTAGAAAGATCCCTACAAAATTGGAACTTCAGAAACGCAATTGCCTGCATCTGTCAGCCCCTAAGCCAGGAAGCATGAACCTGCAGGCTGCATCTGCCCTCAAACCTTATCGAGCATCAGGGAAGAGTGGGGTGGCAGTGAGCCAAGGACAGGTCGGCGAATGTGGGGTTCTTCTGATTTGGTCTCTCAGTCCGTGTCAGGCTCATGGCTGGATGGTCATCTAATGTCTCTCCGGCACAACAGGAAGAAATGTCGCTCTCAGACAACAGAATCCTCTGTTTCCAGTCCTCACTTATGTCGCCCAGAACAACTCACGTTTTTCTTCTTCTGTTTTGGCTTTTCCCTACAGTTTTAGATGCTATCTACAGCACGAATGATCTAACCTCGTCCGCTAAAATAACGGTTGTTGTTTTTGGAGGTCATGAGTTCGAACACCAGTAATGCCAGTACAGTATTTGAGTGATCAATGTCTAAAGGTTGAGAATATACTCAAAAATAGATACTATAACCACTGTAGTTAAATAAAAAAAATCTCTCTATATCTTATTTAATTCAATTGTACTTCTTTCTTTTTCTTACAAATTACAATATAGCCGTATTACGATCTCACATATTAAATTTTGGGATCAATTTATTTTAATTACTGAACCATAAATTTTGTCAATCAGACCACTAACTATTTAATGACATCAATTAAATTAGTGGTAACTAAGAATACACAGAAGAGCTGAAGTGGAAGTTAAAAGAATTTATATATTTACACATTTGATCCTCGTTATATATGCACTCTATTAAATTGGTTTAATTTTAATTTAATTCTATGAATTGAACGTAGCCGAAGATTAGTGTTCGAAACGAGGCAACTAATATTGTTTAATCGAATTGTGTTGGATACCGGAAAAAGGAGTGCATGTAAGAGTGTTCATGGTAAGTTAATTGTATCGTTTAGTACTAAAATATTTTTATAAAATTAAAAACCAAAGCAGAAAAGACTCGATGGAGCTTATCTACGATATCACCTATGGTTCTACTTCTACCATTGGTGTACCGGCCGGTAGGGTCTGTAACCCCCTAAACCGGCCTATACGGGAAGCCCGGCTAGAGTGTCACATTGTTTTTACTTACGAAACATAAAGCATAAAAATTATTTAACTGAAGCAAATGAAAATATATATCATCTAACAGCTCAAAAATATATATATGTTTCTAAAAACAAAGTAGCTGGAAATAGTGTTCCAAATCAGTTTGTAAAACAAAGAGTAAAGTGGTACTTTTAAAACACCAGTAATAAAATATATGATGACACATGTCACCTTAACATAAACTAAGGAAAAAGGTAAATATGTTACATCAATGTGTAACCAGGTAGTATGTAGATCCTACAAATAAACAGACATAAACTTTAGACTTTAAATAAAACTCTGGACTTAACTTAACTTGGAAAAAAAGCTTGATTCGAGACTTTAAAGTCCAATTTGGAGGCTTTCGGATTCGAATTTCGAAAAACGGACTTCACGGATGGACTCAGGACGTCGAAAAACATAAAATAGGAGTTTTTGAAAATTTTAACTTTTGGGGTCAAAGTCAACGCTGACGTCAGCAGTCAAAGTCAACGCTGACGTCATGCTGACGTCACGGTCAACGGTCAACGGGTCGGGTCGGTCAACGGGTCAACGGTTTACCGGGTTGGACCGGTTCGGTTCGGGAAGACCGGCTCGGTTTGGTAGGGCCGGTTCAAGGCCGGTTTGGACCGGGTTTGGGCCGGTTTGGACCGGTCAGCCCACAGTAACCGTCCCGGTGGCCGGAAACCGCTTCCGGTGGCGCGTGAAGGCCACGCGCGGCCCTAATCGGCCGGAAAACATACACCGAAACCAGATTTCTCCAGATCTACTCCAAAAACACCATAACACAAGCCAAAAATTCCAGGAAAACACTTTAAATAGTCGGATTTAAACTCACTTACCGAAATCGGGGAGAGGTTCTCCGATGAAGGTCCTACCGGCGTCGAGGTGAAGCGATGATGGAGGGGTTTTGGCCGGCTCTAAGTGGTGAACTCCGTGGTACAGGCGACGCGCCGGTTCGATCACCGGATCGACCGGAATCGACGAAAAACAAAAAGGGTATAAACCCTAACCCCGACGAAGCTTTGGGCTTCGATTGCCGGCGATCCAGGCGGCGGTTGGGCGCGTGGATAAGGGGGTTTTGTTCGGGGCAAGGAGACGGACCGGTTGGTGGCGGCGGTGAGCACCACGGACGGCCGGTGACGGAGATCGGCGGTGGCCGATTTGAGAGAATAAGGGGGTTTATTGTTTGGGTCTTCTGAATCTAATAAGGTTCAAAAAAAAAATATTCCGAATTTTTTTTTAAAATATATATATACTTATATATATATATATTTTATTTATTTAATTTATTATTATTTCAAGAGTGCTACAGGGTCTCCGCCGGAAGCTTGAAAATCAATTCCGTTGGGTTGAACATTTTCCCTGGACAACGTCGATAAATAGTTATTGTTACCGGCATCGACGAGAGAATCACCGAAGATGAAAGAAGCTCCTAAACTGGTATTCTTGCGGTCAGCTGCATTAACCAGATAGTAGTGTCTGCCATGGCCAAATATGCAGTTTTGTCTGAACTAAGCTGGTAGAAACTTGGTCAATGTTAAGTAAACTGTTGAGAAATTGGTTTTAAAGAGAGCAGTAGAATTTCTAGGCCCAGGTATTCCAATGTTATAATTTTCGGTAAACGTATAAAATCTTGCAATTGTTATAATTTTAAGAATATTTATCTTATGACTTATCGAGTAATTTCGGTAATAAAAGATGATATTATTGATTTTAAATGATATAAATTTAAACAATATAATATATACGTATATATAAATTTAAAATCAAATTATGATATCATTTTATAATTTAATTAAAATGTTAAAAATATTATATATATTTATAATAACCATTAAATTATATTAAAATTATAAAAGATATCACAATTATAATATATTCAAAAGGAAGAATAATAAGATTAACTTACGGAAATCTCTTATGACCTAAAACAAAAAAAAATACTTACATAGAGATAAACACATTATCAAAATCTAGAAGTTTTTATGATTTTTCTTTATCTTTATCCAATCGAGATACATAACGGGTAAAAAAAGAAATAATGAGTGACCCAAACTTTATCGGATAGAATATTCGTTACTCAGGATTGATTACATCAACAAACAACCATCAATTGAATGTGGATCTAACTTTTTATGACCATCGATAATATCATAATAAAAAATTAGCGTTGTTAAAATCTCTGTATAAGAAACAAATGAGCACTAATGTATACTGAAATAATGTCACAAGGACAGATGAATCATATCATAAAAAATAAAGAAACAAGTGTCACAAACAAGTGTCCCATTTATATTCAAAAATATATTTTCTAAAAATTAAATTAATGACATAGATGATTAGTGATAGAATAAATTTTTTTGTTAAGGACCACAAATAACGTGACGAGCCAGGCCTATGATAAAAGAAAAATTCTACAACGGGCGTCGAACACCGCTGAACACCACTAATGTTGAACTTTGTTGAACACTACTAAATTAATTAATAAAAATTTAAAATCTCAAGGACTCAATATATAATTAATAAAAGTGTGATAAACTCAACATATTATTAATAATTATATGATTAGTCTTTCAGATTTTTATTCTTTATAAATTAATTTAATAATGTTCAGCGGTGTTCGACGCCCGTTGTAGACTCATCCAATCTTTCTTTAAAATGAAATAAAAAAATAAAAAACTATTGTGAGATGAATGTATAAATTTAAAAACTATATGTATAATTAAAAGTTTTTTCAATAAAAATATATTAATAAATCGAAGACTTAATGTATAAAGTTAAATTAATATACTTTTGTGAATTTTGAAAAAAAAAATTCATTACACTTCTCCCACCTTTGGTATTTGACTTTTTTAGTAATATTCGTCAAATTTTGTTTTTTGGATAATTCCAAAATTTAGGGTAAAATTAAAAGTAAACTCTAATTGGCCCTTTTACTTTTGGGCAGGTTTTAGGGTCTTGAGCATTGACCGTAGGGAATCCAAAGACAATGCCATATAGATTGTCGTTTGACTTTTTATATATTTGTAGAGAAAAAAATATGTAAAATGTGTTGTACAATAATTAAAATAATAATTTTATTTTTTAAAATATTAAATTTATTTGTTGGAAGGTTTAAATAAAATAATAGTTTTTAACTTATAATTTTTAGGTCAAAATAAATATTAAAAATATGTTTTTTAATCTTTAAATTATCTATAGATCAATAAATTTTGTGATGTGTTAATATATTATTGGTTGATATATCTTTTGGCTTAGATAATTTTTGAATTAAAGTGATAAAAAATGATAATTTAAGAATTTATTTTGATAAAATAAGTTAAGGGCTAAAGTAAATAAAAGGTATAATTTAGGGGTTGGTTTTTTATTTAAGCCTTGTTAAAAAAATAAAAAGAGAATTGAAAAAATAATTTTAAAATACAAAAGGGACAAATTTTATGAGATATTTTTTTCTTATTCGTAAGATTTTATTATTAAATTAATTCTATATTTAAAGTCGAATATTCAATCAAGTCGAATTGAGTAAAAAAATAATCAATTTAATCAATCTTATTTTATCATTTAAATTTTATTTAAATTTTTTTAAGTCAAATTAAGTTTATAAAATTTGAGTCAAATCAAAATATTTAAGTTTTTATTTAAATTTAATTATAAATATATATAATATTATGGTATTGATTTATTCTAATTTAAATATTTTTTTACAATAATATATATAATACATATATATTTACAAGTATAAGTAAGATTTATAACATTATTTAATAAATTAAATATCATCTAAAATTATATGATATATATTAAAGGTATATTTTTATCTATAAGTTCAACCCAAATATATAATTTAGTCCCTCTAAAAAATAACATAATCAAATTAATCCTTAAATTTTCGAACTGTATCTATTGGCTATAGCCATGAGTTCATCCCTTCATATCTAATGTTCCACTGCCGAGTCGAGAGGCTCCGACAAACAGAACCGGTGCCACCGTGTGACAACTCTCAATCCGACGTTCGGTCCAAGGATACACAAGTGTGATCTAGTGTCTACCCTATCTTCTGCTCGTCAAAATCTCTCTCCTCATCTCCATCCACGGCGGCGCGTTTTTCATGGTGGTCCTTCCTCTCCAAGCTACCAGGTCGATGATCTTATGGGAATCAAATTCGTTTGTTTTCTTTTGATGAATCCGTATTTCATCGATCATGAACATGATGAGTTGATTGAGTTTATCTTTCTGACTAGCCGCGCTTCTATTCTAATGACCCGAAGTTGAACCCGAGTTCCGCCATCGACAAGCTAGTAGCTGGTCTGTTCTGTATTTCAGATATGGAGGAGACTCGGGGAGAGTTTCTTCATTTCAGAATCGTTAAAAACTGAAAATCCAACTCCTCGAGCGACGTAGAATATATATATATATATATATTAAATATTTAAAATTATAATTTTATTAAAATATTTATACATGATTTAATTATTTGAAAACAAAAATTAAAAAAATAGAATTTATATATAATAATTTAAATTTTATTTTAAATAATTATTTTTATATATTAAGTTATTAAAATTTTTAATTTTATTAAAATATTTAATACTATTTAATATTAATAATATTAAATAGTATTCGACGTTTGTAGTAAACTAATAAAAAAAACATCCCAAACAAGATAAATAGAATAATATGTGTTCATTTTAATTACTTTTTCGTTTAGTTTAAAATCTTATAAGGAGGCACGACAACTTTTAGTCCCCATTTGTCGAGTTTTGTAGAGAATAATAATTTTAATTATAAATATTACTGAATTTTTATTAAATTTATATAAAAAAATTATAATTATATCGCAATCAAAAAAGTAAAATAATTGGATTAAACAATCTAAAGATTTTTACGACCCAAAAACAAAAACAAAATAAAATAAACATATCAATAAAATTCAGAAGCTTCGTGGATCTCTTTGTCTCTGTCCAAATGAGACGCATAACGAAAAAAGGAGTTGTAGGTGATCCAAATTGTCATACAAAAAGTATTGTTACCCAATACTAATTTCATCGACAAACAACCATCAATCGAGTGAGGATAAATCTTTTTAAGTGATCACCGACAAAACAAAAATCAGAAACTAGTAGTGATTGAATTTCTGTGCGAACAATAATCGATCGCTAGGGTATGCTGAAATATGTTTCAAAGATAGATAAATCAAATCACAAAACAAAAACATATCACAAAGACAGAAGAAAACGTGTCACAAGGATATAAAGAGCGTGTTATAAAAACAAATATTCTTATTAAAATTAAAAACAAAAATAAAAAATAATAGATTCAGTGTTCCACAATCAATATTAAAATTTATCGTCCACCATCGAATAAAATAAAAAACTATTATTTTTTTTAATAAAATAACATTAATCATTGAATAGGGCAGCTGTTTTAATGCTCGTGGAAGTCAAAATTAAGTATGTTCTTCGTCAATGTAATAAAATTACTCATAACACAGAGGTTGTGTTAGTTAGGCTTTGAAGTTGTATTGGTTTGTGTCGGTTATTGTGTTTTGATCAAGTTTATCTACTATGTTTTTTTTAATTATTATTATATGTATTTTTTAATTAAGTTTAGAGAACTTTTATTGTTTTATTTTCGGCTTTTAAAGTATTATTTTAATTAATCTGAATCGACTTGTATCACGCATTTAACTTTCGGTTTTTTTATTTATATAAAAAATTATTAAATTTATTTTTGGACGTATTTATATATCCTTGTATGGTAAAAAAGTATTTTTTTTTTATAAAATTGATTAAACTTGGATATTTTAACTACAACACTTGGAAAGTACACAATTTGATTATAAAATTCAAATCCTAATGAAGAATAATTGTATTTAATTTATTAATTAATTAATTTGAATCAAATTTTATAAAAGTTTAACAAAAAATAATTCTATCAATCTTATTTTCTCCGTTCATACTGTTAAAATTTGAATATCTAATATTACTTAAGATTTAATATAATCTTACCAAACTAATTGATTGTTAATAATATTTATTATTTTTAATTAAAAACAATATAAATTCTAAAATTTATTTCTACACTTTGAGTTTTCAAACAAAAATTCTCCCATAAATAGCTTGGCAATTCATAACTGCTAGTATACCTATACCTATAATTTATTACTCATAAATCATATTAATTATTAATATTAATATTATTTTCTTTTTTCCCCTTTTTGCAAATTTTAAATGTGAAATATTTTTACTGAAAGGAGCCCCACATCAACTAACTTATTTAATAAGGGTTTCATAATTGTATATACTCATTAAATGCTATATGCATGAGGTTCATAAATATGGGTAAAATTGCACAATTTTTCCACAATAAATTCGTTTTTTAATTTAAAAAAATATTATTTTTGTTAAATCTTAATTTGATCGGATAATTATAGAATAAAAAATTATACTATAATATAAAAATTTATATAATTACATAATTTTTTACTTAAATCAAAATCTATATATTTTTCATACAATCCCTTAGCTGGGTAGCTGGACAGAACAGCTTTTACAAGCTACCTGATTGTTTGACTTTTACAATAAAAGGATCAGCTTTATCTTTTCTAAGAAAAACCCATGAAAAATTATAGGGTTTAATTAAAAACTAAGATATTAGATTAAATATTTAGTTTGATTTATTAGATCAATCTCTCTTCTTACTGTTAGTAAAGAGGGCCCTTTTGTAGAGTCAATGAAAGAGAGAGAAATACCAAATTATAAATCCTATTGAATGCGCATTTGATGTAAAGGAGTTAGCTTTGCTTTGGTTTATGTTGCAATTAAGAGAGAGAAAAAAAAACATTTTTATGAACTGTTTTTTTCTTGTTTAATGAAAGGCTATGGATTTTGGGTTGAAGAAGAAGAAGGGATCTGTATATGCTATGCTTTGTAACGGTTAAACCTCGTGGTTCTTGTTTTCTTAAGTGTCTGCCCTTTGACTCATTAGCCCTCCTTTTTTTTTCTTCAAAGATTGGTTTTGGAGTCCCAAATTTGGGTTCTTTCTGTGGGTTTTGCCCCCTGAATTAGTTGTTGTTGTTGTTGTTGGTGTGTGAAATGATTCTAAGATTGGGGTTTGAGCTGTGGGGTTGTTGTTTCTTGATTGATTGAATTTAGGGTTTGCTTTGATCTGAGGCTTAAAGTTTGAAAATTTTACCCACTTGGTTGAGAAAAAAGGTTTGGGTTTTTGTCAGATGTGTTGAAAAATAAAACCCCTTCCTTTTTTTTTGTGTTGCTGAATCTTGAGCTTGTTTTATTTCTGGGTTTTGTCTCAGATTTTGCAGCTTTGATGCATCTCTCACTGTGGAAACCCATAGCTCACTGCGCTTCTCTGATCTTAGACAAGAAGGGCAAGAGAAGGGATGGGTCTGAATCAGCTGCTGACGCCAAGAAGAACCCTTCAATTCTCCGGAAACTCCATGAAAACAAGCTCAGGGAAGCTCTTGAAGAAGCATCTGAACAAGGGTCTTTGTTCAAGTCCCAGGACATCGAACCGGATTCACTAGACAATCAAGATGAGAGCTTGGAACGATCGAGATCCCTTGCGAGACTCAATGTGCAGCGGGAATTCTTGCGAGCCACCGCTCTTGCTGCCGAGCGCACGTTCGAGAGTGAAGATTCTATCCCTGATGTTCATGAGGCATTCAGTAAGTTCCTCACAATGTACCCGAAGTACCAGTCATCGGAGAAGATTGATCAATTGAGGTCAAATGAGTATTCACACTTGTCGCCGAAGGTATGCCTTGATTATTGTGGATTCGGGCTTTTCTCTTATGTTCAAACTTTGCATTACTGGGAGTCCTCCACGTTTAGTTTGTCTGAGATTACTGCAAATTTGAGTAATCATGCACTTTACGGTGGCGCTGAGAAAGGCACTGTGGAGTATGATATAAAGAGTAGGATAATGGATTATTTGAACATTCCTGAACATGAATATGGCCTTGTGTTTACTGTAAGTAGGGGATCCGCGTTTAAGTTGCTAGCTGATTCTTATCCGTTTCAAACGAATAAGAAGTTGTTGACAATGTTTGATTACGACAGTCAATCGGTGAATTGGATGGTTCAGAGTGCTAGGGAAAAGGGTGCAAAAGTTTACAGTTCTTGGTTTAAATGGCCAACTCTTAACCTTTGTTCTACTGATTTGAGAAAGCGGATTTCGAGTAAGAAGAGGAGGAAGAAGGATAATGCTACTGGTCTTTTTGTTTTTCCGGTGCAGTCTAGAGTAACGGGGGCTAAGTATTCGTACCAGTGGATGGCATTGGCTCAGCAGAACAATTGGCACGTCTTGCTTGATGCTGGTTCATTGGGGCCCAAAGACATGGATTCACTCGGCCTGTCATTGTTTCGTCCGGATTTCATTATCACTTCATTCTACAGAGTGTTTGGATATGATCCAACTGGCTTTGGATGTCTTCTTATAAAGAAATCAGTCATGGGAAGCCTTCAGAATCAGTCTGGATTGACTGGTTCTGGAATGGTGAAGATTACCCCAGAGTACCCTCTCTATCTGAGTGATTCTGTAGATGATCTTGATGGGTTAGGTGGAATCGAGGACAATGAAGTTGGTGCGAATGGTGATAAGACATCAGAAAATCGTCCAGGAACACAGCTGCCTGCCTTTTCCGGTGCCTTCACGTCTGCTCAAGTTCGGGATGTATTTGAGACGGAAATGGATCAGGATAATAGTACTGACAGAGATGGAGCAAGCACCATATTTGAAGAAACCGAGAGTATTTCTGTTGGTGAAGTGATGAAAAGCCCCATCTTCAGTGAAGATGAGTCGTTGGACAACTCATTCTGGATCGATTTGGGTCAGAGTCCGTTGGGGTCTGATACTGCAGGTCAGTTGAATAAGCAGAAAATAGCCTCCCCTTTGCCACCATTTTGGTTTAATGGCAGGAAGAATCACAAGCAGCTTTCTCCGAAGCCAACATCAACAATATATAGCAGCCCAATATACGATGATAAAGATCTTAACCTGGGTCGTGATGATCATCATGTTTTATCATTTGATGCCGCCGTTCGATCAGTTTCTCAGGAACTGGACTGTGTGAAGGACCCTGGTGCAGCACAATTTGCAGGAACTCATAAGAAGGCTTCAGACTGTTCACATCTTCTGGAAATCCAGGAGGAACAAGGTACCAACAAATCAGTGTCTGTGGAGTCTGTATCTAATTCTTCTGTCTTTCGGAATAATGGCCTAGCGAATGGCTTAACATCGGAAATTTCCTCAGAGATTAAAGACAGTGCCATAAGAAGAGAAACTGAAGGTGAATTTAGGTTATTGGGGAGGAGGGAAGGAAACAAGTATAATGGTGGTAGATTTTTCGGGTTAGAAGATGAACATCCTAGTAGGGGAAGAAGGGTCTCCTTTAGCACAGAGGATGTCCATAAAGAGCACACGAGTCGTACTTTGGAGCCTGGAGAAGCATCTGGGACCAGCCTTGATAATGAAGAATACACCAGTGATGGAGAATATGGTGATGGGCAAGATTGGGACAGGAGGGAGCCCGAGATATCTTGTCGGCATCTTGATCACATTAATATGTTAGGGCTCAATAAAACCACACTTAGATTACGGTTTTTGATTAATTGGCTTGTAACCTCGTTACTGCAGCTCAAATTACCTAATTCAGAAGGAGATGGCAGGGTGAATCTTGTTCACATTTATGGCCCAAAAATAAAGTACGAAAGGGGTGCAGCAGTGGCTTTCAATGTGAGGGATCGAAACCGGGGACTCATGCATCCGGAGATTGTACAGAAGCTGGCTGAAAGAGAAGGTATCTATCTGGGTATTGGTTTCCTCAGTCACATACGGATATTAGATAGCCCACGACAACAACGAACGGCTTCAAACCTTGAGGATACAACTCTATGCAGACCGATGGAAAATGGTCGACATAACGGGAAAAGTGGGTTCGTTAGAGTTGAAGTCGTTACAGCATCACTTGGCTTCCTTTCTAATTTCGAGGATGTCTATAAGTTGTGGGCATTTGTGGCAAAGTTCCTTAACCCGGCATTCATCAGAGAGGGTACACTTCCAACAGTTGCAGAAGAAGAATCCGAGACATAACTTCCAAAATTTAGCAATTCAAAATCTTTTGCTAAATAATCCGGGCGTTCGACTGGATGATTCGGAAGTCCCTGGAGAGGATTTGGAGGTACTCATATATGCATTCGTCGCTCTTCCTCAAGACTCGGATCCAAGCAGGTGAATATGTCAACTCAGGTTTATTATTGCTTGAAATTTTCTCTGTTTTTGAGCTTGATCTTGTCCTGTTAGTTTCAGAAATATGTACCATTTTGGATGTTACCATGACCTCAAAGCAGTGTACAAGGACAGAGCTCTTACCACTTAGAATCCATGTTCAATTTTTCCTGTTTTTTTTAATGTTTGAAAGGTCCTTGGTGAGTCATATCCCCATACCTATGACCATATATGTATTGGACATTCTTATTTCAACAAAAATGAAGAGCTGGTGTAACATAGCTTAGAATTCTGGTGTAGAAAGAACTAGCCAAGTTTATCGTCTGCAGTTCCATTCTGATATGTGAATTTGTTGGAGTGTTTTTCCTGCAAGACATTGTCTCTGTCATGTTTTGGTGTCGAATTACAGTGCATGGAACTGTCGGGAAATCTCCAGGGCAGATGCTGGTGAGTAATTATAAGGAAAGGATTGCAGATTGGAGATATCCTCGACTGATTGCTGTATGATGAAATGCCCCACCAATAAATTGACTAAATTAATCAGATTGAAAATGTTTATTGATTAACTGGATTAATTGAAATATTATATATATATATATTTGGTCATTAAACTTTTAAAAATTATAAAATAATCATTTAAAATTTGATCATTAAATTTTATCAAATTAACACAAATGGATCATTTTAACATAGCATAGTTATTATTTGTGTAATTTATTTAAAATTTTATGATAAATTTTTGTTAATTCAAAAATTGATTGAATTAATCAAATATTTTCAGTTTGATTATTTTTTAAAAAAATTAGTTCAATTAACAATTAATTAAAAAATAAATTGATTAATGAATTTTCAATAATCAATTTGGTCGGTTAATCAAACTGATTGATTGAACATCTTAACATATGTTAATCATATCTCAAGTTAATAAAACTATTATAAAAATGAGAGTCATTTACAATTTAAATTATTAAACTTGCCCTCTACTTTCGTATAGGTCACAAACCTTTGATTTAATCAAATTAAATCATTAAACTTTTATTATTAACAAATTAAATCATTCATATTAACATCGTTAAATATTTTAATGAAAAAACTGACTCAATAATCCTATTAGACATAATTTTCCATGTCAACAAGTTAATATTAATTAAAATTAAAGAAAAAAATATTTAAAATCTTTTTTCACATTAAATTATTAAAGAAGTTATGGTTCAATGTAATTTTTTTAATAATTTATCATAAAAAAAAGATTTTAAATATTTTCTCTATAATTTTAATTAATATTAACTTGTTGACATGGAAAAATAAGTTTAGTAGGATTATTGAGTCAACTTTTCTGTTAAAATAATTAACGGTGTTAGTGTGAATGATTTAATTTGTTAATAATAAAAGTTTAATGATTTAATATTATTAAATCAAAAATTTGTGACCTATACGAAAGTAGACGGTAAGTTTAATGATTTAAATTGTAAATGGCTCTAAAAATGATTGTCATATAAACATTGACGTATATCCTATAATAATATGATATAACGTAAACAATACGATAATTTGAGGACAAAAATGAGAAAAATAATTTCAGTATGAAACTGAACTTTTATAATATTTATAATCAATATGTAATAAAGTCATAGTTTAGACATAAAATTAACATATTCCAAAAGTTTGAGATTAATTATAATAAAAATCATAATTTAAGATATACGATAAAATTAACTCATAATTTAATTATAAATATACTTATTTCTGTATGGTAATGTAATCATACATATGTATTACTTGTAATTCCAACTTAAGTTCAAATAAACTCGCATAAACTTACGTATTAAATTACCCATATCAAATTATATAAATAAAAGATATATCCCCTTTTAACCCCAAATTTAAAGACATAATCAGGCCACCACTCAAACAACAGTCGGCCGCCGCCATAGCACCCGGTTTCAATACCTCACCCATGGCTCCAGCCATGGTATACCATGGTTGCTTCCCAGTTGGTTAATCTTATAATAAGGGACGAAGCTAAAACTAAATATTATAAAGGATAAAAGTTTATTAAACTTTTAAATTTAAAACTAAAGAAAGACAAAAATCTTATTTTATAATTATTTAAATTAAGAAGGACATTAAATATAATTATTTCAAAAAAATTGTCCCTCCCACCTAGAGATGGGCATGGGTCGGGTCGGATTTTCGGCCCATCCAAACCCGACCTGAACACAAATACCTTAAACCCAACTCCTACCCGAATTATAGAAAAAATTAGGGAGTAAATTGTAAAACAATTGAGGACTTAATTATAAAAAAATTAATTTTAAGGACTAAATTATAAATAAAAAATTAATTTTAAGGATCTAATTATAAAAAATATAGATAGATAGAGGACCATTATTATAAATATCCCTAAAAATTTATGAAAAAATTACATCTTTAGTCTCGGGTCGAGTTGGGTTGGGTTGGATATTTTACGCCTTAAACCCGAACCCGATACCATTTTAAAAGATCACTTAACGCGATCTAAACCCGATTTTTTCATTAAAATATTCGACCTGATTAGGCCGAATAAAATACTCATCCCTACTCTCACCATCAACATCCTATCATAACTAGTGAAGAAGTCAAGATTCAAGATTAGGATAAAATATAAATAATTAAAAATAAAGATAAATTCATAAATAAATTATCTTATTACAAAAATTAAATAAAAAAAAATCTTAAAATAAAGGAGGATTATCTTTTTCCACTCTTTTAATTTCATCACTACTCATAACAACCATAACATATAATTATAATAAAAAAAAATAACATTTAAAATAATAATATCTATAATTATTATATCGATAATAATATTTATTATTAGAAAATTAACAAACACAATATTTATCATAACCGCAATAACATTAATTATATTTACAACTATAATAAATGCACCAACGATCAAATACTAAATCACACTTTATTAAGGATAAATACGAACCAAGTTGTTCTAATATTACAAACACACATTGGGATTTATGTAGGGGTGATAATGAGCCGAGTCGAGCCGAGTTCGAGTCAGGCTCAGCTCAGCTCAGAAACAGGTATATCTGGGCTCGGCTCAGCTCGAGGCTCGTCGAGCTCGGAATTTCAGGCTCGAGCTCGGCTCAAAAATAATATTATTGGTCTCGGTTCGGGTTCAAAGCTCGTCAGGCTCGGCTCAAGCTCAGCTCGACTCGGTTTGGCTCGAAATGGATAATTTTCTATATTATTGTGTTTTATTATTTATTTATTTATTTGTAGTTTTATAAATTTGTTTTAGTTGATAATATTTAATTTATTTTATTTTATTTATATTTTAGTGGATTTACTCTCAATTATTTCATTATTTTTTTGTTAAATAAATTATTTTTAATGTATATATATATATGTATGTTTATATATAATTATTCTGAGCTTGTTCACGAGCTTTTCGAGTTGAGCTTGAGTAAGCTCGGTTCGTTTAGATCCCGAGCCCGAATCGAGCTCACTCGAACCGAACTTTGATCGAACTTTGACCGAGCCGAGCCCGAATAGCTCGCGAGCCAGACATGCTCATTATCACCTAGATTTATGTTCCAACTTTATTAAGAATATTACGTTAATGTGTACTTTTTGTGAAGAGGAAATTAAAATTCATCTAATCTACAGAGATTTAGATATTTCTTTGGATAACAAAAAATCAATCTGTATCAGCATAATTTTGGACCCACACATTAAAAGTAGTTTTAGCACTAACCTGTATCAGGTTTGAATTTATACTAAAATATTTGGTCCGACGTAAAATAATAATCTAATTTTACACTAAATATTTAGTTATATTTGTTATAATGTCTCGCTCTATTTTTAATTACATTCTTATTTTATTTAATAATTATTTATATTTTTCAATTAATTATATACTTTATTGAATAAAAAATATTTTTTATGTCAATTCGTGTTGGGTTTGGATTTTTATTCTAAATAGTTAGTATAAATGATATGATATCTCAATCTAATTTTTTTAATTATCTTCTTATTATGTTTAATAAACATAAAATAATTATTATAATGTCCCATTTGTATTTGTATTTTCAATTAATTTTTTATTTTATCAAATAAAAATAAAAAAATAAATTTTATTTATGTCAGGTTGAGTCATGTTCATATTTAAATTTTTATTCTAAAATTCTAGTCAAATTAAGATCGTGTGGAATATCATAAAATATCGGATTAAGTTTGGATGAAGATACTATATTTTTAGTTCTGAACAAGTCAAAAAAAACCAACTATAAACATCACTAGTTACTGAAAATGGACCGAAATCGAAAGAGGTTAGAGAAAATAATCGCTCCTTAAAATTTTATAAATTTATCGAATATAAAATCATGCGTCTATCCCTCTACTATTAAACATTCCTACTCAGTCTTTCCCTAAACTATACGTTTACGTTGCCATGCATGACTTGGTCAATCAATATATTTGTCGTTGCTATACCGCAAGTTGCACGTTTGGGGGGAATTTTCCTTTGATAAGGAAGGGCATGAGGATTTCAATGACGTGTGGGGTCTGAGACAAATGAATATATTCACGTATTCTATTCTCTGTCCGAATCTGTTATAAATTTAAATAAAAATAAAAATATTTATTCTTTTAATTTTTAAGATATTTATAAAAACAAATTTAATGAATCTTTCGTATTTTGTTAGCTCAAATAAAAGTAAATTTTATATTTTATGTTTAATTTGAGAAAAATGAGTCTCGAGAATTTATCCGAAATTTAATAAATCAAGTATGTTTAATTATTATGTCATTATTCATCTTTTACACATCAATTGTGACAATTTCCATACATCTTGTCCCCAGCTACATGGTTGGTTCTGGGGAAAATTGGTGGATAAGTTTTAAAAAGTTGGGTGGGAAAAGCATCCAAAAATATACTTTGATTTACCAAAAACTATAAAAAGGGTCGTTGAAAAGTTGGTAAAAGTAGATAACTGGAGAGGAAAATGCGTTTAAATTTATCAGAAAAGAAAATAATACATATTATACGATGTAATGGAATATAATTTTTTTTATCTCTTTTTGATGATTTTTTTTAAAATTAATTAGTAATGGTTACAGTAATATCTGTTCTCGAATATAATTTTTTTCACTATTTGATATCACTGGTGTTCGAACCCGTGACCTTTAAGAAAAACAATCGTTTCTTTAATCATTTGGGCTAGAGGTTTATACTTTACATTAAAAGTATATGTTTATAATTTAGATTTAAGGGTTAAGATTAAGATATAGGATTTAAGTTTAAAAAATTAAGGGTATAATGTATTTTTTAAAGACTTATGATTTAAGATATAAGATTTAAAATTTACGATCAGAACTTAAAATTTAATTTTTTTAGTGTTGAGTATAGAAATAGGGACAAAAAAGGATAGAGAACTTTTATCTAACGATAAAAATAAAAAATTTTCGTGTTTTAATTTTAAAATTTAAGGATTAATTTTAGAATTAAAAATGTAAGGATTTAAGTTTAAAATTTAAGAATTATGTTGGGATAAAGTCATTTTCAGAACTCGGGGATTTCCCTTCTTATACTGCATTGGTCAAACATTGCTGCCCTTATTAATTAACTTTGCTTTAATCAAATAATAATAATAATAATAATAATAATAATAATAATAATAATAATAAATACTCCTAATTTTGAGTATTTATAAATTTATATGCAAAATTGGACTATTCTTTATATCATTAGACAGATATTCAAATGAAGCAATTGTAGAACTAATAAATAAATATTTTAAAAAATAATAATACTGGTGTTTTGTATTTCCTAACCATCTTAAACTCTTTGTATTGATCAAAATTAATAAAATTATAAGTCCTTTATATCATCAGGACCAGTCGTAAGTCTCTTTTCTATCTTTATGTCGTTGCTTCATTTTATTTCTCCTCATTTCTGTCTCATCTTTCTAGAATATTTTTTTATTTAATAAGTTTATACTTTTCCTTATAAAAATGGTGGATGTTCTTATAGCAAGTTTTAGTTTTAGTTATTTATCGTCATCTTTTTAGTTAATGATTATTTAGTTATTTTATTGTTCTAATTCTAAAGTTAGACTATCGAAGATATTTAATATCTGCTTTAAAATATAATCTTCATCATTTGATATTGATCCCTCAATCACTTTATTATCATCATTGGTGTTCAAACCCATGACCTCTAAGAATAATAACCGTTCTTTTAACCATTTGAGCTAAAAAGCTCATGCATATTTTATTATTATATTGCGTAACTTAATCTTATCTTTATATATATAAGATCCTCTTACACGAAAAATTATATTATGGGTCATTCTCACCACGTCATCCATGAGACCAACCAATCAAAAACATTTATTTAATTATTTTTTCACCTCATCATTTTTATCAAGTGAATCTTCACTAATATTTATTTTAAATTAAGTTTTAAATTAGTTTTTACCGAGTGAATCTTCACTCGGTAAAAATGATAAGGTGGAAAAAATAATTAAATGAATATTTTTGATTGATCGGTCTCATAGATGACATGGCGAGAATGACCCATAATATAATTTCTTCTCTTACGTCATATAAAACTTAAAAGTTTTACAATTTTTTTGGACCGTTAAACAAAGGTAAATAGATGGATGAGATTAATAATACGAAATGTGAAAATTATCACTTGAAAAAAAATAATTGAATAAATCTCAATCCATCGACTTAATCGTTTATTACTCTCATCCATCGACTTAAAAAAAGTATAAAATTAATTGAATTTTATATCGTATAAATAAATCTCAATCCATATATATATATTATACTTGGATCCACACAATATGATTAGGTAAAATCACAATGGATTGATATTCTAGTGTGTTAGGTTTATGACTATAAACCGATATTCCAAAGGACAATTTAGCTGAGATTAACTATAAATATAATACATTTTTCTACTACATTGTTAATTTTCTAATTTTGTAACCCGAAATAAAAATATATCTTCAAATCCACGTGTAATTTTGTTAGTATCGCAAATTCTAAAACATTTACTATCAGATTATATACGTTGAAAATATAATACCATCTAGCATGTGATAAATACTAAATTAATTGTAACATTATAAACACCTGTCCAAGACAACTAACGTACCATAATATTCCCTATTTAAAATTCGTTTAATTAAATTAAAAAAAACATTATGTGTTTAAATATATTCGAAATCATAATTTTATTATTATAAAAATAATGAAATTAGTTAAATTAATAATCGATTAACAACTTTAATTAGTTAAATTAATATCTCTAAGTCTTTTTTTAAGATAAAAATGAAACGAAAAGTATGAAGAGAACACACAAGTGTTGATTAGCCTGTTTAATTAGTTTGAAGAAAAGTATTAAAATAAATATTGGAATAATTAGGAAAGTCAAAATTAGGATACGTCATGGGTGGCCCACCTCCATAAACACGATGTAACATTAAATACCTTATGATAAATAATTATAATATGATAACCTAAGGTTTTTTAATGTATTTTTGGACTGCTATTTTGGTCAGAAATTGTTTTATTTTTAGAAATTGTTGTCCCTCCTTATCTTTTACTGTAATAGTGTTTATAAGGACCCTAATTAGCGGAGCTCTCACACGTCTTCAACACTAATTTTACGCAAAAATAATATTTTAAAGAGAATTGAGTAAAACTTGACTTAATTCGAAATAATAAATTATTTGATTAAAAATAAAAGATTAGTTTTGGCTCGATTCAATTTTTTAAAAAGAAAATAAGTTATGAAATAAATTTTAATAACACGAAAATTTTAATAATTAGTTTTTTGGCTTTTATATTTGAGTCGACTTTTTAATTATACATGATATATTATGTATATCATATATGAAAATATAAAGAAATATATATGTATATTATATATGCATATAAAATGTTATTAAATTTTTAATCAATATGTACATCGTCAAGCCCTAAGTCTATACACATAGAAATATATATGTGCGTCGTTACATATATATATATATATATATATGAAAAAATATGTGTACAATTAAATTTGTAAAAAAACTCGAGAACTCAACTTAAATTTTATAAACGTTTCTCGATTCAAAAATTACAGTAAAGTTCGAATTGTAAAATAAGACTTACAAACTCGAACTCCAAATTATTTTGATTCGACTCGATTTGATTGAATACTCACTCATAAATAAAAGGTTAATATTCGATGCATAATCTAGGATACATTTTTTTTGACAAACATATTTATTTGAACTTTAAAAACTTAAATTTTAACTCTATAACCCTAAAATCTTAAGTTTTAAATCATAAACCCTAAATTCAAACACTAACATTTAAACTTACAAATAATAATTATAAATTAAATTTCTAATATATATTAAACATATAACTAATTTATATTATTCTCCATCCCCAAGGTCAATCAAATGTAAGCAAAGAACAGGGATTTTTTTATTTAGAAAAAGCAAAAAACAGGAAGGATAATCTTAAGTCAATTCTTTTGACTACAAGGATAATATTGTCCAATCATTTATTGTTCTCACGCAATGTAAATTATATCGAATATGAACTCAATAAATGTTTCAGTAAAAAAAAATAAATGATGTTTATATTAAAAGATATAAATTTAAATTATTACGTTTATAAAATATATGTATTATCAAAATGTTAAAATATGTAAGAATAAATATTATATTATAATTAATATTTAAAAATAATATTTAATATAAAAAACTAGGATACCAAAATCTTATGAAAATATATTTATTATGATGCGTTAATTATATTTATTTTATTAATCTGTCTTAGAAATTAGTAGGAATCTACCCAATCCCAATATTAAAAAAAACATGGAAAAAAACCCATAACAGAGATTCTTGATCCTGCTGCCATTGAAGAAGAACAAGTTCAGAGGTAAAGCTCATAAATATTTTCAACTCATACAAATTTAAGAAATCTTTGTATTTAGCATTGATTGAGATCCGGTGCCCTTTGATTACTCTGTTTTCTTAATGGAACTCTGGGTTTTTGTTTTCCTTGCTTGATTTCTTCTTCTTCTTCTTCTTCTTCTTCTTCTTCTTCTTCTTCTTCTTCTTCTTCTTCAGGAAGCTGATGATATGCTCTATTTTCTTCTTGGAGAATCCAAAAATGATTTTGTTTCAGGCAAAATTACGGGTTTCAATAGCAGCAACACTTCTTTTTCTCATCTCCCAAACAAAACCCGTTCACTCTGAGAACAACTCGTGCCATGGCTCCTGCGAAACCAGCAATTTCACAAGACCCTTACCGTATCCATTCGGATTCTCATCGGGTTGCCCGATCCAACTCAACTGCAGCCGAACCGGGGTCGTGATCGGAAACTTCCATGTCCTCGCCGTAACATCCAGAGACATCATCGTTCAACTTCCCTCCAAATGCGAACGGCCGTTGGCTTCGATCTCCGCTTTATTCAGCGAAAACTACGCCGTTTCGACCGCCAATAATCTTCTTCTCCAAAACTGTTCGAAACACATACCGGGGCCTTGTGAAATAAGGCCAAAATATATAGAACCATCACTCAATCTCAATCCTTGCCTTGCTAACAGCGACAACATAACTTGCTTCGCCGGTAACCAGAGCGAGCGGTTGCTGAGTTTCGACGAAGTTAATAAAACGGAGTGCCGTTTCTTGCTTTCGTCGACTTTGTTTGTGGTTGACTCGGTCAGTAACTCGTCGATTTCTCTGGAACTCGAACAGGTTAACTTGGGATGGTGGATTCCAGGGAACTGTAATTGTGATGGAAATGCTATTTGTGAGCATGTCAAAAGAGGTAACAGAACGGTGGGGTTTAACTGCCTTTGCAACCAAGGGTATGAAGGAGATGGGTTCCGAGCTGGCGGTGGCTGCCGGAGAGGTGAGTCAACTCAACCGGGTCAATAATTTTGTTCCACTTCATTATTTTTGACTTTTGATACAAAGGGGATAAAAAAATTATAACTTTGTGCAACTAAGAAAATTAATCCTCATATATAAAAAAGTTTTTTTTATTTAAATAAATAAAATAAATATAAAAATTGAATTATGTATTTTAAAAAAAAAACAAACCACCTTGATGCCATCTCACATATTTGTTATTCGAAACTTGATCAACGAGAAAGAATTAATCACCAAGATCACCTAAACCACTAAGTACAATTTATGGTGTTTTAATTGTGTTTAAAGTAGTAATATTTATATAAAATTTAAATATTTTAATAAAGATTTATATTTTATACATTGACGGTAAAAAATTTCGCTAACACTTTAGTTTTAGGGTTTAGAGTCTTAAATTAGTAGTAGGGTTTAAGAGTTTAGGTGCAAGAGTTTAAAATGTATGAATATTGGTAGATTTTAGGGTTTATGTTTAAAATTTAGGGTTTAAAGGTTACAATTTTATCTGAGATTTAGAAGTTAGAATTTAAGTTTATAATTTTGGATTTAAATTTAAAATTTAAGAATATTATTTTTAAGAAAAAAATCATCTTTATATATATATATTTAAAACATATATAATATCGTAAAATGTTAATTGAAACCATGAATGACGTGGTGAACATGGTTTACCTAATAATTTTTCTAACAAAAACGTGATCTAATTACTGTTAGAACAATGCCATATGATTTTTAATGTTAGCACATGAAAATTGAAATGTCTTAAATTTTTCTTTTTTCTGGTGATGTTAGCTTACATGTAATTGTATGTATTCACTAACTCAACAATTTTCCAGTTTCTAAATGCAATGCTTCAAGGTACATGTCTGGCAAATGCGGGGGAACTACAAGAGTCTTTGTTCTTATTGGAGGTAATCAAGCAACAAGTATTGTTGTCATCATTCTAGGACTCCAAACACATAAATCTTAGAAAAAAACACCATGAAATGAACTTGTATGAACTCTGCTGTTGTGTTTGTGTTGCTAGGGATTGCTGTTGGAGCTTTGCTGATGGCTGGTGTGGCCCTTTTATGTTGCTACGTACGACGGCGAACTAATTCGATGAACAAACTGATGAATGCGAAGCGGCTTATAAGCGAAGCAGCCGGCAATTCTAGTGTTCCTTTCTATGCCTTTAGAGAGATCGAAAAAGCTACAAATGGTTTTTCTGATGAACAAAGACTAGGTACTGGAGCTTATGGTGCAGTTTATTCAGGGAAACTCCAAAATGTTGATTGGGTTGCCATAAAAAGGTTTAGGTTTCGAGACCCTGCTAGCATTGATCAAGTGATGAATGAGATCAAGCTCCTTTCGTCGGTCAGTCACCCGAATCTTGTACGTCTCCTAGGTTGCTGCATCGAGGAGGGGGAACCGATTCTCGTTTATGAATTTATGCCGAACGGAACTTTATTGCAGCATCTGCATCGAGAGAGGGGTCAAGGACTTCCATGGACAGTAAGGCTTACCATTGCTGCTGAAACTGCCAAGGCTATTGCATATCTTCACTCTGTGAATCCCCCTATTTTTCATAGAGATATAAAGTCTAGCAATATACTATTGGATCGTAACTATAGATCAAAGGTGGCTGATTTCGGTCTTTCAAGGCTTGGGATGACTGAATCATCCCACATTTCGACTGCTCCGCAAGGAACACCGGGTTATCTTGATCCGCAGTACCACCAGTATTTCCATCTTTCAGATAAAAGTGATGTTTATAGTTTTGGGGTTGTTCTTGTGGAGATAATCACTGCATTGAAAGTGGTCGACTTCTCCCGTCCACATAGTGAGGTAAACTTGGCTGCACTCGCGAATGATCGGATAGGAAGAGGCCGCATCGATGAGATAATCGATTCACATCTCGATCAACATAACGATGCTTGGACACTGTCATCAATTCATAATGTGGCTGAGCTAGCATTTAGATGCCTTGCATTCGGAACTGGGAGATTGATTGTGAAGCAAAGGAAAGGTGATTATAATTCCCCTGTTTCAGTCCAAGATGATTGGCTAAGCGGACAAAGTTCACCTTCAACAAACAGCTTGCTGGCTAGTGCATCGCTGCGAGAATGAGACCTTAGAATAACTGTTTATTATTTAGTACTTCAACTTTTATATTTTTGTGAATTATATACCTTTTCCCCACAATATAATTTCGAGTTAGAGCTTATTATTCAAGTTTTTAATACTAAAAAGGTAGATAATTTTATTATAGATGACAAGTGAATTATTTAGTTTAAGTTATTTCAGATCAGATTTTATTCGGTTTTAGTTTAAATCTATCATGATTTTGGTCATATCAGATCAATTGATTTTTTGTTTGATTAATATTAAGTCGATTGATTTTGATTTGTGTTAATATTTGCATCAGTTAGATTTTTTTTTTTACATTTTTGTATATGACTTTTTGGTGAGTTGTGTAGTAATTCACATCAAGCTTTCATTTTATATATGTTCTAACAAAATGGTAAGTTTAAAAGTGATTTATGTTCTAGCCCAAGTGGTTAACGGAACGGTTGTTGTTCCTAAAAGTCACGAGTTTAAACACCATTAATTGCAACAAAGTGATTAAGCGATCAATGTCAAATGATAAGATTATTTTCTAGAATAGATACTACAGTAATCACTATTAGCTAAATAAAAAGAGCATTTGCGTTATAATTTATTGGACCGATATATATTTATTGGATCACTTTTGAACACCCTGATCTTAATCCAATTTGCAATCTCTATTGTTTGATTTTCGTAGAATCAAATGAAGGTAGTCAATACGGTTTAGAGAGGAAAATTCGAAGGGATTTTGCATAAATTTATTTAGAAACTTTTAATTGTGTAAGTTGTTTAACAAAAATGTAAAATTTGGTCACAAAGTAAATAATTAAAAATTAAGTGACTAAAACATAAACAAATAAAAGCTAAGTGTCTATATGTGTAATTTAACCAAATAAAATATAAAAATTTATCAGATAAAAATTAGGGTAAACTATATAAATGATCTCCGACTATACCTCAGTTCTTTTTTATATCCTGTGACTATAAAAAATTATAAATTAATTCACTAACTATCTTTTTTATCACAAAGTGATCCGCTGTCGTTAAAAAAGTAACGAAAATCTGACATAAATGTTAAAATACTGAGTAAGGAATTCATGTGACATCCCAATTCCACTTTCATCACTTTTGCCTCGATAGTAAATATTGAATCCACAAACTCTCCTTATTCCTTCTATTATCTCTCTTTCTATATAGTTTCTTCTTTATTTATTTATTTTTTTATTTATTACCCAATTTCTTCTTCATAAAAAATCTGATATTTTTCTGCGTTTTTTTTTTCTGGTTTAGACCTGAATTCTCTTCCAGGAAAAGCTTTTGATGATGGCTCAAAAGCATTTGCACGAGTTACTCCAAGAGGATCAAGAGCCATTTATTCTAGAGAAATATATTGCTGATAGGCGTTGTCGACTACAGAAATCAAATCATCATCTACAATCCATTTTCTATCCAAACAATTAAAACCCATCTCCAAAAACTCAAATTTTTCTTCAAATTTCAGCAAAAAAGCTTGCTTTTTCACTTCTCATGATTCATCAGACTTGATAAAGAAACTCCCTTTATTTGAAGTTAAAAACCCCAACGCCAAATTTCTCCTTGAAGTTGCTCTTAGGATTCAAAACCAATCTTCAGCAAAAACCAAATCCCAAAACAAAAACAACAATAGCGCGCTTCTTGGATATTTGGTTCCATTCTAAGGAGGTTAAAGTATCGTGCAAAAATCCCAAAGCGCAAAATAGTTAATGGTGGATCAGAAGTTTCAGTCAAAGAAATTTTGATGTGGGATTCAACTGTGGAGGAAAACAACATAATAAGTAAAGAAAAAAGTGGATATGAAACGAGGTTTTCAAGCTCTTGCAATGAAGAAAAATTCATGGATATGGACTTCGGTACTTCGTGTAGCTGTAGACAAACAGAAGATTTTGAAGACAAGCACTTTTCTCATAAATCCTAATTCAAAATGGTGAGTTTTGACTAAAGGGATTGGGATGTCACAAAGACTCCTTACTCAGTATTTTAATATTTACGTTAGATTCTCGTTATTTTTTTAACGGTAACGGATTAATTTGTAAATTTTCATAGTCAAAAGATATAAAAAAAATTAAAGTATAATCGAGATACTATTTATGTAGTTTACCCTAAAAATTACTATATCTCTTTTTTTTATATGTAAAATAAAAAATACACAAATTAAATTTATATATTACGAAGACAACAAATACATTAAAAAAGTGTCGTATACAATACGAACTTCGATTGGGCCACGGCCCACATAAGAGGAAAGAATAAGCCTAATAAAAACAAAAATTTTAATACGGCAGAAACCCTAACCCTAGATCACTTATTGGCTATATAATAAACTCAGAAGCTGTTCATCGTCCAAGCCTCGTCTTCTTTATCTCTCCATCTCAGGAATCCGAAAACAAGATTTGCTCCCATTTTCAAAGGTTAGCTTTTCTTTCTTTGTTTTTATTGATATTTGAGCTTCAAAATCGTAAACTGTTGATAATGATTTCTCTGTGATGATCGAATACGATGACGAGTCCGATCTTCCATTCTTTCAAATCGTGACGACAATTCGAGGCATTTGTCTGAGAGAAATCTATTTTCTTTTTGAATTTTTGAATTTTTTATTGTTATTTTCAGGCATAATGAGGATGAATTATTTAAATTCTGATTCTTGTGATGATCAATCACCTCCTACTCATTCTGAATGCCAATCTAATATGATTCTTGATTTTATATTCTATAATCCCCTAATTTTGATATAATAGTTCTTTATAAATAAGCTCTGCGATTATATTTTTATACATTTTGTTAGTCCAAATTTTAAGGTTTTTTCTTATTAATTCAATTTTATAATTTTATCTTTGAATATTTAAATTAAATATTAATAATTTAATGCATTGTAGTTTTTAAATTGATTGAGCCCCTCTCTTTCCCTTTGTATTTTACTATCAATTTTCCTTTACTTTTGTCTTTAAGGATTCATAACCTTCAATACAAGGTGACTACTAATTGTTAAAGAGTTAACAAAAACAAAGAATAATTAGAAGAAAAAGAATTATAATTAATCTTTCAAAGAGTAATGTTACTTTTTAAAATGAGAATGATTGATTACAATTGAGGGCGAAGGCTTTTTATTTATAGTTGAGTTTTTATTTAATGAATAATTAGGATTAATTTACATGAATGGTTAAGATTAGCATGGATTAAATATAAACTCAAAATTATCTAATCTATTTAATAGTAATTTTTTCTTGGATAGGTAATTTTTTTTAATATTACAAAAGATAATCAATCAGACAAGGATAATGGAAATTTTTTTTATTATATAAACTCAAAATTGTTTGTGTAAATTATGATTTTTTTATTATATGCTCATGTCATTTTTCTGTGTAGACATTTGATTTGCATGGTTAAATTTATGAAATTTATGATGTATGGTAGATTAGTTGTGTACCATTGACAGGTAAAGCTTAGTTTGAATTATTTTCATTTTTAGACTAGTAGGCATTTATTTGTGTTCGAATATGTTGATGTGATTTAATGATAATCACAGTTAAAGGATAATAATGATAAATATTGGGTTAAATGTTAATAATTTGAAAATAATATTCGATTAAATGGGATAAAAGTTGACAAATAGAATAAATAATTAAATACGCTAGTAACGTACTTAAATGACTTTTATAAGTTTTAAAGATTGAATAAGCATTATAATATCATAGTTCAAAGAAAATTGTATGAAACTGTGTGTTAGGTATCGGTATGAGCTTGAGGTGTTAGGATAATCATGGATTGATGATCTCAATATTTTGTGAACGTAAGCCTCCATTTCACGAGTGTTAGGATCTTGATGCTTTGTGGATGTGAGTCTCACTCAAAGTGTAGGATTGTATGGACATGAATCTCATTCCGAGTGTACGAAACCAATGCTTTTGTGGATACCTGCATGTTTTGTCGTTGATCTTTCCTCTGCTATCACCTTCTTTGTTGAATCTTCAGTTTAGGTAAGAGAAGTTTGTGTCTCTTCTCTTACTTTCATAGTGGTTTATCGAGTTTGTTGCCCATACAGAAAGCGAGGTCGGGGGTAAAGGCAGTGACGGTTGTGGCTGTTTGATAGAAGTTGGGAAGGGGCCTCGGTCTTGGATTCTCGAGTGTTGTCACTGGTGTGGGAGAGAAGTTCTAGGATTTTTGCTTGTGTGGAGTGTGCTCAAGAGTTTTTTGGGTTGTTGTTGTCGGTGACTAGGCTGTCGTCGGTGGTGAGAGGGGTTTAACCGATAGTGTGACCCATGATTGGGCACCAAAATCTGACCCGAGACATATAGCAGACTTGTAATTGAAATATGGATCGACCCAAAAATCTGATTCAACCCGTGATTCATTTGTGATATTAGCGATGACTCCATCCATGATCATTAATGACGTTAATAATGATGTTAGCGTTGATAGTTTATCGTTGATTTTTTAATGGATCTTATCTTGACTTTTTCAATGTTTTGAGTTTGAAATTATTAAGAATTTTATTAGATTTTTCAGACGATGTCTATTTTGAGGAATGTGTTTAACCTTCTCCTTCGCCTTTTACTCATTCAACTTCCTCTACTATTGCGAGAGATACTCGTATATGTTTTTGTTGTTTAATTAGGTGATATAGATTAATTATTAGAATTCCATTTGTAGGTTCTCACTTAGCTAAACTAGGTCCTATTTCAAACCGTGGAAAGCGTCTTTACCGATATTACGAAATGCTATTTGATCATTAATTTTAGATGGAAAAGTCAATATGGTAATCGATAAAATTTATATAATAATAAATTTATTATTTTAATTTAATCCTAATCGTATTTTTTTTTTGTCATCCAGAATCCTTAAAGTCTTGTCTTTGACAAATTTATATAAACTCGTGTGTCAGACTTATTTTTTATAGGTGAGTTTTTCGTAGAGGATTTACTCATACATAAAATCTAGAACTTCGTAACTGTTTAATAATACCAAACTAAAATATTATATATATATTAATTAAAAATATAATCATAGAGAAAAGCAAATTTATATTGTAAAACAATGATGCTTGGTTAGGTAAAAATTACTCGAGCAAAGAATTAATAACAAAGAAGAGAATCAAGATCAAATTCCATGGGGGGAACACCATCGGAGTAATCGAGTTTTCTCCTAAGAAAACAGATGTTGTTGCAAGTGTTTCTATGGAAAATGCATTTGCAAATTGAAACTAAAAAACTGATGAAAAAGAAGAAATCTTATAGGGCATGGCGTAGCCCTAGAGTGAGTGAAACACCGCCAGCATTGTTGGTGGTGAAAGCCTTTGACATGGGTGGCGCCACCACCTCGGAGGAAGTGGTAGTTAAGAAAGTGCACTGTTTTGTTTTGTTTGCTGAGAAGCATTGCCTGTTGATTTCAATGAGTGAAGGGCCGTTTTCCATGGAACTGATCTCCCACGTTTTGCCTGCTGGTGTGGTTGTTGTCGTCATGGATGCTGCCACCGCTGCTGTTGACGAAGGCAGCGATAATTGTTCATTACTGCTGCTGCTAGTATTGGGGTTATCGTTATTATCTCCCTCTTCTTCCTTTGTCTCCTGTTGATACATCTGTTCCACCATACTCTTCCAAAGCCGAACCCTTGCATTTATGAACCAATTTGAAACCTGCATAAACATATATACAGATGATTATTCCATATATATATTGAATCGATAATTATAAGGAGTACTTATCAGCCACATATATCTTTCTTCATGGCTCAATCATGTTTGTTTCCCGAGAAAAGTTCAAAGGGAATATCTTTCTTGATTATATTGTGCTCAATTGTCTGAAGTTCACCCCTAACATAAAGTTATGCATTCGTCCCTGCTACTAATCGACCCCATTAATGTAACTTGACTGAAGTTCATGCCAATTTCATATAACATGTTTGAACGAACATAAAGTCCTAACCTAACAGATTCACAAATCTCTCTCGATTGTTCACTGTTTTGTAGTGAAAGAGCCAACCTGATTTCTCGAAAGGCCAGTCCGTCGAGCCAACAGATGCTTATCTGCATCGCTTGGGTACCTGAGAAATATTAAACACCATAAAACGACATCAGAATGGTTGCCCAAAACCACATAAACAGATCGAAAGTTGTTCTTTTATGACTACTTTTAGGTCTTTAAAATCCTTTTGTACTGAAGAGACAACATCCAAGAACACTGCGTTATGTATGACCGCTTGTCTTTAAGGAATTGCAGGTGTACAGTTACGAATAGTGTAAGATAAAGGAAACGTACGGGTGGAGAAAATGTTCGAAAAGCCAGGCCCTCAAGATGTTGACAGATCGTTCAGGCAGACCCCTCTGCGGTCTCCAAGGTTCATGTTCCATAGCACTACCACCCATTTGACACAACCCACTTTGTTGTCTTAAACTTTTCTCGACCATCCTTGGCCTTGGTGTTTCACCTTTGGTTATGCCTGAGATTCCGGCAGCTCCATATTTCTCCCCAAGATGCTCAATGCTGCGCTTCAATTGTGCTGATATGGAATCCTTCAAAGTCCTAAAATGCCTTGACATTGCCTTCTGAGCTAGCGCAGTGTAAGGCGCTGCGGCACCATTGCCCGTCACCAAATCCAATGAATCCACCACCATTTTCATTTGTTCATGGTAAAGCTTGTATCTCCTTTCCACCTGCAAAGCATAAATAAGTTCACTGCTTTGTTGTTAATCACAGAAATCAATGTTATATGACTTCGCATTTGATCATAGTATTAAATTACTGCCGTAACCACAATTTGAAAACATTAAGAGAAAACTAAAGACGCGACGTCTGCAACAACCATACCTGCAGCACCCCTATCACATCCGCAATTTAATACTATGCATCGGATATAAGAATAGAATGGTAAAGTACCAACCCAATCATTGTGACAAAATGGTGAAGTACTTTTAGTCCATACAACTGGACCTTAGAGAAGCCTTTGCTTTGCTCTATCTGTGTTTATTTTTGCTTAAAATATTCACTACTCTTGAAGGAGAGGCAAGTAAGAAAGAGAGAGAGATTACATGCCTCATCAAGCATGGCTAAAAGTTCGACCTTCCTTATTTGATGTTCAATTCTATCAGCTGGGGTTAAAGGTTGGAGATCCTTTGTCAATGAAGAACCGGCAGTGCCTCCAGGATTAGAACTACGGTTGGTTTTGTTCCGACCAAACTTGTTCTTCTTCAACTGGCCTCCTCCAACACTACAGAATTCTTCCAACAATTCTTGAGCAACTTTGAGATACTTTGAGTTTCTAATTAGCACATTGTCCATTCCCATTGAGGATCCGAGCCCGACATGAGCCTGTGTGTAATACGGTAACCCACCATCTTTGACCTCCAAGTGTGGAAAAGGAGATGATAAAGATAGTGAAAGGCCTTGACTTTCTATAACACCTCCGATTTCACTCGGGTTGTTGAATTGGGAAACGGTGTTAACAATGTCAGGAACCCAAGTAAATTGAGGTGGAGATAGTACAGTGCTCGTACCAAAAGTCCCGGCTCCAGGACCTTGAAGAGAAGTTGATGAAGATGGTGATCTTGGCATCGGATTCATCAAGAAAAGGTGCATGGCAGCTACTGAGTCGGCATTAATGCTCGGTAACGGCTGATGGTTAAAGTCGCTCTTTGATTCACCTGCTGGCCTGTGTGCTTTATAATTGAGTTGTGGAGCCTGGTCTAATAACTCGGTGGAAGCCATACCTGAAGGAAAATCGAACATTTCAGATAACATACCTGATGTTTCATAAACATGAAGAGCATTTGATTCTTCCTCTTCAAGCGGCGGTGGCGACTCAAAGCCTCGAGCTCTCAGCTGCTTATCTCTCCCGGTCATGGTTGATCCCTCGAAGCCACTCGAGAATCTGCAGATTCTAGTAGCTGCTTGGAGTTGGTGGTGACCTTGGGACATGGAACTGGAAATTCTTAGAATTGTTGGGACGAAATCTGGTGTACTTATTCCCTTTTCATCCATGATCATGCATGCATGCATGCATTATAAACAAATATATATATAGATAGAGAGAGAGAGAGAGAGAGAGAGGATTTGCAGAGTATGAAATGTCAGAGGACATGGTTTTGTTTTTCAGTGGGACACTGAAAGCTGCTTTATTTCCCTCATCTTCATCGTTTTGTTTCTGAGTGTACATGTCGTCTCTTTCTAATATAATGGAAGTGAGAGAGATCGGAGGATGTAAAAGAAGTGTCTCTTTCTCGACATAAACATTTGTCCTAAAACCCTTGTCCTTTACTTCATCCACGAAACAAAGACAAGATACATAAAATTCATGTCTTTCTTCTTCACCACTGTTTACTCCCCCAATATCATTTCTATAGCATTTTTATTTTTATTTTTCTAAGCTCTTGGCATTTGAAAAATAAATAATTAAATCCTTAAATTCTTTTACACTCGATTAGAGTAAAAATATCTTGCCTACTAATTATATCTCCTTCTATGTTTCTTATTAAAAAAATCCTAAAAAATTGAATTTTAAACTCTAACCGTAATTTTCTATATCCTAAACCCTAAAAAATACAACATAGCCCTAATTTCTTAAACCCTAACTATAACCTCTAACTTTAAATCTTAAACCCTAAACTCACTAATTTAAAATGGAGGCACCAATAAATGTATGATTAGGAGGTAGACAATTTACACCCACTCGATTAAACTTTGAATCAATTTTAAACATCAATTATTTTATAGTTTTTTAAGATGTTACTGTTACATGATTCTTCCGGTAATAATTAAAATTTTAGAAAAGTATTTCTAGAAATTTTATTAGTTTTTTTTAATTTTTAGAATTTTTAAAATATTTTTTTTTAGAAATATCCAATAACAACACTATAATACGACACATAACATAAAATGATACAAAAAATTATTAAATTTAACAATTAATATATCAAACGAGTAAATTGATAAAATTTTAGAATATAATAAAATAAAAAATTCAAAAATTCAATTGATTTTCTATTAAATCAAGAGCTTAGGATACCTTAAGCTCTTTTTCTTTGTTTTACTTATATTTTATTCATAATATTGACATATTATATGGATAAAAATCGTTGACTCCTTTTTTTATATATATGTACCGATAATAAAAATAAGATCAAAATTTAAAATTTAATATTTAATTTTTAGGTCTTTAAAAATTAATATTTAGAATTAAAATATAAAATAAAGTTTATTTTTTTTCAATATTAGGGTATACATAGTGACATCAGAAAATATTGAGAAATTTTGTTCTGCTATATTAGAATTACCCTAAAAAAATTTAGTTTTTCGGAATTATTACACTGTAATTAATAAAGTTTGGGTTGTAGCCAATTAGCCATAAGCACAGGGTTTGGGTCCGATGAAGTTCAAGTCGAAGCACTGACTGTTGACCGATAAAACTAGAACACTCTTGCCTTGGACAGGTGAAATTATATCATGAGTCAGTCTTATCACGTCATTTATGGGACCAATCAATAAAAACCACCCATTTCATTAATTTTTAATTTTTCAAGTGAAGATTCACTTCGTATTGATGAGGTGGGTAGTTTTTATTAATTGGTCCCATAAACACGTGGTGGGACTGACCCATTATATAATTTTTCTTTGGACAGGGACATCAAAATAAGTAAAAAAAAATTATTTAACTCAATTGAATGCTAACTTTAACAAGAAAATTAATTTTAAAATTTATCCTCGGGTCATCAAAATTTTCGGAATAAACATGTATATATATCACAATTAAAATGAGTTATCTATATTATGCAAAATAAATTTAAATTAATATATTATGCATAATTTTTATATTTTGAGGCTCTATTTTTAATTTAATATAAATATATACTAATGTGAAAATTTTAAAATAAAAAATATCAAATACTTTGATGAACTAAATAAAATTCTTTGAAAATTTCAAAGATTCTAATGGTATTAAAAAAACTGAAGGATATGAGGGGTGTTCATTTCGGATATCGAATCGGATCCGATCTGGAAAAAAGCGGATATTCGCATATTCGGATATCGGATACTCGGATCGGATATTCGGATATCCAATTATCTAAAAATATAATTTGATTAAACTAATTTTTCGAATTTAAAGGTTGTATTTATAAAAATTTTGGACTTTCATATATAATAAACAATAAATTACTAAATACAACAATAATTACATTTATAAAAGTTTCAAATTTTAAAATTTTTGAAAATAACAATCACTAATTTGTTAAATATAGCAAGATTAATATTAATAAAAATATAAATTTTTGGATTTTCGAGTTTTCAGATAATCTGAAACTTGAAATATTGTGATCCGTATCCGATCCGGAAAACTTAAAATCGGATCGGATATCCGATCCAAAAACAAAAATCGTATCGGATATCCGTATTTTCGGATCGGATTAATGGATAATCGGATTTGATCGATTGAATCGGATATTTTTGAACACCCCTAGATATGATTACCTTAAAATATATTTTTTAAATTATTTATAACACCCTTAAAAAATCTTATTTTTGTATTCATGTCAAATATATATATATATATCAAACATGAGTTTTAAATATTTACAATATTAAAATTTTATTATGTATGATATTCGAAAAATATATTTATAATTATCAGGCATTGATCCTTTAATTATTATACTGTATATATTGATATTTAAAAGAATAATAAATGGAAAATATTATAATCATCAATATTTTTGAAATATTAAAAAAATAATAAATGAAGTCACTGTTTGGTACTGAAACTTTAATTGTTATGAAGATATTGATAAACACAACCGATTAAATGACATTTTTTTAAAGAATAAAACGTGAATTGTCAATATGTTTATAAAGAATAAGATTAAATATTTTATTGTTAAAGAAAAAATCACTAACAAAATTAAAATAAAAATATATTTTTTATTTAGTTTTATATCATGTCAAATTATATTGAGTGTTAAAATATACTTAATCTCATATTTTCTTATATGTTGTATCGATTAGAATGTTAATTAAATTAAATTAAATTTTATTTATAAAAGTTTTATTTGAAAGTGTATACGGTTCGATTTTGGTTTAACTGGCAAGCTATTTTAGTAATCATCGATTCTCGATTCGGTTAATCTCAATTTATTTTTTCATATAACATTATTTTTTAGAATTTTATATTTTATTTTGATAAAATAACTTTATTTTATGACTTTTAAATATTAAAAAGATAAAATTTTAAGATATTTTTTTATAAATATTTATTAAAAACTTAATTTTTAACTAAGAAATAATAATTAAAATATATCTATAGTATTTTAAGTATAAAGCACTTATTTTTATCTTATAAAAATAATTATAAATTAAATAAAAAATAAATTCGATTCAATTTAATTAACTATGATTTATAAACTTCTAAACTATAAACCGTTTAAACATCTTCGTCACAATAATAAATTATGGTTTTTAAGTTATTTTAAATTTACGTAAAAAATAAAATAAAATAAAATTTAAATTATTCATATGTTAAATTACATATTTAAAAGAAGAAAAAAAAACTTGAATCATCGACTAACAGAATCAAATATATTAAAACTTGAACGATAACTAATAATTTTTTATTATAAGAACAAACTTCAAAAGGATAAAAATTACTTAAAACCCATAAAAGTGTATGAATAATGATTCTTTTTTATAAACATAATAAAATATATAAAAATATACCGAGGCGGGACGGAGAATTTCAAACAAATACCTGAACTCGACCCGATTCAATGATTTCTAAGCCCTTCCCCGATCCCTGAAATTTAAAAAGAAAACTCCAACCGGATCGAGTCGGGACACACCGAGTCGAGTTGGGGACGATATTTTTACCATCCCTATAAATATTTAATAGATTTGGTGTGTTTTTGGTTGAGTTTGACTTTTCAAACCAGATTCTCAAACCAGATTTTCCTTAAAGTAACCAAAAACACCAAAAAAGAGAATAGCTTTTGAGAGTAAATTTTTTTTTGTTTTTTTCCCAAACTCACTTCTTAAACCTAGATTTCGAAAAAGTTATTTTTTTTTTAACTTTTGAAAAACCTTAGTTTAGAACCAAACCAAGGTTTTCCAATACAACCAAAAACAAAGCAAATAATCAAATTAATTTGATTATATATACAATAAAAAATCAAATTCCTTATTCCAATGTTCAAGCAAAAAAATATGAAATCTTGTATAAAGCAAATAATCAAAACTATACTTATTATTTTATAGAAAATTACATCATTTAATTCCCAAACCCATAGTTTTATGATCTTCCATCCTAGCCGGTAGCCATGCTAACAATGAACAACTTCAATCAAGCTTCAACATGCGAAGAAAAAAGATTTGTTAACCTCATCTCCCGCAGGTGGCCACCGCCAGCAGCCACCATGTCTTTCCATTATTCTTTCCATCGTCGGACCGACACTCGTACTTCCTCTTCATCTCCTTCAACCACATCTTCGCCTTCATGACCGCAGTCTCCCTTAACTTGTCTTTCTCCGTCGTCTTCAATGGATAGCTTCTCAAGTATTTTTGCCTCATCAGATACCTCTCCTTACAGCATCCGCGGCTGAGTTTGATAGGGTTTCGCACGTCTTTGCAGCTCGATGAACAGCTTAATCTCTCCATTGTTTCGATGTTATGATTCTTCACTAAGTAATTCAACGTTACTGTAAGCCTTAAAATAAGTTTAAGTTCGTACAATTATATAAATATACGTATAGATAGAAGAAATTAAATCGTTTTAGGAGTACTTTTTCATACTGGAGAAGTTGTTTCCTTCTTGGTGTAGGAAAAACATATATATGCGAGTAATTTGAATTCTAACATATAAAATTAAAACTTAAAACCCAAATTCTAAACCCTAAATAAAATCAATAAATTTTAAAAAAATAATATATTTAACTTAAAGTTTACTCTATTTTGTATATCAACGTCAAAATAAGGAAAGTACTTCGATATACAAGTTTAGATATACATAAGCCTTTTAATTTTAGAGTTTAGAGATTTAGGTTGTAGATTAGGGTTTAGGGGTTCATATTGTAGAGTGTGAAATTTAAGGTTTATGCATGGCTGGAATTTAGAGTTTAGGGATTTAGGGTTTAGGATTTTAAAGCTAAAAATTTAAGTTTTAGATTTTATAGTTTAAATATATTTTTTAAAAAAATTACATAATTTGTATGTCAAAATATAATTTTGATAAAATATATTTTTACTTCTATTTAAAGGAGGAAAGAAGAGATTATAAAGGAAGTAATGCTCCTATTGGATCTTAAATCCGAGATTTAAAAAAAATAGGAACATATAAACAACTTTAATTAACCTATCATTATTGTTTGCTCAAATATAATACTTACCGTAAATAAAACTTATAGTAATTTTATAATCATACTTGTGATTTGAAAAAAAAAAACTCCATGACTATATTAACATATAATAATCATGGATACATATGGAAAGAGATTAGAAACTTGTAACTTATGGTAACTTTTGACCCTGTCTAGTAAATGTATTATTGTTATTAGAGGTTACGGGTTTGAGTATCAGTAACGTCAGTACAGTAATTGAGCGATCAATTATCAATGGTTGAAAGTATACTCTAGAACAATTTAAAAAATATATTTTTAATAAAAAATATTTTGATACACAAGTTGTTTAAACTAAACAAGTTTTTTTTTTTTAATTTAAAGTTTATATATTTAGATTATGGTTTATGATTTAGGGTTTAGGTTGCATGGTGTAAAATTTAAGGTTTATAATTAATTTTTTGGCTTAATAGGTAAATAGGTGATCAAACTATGACTTTTTATAGTTGGGTGTCTAAACTATTTTTTGGTCCAAATAGATGTTTAACATTTCATTATGTTACCTGTTTAAGGTTCTCTGTTAATTCTCACCGCTAGAAGACGTGTGTCATCTCCTAAAATTTTAAAATTATATTATAAATAAATAAAAATAATAAAACAAAATAAAAATATATTTTGAAAATTTAAAATACTCTTCAAATCCTTAAACCCACAAATAAGGGTGATCACGAGTCAAGCCCGAGCCTAGTCAGGTTCAGCTCGGAAACAATGTTATTGGCATGGGCTTGAGGCTCGTCGAGCTCAAAATTTTAGGCTCGGCTCGAACTTGTTAGACTCGGCTCGACTCGACTCAAAATAAACAATTTTGCTATAGTTTTTTATAAAAGATAGGACATCGTTAAAAAAATTTTCATAACCAACACCAAAACGAAATTCAATATCGAGTAAGGAACAAAAGTACCCAATTTATTTTAGTGAACTTTTCCTATTTTCTTATCGTTAATCTTTTGCTAAAGAGGTCACTTTTAGTGTATATGTAGCATATATATATAATATAATTATTCTGAGCCTGTTCACGAGCTTTTCGAGCCGAGCTTGAGTAGTTTCGACTCAACTTATTAAGGTCTCAAGCTGACCTGAACCCGAATCGAGCTCACTCGAACCAAACTTCAACCGAATCGAACCCGAATAGCTCACGAGTCGTTCAGGCTCATTACCACCCCTACCCACAAATTCAACCACTCCTGTCAGAGTTGGTCACATTGTTAGGGACGAAATAAAGCACCCTTCACTCATTAAACAACCCAAACACCATTTATCGTATGTCTTGTTGTTGTTTGTTGCGAATCGTTCGAAGAAATTATTTGACAACTTTAACGTTTTGCTCGATGTTAGTCAATTTTCGACGATAAGGTGGAGAGAGAAATGATCATGATGGTCCAGCGATCGATGTAATAGATGGTGACATGACAATCGACAACAAAATAGTCCCAAATCGAAATTGAGGTTTGGGGAAGTTAAAGATTTTAGAATTTGGGTTTATTTTGTAAAATCTAAAAAACTTAGAGATCTTTTTGAAAATTAAATAATTTTATTTATTTTTAATATAATTTTAAAAAATTTAGGAGATAACATGTGTCCTTTAACGGTAGGAATTAACAAAGAACCTTAAATGGGTCACAAAATAAAACGCTAAGCATTTATTTGACCTAAAAAATAATTTGGACACCTAACTAGGAAAAAAATATAATTTGAGCACCTATTTAATGATTAAGGGTTGAATAATAAAAAAATAAAAATTTAAAAAATATGACCTAATTTCGAAAAATTTTACGACGTGTGTTGAATACCGTAAAATATCATTAACGTTAAATACCGTTGAATACCATTAAAATAATTAACAAAGATTAAAATTTTTAAGACTTAATGTATAATTATAAATTATTTAAATTAAATTATTTTCATATATATAATATATTTTAAATTTTTTTCTAAAATTTGGATCAAATACCAATTTTTGTCAATTTGTAATAAAATGGAATTTTCGTATTAAATTTGTAGCTAAATTTTTATATTTATTGTCTTCAATAAAACAAACATATTTTGAGCTTCTAACAATCAATTAAGGTATTTCAAAATACGTTGAAAAGATAACTAAAAGAAGATGAGTTCTTAAAAGATATCCTGCTCGAATCCTAACAAAAATTTGCCTTGAGTTCACAATCAAAATTTCTTGCACATCACATATTTGACATGATTAAGATTTTATGCATCATCATCATCATCATCATCATCATCATCATCATCATCCAAGATCTTTCAACATGAAAATGCAGTTGTTAAGACTTTCAACATCACAGAGAAACATGATTTTATCATTATGCCGAGATGCAGCAAAAAAGTTGCAGATATAAACTCTATTAACTCATAACACCAGAAATCAAATGAGGAAGAACAGAACAAGTTCAACAATAAAATCTACCATTTGATGAGTGTTCTATAATAGGCAACTAGTTTTGCCTGTAAGCTATATAGTTAGCTAAAGCAATCAAGGGAGCAGATTTATCAGGATCAAATCCTTGAAGCATATCTAATGCATCACTCTTCAATTTCTCTGCAAACTCCCTTGATTTCTCTATCCCCATCAACTTGGGGTAAGTCACCTTATCTGCAACCAAATCTTTTCCTGCAGTTTTCCCTAATTCTTTAGATGACATTGTTACATCAAGAATATCATCCACAACTTGAAACAATAACCCAATATTCCTTGCAAATTTCCTCAACTTCTCCACATCTTCATCATGTCCACCTCCAAGAATTGCTCCTAAAACCACAGCTGCTTCAAGTAAAGCAGCTGTTTTGTGAACATGAATGAATTCTAAATGATCTAATCCCACATCGGTTAGTCCCTCGCTGGTGATATCCACAACTTGACCAGCCACCAACCCTTCACCGCCAATGGATTTAGCTAATTCACCAATGGCTCTCACAATTCTACCAGGCGTAACACCAACTGTGGCAACAGCTATGTGCTCAAAAGCAAATGCCAAAAGAGCATCACCTGCTAATACAGCTATGTCTTCACCGAAAACCTTGTGATTAGTCGGTTTCCCTCTGCGAAGATCATCGTTGTCCATGCAAGGAAGATCGTCGTGGATTAGAGACATGGTGTGTATCATCTCGACGGCACAAGCTGCCGGCATAGCCATGGATTCTTGGCCACCAACGAGGTCACAGGCGGCTAAACAAAGAACGGGACGGACCCTTTTGCCGCCGGCTAAAAGAGAGTAACGCATTGCTTCATGGATTTTAACAGGGTCACGGAGTGAAACAGATGATTCCATGGCTTGGTTAACTGAATTGGCCTTATGAACCATGTATGATTTGAAATCAAAAATTGGTGCTTGGGGGCTCTGTTCTTCTTCCTCAACAGCGTCTTCTTTGGTAAGAACTGATGAAATCGAAGGAAGAGAAGCAAAGCAACGTTTTTTTGGGGTTGAAGATGAAAGATTCTTGGAGGGATTGAAAGGGGAGTATCTGGGCAAAGTAGACGACTTGGATCTGGAAGCTTGGTTGAAAAAGGAGTAAGATTGAACCAAAAAACCCAGATTCACAGACGCCATTATTGTTCCTCTCCTGGCTGCTTGAAGGATTGGGTTTTTCCTATTAGAAACTGGGATTTTAATGAAAATGAAAAGAAGTTAAAGGATTCAGCTAAAATTGTTAAATTTCTAATGCAATTTGCCAATTTCCACTTTAATTTCAGCCAATGAGCAGTCAACAAGACAAAGATAGGATTTCACTTTATCATGTCTAGATTAAAATTATTAATAATATAAATGTGGAGCACGTGTAAGAACCAGTGAGTCCACCCGGAGACATGTTTTTTATAGGTAAATTATATAGGTCACATTTATTTTAGTTTTTTTTTTCCTCTCATTAAACTTTAGAAAGTAATGTTTTAATTGTTAGTGATTTGTGATAATTTAATTATTAAATATTAATTTACTTTTAAAATAAATAGAAAGATATTCAGAACAATTTGTTTTTATAAGAATTTGAATAATATTTGGGTTTTGTAGCACCTTTCTCTCAAAATCGGTAAAAAATAGTAGTTTTTTCTTTCGTTTTTAAAAAAATATTTAAAGTGATATTTTTTTGTATTTTAAAAAATAAAAATTTAGAGTCGTTACCAATCGCTTAGGTAGCTTAGACACCATAAAACAAAGATTTATATAAAAATAGTTTGAAAGTTGGTTATGTATGAGGAATGATTCACACACTTATCACGTTCGAAAATCGGTATAAAAATATACTAAAATTGAAATTAAAATTTAATTTAATTAAATATTCTATTAAGTCGAGGTTGTTATGATACAAATATATGAATTAATAAAATCCTAAACCCACTAAAGTCGAAAAATTATATCATGGGTCAGTCCCACCACATGTCCATGGGACCAACCACTAAAAATTACCTACTTCATCAATTTTTCCATGTCATATTTTTTTCCCAAATGAATCTTCACTTAAAAAATTAAAAATTGATGAGGTGAGTAGTTTTTAGTGATTGGTCCCATAGATGACATGGTAGAACTGATCCATGATATAATTTCTCCACTAAAGTCTAACCTAAAAGGCTCAAATTTTAAAAAATTAATGATCTAATTATTAACTAGGTTGGTCTAATATTAACACTAAATTAATTAAATTCTAAAACCTAGAAAAACTTAATGCATTATTAATTATCTTGAATCAAAATAATTAATTTGATTAATTTTAAACTAACATCTCATTAAATCAAGGATACTATTTAAAATGAATCGAATTAATAATTACGATTTTAAATAAGTTCCATCTAAGTAAAATATCTATTTTAATTTAAAATAATTAAGAGATTATAAACTAATTTAATTAATTTTACATTCACCTAAATAAGTCAAAAGACAAATTTAAATTAATTAATTTGAACCATATACTACCTAATAGTTTTAATTAATCTAAACCTAAATTTTATCTAATCAATTTAACTTATACACTAATAAGTCAAGAACATAATTTAAATTAATTAAATTAAAAAATATTGTGAATAATGGAGTGGTGACGGAAATTAGCGGAGGTAGCAAAGGAATTGGAAAATGTAGGGGAAGAGGTGAAAGCTTAGAGGTATGGGTGTTAGGCGGCACAAGGGATGGGTGAAGCATGGGATGACGTGGAGATTTGATTGATTTTTATATAATATTAATAATTTAATAATATTATAAATTAAATAAAAATTCAGATAAAATTAATGATTACCTATTTTTAATAAAATTATAATTTAAACTTTTCTGACTTGGTGTTAATTAAAATCAAAATCAAAATAGTTTAAATGAAATGTGGGAAGAATTAAATTTGAGATTTGGTCCAAATATTTAAATGATGTTAAATTTAATTAGTTGTGTTAAATTAAGATAAAATTAAAAAATATATATAAATTTTGAGGATTAAAATTATTATTAAACCAAGTTATATTATTATTTGTGTTAATTTTTAAAGATCAATGATTAAAATAAATAAATAAAAAGTATAACTTGAGAAACTTTTTTGAAAAAAAAAATAATTTAGTAAACAAAACAAGAAAATAGAAATAATTTGATAATCACCGATGTAAATTTCTCATAAAAAATACTTAACAAAATTTAATTATATTTATTATTTATTAATAAAATATTAAATTAATTGTTCAAATATCATTATACCTGATCTATTTTTAAACTTTTGTTTAGGATCTTGAAAATGCTCAATAAATCCAGACGGTTGAGTAGAGATGGCACGGGTAGGGTCGGATTTTCAGTTCACCTGTACTCGACCCGAAAATTCATATTCTCCACCTGTCACCCGATCCAGGTTTAAGGTAAAAAAAATCTGACCCGATCCGATTTTTAAGCTCTAAAATCCGACCCGAATCATTAAAAAAATTTAAATACTAAAATTTAAGAATCTAATTGTAAAAAATAAAATTTTAGTGACCTAATTATAAAAAAATTAATTTAGTGACCTAGTTGTATAAAATATATATAAAAAGGGATCATTATTGCAAATATCCATAAAATATATATAAAAAAATTACAATATTAATCTCAGGTCGGGTCGGATTTTTCCATCCAAAACCACCCTTGAAAAAACCAAACCCGATTCGAACCCAAATTTTTTTAAAAAATCCAACCCGATCGAATCAAATCAGGTCAAAACCCGTCAAATTCGGGTTCCATGTCCATCCCTACAGTGAAGCCTGCACTTACAATTCCACAAAGCATATCTATTCAGATAAAATTAGAAATTAACCATTTTTGTTAATGAACGGTCAGATCAAACCGTAATAAATCGATAATGTAAATGATGGAATCAAAATTCAGTAATCAAAATAAGAAAAAACTTAACTAAAAGTGACATCCATGGTAGGTTTTATTTCATTACACATTCACATCGTATCTACCGGAATCGGATTTCATGCATATCGGACCGGAATTGGTTTCGTTTTTCTTGCAGTTTTTCCGTAACAGCAGAATCTCTGGCTACAATCTACATGTTCAATAGTTGGTACAATCTTTCATTTCATTTAGAGAGCATTAACACACATGCAGGAGACATTTTCACACAGTAAAAAATAAATGCAGAATTATTCCATGAACACTAAATATAGTAAAACAGCAAAGGCAGATCATTTAGATGACAAGTCCCATATTTGTTTCCAATATAGATGGAGAAAAGCACAGAAAGAACAGAAAGGTCTGCCCTACAAGACATATCATGCACTTACAGGTTCAGTGGCTTTCTTCAGCCAATCCAGCTCGTTTTTATCCATGTACGGCGAAAGAATTTCCCGGCATTTTGAATGGTAGGTATTCAACCATTCAATCTCCTTGGGCGTCAAGAGGCTAAAGTCGATCAACTTTATCTGATATGGTGCCTGAACATGAGATAAGCCATTAAAATCTAAATTGTAGCTGTCTCGGAAAATCTTATGCACAATGTGCAAACAAACACGTATGGACCATGATTGATAGGACACAAACAATTTATTCCTAGTGACAAACGTACCCATGTGATGTGCTCAAATGACAGGTATCCCTTATCACCGAAATTGAATTCGGTATCGGCCTCCTTGATTACGAGTACGTTCTCTAATCTTATACCAAAGCTCCCATCTTCATAGTATCCAGGCTCTGGGAAATGGATTTTACAAATAGAATTAGTAAATCTTCCATCTCATCACGTTTTAGACCAACAATACAAGTCACCGGGTAGTTTTTTAGCATTGACAAACTGGAATTCTTAACTAGAACTTCCATAGTTATGGTAACATATGCCTACAAGAAGAACAACCACAAAAGATTGACCGAGGTTGCTTGTCAAAAAGACTACAGCAAAAGATGACAGATTAGGCAGAATTAAATGCTTAGTAACAGGAAAGAATGAAAAGCTACAAGTAAATGAAGCATTAAATACAAAAAGATAAGAAAGTGAAAGGAAATCAGTATAAGGCAGGACAAACGATCTAACCATCTGTTACTGTCATGGAAACTTGAAGTGGCACATTACGAGTCTGTTGTCTGAAACTTATAAGATGTGGCCCTGCTCAAAGTAATTCAATCAGGAGAGAAAAAAAGTAAAATGAAAGGTTTCAGTATATTAATAGTAGACCTAACTTCAGCGAGCGTAGCTAATTGCTAACCTTCATGAACATAGAGGTAAGATCCAACTCCATGACCAGTACCATGTCGATAATCGAGACCATACTTCCACAAAGGAATTCGAGCCAGAATATCAAGTGCAGTACCTATAAAAAGCAATCAATCAACATAATATATGTGTATATATAAATTAGACATTGGAGTTTATACAAAATCTACATGACTTCAAGCAAAAATGCTCAAATAAGGAATAATTAAACAGATAAACAAAGAACACTTCTAATACCGTTGGTTCCATTAGGAAACCGAGCATTTCCCAAAGCAATATGGCCCTTGAGAACCTGCATGGAATCCATCAACTTCTTCAGAATGAACAGGAAATGAAATCCGTGTGAATCTAAGGAAATAAGAGAAGTGGAACACATGCACCTTAATGACTTAATCTACCATTACATCCAGCAGTATCCAAAAAAGGAGTCTTAAGAGTCATAAATTCTGACTCGAATATGCTCAGCTGCCTTAACCCAAACCAATTGGGTATGAAATGATAACTATAGAGAATGATCACTATTGATAACTCATTGGATTTATCACCACAAGCAATTTATGCCTCTGTTCTTACAAAAACATTACATTTTTCTATTAAATACTATTTAAGTTAAAGCTTAATATGAAATAGTCAAATGGAGATAAGTCGTTCAAATCAAACTATGGTTCCTATGATACGTCACAATCATTCATGAGACACCCATCTCCCAGGCTAAAACAACAAAAATGCCTAGAGAAGGGTAAACAGCTTGTACCATCAAATCCATTAGGAGCTTTAGAAATATAAGATCAGAATCTAAAAATAGGATGTTGTGACGAAAAGGAAGGTGAACATAGATGCACAGTATAAAAAATTCAGAAATACAATAGAAGCCACTTACAGAGGTATAGCAAGTCTTTTCATGTGCTGAAGGCTTTCCAAAATGAACTGTCCAAGTTATATCGGTCGTTCCATCTAGATACTTCAATAATGCAATTGATAGTATCATTAATGGATTAAGAACCATAACTAAGAATCTAGAATAAGAAATAGTAAGCAAACTATTAGTATTTGATAGCATACCTGTGCCCCTGAATCAAATAGATAAATACTATTTGGATCAAGCTCAGCACATGTTTCGGCCTCAGGTACATAATGGATTACAGCCGCATTTGGACCAACCGAAGAAATGGTAGGGAAACTTAGGCCTCTAAAGTGCTGCGATTAGTCATAGAATTACTTTTTGTGACATGAAAATATACAATTGAATGCATAATATTTTAGAAAAAAACTGGAGTCAATGACATAGAAACAATTTTGTAAAATAAACGAGTACAAATGGATGCAGAAACTGTTAACAATAACTGGAACTAAGATGTCCGTGTCACTCTAAAAGCTTATAAGTTGTGACTCCTAGGAAATTCTTAACTTCACATGTTATGATGCTCAAGTTTACAAAACAAAGTTATTGTGCATTGATGACGGACACAGAAGAGCATATTTTATTATTGTTATTGTTATACTCAAAATGGAATTTTGAATAATTTTCCTCCTACCACAACAAAACATTTTAAAAATATTACCTCTTTTGATGCACGGAATCCCTCCAGTTTATCACTAACTGTCACCTCGGTCAATTTTACAGTGTCTCTGCATGGTTCATTCAATAGAATGCAAAACCAATGTCAATTGAAGAGAGGGGTAGCTTTTTCGGTTTCATGCTAAAAAAAAAAAGAATGAGCAGGGGTGAAAGAGAGGAAAGATATAAACTACAATTCTTTAACTTACAATCCTTTTTTGCCTGCTCCCTGACCCTCCAAGAAGTAGCCAGAAGCCCCATAAATCTCTTGCATCTGAACATTTGAAAGAGCAATATCATCATTTTCTGCCTAACAACAGCCTAAAATTTTGCTGCATGTGTTAAGTAATAGTATACTTTGAAAGAAAGATCAAATTTAAAACATATTACGATAGAATCTTAAACAATCAAATAGAATATTTCAATTCTCAAGAGAATATAATATATGGAGGTCAGAGTCCTATACCTGCTTATCTAACCAGATGAGATACTGCACAACAGCTGCACCATCCCGGATATGTGCATTCTTTAGTCCGTCCAACTCAACTGGATTCTGAAATACAAATTTGTAGATACCAGTAAATTAATTTACACAAAACCTGATCACATAGAATGTCTCCATAAATATTAGAGATTTTATCAAATAAGTAATGGTCCCTTCACTGATGTAATTTTACGCACAACCATTCAAAACCTAAGTTTTTCTAGCTTTTAAAGTAATTATTTTCAGAAAATCAAACGAAATGTCAAATAAACATATTTTACACATTTCTAAAGTAAGATTCAACCAGATAGAGGATGTGTCAACGACCTTTAAGGCTTTAGCAAGGGCCAAAGGTGACTGCTGCAGGAGCACATTCTTAGCATCTAGTTTCGAAAACAATGCATAGCAACATGAAGCAGGATCAACCCATGTAAGGTCATGAGAATTTTCTCCTGCTTCACATTTATCATTTTCACAAACACCATTTTGACCGGATCTTAATCCTGTGTCCTTATCAAGTCGATTAGATGCTAACAATGCAACATCTGAGCTCACTTCACCATACTCTCGAACTTCAATTCCGTTCTCTTGCATAAAGGAGCTCACCTGCACTAACACACATGTAATCGATAAACCTCAAGTCCTATCTTCATACAGGGACATAAGATCTAGTGAACTACTGAACAGACCAACAAATGAAAAAAAATGGAAACTCCAACCAACAAAAATATATGAAATCCTACCTTGGAGGAAACTTTCCTTTTGTCCACATAAAAGAAAGCCGACTTTGAAGTTACAATAGCAAATGCATGAACAACTGGACAATAAGAGACATCGCTCCCACGGATATTGTACAACCAAGCAACCTGCAAAGTAGCTATTTTAACTACAAAACACATTGATCAACGAACTCAATCCATCCAACAATTTGACAAACAATACCTCATCTAACGCTGTGATGATAAGTCCACTAGCCTTTTCATTAGCAAGCTTTTCCCTCAAGTCTTTCAACTTTTCAGCAACAGAGCGACCAGCAAATTCCAAGGGATGGACCACAACTGGATTAATTTCAGCAGGTGGACGATTATTCCACACTTCATCAACCAAATTGCTTGAGGTTTGAACTAATTTCTGCTGTTTTTTCTCAAAAGCTCGTTCCCATTTTTGAGCTGTATCCACTGATACACACCAAGGATCAACCCCAATAGCTGCCTCCACCGGCAAATTCTATGTTATACAAGTACAAATAAATTATTAAGAAAAATCAAAATTTGGAGCAGGGAATTGAAATTTCGGGGTGCAGAATGGTAAATTTACATCAGACATCCAGGCATCAACTGGAAGATCTTCTCCCATACGCATCAGTTGCCAATCATCACTAAGCTGCTGCATTGCTTGCAAGAAATATCTACCGTCTGTCCATAACCTTGCTTCAGTTTTCGTAATAAGTGCCAAACCTGAAATATAATCCCCCCCAAATCAATATAATTTGTAAAAAGAGTATCAATATGAAAGTTTTAAAGAAATGAAAGACCTGCACTTCCGGTGAACCCAGAAACGAACTCGCGCCTTTTATCCCGATCAGAAACATACTCGCTCTGCAAAATTTAATTCAAGGTTAAACAATAGAAAAAAAGGGATTAAATGGAAAGAATTGGTATTTAAAAGAAAAAACGGTGTTGTTTTTACTTGATGATAATCTTCGGAAGGGACGATTAAGGCATCGAGAGGAGGGGAGTGAGAAGCCATTAAAGACCTCAAACCAGCAAGTATTTCCGCCATCGGAGGAGAATGATAATTTCTTCTTTCAAAATCTTAGGAAAGTTTCGGGTTTTCTTCTTTAGATCAATGTTTGAGGAATCCAAGAAAATTGGGTGCCGATTTCAGGAGTTGGAGTCTCGTTGGGCACTGTGTTAACCCAGAGAAAGAGATAAAGGGAATCTCTATTAAACTTTAAAACACATACTATATTCCATTTATTTATTTATTTATTACATTGATGATTTTAATGGGGAATTTAGGGAAATAATAATATTATATTTAAAGAAATAGATGAGTTTGGGGTATTTTTAGGAAAATAGGTTAAAAGGATTAATGTTTTTTTTGGACTCACTATTAGGGATGTCAATATAATTCGAATTCGATCTAAATCTGATTCGATTTGGGGAAAAATTTGATCCAAATCCGATTAAAAAAGTCCGAATTTGAATTCAAAAATAATGTATGAGTCCTAATAGGAGGTGGATCGGATATGGATATTGCCATGATCCGATCGAATTTAATCTGAATCCATATCCAAAATTAATTTTATCTATATATAAACCCAAATAAAAATATTTAAAATTTTTATATTTAAAAAGTTTGAGTTGTTACTTTAATTTATTTTATATTGGTTGTAATATTTATTCAGATTTGTTTATGCTATAAATTTAAAAATATTTTTTTAATAAAAAATATTTTTTATTTAAAGATATTTATTTGAGTTGTTACTTTTAAAAACATTTGGATTTGGACTTTTGGATTTTATATATTTTATTGGATTATATTTGGATTTATGTAAATGGACTTGAATTTGGACATGGACATGGATTTTTTTGAAAGTTCAATTATTAATTGGATTAGACTTGGACTTTATAAAGTCCGATCCAAATCTGATCCATTGTTATCCTTACTCGCCACTTACAGGTAGTAAGGTGTTTAGACCTTATCATCAACAGGTAGCAAAGTCTATGTTGACCGTTGTATTGAACTGAAATCAACGGTGTACATAAACCTCGCCACCTATAAATGACGAGGTATAAGGAACATTGTTCTTTCTGATTTATTCTTTTAAATATTTTTTAAATACACTTATTTCTTTTTTTTCTTAACTCTATTATTCATCTAAATTAACCGATTTTAACGTTCCAACTTGTTGTTTATGTCGTATTTTATCATATACTTATAAGTTATATGAATAATATTATTTTATAATTATTTTTAAATTATTTAAAAATATATAATTTATTTTATTTATGATTTTATTTATCTTCATAAAATAATAAATTAAAGTCTTATTTGTTATGGTGACAGATCTTTAAAGGATTAGAAGTACCATGACCCTTTTTTTAAAAAAAATCTAAATTTTATTCTTAAAAAAATTTAAATATTTAACTTACCCCTTCAAAATTTTGAAAAATCATATTAAATTTTAAATACGTTTAACTAGGTTTTCTCTTAAATTTTCAAATTTTTTATTAGATCTCTTAAAATTATTAAAAAATATAATTAAATCCTTAAAAATTTTAAAAATTTTGTCTATGCCTTTAAATTTAAAAAAAATTAAGTTCCCTCACCCTAAATTCTTACCTCAACTTCCTTTATTGTTTGTTATCAAAGATGAGACGACACAAATTGCTTTATTATATTTAGTGTATTTATTATCGAGTTTATCTCGTTAGTTATTTATATAATATTATTATAAATATTTTTTTCTTTGATTTAGGTTAAGTAAGTTTTTAATAAAATTTATGATAATATATTCTCCACTTTTACTAAAAAAATAATAAGATAAAGATGAGACGAGAAGAGAAGAGACGAAAAAGAATGAAATATTTATTCACTCTCTTATTTTGAATTTTAATTATTTAATCTAGAATGTTTCGTTTTTATATTATTTAAATCTTTTTTCTTTCTTTTAAGATTTTTAAAATATCTATTATATACACTCGCACGATCCTATAATCTTTGTCATTATTACCCAGAAACTTTGAAGCTCTTTATGATGCGCGAGAAGAAGGAATCTTGTCTGCATGAATAGGCAACCCCAAGGGCAGATATTGAGGTAAGAGCCATATGTAAAACTATAGCCTAAATATATAGGGTGGCAACATACCATTTCAGCACGTACGTAGAACATTACGTGTATTTCACAACATCGAGATTTGAACTCTTAAATTTATTTAAAAAATTTAACGTTTTATCTCACTAGAACAACGTAACATACACTTTTAAATTACAATGAATGTCAATAACTAATTATGCTTGTGAGAACTTAGGTATGATGGTGACCGAAATAAATAACCGACAGTGATATAAGAAAGGAGGTAAATGAGTGGATATTAACTAAAAATACAGAGAAAATAAATTCTGAAACTTTATTAAAATAGCATAAATAACGGGTGAATTTTTCATATAACCCAAATTATAACCAACTATTAATAAATTAACAAACTAATAACAATAATTCACAACAGTAGAGTCTAATATCTAACAATGCTAGATAACTAAGATCATTTATGCTACACCAGCAGAAAGAATGAACAAAATTAGGATGGTTTTAGCTAGTGTAGCCTGAAATTAGATGTGCCATACAATTATATTTATATTTTTTTTTCGGATAAAATATTGAGTTTTACTATCCAAAAAAATACAACAAGAAGTTGCTACAATAAACATAATCTTTCTATAGATAGGGATGGGCACGGAATCCGAACCCGACGTGTTTCGATCTTATCCGATCAGGTCGGATTTTTTGGCAAAAAAATTCGGGTTCAGATTTAGGGTGAAAAAAATCCGATCCGACCCGGGACTACTAGTGTAATTTTCCCATATATATTTTAGGGATATTTGCAATAATGATCTTCTTTATATATATTTTATACAATTAGATCACTAAAATTAATTTTTTTACAATTCAGTCACTAAAATTAAATATTTTTATAATTAGATCCTTAAATTTTTTTTACAGTTTAGTCCCTAAAATTTTAATTTTTTTAATGATTGGTCGAGTCGGATTTTAAAGCTTAAAAATCAAGTCAGGTCGGGTCGGATCTTTTTACCCTAAAATCAAGTCGGATCGGGTGGCGGTTTGAGGGTATGATTTTTTGAGTCGAGTGCGGGTGGGCCGAAAATCCGACCCGTGCCCATCCCTATCTATAGTAGGGATCCTAACTACACAAGAATACTCCAATTAGTACATAATCATATATTTATCTTATCATTAATATTGAATTTAAATCGTTATGTCTATAAAGTGTATGTTCATTATCAAAAGATTATATATATATATATATGAACAGATATTATCTTGTAATCATCTTTAGACTATTAAAAATATTTAAAAAAAAATTATAATTTCAGCCTCCACCGATTATGTTAAAAAAATGTTTGTGCTACTTAATGTTATAGTTGCCTAGGACAAAAATATTCTTCAAACATCATGAATTAAGAAGGTTATTCATCATCTAATTTGAATTATTTGTGTTTTACAAAGAATTAATGGATGTGAATCTCTAAAAACTCTTACGGATTCACGCATCGTCGACACTTGTCGCGCCCTTAATCGTTGTGTCTAATATCCGGGCAACGACTCAAGTTCATCATCTTCCTTGTCAACCACATAAAATAATGTAATGGACCCCTATCATCAACAAAGCAGAGCAATGGGGTTAAGAAATGAACTTATTTCTGCGTTGAATCTAAAGACATACGTACGACAGCAATAACAGCATCTCTGATTGTAAAGCATTTATGGAGAGGGACCGGGACACGACCATTCAAAGGGATTGAAGCCTGGGGGGACCTGTTCCTTGTTCTTACACACGTCTTCCCCTATGATCTTAATAACCATCTCCAAAACAATCTTGTCCGAATAACACTGCCGGCACGAGCAGAGAAAAATGTCCATGACTTGGGTAAACAAGGAACTAGCAAAGTGGACATAGAATACCTACGACGCTCGGGTGCATGATCTTCTAGGGAAGGGTCTAAGAAAAAGGCATAATTCGTTGGAATAAGAAGTGTAGATTATTCTATGGAAAGCAAATTTAGGCGAATTAAAATTAATTTGCAAATATAAATAACAAAGTAGAACTCTAATCCAGCCACATAAATCAACCTGAAATATTGGCATTTTCAGCAAAAAATTTCACCATTAATGTCTGCAACTAAAAATCTTTACAAGCTTTGATATACCAGACACAAAGAATGTCAGTCTCCTTGCAAGTAGTGCAAATTTAGACAGTCAATGTCCTAAACAAATGCATGGTCTGGTCTTTGTGTTTACCATGTATTAAAGGGGGATACTACCGGCACCACAAAGTTCATTTCTGCAACTGCCTATTTAATGGCTTGCTGCTAACCTCAGCGATGACAGTTCTTTAGGCGAATTATGAGTTACCGTTGTTTTCTTCTGCAACGCCGATCTGTATAATGTATGTTTTCGTGTAATAATTGTTGCTCTTCCCAAGTTATGAGCTCCTTTCGATGTCCTTACTGGTAAAATCCGTACTTCCGAACGATGCGGCTGCTGTGGTTACATCAAGTCCACCTCCGATGGAGGTGATTAAAGCTGAGAGGCCACTATTGGAGGTGCCAGCAGCGACCACCCCTAATCCGAGGAAATCGAGAGTAGCTTGTTTGGGACCGAATACAGGAGTTCCCATCATTAATTCCTTTAATCCTGAACTTTCATCACAGGGAAGTCCAAGTCCAAGCCCTACTGCAATTGAGATATTCTCAGGCTCAACTTGTCTCTGACCCCATTGCAAATTATCGTGTTGTACAGAAGATGAAGACGAAGATGAAACGATACCAAGACCACGAAGTAATGTTGCGTTGCTCGCTGTTGCTCCCATCTGAGCAGCTTTCTGTAGTAGTGCTGTGGCGGACATAGTAGGCGGTGGTGGTGGCGCATACTGCTTGCGTTCTTGTCCTACACTCCCAAATATTGACGAGCCATGGTTGGTTGAGAGGCATAGGGAAATCGGTTCAGCTGAAGTAGACAATGCAAGGTCAGCTGGATGATCTGGTCGACTCATAGATCGAATTACGTCGGTGAAAGCTGGAGGTCGTGGAGGTTGTAAGCTAGGAGACGTAGTTGAGGGTGCAAATAAGCTAGCAAACACACTGATGCTGCTGCTACCATTGCTGACTGAGCCGATGCTGCTGCTGCTACAGTTTACATTCACACTAGGTGGTGCCAGTGCTTGTGCCGGACCTGGAGCTCCTTCCACAATAGGACTGGGATTTTCAGGCAACTCTGTAACAAAAAAAAAGACATAAATGGCAGATAAAAAAAATTAAGGACCAGACTTAAAAATTCTAAAACATGATGGCATGTAAAGGAAAAAGATGGATCTTTATCAAAGAACTTTAGAGCAAAAAGCAGAATCAACAATAATTTCCTTTTTCTCTAAATCCATTAGCTTCTGAATCAGTTTGGTAATATACAAAAACAACAAACCTGTCTCACAAGCTAAGTTACTAAAAACCTAAACAAAACAAAAAAGACCAGTAACAGACAAAAAACTACTATGCTCCAAAGACATAATAACAACAAAAAAATTGTCTATGTTTGATTTTAAACAAAAACCACAACAGAAAAAAATCAAAACAATAAAGATTCTAAATTTACCAGAACTTTGAATTGGCAAAACTGAAGAAGATATCACACTAGTTGACTGAGGCAGAACTGGTGCAGCTGAAGCTGTAGCCTCCGATACCGTTGTCGGTTTAGGTTTAGGTTTAGGTGCTTGCGGTGGGGAATAACTAGTAGCCAGAGGCTTAGGGTCGAAGTCCGATTTGGGAGGCGCAACAGCTTGATTCTGATTCTGATTCTGATTTGGAGGCTCATGTCGGGGTTGGCCTTTAGCACTTTCCTCTGCTAAAGCATCACAGAAAGCTCTGTGTGAAATAAAACTATCCCTCCTACAAAACATAAAACAAAAGATCAATCATTTTGCAGTAGAAATGGGATCTTTAGATTGTTTTCTACCTGGAAAACACAGTTCCACAATCACATTTGTATTCACGAGTACCACAAATCTTAGAGTGAGCTTTCCAATCAGATTGAACAGCGTATTTTTTGGAACATTTCTCGCATTTCCACTTCTTTTCTCCATGTTTCCTGCAGAAATGTTTCTTAATTCCTGTGAGATCGCCCAAAGCTCTGGACGGATGGTGATGAACGCAACTCTGCTCGGGACAAACATAAACTTTCTTCTTCACTTCATTACTCGATCTTTGCCTAAGCTTCCATGGTAAATTATGGCCTCGTCTATGGAGCTGAAGATTCTGGTCCCTTTGAAACCCTTTATTACAAATTTCACAAACGAATCGGTTCGTGGCCAGTAAAGTCTTCGGAGATAAAGCAATCACCTCTGCATCTTGATCTGCAGAAACCCAAACGAAAGGAAAATTTACAGACAGTAACAGTCTAACAGAAGTAAGCAAAAGTTTATTCTTCACTGATTGATGGATAATAATTTTACTGGTACCTGGCATGCCAGGGAGGTTACGTTTCTTCTTGACGGTGGTTTTGGGTGGTGGGTTTTGGTTTCTGGAGGAAGAGACACTGACTTCACCGCCGGAAGCGGTGGAGGAATTATCTAACTCAACCGACATGATTTCAAAGAAAAAAAGACGATCTTTTTTTTTCCTATTTTTTTATCTACCAGTCAAGCTGCTTTTATTGAAGCTTCAGACCACCTACCAGCTTTTCTGCTCTGTTTCTCACTAAAATTCACATTACCCGAAGAATCTCCATGATTAAACCCAAACTCTGAAGCTCCAAAGCCTTTAAAATTCAATCTAAAACCCAGAAAAGCAAATCTAATCAAAAAAAAAAAAAAAAAGCTGAAAGATCCAAAGGTCAAAGCTGAATCAAAGAACGTGGGGTAAAATAACAATTTCAAACAAACACCAAAAATAAAACAGAGAAAGAAGATCCTAAATATGGATAAGCTGAAAGAAATCAGAGGAACTTCAATACTTCATGAGGAAGTTTTTTTAGAGAAAAGAGAAAAATAATGGGAAAAAGAGAGATCTTGCTAAAGTTCCTTTGGTCTCCTATCCTTGCTGGATAACTTTTCAGAGAAGAAAAAAAAATAAGTTTTTTTTTTAAAAATTAATTTAAGGACGAAAAGAGAGTTATTTAAGTTTTATTTAATTAAAATTTAATTTAATAAATTATAATTTAATTTTTAATAAATAAAATAATTTTTTAATATTTAACTTAAATTATTTATGAGTTATTCAAAATATAATATATTATTCTTTTTATTTTTTAAAACTAAAATAACTAAAGTTTATGTTATTGATTAATGTTATTTGAGGGTATTATTTAGATACTCGTGTATAATATCAATATTCAGTATGATAAATAATTTATAATACAAATTAAGAATAAAAATTAATGTGAATATTAGTAATTAAATATGCCTTAATAATGAGGTGATATGAATTAACAAAGACAATAAATAAAATTAATTATATGTTTTTTCATGATGAATTAATTACTCGATAAAATAAAATATTGATGTATTGTTTTATAACTCATATAAATCTTGGTGGATTGTGTGTAGTTGTATTTTGTGTCGATACTTGTTGTAAGTTTGGTAGAAAATTTTATAATAGGTGTCGAATATTATTGAATATTATCAATATTGAATATTATTGTTGAATATCATTAAATTAATTAATAAAAATTTAAAATTTTAAGGACTCGGTATGTAATTAATAAAAGAGTGATAAACTTAACATATAATTAATAAATTGTATGATTAGTCCTTTAAATTTTTATTTTTTATAAATTTATTTAATAATGTTCAACGGTATTCGATGCCCGTTGTAGACTCATCCATTACTAGGATCCGATTATCTGGTGTGTGGGTGTTGCAATACAAAAAGTCCATGTGAGATTTTGAGTGATAAAATAAAAGTCATCCAATGTAAGATTTTGGGTGATATATTTGTTCAAATTTGAGTCATCTGTTTCAGTCATCTAATAATCTAAAAATCGTTTAAAACATAAAGCATGTTACACTATATAACTTTATTTTATTTTATAATATTAAAGATTTTAATTATTTTTTTTTATTTAAAATACTAAAATTTAAAATTAATTTAACACTTTTTTATTTAATATTTAATAATATTCTATTTAATATTAAAATATTAATTTAATATAATAATTAACATACTTAATATTATTTAAATATGTTAGTATTAATATTAATAATTAGGATAAAAAATAACTTCACACTCAAAAATAATTCTCTACCCAAAAACTAAAAATATTAGCTTTTAAGGTTAGATGATTTTTTTTTGAGTAACTTTTTATTCCAATTTAAAAATATTTAATATTATTTATTGATGATTTTTTTGAGTAACTTTTTATTCCAATTTTAAATATTTTCTTTTCTTTTAATAAAATTGAAATTTATTTTAAACTTTCCAGTTTACTTTTGGGGATGGTGTTTTGTGGTGCAATGTAGTGGTCTGACTTGTGCATTGTTTTGGGACGGTAGCTGTGGTAGATAGGAGAAATTATATCATGGGTCACTCTCACCACGTCATTTATGGGATCGACCAATAAAAACTAGCCACCTTATTATTTTTTAATTTTTTAAGTAAAAAGTCACTTATAAAAAAATATGACATAAAAAGATAGGTAATTTTTATTAGTCGGTCCCATGAACACGTGGTGGACTGACTCATGATATAAATTTTCCGTGGATTGGCATTTAAAGTCAAACTCCTTTTCATTGATCGGAATTTTTGGTAGTGTAGACAATTCAAAGTTGACATGTAATGTGGAGATGTCAGAAATTAGATAATTTATATTTTTTATTTGTTTATTTTATTTTTTATGTATTATTTTTTATATAAATATTGTTTTTATGGTATATTTTTGTCTCATAATACATCTCTGTTTATGATATATTTTTATGATTATTTTGTAAGGTTTTTATGTTCGTATGATGATTCTCATGACGATTATTCTTTTATGATTTCATTGATGGTCACATAAAATTTAATCTTTTTAAGGTTATTTGTCGATATAATTTATAGTAAATTATCATTTTTAGAAATATGCTTAAAAGATAGTTGTTATTAATTTTAAGCATTTCATTTAGTTTGTATTTTGATAACTCCTCGAGATTTTTTTTACAATTAATCATAAAGATTTTATTTGATACAAAGAGAAAGTATATGATATGACTGGTACAACGTTTATCTTTTATTTCTATATTTATTATTAGTTTTTTGTTATCTTTTGGTGTTCTAAACACTTCTTGGTTCTTTCTACTTTAATGTGGCCATATCGGTGCTTAATTTTTTTTTTGATAAATTAAATTTTTATTCATTTAAAGCAACTATAATATCTATGTATAAATCAATCAGAAAAAAATTATACATCATGTTTTAGTTAATGATTAAATCCGTATAAAAAAATGATAAAAATTAATATAAATCAATATTAATTTTAATTTGCTTAAAAATAAAATCGACTGAATTTGATTACTTCTTATGTAGGCGGACGTTCATCTCTTTTTAAACATAATAGTTTAATTTACGTCAAACTAAATGTACAATTGTAACTCACATGGATTTTCTTTTCCAAACTATAAAACACAGTTAAAGCTAATAGACCAACCTCAATGTGTTTACTGTGATTTGTAAGCAAGAACAAATAAATGTCATACCCGAGTCGAAAAAGCATAATTTTCAAATAGTTGATCCCGAATATGAAGTTCAACACTATCACAAAGCAAACAATCAGGGTCTACCTAAATACTCAACTCACCATCATTGTTTATCAGTGCTTGATTTTCATTTACGAGTAATTTTACATTTAAATAGTATTTTTTTAGCAAACACATTCCATCGATTGATAAAATAATATATTTTTATTTTTTAATATTCTTTTAAATAATAAATTCTAAACTTATTATCTTATTTTTATACATAAAAATTACTTATAATAACACATAATATCATAATGTGAGTATTAAAAATATATTCATCAAAATTGTTTTAGTATATTGTTTATAAAAGCATATATATATTACTTTAATTTTTGTTAAGAAGATTGACTCATTTAATTTTTTTTAGCACAGATTGATTCATTTAAAAATGTTTTTTAAAGTGCCATTTATAAAATAGATTACTGTAAACCCTCAATTTTATTTGAAAAAACGTAAAATTAAATATTTTTTTTATTTTAGGTAAAAATATGATTTATTTTTAAAAACCTTTTCAGATTTATATTTAATTATATACGAATATAATATAAATATATGAATAGAAAGGAAATAATCAAAACCATCAAATTGGGCCTGAAATTTCAACCCAACTTTAACAAGGCCGAAGCTGAAAATTGAGAAGCCCATTTCCTGAAATTGGACCAAATTAGGCCATCGACGAACGTTGTCCATCACTCTGCAATCCTTTAGGTCACAGATCTCCAGAAAAATCGAGCAGAGTTCAATCAGGGTTTTAGCGGAAGAACCAGAAGGAAAGGAAAGGGGAAGAAGCAAAGCCAAATCCCAAGCAAATGACAACGCGAATCGCTCCTGGAGTTGGAGCAAACTTGCTCGGTCAACACTCCGCTGAAAGGAACCAAGACGCGACTGCTTATGTCGGCAATCTCGATCCTCAGGTTATCGCCATTTCCTTTCCCCTCTTTTCCCCTTAATTTTTTTCTTCAATTCTACAGTTTGAAATCTTTAAATCACTTTCCAGATATCTGAGGAGTTATTATGGGAGTTATTTGTTCAAGCTGGTCCTGTTGGTACGTTTAATAATCCTTTTTTCTTGAACTGTTAAAGCTTCTGAGGTATAGTTTTGTTCCGAACATGGGCTTCTTATTTGAATTGAGTTAATTGAAAATGGTTTGGTTTCTATCTATCATTTCAGTTAATGTTTATGTGCCGAAAGATAGAGTGACCAACTTGCATCAAGGATATGGATTTGTCGAATTCCGAAGCGAAGAAGATGCTGATTATGTAAGTTTTAGCCTTTCAGGGGTTTTACCCTTTGGTTTCATTTTTTCATTTTGAAATAATTAGATTTATTTGTTTGGTTTTCTAGGCTATTAAGGTGCTCAACATGATTAAGCTTTATGGAAAGCCGATACGTGTAAATAAGGTATGAAATTCCGAAATGTGAACAGAATTGTCTTGTTTTTTAGTCAAAGAACCATTAGTTTTGTTGATTTTTATCTTTCTATTATTATTATTTCAGGCATCTCAAGATAAAAAGAGCTTAGATGTTGGAGCAAATCTTTTTATTGGGAACCTTGATCCAGTAAGTATTAGTATACTATTAGAAGTATAGAGATGCTATGAAGTCCTAGATTTCCTGCTTTAACATTGTGATTATCGGGATATACTTGCAGGATGTGGAAGAGAAACTTTTGTACGATACTTTTAGTGCATTTGGAGTCATTGTTACAAATCCCAAGGTATCGATTTTTCAAATGCTTTGTTCTTTTTTCATTCTATTTGATGGTATGCAGTTGCTTAACAAGCTCAATTTTTTCCATATGTGAAAGTGCATTTATATGTCTCTTCATTTTCTTGTTTGGTTATCGATACTCTACTGCATCTTGACTTCGTATATAATTAATCAACCAGTGCACCAGATAGAGTTTGAAGTCTGTAGGTTGAACTGAAGTGTTTGCTATCATTACATTATTTGTGATTGATGATGAGATGAAGTTGAAACCTGTAAGATTGACTGCTCAGGTTGGTGTGTTTTTGTTATGAGCCGCCAGATTTTCTAAGTTAGTGTTGGCTTTTATATGTTTGCATTGTCATTTGTCTTGCAATACTAGCATAATCTATGAGATGGACTTGGATGCTTATATTCCGTATTTACTTGTAATTTTTGTTTCTGGAGAACTGAATGAGAATGATTCTAAAACTGATGGTAAGTTCTAGCTTCATTCTGCTTATCTCTCGAAAGTCCTTGATAGTGGGTTCAGAAATTGAACAAGAAGTTGAAGTAATTTTTAAAGTAATTTTTTTTCAACATTTTGTCTATTATGCTGTGATGGTGGGTTCTTATGATCACTTTCTGACATCAGATAATGAGAGATCCTGATACTGGAGGTTCACGCGGTTTTGGATTCATCAGCTATGATTCTTTTGAGGCATCTGATGCTGCTATTGAGGTATGCTTGCATTGCCACTTGCATGTCATTTGCTAATTAGAAGGGCTTTTTTTCCCCTGTTGTCGCGGCTTCAACGGAATGCAAATATGTGACGTGACAACAGTCCTATACATCGTTGACTTGTTTCTTCTATCTTGCAAAATATGTTTACTTACTATTTGATGTTATACAGGCAATGAATGGCCAGTACCTTTGTAACCGCCAAATAACAGTTTCCTATGCATATAAGAAAGACACGAAAGGGGAGCGTCATGGCACACCAGCAGGTGCGTTTGTTACATTTATCAGCGCAGCCAACCTTACCTTCTTGTTCCTTTTTTGGGGCTATTATTTTTATATCGGTTATCTTTGCCATAGCGATAGTTAGGTAGCTCTAAAACTTTTCCTTGTGATACAGAGAGAGTGTTGGCTGCAAGTAATCCAAGTACTCAGAAGAGCAGGCCCCATACTTTGTTTGCTAGTGGGCCTCCAATGCTACCGTCTGGTCCGCAGGCCAATGGCGGTATAGGTTTGACGGTGCCTCCACGACCTTTCCCGAATGGTACTATTCCTCCAAACCCAAACCCGATGCCAGTAGCTCGTCCTTCACCCCCTCAAAATGTTCCCTACCCACAAATGCAGCTTGGCGGACAAGCACCTTGGCAAGGTCAACCACAGCATCATCTTGGACAACAAATTCCACCTCCAGTCATGCCGCCTCCACCTATGCATTACAGGCCTGCTCCACCTAACATGCCACCACCTCCTCAGGCAATGTCTGGTCTTGCAAGGCCTCCACCACCCATGTCGATGGGAGCACCACATGGCTGGCCCCAATCAGCACCGCCGCCACCCCCACTACAACAACAAATGGGTGGGAGGCCTCCTATGCCACAAATGTCGATGCCACCCCCTCCCCCACAGATGTAGTGCACTTTGTTTCTTATGGTGATGCAGGTGATACTGTACACTATTTGATGTATTAATATTTGAAAATGAGACTTTCCATGAGATGTCCTTTTAGTTGTAATGTTTTAAATTAATTTCCAATACCCTAATATTAGATGGAGTATTATTCTACGCATTTGGGATTGTTTTAGGATTTAAAATTTTTAGTTTAAGATTACATTTTAAGGTTATGAATTTAGGGTTTGTTAGAGTTTTAAGATTAAAATTTAAAATTTAGCTTGAAAATAAATAAGGGTTATCGAATATTCGCCCATAAAAGATATGTTTATTGTTAGATGCATTTAGAATATGTTCAAGAGATTATAATTATCATTTCTAGCGACAGTCTCGAAATTTCGAATATGCATTTTAAATTTTTACCTTTTTCGTAAATGAGTTGACTTGTAATTAATTTAATTTAATTAATAATATTGACTTGTTATTTATCAAATATTTTTTTAAAAAATTAATATTTACATCATTCACTCCATTAATTAAATTTAGTAAATGATAATATAATATTTATCTTATCGAAGTGAAAATATACATAAAATATAATTCAAATACAGGAGTCTATTAAAGTTTCTATAGAATATATTATAAAGTTATCAAAATTTATATAAATATACAATAAAATACTACGAATATCATATCATATAACGAGTAATCCATTATTTTACCTCTAATAACAAACACCACCACCAAGATGATCAGGTCAGGTGTTTTAGGACTGATCGAAAGTACTGAAACATGTTTTGCTTAAGACATACTAAAATACAAATTCCCTTTCCCTTCAGCTTCAGCCTCAGCCTCAGCCTCAGCCTCAGTCAATTGGGCACGTGGGTTTGATGCCTGCCTTTCTCCTTCTCCTTCACTTCACTACCCTGAGTCTTGTCGTAATCTCCATGCACAAACAGGAAAACTCCTTTCAGTTACTCCTCTTCAAAGAAGTATATAAAATAAAGAGATTTAAATTATAATTGCAGTAGAGTTCATTACAGACCATTATTTTTCGCACGTAATATCATTGTGGACGGTGTCTATACTAACTTCATTAATTATCATGTAGCCTTACCTGGATGATTTACATGATTCTTTTTATCATCTATACTCCTATCATTTCCTCCATAAATCCCACCAAATCCTTCTTCATCTGACCTCGTAGCATATCCATCTCCAAAGGAATCAGACATAACATCACTTAAAACACATGGAAAAAGAACAAAAAAATTAATAAAGAATTTGGGGGATTCAAGAAAACAAAAATCAACAACAAATGTTGTGGTTTGGTACTATTACTAACCCAGGTTTTTCTTTAGGGTTTTCGTCTTTTCGGTCCATGCTACTTTCTGGTGGCTTGGAACAACTTGTGGTGGTGATAGGCCTGAAGCTGATCAATGCGCCTCTGCGTCGGCTTAGAGAAGATTGCAGGGATGGGATGAAAACTGCAGGTGGTGGAGCTCGAACGGATCGGATTGCATTCATTTTGGCACACTGATAGTTGGAGTTGTGAAATTTAAGGACGGTTTGAAGATGGTACGAGAAAGTAGGAACCTTGTGCCTTTGCTGAGTTGAAGACACGTGTGAAATGTTTGATGGACGCGTGTGGAGTGGAACGTAGGTTCCGGTGTCTGTAAAAGCTTGACTCGGTGGAGAACAATGCCGACCAATCGACGAGGGCCAACGCAGGCTGCCGCTATTCCTAGGCCTCTAAGATTTGGACACACCAGTCAGTCCTGCGTGCCAACGATTATGGAAAAAAATTAGGGGGAAGGAAAATTCCAAAATAGGAGAAATTATTCTATGATTAGTTTCACCATATTATTTATAATCTTTAATCATTAAAATTTAATCAATTACTTTTATATTTTTTATATATTTTTTAAGAATGAATATTCAATTTTTTATTAGTATATAAATAAATAGTGAATGATTATATAGAGATTAATTGGGAAAGAAAAAATGATATAAAAATATAAAATTAATTGACTAATTTTTAGTAATTAGAGAATATGGATGACGTGGTAAAACCGATCCATAAAATAATTTCTCCCAAAATAGACACTCATATGTGAGAATTAAGGGTGGGAATTAGGTTAAGAGTATCCGGAATTGATTTTAACTGATAAGATAAAAAATAATTAAAAATTTTGTTCATGAGATATAGATGAAGACGAAAAATTTTATGATTGAAGTTTAAATAAAAATAAAAATAAAAATAAAGATTATTATATTTGAATAATAAAAATAATTAAACTATAATTATATAAATAATCATGAAAATAATAATAAAAATATATATGAGAATAGGGTGAGCAAAACTCGATTCGACTCGAAAAAACCGAATAACTCGACTTGACTCGAGGCGAAATACTCGACTCGAAAAAAATTCAAATAAAGTTTGAGTTGTAAAATGGAAATTCGAATAACTCGAATAACACAAAATTTTTAGTAATTAAAAAATTAATTTTTAAGTTTGAGACGAATCTCTAAATTTTTTATGATATATATACATAGATATATAAAAATATAAAGAAATATTGCTACATATGAATATATATATATATATATATATATATATACATATCTTATATGATTAGAGAAAATCGTTTAAATTGGAATCAAATTATACTATAACATGATAAATAATTACAATTAAATATTTATAAGAACTCGAAAACTCGACTAGATTCAACTCGACTCAAATTTCTTAAACTCGACTCGAACCGAAAAAGTCTCAAATAAAGTTTGAGTTGTAAAATATGACTCGTCAACTTTAATAACTCGAAATTTTTTGACTCGACTCTATTCGGTCGAATACTCACCCCTATACGAGAATCTTGATATTTTATAAGTTTTTTTTTTGAAAATATATATTCTTTTAACTAATAGCTTTAATATAACAGTATATCTTAATAAAATTATTATTATTATTATTATTATTATTATTATTATTATTATTATTATTATTATTATTTGGACTTTCTCTCAAATCTAGTCATACTCAAATTTTACATGTTTTTATCTTAATTTTATGAACATATTTCAATTTTATCGTCCCGTAACCGCTTTTAATAAAAGTATTTAAATTTTATATTTTTAACCAAGTTAACTACTTGTTTTGATTAATAAAATAATAATTCTGTTTATGGGATAGAGAATCTCTAAAAACTATAAAAGTTCATGCAAAGAAAGTATGCAATAGAAATCTTAAAATATTTAATGAACTTTTTTAAAAAAATTATAATAATAAATATTAAAATCCGATTTCCTCTAGGTGAGAATGTGAAAATTCTTGCCACTGGTTAATAAAAATATTAAAGCAAAATCCTAGATAAGAATAAACACCAATAATATAACCCAAAATTCTAACAAAACTAAGATAAAATAGCTCTATTTATAGATAATAAAGTCAATCCACAAAGGAAAGTGAAGCTTATTTGCTTCGTATAATTAGGGACGAGCAAAACTCAATTCGAAAAAATTGAATAACTCAACTCGAAGCAAAAATACTTAACTTATTTTGACTCGACTAAAAAAAAAAATTCAAATAAAGTTCGAGTTGTAAAATAAAAATTCGAATGACTCGAATAACTCAAAATTTTAATAATTAAATGATTAATTTTTAAGTTTGAGATGAATCTCTCAATTTTTTATGATATATACATTAATATATAAAAATATAAAGAAATATTGCTACATATGAAAAAAATCTATATATGCATAGTTTATAAGATTAGAGAAAGTTGTTTAAATTAGAATCAAATCATACTATAACTTAATTACAATTAAATATTTATATGAACTCGAAAACTCGACTCGGTTCGACTCGAATTTCTTAAACTCGACTCAAACCGAAAAAATTTCAAATAAAGTTTGAGTTGTAAAACATAACTCGTCAACTCGAATAACTCGAAATTTTTTAACTCGACTCGATCGAGAATACTCACCCCTACATACAACCACTTAAAAAGTGGAAAATTTTCTTTCACTCTCCATTGCCAATTCAATCTAAAAATGGTTTCTTTTCTTCTTCATTGCTCTCATTTTATAGGCATATCGTTTGTTTCGTTGTACAAAGAACACTGAAATGTTACAGGTTCAAAATGCATGCCAAATTGCAGCATATTGTTTGCTTCATGTATGGTGTTGTGTAGTTGCATCGTCTACTTTGAAAGCCGCTAAGCAACAGTCTTCACCGACGAAGATCGGTTTACGGGATGTCCGAATGTGCCTCATTTGTTAAAACGGGTAACAAGTCATCCGCGGGCAGCTCTATGATGAGTCAAGCTACTTTCTGTGCCATATATGGCTCACATAGACAAGGGTAATAGAAATTTTCTCTCCCTCTTCTTGACCAGAGCCTGCCTATAACCTCTTAAGCATATTGGAAGTAATATACCAAGGCATATAGTGATCGAGGAAAGCCAGAAGTGCCTAAAATAAAGCGACAAATAGGACAATATGACCAACACACTAAATGCAAAGGCACAAAAAATAGCCACAGCTACATCAGCCCTGCGTAAAGCGAACAGAACCACATCAAGAACATGTAGAAGTTCAATTTACAAACAGAAGTAATGCAAGAGAAATGCTAAAAGGAGACATGATATGTTACGATGTTCACATAAGGAATTTTTGTCTGAATAACATGAACCCCTTTTCTAGGGATGAGGATAATTAATATATCTCAGAGGACAGTGGCAACGAAGATGAGACAGTGTGGAAGATTAAGCAATGAAGTATATGTTTTGACACATTGAGAAATGGATCAATAGCCTATGACTGAAAAACACCAAAGAAATCATCAAGAAAGACTAGTGTTCTCAACAGAAATCCAGTGATACGTTTCGACTGTCTTCAAACTAATCGTTGCCCCACATCTAGAATTTGCAAATTGCCATATTCACTCCTCCCATATATTTCAGCAGCAACAATGTAAGCAAGTCTAGTTTTTTTTCCTCCCTGAACTATTATTCAGTTGTGAACCCCAATCAACATTTATCTCTATCAGTGAGTACTACCCCTTATTATCAGCCAAGAAACCAATATACTTGATGACGATAATAATTTACATCAGTGACATTTGAAACTCTTGTGACTAGGTTAAAATTGAGAAGATAAAGCACAATAACTAGAAATGACTTTCTTCGAGTCTTCATTCAATTGCACGGAGACAAAACAAGGATTCTTTCACAAAGTTCAAAGCTTGAAGAAACTACATGCAATTACCATCTTATTATTTCACAAAATCCGTAATTTTGGATAGTTTATTTCGAGTGTTAAGAGTGATTTTTTAGTCAACCTAGCAAGACAACCCCAAATTCTCAAAAGTTATCTCTTCCAAAATACTTCAAGATGATTAACTTAAAAGCCATTCTCTGGCCATTTTATGACTTAACTATTACCAAGATCAGTAATTCATCATGCTCAAATATGTACACAAGATCAGTAATTCAGTATTCACTAAGCTCCACTCCATTACCAACCTTTGGATAAAACAGTTAACTTCAAAGTTCAAAACAAGATTCAATAGTCTGTTTCAACCTAAAAGCCAGAACAATGCATTTGAAGAACATCTTAATTCTATCCAATTGCTGAGTAGAGCACAATTTGCAAAATTTCTCAATTTCTTCAACTTAAAATCAGTGATTAACCAGCAAAATGATCATTGAAATTGGAACAACGCCGAATTCCCAACATTTAAAATTCAATTATTCTCTAAGTTTACATTAAAAGCAAATAGTTTTCGTAAACTACTCTCTTTATCAAAGAAAAATCAATCAAACAAGCACTCGTCTACTGAAAAATACAATAAAAAATACAAAATTTACACTTTTAAAATATTTATAATAAATAAATAAACGAAAATGTAAAAGAAGAGCAACGAAGAACGTACCGGGAAGTGATATGGGGTTTGGGAGAGAAAAAGATAAGAGCAGGGTAGGTGTTCTGGGATCGGATCTGGTAATCTCTGAGTTGCTCAACGAGTTTAGACCGAGTTATCATTTCGTGATAACCGGGTATCCTGTTCCTCCAATCTTTGTAAGCAAACACTCCTTGGCCTCTCTGCTAATGAATTCGGGACAGCAAAAGCTCTAAGCAAGCAGTGATTTTTCGATGATTTCGATTCGAGTGAGGATAGCAACTGAATTTTTTTTCTCGGATTCGGGTTCAAGAGGATCCGAAACTTGAGGATTTCGACTACGATGATTTACACACACGTGTAACATGATAAAGGCCGGGTTCCTCTCGACAGAGACAAAAAATGACAACAACAGTGACATTTATGGGCTTTAACAGGCCCACTCAAATTCAAAAAGCAAAGCCCAAGCCCATATGAGTTCGTTGCTTAAAAGAGCGGGTACCTCCTCCGCAATTGAGTTCGTTATTCCTTTCTCCTTACCCCCAAAAAGAAGAAAAAAATGGAGGCGAGAGAAGAGCAATTGAATTTGATTCCAATATCAGTTGTAAACAACTCTGAAAACGGTAGCTTTTCATTGTCTTCCATTTCTCATTCTTCTAGCAAAGAGGTATTCCAATTTTTCCCCTTCTTTTTTGTTATTTTTATTATAATTTCTACTGCTCGATTGCTTTCTTAAATGATTTAGATCAAGAGAATTCTCGATATATTTGTTGAATTTAAGTTTAGTTACTGAAGAAGAAGAAGTTGATTCAGTTACTTTCTTGTTTAATCTCTTGAATTCCATTGAAGTACAACTTTATCTGGTTCAAAGCAAAGTTTTGATTCGCGATTGGAATATTTTGAGAGATTCACCGATGAATATTATGTTATTATCTTTAGATTTTGATAGAAATTAAGATATGTAGACAGTAAAATTAGCGAATCAGATCAAATTTGATGAAAAATTTTCAGATTTAAAGTGAAGTTAATTTACGTTGTTTGAAGTTTGTTTTTCTTCTTTGCAGGCATTCTACAAAGTCATCCGTAGCTGGGCGTCCCAAAAGTTTATGACCGGATGGTGAGTTCTACTTTTTAAATGATTCTCTTGTTTCAAAATATCTATTAATTTGTTTATTATTCAGCCAATCCGTTTCAAAAATTTGTGTTGCTTGTTCAATTTTTTTAGTTAAAAAAAAAGCATAGGGTTTGATTTTGGTTAAGAGTAAAATTCTTTAACTCCGTCTAGTTTCTACTTTTTATTGGCAACCTAGGCAAATCCAGAAAAATATCATTATCAGATAAATATAAATAGAATAAAAAAATTGCCTAACATAATTTGTATAAAGTAATAATATAAAATAGTTATAATAGCAAAAATTACCTATAACGTTAAATTTAATAGTCAGCACTTATTTTTTAATCAATTTAATCTTAATATTTTATAATTTTATTTTGGATAAAATGACCTATTTATAAATAAAAATATTAATCAATAATAAATAATTTAAAATAATATGATAAAATGACGTGTATGAAAAAAAATATTTTATATTTATAAAATTTTATAAAATTATTTTTTATTGATGTGTCATTCTGTAAAGTTAATATATTTATGTATATGATAATGTTATTGTCGTGTACATTATTATATAGATTTTTCGTATTATTTTAAGTTATTCAGCGTTAGTTGACTGATCATTTTTATCTGTAGAGGGGTCATTCTAAAATGAAATGTTGAGGGCCAAATTGTTTAAAAATATAAAAGCCAAAATGACTATTCAATCAAACATTATGGGAATTTTTTGACATTATATCTTAAAATAATATGATTACACGGTAACGAATATAAAATGTAAATAAATTATCAATAATTATTTATAACGGTGTAAAAACTATTAATATTTATTTACAATGATATAAATAAATATCATTGTATTTAAAATTTATATTTATATATTGTTATTTATAAAGATATATTTTTATTAAATATTAGCTTTAGTGGCTGGTTGTTCACTTATTTTGGATGTCATAAAAAACATCATTTACTCAACAACTTAAACTTTATTTTACTTAATCTAGTTTTATTCAAAGCTTATGGTTATGAGTTTATCTAATTTCCTTAAAAACAATATTTGAAATTTTGAACAATTTTTGGTTGTGCAACTTTTTATTTCATTTTATTTGTCTATTAAATAAAATATAGTATGATAACTGAATATAGTGTCAATAATATATATCATAATTTTTAACAAATCAAACATCTTGATGTAGTAAGAGATCTTTTCTCTATTTTTTATACATCACACTTTACATCTACCAAACAAAACGTTAGCACATATTATTCATAACTTATTTTTGTCAAATTATCAATAGTGATTATAAATATGATATATAAATATATTAGATTGATGATTTAAAATTCAATATAAATTAAAGAGATAATATTTTAATATTTTTTTATAAAAATATAATTAATAAATAAACGAGTTTACTCATAAACATAAACAAATTGAATACATTTATTAAATGAACATAAGTTTTTTTATTCATATTCGTTTATTTAATTTAATAAAAAAAATTATACGAATGTTCTATTCATTTATACTCTCATAAAAATAAATGGATACAAATTGTTGTAATTTTCAGTTTGACTAAGAAACCAAAAACTTCTAATTTAAGAACATAAAAACTAAACAAAGAATAGTAAAAAAATCTTTCAAAAATTTACTCTTTGAGACTAAATAAAAAAGTTTGAGGCATGGGGTGGGCCATGGCTAAGTAGGCTCACCCCTATATTTATATAGGATACCATTTTTGTAATTTCATAGATTGTTTTGTAAATATAGTTCTAAGTTAAAGCCATTAAACTCCACTAATTAGCTTGATACAAACCCCCTGATTATTATCCATGGATTTTTTTAGATACGTTCTTGTGATGGGAAAATTACCAAGAGTTATCAACTTGAATTGAATTTGAAATCTAATATGATCATTTGATTAGATGCACATTATAATGATCTGATAATCTTTGACTTGAGTAAGCTCTCTTGTCTTCCTATTAATCTAGCATTATTACAAATCTAATTGACTCCTTGATGACATTATTTTTTTGCAGCGTCATATTACTCCCTATAACAATCACATTCTATATAACTTGGTGGTTCATTCATTTTGTCGATGGATTTTTCTCCCCAATCTATAAACATCTTGGGATTAACATATTTGGTTAGTTTAGTATCTCTTTTCATCTCCTTTAAATCGGGTTTTTTTGCCATCACTAATCGTAATCGATATATTCACAGGCCTTGGATTTGTGACCTCTATCGCATTCATCTTCATAGTTGGTGTGTTCATGTCCTCATGGCTTGGAGCATCTGTTCTTAGTTTGGGAGAATGGTTGATCAAGAAAATGCCATTCATTAGCTATATTTACTCAGCTTCCAAACAAATAAGTGCAGCAATATCACCGGGTAAGTTTGATTTCTTGTTTCAACATTCAAATAGTCTGCAACTTATGTTACTCGGATTCTGGTGAGAGAATTTGTTATGGTTAAAGAGTCTTTAACAACAGTTTGAAACTCTATATACATGAATTCCAGATCAGAATTCAAAGGCTTTCAAAGAAGTGGCGATTATTCGGCATCCCCGGATCGGAGAATACGCCTTTGGCTTCATCACTTCAACTGTTATTCTTCATGGTAGTTCAGGCTCAGAAGAACTTAACTGCGTTTACGTACCCTCCAACCACCTCTACATTGGAGATGTATTCCTCATAAGCTCAAATGATATTATAAGACCCAACCTCTCAGTTCGAGAAGGAATTGGTAAGATTTTCAGGCAACAACAAAAACAAAAGGATTTGTATTTCTTTTATGTATAACATTGTTCTGAATTTCCTTTTTATGTAGAAATAGTCATCTCTGGTGGCATGTCCATGCCTCGTGTATTGACTGCAATGGATGCACAAGCCAATGACATAGCTAGACCACAAGAGTCCATCACACCCCAAGTTAATGGCGGTTGAAGCGGTCCAATGGGGAAAATGCGTGGGAGAAGCTTCTACATTAACCGGATAATGTAGATTAGTCCAACGTTACCTCATTTGTCCTGTTTACTAAATTGTAAAGTAATCAAACTTAGACGCAATTAACATAAATTTCCCAATTAATGCATCTCAGATGCAATGTAGGACAGTAACATAGAGAGCTTAAACCAACCAACAAAGCAAGTCTTAAGAAAACTTCAAAACAAAAACACGCTTATAAGGTTCCACTTCCAAAGGAAACACTCATGAACTCCAGAGTAGACACAGCAAAATAGAAAGCAGAATGGAAAAAGTTCCGTCGGGTTATAAAATAAAACAGGGGGAATGGCAGAGAAGCAGCGGTTCAATTTCAAGAGCTTGATTCCTGTCTTATGATGGAAATCACCTGTAATCATCATCATCATCCATCCCGTCGTAACGACGGTCCCGATCCCGGTCAGCATACTGGTCATAACGATCACCATGGGCATCCAAATCGTATTCTCCTCGACCTCGATGATGATCATAGTATCCGTAGTGCTGGTCATCTAAGTCTGAACGCCTATGCCCATGATCAGGCTGTTCATACCACCCACGATCGTCATCTGGCTCACCATGATCATAATCCCTCTCACTGTGCCGGTCTCTCTCATGTTTGGGCTCGACACGGTCATAATCAGATTCCCTATCTCTATCTCTATCCCTAGAACGCCCACGGTCACGGTCATCAACATCATAATCTCGGTCCCTGTCCCTCTCACGATCTCTTTCTCTATCACGCTCATAGTCACGACCACGATCTCGGCCTCGGTCACGTGCTCGGTCACGACCGCGGTCCCTCTCTTTGTCTCTAGTTCTTTCACGATCTCTGTGATGTCTATCCTCTCTATCCCGATCCCTTGGCCTGTCATGTGAGCGCTCACGAGACTTTTCACGCTCCCGTTCCCTTCCTCTTTCACGAGATTTTTCCCTGTCACTAAGATTTCCAAGATAAAACAGATAATTATAACATAATGATGACTGACACAATCACAAAAGCGTAGAAAATGGTTAGAGGCAGAATGAAAATTCTCATTTTATGATGAAATAAGTACTAAGCAAAAAAGCCCTTTAAATCTACCAGAGATTGTAAAGATAAAAATTGGTGGAACGAAGCTAAATCTTACCGGTCACCATGTCGATCCTCTTGAGTCCTTGGCTCCTCAGAACGAGATGGTCCTGATTGCACTTGTTCCCTGAGTTAGTAAATGATAGCATTAAATTTCCAGAAAATAATAAATCAAACATAGCATTTGATCTCCGGACAATAACACTTTTTCGGTCCTAACAAAGTAATAGTGGAGTTCAAGTTATATAAGCCAAGCAAAAATCTTGGACTTCAGCTTATCTAAGAGCACCTGAATTAAAGGCGTCTGTGTTTAAGGCTTTAAGCCATAATACCAATATTTATACATCAGCATTACTATATGATGCATAACCACCACAAAAGTACCTTTGGGTAACATCTTCACCGCCAATCCTGGTTGTTCCAAGTCCACCACCTAATCTGCGAGGGCGCCAATTTGGAACCGTCCTACCACGCTCAACATCCACAAGAACCCTTCTGCCATCAATCTTCTTCCCATCAGCTTGTTTATAAGCAGCTGTGAGATGTTTGAAAACACATTAACAATGCTCTGTATAGATTGCTGGCTCAAAAGAAAACAAAATAATTCTAATCAAAGCAAACCTTTCATGTCCCGAGTATGCATGTACTCGATGAAAGCATAGCCTCTTGGTTTATTTGTAGATTTATCAGTAACCAACCGAACCTGGTCACAACAACGAAATAATTACACAGATGACAGTGAAGTACGAAAGAAAAATCTTCTAGTGGGAATCAAATAATTATAATTGCTGATGCCTGATCTCCACAGCTAAACGCTAGCACTACAAAAATGTTAGAAATAGTAAATTCCTAAATGGCACGGCAGGCAGGCATTATGCCTCATAAGCCGTGCTCACCTTTTAATCATAGGGCTGCCATTGTGAGATGCTGACCACCATTGCTAGAGTTGCAGATAAACCAATGTATCATGGCATATTTACCAATTGTTGAACAAACTAATCTCCCCTTACCAGGAAGTTTTTTTTAAGAATAGAAAATAGTTATAGACTAGAAAATACCAGAACACCTTCTCAATTGCTGATACGTTTTTGATAGCCTTTAAAAGCGAAAGTAGAGCTTTTATTAGCAAGAAAGCATTGGCTAAAACTTAAATAACAAAAGGAAGAGATGCTAATGCTCCCAACTTTTTTTACCCAGGGCATGAAAAAGAACAGATGTCAGCCACCTTTGGTTGCTTGAAAATAAAGGCCAAAAGGCACAATGCACAGCTACTCCGTTCAACATAGGTTTTCAGCTTTGAAGTAACATGTTTGGAAAAGGATTGTAAAAACATTTGGGAATGAGAAACAAAATAATCAACCCCTTACCAAGGATACCTTTTATAGAAGCTTCTTAACGGTAGAACAATACCTAAAGAGTGGAATGTTCACCTATTTTTGGAGATGACTTCTACATCCTATCATATTCAAGCAACTAATCAAAGGGTAAAGTGAAACTTACAAAGTCACCCTTACCAGTGATACCTGTTTCACTTTTGACAACTTGAACAGACTCAAATAAGATCCATTACAAGAAAAGGCAGAAGCTCAGCTTTACTCATAAATGCCAACGAGTAGTTGCACCAAATGTTGCAATTTAGAAATACCATCTAAAGATAGAACCTTGTGACAATGACGAAGTATAGCATACCAAGTTTATGCAAACATTTAAAGAATTTGTCTTTAGTATGCTTAAGCATATATGTATACACATCGGAAACTTCATGTTTTACATGGAAAAATATAGCTTGTTTTGAAAATAACAGGAAACGAAAAACTTTTAAAGACTTGAAATTTATATCATGAAACTAAAATCTTTTGTTAAGGAAACAGAGAGGATAAAGAAGTTGCATAACCTCTTACCACACCCGCATGAGGGTGCTCAAAAATACCTACCCGCTTAATCGGTCCATAAGACTCAAACTCCCTTTTAATTCTACTCTCGGATGTCTCATAATTCTGCAACAAATAATACAAGCTAGTAACTTACTCCAGGCAGAATAATTGAATGACAAGATTAGACGTAAAACTAGAAAAATTCACTTACGAGTCTAGCAACAAACAATGTCTTGTATGGATCACCTGAAATGTCGGGGTCATTATTTGGATCATCTGCATAGAAGATAAACAAAAACAAAAGATTCAAAATCAAAATATATGCACGTTGCACCAACCAAATTCATCGGTCACAAATAGGCAACTTAAAGGAAAGAGACTTTACAGTTTTTTAGCTCCTCGGCAGCCTTCTCCATACCCTTCTCTAGTCGCAACTTATGAATTCTCGCTCTTCGTTGTGCCTAGATCCGAAAAAGAAAATCATTACAAAAGATAACATACAAGTTAAAACCTTTTCCTTCCATTAAATCAAGTTGGTGGTGAACTAGCATATCACACCATAGCAATGATACAATGCACAAATCATTTTCACAACACACGCACCCAAGTTTATCTGCTAATAGTAGCAAAGTCTAGGGATGTTCTTTCAGTTAATTTGTTTACAACTATAACTGAATCAGATTAAGCAAATTTTAAAGTTTTATTTCTGGTTACAAAAAAAAAAACATAGACTAAACCAGCGAAAACATCTCAGTTAATTCAGTCAGTTAAGTTAGAAATACATCTTAAAAATCCTAAATTTTCATAATTCAAAAAAGCATAAACATCAGGCTAATGTTAAAATGCCAAGTAAAAAGATGCATAAACAATAGGTTAATTTCGTTATGAACTTAAAAATTTAAACAACTAAAATAGATTAAAACATAATGTTTTATACTAATTTTATTATTTTCAATGAAAATGAATTAATTGATGACGAAAAACATTTTAAAATCATTATCAATAACCAACCGAATAACCAAATTCAAACACAAACACAAATGTGAGAAATATAACAAAAGTGATCCCAGCAAAGGGGTGGCTCAGATAGAAAGAGGAGAAAATTGAACAGGTGACACAGTATCCAAACACAAACATGAGAAAATAACAAAAGTGATCCCAAATTCAATAAGGCCACAGAAGAAAACATAAACAATTTAATCATGCAAAGCATTTCAAAGACACAAACACAACAACTTCTACTCAAGAACAAGTAACCTACAGGAGTCTCTGCTTCCTGAACAGGCGGGGCGTATTCAGGATCTCCTGGCTCAGCAAAGTGACTCACGAACTGTGCCATCCCTAACAAAGCCGAACAAAAAACAAATAAATAAATGATAAGTTTCTAATTCAAACACAAAATACACGACAAAGACCTGTGTACGGAGGGCATTTTCTCTTCTCAGGAGGCGGTTTAAACTCCAATGGAGGTCGTGGTTCAAAGAGCTTCAAAAGATTGGCCGTTAAACCAGTAGGATGACTTTGCCCAATCTGCAAAATAAACAAATTCGTATTTAATCATCATATTCCCCCTCTCAAAAAACCAGATCACCGTAATTTATTTACCCGCATCTAATATTTCGAAAATCACAATAAATCTTCAATTCGAAAGACAAAAACAATACTAAATTCGCCAGAAAAGGTTCGAAAATGGAAAATAACACACAGAAAAGTTGAATCTACAACAATCTTAAGCTAACAAGTCGAGATTAAAAGTAATCGAATCACGCTCTTAAAAAACAAAACCCTAAAAGAACGAACCAGCTTGAGCTGTTGAATATTAGCGCGGTTCTGAGGGGGTTTAACGCGGGCCTGAACGGCGGCGGCGCTTTGGTTGCGCATGAAGGCATCGTTGTAATCTCCCATGTTGAAGAAAGATCAGAAGAGGCCTAGCTAGGGTCTCGTTCTTTTCCGGAAATAATCCAGGGGCACAGTTGTTACTAGTTAGGTATATAAACGATAAGAAACAACTAATAAAAAGTTTAGTCCTTAAACTTACAATATTTTTTTAATTCGGCTCTTAAATCCACATTAATTTATGAACTTTTAATTAGGGGTAGATGAACTGAACTTGAACGAACAAAGTTTATTTCTTATTTATTTTTAAAAGTGTTTATATTTAATTTGTGTTCGTTTAAATTTTTTATATCGTATTAATTTACTTGTTTTTAAGGTGTTCGTATTCGTTTATCTAGCATTTGTTAATACATTCTTTAACGTTCATGAATATATTCGTTTAATGTTTGTAAACATGTTTTGTTTCTATGTTCGTCAAAATGGTAAAATTATTAGTCCTTAAGCTCCTTATACTTCACATTTGAATTCCAAAATACTCCATTTGTTCAATTTAGTTCATCATTAGTCAATATTTAAAATATAAAAAAAGGAATCGGATAAATGAGCTAATACAAGTTTGTTCCTGAACATAAACGAACTGAACATAATTTTGTTCGTGTTAATTCTTTTATTAAACAAATATAATTTTTGTTCATATTCTTTTATTTAGTTAATAAACGAACGTTATACGAATAATTCTACGAACATTTTATTTATTTATCTCTACTTTTAATGATATTTTTTAAAAAATAAATATTAAAAACCCTTAATATTTCTATATTTTAAAATATTTTTTATAATTCTTTTTTATAATTTTTAAAAATTTAGAAAAAATTAGAAATGCCGTCAAAGTATGCCAAGTGGCATATTTTGATGTTCTCAATGATGAATCCAAAAAACTTAAACTAATGTAAATATAATAAAAAAAAAACTTGTTAGGCTCAATGCTTCAACCAAAATGATAACCAATAGAAAAGTAGTTTTGTTGGGTGATTTATTGTGAGAAATAAAAAAATAACACGATATTTTAAAATGATTCAAATTTTTAATCAACTCTTATATTTACTATCTTAGTTTTCGCACTAAAAATTTTAATAATTCATTAATAATGCGTCCCCTTTTCAAAACTTAGGAAAAAACCTTTTATAACTTAGACTCAATTATAAGCCTATCATCCAAAAACTCACGACCCGAATCTTGAGAACATTCTTGATCATATGATTGTTGACTATGTCATTATTCTTCGTTAAACGTACATTTTATAGTCCCAAATTAAGTTTCTAATCGTTTAAGATCGTTGAGATTAAATTTGAATCGTTTGGGACAAATTTTAATGTAAAACTTCTACTTCTGGGGCTTCGGTATCGATATGCGGGGTATGCATATTGATATACTTTCTCTTATAGAAAGAGTTGTTGTACTTGCTCTAGATAAGACATATTGGTACGAGGGTACTCATATCGATATGCACCTCTTAATTTCAGTACATAGGATTGGTACGATATTTGGTATGCTACATGAAACTAGCCGTTGGATGTTTAAAATCATAGGGTATCGATACATGTGCAAAGTGTTATCTGTCCATATCGATACGATTGGGACATGTATCAGTACGAGTTTTTAACACTGAAAAATTACTGTAGCTCAAATCCTAGCTAATATCAATATAGAGACTATCCTATCGATACACTTATGTAGAAAATATAAGTTTAAATACTTTAAAATGTTTTAAGCACTTTCAAAACCCTTTAAAAATATATCAAACTTAATTTTAAGTTATTTAAAATTAAAACCATTTTTGAATTCTTTTCGAATTAGTCTAATTTTTTTTAATTATTATACCAAAATAGATATCTTAACAAAAATTTCTATCATAACTTATATTTATAAATTTTTAATTTCTTTTTAACAAAAATAATAAATTTTATTTTCTTCAATATAAATAAATAATAAATATAATACACCTAAATCATAAAACATGTAACCTAGGTCACCGAGTTTGAATTTTGATATTAATTTTTACAACGTAAAAGCTCTCTATATGCTTACATATTTCAAAATGCACACCATCAAAAATATATTTTTTCATCAATTAAGATAAATTCTCATTATTTTCATAGAATCAAAATCTTGCAAGGTGCTTAATATTTTCATATTAATAAGAAGAATCAAATAAATCGAATTAATGTAATAACAATAAAATAAAAAATATTTCTCAATTTATGTTCAAAATTTTCATCTTGGCATGATTAAGCAAATAAAAAACGTTCAAGTTCATACTCTAATGATTTCATAAAAATACCATAACTTTCAATTTGAACTTTGATAACAAAAAAAAAAAAAAAGTTTTGGTTTAAGAACCAAAAAATAAAAATCTTTGCTTTCAAATTTTCATTTTTTAAATTAGATAAATAAATATTTTGAGTATGAGATAAGTGTCACCTAGGCGGCTCAAAAACGTACATACGATGAATAATATTAATCTGTTATTATTTTACGATTAAAATCGATTAAAATTTTAATTAATGTAATATTTTGGCTTGAGAATTTAATTAATTTAATTTATAAATTTATGAGTTTGACTTAATCGTTTTTCTCCCCTTTTAAAGTATAAATAATTTATTTATTTTTATACTTATCCCTAATAATCTAAGGTTTAAGACTAAGATTAAGATTACGATTTGAGGTTTATATTTTAAAGTTACGAGTGTAGAGTGTATTTTAGGGTTTAAAGTCCAAGTTTTATGATTTTAAATATAGAGTTAGAACTTATAATTTAATTTTTAATGTTAGAGCATAAAAAAATGCTTAATTTTTGTTAATATTGAACATGAAAAGAGGCGTCAAAAAGCGTACTCGTCTAATTTTTTTGATATCTCTATTTATGTTTTAACACTAAAAAATATTATTAAAGTTTAGGGTTTGTGATTGATGTTTAAGTTTAGAGTTTAAAATTAACATTCAAAGTATTAGATGTAGGGTATATTTTCATTAATTCTTTCGGACAATTGTTGAATTATTGGAATACTTTTTTTCATTTATTTTAGAGTCTCCTTTTTTCTAAAAGAAATTCTTTCATCACCGGTTAGGGATTAATTTGGTGCCATTTCTGCAATCCAGGGAATTCTTTTATATTGTCTTCTTGTTCTTGACTTTTTACCAACTAAGAACAGACTTCTTACCTGATACTACCACCACCTTTCCTCTGAATGCCTCTTTGGTAGAACAAACACAGAATCTAGAGATCATTTATTTGCAGAATGCAACTCTTTTTAGACAATCTTAAAGGCAATTTCTTAGGCAAAGATTCCAATATGAAAATTGATTTTTTTTTAATACAAAGAAAAGCACTAGATAAACAAGAAAATTAAGATCCCAATGTTGTGTGTTTTCAAAGGGCGCTTGAGGTTCAAATCTCTCTACTGGTAAGGGGCGGTCTTAGTCAGCATCGTATGAACTTTTGCTGTAATCTGTTGTAGCTCCTCCGTAGGAATACACTGAGCTCTTTTCTGACTTGTCGCCATCTTCCAGGTCATCCAATGAAGAGTTCCCTTCCAGTGTACGCACAATCTGCTCTCCACAATACATTAAGTATAAATTAACAATAGAAAGAAGGAAGTTTGGGGGATCATTGCAACAAACCTGGCTCATTCTGGGGCGCTTTCGAGCTGAATGTCTGATTCTGGCAGCAGCGCAGGCTACCATACGTTTCATTTCTTCATGGTTGTAGTTATTCTCCAGACGTGGATCAACCAGCGGACCGAGGTCGCCGTCCTCCAATGCTCGAGCCAAGTTTGGTCGAGCCTGTTTAAGAGAATAACACTTACGGTTACACGGCATTTCTCTATGAATCTTATGATTTTGGCAACTAATGCATCAAATTTACATACCCAATCTACTAAGCTGTCGTCCATTGAATTAGTTGGATCCATAGGTTGCTTTCCGGTTATGACTTCTAATAGCACGACCCCAAATGAGTAAACATCGGATTTATCTGTCAGCTTCCCGCTTGATGCATATTCAGGAGCCAAGTACCTGTGTAAGAAAGAAGACAGCCGTTTGATCTCCAATTTCTTCAACCAAACAATACATGTTTTGTTTCTGTTTCTCTTATTGTTACCCGAATGTTCCCATCACACGAGTTGAGACATGGGTGCAGTTGTCTCCAGACAACTTAGCCAATCCAAAATCAGCCACCTACATAAAAAATACAAACGTGTCTGAACCTGTAAAAACACTGATTGAATTCTAAGAGATGAATATGATACCTTGGCTTCAAAGTTGTTGTCAAGCAGAATATTAGCTGATTTAATATCACGATGAATAATGCGAGGATGGCCTGTATGTATAAATTCAGCCTTAGAGAAAGATTGAACGGAAAATAATGTATAGAGATAATGAGGGAGACTTTATATTGCTCACAATCTTCATGAATATAAGCAAGCCCTTTTGCAGAACCTAATGCAATACGAAATCTAGTCGAAAAATCCATGACCGAATGATTCTTCCCTGCAATAGAGGAAGTTGGTTAGCAAGGTTGAAGTATATGAATGAATCATGAAGAATTGAATTTACCATGGAGGTGGTATTCCAAGGTTTTGTTTGGAAGAAACTCATACACCAACATCCGTTGTTGTCTGACCATGCAGTATCCGACTAGGGACACGAGGTATCGATGATGGACGCGACTGATTATTTCGACTTCGGCCTGGAATTCTCTTTCACCTTGCCCACTACCACTTTTTAAACTCTTAACTGCTATCTCTTTTCCACTTGGTAACACACCTTTGTGCACGAACCCGAATCCGCCTTGGCCAAGTAGATTAGCCTCAGAAAATCCACCAGTAGCAGCCGATAGCTCCTCATATGTGAAAGTGCCTGTATTTATTCCATGAGGTACTATATTTGGTGTTGGAGGTGGCAAAGGAGTATGTTGTGCGCCTGAGGACAGGGAGCTTAATTCACCGCTCATAATTGGTGCTGGGACTGGAGATGATGCTGAAACCCGTCCTCCACCAGCACCAGGAGGTGGCACCGTAGATGGTGCACCCCATGCCCCACTAGAAACAGGAGGTGGAACCGTTGATGGTGAACCCCATGCACCACTAGCAACAGGAGGTGGCACCGTAGATGGTGTAGCCCAAGCACCACTAGAAACAAGTCCACCGTGTGGTGGCGGTGTTGCTTCGGCCCCATGCTCTCCCCATGGACGATGCATTAGGCCGGTATAATATGGATCATCGCCGCCAGCTGCAATAAACCATGCACAATAGAACTAATTCATGAGCCATGCAAACTTTATCAGTTGCTCAAATCATAAGATTTATTTGTTTTTAATCACCTTTAGGTTCACTATAGTACTGCATTTTCGGGCATCTTGTCCTCTTCTTTTTCCGAAGGCATACGACTAAAATGACTACAAAAATAAAGAGAACTACTCCTACCGCCACAGCTACTCCCGCGACGATAGATACGTTCGAGTTGTCATTTGACTCGCTCTTTGACGGTGAACTGTAAGACTCGGAACTGCTATCGTCACTTTCGGTAGATGGCGGGGGAGAATGGTTGCTAACATTTTTAACATGCGCAGGAGGAAGAGGAGGAGGAGGAAGAGGAGGAGAAGAAGGTGAACGAGGCGGAGGAGGTTGGAAATGAGGAGGACTGTTAGTATTGTTTTTACTAGTAGATGCTGGTGGCGGGGGGGATGATTCTTTTGGTGGAGGAGGTGATGAGGATTTTGGTGGAGGTGGTGGTGGTGATGAGCTTACGGGTGGCGATGGCGGTGGTGATGAGCTTTTGGGCGGCGGCGGTGGTGACGGTGAGCTTTTAGGTGGCGGAGGTGATGATGATGATGAAGGTGAGGTGGAGTTTGACGATGAAGATGAGGTGGAATTTGACGATGAAGATGAGGTGGAATTCGATGACGATGATGGTGGGGAATCTTCTGATGGAGAAGTCTGAGGAGATGAAACCATTTTGCAGGAGCTTCCAACCAAGAACCGCTGCCGCCACCCCTCCCGTTTTTGCTTGGTCGAAAAAGAACCTTGAAGAAAACCGCCATGTTAAAAATCAATGAAATATTTTTATACAATTGCAGGCCACTCAAGATCATATTCTATCCCTGCGGATGGCCATGCAAAATGCTTTCGAAATCTACCTAAAAAGAAAGAGAAACACATAATGGTACCTGAAATTGAACGGAGAAGAAAGAAGGTTTATGGAAGGAGAGAGGGAGAAACCGTGTGGCACGGTAAAGCTGCCATTTTAGAAATGGGGGACCCTGTCGTTCCCCGGACCGGCTTCCTACACAGAAGGTCTCTGCCTTGCTTCTTGTCTCAGACTCAGCTTTGTCTTAGCCTCTCTCCACCACTGATCTCTGTTCTTTTTTACTACGTACACTCTTTCTTGTTTTGCTTTGGTTGGTTCGAAAAACCATGCATAATCAAAGAGTATGGAAAATATGGAAAAGCTTAATATTAGTTCCTACTAAAAAACTTGTTCAACTTCCCTCCTAAATCATCGTTTGTTTTGGCATTTGGAACAACGCAAGCCTCATACGCAGAAACAAAGGAAAAGTTGATGCACAATTACTGACCAAATATTAGTTACCAAACTGTTGACAACGGTAATGCAGTAACAAAAATATTAGTTTAACATGTGGAACTAGAGATGGGTACAGGTCGGGTTGGATTTTCGGCCCACCCGCATTCGACCCGAAAAATTATACTCTCCACCCTTCACCGACCCGGATTTAGGATGAAAAAAATTCGATCCGACCCGATCCGATTTTTAAGCTTTAAAATCTGACTCGACCCGAATCATTAAAAAAAATTAAAATTTTAGGGACTAAACTATAAAAAAAATAAAATTTAAGAATCTAATTATAAAAATATTTAATTTTAGTGATCTAATTATAAAAAATTTAATTTTAGTGATCTAATTGTATAAAATATATATAAAGATGGATCATTATTGCAAATATCCCTAAAATATATATAGGAAAATTACACTATTAGTCCCAGGTCGGGTCGGATCGTATTTTTTCTACCCTAAACCCATCCCTATGCAGAACAGAGTGGATATTACAAGGAAAAAAGACCAAAATCTGTCACATAAACAAAATTATTTATTACTATTACAGAACGTAGCCTAATTAAGTTCATCGTAAAAACTTTATTGGGTCACTTGAACATCATTGCACGAATAAAGTTGAATTTTTATTACCCGAGTTCGAATGTAAGTGTTTGATATTCTACATCGATTGCTTACAGATATGCGTATAGGTTTCACACAGATAAGTTAATATTTAAGATTTTAAGAAAATATTTGAAATCAGAGACAAATTTATAAACAATTTTATTAGAGAAAAACATAATAGCAAGATTCGATAAACTTACTTGGTAGAATAGATCTTAACAACTCCTTTAAACCCATATACAGCAACTTGTTGAAATATTGAAATAGGTTATCTTTTATTATAAATTTTACATATATATAGTGGTTAAATGAACGATTGTTGTTCCTAAAGGTTACAGGTTCAAATAGTGATGCCAACAAAATATTGAGCGGTCAATGTTAAATGATGAAGATTATATTTTAAAACAGATACTACTGTAAACACTACTAACTTGTTCAATATATATATATATATATATATATATATATATATTGGTTGATATCCACCAGAAACATCTAAGTATTGAGCCACCTATAATGGTTAATATTGTTTATACATACGAAACTAGGAATACATAAAACAAAGAAGATGGCGGTGGGGCGCCTATCCGGCATCTACGGTTAGTTTTTAATAAATTATTCTGCTTTTGTGATATGATTTATTTTATCTTTTGGTATGTTTCTTCTGTCATTTGGTAAGTTTTTTAGGTTGGATCTAACGACGTCACGATTGATAAGATGACGTTTATTTGTTATCATGATCTTCTTATTTTAGACCCTCAAATTGGATTTGGATACGCGGTTTGTGCTCGTGGATAGTTTATCGCGACGCTCAGTTCTAATTTGCGATTCTCAGTGGTCTTTCAATAGATTAATCCCCTATTGTGGTTTGTTTGCTGATGCAATCAGATTTGTTCGTGTCTATTTTTTCGATCGAATCCTTGAATGAGTTTTTAAACTTTTTTCATGTATGGTCCTTGTATGATCTAAAGTTGCTAGTTTTAAGAAAATGTCCAAATTATATTTTTAGTTTACAGTGATAATTATAAACCATTATTGTAATATTAAGTATTTTCTCGTTTAATAAAATTAACGACTTCTATTAATATATATATATATATATATATATATATATATATAACAAAACATGTTTACAATTTACCAATCCAATACTAGGTCCAAATTAAACAATATCCTATCAGCACAAATACATTATCCAAACCGAAGCCAACCCAATACATGTCCAACTCATAACCCAACAATTAAGCCCATTCTAACCGGTTATCATAATCCGTTATCAACCCAACCAGTTAACCCGAATATACAAACCGGTTACCTGAAAACTATTCAGCTTTCCCAGATCGAATCTCAATTGCCTCTTTGAATTCTAGAATCTCCCAGAAACGTTCATTCACCTTTTGGCTTTATCTTTCGCATTTTCGACCATCCACCTCTGCTCTACGTCGGCCATCACATCAAACGCTACCTCAACAGCTTCAGCAATGGCGAACGTCATATCAACCAGTCCTTTCTCATGTGTGCACAACCAACAAAGATAAAGGACGGTGATCCCCTTCTCCTCGTAAATATCAATGTAGAAAGTATTTTTTTCAGAAACAAAATATCAGCCTTTTTTTTCGAATAACAAAGAAATCAAAAATAGATTAAGGGTCTTTTATCTTTGAAAGTTTGATCGGTCGTCCGTCGTTGTTATTCTTTCCCTCTCTGTTTTCAAAACTCAGTCTCATCTTTTTTTTAGACGATTTTGAAGAAAATATATTTTCACATTTTTTTTTCAAATTTATAAAAAAATATTGTTTTATAAAATCGGGTTCAAATTTATTGGTTTAGAAGGAAAATTTCTTCGTTTTTGGGCTCGTTGGTTGTCGATTGATAACCGGTTTCTAAAATGAGAAACAAAAAGGATTGTTCTTTTTAGAGAATTTAAAAAATTTAAATTTTATTATTACATTAAGGATCGTTTTGGGTAACATAGTTGTATGGCTATGTGTTTAAGGGGAGAAATTATATTATGGGTAAATTTCATCACGTATCCATGAGATCAATCAATAAAAATCATCCATCTTATCTTTTTTTTATGTCATATATTTTCTCAAATGAATAATACACTTAAAAAAACTGTTTTTAAAATGAATTAACAATAGATATGAGTGAAAATTCGCATGACTACAATTGGGTAGTGAAGAAACCTCTTAAATAAACATGAGGTATTATATAATTGGGTAGTGAAGAAACCCTTAAATTTCGCATGACAACAATTTTCTTTATTGAAATGTCTAGTATGAGTGAAGTTACTACAAATTAAATTTAGGAAAAAATTTGAGAGTGAAAAGATATTGTTAATTGAAAGTTGTATTGTTTTTTTATATCCATAAACATTTTATCGTATCATGGATGATTATTTTAAATAAACTTTTAATATGAAATGAATTATTGAGATATGGATCTTTGTTGATCTTTATTTTTTTGTTTTGTGACACTTTAAAGAACAAGAGTCATTTGTTTTTTGAATGTGCATGTTGTCGGAGGGTCATTAGCTTCTTCCTAAAAAACATGTCTAATAAGATGTAAAACGACATTGTTTATATATATTATGATCTCCCTTTTATTTGTAATACCCTTTTCTCGGCCCGGTAAAGAACTAAATCGGTATATGTTATAAGAAAAATTTTCGGTGAATCGGTACTTTGATTCGATAGTTCAATAAGGTATTTGATTAAATAATATCTTATCGAACTGTGATGAGAGAGTAACTGAACTTCTTATCTATGTTAGGGTCAATTTAAAACTTTTATGAATAATAGGAACCTATTTGTGATTTTGACAAATTATAAATTTTTTACTAAAATTTCTTTTACCGAATTGAAATTATCCCTTAATTTAATCCTTAATCTTTTAGTAACCAAATGTAAATCAGATTTTTTGCCCTTAAGTCTATTAAAGTTGTAGTTTAATTGTTTTCATTAATCTTTCTTATTTTTTTTATGAGAGTTTGTTTAAAGTCACTTTCATGATTAAACTCCACTAACATGGTTAAAATACGGTTTAATATTATTTTTCAGGACTAAATTTGTATTATACAATGGTGGCAATATCCCTTTGAATAATGCACATCATAGAAGATGAGTTCAAGCATTATGTTCTTCAAACTTTTTCTTCTTTCGTTAGTTTCAAGTATGGCTTTTAAAAATTCTATTGATTTTTACAAACTAAGCCTGTAATGGAGTAGGAGTACATGTAGTAGCGAAAAAATGATGTACCCGACTCCTTTACCAACTTTAGTCGACCAAAAGTTTACCATTCACGGTCTCTGACCGCAGGATGCAATGGACGATCCTGTAGACCCCTATACGCCCACTCATCTACGTATCCCGAAGACTTCAACTCCCACCTCTTCAAAACAGCTGCAGGTATGCTTATTGAATCATTATTTTATTTTTTACATTCATTTATCCATGACCACTATTCTTTGAAATCTAATTTGAATTTTTTTCTCTATTTTAATAGAATTTTCTTCTTTCTAATCTTGGATGATGAGTGGCCAGACTTTGAAGAATCCACTCGCCTATAGTGTAAATTTGGGATTTTGGCTACGTGAATAAAACAAATATGGGACGTGTTTTGATTTTGCACATGATCCATACAAATATTTTGATTCGACATTATAGATTTGAAGGAGTTTACCAGATTTTGGAATTAAATTCGGAGACCAACATACCGTGGAAGAAGTTAACAATTTGGTTGAAAATCTTGTCTGTGTAAGATCCGAAATTTCTTGCAACGTTAATAGCACTACCAATAAAATTCAACTCTGGGAAATACATCTTTGTTATCATCGACCAGACCATCAAGGAATCATCCATTTATTTCGGGATTGTTCTTTTAAATTGTCGCACTACTCTTAGAAAAACCCTTAACCAACGGTTTTCCTTTTTCTATCGTATATATTATATATATTTTTATTAACTAATATATAAAGCTTTCTCATAGAAAAAGGTAGAAGACATTTTACTTTTCATGCAGTTAAATAAAAATGGTGACTCGCCTAATTATAGTAAAATTACCATTTTAGTCAACGAATTTCGAATTTTAGAAATAAAATCTTAATGTTCTACCTTTTTATAGTTTAGTCTCTGTACAAAATCCTTAAACTTTTAAGGTTATTAATATAGTCTAAAATCAATAACAATACATAATTACCTATTTAAACATGTGAAATAGATTATATGATTAATGTTCAATGATTAATTTGATTCCCTGAAAACATATTTTCGATCTTTGAAATAGAATTGCGTCTAGGCTTATTTTCATGATATTACATTCTTTCTAATATAAGATTAATAATTTTGTTTTTTTTAGACATGATATTCTCTTCCACTCAATCTCGTCACTAACTTCCGCAGTCGTGATTAACTATTTATCATTGTTGTCCAACTTATTTATCATGTTCTTAATCATTCAACATAAAATCAAACAGTCAAAAGAATGTTCTGATAACACTTGTTACAGATTCATGATCATATTCTCGAAAGATATGTTTTATATGATGTGAAACAGTACCTTTTTCTTTTTGATATTAAATTAATGATCACGTTTTTTATTAGAACTGACATTTTCTCTCACTCAACCTTATGACGCCTTCATCACGAGCTCTCGCCATCGTGATTGATCACTTTTTACGATTTTTTACCTTGTTTACCTTACTTACAGACATTCAATATAAAACCGAGTAGTTAAAATATTGCTCTGATACCAATTAAGAATAATTTTTATTAAAAGTAAATATTCTTTTACACATAAATATAGTATAAATATTAAAAAAATTATTAAAATTTATGAAATAACTCTTTTAATATAATATCAAATATTATTATTTCAACAATTATATAAATATAATACGCATGATATTTTTAATAATTCAAAAATAATTAATTAATCATTATAAAAAACATATTTCAGTTAGAAACAATTTCAGGTGTATCATGAACAAAATCGAACACCACATCGATAACATGTTGCATCGAATACACATCTCCGGATTGAAATCTAAAATTTTATTCATTACAAAAATATTATTAATTCAATACTTTACATGCATGTCCGCTAACATATGAGTAAACAATTAAGTAATATACCTGGTAAATCCAGCAAAATCTGTGAGGCAAAATTGAAATACTTAAAAACTACAGTTGGATAATCCAGACATTTCTCATGTATGTCTCATTCATCTCCTAAAATGTTCATTTGTATCCAGGTTAAGAGAATTCTTCAAGTTGAACCAATTTTAATTTAAGCTTTAATAAATCGATCCTAAAAAAATTCTTTTAAATCGAAAAAAATTAAAATTAAAACACAAACAAATTAATTACACTTCTAGAAGATTAGGTGATGTGTTTACCCTCAACTGTTGTCTATCAATGGGAGATAATGTGGAATAAGGATGAGTAGATAGATTATAAGGGTTAATATGTTCATCATTTATATTTTGTGGTCATATACAATTGATGGTAAATATTTAATTGTAGGAAAACGATAGAGGGTTCGAACATGTCAATGATAATATCAATATCAATATCAATTAATCACTATCAATATAAATTTAAAACATGATGCTTATGTTGAATTTTTAAAAAGATGAAGGGTATAAATGCATGGGGAATTTAATTAATCACTATTAATAAATTTGTTTGTGATCAAAATTGGTTGAGAAATGCAAATTTTGATGCTTCATAATCTGTATTATTATCATTCATTCAAACGATACTATAATTTCGTGTATGGCTTTTAAAAATTTTGTTGATTTCTATAAACTAAGCCTGTAATGGAATAGGAGTACGTATAGTAGTGGAAAAATGATGTACTCGACTCCTTTACCAACTTTAGTCGATCAAAAGTTTACCATTCACGGTCTCTGACCGCAGGATGCAATGGACGATCCTGTAGACCCCTATACGCCCACTCATCCACGTATCCCGAAGCCTCCAACTCCCACCTCTTCGAAATATGCTTATTGAATCATTATTTTATTTTTTACATTAATTTATTCATGACCACTATTTTCTGAAATCTAATTTGAATTTTTTCTCTATTTTGATAGAATCCTCTTCTTTCTAATCTTGGATGATGAGTGGCTAGACTTGAAGAATCCACTCGCCCACAGTGTAAATTTGGGATTCTGGCTACGTTAATAAAACAAATATGGGACGTGTTCTGATTTTTCATATGATCCATACAAGTATTTTGATTCGGCATTATAGATTCGAAAGAGTTTACCAGATTTTGGAATTAAATCTGGAGACCAACATACCGTGAAACAAGTTAACAATTTGGTTGAAAATCTTGTCAGTGCAAGACCCGAAATTTCTTGCAACGTTAATAGCACTACCAATAAAATTCAACCCTAAGAGATACATCTTTGTTATCATCGACCAGACTCTCAAAGATTCATCCATTGATTTCGAGATTTTCCTTTTAAATTGTCGCACTACTCTTAGAAAAACCCTTACTCAACGGCTTTCCTTTTTCTATCGTATATTATATATATATTTATTAACTAATAAACAAAGCTTTTTCATAAAAAAAGGCAAAAGACATTTTAATTTTCATGCAGTTAAATGAAAATGATAACTCACCTAATTATAGTGACATTATCATTTTGGTTAACGAATTTTGGAAATAAAATCTTAATGTTCTACCTTTTAATAATTTAGTCTCTATACAAAATCCTTAAGCTTTTAAGGTTATTAATATAATCCAAAATCAATAACAATACATAATTACCTATTTAAACATGTGAAATAGATTATATGATTAATGTTCGATGATTAATTTGACTCCCCGAAAACATATTTTCAATCTTTAAAATAGAATTGTGTCTAGGCTTATTTTCATGATATTACATTCTTTCTAATATAAAATTAATAATTTTGTCTTTTTTAGATATGATATTCTCCTCCACTCAATCTTGTCACTAACTTTCACTGTCGTGATTAACTATTTATCATTGTTGTCCAACCTTTTTATCATGTTCTTAATCATTCAACATGAAATCAAACAGTCAAAGGTTGTTCTGATACCATTTGTTACAGATTCATAACCATATTCTCAAAAGATATATTTTATAGGATGTGAAACATTACCTTTTTTCTTTTCGATGTTAGATTAATGACCACACCTTTTATTAGACATGACATTCTTTCTCACTCAACCTTATAACGCCTTAGTCACGAGCTCTCGCTATCGTGATTGATCACTTTTTACGATTTTCTACCTTGTTTATCCTACTTATGGTCGTTCGATATAAAATTGAGCAGTTAAAATATTGTTTTGATACCACTTAAGAATAATTATTGTTAAAAGTAAATATTCTTTTACACATAAATATAGTATAAATATTAAAAGAGTTATTAAAGTTTATGAAATAACTCTTTTAATATAATATCAAATATTATTATTTCAACAATTATATAAATGTCATATGCATGATATTTTTAATAATCAAAAAATAATTAATTAATCAGTACAAAAACATATTTCACTTCAAAATAATTTCGGTTAGAAACAATTTTAGGTGTATCATGAACAAAATCAAACACCACATCGATAACATGTTGCATCGAATATACATCTTCAGATTTAAATCCAAAATTTCATTCATTACAAAAATAATATTAATTTAACACTTCTCATGCATGTCCGCTGATATATGAGTAAACAATCAAGTAATATACTTGGTAAATCCAGCAAAATCCGTGAGGCAAAGTTGAAATACTTAAAAAATTTAGTTGGATAATTCAAACTTTTCTCATGTATGTCTCATTCATCCTCTAAAATGTTCATTTGTATTCAAGTTAAGAAAATTCTTAAAGTTGAGCCAATTTCAATTTAAGCTTTCATAAATCAATCTTAAAAAATTCTTTTAAATCGAAAAAAAAATTAAAATTAAAACACAAACAAGTTAATTACAATTCTAGAAGATTAGGTGATGTGTTTACCCTCAACTGTTGTCTATCAATGGGAGATAATGTGGAACAAAGATGAGTAAACAGATTATAAGGGTCAATATGTTCATCATTTATATTTTGTGGTCATATACAATTGATGGTAAATATTTAATTGGGTTCACTTTTTGACCTTAAGTCTATTAAAGTTGTAGCCTAATTGTTTTCTTTAACCTTTCTTATTCTTATTTTTTTATGAAAATTTGTTTAATGTCACTTTCATGGTTAAACACCACTAACATGGTTAAAATACGGTTTGATGTCATTTTTCATGACTAAATTTGTATTATACAATGGTAGCGATATCCCTTTGAATAATGCACATCATAAAAGATGAATTCAAGCATTATGTTCTTTAAACTTTTTCTTCTTTCTATAACGTTAGTTTCGAGTATGACTTCTAAAAATCCTATTGATTTTTACAAACTGAACCTGCAATGGAGTAGGAGTACGTGTAGTAGCAGACAAATGATGTGACCGACTCTTTTACCAACTTTAATCGACCAAAAGTTTACTATTCACGGCCTCTGGCCACAAGATGCAATGGACGATCCTTTGGACCCCCTATACGCCCACTCATCCACGTATCTTGAAGCCTCCCACTCCCACCTCATCGAAACAGCTGCAGATTTACTTGTTGAATCATTATTTTATTTTTTACATTCATTTATCCATGATCACTGTTCTTTGAAATCTAATTTGAATTTTTTTCTTTATTTTGATAGAATCTTCGTCTTTTTTAGCTTGGATGATGAGTGGTCAGACCTGCCACTCGCCCACAGTGTAAATTTGGGATTCTAACTACGTGAATGGAACAAATATGGGACGAGTTCTGATTTTGCACATGATCCATACAAGTATTTTGATTCGACATTATAGATTCGAAGGAGTTTACCAGATTTTGGAATTAAATTCGGAAATCAACATACCGTGAAAGAAGTTAACAATTTGGTTGAAAATTTTGTCGGTGCAAAACCCAAAATTTCTTGCAACAGTAATAGCACTACCAATAAAATTCAACTATGGGAGATACGTCTCTCTTATCATCGACCAGACCCTCAAGGACTCGTCCTTTTATTTCGGGATTGTCCTTTTGAATTGTCGCACTACTCGGGTGGTACTCCGAAACCCCCTCGTCTACTTCCGACACAAAAAATATTTGTTCCATAGAAATAATTAATGATGAAAGGAAGGTTGAAATAAAAATAAATATATTTAACATATGTGGGTATCGTTTTTATTTGTTCGGATATGACCCTGATTTTACAAATTTATATATGTTTTTATTCCATTAATCAGTAACTTCTCCTTTCTGGATTGAGTATCTTCCATGATCATTTGAACTAGCATGAATTAAATAAAGTATTAATCAAAACGAGACAAATGACGATTATACAAGTCTAATACTTTCTTCATTATACACCTAGCCATTCAACCATTTCATAATTTCTCTCTATAATTAGAATTTTTAAGGGATTTTTAATCATCATTAAATTTAGATTAAAATTAATTTTTGAACTAAATTAAATTTCGTCTTCTAATGTTAATCTTCGACATCAATCACTCCTAACACAATCGATTAGAATTAGTTCTTTTATAGGTTCATTGTTCAAGTTAAATTCACCAAGTATACAACAACAAAGTCATAACAGAACGATTTTGTAAGTTGTTTGTTGCACGAACTTAACTCTTTTTATTGAACTTAAAATATAAATTATATGTTGCAGATGACTAATATAACTAACATATAACATAGCAAGATTTTAGTCGTTGAATTTATTTTCAATTATCTTTTCTTTCCCTTTAATCTAGCTTTACAAGGTGGCATAACATTTTTTTACACAGTTACCGATTTTCTGCATTTTACATATTATGTTAGTACAACTTAACTATGCTGAATCATCGGTTGTTTCTCTAGAATTTTTATTGAAATAAAACACTAAAATTTTGGATAGAATGGGATGTTTTTGAGTTGGTTTTGTGTAGCCACTACTCTAACTTATACTTCAGTAAGATGATTTCAACATGTTATAATTGGTAAAAGAAAGAACTTACCCAAATTATTCTTAAATAGGAGATCGAACTAATAATCCATTTGATAGAGTTAATGATTCAAATCTTTTAAAGCTTTAATTTATTGTTATTAATTTGATCTGATAAAAAAATTGAATACATGAGATAGATGTGGGTAACTCTCTAGAAATATAACATCTTGCATGTAGTTACGTAACAAAGAGGACAGCTAATGGTGTCCTAAGTCTCCCTTATTCCCCACGTGGGAGGGAGAAAAAAAACATTGTATGCATGTCCCCTTTATATGGCATATAAGGAAACGTCTAGGTGAATTTTTTAAACTCTTTCTTTTAATTAAAATTATCATTTTCATTGCCATTTTAGAAAAACCCTTAGCCAACGTTTTTTTTTATATATATTATATATATTTTTATTAACTAATATACAAATCTTTCTCATAGAAAAAGAGAAAAGATATTTTAATTTTCATGCAATTACATAAAAATGGTGACTCACCAAATTATAGTGAAATTATCATTTTAGTCAACGAATTTTGAATTTTAAAAATAAAATCTTAATATTCTACCTTTTTATAATTTAGTCTCTATACAAAATCCTTAAACTTTTAAGGTTATTAATACAACTCAAAATCAATAACAATACATAATTACCTATTTAAACATATGAAATAGATTATATGATTAATGATCAATGACTAATTTAACTCCTTGAAAATATATTTTCGATCCTTAAAATAGAATTGTGTTTAGGTTTATTTTCATGATATTACATTTTTTCTAATACAAGATTAATGATTTTTTTTAGAAATGATATTCTTATCCACTCAATCTCGTCACTAACTTTCGCAGTCGTGATTAACCATTTATCACTGTCGTCCACCTTGTTTATCATGTTCTTGATCATTCAACATGAAATCAAATAGTTAAAATGTTTTATAATATTGAAAATGATTGGATATCATGTTTCAAATTCGAATACGTTTTTATAATATTTACTATTTATGTTTATTTTATAACATAGAATATTTGAGATTGTCTTTAATCAAACAATATATATATGTTTAGGTTGGTGATATAGAATAATTGAGTGTATATTAATTAAATAAATATTTATTATGATTTATTTTTTAGATATATTGTTTGTTTTGTAATCATTGTTATTTTTTTTAATTTTTGTTTAAAATCTTTGATTTCTCAAGGGCTCGAGACACGTGTTTTCATGTTGTTAATGAAAAAATAATTTGTTATTGAAGTATCTAATAAATATTTTATTTGTTTTTGTTATTTTTTTAAAATAAAAAACTATTAAAAACGCGGGTTTTAGTCGAACCGAACCGCAAAATTTGGTTTTCAATTTTTCAGTTTTTATACCATTCCGTTTCGATTTTCTTTTTAAAAATCGCAAATTGCGATTCAATTCACATTTTGATAAAAAAAAAAAACAAACCGAATACACCTCTAATCGTGATTAATCATTTTTCACGATTTTTCACCTTGTCTACGCTTTTTATAGATGCTCGATATAAAATCGAGCAGTTAAAATATTGCTCTGATACCACTTAAGAATAATTATTGCTAAAAGTAAATATTCTTTTACACATGAATATAATACAAATATTAAAAGAGTTATTAAAATTTAAGAAATAACTCTTTTAATATAATATCAATTATTATTAATTCAACAATTATATAAATGTAATATGTATGGTATTTTTAATAATTCAAAAATAATTAATTAATCATTATAAAAACATATTTCACTTAGAAATAATTCTAAGTGTATCATGAACAAAATTGAACACCACATCGATAACATGTTGCATCGAATACACATCTCCGGATTGAAATCTAAAATTTTATTCATTACAAAAATATTATTAATTCAATACTTTCCATGCATGTCCGCTAAGATATGAGTAAACAATCAAGTAATATACCTGGTAAATCCAGTAAAATCCGTGAGGCAGAATTGAAATACTTAAAAAATTTAGTTGGATAATCCAAACACTTCTCATGTATGTCTCATTCATCCCTTAAAATATTCATTTGTATTCAGGTTTAGAGAATTCTTCAAGTTGAGCTAATTTCAATTTAAGCTTTCATAAATCAGTCATAAAAAGATTCTTTTAAATCGATTTTTTTTTAAATTAAAACACAAACAAGTTAATTACAATTCTAGATGATTAGGTGATGTGTTTACCCTCAACTGTTGCCTATCAATGGGAAACAATGTGGAACAAGGATGAGTAGACAGATTATAAGGGTCAATATGTTCATCATTTATATCTTGTGGTCATATACAATTGATGGTAAATATTTAATTGTAGGGAAGCGAAAGAGGGTTCGAGCATGTCATCAGACCGCTACTACAAACATTTCGAGGCCATTTTAAACTTAGCTTATAAAAATTTATTAGATTCGTCGAAGCAAATGCATAAGCCATCATTATAAAAACAAAAATAAATGAGAGAGTATTCAAGTATATCATTAGATTGTCAATATAAGCACTTTGAGACCACTGTAAATTTAGTTTACAAAAGCACACAGAATTCTTTGAAACGAAGACTAAACGATCGTTATAAAAATAAAAATTAAAAACGGATAAAGTCAAATGTGATCGATAGGGACGAAAAGTTTGGTGGTGTGATTGGAGATAGTGTGGATTGGTATATACACTAAGGAATAATGGTTGATACATGTTATGTTAACATTAAGAATTCAGTTGGAACTTCGTTGAGAAATATGGTTTGTGTGAGAGAAGTTAGTGATTTATGTAACATTTTTCACTTTTTATGACTTACCTGTTGTATTCTTTCACAACTTATTCTTGTATTATTTAATTAAGTAAATGATAATTTTTATTTAATTTAATAAAATTAATCAAATAATAATACATGATGACGTGTCATCATTAGATTGACGAAAAATTAAGCAATTAAGGGAGTTAAGAATCAAACCTACAACTAATAATTGATTACATTTACTTTACTAGGACAATTCCTTTCGTTAAAAGAATTTTGCTAAAAACAAAGTTAAAATCGTTACAAAAGCACCATCGAGGATCTATATGTTAGGAAATAAATATAGGCTTAATACTTAATACGTGTTTAAATTATGCTTACAGATCATTTTTGGTACCTAAAGTATTTTTAGTTCTAAATGGGTGCCTAAAATTTTAATTTTGATCATCTTAAGTGTCTAGCCGTTAATAAAAATCGTTAGCCAATTAAAATATGACAAGCAATATATTTTAATTTCTAATTTCTTTTAATTACTTTTTAAATAAAATTAAAAAAATAATTTTTAAACTTTTTGATAATTTTAAATCTTTATAAAAAAGTCTCAAATACCTAACCTTAAACCCCTAAATCCCTAAATTACCATCGTTATCGTTGTTTACTGCCTTACAAGATATCACCACTATCGTCGACGGACCATCATGATTGTTTTCCCTAACTACCCATTATCGATAACCAACAGTAGATGAGTCGACGACTTTCTTTTTGCGATTTTAGTTTCTTTCGACGTTAGACAGCCGATTGACACACCTATCACCAGTTACTAGCGATAGCTGGTTGGTGAAAATAATCATGGTGGTTCGGTAGCGGTAGTGACAATCTCCGAGGAGGCAGTAAACAAAAACGAGGGTAATTTAGGGATTTAGGACTATTTTGAAAAAACTTAAAACTAACAATTAAAAAAATAAGTTAAAAATAAATAAAAATAAAAATAGTTTTTATAAAAATAATGTTAGTTAATTATTATGCACATGAAATAACCAAACTTAAAATTTTAGACACTTATATAAAATTAAAAATAATTTAGATACTAAAAATATCTATAAACATAGTTTAAACACTCATTTTTCAATTTTCCGTTTTGATACGATTTAGTTAATTAATAAATATGAATTAAGTATCGAGGATCCATTTGTTATGAATTAAATGACTCCAGCCAATATTTTTTATACTGTTTGGAGCTTTCAGTATCGAGTCAAAAAAGATGAATAATTTAATTTAATAATTAATCATGGTTCTTTATGATTTTCGGATCGTCCCACCATAAGTAAGTCATCTATCATTGTTCTCTAATCTTCTTTCGACTATCATCTCTCCTTTTTTTTGGTGTTACCTAAAATCAGCATCAACAATTATAAAATTATTTACATGATAAGTGCTCAAAAGTCCTATTTTATAGACTTATTTTTCTCTAACTATTATTAGTTTACGAGTTATTTGAGTGGTAATATTGATTATTTCTGTATATTTTTTATAGTTCAATATTAATATACTTAAATTCAGAATTTATGTAATATTTGGTAAAAAATATATTGTTGTTGTATTTATTCTGTGACAGGTAAATATATATGTCGCCCGAGCAGCTCATTGTCGCGACAGATATAAGAAGACAACGGCAATACAAAGTCACTAGATGTTACCAAGATGTTAAACTGAGAAGTAAGTAGATCGAACCTGACCAAGAGAACTGTACTATTGTAGTTCAAGTCAAGAAAAGAAAAAAATCTGTCGAGGCGGTTCATTTAGTTGCCGAGGCAGCACCCGAAAAGAATGCTGATATGATAGGCGATCTGAAGAGAAAAACGAGGTGGATTTTTTAAGACAAGCAGCATAGAAATCGGAGCTGGGAAACACATGAAAAGTTAAGGTCAAAACCACGTTGGAAAAGAATCCTTATAGGAATAAACTAGAAAATAAAATAAAGATCTTTTATTTATGTACTTAACTTGTATTTTACTCTAAGTTAAATTCCTACTTTATAAAGGTTTGTCCTAGGCTAAGCCTATAAATACCATAGTCTATGTAGAGAAGAAGACATCTCGAAATCAAGTATTTATAGAAAACCCTAAACTTCCTCCGTCACCCCTTCGGGGTTTAGGTTAGTTTGTGGAGTAGTTGTGGAAGAAAGTTTGTAATTTGTTTAGTTCTTATTAATGCAATTCCAGAATTCATAGTTTATTCTCTCTTGGTTCTCACTCTTCTTTGCGTACAAGCTCGAAAGATAAGTTTGTGAGGAAAAATATATTTGTCTAATATCGGGAGAGTTAGACTCACGAAACGAGAGAATACGATCTTTGCTCATGGGTATTGACTAATCCGAAAGGGTTTCAGCGACTAAAAAGAAGCATTCATTGGTTGTTGTTCATCCTTGATTCATGTCGGGAGGTATTATCAAGACATAAATTTCAATAGTTCTCCGAATTAAGGATAATAAGGAGACACTAAAGGATGCTTTGTCGAACTATGAGTTGTTGAATTGTCGACAAGGCATAACCCCGTCGAGGCAACTAAGGCGACCCTTCGAGCAACCTATTGTATTAATATGAATGAGACAATTACATTATGATTTCACACTACAAAGCAATCTAACCTGACCCACTTCTCCATCCTTGATTTCTTGATCACTTATCTTTATTGTTTTAATTAGTTTTCTTAGTTATAATTCAAACTCAATTATTTGTGTTTTTAGTTTTCCATTGTACAAGAATAATAAATTACGTAAGTAACGTCAATCCTTGTGGGATCGACATCTTAAATATTACAACTTGGAAAAAGATGAATGGATGCTTCATTGTAAAAGCATAGGACTTCTAGCCCTCACCATTAGACATAAAATAAAACTTGTTATTAGAATTTTTCTATTTAATTTTTTTAAAATTATTATAATATTTAAAAAAAAGGATAATTTTATTATTCTCAAAAGAATTAATAAAAATGTAGAAAAAATTCTAACAGGTTACATGTTAACCTGTAACCAAACCGTTGATAATTGTTAACCACTATAACGATTAACTATTTAAAAAATTAACAAATAATCATTCTTAATGGTTAGATTATGTTTTAATAATCTCTATAACAATTAATCAACCGTTTATGATAAATAATATAATTAACTTACCGTAATCACCCACCGTTACGTAACGTTATAATTTTACTTCTTGAATTTGCATAGATTTTTTTTATTTTTCATTTACAATCTAATTTGAATCGATTTTTTTTTGTTGTTGAAATATGCAAACATTCCTTGGGAAATTTTAGGTGAAATCAACAACATTTAGTTACCAAGAAAATCATATAATGAGTGAAATCTAAAGTTAAATCTCTGCATTTGTAGTATCATCAAACATACAAATTCATTTAGCTTAATAAAGACCAGCAACTTACAAAGAGATGATAATAATAAAAAGCAAACAGTAGCACTGAAAATGATCCATTTTATTAGGGTTGCTTCTGATGGGGAATATTCTACCAAGCTACTCCTTTTGCCACTTGCATCTCTCAATGCATATATTTATCACTCTATTCTTCAGCGAACCTGAAAGACAAGTAGGATAAGTTAGTCTTTTGCAAAAGGAAAAACAGTTGATGGAACACAGAAAAAAAGGGACATGTTTTTCCGGACCAACTGATGTACTTGAATTTTCTGTGTTTAAGGACAAGTATTCGGTTCAGTATAAACCTCATTGCCTTAGTCGCTGCTCTCACTTGGATATGGATAAGGGTACCGACCGGACTCGATGTCTTTAAGGTCCCTGACTAAGATCTCATAGTGCTGCTTGACTTCCTCCGCTGACTTTCCACCTACGGCCTTAGCAATGTTATGCCAGCGGTCAGGAGTGTCCTGGTCGTATCTAGCCAGAGCCTTCTCGAATATTTTGTTTTGCTTCGCAGTCCAGGAGGAGCTAGAGCTATGTGAAGACGTGAGAAAATTTGATGTCATAGGGGATCTGGAACTGTTTCTTTCAATGGAAGATTACTTGAAGTTAAGGAGTGGTATGGTGAAAAGAGACCCTTATAAGCAGGAGGAACGTGGTGGGCGTAGGGTTAAGAGTTTAGACAGTTGGGTGAATATATCCTCCAAAAGGACAGAGTATAGTAAAGGGACCCCTCTGCATAGGAACCACTCAAGATGGAGTAGCATATGGGACAAGAAGAGAAGAATCAATATCAAAGGACAATCTTTTCTTCTTTAAGAATCAAACCGTACGTTTTGTTTGATTAGGTCAGTGGCAAGTGAAATTTGTGTTCTTAGATGTAGTTCTAAGAAACTCAGTGCGTCTTAGAAGGGGAGCAACCCTATTCTCTGAACAAAAATTATACGTTATTTATTTTATATCTCCTTTATACTCTAATCAGAATCCTTAACCTTAAATCTTAAATCCTAAACCCCACTATTTTAAAGTATAACACTGATAAAAACACAATAAAATACACGTGATTTACACCTCCATTTTATGCCTTCACAACTTTAGAAATGTCTTAAGTAACAATCTTGTAAGATAAGGTTTAGTTGTATTAAGATGTTTTCTTAATAAAGTATTTGAAAAAGTTTGATAATATTTTTATGATTTATTAGTAAAATATAAAATTAATTATTTAAAGTAATGGCATATACTTTAGTTATATCGGGGTTCATTCTTAAGTTTTCTCAAAAATGTCTAAGATGACTCTGTAGAAACTTATCTCATAGTTGAGGACGTATGTACATGGGGTGGAGAGGGACAATCGCTCCGAAGTTTTTTTTTCACTTGTGTCTCAATATTTAAATTTTAAAAAAATGGTTTATTTTTAAACTTGGTCCCTGTTTTCAAACATTTATATTTTGTCCCTTAACCTCAAATCTTGACTCTGTCCATGTCTAGATTGTGTTCTAATGATGTATCAATTAATCATTTAATAACTACCTACCCACTAATTACATATAAGAAAGAGGTAATAATTCATTTGAAAAAAATTGAGATAAACGATCCTGATTGATTAAGATCATATAAACGGTCCTCTGATTTATTTAAAGGAAAATGAACCTTAATTCTTTTGTAATCTGTCAACAGATTGTGACCTTTGATTCTTCCACTTACTATTATTCACCGAGGTATGGAAATTATTACTCAGAATGTGAGGCATATTGATTCTCAGCCGAATATAATGTCATGGCAAATGGCTGGACGGAAAATTTTATTCGTTTTCTGTATCCTTCCATACCAGAACTTAGGCTTACTGTCTTAACATGGTTCACACTTCAAGCCAGTACTTAGGCTTACCTGCAATTTCTCACCAGATAACGCTGTCTGCTTAACCAATATGTCGTGTGGTGGCCAATGCGGCTAAAACACGACCAATATGAATTCTTACCATCAATATTAAGAACCTCAGTACTTTTTATGTCTAATCATTGCATGATTCGTGACAGTTGCTTTAAAAATGTGGGCGAATATGCATTTATATTGTCTTATCTGACTGTTGCAAAGATTTGGAATCCTTATCATATCACCTCATTTCCTCTAAAGTAAACTCAGGTGGATTCTCTTTTTTCCCTTGGTAGCGATTGTTCTTATTTACTGGTTGTTGCTTCGAATTTACCTAAAGAAGTGACGGAGATTGTGAAAAGAAGATGCTTCCATAGCCTTTTCCGTACTCAAAACAAGACAAGGTTTCAACCTTCGGCTGTATTAATGGTTTATGTTTAGAGGGTTCTAAACTACTTTTGTCTAATATAAATATGCCGACAGCGACGAAACTCAACTTCATTTATTGTGAGTTATTGAAATTTCTAAAACTTCTTGTAAAAAATATCTGTTGAGATATTTATTTATTATAGTTAGGTGGGCACGAATTAATTTGAATTAATAAAAAAAATTAAAAATCAGAAGCGAAAAAACGCAAAACTAATCTTAGACGGAACTTTTATAAACTAAACTTGAGCATAATTTCCGTATTGGAAAAGATGTAGAGGTAATCTTTAGGACTTAGGAGTATTTAAAGGGTCGATTTAAATATTAATCAAATTGAATTATTTTAAATTAAATTAATTAAACTTTTAATTTTTTTAACAGTTAATTGACTTTTTTGGAAAATCATCAAATCAATTGAATTAAGTTTAGTTAATTCGAACAGTTTTCCAATTAATCAATTTTTTTCTTTGTTTTTACTTGATAGGGATAGACATTTTACCTAGTCCGATCGGATCGGATTTTTTATGAAAAAATCGGGTTTGGGTCGGGTATTTTTTAGAGTAACATCAGGTCGGGTTCGGATTTAGGATGTAAAATATTCGACTTGACCCGACTTGAGACTAAATATGTAATTTTCTCATAATTTTTAGGATATTTATAATAATGATCCTCTATCTATATATTTTTTATAATTAGTTCCTTAAAAAAATTTATTTATAATTTAGTCCTTAAAATTATTTTTCTATAATTAAGTCCCCAATTTTTTTAAAAAAATTTAGTCCCTAAATTTATTTTTTCTATAAGTCAGGTCAGGTTGGGTCGGAATCAGGTTTAGGGTACTTATTTTCAGGTCGGATTTTTTTTAAAAAAAATATTCAAGCCGGGTCAAAATCGGGTTTAGTGTATTTGTGTTCGAGTCGAGTTTGGGTCGACCAAAAATTTAATCCGACCCGACCCGTGTCCATCTCTACTAATTATGAGAGAAAAAAAAAACGTTAATATAATCATCATTTTAAAAAAATAATGTCAAATGTTGGATTTTTTATTTGTCCTTTGAATTCAAATAACAGACTTTTATGATTATAGTAGAAGTTAAAAGATTTTATAAGTTGGGTTTAAATAAATAATTATAATCTTGTGTTTAGTAGGTTATATATTTATAAGATTTTATGTGGTGAAGTCTGTAATTTTTATTTTTAAAAATTATATTACTCAAATCAAATGTTTTAAATTTAAAATGAAACTTTTTTATACCATTTTGATTATTTATCTATAATTTTATTGAGAACTTTAAATATTTTTAATAATTTTAATGGTTTTAGTTCGGATTTGAGACTCAAATATAGTATCCGGGTTAAGAATGTTATATCTATTTTTTACTTTTATTATTTTAATAATCTTATAAGTTAGAGATTGTATCTTATTATTTTAGTTGTATTTAACATGTTTAACTAAACAATAGAAATAATATATTTTTCAAATTTTAATTGTGTTTCTATGAGTTATTAATAAAATATTAAATTAATTATTTAAAATAATACTATATACCTTTATTCTAAATGATTTATTTTATAAATTTTTGTTTAGAATTCCAAAAATCTTTAAGATAATTCTGATTATATAGATTCAAGATAAGGTGTGAATACATGACTTGCCATGAGTCATGACTGTCATGTTTTTTTGACAATTTCTAACATTAATTGTCTCAAACCTCAGATTATTACATTGAATGAAGAAGGAAGTGTTCAATGAAGTTTTACATATAGGTATATTAAACAAGGGAAGACTTCGTATGACATTGACCCCCTATAAAACAGATCTAAAAATTTAAATTTAATAATTTATTTATCAAATAAATAAAATTAAAATTTAAGATTGACATAAAATATAAATAGTTAAAAATAAAAGGGGTAGATTCTTAAATAAATTAAAATTTTAAAAAATTTAAATAAAAAGATAAAGTTAAAAAATCTTTAAGGGCAGGACATTTAACTGACATATCAAAAGATCATTCAATTATATATATATATAATAAAACACGAGAAATTATATCATGGGTCATTTTCACCACATCAAGATCATTCAATTATATATATATATATATAATAAAACACGAAAAATTATATCATAGGTCATTTTCACCACATCATTCATGGGATTAACCAATCAAATGAATTTATTTAATTATTTTTTCACCTTATTTTTTTATCAAGTGAATTTTCACTAATATTATTTTAAATTAAGTTTAAAAATAACTTTTACCGAATAAAGATTCACTCGATAAAAAAATAAGATAAAAATTAATTAAATAAATATTTTTATTAATTGATCCCATAGATAATGTTACAAAAATAACTCATAATATAATTTCTCTTAAAATACATATATAAAAAATTATATTACTCTATATAACTTTTTACCATAATCAAATCATTTCAGAACATCATTTTTACAACTAATGCTAACATAACATTTTATATTATTTGTAACCGAAACCATCTAAAACGACTTCCCGCTTTTATATGAATGATTACAAACTTTTTAAGAATTTAAGAAATTTGTTAAATAATAAAAATTAAATGATTTAAAAAGTTAAATTATTAGTGTATCTTAAAAATTAAAAAAAAATAATGAGGTCATTCAAAAATATATGAAATTATTAAGAAAAATATATAATAATAGGAAAATCATAACTTTTGTTGAAAAATTACGGAGTAGTAATAAGTAAAACTGAAGGTTTTTATAAATAATTTTAAATAAAGTTTAATGAATTTAATTTTAATATAGATACTAATTATAGAATTAACAATAAAAATAATTATAAATATATTTATATTTGTAAATTTATGTGTTAATTTAATTAATGATTTTAAATAAAGTTTAGTGTTAACTAGGATGTACATACATTTTAGAGAAGAAAATTATTAAATTGATGTTTTTTAAGTATTAATAGTTAAAATTATTAAACTATTTTGTGTCAAGTATCGATCAACGTCCATGAGATGATATTTCCAACTCGCATGTCATGACATTATCCCGATGTGATTCGTGAAATACAAGTAAGTGGATGGTAATTTTTCATGTCAAAATCCGTATTTTTATTGACCGTTATATATTTCATCAATAATTTTATATTATATATATTAATATTTTTTGTGTTTTTTAATTTTATTTGTTTTATTTTTTATTAAGATAATTATATTTTTTATGTAAATATCAAAATTTTAATTCGTACAAGATAAAATAATATAAACATTATTAATGATTCAATCAATTAGTGATCTCATTATTTTTATTTTATTAATAATATATGTGATATAAAATTATTAATAAAATATATAAAAAGATAAAAAAAAATAATAAATGAATAAGAACCATAAGCATTGCAAAGTCGTTGTACAACTGATTCCAAAACGTTCACACCGACTGAAGACACTGAAAGCAAAGCACAGCGACTGAAGTGAATCGGGACGAAAAAGGAGCGTCTATTATAAAAAATTTAAATTATAAATATAAAATAACAAATAAATTATAGGGTAAACTACATAAATAGTCCTTTAATTATACCTTAATTATCTTTTACATCTCTTAACTATCAAACATTACAAATTGGTTTATTGACTAATTTTTTATACAAAGTGGTCCTGTGCCGTTAAAAAAATTAGTCAATAGACCAATTTGTAATATTTGATAGTCAAGGGATATAAAAAATAATTAAGGTAAAATTAAAGGATCATTTCTGTAGTTTACCCTAAATTATAAATTATTACTTTTTGTAATAAAAATTTTGAACCAGTTGATATTGTGGTTGCAAATTGCAATCCTTTATATGAGTCCTTGCTCATTATATTAGTCCCTTTAGTTTTAACGCTAGCAATGTCCCCTCGAAATTCTTTCCATTTACTTTTTTGACTTAGTTTTAGGTATGTGTATTTATTAATTCGATCAGTGGTTTAACCGATTTAATTAAAATCGAATTAATTAAAAAATTTAAAATCTTAACCGTTAACCGAACCAAATTATCTATAATAGAATTAATCGAACCAAAATTATTTCGGTTAATTAGCTGAATTAACCGAAATTTATTATAAATTTTAGTTAAATTACATAATAGGTCACTAAATTATGCTAAAATAAGTTTTAGTCACTAAACTTTCATTTTATGCTAATTTAATAAAAAATAGTGATCATTTTATAATATATAAAAAATTAATGAATATTTTAAAAAATTTTAAAAGTTAAATGACTAAAAATAAATATTTAATATTTAATATATAATTTCGGTTAATTCGTCTAATTGATCGATTTTGAACCGACATAACCGATAATCGACAATTTTAAAATAAATTACTCATTAATCGAATTTACCTAAAATTAACTGATCAAATTAAATGAAATGACTTCAATTCAGTCGATTAATTCAGTTAAAACCGAATAATGCACACCTATTGGTGTGTTTACTTAATTCTTGGTTAGGACTAAGATGAATCCTTTTAACCAGTACAAACACTTGTATTACTTATTGTAAATATTTTGTAAATATTTCTTACTCTTTTTTTAACATTACATGGGGTAAACTTTCGATCGAGTCAATTTAAATAAAAAAATCGAGTTAATTGATTTGATGAGTTATATTCTATAATTCAAACTTATTTAAAAGACTTTAAGTTGATTTCATAAAATTTGAATCGTTCGAGTTTCAATTCAAATTTACTTATAAATATTTATAATATTATGATTCTAATTAATTCCAATTTAAATTGTACTTTCTATGATCATATATAATAAAAATATATTTTTTTAATATTTTCATATATGATATATTACACAAAATTAATATACATTACACAGAATTGATTAACTAAACTAAAACTTAAAAATCAACTCACTAATGTTTAAAAATTTTAATTTCTTTCTTGAATCCTAATAAAACTAATAAAAAACAGTCGCAATGTAAACTAACGTTTTTTAATATTCTTTAATAAAATAAATAAATTATTGTTTAAATTCGAATTTTAAATATTTTATAACTTTAAAAACATTGTATTAATTTATTAATTTTAATGTAAATTCACCTTCTTCAATATTTTTTTAATAAAAGTATAAATAACTGTTTAAAATAGAATTTCAAGCTTTTTTAACTTCAAAAATAGTAATTTTAATGAAAGAAATACTATATCTTAAAAATAATAAGCCCCTGAATTATATTATTCATTGAATCACGCAACTACAATTTTTTTTCATCCAATTAGATACTTAAATTATAATTTTGTAATTGCTTTGGACTGAACTGTATATTTTTCATGTACAGGGAATAAAATCTATCGAGTGTTATTAATATTTTTAATATAATTTGAGAAAAAATATGACATAAAGATAATTTTAAATTTCAACGTTCAAAAATTTTATCATTTTGGTCCTCATTTACTAACATAATGACTAAGCCGTTAAAAATTTAACGATGGTAATATATGATAATATATTTTAAATGGCATGACATCTAAACTATCAAATACATACACATGAAATATAATTTTATTCTAATATAAGATATAAAACAATTAAAATTTAAATAAAATATTAAAAATTAATTAAATTTAAAATAAAAGAATACTAAATATTCTCATCCCTAACTACAATAGAATTAAAATCCTAATTAAAAATATAAACACAAGCTTAAAAGGAAAAATTTTGTAAAGATTACTATCGATAAATCAAAGGTAAGGGATTTAGATACTAATCAATTGGGTTTTTGTTATTTTAGTTTAGAATTTAGGTATTTTAGTATTTAATCTAAATTGAAAGTTTAGATTTTTTATTTATAGTTTAAGATTTAAATTTAAATTTAAAAGTAGTAAACTTGAGGTTTTAGGTTTTGAATTTTAATTAAATCTAAAAAAACCTGAAATTATAAAAAAAACATAGTAGTAGTAAATTTATTTAAGGTTTAATGGCCAAAATATTTTAGATTTAATTAAGTTTTAATATTTTTTTGAATTTTAATTATTTTATATTTTATATTGGAATAAAATTATATTTCATGTATGTATTTGATAGGTTAGATATCATATCATTTAAAATATATTATCACATATTTACTATATATCATTATCATTAAATTTTTAACGGTGTGGTCATCATGATAGTTAAAAAATGAGATATTTGTTAAAAAGACTTATATTGGAATAAAATTATATTTCATGTATGTATGTGATAGGTTAGATATCATATCATTTAAAATATATTATCACATATTTACTATATATCATTATCATTAAATTTTTAACGGTGTGGTCATCATGATAGTTAAAAAATGAGATATTTGTTAAAAAGACTTAGGTTAAGGGCTAAATTTATCTAAATAAAGAATGAGGGTTAAAATGATAAAAACTATAAACATTAAGGGTTAAATTTATCTTTAACATCATTTTTAAATGGCGTCTTTCTTTCAAGTCGTCATGTGTATAATGGCTTTCAATTACATCGTAAATTTTAACTTAGTTTTTAAAATAAAATATTTTTTTATTTCTTTAATTTTAATTTTTATACACCTTATATATCCATCAAAACCGGAATAATAATTGACATTGCACCAACATGTAAAATATTTAGAAAAGAAAACTAAAAAAGTTGACCAAATTCAGTGGTCAACATGTAAACTTATTCATAAATTAATGACTAAAATATAAATAAAAATTAATGTCTCTTTGAGATTTAATAGGATAGTGATTTGATTGTTACAATTTATTAATTTAACAATTCAATTATGACTTTTAAAACGTTGATATTAAGTGTAAACTTACTAATAATAGTGACTTGTAGTGCAATTTACCCTAAATGTTAAGTTGACCCGCAATCATTGATAACCAACGGTTCCCAATCATCACAGGCGTGTGAGAGCTCCTGTGACTCTCAATAAAGCTAGAGAGGGGAAATTTACGTTCTAAATCACTGAATTTAATTTTTATTTTTATTTAAACCACAAATCTTTAATTTAATCAAATTATATTATTAGTAATAAATTAAATTATTTATATTAATTTATTTTCAAAATATTTCATGGAAAATTAAAACAGACGCTTTTATCTAATATACTTTTATACATAGTATATTAATTAATATTTTATTAACAATTTAAATATATTTTTAACAATTTTATAATAATTAATTATTTCAAAAAAATTCTAAAAAACTATTTAAATGATCAATCAGACATTATTTTTTTGTTAGAATTATTTAAAATATTTGTATAATTGATTTATTTTATTAATAATAAAGATTAAATAATATAATTTGATTAAATATATATATATAATTTTTAGGATAATTTTTTTAATTTTGTTTAAAAATACTTAAAAAGATAAAATTTTAATTTTTTAAAAAAACATCTAAAATAACTATTTTATTTATTTAAATATATATTTTTTAATAATAATATCAAATAATCTAAAACTATTTTTTTCAATAATATCAAACTTGACTCATAAGTTAAGTTCACTGATATAAAATATAATTTACCCGGTAGAGAGTTTAAAGTCATCACTGTCTTAAAATTCATTGGCTTAAATAAACACGACAAAGAAGAACCTGATACTTGCGAGACTGGAGATAGGATAGGAGAAGGATAGCATAATCCCACGACTGTTCTTTTTCCAGTCTTTTTTCCCCTCTAATTCTTTATACAGATTGAGTCCAAAATCAAACTTAAGAAACTTTCCTTGTTTTGTCTCACACTATTTCTTCTTTGCAAAGACCAGACTTATTATCATGGTCCAAAACAAAAAGAACTACAGATTTTCCTCTTCTTCTTATTGATCTCTGGTTTTTGGTTGTCTTAGGATTCCTAAAGCTACATGTTAAAGATTTTTCTGAACTACTGTTTCCTTTTCACTTTGCTTCTCTATGGTAGAGCTGCAAGACAACTACTTTTGATCCCTAGAATTCTACCTTGGAGTTGAAGAAAACAAAATTCAGTTTTTCTAGTATGAGGGTTTATACTTTATATTACTTTTAAAGAGTGTTTTTTTTTTTTCCTGACTGCTTTGCAAGTGAGAGTCACTGTTGTTATGGTGGCTAAAATCTAAATGATATCTTCTCTCAAGTACTACTTTACTTTTTTACAGTCAAGCAAGTCTTTGGTTCCGGTTGTTCAAGTTCTGCCTATATGGTGTTTGTTATAAAGCTTCTTCAAGAATAAAAATACATAAAAGAAGAAGAAACTTGTCTTTTATCAGTGTTCTAGGTGAGTTTTCTCTTCCCCTTCCCTCTTAATATGGTATTTGTTCATCATTTGTTTTGGTATTTGCTCATCATGACCAAGCCTGCTTATACATGATAGGGACAGCTTTTCTTTTTGGATATATATATAGTCTGTGTTTCTTCTTTTGACTAAAGTTTCATGTTAAAGCTACCCTTAGAAATATTGGAACGACCAATATTGAAAACCCTTTTCATCTTCTTTTTCCTGAGAATTATTATATCATTGTGTTAAAATATTTTCTGGTTCTTTAACCAGGAAACTATATTTGTTATGGGGACTGAATCTGCCGAAATAGTGGAAGTAGTCCAGACTCCGCTGGATCCTATTTCCTTTAAGGTATAATTCCTTACTCCTGAGTGTCTGATATTAATCCAACATGAGTATGTTAATTACAGCAATGGTCAATAGGATTCGGATTAATCAATTCGGAGTTTTATGACCAAATCAAGTCGGATCAGATTTGAACATAGCGAAAAAAAATTCATATTTGATGGATGAGCTAAGCTAAAAAGATTTAGAAAATATGAGAAATGTTCTGCATTTATATTTGTTCAAGAAAGTAGCATGAATCCTTAATTGCTCTGTCTTAAGCCTTTTTGTCTTTGTTTGAAAATTGGGATGATCAAAGTTCAAATTTGGTGCTCACATATTGTCATCGATGATTGTAGGTGCATGGCATGATGTGCACTGAACTTAGGAAGTTTGTTGATAGAATTATAAAGATATTGCCAGAAATTGAAGTATCTCGACCGAGATGCTCCTCGGGAATAAAGGCACTGTGCTTACTGAATAGTGCGATCGAGAGAGCAAAGTTACTACTTCAATACTGCAGTGAATCCAGCAAACTCTATCTGGTATGTTTTTCTGTAATTAATTACATAGTTTTGTGATTAAAAAAATATACCCTTTTGTTGATTTCTCTGCAATTACTTTCAGGCAATGACGACGGATGTCATAGCCTCGAGATGTCGAAAAACGAAGAATTTGTTGGAACAATGTTTATGCCAAATTCAGAGTATGGTTCCAGTTATGCTGGTTGATGAGGTTTGTCAAATTACACGCCTTATTATTAGTAATCTTCTATTTACCCTTCTTTTTTACCAACAATTTCTTGTGTTTTCATTCTTCTATTCTCTCAAACAAATGGCCAACATGAGTAACCTTACTGTCAAATAATTTATATTCTAGTTTTAAGATAACATCTTTTCATGATGTCCCTGTTGTGTCTTCAAGTTGATATCGAAATGTTATTGCAGATCTCTCAAATTGTCGATGATCTACGAGCTGCAAATTTTGTCCCTGATAAATTTGAAGAAGAGGCCGGTAAAGTTGTACGTGAATTACTCCAACAAGGAGCTACGGCGTTGGATTCACTGGAACATGCTGAAATGAAAGCTCTTCAAACCGCAGCATCAAGACTTCATATTACATATCCAAAAGCCATCTGGATAGAGAAAAAATCTATAAGGAAATTGCTCGAAAAATCCAGTGAAAGTGATCAACAAAAGAAAAGGATCTTGAAATATCTTTTGCATCTGTTGAAGAAGCATACCAACTTGATTACCCAAGCGCAAACAGACAACACTAGTGATCAGAATGAAGGAGTGCATACTCACTCCGTTGATGCTGAATCTTATGCAGAGTATAGGCAGTACGACGTTCCATCCGAAACGTTAAATAGAGCTATAATACCTCCTGAGGAATTCACGTGCCCCATATCTTCGAGATTGATGTATGATCCTGTTGTCATTGCTTCTGGACGAACATTTGAAAGGACTTGGATCCAGAAATGGATCAATGATGGTAACGACACATGCCCCAAAACCAAGATGAAACTGGACCATCTTTCGTTAATCCCCAACACTTCCATGAAGGATCTGATCACAAAATGGTGTAGGAAATATAGAATCACCATTCAGGATCCAAGCATGCAACAAGACGCACTTCGTTCATTGGAAAATTATTCCACTTCTATAGCTAGTTTCGGCAGTTCTATTAATGATCTTCACTTTCCATCAGACATCAGCAATATTTCACTTGGATCTTTAGATACTAGTTATACTTCAGATGGATCTCGGAACAGGATTGAAGATGGCTCGAGTTCAATAGCTAAGCAGTCCAGTGATGATCTTAGGCGATATAAGTCTCTCGGCAAAACAAGTGTGACTGATTTGGAGTGTCTTTCTGTCCTTGCCGAGATGGATCGGGAATCACAATACAAGATGGTTGAAGACATGAAAAAACATTTCAAATGTGATGATCTAGATTGTCTTTCTTTGTCTTCCAAGAATTTCATTGAACCTCTGATTAAATTTTTGAGCAGTGCTAACGATTTGCATGATATAAGAGCTCAAAGAGTTGGATTGCAGTTGTTATCAACATTTCTGAGCAAAAACAGGTATTTTTCTTTCCATTTGCATCTGTGGCTAGTTTTAGAATGCGACGTATCATTAGATTTTTGAGCAACAGATGACTTATTTGTGATTCTTTTCACTGTTGCTGAGCTTCTTGCAGGAACGGCATACGGTACCTAAACGAAGATGCATATAGTATGCTGTCATTGTTTATCGATTCAGAAGTAACTCGAGAGGTTCTCGACATTATGTTAGTATTGTCTGAACATAACAGTTGTGGATCTAAGATATCCGCATCTGGTGCACTTGTTTCCATGTTAAACATTCTCGATTCGAACATCAAAGATTTCCGAGAACAAATCCTCAAAATTTTGAGTAATCTGTCCTCCTCAAGCACTGATATTTGTTTCGATTTGGTGTCTTTAGATTGTATCCCGAAGTTTGTTCCATACTTACAAGACACCACACTTGCAAGACACTGCATAGTCGTGTTGAGAAACTTTTGCAGTAACCAAGAGGCTAGGACTTGGATCACTGGAACATCAGGCTGCATTGCTTCAATTGCTATGTTACTTGAGACCGGCGGTGGTCACGAGGAACAAGAGCATGCGGTGGATATTCTCCTTACGTTGTGCTCGCAGAGTATTGAATACTGTCGCTTAGTGATGGATGAGTGTTGTATTATTCCTCTCCTTTTTGAAGTATCAGTTAGTGGAAGCGAAAAAGGAAAGGCAAGTGCAATGGAATTGCTTCGGCTCCTTAGGGATATCAAACATGATAATAGTGATGATGATGATGAACAACACAAATGCTCTAACTTCGACGTCGTGGAATCCAAAGATGCTGATGACTATTCAAGAGAAAAGATGTCACGTAAGACATTGTTTGGAGTGAAATTACCAATGTTTGCAAGATCCAGTGCACCAAAAAAGAAGAAATAAAACTGGGATCTTTCTGCTCTGTGTCAATATTATGATGGACAAATCTTTACCAGGCAAGATTCTTTACCCTTGCCAGGGAGAAGTTGGCTTTCTGGGATTTGTCGATATTTTCCTACTTTGAAGTTTGAACTTCCTTAGAATGGATGTCTGGAATCAAGAGATTGATCTCAGTATTTTAGTCTGGTTATGCTTTGAGCTTATGTGAAGTTGCAATTTTTTTTCCTGGAATATCAAATTTCAGGGTGTAGCATCTTTACTTTCTTCTAGCATGAAATTATGGGGCACCCCACCTTGAATCTACTTGGATGTGTATAGCTTGCATATCCCAAATAGATTGTCTTTTGAAAAGAAAATGTTCCATATTATACATGCTCATGTAATTTAATGTGCCGGAATTTGGTGGAAGGGAAGTTTTGCAACTTGTATTATTGGTTCCATGAAGTTTCTAAAATTTTTATGATTAATTTTTATGGCTTTTTGATTTTTTTAGTTTAAAGATCAGTGGTGAGATTGTATAAAGGTTTACGTAAATCAACACTGAATTTTATTTTTAAACCTATTTTCGTTATTGAAATTTTAAAATGTTCAATTTACTCATTAAAGTTTAGATTTTAATATTTTCGTCATTCCATTTTTAATTTTTTGATGACGTCTATTTATCGACAAACAAAGGAACTTTACATAGATCCAAATTGTGAAAATTTTCATTAACACAAGAGAAGTAACATACTGTGAAGCAAGTTCTATCCAACAACGAAAAAAAAAAGATTGATGAGAGAAAAATTAAAAAAAAATGGTCAAGTCATAAATTTTAGAATTTTTTTGATAAAATAGAGATCGAATTTAAATTTATATGATTGAAATAAAATGAATGATAAATTTAAGATCAAATGATAACCATTTATAATCGGTTTAAAAATAATAAAAATGTTTAATATCTAAAATTTTACTGACAAAACATTTAATATCTAAATATTTAACGAATAAATTAAATATTTTAAAATATTTAATAAATAAATTAAATGTTTTAAAACTTTAATAAACGAAATAGGCTTACGACCAAACCAATGATAATTCACATAATTTACTCTATTCTACTTTAAAGGGACCACACCACTATTTACCCTATTCTACTTTAGAAGGCACTGCACGATAATTAACTAGTAATTTTTTTCGATGACTAAAATGAAAACATACTAAAAATTTGGGTGATTATTGATGTAGTTTATCCTAAAATAATTTAGTAAGGGAAGAAAAAACAATATAAAAATATATACAATTTGCTCTTAATAGAGTTTTGATTCTAATTAAGATGGTCAAACAACATACAAGTCAGATTGCCTGATGCACTAAAATACTTCCATCCAAATACAAACGCTAGAACAGAAATACAAGAAGCATTACTGAGGAGAAAGCTGCACGTCTCTCACTTACGTGCTACCATTTTACAGGCCAGTTTGCCGGTTTGCTATTAAGCTGCTCGAGTAGGCTGCGACTTGACGATGATGCTAATCCATGGCAACCACCAATGATATGGATCTCAAACCGGAGGCAATCATTCACAAGCTGGTTTGGTGTCAAAGCTGCTAAGACAGATTGCAAAGGCTTGGAAAGCGGATAGAGGGTATTGATAATCCATGGTGAAGATGTCCTTGCCAATTTTTCCAAACTGTAAGATTACCTTCTCTTGCTCTCCAGGTGATACATTGTATTCAGGCTTAACGGCTGTGACAAGCTGGAAATTCTTAACAGAGGCCACCGTCACACGACCTCCGAAGTTGAGGCACCAGCACTGTAACTGTTCATGCCATCTAGGGGACTTGTTTTTAAGGATTAATGGATCTCCTGAGCCCCGGGGAAATAAAGGTGCGACTGCCAGGCTTGGGGAGCTGGTCTCTATCAGCAGCCCTTTTCCTTTTGAACTAGGTAAAGGAGAAAGCTGCTCGTCGAAGGATTGCGGCAATGCCAAAGGTGTTGGGGCAGTGCCTCCTTCCTGAATCGCAGAGACAGGAATTGCATGCAAAATGCAATGCATTCTCCTCGGTCCTCGGGTTCGCAAAGCATTGAGCTCATAGGCAATAGTACCTATGCTGTAGTTGCAAGCAGGTAATCTTGGGAACACCTGTTTAGAGTAGAATCTCCAATGGGTAGTCAATGGGATCATTGAGTCACATGGAGGTTGACTGTCATATATGGTAAACTTGGTACCCAAAAAGTTAGACCTGAAATGGAACTCGATATGTCATTATTGACATCAAGTCGTAATCAAGGAAACATAAGATATCAAACTGCAAGACTTGCCTCAGTTTACCAACATACGAATAGCTGGCCCTAGCAAAATCATCGGCAGCCAAAGATATAACGAAGTCTGTGCATGTTGCCCTTCTGACTTTTCTTGCTGCCAACAGCAATTTATCACTCTCTCCCTCGGCTGTAAATCAAAGCAGCAACACAAGATAATACATATACAAAGTCAGGAAGCTTCATATTATAGTACTTGAAGGGTCTTGAACAGGGGAATATCATAGCCCCACATCCATGTCTGAAAATATCTCGGGTACTGAAGCTCCAAAAAAATGATATATCATTAAGCAGTTCACAAGAAATACAAAAGACATAAACAAGACGACTTACACGGTACAAGACCATAGAACAAAAGATATGTAGAAGTTGCTCTGTCCCTTCTAATATAGCATTGAATCGGAAACTCACGAGGACCGGGCTGTTCATGAGCACAAATAAAAGATATAAAAATTTAAGAGGAGAAACAAGAAAAAAGCCTCTCCCATTATTTATACAGACATGAGAGTAATTGTTGAATGTAGATAATATACGGCAGGTATAACAAATTTAGACTCAACTTATATGGATGGATTTGAACGTTCTTAATATGCAACATTCACCTAATGATCATTTCATGACAGAAATGCCACAAGACAATTTGTAAGTTCTCGACATAGGTGCATGTTATTGATGGGCTTTCTAAAAGGGTAAATGAACCTACAAACAATAGAAGTAGAGGGGCACCAGAGTTGGTACTCCGAAACATGTTCTAATTCTCAACTATTGCTCCTCTGATATTTGCCGACTCAAATCGGAGCATGCCCTGGAGTACCAGATTTGGTTTCCTCCTAACTTTATTCAACCTTTTGCAGCTTCATTTACACTTCATTTAAATAAACCGAAACACATACAAATGAGTTTTTTTCTCTTCCCCTTAATGTAAACTTAGCTAAAATCTAAACAGTTTAGGATCGGATAGGCAACTTTTCAATAAGAAAAGACTATAACCTGCTTCAATGAGATTGGAAACGTAAGCCTTCCGCATTGCTCAGGAGTTTTCACAATCTCCTTTGTAATTTCCCTCCAAGACCTACAAACTGCAGCACAATAAACAACAGCAGCTCGAGCAGGCCAAGCTGTTTCACTCTCTTCCACCCTATGGATGATATCTAAGAGCAACTCCGGCGGCAGGTTCGCCCAAGGGCATTGCTCCACGCATTCAGATTCCGCCTGTGGCTGATCCGGAACTACATGGGATCGAGTCCGACTACGCCAAAGCTTCCTCTCCCCACCTCTCTTTGATAAATTCTCAATACCATCTTTCATTTCCTTTAACTCTCGCATCAGACTCTTTAGTGACATCTTTTATAAGCATACCAAATACAATCTCTCAATATTCTACTGAAAATATATAACATGAAAAACACCAAAAACATTAAACTTTTGTCAATTATTTATATACCAGCTCAACTAAAAGTAAATTTCTATGAAATTAAACTCCATAGATCAAAATCTTCAAACTTTAATAACAATTAATACCCAGAAAAATAAAAGAGGGAAACCCCAAAGATCAAACAACTAATAATGACATAAAAACACAAAAATGAATACCTTTTCACCAAAATTATCAGCCCAGAAAGACAAAAGCTTGAGAATATAGAAATTTGGAAACCAGTTCTAATCCCACTAGTTCAAATCAACCCTAAACAGAACCAACTCAGACGCATCCCCACACGACCCACAGTTTAATCAATACCACAAACTAATATAAAAAATCAGTTTACAGTGAAAGAATTTATTAAAAATGTCTTTTTTGGGGAAAAGATTCCAACTTCTTTTATGAGTGGGAATCTTACGATGGTCAAATCGATGATTGCTAACCCCTACGCCACCTCCTCCACCACCTTCAGCACGGTATTCTAACAGCTCCACCACCACCCACCGCCATTACCACCAGTTTTCTCCAAGCTCCGCCAGACAAAGCGCTCTCGCTTTTTAGTTAAAACAGATCCAAGAGGATGATGTTTCGGTCTCATCACCCGCACTGAGGAGCTGTGTGAGTTGCAAAAGAATGCGTGATGATTAAGACACGTGCAATCAACCAATCAAGTGCTTCCGTAGATACGTCTTATTCTATGCATCTGATCAGTATTTGATGGGATTTGGGACATTTTTTTTTTCGAATAGAAATGAGGTCTAGGCAGGTTCATCAGGCGTTTATACGAACGTGGGGACAACGAAAATCACGATATAAGATCTCCAGTCTCCACCGAGGCTGGGGGACGTCGAAGGATCGTCGAGGGGAACCAAGCTTGACCATGTGGTCAGCGACAAAGTTTGCTTCTCTGCGAATGTGTTGAAATTCCACGTTCCAGACCCAATTCAAATATTAAAGTTAAAATCTTAAAATTATTATAATATGTAACATTTTTAATTGCAATTTAAATATTTTCTTTAACACACAATTGACCCTTACTATTTTTTATTTTTATAATTTATTTTAATATTTTAATTAGAAATATATTCTAATCCTAAAAATCTATCTCACTCAAATATTTTTTTCTTTTACAAAAATATAACATAAAACCAATAAATTCAAAGATTTTACTTGTAATATGTAAGTGTCTATCTTATTTTTTTATAAAAAATTTATAAAAAATTTTAAGAAATATTTAAATATTTTATTGAATATTCATATAACCATGATTTTTTATTTAAATATTAAAATACTTTTTAAATTGTATAAAATTATTTAAATATTAAATTAATATAAAATAAAATTACTTAATAAACTTACACCATTTAAATATGCTATAAAGAATTTAAAATAAGAAAATCTATTACTTCAAGTATAATTTTATCTAAAATGGCAAGAATTGATAAATACCTAAAAGAAGAGTGAGAATCATATTCTCGAAATATACTATTATTGGTATTCATCTTTTTTCGAATTAATGAAAATAAAGACAAACCAAACATGAGAATAAGATTTTGGAAAAAAAATATTTCTCAGGTAATAAATGACCTTTTTGACGAATCAAATGCCTTAGGACGTAAGGTTTAAAGTTAATTTATGAGTTTAAGATTTATTAGATTAAATTCTAAATCCTTAATAATATCATTATAACCTTAAACTCTAATATCTAAACCTTAAATATTAAATTCTAACAATAAACTTTATGTTTAAACTTTAAAATTTAACCTTATACACTAAATTTTAAACCTTATACTTTAAATTAAATAACTCCAAAATTAAAATATTTATAAAATATTTTTATTTCTATCATCCGTGCATTATATATTATCTCGCATATATTACCGATCTAACAGCAAGAATTATAAATTACGCCAAAACGATGGTCGTATCATGTCGAAACGACAACAATTTTCCGAACATTTTGGAGACATCTCATACACACTAGAAAAACCCGAATAGGGATGAGTATTTTACCTGGCCCGATCGGGTTTTGACTCGATCCAATCAGATCAGATTTTTTGATAAAAAATCGAGTTCGGATCGAGTCAGGTGATTTTTTAAGGTGACACCGGATTGGATCGTGTTCGAGCTTAGAGTATAAAATATCCGACACAACTCGACCCGTGACTAAATATATAATTTTTTCATAAATTTTTTAGGGATATTTATAATAATGGTCCTTTATCTATATATTTTATAATTAAGTCCTTAAAATTAATTTTTTATTTATAATTTAATCCTTAAAATTATATTTTTTATAATTAAGTCTCCGATTTTTTTTACAATTTAGTCTCTAAATTTATTTTTATTTATTATAGATCAGGTAATGTCGGAGTCAGGTTTAAGGTATTTACTTTCGGATCGGATTGGGTCAGACTTTTTAAAAAAATATTTGGATCGAATTAAAGTCGAGTTTAGAGTATTTATGTTCGGGTCGGTCGAAAATCCAACCCGACCTGTACCATCTCTAAACCCGAGGCTGATCCCTTACGATCAAGGACAAATCCGACATTTCGTATCCAAAACAAATTCCTTCGTTCCAAACAGTTGGGGTCTGGGGGAGAAGATGAAGCGGACTTAAATAGCTATAAAATCTAAAAATAAAGAGAGTTCTCCGTGCCATCTCTTTACTTCGCGCGCTCTTTTCTGATCCGGTTCTCTCTCGACGCGCCACCATCTCCTCCGCTCAGGCCCAGCTGCTTCTTCCATAAGTGCGTACAAGGTAATGAATCTCCTTCCATTTTTATACATATGGATTTTTTTTGGTTTGTTTTTATGTTTATCGGGAGGTTTCCCTCCTCCATTTATTGAATTAGCTGCTCTTAATAGCATTGCGGAGGCATTGCGTTTTCCTTCTTACATTTCTTAAAATTTTCTCTGCTTCCAAACGGAGCCAAATTTGCAAAAGAAAGGAGTTCTTGAATTGTTCAAATTTTATTTATTTTTATTTTATTTGTTAACTAAAATCGGGAATGCTTTAAGCGGTTCTTTTACTTGTTCATTTTTGTATTGGTATTCGTGTTGTTTCCTGGTTTACAATTTCTTTTTCATTTTTTGGATTCATCAAATAGTTAACATAAATTTTCTTTATTTTCTGTTCTGTTTGGTTGCTGGTAAAATTATGAGGAACTCTGGTGCTTTTCACTTTAGCTGTTTCTAGTAGATCAGATTTGGTATTCACTTTTTCATTTACGCGTACTGATATAGAGCTTTTATTTATTTAATGCAATACAACATTTAATTTAGCTATATGATTTTCATAATCAGCCTTCAGGTTTCTTTGAAGAAAACTATTAGTATAACAATATAGCTGAATTATTGGATTGAGATTTTTGGTTTTAGGCTTTTTAATTTTATGGTTGATATTTAGCTGACAGTTCTGATCACGGGGAAGAGGGAATTGTTTACTGTCTTGTTTGATTATATATGTATTAACACAAGGAAAGCTTAGTTATTGCATAAGTGTTAAAGTGAATCTAGATTTTCTAGCGGGTCAGTGTGCCACCTATGGCTATAAGCTCAATTAAGTGAATCTTCTCAAGTTCATGGAGATTATGATGTTCCCAAATGTAGCAACTATGAGAGAGTTTTTTTTGTTTTTTTGTTTCACCTTCCGTTAGCTTCTCCTAGGAAAATGAGTCATACAGGTCAGTAACGTTTGTTTTTGTTTGTTTGATTGTGCAGGGCCATGCCAACGTTTACTTCTGTAGCTGCTTTTGATAGGTTGTTTGAATCTAACGATTCTAAATCTGCTGATGGGTCTGGTTTTTATTCAAAGCCACCTCTCATTCCGAATTCAAGGCTTCGGAGGAGGAACAGTAGTATATCTGCTTCAGAATTGAAGTTTAACCGCCCCCAAATTTCACCTGCACTGTATGCTACTCCTGAGGTAACTCCACTACCTGATTCGCCGTCTCTTTTCCCTCCTTCTCCTTACATTGTCAATCATAAGCGCCGTGGGCCTTCCCTTTCAAGGACCACTTCTGAATTAATATCTCGGAGAAGAAGCCTTGAAGAAGATGAGTTTACCGAGGCAAAGCTGGCAGAACCCAAATCTGTTGATTTTTCGAAGGGTAGTTCTGTTACTTCTAGCGTTCATGAACCTAATGAAGAGAAGCATCAGAATCGTATCGATAAAGGTCCTGTCAATGTGGAGCAGGCAATTGTACTCGGTGGCTCCATTCAAGATGAACTCAGGAATGGTGTTCATGATGGTAAAATTGGGAGCAGTAATGGGGAAGTTGGAAGCTGCATATTGAGGGATGGTTCAGCCTTGGATGGTGCTCTGGCGAAGGTTGGACCCGTGAATTCAGACAGGTCTGGTGGCAATGAAGATTTCTTTGACCCGAATGAAACAGTGAGTGCCACCACTAATACCGAGGGAGATGATCATACTGTTGCAGAAACTGCTGCAAGATCTGGTACATCAGGAATAGAGTTTTATGATGCATGGGACGGTATGTAGTGTGTTACTAGGAGCATGGTAGTATGAATTGTGCTTCCTTTCTTCTTCGTTTAATTTTCTCTATGGTCTGTTTTACAGGAGATGTTGCCTATTCATGTGTGCATATTTCATTTCTGTCCTGCTTCGCCTTTTTATAGGAGACTTTGAACTAATGAGAAATATGAAAACCTTTCCCGTAGCTATTTGCTTAGTATTGTATAAGACAACTAATGTGATGATTCTGTTGTCATTTTGGCTTGCTTACCTAAATTTGTTTCCACCAGAATTAAGCCCCGAGAGTGCACCACAGCCCGTAGTTCATGACATTGAAGCTGAACTGCATGAAATAAGATCGAGTTTACTCGTGGAGATAGAGAAGAGGAAACAGTCTGAAGAAGCTTTGAACAAGATACAATGCAAGTGGCAAACAATGAGGCAAGAGTTGGCTGTTGTGGGACTGTCACTGCCTGCGGATCTGTTTGATGTGATGGAGGATGCGCTGGTGAAACCGATCGAAGAACTGAGGCAGCAAGAGAGTGTTGCACGACTTGTATCTTTATCCGTGGGAAGAGGCATTGCAAGGGCAGAGATGGAGATGGAGATGGAATCTCAAATCGAATCAAAGAATTTTGAAATCGCACGAATGTTGGACCGGCTACACTATTACGAGGCTGTGAACCGAGAAATGTCTCAGAGGAACCAAGAGGCTATAGGTGAGAGAGTTTCATGTGCACGTTTATAAGTGTAACGATGCGTTATATTTACATGATTCCAATTTTTGATTCCCTTGAATTTAACATGGTTTCATTACAGAGATGGCACGGCGTGATAGACAAAGGAAAAAGAGAAGGGAAAGATGGGTCTGGGGTTCGATAGCGACTGCAATAACCCTCGGCACGATGACCTTGGCATGGTCTTATCTCACAGCGGGAAAAGGATTATCAATATCTACTGCTGCCATTCCTCGGGCTTCCGGTAATGACGATGCAGCAGCAGCTAAGTGAAATTATTCCGTCGAACCCAAGTTTAGTTCTGTTGGTTCATGTCGTGACATCCATCAGTTTTGAAGTTTGAGTTGGACCTCTGCAATCCTTTTTGTTTCTCCAAATCATAACCTCTTTCCACCAAAAATGGAAAAGAGAAAAGATAGGAAGGGAGAAACATACACCTTGTCTATGTCATGGTAACAAGAGAATAAGACGCCTGCATTCTTTCCTGTAAATAATTATATATAAAATACAGTACGTACAAATACCAATAACACGAATACCATAGAGTATATATAATATTAGAGGTGTTCAAATCTGGTTACCCGGGTATTCGGGTACCCGAAATACCGGATACCCAGACCTTCGGGTAGTAAAATAATCGGCCCGTGTCCTGACCCGAATTTTTTGGGTACCCGGTACTTCAGGTACCCGAATATCCGGGTACCCAAAAAATCGGGTATATGGTTTTTATTTTTATTTTTTATAAAATCTTAAATTTAATCTTAAAAAAATATAAATAAAATTAAAAGTTTAAATTACATAATCCAACATCGAAATATTAAATTTTAAAGCCCTAATTACATAGTCTAAACATAAATTTTAAGACCCAAATTATATAATCTAATTCGAAATAAAACATAAGGTTTAAATAAAGTTTTTTTAATATTTTTAATTAGTATAATTTACTTTAATATATAAAAATTAATGAATTTTAAGTTGATTTTCGTATTGGTTAATGCACATACATAAATAGTGCATATCTAAACAGGTAAAGTTCGAATTTTACTAACTCAAAAAACTAAATTTATAATTTTACAATAATTCTTAATTTTCTTTTTTATAATAAATCCTTAATTATTTTTTAAAATTAAGATTTGAGGGATCAAGATTTAGAAATTATGTTATTTGATTTAGAAATATAGTGAATATAAGTGTATTTTATTTAAATAATAATTATATTTAAAATAAAAGGATAAAAAATGTTAGGAACCGGGTACCCGGATTTTTATAAAATTTTGACCCAGGCCCGACTCGGAAAATGATGGGCCGGGTACCCGACCCGAAATGAAAAAAATTAGGAAATACCTGATTTTTTATGTTCGGGTAGTCGAGTCGGGTCATTCGGGTCAGGTATTTTTGAACACTCCATATAATATGGACTTTTATTTAAATGATTTATCTAACTTTTAGCTAATACTTCCTCTGAAACATTTAAGAAGTTGAATATTGACTTTTTAAAGTCAAAATTTTAAAACTTTGACCATAGTTATTTTAAATATTTTAATTTATTAAAATTTATAAAATATATATTTTTAAACTATTTGATTAGGAGTTTCTAAAATAAATTTTTTATATTTTTACCATTAATAAATTTAAAGTTATAGTTAATCAAAATTAAAAAAATTGACTACAAAAAGTCAATATTAAACATATAAAGTGGGACAGAGGGAGTAATAATTATGTGTAAGTATTGATGATCAGTTAGTTAGAGCTGCTCATATTCCTTCTCTTTTGGTCCCGAATTCAAGACTCACCAAGAGTATTCTTTTTCTTAGAACTTTTCCCTCTAGATAGAAATAAAAACTAATTTTATTAGAAAAACTATTAATAGTTATTATTTGTAAAAAATAGGCATAAAGATAATTTTCACCCTTAACGTTTGTAATTTTTATCATTTTGGTTCTCATTCTTTTTTGGGATAAATTTAGCCCTTGACCTATGTCTTTTTAACAAATAACTCATTTTTTAACTATTATGATAACTGAAACGTTAAAAATTTAATAATGATCACATGTCATATATATGTAATAATATATTTTAAATGACTTAACATCTAGTATATCAAATACATGCACATGAAATATAGTTTTATTCTAATCTAAAAATATAAAAACAATTAAAATTTAAATAAAATATTAAAAATTAATTTTTTATTCATTAAAAATTAATTAAATCTAAAACAAAAAGCTACTAAACATTCCCAACCTTAATTATAATAAAATCAAAATTTTATCTAAAAGGTATGAACATAATCTGAAAAGAAAGGGTTTTGTATAATTTGTTACCGGTGAATCAAAGATAAAGGATTTTGATAATAATCAATTGGATTTTTATTATTTTAGTTTAGTTAGGTTTGAGAATATTTAGTAAATTTTTAATATTTTATTTAAATTTTAATTGTTTTATATTATATATATATGTATATATTTAATAGGTTAGATTCTATGTCATTTGAAATATATTATCACATATATATATATATATATGACATGTTATTATTATTATTAAATTTTTAACGGTTTAGTTATCATAGTAGTTAAAAATGAGTTATTTGTTAAAAAAACATAGGTCAAGGGCTAAATTTATCCAAAAAAGAATAAGGGTCAAAATGACAAAAATTATAAACATTAAAGGTAAAAATTATCTTTATGCCTAAAAAATATTAGTAGTTACTATCTTAAAAAACTATTTGTAGTTATTATAAAAATTAGAATGCACTGTTTAAGGTTTAGAGTTTAAGTAAGGGTTTATGTTTAAGGTGTATGTTTTAGAGTTTAAGGTTTAGGGTTTTTATGATTTATAATTTAGATTTAAGGTTTAGTGTTTACTGTTTAGGTTTAGGGTTTATGATTTAAGTTAGGTTTATGATTTATGGTTTAAGTTAAGATTTATGGTTTATGATTTAAGTTAGGATTTAGAGTTTAACTAAACAAATTTAAAAAAATAAATGTCTAATTTACGAAAAGAAAAAATAAACAAAATAATAAAGGTGAGAAATAAGGGTTTAAGGTTTAGATTTTGATATCATGTGTCCCTCTTTTTTTTTAACTTTTTCTCTTTCTTTTTTTTCTTGAAACTCAAAGGAAAAAGGGTTAATTATCCGTTAATGTATAACTATATTGAATTTTTAGTTTTATACATAATATTTTAAAATTTTAATTTTATATATGAGATTTTTTGTAATTAGTGACTTTATCCATTTCCGTGACAGAATTCAATGTGGACCCTTTAGATTAGTAAAAAAATTGCCACAAAACAGTTTAAAATATATTATTTACTTAATTATGGTATAAAACCAATTTTAGTCATCTATCTATCTATATATTTTAAATTTCATCATTAGTTTTTTTTTAAATCTAATATTTATTTATTTATTTAAAAATATATTAAAATTTAAATCAATTATTAAATAACTCGTGTCAAAACTTAATTTCTTCGTCATATTCATCGCCTGGATCTACATCTTTATTTTTATTGACGTTATAGAGACGAGAAACAAAATAAAAAATTGGATTCAAGAGAATAACTTGCATCAAAAAGTTCTCAACCACGGACATTTGTATATATTAAAAAGAAAAAATATTAGACAAGAAAGTGTTTATAACATCTTAAATCCGGATTTTATATTTCAGTCTTAAGTTAAAATTCAAAATAATAAATTTTTAAACTGAATTAACCCAATAAAAAAATCGTAGAATATTTAAAGTCATCGATCAAAAAATATATAAACAAATAGTGTTCCAAAGAATCTCTAATTTAAATTTAAAATATTTAAATATACGTTCTAAATAATACAATTTCAAAATAATAATTACGGATTTTAACATATAAAATCTTATGAATACATAACTCACTAAACTCATATAACAATTCTAAATATCATTATATGCTAGGATTCAATATGATGAAGTTTTTCGATCCATCAACCAATGTCCAATATATGCGTTGAGTTTACAAAGTTCAGTGGCATACATATACTAAGGGTGTTTATTATCGGGTACACGAAAAATCGGGTACCCTATTCCTTCGAGTATCAATTTTTTGGCTCGTGTCCTGACTCATTTATACCAGGTACCTGTTATTGAGTATCCACAAAATTTGTGTATCCAGCTAATCGGATAACAGATACCCGATTCATAATTTTTTATTTTATTTTTTTCTAAAAATCACATATTAAACCCATGAATTTTAAAAAATTTATAATTAGTGATTTTAAGTTAATTTTAGAATATTTGAATATATATATTAAAGTTTATCGATAAAATATTAATATTTTTTTTTACAAATTAATAAAAATATATTTAAAATTTTTAAAAGTTAGAAGTATGTAATATAAACATAAAATTAATTTAGAGATTTAAATTTAATTTTATGTATAAATATTAAGGAATCTACAATAAAAATATAATTTAAAATTAAAAATATATATAAATTAAAATTAATTAGGTTGAGTACTCGATAACTAGAAAAAATCGATCTAAGTCCGGCCCAATTTTTCCCGGTCGAATATTTTTAAAAAAAATTATCCAATATTTTTGTTTCAGATAATTAGATCGGAACAATCGGATCGAGTCAATCAGGTCGGAATATAATAAAAATATAAATGATTATTACAGAAAATTATTTTAAAATTTTAATTAATAATAATTCAATCAATTAATCATTAGAACACCCCTATTAATTTAGTGGAGCCCAAGGTTTGAACAAGAAGTTTAAATGTTTTTCTGGACCAAGGCAAGCTCCATGCCCATCTCCAGCCCAACGAATTCCAAGGCAAATGTAATATGAATTTACCCGCGAAAAGAGGAAAACACCGTTTGATCTGAGATGAATTCCCCGAATCCCAACAATTTTTTGAACGGAGAGGCCTTGCATTTCGCTCAAGTTCTAATCTGTAATGAAAAAGAAGAGAAACCGACCCATTCTTTCTTCTTTAACAATTGTCTCTCCGCCATTTTCGAACACGAAACCTAAAAAAAATCTCATCCTCCTCCCCACTTCGCAGAGGTACACCCTTGTTTTGTTTTATTCTATGGGTTGTATGTTTCTTAAATGTTTGGTTGTTGCTGGTTAGTAATAATATCGTGTTTGCAGAGATTTGGGTCCAGGGGGGTCAATTGATATACGATAAGACGACTGCTTGATTCTTCTGCCCTTTACTGTTTCTCTGTTTGCAGAAATTCTTTAACAGCTTCAAATCATGGCTGAGACCCAAGGTCTTCTTATTCTAAACCTTTCATCTTGTTAGATCTTTCATGCATGTTTGGATTTTCTATTAGCATGTTTACAGGTATGGGAGTAGGACATGAATGAGAATTGAGGACCCCTTTTATTTTTTTGCTGGTTAATTTCATTGTACATTTCTCTTTTTTCCCTTCTTATGTATTGGTTTTGTATCTTTCCCGTGGTGTTGCATATCGGGTTTTAGGACATTTCTATGTCGTTCTATTGGATTTGGACGTCTCTCTCGGCTATGCTTACATCTAAGGTTCTGTCTTGTTTGAACATCCACTGACCTCTTGAAGATTTGTCAATTGAAAGTGTGCCTATGTTGGTTCGAACGAAGAACTTCTCATTTTAAGTATCGATTGAGCTACTTGTGTTGCAAAAAGGTTTGTAGAAGTTCTTAGTTTGAATAAAGGGAGGCACTCTTTGGAATGTCAAATCCTTGAAGGATCGGTGGTACTCGAAAAGGATAACATTAACATATTATATGATACAGTGTGCGAGGAGAACGCACCGGAACCCAAACATTACCCTTTGAATAGATATTGTTGTTATTGGTGGAGAATGCTTTTATTTATTTTACTATTGAATGTTGATTTGCATGATCATTTGTTGTGGCATAACTGTAATGGTATTCCGTTGATATATTATTTAGTTGTTCTTTTTGTTAATGATGACCACTCAGAAACCCAATCTCAGTGTTAGTAGATGAGAATGCTTGGAATGGTTTCAGGCTTTTAGGTATATATTCATTTTAATTTTAATAGTTTCTTCATTATATCAGATATGGACGGGTCCGCTAAGAAGACAGGAAGGAGCGTATCCAATAAATTCCGGAATTCAAGAGGTAGGAGGAGCAGTAAAGTAATGTCTATTGAAATTGATGATGAGCGTATTCCGGAGGAGTTGCAGTCTGTTGAGGCCTTGCGTCAGGCACTTATATCGGAGGACAAGCTACCTGCAAGACATGATGATTATCATACATTGCTCAGGTTACCATCTTTCTGGACTACTCGTTTCTCTTAAAAGTCGTCATATCTGACATATTTGGATATGAGTATGGAGGTATAATGTTCTAATTATATGATGTTTTTTTAAAGTCAAGCATACCCTTTCAGGCCGACATTGTACAACATAGGTTCATCTATTTTGTTGTAGAGAAATACACTCTTATATTATAAGACTTTAAGTTTCATGTTGTATTCGGGTGTAAGCAGGATGATTAATGGTTTTGCATGTGAAACCAGTTGTAGGATGCAAGTTCAAGAAAATGTCTGACTATATTATATTTAAGTTTCAACATTACTTATCTCTTTATAATCAGGTTCTCGAAGGCCAGAAGATTTGACCTCGAGAAAACAAAGGAAATGTGGATTAATATGCTCCAATGGAGGAATGAATTTGGTACCGACACAATTATTGAGGTATTCTTCTTACAGAACATATAATTCTCCTGTTTGTTTAATGTTCCTGTTGAATATGGGCTTTGTAAAAAAGCTTTAGAAGATGACTCCCATTTTCTTCCCCTTCAGGACTTCGACTTCAAAGAGCATTCAGAAGTGTTGAAATATTATCCCCAAGGCTACCATGGGGTAGATAAGGATGGACGACCTGTTTATATAGAAAGACTAGGCATGGTAGATGCTGCCAAGCTCCTGCAAGTCACAACAATGGACCGGTATCTCAAATACCACGTAAGGGAGTTTGAGAAGACCTTCCAAATGAAGTTTCCGGCTTGCTCAATTGCAGCCAAGAAGCATATTGATCAAAGCACAACCATCTTGGATGTGAATGGAGTGGTAAGTGAGATTCAATAATTACTATATCTATGTTATAACAAATTCAATAATCAGTTTAACAAATCCGGACTCTATTCTGGTTTTTCTCGCCATCATCTTCGACATTCTTTATACGGAAAGGAAATGTTCATTTCGAACCCGAACCGTCCAACTCAGTTAATTTTACAAAGAAAGAAGAAAAAACGTTTAATCATGCATAAGAACATCTTCTGTCTTAATTTCGAGTTAATGACACAGGGTCTTAAGAGCTTCGGCAAAGCTGCAAGGGACCTTGTAGGTAGTCTTCAGAAGATTGATGGTGACAATTATCCTGAGGTACAGATTTCCTTAACATTATTCATGAATAATAGCCAAGTTTTTTATTCAGTAGTAACGTTTTAAACTTTAAATAATGGAATCGTGATGTGCAATGTTGTTGCCTTTTCTGCAGACGTTGAACCGCATGTTCATCATCAATGCAGGTTCTGGATTTAGAATGTTGTGGAACTCTGTCAAGTCTTTCCTTGATCCTAAGACCACAGCAAAGATCAATGTAAGATTACATATCACATTCGCTTCCTAACAATAGAATTTTGCAAGTTTTAACCAATAAGAAACTAATTGGCGAAACCGATTACATACCAGGTTCTTGGCAACAAATTTCAGAGCAAGTTGCTTGAAATAATTGATGAGGGGTACATTCCCATTAGATTATCTAAATTTTATTTATTTTTCATGATGATGCAACAAATCACTGGTGTTGCTTCTTTTCTTTTCATATATATCTACATTTTTTTTTCTTGTTGGGGCTCTATATCAGTCAATTGCCCGATTTTTTGGGAGGCACTTGCACTTGTGCTGATCAAGGAGGCTGCATGGTTTCCGACAAGGGTCCATGGAAGGACCCAGAGATCATAAAGGTGAGTCGGTCGTTTGTTTTTTCTTTTCTTTTCTTTTCTTTTTTCAGTTGCAGTCTTATTGATTATCAAGTATAGTTTGTAATCAGGATTCAAGGCACTCCTAACCATTTTTTTTCCCACTTGAAGATGGTTCAAAGTGGTGCTCATAAAGGCTCAAAGCAACCAGAAGCTGAAAGCACCGAAGAGAAAAAGACTTCAGAGGATAAAGCTGTCCCTGCGGAGGTTCTACTTTCTCTATCGACATGCACCTCGCTTGTTCTTTTCCCCTCTATATTGATGACCAATGTTACTCTGAGTCTTCATTTTCATAATAAACCAACTTGTTCATTTCACAGGAGACGGCTAGTGATTCCTTGAATGCTGAGCCAGTTCCAGAAGCAGCAGATAAACAATCGAAGGATCAAATTGATCATCCGGAACCCGCCCCTGTACTGGATATTGTAAGTTTAGAGGCCTTCTTTCTGAATATTGTATTGTTAGGAGATTTCAGGACCTAAAATGTGATACAAGTGGTGAAAAATATAGAAGCCTTGGAGGTGCAATGTCTATCGACGTGGTACTTGAGCAGAGTTCCTAGATATCTTGACCTGATTGAATTTACATGCTTTCCCTTAACCCCCTACATTTTCTTATGAAATTCCCAGGTCCCAAAGACATCAATGGAAATTGTTCCAGTGGTTACAGAACCTACGGATTTGGCTTTGCAGAAAAGAGAGCAAAATGAAAATTTTGCTCCTCTGCCGATAGGTACATGGCTTACTCAGCTTGTGGTTTTCTCTGCATGTTCCTTGATCGTGTGCCAACGGCACGCTTGTTATTTTCTGTCTTATAATTGTGTCTAAAGTGCCATATAAGGATTCTAAACTGTAGTGGGTGCTAAGGTTTATTGTGGAAATCGCAGTTGCCAAGCAAGAAAGTCGCAAGAATCCTGATATGCTTAGCTCTCCTCTTTTCAATGGTGTGATGACCTTTGTTATGGGAGTCGCCACCATGGTGAAAGTGACACGCAACATGCCGATAAAGCCTGCACTTCCGGCTCCTCAGACAACAGTTAAGATAGAGGAAATTCCAGCCCAGGCACCCCAACCGTGCATCACTCCTAGTGAGTTGGAGTCGGTCATGAAACGTATGGCTGAGTTGGAAGCGAGACTAGTTGCTATCAACGCACAATCTATAACAATGCCCCCTGAAAAGGAAGAAATGTTGAATTCTGCACTAAGCCGGGCTGATGCCTTGGAACAAGAGCTTATGGCAACCAAGAAGGTAAATGTTGCTATTTTTTGATGAAACTATTTACCAGTCATATAATCGACTATCATATTAGCACAAACCATAACCACACCTATATATATTGCTTCGACTCTTCTTTTTTCTTGAAGTACCATAATTCGACACATATTTGGACCTTTGTATGGGATTTAGTCCTTCAAGGACCATTCAAATATATATAAATCTAGAAAAATTTTAACACTCAGCGTGAGTCACATACAAAAGAGAGAAAAAAAAGAAACAACACATGGACTTAAAAATGATTGTCCTTGCCTTGCATTTTCAGGCTCTAGAGGACTCATTTGCTCAGCAGCAGGAGCTTGCGGATTATATTGAAAAGAGGAAGAAGAAGAAGAGGACTTTATTGGTAAGCTATTAAGATAATAATACTGCTCTTCTTTTTTATCATTTCCCCTATCAACCTGTCTCATTTCAAAACCTCGATTTGCTCGTGTTCCAGTTTTGGTGAAGGATGAGATGCTGTAAGCTGACGGATGCCGAGGATAAAGGCGGTGGATCAATTTGTTTCTTAACAAGGCCAAGCCACCCCACACCCTTCAAATGCAGTTTGGTCATCTAACATTGCTCTCTTAAGATTCGAATCTAAAAATTTTGATCTGATCATTAAATTGGCCTGCAAGGGCCAATGTACATATATATCCATGCATGAGTCCTACCTTCTTCTATTGTTTTGTTTTTTTATGTGCTTGGTTTAGAAACCAGGGCTTTCAAAGTAAGGAACTTAAGCTCCCCTGGAAACATGCAGGGGAATTTAATTATTGTCAGTGTTGATCTAAATTCTATTCTTTTATTGAAGTTAATATACATATTTACTTCCTAGTCTCTGTTATAAAGAAATTTGGGATGAGAAGGATATTCAGCCATCTAAATACTATTCTTTTATATCCACATACACAGAGACAGAGCTAAAGAGGGTGGGGAGGGTCAAACGCCCCCACCTTTGAAGAATTTTCATTTTTGTCCTTTTATTTAAATTCTTTTAAAAATTATTTTTTATTAATTCCCCTACTTTTAATAAAAAATATTTAAACTATACTACAATTTTATTTTAAATATTTAAAATTTTAATAAATATATGTCTAATGTTTTATTTTATAATTTTAGTTTGCCTAACTTTGACATGTAACGGGTTTTAATTTATAACTTTTAATAGATTTTTTATTTAAAGATTTTAGAAATTTTAATATTTCTAAAGAATTTAAGAACCCAAATTATAAAATAACATGTTATTTCGTCGATTGTTTCATCAAATTCTATCAGTGTCGTCGTTGGAGGTTATCATATGTATTTCTCAATTATTTATCTTCGATGATTAATAAAAAAAATATCAATCAAATGTCAAACGATAAATATAATCGAACAACGTTCACTTGGAACGCATATTAACAATTACTAATGATGGTTGATTGGAAAAAAATGAACGATGATCTTCGAGGACCACAATGATAATGTCCAGTAAAATTATCGACTACGATGTCTATGTCAATTTTTGAGGTTTTGTGATTTTTAAATTTAAAGGATTTGGTTTTTTTTTGAGAATTTCAAATTTAAATATATATATTTTTATTTTTTAAAAATAAAATAAAAATATCACACGTCATGTTTTAATAATCATACTTTTTTAAATGACCGTCATTTAAAATTGTAACAAATTAAATGTTAGACATTTATTTTTACAATGAGTAAACTATAAAGTTAAAGGATCAAAACCGAAATAACTAATTATGGTGAGTATGAAGAGACTAAATGAAATATGTTTTTTTTTACATATGTTTATAAAGCATTTATAAAGATAGATTATACTAAAAATAAACTAAAAATTTAGTAGTTATAGCGTAAGTTTTAAAAATTCAATGATCAAAATAAAAATCTCTTAAAATTTTGGTGATATTGTGTAATTTTTTTTAGTATTTTTAAAAAATACTTTACGATTGACAAGTTAGGCATCTAGAGACGGTCTAAAGGCGGTGTTTACTTGGAAACAGGAGTTGAGGAAAAACGGAAGGTGTCGTTGAACAATTCACTTTGATGATTGAAGGAAAAGCAAAGTCAAAGGAAGAAGACATCTTTTCCACGCTTTGATCAAAGCCAACCCTTTTCAGCCACTGGGATGATGGGATAATAAAGGTGTTTCAGCTTCCGGATGGTGTTCAAACTCGGATTATATTATAAATCGAATCAAATCGAATCGAATGAAATCAAAATTTTATATAAGATCAAACAGTCTTAATACAGTCGAATTTAAGATTTTATGTAAAGGGGTTTGCAACATTTATTATCAAATTCAGATTCAAAGTAACTGATAGCAAAATGGAACACCTGTTTGCTATACATGTTTGGTGTCATTTTGTGTTCCATCAAAGTACCACGTTGACAGTAATTAATTGTCATACACCCAACCAATCTTGAAAAAAACAGTACTTTTTCTGTTGTCGTTATTACCAAATTATCTAACCAAGAAGATAAAAGTCTTTTGCTGTCCAATTCCCTCAGAAGGGTGGAAAAGTGGAGAGAAACAAAGACATTTCAAGTTTATGGTGATATTTCCTAAAACCCCACACCAAAACAGTGCTTAGCTGTCGCTTATGCCTCAGGGGAAATTGCCATGAGAGCGTCACGTCGTTGTCCCTGACCTTTCCTCCATGATTTCTCTATATATTTCTTCTCCTCTCTTGTCTCTTTAGTCTGATTGTTTGGAATACAGAATCTGATTTGATTAGATTAGATCAGATCACTTGTATTCATTTTGGATAAGAGTTTTGCATAAAGACCCAACTTTTCTTTCTAGGGAAGACAAATGAAAGGTGCTTTTTCCCCTTCTTTTTAAGGTGGAATGATCTCAAAGTTGTGAATTTGAAGCTGGTTTAGAGTTTGAAGAAAAGGGTAGGGAAAAGTGGGGTTTTGGGGAAGAAATGAAGCCAAAGTTTGGAATTTTACAGAGGAATAGTTTGAATTTCTATTAAAAAATTGGGTTTTTAAGTTGTTTTGTTTTTCCTGGGATTTTCAGAGAAATGGCGACGCTTGTGGAGGCACCAAATGGAGTGAAGCCAAAAGGGAAGCATTACTATTCAATGTGGCAGACCCTTTTCGAGATTGACACCAAGTATGTCCCAATTAAGCCTATAGGGAGGGGAGCGTATGGCGTTGTTTGCTCATCAATCAACAGGGAAACCAATGAGAAAGTGGCTATAAAGAAGATCAACAATGTGTTTGAGAATCGTGTTGATGCGTTGAGGACTTTGAGGGAGTTGAAAATTCTGAGACACATTCGACATGACAACGTGATAGCCTTGAAAGATGTTATGATGCCGACACAGAGAACAAGCTTCAAGGATGTTTATTTGGTCTATGAGCTCATGGACACCGATTTGCATCAGATTATCAAGTCTCCTCAGCCGCTTTCTAATGATCATTGCAAGTATTTTATTTTTCAGGTACTTATGGTTTGAGCTCTGTTATAAATTTGCATGTGAAGTTTTTCCTTGGCTATTCTGGATTTCGATACATATTATCTATGAGTTTGCATTATGTTTTGAGTATTCCAAGCACAAGAGCGTGTGGACAAACACCTTAGTTTTAGGCTCCAAGGATTTCATCTAGGTTAGAGTGCTTAGGAGTTTTAGTGGACGGGTTTTGAATTAAAGTGTGCGGTTAGAATTCAGGGTTTAGGTTTACAATTTAGGGTTTACTGTGTATTCTTGGGGTTTAGGCTTTGATGAGTTCTATTATCTCGTCTGGTTGCTATGTGCATTTACTTTACCGATGGAAACTTGTTAATAGATTCATTATGGTACATGTGATGACATTCAAGCTGCCGTTCAAGGAAATACTGATATGCATATTTGTTAAGGATAGTTATTCAGTTCATTGTTGTTAAGGATCATAAAGGCCACAGTATCATTATTATGTGCTGTTCATTGTTTCCTTTATACCTAAGGTCTTTCTTGATTGTTCTGCATCCGTGTCTGCATCTGCTCCCTTTCCCTTTTATCCTCTTAAAAATGGTTCACTCAGTCCGGTTTCCTTGAAAAATGGTAAATAACTAGAGTATGGTTAATCCCCCTTACAGTCTTTTTGGCATAATTGCTTCACTAAATACTAAGGACTGATTTCTATAATAGGAACATGGTAGGATAGGTATCTGGTAATGATAGGTTAGAAAATCGTGTTGCTTCTTTGTTTGTATATGTTGTACGGAAAACTTCATCACCGTCTCATATCATACAGGATATTATGAGTTAAAGGTAAATTCTATTTCCATCACATGTGTTGCATTCTATCAAAGGTTTTCTCTGGCTCAGACTGTGTCTGCATAGTCCTCTTTCCTTGGTTATCACTTTTCTAGTCAACAACTTAACCGCTTGATCAAATGCGAACTTATTCTATTTGGTTATCAGGATAGGATATGTATTTTCGTAGAAGAAAAGTTCGAAAATATGCTGCTTATCAGCAACATCTAAGATATACTGAAACTTTGTTGACTGTTTCTGGTTGAATCATGAGTCATAGTGAATCTGTATTGCGTTGCTACGCCGAAGAAAACTTGGTTCCGTATAAAGTTGTAAACCATTTTTTTAACTTCTGTTAAGCATTAGTCTGGTTGTGACTACCCTTGGTAATATATTTTCAGTTACTACGAGGGCTGAAGTACCTCCACTCAGCAAACGTCCTTCACCGAGATTTGAAGCCTGGGAACCTCCTTGTTAATGCCAACTGTGACTTAAAGATATGTGATTTTGGGCTGGCTCGAACCAGTAGAGGCAACGAACAATTCATGACAGAGTATGTTGTCACCCGCTGGTACCGTGCACCTGAGCTCCTACTCTGTTGTGACAATTATGGGACTTCCATTGATGTTTGGTCGGTAGGATGCATCTTTGCAGAGATTCTTGGTCGGAAACCCATCTTTCCAGGAACAGAATGCCTCAACCAGCTTAAGCTGATTATCAGTGTTCTTGGAAGCCAACAAGAGACTGATCTTCAGTTTATTGATAATCCCAAAGCTCAAAGGTATATCAAGTCACTTCCGTACACTAGGGGCGTCCACTTTTCCCTTTTATATCCACAAGCCGATCCGTTAGCCATAGATTTGTTGCAAAGGATGCTTGTTTTCGACCCATCGAAGAGAATTACCGTCACAGAAGCACTCCTACATCCTTACATGTCAGGGCTATATGATCCGAGGTGCAATCCACCTTCGCAAGTACCAATCGATCTCGAGATAGATGAGAACATGGGAGAACCGATGATTAGGGAGATGGTGTGGACTGAAATGCTTCACTACCACCCTGAGGCTGCATCTGCCAACATGCTTAGGTAAACATTGTTTTAACTACCTTGGTTTTTCTGCTTTGTTGTACTGAACATTGAGAACCGATGTCATTGTTTCAACTCGAAGAACACTATCCAGACTTCTTCCCCAGAACATAGACATCGTACCGAGATTTTGTTTACGTTTAAATAATGAATTTAATTAACATCCATTCTCTAACTACCACCATTAAAACTGGATAATTGCTCTTAAAAACATTCATATCCGTTTTGTTAGACGAGACGAGAGATTATGGAGAAGAAGGTAAATACTGAAGCATAGCACCTGATGTTTTTGTTTACCAAGGAAACCATTTGAACACATTCTATAACGGGGGTGCAACTATGGCTTCTCATCGTCGTAGAGACGATGATCATGTTTGTATATGGTCATCACCAGGGAATTCCTAGAAAATTTGTGAGAAAATATGGAAACTAACTGCCAAGCTCTGCTAAACTTGAGGTCCCAGGTGGTGCAATACAGCAAGTGGAACTTACAAAGAGTGATCAAAGGGTGTGGTTGCAGAAGGTCTGGCGAGAATTTGCCGAGCATTACTCACTGTAACTCGGGTCTTTTCTGTTTTTTTGATATCAAGGGAATGATCATTTCCATCTATTAGTTTTCGGCAGAAGTGCTTTGGAAATCGAATATCCATGTAGGAAAACAAGGAAAAATCAGACTTGCCATGTCCACTGGCACAAAAGAAAATGAGAATTCATCGTATTAAACTCGAAACATTTCGAAGTTAGCGGATTTCTGTTTACATACTATCCCTGATGCGCCCAGCTCTAGTAAGATTAAACATGGGAGTCTTGAGAAGAATGGGAAATCACATAGTTTTACAAAAGAAAAGATGATGATATGTATGCGTTCTGTATTTCAATTCTAGCAGCGGTTATGTTCATGTCAATTTTTTAGTTTTCTTTTTCTGCATTTTGATTTTGTTGGTTACTATGATTTTGAGTCCATCAATGATAGAAGTTGGCGGAATTTCAGCTTGTCGAAGTTTGGAAATGGAGATGTTCCCAAAGGTTGACAGATAGTGACAGGGATCATGCAATTCAGATAGCTTGTGCTTTAAAAAGTACTGAAAATCCAGTTTTCATGGTGGCCATGCGACCATCATCTGTTAGTAATAGCTAATTAAGCCCATTAGTTTTCATGGGAGCATAGCCGGTCGAGTTGAAACCGGGAGCTTGGTTAGTGATACTGAACCTAATTGCCAACAAGGTCCATGTTCCTCGGCTCCACAGAATCTAAACACTCAAATGACTTGTACATAGAAATCTTAGATGACTCTCCAGTCTCCACTAAACCAGAAAACAAAGAAGAACTTGGCATCCATGACCGGAAGCGTTCAAGCTAAGTGGCTTAAGTTCGAGCAAGAATTTCCAATATTAACCAAATGCAGGTGATCTTGTTTGTGGTTGAAATGTTTTTGAGTTTGATAGCAGCAAGTGCATGGTCTGTTCAAATGCAGGATCAGTTTCAGGTGAAGGAAATCATTGGAGATTGATGTTGTTGTTGTTGTTGTCTAGTTGATGTCTGTGTAATTTGTGGTGTATGTGTTTTGTTTTATACTTGACAAGCCATCATGGGACAAAATAGGGGAAGAAAAAACATGTTTAAAACATGGTTATGATAAATAAATGTGTATCATACAGTATTTTGACACATCCTATAAGTGTTTATCTTGAGACAAATACTTGTGTCGTCTTTATTTCTATTCAATTTATGTATTAAAAAATAATTATTTCATGCACAAGCATTTGTAAAAAATTTATTTACACAAGTGTCTTAGTTTTAAGATTTAGAGACTATTTAGATTTAAAGATTTAAATGTAATAGTTTTAAATTAAGGGTTATTGATAAAATTTTTGGTATATAATTAAAATTTAAGGTTTATAGTTTAAAATATAAATTCTTAATCATATTGGCTTAACACTTAAACCCTAACTTTAAATCTTATATTCAACCTTAAATTTTAACTATATATTCTAAATTCTAACTATACTTCAATATATATATATATATATATAAAACAATCCTTAAAAACCTTGTGGTTAACGTTTTGCTGGCTAGGGTTAGCGTTGGTTTTCTACTTTGAAAAAATTGATATATTTTCCATATGCTATGTAATAAAATTGTACAAATTTATATTATTTAATTTGAATTTGATAAAAAAAAAAAGAATGAGTGAAAACGCTTTTTTCTTATTATATAACTAAAAGAGAACAGATATATATACTACAATAACTAGAAGAAAAGACTCCTAAAACAAAGCATTTAAACGGCTAATTCCTATTTAAGCAATGACGGTACCTGGGGAGTGTTAATTGTCTTAATTATAGGAAAATCCTGATCTGATGTAATGGTTGATTTTCCTTTCCTTAAGACTCCCCCTCAAGTTTGGAATAAATATTAATTATTCCTAACTTGGTATTGAGAATTGCAAGGAACTCAAAGGTTTTGTAAAAATATCTGCCGGTTGACTTGATGTATTCACATGAATCATCTTGATTACTCCTTTTTCTCGCACAATCTATTTCTATATGCTTTGTACGTTCATGATAAACTGGATTTGAAGCAATATGTAGTGCTGCTTGGTTATAAATTGACAGGTGATGAATGCTTGATACCCAAGTCCTGTAAAATACTTTTCAGCCATGTGATTTCACAACAAGTTGCGGCCATAGATCGGTATTCGGCTTCTGCACTTGACCGTGATATAGTTGTTTGCTTTTTGGTCTTCCAAGAAACTGGTGAACTCCCAAGAAATATGCAATATCCAGTAACTGATCTTCGTGTATCACGACATCTAGCCCAATCCGCATCACAGAAAGCATTTAACTGAATTGAATTTTCTGCAGGAAAGAAAATTCCTTGTCCAGGTGTTTGTTTCACATACCGTAAAACACGATAAGCTGCTTCTAAATGCGGAACTCTTGGCTTGTCCATAAATTGACTTAAAACATGAACTGCATATGCCAAGTCTGGTCTTGTTATAGTTAAATAAATCAATCGACCAACAAGCCTCCGATATAAAGATGGATTATCAATATATTCTCCTTCAAAATTACTAAGTGATAAGTTTTGTTCCATAGGGGAAGAAACTGGTTTTGCACCAAGATATCCTACATCTTCAAGAATTTCAAGAGCATATTTTCGTTGTGAAAGAGCAATACCTTTGTTGGATCGTGCAACCTCTATGCCTAGGAAATACTTTAATTCTCCCAGATCTTTTAGTTTGAACTGACTCTTCAAAAAAGTTTTGGTGTCTTTGATATCTTGCAAATTATTTCCTGTTAAGATAACATCGTCAACGTAAATAAGGAGACAAGTAAATTTACCATGCTGGGATCGGAAGAACAAAGAATAGTCAGCCTTGGATTGTTTGAAGTTAGCTTTCTTGAGGGCATTAGAAAGTTTAATGAACCATTGTTGTGAAGCTTGTTTAAGGCCGTATAAAGACTTATAGAGTTTGCAAACTCGTGTCTCCCCCTTTCGCCCAAAACCAGGTGGTAAGGACATGTAAACATCTTCATCAAGATCTCCATGTAAGAATGCGTTGTTAATATCAAGTTGATGAAGGTGCCATTTTTTAGTTGAAGCCACGGCAAGAAGAAGACGAACTGTAACAAGTTTTGCAACAGGAGCAAAAGTCTCTTGGTAGTCGAGTCCTTCAATTTGATTGTAGCCTTTTGCGACCAACTGAGCTTTATAACGTTCTACAGTACCATCAGATCAAAATTTGATTTTATATATCCATTTACACCCAATCGGTTGTTTGTTAGGAGGCAATGATTGTAAAGACCATGTGCCATTTTCTTTCAGTGCATCAAGTTCTTGTTGCATAGCAAGACGCCATTTTGGATCACTAATTGCTTCTGCAAATGAGGATGGTTCCTTTTCTACTGAAAGAGAAGTGGTGAAAGCCTTGTGTTTGAAAGATAATCTATCATATGAAAGAACAGTAGATAAGGGATAAGTGATACCTGTTGTAGTAACCAAAGCCGAGTTAGATGACGAGATGTTCCGTGAAGGTAGAGAAATACCAACTTGATACTCATTGAGGTGTTTGGGTGGCTTTGTAGTACGAGTTAATCGTGGTGGAGTGATTTGTAGAACTGAAGGCAACGATGAAATAGATTGATCAATTAATGGAGTAGAAGTTGTGGTTGAAGTGTTATTTTGAGGAGTGATTTCTGTGTTGGCGAGTGAATTATCCCCTTGTGAGGGGTTGTCAGGTGAGTATGTTTCTAGAACGGTATTGTAATAATCATATATTGGTGAAGGATGAGGAATAAGAGGTGAACTAGCAGCGGAAGATGAAAAAGGAAAAATATTTTCAAAGAAAATGACATCACGCGAAGTAAAAATTTTACCTGTTAAAAGATCATAAACCTTGTACCCTTTTTGATTGTATAAATAACCCAAAAAAGTACATTGTGTGGCTCTAGCATCGAACTTTGTAGGACGATGGTGATGAGTGGAGACAAAACAGAGGCATCCAAACACACGTAGATGATCATATGTGGGTTGTTTATGAAAAAGTATTTCAAAAGGTGATTTTCCTTGAAGAAGAGGTGTTGATATGCGATTGATCAAGTATGTAGCTGTTAAGATTGCATCCCCCAAAATTTCTTTGGAAGATTAGCTTGAAATAATAATGCTCGGGCTACATTGAGAAGATGTCGATGTTTTCTTTCGACTACTCCATTTTGTTGCGGAGTGGAAACACAACTAGTTTGATGAATGACACCTTTCTCCAAATATAGATTTTTCAAGGTGAATTCCGGTCCATTATCACTGCGAAGAATTTTGATTTTTAAAGAAAATTGTGTTTCAATAAGGTTAATGAATGCAATGATATATGTTTGTGCATCAGATTTATGAGACATCAAGTAAGTCCAAGTGCATCTGGTATAATCATCAACTATTGTGAGAAAATATTGTGCCCTCGTGATAGAAGGAACATGATATCCTCCCCAAATGTCAACATGTATTAACTCAAAAGGTGCTTTAGTGCGAATGGAGCTTAATGGAAATGAGCAATGAGTCTGTTTAGCTAATGGACAAATTAAACAATCAGAAATATCACAATATTGAATGTTCATAACTGAATGAGAGAGTAAGTGAAAAATCTTATTGGATAGGTGACCAAGGCGTTGATGCCAAAGTTTTGGAGAGGAAGAGACATGTGTAGTAGTTGCATTACAGTTGGTTCTTTGTGAAGTATCAAAATAGTAAAGTCCTTCTCGCTCAGTTCCCATCCCAATCATCTTCCCCGATAGTTGGTCCTGTAACATAAAAGTATGATCAGTGAATGTAGCAACATAATTGGATTTATAAAGGAGTTTACTAATAGAAATTAAAATTAGTTTAAAGGAGGGAACACAAAGAACGTCATGTAAAACAAAATTGGCAAGATGAATGTTGCCTATGTGTGTTACAGCAGCGATGGATCCATTTGGTAGAGACACAAATCTATTAATCACACGACGATTGGTGGTTAACATATCAGTTGAGTATACCATGTGATCTGTGGCTCCTGTGTCAAGTATCCAACACATTTTTTTATCAATAGCTGATGCACAAAAAATTGTACCTGATACATCGCTAATGGCTGATGTGCTACCAACATGATTGGCTATGGAATTTGACTTATTTCCATTAAGTAGTGTTATCAGATTCTTGTATTGTTCAGCAGTGAGAGAATATTGATTACCGGCTACAGGAGTGGGTGCGTTTGCATGGTTGACTTTGGAAGAAACATTCTTGTGTTCTCGTTGATCATATTTATTACCTGTAGAATTCTTTTGTAACTTTCTGCAAATATCAATGGTGTGACCTTGCCAGCCGCAATAATCACATTTGAGATGTGATCGACATGTCTCTGAGGTGTGACCAATTTTGTTGCAAGTTTCACATTTTAAATGAGGATTTTTGACACTTTCCGAATTTCTGAAATTATTCTTCACAGCAAAAGCTGAAGCTTCAACCATAGGTGTGCCTACTTTTGACATACCTCGTTGTTTTTCATCTTGAAGGATTAAAGAATGAGCTTTGTTGACCGTAGGTAATGGATCCATGAGAAGAATTTGTCCTCGAACAGCAGAGTAGACGTCATTAAGTCCCATGAGAAATTTTATGATCTTTTGGTTTTGTTGGAATCGTAAAATTTCTTTCATAGTACCGCATGTGCAGGTTGGAATTTTGCACAATGCATCACGTTCATCCCAAAGACCTTTAAGTTTTTTTATTTGACTAAACCCAAAGACCTTTAAGTTTGGTGTAATAAGTTCCAATGGTCATATTGTCCTGTTTGCAATTGTGAATGGCTTCTTCCACGTGGAAAAGATGGACACTGTTGGTGCTTGAATAACGCTCTTCCAAATCTCATGTGCATTATCAATGTATATTATGCTTGCTCCAATATCCGGTGATAGTGAGTTAAAAATCCATGCTCTTACAAGATTATTGCAACGTTTCCATTGTTGGTATTCTTCAAGAGAACTCTCCGATGATTGTTTGATGGAACCGTTGATAAAACCTTCTTTGTTTTTGATGCTAAGAGCCATGAGCATGGCACGATTCCAGGTACTGTAATTTTCTTCATTCAACAATTGTGTAACGAGTACAAGACCTGGTTGATCTAGGTAGAAAGAATTAGTTGGGTTGTCAAATTTGTTAGCTTCAGGCTTGGCTGAGCTTTGAGTATCACCTTTTTCTGCCATAGATGTTAGCCAAAAAAAAATGATAGAAAATATGTAAAAGAAATCAAGATCGTGGCTGCTCTGATGCCATGATAAAAAAAAGAATGAGTGAAAATGCTTTTTCTTATTATATAACTAAAAGAGAACAGATATATATACTACAATAACTAGAAGAAAAGACTCCTAAAACAAAGCATTTAAACGGTTAATTCCTATTTAGAATTACATACAAATAGAAATAAATAAATACAGATTTAACAACTGTTAATTGTCTTAATTAGAGGAAAATCCTGATCTGATGTAATGGTTGATTTTCCTTTCCTTAACAGAATTAATTAATTAAACAACAATACTTATATTAAATAATTAAAATAATTTTATAAAAAATATTATTTTTAAATACAATATCTATAAATTAATCGGTTTAATTTCTTTCTAATATTACCGTAACAATCATAATGATTAAAAACATTATTCGATTAAGTTAAATAAAAAACTTTAAATTAATCGTATTGCATAGTTTTTTACAATTTTTTTATAAATATTTATATTATTAATTAGTGTAAACAATTGTTTTATAATTATATATAATACAATTATATATAATTATTTAATTTTTTAAATAATATTAAATTTATAAAATTTTGAGAAATTAAATATTTTTGTATTTAATGAAGTTTTACGGGTGTAAATCGTATGTATCCTAATCGTATTTTTATTTGTTTTTATTTTAAATTAGTGAGTTTATAGTTTAAGATTTAAAGTTAGAAATTTCATACTACATTTTGTAAGATATAAAATTTAATATTTAAAATATAAAAAATAAAATTAAAATTTAATTTTTTTTTAATAAAAGGTATGGGAAGAGATACCGGTCTACTCTAGTTTTACACATCTCACAAGGGCTGCCTCTCTTTAAAGATATGTACTCTCTTACACGGCTTGCTCTCATATCATTATGGTTATGGATTCCAAAGCTGACAAGAAGACTCGTATTAAATGCGCTAATGATTCTCAGAAAGACCAGGAAACGCTAGAACCTGACAAAATCAAAACAAACAAGAAAAATATTCAGATAACGAAGACACTACAAATAGATCAGGATCATAGAGACTGACAGGGTTTACCAGAAGTGTTTGTTTTATTGTTTCTGTAAGAAACCATTTCAGCACACTCTTGAACAAATCTTACATACTATGTTTGCATCCAAAACTCCCTATTTTTTCAAAATTATTCTTCAGGAAGCTATTGAAGATGGGAGACTTGTAAGTATTTCTTATACTTCTCCGTTTCATGATATTTTCACTATGTAATCACACTCATCCTTTGAAATTTTCGTTAACTGGACATGTCTGTATACGGTTGTCATCAGGGGATTCCTAGAAAATTTGCTAAAAAATATGGAAACCAACTGTCAAGTCTGGTTAAGCTTGAGGTCCCAAGTGGTGCAATATGGCAGGTGGAACTTACAAAGAGTGAATCAGTGATGAACGGGTATGGTTACAAAAAGGCTAGCGAGAATTTGCAGAACATTACTCACTGGAATTCGGGTCCTTTTTGGTTTTTCGATATCAAGGGAATGATCATTTCCATGTAGTGATTTTCGATAAAAGTGCTGCAGAGATCGAATATGCCTATAGGAAAAGCAAGGAAAAAACAGACTTGCCATGGCCAATGGCACAAACGAAAAGGAGAACTGATTCATCTTTGCACATTAGCCTTGATAGCCCCAACTCTAGAAAGGTTGACCTTGGGAATCTTAGGGAAAATGAGAACTTGTGTCCTTCCACGGGAAAAGTTGATGGTATGCAGGTATTCTTTATTTCCATTTTGGCAGTGATTATGTTCGTGTCATTTATATGTTTTCTTTTTCAGTTCGTGGAAGTCCGAAAATGGATGTTTTAAGCTGTTCCCAAAGGTTGACAGACACTGAAAAGGCTCGGGCCATTCAGATAGCTAATGCTTTCAAAAGTGCTGAAAATCCAGTTTTCGTGGTGGTCTTGCGACCATCATCTGTTAGTTATCGTTATCAGCTGGTAAAATATAAAAGTAGAACATGGTTTGTCTCAAAATCATGAATTATTTACTAGTTATTTCGACTGAAAACGTTTCATGTTCTTGAACTCCAGGCTATACCATTGGACTTTGCTAGAGAATTTTTGACTAAGCACAAGTGTAATCTGACCCTATGCAGTTCCTCTGGGAAAACTTGGCCTGTTACGTACTATGTGAATGCAGGAAATAAAAAACTGCGGGCGCAATTCTATGGTGGCTGGCAGGCATTTGTGCAAGACAATTATCTCGGTGTCTGTGACATTTGTGTTTTTGAGGTAATTAAGCTCCATGAAATATTACTTAGAGTGCACACCTACCCGGTTGTTGAAAATGCAAGCAAGGCCTGTAGGTCACAGGGTGAGTAGAAACTGTTATAGAGGTTATTGATTTAATGATCAGTTTGTTTATATGATAATCTATAGAGATCCCTTGCTTCTTCTTATCACTTCATTTTGTTGCAGATCATAAGAGCAAAGCTGGTCTAGTTAGAACTAGCACGGTCAGTGCAAGTGATACCGAACCTGATTGTCAACGAACTCGATGTTCCTCCGTCTCCAGAGAATTTAAAGGCCTAAATCTTGATAACCAAAATGGATTTGCAGTATTCAGCTAAAGAACTTGGGGGTCATAATCTTTTCCTTTGAATGTTTTATTGGTTCGAGTAAGCGATGGTTTGTTTCCATAGCTAGTCCTAAAAGTCTTGATCTTAACAGGTGGATTCAAATATTCTGCAAAACATGACAATGGAGGTGTATCATCAGGTGTTCGGGGATGCCTAAAACCTGACTTTATAGGCGAAATCAAGATGCAACCATTGGCTCCACCCGAGGAACAGAGAGCTGCTGATTTTGCAAGTTGGTCTTCATCAGGATTATGTGAGTACAGAAGTTAAATATAATCCATGTACTAGAAATGAAGAGGATGATGATATATTTCTGTTGTTTCAGTGAGTAGGAAAAGTACAGATAAATCACATTTGCCAAGTTCCCTGCCTCGGAAGCGAATTAGAACCGATAAACCTAGTCAATGTGGAAGAAATTCAAAGTTAAGAGGCTTTATCTTCTGGTATTAGCCCTAATGATGGGATCAATCTCGGAAATCTCAAGAAAGTTGATGGTATGCTTTCTTTATTTCAATTTTGGCAGTGTGCTACTGTTGAAATGCTCATGTCATTTTTTCCTTTCATAATTACAGCTGAGAGGTTCTGGAAGTGGAAACCCAGTTTTTATGGCGGTCATGAAGCCATCATACGTTAGCAATACATATAGAATGGTAATCAACTTCTAAAACCAGAATCTGGCTATTCTCTATATCATCATTTTGCCAGCACCAACCAGCTTAAAATCACTAACTTATGCAGTCGATTCTCCGGTTTTTATCCCTTACAATGCACATGTGTAGTCTGACATTATGCAATTCTGCTGGCAAAACTTGGCCCGTCAAATACTTCTGCAATCCGAAATATAAAAGTCTGAGAGCACTCCTCTACGGAGGTTGGCGAGCATTTGTAGAAGATAATCATCTTCGTGTTGGCGACATATGTGTCTTTGAGTTAATTAAGTATCCTGAAAATGAAGTCTTAATGAAAGTTGTCATCTACCCAGCTGATGAAAATACAAACAAGGCCTGCAAGCAACCGGGTGGGTAGAACCTTAACATACAAGTCATCAATACAATGATCAATTTTTTTATGTGACAATTTCTCGAGATGCTTCAACGCTTCTTACGATTGTAACAGCTCACCTGAGCATAGTCGGTCGAGTTAAATCCAGGAGCTTGGCCAGTGATACCGAACCTATTCGTCAACAAAGTCAATTTGAAGACCTGACAGACTCGAACATTGAAATCTTGCATGTCTCTCCTGTGAACCAGACAACAAAGAAGAAATCGACATTCTCGAGCACCCAAGCTTTGAAGATGACGAGAAACAACCCAATGAGAAAGAAAAGAAGAGCATGAATGACAGAAGGTGATATTGTTTGTGTTCGAAATGTTTTCGAGCTTCTTGTTGTTGTTGTTGTTTCTTTCTTGTACTTCTCTGGTGAGATATCTGTTGGTTCATCTCTTCTTTATTTGCATATCTAGAGACTAGTTAGTTTTGAAGACAAAGATGAAGAAACAATACCCGAAACTGATATGAACACTTCAACAGAATTTCAAACTTAATTCATGCTCGAGATCTTTCACAAAATATCGAGCCTGTTTCGAGCAGTAATTTCATTGGAGGCTTATTTATTCGTGTAAAATAAGCCTTCATTCAATGTAACAGATATGATAAAAAAAGTATTAAACATGTCACAGTAAAATAAACTTGTTGAAGATATCAGCTTCAATTTAGATATGTGTATGAATACATATTATATTATAATTAGAGATTGTGAAATTTGACTTAATTTGAAAAAATAAAATATTTAATTTGCTTGGATATAAAAAAAATCAACTTGAAATTTAATAAATTTGATTCGTAAAAATTATAAATAAAGTTTGAGATATAAAATAAAAATTCGAATAACTCAAATTTTTAATGATTAGTTGATTATTTTTTAAGTTTGAGTTGAATTAGTCAATTTTGTTTTATATATTTTGTATATCAAATATAAAAACATAAAAATATATCTATATTATATATAGATATAGAAAGCTATTTAAATTAAAATCAATATGTTTTATATAGTTTGAGATATAAAACACGATTTGATTTAAAAAAATATTTAAATAAAATTTGAATCATAAAATATGACTCATAAATCCTAACAATTCAAAATATTTTTACTCAATTTAATCGGACGTTTAGTTCTAATTATAATCACCTTTAAACTATTTAAAAATTTAAAATTAAATTAAAATATTATTATATTTGATCATAAAATATTATTATAGTACATGTATTTTATTCTTAGTTTTCTATTGATCAACATCAACAATGAACACATGAGATTGAGACAGGAGAAAAGGAAGACTACCTGGTCTTGTTTGTTTTCCCTGCTCCCATCCCTATGAATCGAGCGAGTGTGGAAGAACTTTATATGGGTTGAGTATACCATTGGGGTCAAGCAACTTCTTTATGGAACCCATTGTTTTTACCTATCACAAAATAAATTCTCGATTTAGAGAAATCTTGGAGCAACCATGGCAGAGTGAAGCAACATCGACAAACAGAAACTTGTATCTTTTGTTTAGAAGAGAACTCACAGTTTTAGGAGATTTGCTGTAATAAATCTTGTTATAGCTTTCATCAGTCCCAGGCCATGCTCAGCACTGATACTCCCTCGGTGCTTGGATGTCCATTCATAGACGTAGGGTTCGACTTGTTCTAAAATCTGTGTGATATATTGCAGATGATTAATAAAACTATTGAAGCATTGCTTCAAGTTTTAAATAAGGATCTTACTTTATCATCATACTGTGGAGCAGAAACATTAAGATGCAAATTCCCATCTCCAAGGTGACCGTATGCGATTACTCTGGCCAAATCACCTGAAAATTTAAGATGCAGATAGAGTGTATTTGGGTGACATTTATAGTCTGTTAAGTGCTGGGAAAGTAATTTACTAACAACGAAATCACATTGAATTAATCAGATAAGATAGAATCAATAAGAACTTTGCATACCAAGTCTTGTTCTCATGTCGTCCACAAGATCGTACATCTTTTCAACAGGCAATGACAAATCATATTTGTAAACGGCACCGGCTTTCATCAGTGCTTCTGGCACACCCTGCAACGTAGGAGAAAGAACATTAAACCTAAATCCTTGTACATAAGATTAGCAGTGTCCCATTGGTTATCAATTAAAAAGTGTGGTATCAAAATGGGAACCTCACGTATTCGCCAAAACGAGGATGCTTGGTTTATGTCTTGTGCAAGAACACCATCAGAAATTAAACCACCTTCCATGGAGCTAAGTAAGAAGGCCTCAAGTTTCTCCCTGCAGGAATTCTAATAATTTGTAAACACATGGAGATATTATGGGTGTTGATAGCTGAAAATAGAAAATAGAAGGAATCCCCAAATATAGTACAATCATCTAGCGTTCTTTAATCAACTCTTTTCATTCAGGAAGCGAAACCAGAAGTGATAAGAACCAAATTCGTAAGTATGCTTGTGTGTTATGAATGCAAGAGCTTAAGTATGGTAAACTGATGTATTTAAAACAAGTTTATTATTAATATATGGGTAATAACCAATTAACAATGATACCTATCATAAGATTCATCGCTGCCTGTTGTCTCAATCAGAACGTAAAAGTTGTGCACTGCAGCAGGTAATGGATTCCGAACTCCATCTAAATGATTCAAGACCCGACAGATATAACACAATAAGTAGGAAGCAAATAGAGGAAGTATAAAGAATCGGCAAGACTTCGATTCCAACCTTTCGATGACAAATAAAATTAGACATACAGAACTATATACATTAATAAATAAGGGGATTTCAACTCGTAATCCAGTCAAAATATGAAAGTCAAAAGAAGGTACTTTAGCAGCAAAAGTAATAGCATGTGAGGCGCAGACTGGGAAAAGTGTTGCAATATGCTACAGAAAGCTAACCAAATCCATTGCCTGGATATCCAAAAATTCAAAAGCAGATAGAAGCTCCCCAAGTTTTCTTTTTGCTTCCATGAGTAGTTTCTGAAAAACATAAGAATGAATACAGTAAGAATATGAAAAAGGAGTCATCTATACCATTATTCTGCATTAGTTTAGCATAAACTGATCCCAAGAAAAAAAATATCATGGAAGCAGATCAAACCTGGCAGCTAGAATAGTCTCTGCACGCAAGAAAAGCAATATTTACCGAAGACAACTTGGGAGGGGTCAGTATAGAAACTTTAGTTACAATACCCAGAGATCCTTCACTTCCTACACCAATGATAGGAGAAACATAAGGAATGTTGAATACACTACTGAAAATGTACTAGCAACAATCCACTACTAAAGGCACTCACCTATGAACAAATGCTTCAGGTCATACCCAGTATTATCTTTACGCAAAGTCCCAAGCATATCAAGCACATCACCATTTGCTAAAACAGCTTCAAGACCTACAATGTTATGACAAAAAATAGTTTCAAGTAGTGTTGTTAATAATAGTTAAATGGCTAGACTATTCAGCTCCTCGACTTCAAGATCGTTCACATCATTCTAACATTAACATTAATCCATCTCCAGAGTTTAATGTTTCTGTTTCTTTTAGAAAACGGACTTCAATCACAAAGAAGAAACTTGAATACTTTGAGACTTGTCTAAGCAACCATAAATCCCAAGTATAACAATAAATATGCATAACCTCATAAAACCAGACGGATGAGAATGCAATGCCTTGACATTTTCCTATTGGCAGTTGCACCATGCATAACATTCAACACGCTACTTTTCATTTTTCATTTCCGATCGGCGAAACTGCCTTACTTCTGTATGTTTACACTGCAGGAATTAAAGGGCAGAAAAGGGGGAAATTGAAGAAAAATAGTACAAAGTTCAAATTCAAAGCTGAACGAGAGAATTCCTCACCAAGTACATTCCCATGAAGTGAACCATAACGTACAAGGCGCAAACCACCAGCATTAGTTGAAACATTTCCACCAATTTGACAACTTCCTTTCGCACCTAAGTCCAGAGGCATAATAAATCTGAAATAAAGCATGCACTCATATAGCACAAGTGAAGGCAGATCAATATCCACAGATATATTGACAGTAGCAAGCAATTACCCTTGGTTATCCAGGAAAGAGATAAGATTTTCATATATGCAACCCACTTCACATACCAATATACCACTGACCTGAAATATAGCATACAAAAATCTTTCACATATACAGTGTGGTGTTCTTTCCTTTCCTTCATAAAGTAGTTTCATTTAGAGTTCTGAATTGATTAGGATTACTAGGTGTTATTTCCTTTTTGTTCATAAACTCCAATAATGAAATTCATAAGTCCCCTAGTGAATTTTGATAAGTAGGATCCACACTGCAGAACCATTATTCAAAACGAAAGGTCCTTATATATCGATAATCACCAAAAAAAAACAGAATAAGCAAGAAACAAACAGAGAAATAGCATAAAAGCATACCTTGTCAAAACTTATGATATTATTCATTGAAACGAGATTGACAACAACCTGAACAATTATATCAGAAAGTGCAATTAATTAAAGAAGAAGAAGGCCTCAACCAAAAGGAGCACCAGACAAAAGATTATTGATCAATAACTGGAAACAATTGCCAGCACCTCATCAAAAACAGGCACACTACCACCAACAAGACCAGTATTTCCTCCTTGAGGAACAACAGCTAAACACCTTGAATTGCAATATTTGAGAATCTGTGCCACCTGCAATACAGAATTGCATATAGAAAAATATAACAAGACCTTGATTTTAGTACCGGATAGGATGCAACAAAGATGGACAAGCCCAAATTTAGAAAATGAACCTCCTCAGTACTTCGAGGCTGAAGCAAAAGCTTACTGGAGCCTTTGTATTTGTGCATCCAATCAGTATTTACAGTTTCAAGCTTATCCTCGTCTTGAATAACACTTTTCTCCCAGTAACCGCTTAAAATAACTAATATCATCAGAATTTAACGTCGAAAATGAAGGATTTCTCTGAACAACTGTCGACACTGAACTGAAACATCTGTAACGAGTCGCATTCGCTTCTCCGAGACTTTTGTAATCTCTGATCAGATTGAAGATCGGCTGACAACTCCTTTTTTCATTCAAATATCTAATTTCTGTAGAAATATTAACAATTCTTACAACAATACTAAAAATAATCCGAAGAATGATTCAAAGATTCAAAGGAGTTGAGCTCAAGGCAGCGGATAAAACCTGAACAGGAACTTAATTGACGGTTGAGAATCGACTTCAATGATCGCCGGAGACTGCTAGTAGCTCTCAACTTCTCCATTTTCACTTCCCCTTTTAGTTTGGCCTGTTATCAATATATTACACCTCCACGATCTAATCCAAAAATTCGACCAATTGATTCCAATTGGAACACCCAATCTAATTTGATAATAAGAATAGGGTGAATTACAAATTTCATAGCTAAACTTTCTTTTCACTCATATTATGGTCACTAAAGTTTAAAATTTTCAATTCAATCATCAAACTTTTGATTTATCCCTATTTTTATCATATCTATCTTTTAAAAAATATGAAATGACCCCAAAACTTTCTTTTTTAAAAAAAAAAAAAAACTTAGTCCTATGTTACCTTTGTTAAAAGATAAAGACTTCAAATGATGATAATATGGTTGATGTGTTCTGCAAACCCGATGCTTATAGAGATTCGTCGAGGTGGTCGGAAGAAGTTGATTATGGTCGGGCAGAGATCACTGCAGTGCTTGAAAGAATGCATGTTGAGAGGCATATTGAGAGCTTGTTCAAGAGATATGCAGAATCATTCCAGATACCGGAATAAGCTAATATACAGGTAAGTGAAGTGTAGGCATTTGGCCTTTCCAGCCCTTGTTTCGAGCATACATCTGTTGATCAGTATGAAATTTGCTTACTGTTTTTCTGTTGCATGGAAAATGTTTTTTCCATGATATTATTTGTCTGCCTGAACCATCCAACTCGTTCTGGTTGAAGGACCGAACAGGGAAGCGATACAGGCCATGATGTTTCATTCGTTAATCTTCTTCTTCATGTTGATGGCAAACGGAATCCTGTTTCCGGCGATTATGTAGTTCATATAAATCCACAAGAACATCACTTTATGGAGAGGCACTAGCTATAAACCAAATTGACCATATTTCACACTATTGTGAAGAAAGCAACAATTGTCGATGTTCAAAGATGTATGAGATAAGTACATGAAAAACCCAGATAACATATGCATACTTTAAAGAAAACGAAAAACTAGTAGAAGTAATGATTAAATTTAATCAAGCAGAAGTAGTAGTACTAGAAGCAGCCATATGCTTTAACACAGTCTGCTGAAGCTCATCTTTCTTTGCCCCAACTACTTTGTCCAGAATCTTACCCTCCCTCAAGAACATGAATGTTGGCATTGCCTCCACAGCCCAATCGGCAGCAACAGCCTGAGAAACATCAAAAAAGATCAAACTCCACTATATCCAAAACACCTAATAGAATATTGGATTGGCATAACATCAAAAAAATGTCCCTAATATTTGATTGAACAGTCTTTTTTAAGTACTTTACCCTCAAAGTTTCATGATGTGTCATTCTTTCTACTAACAATTTTCATTCGACCAAAGTGACTATCTAATCGAATATTAGAGCTGTAACGACCCTCCCGTCGTTAAAAAAATCTTTTATTTAATTTTTGTAAAAATTGGGATTAAGTTTAAAAAATTTGGAAATTTAGGTCAAAATTGATGAATTGAAAAAGTTAGGTTTAAATTAAAAAATTGGGAATTTTATTTGGAAAATTAGGGTTTTAAAGAAATAAAAAAATAGGGTTTAAAAATAAAATAATTTAGGTTTTAAAAAAATGATTAATTTTTAAAAAAGACTGGAGTCGCCACCGGCCACTTTGGTAGGTCGGACACCATAAAACCAGAGATTCTTTAAAAATGGGTTCGGGAGTCGGTTACGGATGTGATATAAAAATATCCCATACCGCCCAAAAATTGGTACCTAATCGAATATAATTGCCCGAATTGGAAATTTACAAATTCATATTTTTATTAATTTATTATCCGTTTAAGAATGTGAATATATTTTAAAGACCTCGATATTCGAAGGTAAACGCATACACCGCCACCACTACGTTTGATGTCGGGCCCGTTACGACCGAATATTGAGATACCGCATTTTATTAATTAATGTGTCATATATTGAACAAATATACACAAATAAATACGAGCAAATAAATAAAATAAATACGAGAGAAATAAAGTGCATAAATTAAATTACAACAAAGTAAATAGCGGTAAATTAAATGTTAGATGTTAGATACGAGAAAATAAATTGCAAGAAATTAAAATGCGAAAAATTAAATACCAGAAATAAAATACGATGAATTAAAAGTTAGATGTTAGTTATTTACACTGAACGGGCCATAAATAATACGGATCATTCCCCGTTACGGGTCACCGTAAAACCGATTGAACAATTAAATAAAAAATAAAAATAAATAAAGAATAAAGAATAAATAAATGAAAGACAACATGTAATATAATAAAAGAATAAATACTATAAACGTGTATAATATATAAAGAAAAAAATATAAAAACGTGTATAATATGTAAAGAAAAAATATATATATAATAGTAATGTAAAATATGTGATATATATATAAGGTAACTTAAAAGATATATATATATACGCGTATAATAGATATATTTAAAACAGTATATAAATAATATATATACTAATATAATTACTATATAAATTACTCATAATATAATAATTACATAATAATATAGTTGTACTAATGATATACCATATATATAATCTGTATATTATAATAATATATAAATGGAAAATGAAAAGTTATAGTATAAAAATATTGGGCATTCAATGCCGTTTGAAAAAACAAGAAAAGAATCTGCTTTTATTAAAAACAGATTGAAATCACGATTTTCAACGAATTTAAAATAAATTTTTTTAATAAAATATTAAAAGAAATGAAAAGGTAAAGGAATGAAACGTTTATTCTTCTTCTAACTCGTAAAATTCCTTAAACATGTTTCTCTCCAATTTCAAAACCTTTCTGTTTTTTTTTTTTCCGTTTTTCAACAACCGGTGAAGAAACCGTCGCCTTGGCCGTCGGTGACGGCAGCCGGCGAAGCTAAAAACACTTCTTATCTTGTTTGAAACTCAAAAAAATAATCGATTCACCCAAAAAAACGACTTTTTTCTCTTTGAATCTCACAAAACCGAAAGGAAAATCCTTCTTTTCTTTAAATAAACCGAATTTCAAAACTCTTTTTCAAAACCGAGATTCGAAAGAAAGTTTGATTGAAATCGAAGAGAAGACAATGAAGAAGAAGGTGCCGGCGACGGGAACCGGTGTAACCTTCAAAGGTAAAACCTAAACCATTTTTTTTGTTATTCGAAATAAAAAATATATGCTCTGAAATTTCTGTTTTCATTCCTTTGGAGAAATCCCATCTAACTATTACATTCTGATTTGGGGCTTTTTATAGCCGAGTACATTTGAAATAAATAAAATAGAAAATAGAAATTAATATGATTTGGCTCTGATTTTTGTTTGTTTGTTTCTGGTGTATTGCTGGTAATCCTCTGCTTCTCGTACGATTGGAGGAGAAGGGACCATCTCTTGGCAGCATTTGACGAGGAAGGAGGGGACCAGTGGTTTTTCGTCCTTGCTTTGGACGATTGCTGGTGATGCTGAGGTGGCCGATGATATGACTGGGCGATTGATGATGTGGAGTTGATGTGGTCGCCTGTGTGGCCGAAGGTAGCCGATGACATGGCCGGCAGTTGGATAGCCAGGAAGTCGAATGGTTCTTCATCAGAACCTTCTGGAAATTCCAGAAGATGGACGGTTGAATCCGAATCATGGATGGGTCGTGGGTTACCCAATTATGGTAATCGGGTTTGGGTTTTAATGTGTTTGGGTTATGACCGGTTGGGTAAAGTTTTAGTGTATGGGTTTGGTTGTAATTGGGTCTGGTATAATGGTGGGCTAGGGGTTAAGTTTATTTTGAGTTATGGCAGATTGGGTTGTTACATTTGGGCTAAGGATAATGTAAATGGATATTTGTACTAATAATATAATAATAATTTTGAATTTTGGATTTTTTTTATTTATGGTGTATTTATATATTTAATATTAAGATTTAGGGAAATGGTTTAGGGATTCAGTTTAAGGTTTTGGTTTAAGGTTTAAAAAATTTGATTTAGGGTTTGTTCAATCCCCGGACAAAAATGGTGATTACAATTATGGCTGTTGAATTTTTACTTCAACTCATCTACGTCCACTTTAAGAAACGTGACAGAAGGAAACTTCTTGGCTAGTTCCACCAGGAAAGGTGAAATAAAACGGCAGGGTCCACACCATGATGCTGTGAAATCAACCACCACCTTCATTTTACCATGTTAGCTCAAAATCCATAATACTATTTCCAATTAATACAGAGAAGAAGCTATGGAAAATTATGATTTAGGGAAATTAAAAGGTCAGAATTTGTCAGAACAATAAGAGATGCCAAAACATAAACTCAGTAATATTAGATTTATTTCCATCGTTAACGTTTCTATTGTTCTTGAGGACAGTTTTGTATAATAATTGTAAACAACTTACAAACCTAAGATTCAACCAAACAAGACTGACAACCTGATTCTGTGTTTCTAAAATATCCCCGTATCAGCGAGATAAGAACTGGTAAAGATTTACCTTTCAAAAAAAAAGAACTGGTAAAGATTGAATTCAGTGATATATTGTTTAAATTTAAAAAAGAAAAGAAAAAACAACGAGTGATTTAGATTAAGAATTCTAAATCCAGAATCAAATGAAAACAAAAAACAGATCTGAAAAATAAATCATAAATGTAAGGCAAAATGAAATATATTGGAGAAAATTCTGAAATAAAATAAAATTACCAGATTATTGGATTGATTGCATTTTTGAAGCTGCTCGTTCAATGCCTGACGAGTGTGGCAACCGATCACTTGGCCTTCCTCCACTGCTGCCATTTTCGCTTACTTCAAAGGAAAATGAGAACAGAATTCAAATATTCAAGTGTCACGCAAAAATGCCTCCCTGGTTCTCAATGCTCTGTTTAAATAGGCAAATTTAGCTTTCGGCAATGGCCAAGAGTTTTGCTGTAATCACAATTCTGCCATTGTCACTAGTTTTATCACGTACGGAGATTTCCATTCAAGGTAAACAAGGATATGCCAAAAACAAACGGTCAGTGTATGATCTTTTGTTTCAACCGTTAGATTAGGAGATTCTTGAGTAGTTAATCTTGATTATTATAAGGTTATAGGGTAAACTACGTAAATGACCATTCAATTAAGAGTCAGTATCAATATCGTTAGTAACATGATTGTTAAAAAAGCATTTTATATAATTATATATTTAATCCTTAATATATCACCATCTGATTGGCCGAAGAAAATGAAAGCAAGATTATATTTTACATTTATTCATACAATCAATACTAACGTAAGTAAAATAGGCTACTATTAATATGTAGAATTATATATAATATCAAATACATTGATTATGACACAACTAGACATACGAATATAGCCTACTGGTGAGACGTTAGATTTCTTAAACATACAAATCTCAAATCCTAGTATTGTAAATAGAGCAAACAGGGTTAGAAAATTCGATCCAGTTAATCGATCAATGGAATGGATACAGGTGGTTATAAACACACACAAGTGTGTGTATATATACACACACACACGAACATGAGATGTATTCATGTATAACCATGAATATTACAAGCAGGACTTCTACATTAATGGGATTGGAGAGTTGAAAAACTTTAAAGCTACAATTGGATCAAATTCTTGAAAAAATAGGTACCAAGAAGGAACCAACTGACAAGAAGGGACACAAAGAGGGCCAAGAAAAACAGGTAAGTTGTTCCACCGAACACAAGTCCAAGACCTGATACGATTACAAATGGCAAGAAAGATCGCAAAAATCCGACTCTGTTTACCCACCGGCCCTTGAGTAAGACGAGAAGAGCAATGGTTACTACATTCCACCCACCAGAACGAAAGCCTAACCTGTTCAGGTTGTTTGCTACAAATGAATGGCAGTTGCAGGTGAAAAGGCTGTATGCCCGGTGTTGGAACTCCATCGTGCTTTTTCGAAGAGCATCATCCCATGTTAAAGTCTCCCTTCTAGGATCATCAAGCTGGCTTTCTTGATCCCCTTTAACTGCAGATGAATGGGGAGAAATACTGCATTCCTGGTAAAAAGCACTTCAAAGATTACATCTTTAACCAAGTAAGAATTATTAAAAAAGAAATATGCAAAGAACAGATGCTGGCATCAACACTTCCTGTCATTGGCATAGATCATAAGTCATAACTATTGATAATCAAATTTTTGCTCTCATATTAACAACATCAAAGTGCATCCATGAAGTATTAAAAATAAACAGGAGTTATATTCTACATCAATGCAAACTTATTTCCAGTTACAGACACCATCCTTCACTACCAATACTCCAGAATTTTTGCCCTCAAATCTGTAGCGGTGCATTCACAAATCATTGAAAAGCATAGGAACTTATAGTCTATTAGAGTTACTATCAATAAAATCCCCATTTGAGGCAAAGGCTTAAAGCTATATGGAACCGATAACTCTACTTGAAATGTCTGCCATACTGCCTTCACAGATCATTGAAAATAATGGGAAATTTTAATATCTATTACAGCATAGTTCTTCCCGATCAAATCCACATCAAGGCAAAGGAGTAAAGCACAACGAAACCAATAAATCCTACATCCAAGGTCTATCATAGTGCATTCACAAGTTATTGAAAATCATGGGAAACTACATCCTGTTACAGTTCTAACATATCGAATCCCCATCTAAGAAAAGGCGTAAAGCACAATGGAACCAGTAAATCCTACTTCCAAGTTCACAATTCTTCCCTATCATATCCCCAACTAAGATAAGTGCATTAAGCACAATGGAACCGATAAATCCTACTTCAACAAAGCTGCCATGGTGCATTCACAAATAATTGGAAAGCATTGGAATTTATAGCCAACTACAATTATTCATTTCCGTAACGAATCCCCAACCTCAACTAAGAGCGTAAAGCACAACAGAACCAATAAATCCTACTTCATAAATTTTGTCCTATCACCAAAAAGAATAGGAATTTGTACTCTATTACAGTTATTCCGCATCAAATCCTACTTTCACATTCTTAACACAGTTAAAGTTATCATTCATTTTCCTGTATAGAAACATTTTTTAGTCAGTAAAGGAAATTCAAGAAGGAATGGAAATGGAAAAGGCAAAGCAAAAAATGTGGCAGGACATGAAATCATATACCTTATCCTTGTTAATTTGCAAATAGCGAGCCACAGGTCCGAAAGTGAAATGATCAACGCAAACAAAATGAGGCCCTGCAAAATCTAGAATAGTTCCATCTTCTCTACAAATACCAACGTGGCCAATGAAAGGAACCAACCATGAAAGAATAGGTAGAGGAGTCCAAACAATGCAGCATGGAAACCGATCCCTTCTTGGATCAATATCCATACTAAGTGGGTACGGGAAACCATCTTCCACCATTAGCTGATGATCCGAATTTACTTGTTCTTGCATTTCCAACCGATCTAAAATTGCAAAACGAATTTTTAAAAAGAGGTCATCGATTATTCGTAACCAGATTGAACCGAATCAATCATCCATTAACGAATGAGAGAAGATTGGATTCAAAGCAAAACAAACGCGCAAAATTAGGTTAACAAATGAAAGAAGGTTTTCGTAAGAAGTGATATCGGAAACTTGAGATTAGAGCGTACCTTGGTCGTCGCCTCGTCGGAGAAAACAAACGAAGATACGGCGGAGAGTGCCCCAGCGATTAGGTTAAAAAGGGGGGCGGCTTTTCTTTTCAATTTTGTTCTATGTTTGAGCAGTGGAATGTGATTTTCTTATGCTGATTTAGGATTAGTGTATCACGAAAATCTTCTCATTTTTTACTTTTTTTAATTTTATTCATCTATTTTATTATCTAATAATTATAAATTAATATAATAATTAATTAAGTTTTATATAATATAAATAAATTATAATTTCTTTAATATTAATTTACTTTTTATCTCTTAATTTATCAAATTAAAAAATAATAGAAAGAGAAAAGAGAAGATGAAAAATTATCTCATATTAATCTCGTGATTTAATTTTAAATTAGTTTAAATTGATTTTTTTAATCAGCATAGTATAAATTTGTTTGACGAAAAAAAAAGTTTTTTAAGGTGAATTTAACAATAAACAATAGAAAATAATATTATATTTATATTCGGGTATAATTTAAAATTTCTTATTTAAATTTTAAATTTTATAATTTAGGGTTTTAATATTTAAGGTTGTAAGATTGATGTTTAAAAATTTATTTATTTTAACATTAACATTCCGATAAGATATATATTAAATTTGATACTTTATATTACAAAAATAAGTTTAGTCTGGCAAACATATATCATATTAGTCCAATCTAATAAGTTCTCTCGTTCTTTCCCAATCTAGTCCTATATAACTATGATTAAGTTTCTTCGATACTCTCTCTCCTATATATAACTTTGATTCAGTTTCTTAGATACTCTCTTCCGTATATAATTGGTGTTTTATTAATTTATTATAATTAATTCTTTAACGAAATTGTAAGAATAATTTAATTGTAAGAACAATAAGATCTTTTCCAGATCACCATATACAAGTGGCGTTCTCCTACCTATACTATAATATACCTGATGTTCTTCTGCCTATACTATAGTATGTAGATCACCATGTACAAGTGGCGTTATCCTACCTATATTATAGTATAGGTGACGTTCTTCTACCTATACTATAGTATGTAGATTGACCGAATAATGATATCGGACAATTGTAAACTGTTCATTATTATTTATTTTTTGGGTTTATTTATAATGATATATATACGGACAAAATTTGAGTATTACACTGAAATTCAGGTATTTTTCGGCAATGTATAAAAAATATATGAAAAAAATACTACATACATGCAAGAAATAATCAGTCTACTGCTTACCAAGGTGAGGTTACTACTTTGCAAAGAGTAAGGTATAGTTTTATTTGTTTATATCCATAGTTGATAGTAAAGATATAATTGGATTGTTATATGCCCAACTTGAATAATGAATGAGTTACAACTTACGTTTAAAATTTTGGACAACATACTAACAGTCAAAATGCACACGATTGAAGTGCTTACCTTATCAAGGGTGAAAATAGCTACAGGATGAGCCCTTCTTGTAAAATTTACAGATCCGTTGCCCTTTGGGAGGTCGGAAACAACCAACTACGTTGGGAGGGACGTTGTATGTCGAGTGCTTATGCATTGAGGACCCGACCCGATTAAAACATGAATCTCTGCCATGAAAATCAAGGCCCTCCTGTTGGCTTTCCCCAATAAGTGCCTAAGTTGATGTTTCCATTGTCTTGGATGGTTCCCTGACCAGTTCCCCAACTGAAGTTCCTAGCTCCTGGACCTGAACCTCCCAGATTGAAAAATAGATTTCCCTGAATGGCTTCCCAGTTGGTTGCTGTAGTTTCTCGACCTGCCCTCCAAGTGGTATCTATAGTAGCCATGCCCCAAGTTGTTACTGCGGGTGCAGGAAGCTGCATGTCTGAACCAGCTTCGTATTGGTTAACTGAGATATCGCTGGGCCATTTATCTTTGTCCATTTCAGCACTCGTGGAAGAATTCCTGCCAGATCTCTTCTGAGCATCAATAACTTCAGACTCAGAAGCCTCAATTGTCTCATTGGTCATGGTGGACTGAGATGACATTCGTAGATCATTTGTTGAGCTCAAAACATAGTTTTTTCCAGGATCACATGCAGGGCTAAAAAAATCAAGTTCAGCACCTTGAGCCAACTCTCCATCACAATGCAAAATTGATGTAGGTGAAGTCAAGCCATTAAGAGACTCCATCGCTTCAACTTCGGCCAAGAGATCAGAAACCGACTCATCGCCAAAAGAATACTCATCGGGGTCAGGAATAATTGGATCCCAACCAGATGCATTTTCTGCAGGATCTGTGAGAGAAGAATGTGCCAATTGGCCACTTCCTGAACTTGGAGTAGCAGCATGATCACTTCCCAAGCTAGGTCGTTTCAAAGAAGACTCGGACACAAGATCCGAGTCCCGTTTCTCCACAGAAGGTTTGGCTGGAGTGGAGGAATGCCCACCCCATTCACCAGCTACTTCTGAAAGCAATGGTTCATTACAAACTAGACTAGAAGCTGTACTCCAACTAGGACCCGAATCTTGATGAAGAGCACTCGAGGAAAGAGGCTGTTTGTTTTTAGTAGACTGGGGTTTAGAGTCTTCCAGGTTCAATTTTGATGTTGAGGAAGGAAGATCTGGGAAATCAATATCATGATTGTGCTCTGCTGCTTCAAGAGCCATAGCCAGAGAAATAAGACCACAATTGGGATCCCATCCACTTGAAGCATTATTTAAAGGTGATCTCCAGCTTTGCCCACAAGATTTGTCTGATCTTCCCACAGTACCATCTTGCTTCACATTTCCATCAAGAAATTGACCTTCAGAGGTCTTGTTCGAATTTTCGTTCAAGTTAATGGAACCACAGTCCCATTTTTCAACCCCATGACCTGTGATAACTAGATGAGACTGTGTTTCACAAGGTTTCCCAGAAAATGTAGATGACAGAAGCGAACTGCCCTCTAGAGGCTTGCTAGAGAAGTAATTATCACCCTTCACAGAATCCCCGTGTAGCAAAGGACTTCCCGACTGTACTGCATTGGAAGTGGCAATATCTAGGGGAGCAGTACAAGATGATTGAGAGCCCAATTTTTGGCTCGTTGAAGATTCAATGTTACTACAACAATGACCATTTGCAATATTCTCCATTGAGTTCAAGCTCCTCTCCACCTGTTTACTTTCCATCTGATCCACATTCAGATCCCAACTCTCCCTAACATCTCCAACCCTGTCCTGATATCCATCATTAGGGGTAAGCCTTACATCCTTAGTTGGTACGCAGATTTTATGAAACAACTGTTGCGGTTGGCTGTACCGCCCAGCCAAAACATCGGTTAAGTGAATGGAGTCCTCTATTCTTTCATTTCTTCTCCATATTCTCAAATCAGGTGGGAAAAGGCCACTATTGCTCCACTTACGTAACATTTCCATAGGAAATGGCCCATGAATTTTCCCAAGTGGATCCTGATAGTGCCATATTTTATCTGTCTCGATATTATTTACAGATAGCTCTGTTTCTGTAGAATGCAATGCTATGCTAGATTCTCTGCTTCCTATATCACTCAAAACATCACCTCTCTTCAGTGGAGAGGCGGGCTCCTTTCCTTTCATATTAAGAAACAAAGAGTACTCTTTTGTGTGTCCCATCTCACTTGCACAATTTTTTTCTTCAGGCAAAGGCGTCCCCTTCATAACAACCGAGTTCTCTGCTTCTAGAGGTTCAACTTTGTTCAAAAACTTCTGTTGAATCATTGTTTTTCTTCTCTTGGAATAACTAGCTCCTAGGTCTCCAAAAGACCTTTCCGTGCTAGCACCTTTGGCAATTTCTTTCCATGGATTTTTAGCTTTAATAAGCTCACTTAAACTTAAGGATAGCTTCTCTTTCAATAAAATCCAATAGATCTTGAAGAGATACTCCCAACTAGTTTGATCATCAAAATCCACTTGAACCTGCACACATCGTAAATTAAAAGGCTTTTAAGAAACTGCAATTAATCGTAAAAAAAAGGCATGAGACATCCAAAAAGAAATCAATTGTACAAGGAATAGTTAATCATACCATTTCCTTGGTTCCTAATGCAGTGCTTTCAATCATCATTATGGTTCCCCTGCACAATCCACAAAATCCTTTATTTCCTCTTACGTTCACATAATCAGCATCTTTAGTACAATTCTTGCACAAGGAATATGTGCAAGTATAGCACATATAATGTGAGGCCTTCTGACAAGTGCTGCATATGTGCCACCCTGAAATACGCAACAAATAGAACACCAAAATTAATGGAACAAACAACTTCATCAATACTAAAAATTGAAATGCAAATGTTAGCAAAATAACCGTTCGATATGCAAGAGTTTAAGTCAATGAACAGACACGGACGCAACCGTCCAAAATACAGATGGAGTCAGTATGATATCATGAAGTAGATGAAAAAGGTAATATAATGACTACTTCAGAAGCAATAATCCAGGTTCATGACGGACTTGAGAAGACACCATTCAATAGACCTGAGTTAATAATATAATACCATATCATAATTAAGATACAGATAGTAAATCCAGTAACTACACAAGAACCAAAAATCGAAACCCATAACAGACACGAACGTGTCAACGGAACAACAGAACAGTTAACAGGAAATCAAGCCAAGAGGAACATGAATCTAGACCAGGGACGGAGCCACATTATAATTGGGTGGGGCAATCGCCCCCACCCGAAGAAATTTTTTTCTATTTTTGTCCCCTTATTTAAATTCTTTTAAAAATTGTTTTTTTATGAATTTGCGCCCCCTAATTCTAAACATTTATGTTTTGCCCCTTTAACCCCAAATCCTGGCTCCGTCCCTGATCTATACAATGCTAACACAGGCTTCGACACATTGCAGCAGTTATATTAATTAAACTTGAATGAAAGTGACAAATATATAAAGCAGTAACTAAAATGCACCATACCACAGTTCCATTTCGCCTTTGATTTAAAGAATGTATCATCCCTTTTGATGCAAGCTGGATGGTATGCCTTGGGACAGCCTCTGACCCATAAAATACAATATAATCAGCAATAGTAAACAACACAAATGGGGGAAAAGAGAACATATGAAGAAGATTAAAATAAAAACTCTACCAAATTTCTATGTACAAAAGAAGAAGACCACGAATTGTGATATATGAATTATTAGTATGTTTATCAAAACCTACAGATCATACATATGCATCGGCGTAGAAGAGATTAATAATTCAGCTCTCTAGATATCGGCGAACTAGCTAGAGCTCTCTTCCATTTGCTGATCATCAAACCAACAGAAATATACAAAAGACGGTTAAAACAGCAATTTTTTCCCCAAACTCACCGGCGATCACAAAGCACGAGACTCCCGCCATCAAAGCATATAAAACAAACATCTTCTTCATCCCGATTCTCCCTTTGAGGCGGCGGCACCGATGATGAATCGACTTTCCCTTGATTTCTAGGCGGTCTTCCGCGTCTGCGCTTCCCAGTTGCCATCTCAACAACTTTGACTCCATCAGCCGCCATGTCAGCTTTCCCAACGATCATATCCTGAATCACTTGGCATTGATCTTCCCTCGTCAACTCCTCTCCCCGTAAAGAATCAGGATTCAGACAATCACTACAATTCCCAACATCAGCACAAGCCATGTCTATCAATTTTCGAAATCAAAAATCTTTAAAAAAAAACTCGTTGCTCTATAATTTTCGTATAATAAGACCAAACAAACAAAAAGTTGAAAACCCTAGATATGTAAATGGTGGGTCGGCAGCGGTGGTGGAGTAGCTATGTAGTAGGCACATGGAAATGGGAAACAGGGAAGGGACGTGACAAGGCGTTGTTTGACAGCCGAAAGAACTTTAATTTCCTTTCCAAAAAGTAATTTGGTTTGAAAGATATAGAAGACTGGGCGGACACTTGGAATTGGAATTACTTTATGTTTCGGTGGCAAATGTATTGGAAGTCAAACGCGGTTCAATGGAGGGGAGAGAGGTTGAGGTTGAGTCTTTCCTCCGAGGCAGCACCACGTGGTTTTGCGGTAGGAATGAGTATTTGTAGAATTAAAAATTTTGAGAATTTATTGGGTAAACTATATAAATGTCCTTTAATTATACTTTAATTATTTTTTATATCCCTTGATTATCAGATATTATAAATTGATCTATAGACTAATTTTTTTAATACAAAGTAGTCTTGTGCCGTTAAAAATTTGACGGAAAACTGATGTGGATGTTAACATGTTGACTTGGATAACCATGTGTCATTCCCAATCTCTATAATCCAAGTCAACATGTTAACGTCCACATCAGTTTTCTGTCAATTTTTCAACGACACAGGACCATTTTGTATATAAAAAAAATTAGTCAATGAATCAATTTGTAACATTTGATAGTCAGAGAATATAAATGATAATTGAGGTGTAGTCAGTAGACTATTTATATAGTTTATCCTATTTTATTTTATAATTTAAATTATATTTATTAAAAGTTTTAATTTATAAATAGATATTTAAATTATATAATTTTTGAGATATATTTAATATCTTTTAATTAAAATAAATGATTAAATTTTTATTTTGTTAGTGTTTTAAGATAATATTATTTAAACATTAACGAAATAAAACTTTAAACATTTATTTTAATTAAAAAAAATAATCTCTCATCTCTAAAAATATCCATTTTTGAGTTTTTTTTTAAAATTAGATTTAAAAAAGTATAAATGAAAATTTCAGATAATTTAAATTTTTTTATTAATTTAAATTATTTATTTATTTTAAATACAATCGAATTTTCTTCGCCTAATAAGTGGGCGGCAGTGGTAACTCAGTTTGCAAAAGCAATCCATCCCCACTTGAAAACCCAAAGCGTGGGAACTGTGAAGTCTTGGGTCCCACCGGTTTATGAAGTTTCTGTTCCAATTTCAATTTCTGTGTCGGCTGCCTTTTCCCACTTGTGAAAAAATCACACAACGTGAAATACGCGAGTCAACGGACCGGCTTAATTGTGACTTGCCAGTCGAACCTTGTACTATGTTTAGACTGTACGTTTGAATATTGAAGATATGCTGTTTCTAGATTCGTATAGATTTTATTACAATTTTATTTTTTATTTAAATATATTTTAATTATTAATTCCACCGTAAAATAAAAATATATATATATCCTATGTTGTCTACTAAAACAAATGTGCCTTTTCATGGTTCCTATTTGAGAAATTGACAACTCAGAATGTGAACATTAGGCCCCCTTGTATGTATAGCCTATAGGCCAGAGATTGAACCATCCGTGCAAGATTCTACTGCTACTATAAATGTTTTTTTTTTTTTTTTTATAATAAGGTTACTGTTTTATGCACGTGCAGAAGAAGTGCTGATTTGGCATTTAATAGTACTTAGGGCGAGACAGGTCGTGAATTACTCGAGTTTGATTTAGTTAAAATTCGATTAAAGTTTGACTCAAATTTTTAATGAGCCGATCTGAACTACTTAATACCCAACTCAAAAAGCTTATAAGTTACTTAAAAATGTAATATACTATTTTCTTAATTTTTATAATTTAAAATCTAAATTTTTAAATTTAAAAGTGTAAAATATAAACTCTAAACCCTAAAATTTAAATCCTAAACTTTAGACATAGACATAAACCTGTAAACCTCGGTTAACACCCAATAACTTAAAACTAACAAGTTTGAGTTTATACAATTTGTGTATCAATGTTTTTTTTTCCCTTCTAATAGGGATTTAAATGAGACGTAACAAATGATGAGCTATTCGAGTCCAACACGATCAAAAATCGGTCAATACTTGACTTGATTGAGCTCGAGTTAAAGCTCGAACTCAACTCAAGTAATTAATGAGTCGAATCGAACTCAAATTTCCCAAACTCATTCAAAATTACTCAAATTCAAACTCGACTCAAAATCTTAACAAGTCGAGTTTTAAGTCGAAGTGAGTTCAATAGTATTCGAACTCGACTCAACTCGTTTACACCCTTATATCATAATATTAATGATTTTTTTTGAAGTGTATTCTGTCACAAAGTTGACATATCATAAATAGTTCAAGTTAGAAATTTTACAATATTTTATCATTGAATTAAAAATCGATACTATTTCAACATTAAATATTTTTTTTATCCACAATAACACAATTTCATTAATAAGATACGATTTATACAAATAATCATTCGAATATCTTATTAAAAACCTCTTTTTAACTTAAAATGAAACAAACACATACATTATCTTATTATAAACACCCAATACGAAACCAAACGAAAAAAAAAATACAACGATCCGAAAAACCCAGCACCAATGTTGAGAAGGAAAATAAAAACAAAAATTAAAAATTTCCGTTGCCGGGACTTGAACCCGGGTCTCTCGGGTGAGAGCCGAGTATCCTAACCAACTAGACTACAACGGAATTTTGTACAGTGTTTAGACTTTATATTTTTTGTTGTCTCAAAAGGTATGTCTTTTTCACTTAAATTTTCATGTTTGAAGTGCTCTGGGTTTCGCCGACATACCTTAAGTCCTGTTTAGCCTCGGCCATGTTCAAACTGCTTAGCCTTGAGCCAGAAGAGAGTGGAAGGATCGGATGTTCTCTCAGTTGCAGAGATCAACCCTGTATTCGTTGATGTCATGGAAGAACACTTGATCAACCCTATTCCCTTCATCTTCAACCACCTCTGTCACATACTTCATTCCCATGTTTTCGAGCCTCCTTTCGACGAGGCCGACATCCCTACACTGTTGTCGCTAACGATTTCAACATGAGCTTGTTATAAACATCTTCATCATCTGTGATGATGGCAGTTGATGGATTCTCAATCAAGTTTATACCGATGCCATAGTTATACAACCTGCATGAGATCATGGCAGATGGTGAGCCATTTAATGTTGTTTCATTGAGAACTAAAAGAGAGGGAACATAAGCTTACCAGGCTCCATTGAACTTGAAGGAAGAAGGACGTTTGATGGGGGACAAAACCCAAGATTTCTTCATAGAACCTCATGGAATCCCAAACTGATCTACGTAACATTGAGACATGATTCAATGAGAGAAGTGGAAATGCCCATTATTACTTTAAATTATTTTTTTGGCTCCAAATTTAGGTAAATAACTAACTTAAAGAAAATATTTATGTTATTTGAATTCGAATGCTGAATATTGTACATCTGTTGATATCTGGTTCTTTGAGTTATAGGTTAATGTTGCAGATAACAAAAAAATTGAACTTCCGTTGCCGGGACTTGAACCCGGGTCTCTCGGGTGAGAACCGAGTATCCTAACCAACTAGACTACAACGGATTGTTGAGAGGTTTTTGATTTGTCTCTTATTGTTTTGTATCCCGGAAAGTATGTCTTTTTTACTAAAATTTTCATGTTTGATTTCGGCTTCTAAACAAAGCTCCCTGGATTGAATTTCTCCAATATTTCAAAAAAAAAAAATAATAATAATAAAAAAAATAATGTATCCTGCAAATTTAGCTGCTTTCTAACTTTGGTTAATTGGTGAAGATAAAATTGCAGCCTTTGCTGGGATTTTCTTTGCAAAGTTAGTCATGGGTTATTCTTCTGATGGTATATTCTTATGGTTTTCTCAAACTGCCCTATTAACTGGATGATCTTTTCGGATAGTTTTAGGCAGTTTGAAGGAATGTATTCACAAGGTCGGCAGTTGTTTTTTCCATCTCGAATTCACAGAAATAAGTTGATTAAAAATTTCAGGAATTTGATAACATGATTGTGCTTTTCTGAATAAAAATCTCACCTTTCCTGCTCTTAACGACTGTTTCTCCTAGCTAGATAGTTGTTTAAAGGTAGTAATGGTCATAGTTTTGCTCTTTATTCAATTCAAGTTTCCATCTAAATAATGACAGTGTTGTTTGCAGCTGTTAGTCCTTCATCTTTATGTGTGTAAATAGCCGATTGAGGTGTTATAGAAATAAGTTTCTCTGAACGGACTGCCACTCCTTTTCACGATGTTGCAGTCTGCTACCTGACATACACATGCAAATTTCTGTTATTCCAAGTGCTGGCAAAGGGTTACTCCATTGTGCTAGGTAATGTTCCTGGAATTTGCAAACACAAGCATATTCTGCCTGTGCTAGGTTGTTTGAAATAAATCAACAAATTTATATATATATATATATATATATATATATATATATATATATGTGTGTGTGTGTGTGTGTGTGTGTATATCGATTTATTCTTTGTTATTCTCCTAAATTTAGGTCCTAGCTTGAGAACATGTGCATAATTCCAGTACCAAAATTTTCTGTGTGGTTGCTTTAACAATGGCTACGACATTCCCCATCCTTTCGAGTTTAGATGACTAGATGACAAAAAACATCTCGTTGTCTTTTATTATAAACAAGCAAATAATCTCAAATCACAACCACAATGGTTCAGAAATTATATGCCCCCAGCAAACTGGAGTCCCAAGCATTGAAAAGGTCATTTTGTCAAGTGGAAAATATCATTCAAATAGGCCACAGGCAGAATCATCAAAAGTAATTTCAGAATATGATTGAATACAATTTCCCAAAATAGAACTAATTGCTCAACATATCCAGGTGTCTGTAAACAATAATCAACCTGTTCTCATGATGATGTGAACTCCGCTATCGGTGTCCACAATGTCGCTTATCTCACCAACCTTGAGGCTATATGTTGCATCCTCAAATGGCTTTTGCATCTGCCCTCGACTGAAAGAACCTGCAAAAGGAAACGTTTGTACAAGGTTTAGGGTTAATGGACAATGATAGTTAGCCAGGAGAAGAAAGTAAGAAAAGATTACAATAGCATAACAATATATCTATATGGGAAAATGATTGTGTCATCCTTTAGGACTTGATAAGTGATTGTTGTGGTCTAATCAAGGAAATGATGGTTCTCGACATGTGCAATAAGAGTGATTGTATTAGGCCCAGAAAAGGAGGTCCACAATGAGTTATGTTTATATGTTTGCAAGGGAAAAGCAAAAGATTAGTTCTGGACTAGTGGTAAAGCACATGGAGAAAGCAAAATGACGTTATACTTTCTAGATTTTGAGTTCTGTTAGGCTCATTTTTTATTCAAAAGTCAGTCTACCATGCACACAAGTAGCCGACAAAGGCCCCTAAAATCTTTGAGCTGCTCCTGAATCAAGGTAAGGTGGGTGGTAGAATTAGACATAGTTTTAGAGAGGGCAACTGATGAGAGTGAGTTTTGTCCAGGTGATAGATACTGGGACTACTCAAGTTTAAGGTTCTCCTACAAGTTTGATGTACTTGCTCGAAATAAACACCGATGGCCAAGGTGCTACTAGGCTGTAAAAATTTTTTCTTGATCATATGCATCAAACAAAAACAATGAAATAAAATGAAAGTCTCCTAGATTTCAACTATAGGTTAGGTTTATGTTCGGAAGAACTAGTTTGCCTCGGAATCATGGGATCAACTCCTAAAGTTAAAACTCCACATGGGTAAGAATCAAGTAGAGTTATAGGAAACTATAATATAGTCATTTGTATATGTATAAATATAAACATCAATGTTTATTTCTTTTCCAGAGACATTAGATATAGAAAACACAAAACATGGCTTTAATCTAGTATGAGAATTGCAGAAATATCAACACTATAGAGAGAGTGTGAAAGCAGATAACAGATAAAAACAACTGCAAAGTGCTTCCAACGAATTCTAACATTCTAAAATGCCATATCTTAAGTGTCAAAACAGAGCAATTCTGCAAAATGCTAAAACATTTGAACAGATAATTTAAGCCTTCAAAGGAACACGCTTTCACAAAAGCAAATAATCAACAAAACAAGGGTTATTAACATATTGGATCTCTCTTAAGCTGGCGAATGCGAATGACTTAACAACATATTGAGTAAACCAAGTAGATCTCCAATTGATTGCATGGAAACCCAAAATCCAAGCATCGTTAAGACTTCAGTTCAAAACTCTGTTTTTAAAGCCCCCTAAATCCTAGTTACAACAAAAGTGGCCAATTGAAAGAAAAAAAAATTGATAACTATATGCCCCAATTGCAATTAAATTTTCAGCTAAAAAATCCCAAAATTCTATTATTTAAGACTTCAGAAATCTGTTTTTAATTGCATTTGAAACCCTAGCTATAACCTAAGTGACCCTTTGAAAAAAAATCCATAGCTACATGCCACAATAGCGATTATCTTTTCAGCTTTACCCCCCCCCCCCCCCCCCCAATTGACATCTTTAAGATTTTAGTTAATTTAACGTATTCCAAACCCTAGTTATAACCAAAGTGTCCAATACTATTTGCCTCAATTGGGATTATCTTTTCAATTGTTAACTCAAATCTTCTTCTTTCTCCTCCCATAATTAAGCTTCTGACAAGTTTCTAAGCAACCAAACAGCAAATAAATTCTAATTAAATAACAACTAGAGTTCCATATCAGTCAGTGTCTTCTATTCTCATATCTAGAACTAAATCATTTAAAAGATTAAACTTTTGCACAGCAATCAAGCGAGAAAAAAAAAACTACCGAGATCCCCTCCGCGTTTAGCGGAGCTGCAGTGAGAGTGTCGAGAGGCCACGTCGCTGAACTTAGCTTTGCCGGATACGATGTCTTCACGGAGGGCTTCCAGCTGTGAGACGGCGGCGTCTCGAGTGGTGTTGGAGATGACTTGACCTTCTGGGTCCTTCCAAGAAGCCTTACGGCGGGAGCCTTGGTGCTTTATAAGTATGTGAGATGCCCTAACTTTATCGGCCGCCGATGAAGATGACATCTTGCTCTTCTTCTTGTGGTGGTGCCGGTTATGGGTGGAGGTCGTGGGAGCTTTATCTTTATGTTTATCCTCCTTCGCCGCCGGTCGATCTGCGGATGAGATCGGAGAATTCTTCCTCTTGCGATCCGAATCTATCTTGGCGGCTTTTCAGAGACACCAAAAGAAAGAAATAATCAAGGGGTGCGGGTGTTTTCCAAGTTTTCATGTAGGATCGAAAGGTGTTTTATTAAAATAATATTTTAAATTATTTAGGATAAATTATATTAAAAGATTAGTTATAATTTGAATAAATTATATAAATAATCACTTAATTATAAATTAAATTATTAAAAATAAAATAATATAATTATATATTTAATTTTATAATTTGTAGTTTTCTAATTCAATCGTAATTTTATATTAATAATCTAATTTGATTATTTAATTAAATAGTGCTTGAAAGTGGAGTTGAACCCAAGCCTAGTCGATGATTAAATAATGTGTTAATTATTCTTTCAAATACATCTTTGTGTTATAAATCATCAACACTAAATATATATGTATTATTATTTTTATATTTATATTTTTAATTTTATCGATAGTCATAAATTTAATTATTTTAATTTAATAAAAATATTAATTAATTATTTTTATATAATAAATTAAAATTTTTTATTATAATAAAAAATTCTAAATCCAAGCACTAATCCCTAAAGCATAAATTCATTTAAAAATTTTAATCTATAGTAAAAATTTATTTAACAAATTTTAAATATTAAATACTAAATTCTAAACACATAAGTTTTAGCATTTATGGCATTTAGGGTTTAAAGTTTAAGATTTAGGATCTGTGGATTAGGTTTTAGTATTTAAGTTTGTTAAAAAATATTATAATTTAAATTTTTAAATAAATTTAAAGTTTAATTAAGATTTAAGGTTTATAATTTATTAAATCAATTTTTATTATAATTTAAAATTTTAAAATAAATTAGAGTCTATGTTTAGGTTTTATTAAATGAATTTTTATTATACTTTAAAAAATTTAAACAGAGTTTTAAAATATATTTATATTATATTTTTTTTGATAATTAAATGATATCTTGAGATAAGTAGTCTTTGAATTCTAGTTACAATAAGCTAGATAAATATAGTTACAATAAGCTACATAAAACCCAAATTAAATCTAATTCAAACTCGATCCAAATAAATCATGCCTATGAAATGCAACATAGAATCATGCAATGTGACAAAAACCATGTGGAGATAGACTTTTAAACGAAATGTACAAACATGAATGATGATATGTTTATATTCATTGGTTTAACTTTACATAAATAAATAAATGAGCACAAAATTTCTTGTTCATTAAAGAATATTGTTTGTTCGTGTTTATTCATATTTGTTCATTAAAATGATAAATGAATATAAACAAACACAAATAAATATAAATGAACACAAACAAAAAGCCATTTGTTTATATTCATTCATTTAATTAAACAAGAAAAAAAATATTGATAATGTTTGTTTGTATAATAAAAAATCAAATATATACAAGCTTACCATATTTACGAATGGTTCAGTGAACGTTCAGTTCGTTTTCTACACTATGTAGAGGCAAACAATGAGTTTGGGGGTGTGTTCTAGGCTGTAAAACATAGTAAATAAAGGAACAAATCGAACACGATGGCATAAACCATTTTCGAGTAAAACCCGAAATGCAAAACACAAACATCCATAAACTACAGACATTAGTCAATCTGTAAATTCAAACAAAATTTCTAGCAGAAATGTTCTTTTAATAGTCCAACATAAAATAAATATAAACGTCAAAATAACTTAAAAACAGTAGTCTACTACCTCACCTATGCCTTATCGGCCTTGGCAGCAGTAGCAGCAGCTTGACCTCTGAGTCTACCTGTCCTCCTTGCAGCAATAAGACCAACCTTTTGACCAGGTGGAGCATCACGTCTAACAGTACTAGCATGACCAATGTGTTGATGGTTACCACCTCCATGAGGATGCTCGACTGGGTTCATAGCCACACCACGAACCTTAGGCCAGCAGTTCCTCTTCACTCTATACTTGTGGAAAGCATTACCAGCCTTAAGAAGAGGTTTCTCAGTCCTACCACCTCCAGCAACTTGGCCAATCATGGCTCGGCAACCACTTGGAACAATCTTCTTAGCACCCGATGGAAGCTTGATCCTGTAAAATTGCAATCCAAGATTCTCAATACCAAGTACAATTATAAACAACAACCCAATTACTTCAAAAGAATGAAATTCCATATGTAAACTCAGATTGTCAAACTAAAGAGACAAATCAAGCTAAAACCAGAGTAGAACATATTGTTCTTGTACCTAAAGATATGTAATTCCATTTCACATTCCATCAATTCATAATTCAAGCAGGGTCAATCCCAGTTCTTCAAATCTAACAATTAATGAATGTTCTTTCATACATTTAAGCATAATATAAGAAGATATTTGGAACAGAACCAGATAACTATATAACATAAACCAGATCCAAATCAAAATTCAAATCAAGAGATGGTACGAATAGAAAACCTGGAGGTATCGTTATCAGGATTGTGACTAATAACAATTGCGTAATCACCAGAAGCCCTAGCGAAAACACCACGGTCACCGACATGGTGCTCGACGTTGCAAACGACAGCGCCTTCAGGGATAGATCTAAGAGGCAAAACATTTCCGACCACAAGGGTAGCCTTCTTACCGCAATACACGAACTGCCCGGTGTACATACCCTCGGCGGCAACGAAAAGTTCCTTCTGCTTCTTGTAACGGAACGGGTGACGGAAGACGACGCGGGCTAACGGTGCGCCGCGTCCAGGGTCGTGAATAACTTCGGTGACGACACCTTTGAGGTAGCCATTTCGTTCGCCGAAGTCGAGACTGCGGAAACGAGCGGGACCCTTTCGGTGGTGGGTGTGGGCCTTGAAGACGGAACCGGCACCCTTACGTTGAGCTCGGATGACTCGACCCATTCAGTGAATTTGTGCGTGAGGCGGCTTGGAGATCTGTCTCTTGGAGACGATCTGTGGGGGAGTATACTGATCGTAAAAATGAAGGGCTGAAGGCTAGGGTTTGTGAGAAACATATGTTATATATGGTGATTCTCAGCCTGAATCTAGGGTTCTTTTTGTTGGGTTTTGAATTTTGGGCTTTTGGTTGTTCGATAATGAAGAAGAAGAAGAAAAGAAAAAAAAAAAAACTGAATTGAGTTGACCAGTTGCATATCAACGTTTTGATTTAATACAATTTTTTAATAGTTTATTATTGATAATTATAAATAATAATTATTTGTATATATTTTAATTTTTTTAATAATATTTTTTATAAAAATAAATAAATTCATGTCTCTTAAAATAAATATTACCGATTTAATTTGTAGGATTTCTAAACCCAATCGCCCATAATATAAGTTTAGTTAATCTCTCTTGAATCACATTGTTTTCTTTCTCACTATTATAGAATTTTTAGATTTATTTTATTTTATTATTTATTTTAATTTATTTGACTGACACAAGTAATAAGAATTAAAAGTTTGAACATATTAAACGTTTAGTACTTGAAAATTTATTAAAATATTTAATATAGAGTAACGAGGGTATACAAATATATTTTTAAAAATATTTAATATAATAATTATATTAATAATCTAAATATATAAATACTTTATAAATTTTAAATTGCGTAACAAAAATAGTTTTATGAATTTTTGTGTAGATATTTTAAATTTAATACTAAAAGTTTAGCGTGTTAAAAAGAAAATAAAAACATGATTAATTTAATAAATTTTATTTTTAGATAATTTTATATTCACAAATAAACCAAATAACATTTATAGTAATGTGTTCTATAATGTTATATCTCGAGAATCTTATTACTAAAAGTAATTTTAAATTTCTTGAACCAAACACCTTATAAGGTCATAATAAGTTTATTTTATTAGCATGTCAATTATTAAGTAGTGAAATGATTGAATCTATCGACCTACCACATAAGTTAATTATCAAACGGATGGATATTGTATTGTCAAAAAATTTAAATGTGAAGGATTAATTTTATTAAATTATTTTGAATTATGATCAAATTAATATAATACATAAGTTTTAAAGATCAAAATTATTATTATTCCAGATTCTTATTTCAATTTTAATATCGAAGTGATTCGTTTGTCATAAAATTTTAATTGAGTAACATGTTTGTTCTAAATCTATTTAATAACTAAATTATTACTTTTACACCAAAAATACCTCGTTAATTCTTAACCTTATAATTGAATAAAAAAATTATTATTGATATTTTTGTTCATAAACTTATAATTAAATAATTTTTAATATATTGTATCTAATAATAAATAAATTATATACACGTTCTTAATATTAAAACCTCAACTCGAATCATATTTTAAAGGGGTTAATTTTTCCCCCTCAAACTCATTTAGCGTATGTACTATTTTAACTTAAATTCTCCCAAACTTGTAAATTTAAACCGATAATCCGACCTCTAACATGTCCCGTTAGGTGTTAATGTTCTGGTTTTAAGATATTTACGACCATATAAGAAGCAGAACAAGAAAGACAGACATTGATGAAGTAAAAGAACAAGTTTCTTCCATGATTTTTTTTTTCATTACTGTCAGATATAAAAGAAAACTATACGACAATATATTTTTTCTTCAGTTCCCTGACCCTACTCTATCAAACTTTATTCATCTGAACATGGCCGTTAGAGATCGGAAATCGACTTCTTCGCAAGGGATTCGAATTCCGGTGTCGTGGCTAAACCCGAACTCCTCTTCTGCTCTTTGAAGCAAGACCCTAAACTCAGGTTGATCCAACCATGCGATCGGGATTATGTATCTGCTTCTGTTTTCTCCAACATACACAACAAAATGGCCTTTCGGTACATCATCGGGAAGGCTTCCTTCGTGACCGTAACCATCTTTCTTACCGAAAGACGTGGAAAACTTCTTCAGAATCTGTCTGATAGCTGCCCTTTGAGATAGTTTGCTCGAGATCCTGATAGCCATAACTTGGAGTAATTGGAATTTCCAGAAGGAATATATGTATTTATATTGGAGGTAGCGTGGGAAAAGAGAATTGAAAGAAAAAACATTGGCATGTGGCATGTGGGAGAAATGAAATGAAATGGAACAGACCAACTAGGAATATGTTACAGGCACTGGTGCAGTTCAACTGATAGCCTTATCTTATGGACCAAACTAAGTTCCACCATTTGTCTGGTTAACTTTCCTAGTCAGTTATTTCCATCATTTGTCTGTTCAGTTCAGGTGTTGAACCGAGGATGCGACCATTCATTGAACAATAATGTGTCTCTCTAGTATACTAAGAAAAGAAAGAGAACACATGATTAACTCCAACATGTTAGCTTCGGACATTGGATTAACCTTCCAATATGATCAGTAATTTTATAGTATTAAAATGACAGAGAGTTAATAGTAACATTCCAACATCAGCTGACTTGCTCTCAACCCCGTTCTTCATGTCGTGGTACAACGTACGTGGTAATACGAGAATATGTAATAAAAGCCATCAAATGCTTGTCCCAATGGCATGCAAATGTCCTCTTGTATAAATATACCGGTCTTTATTGAAGATATTACGGTACTTTATCAATAAAATCTCGGAGAGTACTATCTCTCTTTCCCTATCCTTCAAGGTTCTAACATACTCCCTTATCTCGATTCCGAGCTCCCTTCCTGCTTGCCCATGTGCTTAGGCCAAGAAACATGGAACTCTGAAACGACATCCCTTCATTATTCATCTAATCTCAACGTCGGATGAGAAGAAAGTAGCATTATTTTTTGTTTCTTTGTTTTAGTAACACAACTGCAACCTATTGGTCTGACCAGAATGTTCCAAAATGATGAAAATGGTACATGCATGTGATGGACATTTTAGTTTTGTCCAGACCTCTTAGCCGGTGAAGCTCTCGGCTTGGCCAAACTTACCACAATTAAAAAACTTCTCATCAATAGTTTCATTAGAAATGACAACCTCTTAATCACTTGTCTGTTTTGGCTGCCTTGGGGTTTTTATGTCTTGGAAGGAATTTGGATAGAGTTTGGGTTGGGTGATGTAATAGTTTCTGTTTTGTTGGTTAATGGAGCAATAGGTAGTGTATATCATGGTTCTTTTAAGATAATCATAGGATATATTATTCGATTTATTGACCGATTAATTTAGATTGGACTTAACAAAAGCTAAATATAAGAGATGGGTACGGGTTGAATTGAGTTTTTATCGATCTAAACCTAACCCAATCACGTCTTTTAAAAAAAGTTGATCTGAAAATTATATACTTCAACTCAAACTAACATGATATATTAAAAAAAATTAGGGACTTAATTATAAAAACATAGAGATGGAGTTTTATTGTGTTTATCTCTAAAAATATATATGAAAAAATTATACTATTAGCTTCAAGTCGAGTCAAATATTTTTCACCTTAATCTGAATCTATTCTGATCCAAAGTCACGCATAACAAAAATCTGATCCAATTCAATCTTATTTTTTTAAAAAAATCTGACTCAATTAAATTAGATCAAATTAAAATCCAATCGAATCTAATAAAATTATAGACTATGAAAATCAAAGCTTGGCCTTTGGGATTGTATATGGCCCATTTCTGATTGATTTGCATTTTCCAGAGACCCTGAAAAATGGCCACAAGCCCTTGTTTGGGGGCTACTTTAGAAATCTTTTGAATTTCAGGATAGCTTTGAAAAATTTTAAATTAATAATAAAAAAATTAATTTAAAAATTATAAATTAAAACATGTCAATATCGAATTTTAATTCGTTAACTGATTTTTTAACAACAGTTAATTATCGGATACTTAAAATTAACGAAATAAAATATTATATATATTGTAACAAAATTAAGCACCTAAAATAATTAGTTTGAATATTTATTTTTATAATAAGTCTAATTATTCCATCAAAAAGATTATAATCATTGTGAGTGAATTTATTAAAATTTAAAGTAATTTTTAGCACACTAAATGCTAATCAATTATAAATTAAATAACATAGTGATATTTAAAAATTTTGTTAAAATTTATATTTAAAATCAATCAGTCGAGATATAAAATGTTAATAATTATAAAAAAATAGTTATTAATTTTACCTGTTTATATAAAAAATATATTAAGTAATTTAATAATTATATTAATAAATGTATTTAATAAATTATGTTAGATATATTAATCACTTTTGCTGATAATACGGTTATTGTAATAATTAAAGATCTACAACAGGATTTTATAACCCTCTCACAATGTATATAAATTCGTCCTTGGACTCATCACCAAGTTGTTCAAAGTGTTTTTTTCTTTTTTCTTTTTCTGTCTCTTGGAATTGATTGTTCAAACATCTTCAGTCGACCAGCAGTCCGTTTATGCTTGAAAACGACCAGATCATTAATACTGTCATTAACTCAGACAGCAATCTACAAGACTGTGTTTCTCTGTTGTTAAAACCAAGGTTTATGTAAGCTGAAACTTCATAATCACTCGTTAATTAAGTTGGATTTCTTTACCATGACACATAAGAACTCATAGTTTTTACACTATTAATGCCATAATAATCACTAGCTAAGCTAATTCAGAAACCAGTAGACAGACATATAATTACAATAACATGATTCAATACAAAGGCCGGGCCGCCGGGGAGTGTTTGATTTCGTCAGAATGGTCTGCCAGTGTAGGAGTTGAGGCTGAGCTCAAGTGAAGCACGAGCTCCAGTGTAGCCGTCATCAGACCTGTACCAATTGGCCGAGTAGCAGCTGTCTGACTGAGACTTAAGGTTGCTGCAGAAAGCATTGATGTCTTCCCCGTGCATGGGAAAGAGAGGAAGGGTTTCAATATGTGGACCAACAGGTTCTTCTTCTTCTTCCAACTCCTCTTCTTCTTCATGTTCTTCGTCTCCGATGAATCTTTTCTTGTCAAAGAAAGCATAAGATGTAGCACCACCACTGCCGCCGCTGTACCCATAGTTCCCTATCTGCCCAACAGTAAGCACACCAGTTGAACTAGAAGTACCATAACCTGCAAGAAAAAAATCACCAAACTATCCATTGAATACCAAACAAACCAAAAAACACCAAGAAAGAGAAAAATAAGAAATATCAGAAACCGACCTGGAGTTATGTTCGGATACTTGTTATTATTACCATTTCCAGCATTATGTCTTTGCATGGGGACATTATCAGTTGATGTTGTGTTGGTGTTGAACCTTTTCTTCTGCCTCTCACGAGCCTTGTGGTTCTGAAACCAATAAAACACATTCTTGCCTTCGATTTTCCCGTACTGTCTAAGCCTAGCGGAGATCCTCTGAATCTGATCCGCACTCGGGGACCTAACTCCATTGTTGTAGTAAAGTTCTTTCAATATTCTGATCTGGTCAGTGGTGGGTGTCCACCGCGTACTACTTTGCCTACAGACAAAACCTCCTTTGCCACTGCTGCCATTGTCTTCATTTTGGTGTTGTTGGTGTTCCATGGTTGATTTCAAAACAAAGAGAAGCAAACAAAAGCTAGCTAGAAAGAGAGGAAGTGCATGAAATGAAAAAGAGTAAGAAGTGAGATTATAAAAGGAGAGAAGAAGGGTATCAGAGAAATATCTGAGAGTGAAGGACTGAAGCTGACAGAAGAGGCATAGAAACGGAGGACATTACTTGGATGAAAAGGCATGACGAGGCATGAAATGATGATAGGGCAGCCTTGATATAAGAGAAAAGAATGAAGAGATTCTCTTTGAAAGAATGATGAATGCCTTAATTCGACAGCAAACGCAGTATTAACGGCAAAGAATAGGCTTTAAGAACTTGGGTAAGTTTGATCTAAATTTTTTATAATGAGTTGGGAAGATAGGGGTAAATCGTCTACATCTTTTATATGACTCTATTTGTGCCTCTACTTTAAATTAAAGGGTTTAGAGTTTAAAATTAAGGGTTATGATTAGGGTTTAAGGAATTAGGGGTAGGGTGTATTTTTTAGGGTGTATAGTTTAGGGTTTAGGTTATAAAAAATTAGGGTTAGAATTTAAAATTTAATTTTTTAATAAATTTCAACGTGAGACACAAATAAAATCATAGAAAAGAGGCAGATGATTTTTACCCTACGAAGATATATTCAAATACTGAAGTTTAAGAAGTAATGCTTTCTCTACGATTCAATATCAGAAGAGAATCACACATTACACAGAGCATATCTTTAGTCATTTACAGTATTGATGTTGTAATCTTTCGTTTAGGGTTGTAAATAAACATAGGGTTTGGTGTATTGTTATTGAATAGTTGGTTTATTAAATTAAATAAATGAGTATAATAAATTTTTTATGTTCATTTAATAAACGAGTGAACACGAACAAAGATGTGTTTAGTTCGTTTATCGTCTCGTTTATATGCTCGTTTATTGACTTGTTTATAAGCTCCACCTTATTCCCCTTTTTCTATTATTTTTTTTAATTCTAAAAATTAGTGACGATAGATACTAAATTGAACATATGATAAATTTTCGAATTTAAACTGTGAAGCCTATGGAGCTCAAGGACTAATTGTATAATTTCATCATTTGGGTGAACATGTACAAATATGTTGGGGATCATGCTTGCAAACGTTGTAGGAACATGTTCACGAATACTAAACAAACGAATACGATTTTAAAAATTTAAACAAACATGAACACCTTTAAAAATAAATAAACGAATATAAACATAACCTTATTCGTTCAAGCCTGTAATTCTAGAGTAGAAATTTTTATATCTTTATATATCATGCCTCCATCGATGTCTCCTATTAAAATTTTCTAATAATTTGAATTTTAAACCCTAATCCTTATTTTCTATATCCTAAACCCTAAACAGTACTACACCCTAAAAATACACTCTACCCTTAATTCCCTAAACCCTACACCCTAAATCCTCTAATTTAAAACGGAAGCACAAATAAAGTCATGAAAAAGAAGTAGACGATTTGCACCCGTAATTTCATTAGTACATTTCTTTATTCTTTATAGAGTATTTGAATTCCCTATGCTTTAAGAATTTCATGGATTGCTGTGCTTGGATTAGAGGTCTCGGTTCCTGCATGAAATGCTGTTAAAAGGATACCCTCCCTAGCTAGCTAGGTCTAGCAAGTACGTTAAAGGAAATTGAATTCACATCTTAGTTGTAACCCCTAAAATTTAACCTAATTTCTTAGATTACAAGTTAGGGTTTACGATATTGTAACTTGATTCGCAAGATAAGGTTTTATGAATTAAATTGATATTCGTAACAATAATTAATTATTTAATAATTGTAAATATTGTAAAGTTAAACGTAAAACAAAATATAAGGTTCAACCCATAAATAATAAATATTAATAATTCAGAAAAATTCAAGTAAAAGTCCCAAAGTCCTTATTACAAAAATAATATCCAATAAAAGTTTATAATCCGAAAATAAAACTGTAAAACATACGATATTAAATAACTGAATCAAGATCCCCCAAGTACCGTACGTGGACTAGGTCAGAGATCTGAAACAAGAAACTGGAAGGGTGTAAGCTAGGGAGCCTAGTGTGTCTCTAATATAAAGGTAACAGGGGTTTACAGAACAATATATGTAGATGATATGAAGTATGCATGATATGCACCCCAACTCCGAACACCATCAGAAGAGTAGGTTCCCCACTGAACCACTCTAACTCCATCACACCAACAGAAGTGGAACTCGACCCGCAGGTGGAGCCACTGAGCAGAAGTGGTATAATACAGAACCACTGAACAGAAGTGAATTAATCACTAACTTCCTCCGTACAGAAATATTCTACCAGATGTAATGTCATATGCAGATACAGAATCATGATGCAAGCCTTATATTCTAACAGGAGGCATGCATAATAATCAGAATCAGAAATGTAATTTAATAACAGAACATGCATAATGATGTATGAACATGCTTATTTATGACAGAAAACTATACACACAGAAATAATAGAATTTTCAGAAGAAAACACACCTGAAGCGAAAAACTCAACGACGATGCTGACGTCGACTGGACTCGGCTCTACCACTGGAATGAGCAGGAGTAGAACCTACGAGTAACAAATAATATTAGATACCCTACTATGCCACTATATTGAAGAATACACTAAACAGGATTAAACCGATACTCACGTGCAGGTCCCGAATGCTGATGAACGGGTGGTCGTCCAGGAGGAGGAGGAGGTAAGTGCTCGGGGTCGGAATCCACGTCACCTGAAGCCAACAGAAACGATTTCAGAAACCACTAAAGATAACTTCCAAATAAGCCATTCGAACATAAAAACCCTAAAAACGACACTTCGGGTTCAAATTTCGAAAAACGGACCGCGCCATTAAACTCAGGACATCGAAAAACATAAAGTGGGACTAGGTTGGAAAAAGTCAACGCTGACGTCAACAGATGACGTCACCAGGTCCATGCTGACGTTAGCAGTGACGTCAGCCGGGTCGGGTCATGGGTCGGTTCGGGTCAGATTCGGGTCGGGTCAGGATGAGTTTGGGCTCGGACCGGGCGGCTCGGTCGGGTTGGGTCGAACTGGGCGGCTCAGACCGGTTTTTCCGGATTTTTCTTGGAAAAATCTGGGTTTCCCAGATTTTCTAGGAAAATCTGGAATTTCCAGAAATTCCAGAAAAGTCCAGAAAACTTCCAGATTCGATTCTTTTCAAGATTTTCTCGTTTCACCAACATTTAAACGGTTCAAACACAGAAATAATACCCCCTTAAAACACATATTCGAACAACAAATCACCAAAACACATTAAAACCGAAAAGAAAAGAAAAAGACTAGAACATACCGTAATACACAAAGAATTGGATGGGAAAAAGAAGCCTCAGAGAAGAATGATTCGAATTAAAAGATTGATTTCTGAGTGATTGACCGAGATATATACTCGGTTTCAAAATAGAAACTAAATTAAACTCAGAATTAATTCGGTACGGGAAAAAGAGGAAAGAAAAAAAATCCTTACCAAAGGTAAAATGGTAAAAATACAAGGTAAGGACCTGAAATTTAAAAAAATTCGAAATACAACCTCCAAAATTCTAGAAATTGCAAAAAGGTCACCAAAAATCCCCAAATTCTAGGGTTTTCAGATTAGGGATTTAAGGTTTAAAATTGGGGGAAAATTGGGTTATGACATTAGTCTTACAAACTAGCTTCTCTTTCTATGTGCAGTAAAATAAGCAGCTTTGGCAAACCAGTTTTTGGAACCGAACTAACGAACCTGTTCATGTTTCCAGTTTCAGCTTTATTTCCCTAAATTTTATGTGCTCCAAACAATGCTTTATTTCTTCCGAGATCCAAATCATTCTGCAGTAGAATTCACTTTTTTTTACGAACTTAAACTTAGAATATGGATCAGAGATGCCATGAAAATGCAACAGGGAGAGATGAACAATGATTTTACTGTCTCTAGACACGGCTAGTTTAGAATCATGTATACGCTACAGGAAGCATGCGTGCGCCACAAAAACACATGCAATTAATGGCATTCAATAAGTGGATCTTCCATTACAGTTCCTTGAGATTTTGTTGCACTGGTAAGAAAGAAATTGGATCCCTATTTGCATAGTGTGTCTGGGAACTATGTTCTTTATATATTATTCTCCTTGAGTTCAACCTGTAATAGTCTTTTATATTCACTTTTCTACCACAATTATGACTGTGCCAGCTGCTGCAGCCTCTTTCTTTCAAACTTCTTTCTGATTTGTATTATTTGCTTGATTTCTGACATTAGCATCATGAGATTTCCTCTCCTTATCATGCATTTTCTCTAAACACACTCTCCGTCTGAAGATCCGAAAGTCACAAGAACCTGATTATATCTTATAATATGCTAAATTGAATCTTTAAACATATGTATGTATAGATTCGAATTTAAGAGTCAAATCGATAAATTTTTTATCGTTCGATTCAATCCAACTTAGTTAAAATTTAAACCCCATTTTTTTAATATTATATATACGTGTGTATAGATATAGTGTGCTTAGGTCATTAGTCATAAGAAGTGGGCTATTACGTATAGTGTTGTAGTACACACCCTTTTCTTTCGGGTAATCATCCCTTTTGCTGCTATTTTCTCCACCATATCTGTGGAGCATACATCAGAATATCATTCCATATCTCCCTCTTTTCGCTTTCTGTCTTATTAATTCTAAGAAAGTGACTGTTGCCAAATCCAAACCCTAGACACAAGCTTCTCTTTTTGTCCCTTTTTAATCTTACAGGCTTAAACAGAACTTACCAATAATGGATGATAGACAGTACGTACTCAAGTTTGATAAGAGACAGTGTCTTGGGTATAGAATATATATATATATATATATATATATATTCCTGTTGTATCCTAGTTCTAGAGTGGACCCAAATGAGATGAAATTAGGGTTTTGAGTCTGAACCACAAGTTCCCACTCCTCGTTGTACTAGTTGTATCTTGACTGAACCTCTACCAATAGAGGGGAAAAGGTTTGAGCTCTGTTTGGTCTTAGGTTAAATGTTTGTGGAGTTGTCTATTACCTGTATTGTATATATTACTATATGTTAATATATTGATCTCAAGTCATAGTATTAAATTCTAGTTGAAATTGTGAATGTTGTAACGTGATTTATTAAAAAATAATTATAATTTTAAGTGTTGCGACGATCTATAAAATTATTATGATGTATTTATTGTATTGTGTTATAATTGTAATTTAATATTATATCTCCAGTTGTAACTTTTAAGATCTTCCTTTTGAATAGAAATTTTTTAGGTTCCTTATTTATGTCTCGTGCTAAAAAAATATAATTAGTGTTTATGATTAAGGTTTAAAGTTTGATATTAGAGTTTAGAGAATTAAGGATATGGTATATTTTTAAGATTTAGGAATCAAGGTTTAAGATTTAGAATTTAGGATTAGAGTTTAAAATTTATTTATTTTTATTGTCTAGGCATGAGAAAGGCATCAAAAGGGGTGCAAATCGGCTACCTTCTAATCGTACCTCTATTGATGCCTCCACTTTAAATTAGTGGGTTTAGGGTTTAAGATTCAATGTTAGAGGTAGTAGTTATGGTTTAGTGAATTAGGGGTAGGGTGTAGAGTTTAGGATGTATGATGCAAAAAAATTAGGGTTAGAGTTTAGAATTCAAATTTTTAGTAAGAGACATGAAAGGAGACATGATTAGGGGACAGAAGATTTTTACTCACCAAAAAGAGAGATGATTTTTGTTCCTTCCATTTGAATATAAATATTTTGTCCCCTTTTTCAGAGTAGAAATCCTCTACCTTTTTATTATGCCTCCATCTATGCCTCATATTAAAAATTCCTAAACCCTACACCCTACATCCTAAACTTTACACCCTACCCCTATACCCTAAACCCTCTAATTTAAAGCGGAAGTACGAATAGAGGCATGAGAAAGATGTAGACGATTTGCATCCCCTTTTTCATGCTTCTATGTATGAGTAAAAATCATTTATCTCTTTTCCATGCCTCCTTTCACGCCTCCTTTGATAATTTTCTAAAAAATTGAATTTTAAACCCTAACTCTTATTTTCTATATCCTTAATTCTAAACCCTACACCCTAAAAAATATACCATACCCATAATTCCCTAAACCCTAACCTAAAACCTTAAACCCTAAACACTCTAATTTGAAGTGGAGATATAAATGGAGACATAGGGAAGAGGTAGACGATTTGCACCCTTTATGTATGGGGTGTAAATTGTCTACCTCCTAATTTGCCTCTATTGGTGCCTCCATTTTAAATTAGTGGGATTAGGGTTTAAGGTTAGGGGTTGTGGTTAGGGTTTAGAGAATTAAGGGTAGGATGTATTTTTTAGGGCGTAAGGTATAGGGTTTAGAATTTAAAAAATAAGTTTTAAGGTTTGAATTTCAATTTTTTAAGACTTTTAAGTATGATGCATGAAAAGAGACACGATAAAGAAATAGAAGATTTTTACCCCTATTATAATATTTAATTCTAAATTCTAACCTTTAAAATTAACATATTTTTTTAATTCTCTCTAAACTATAAATATTCGCTTTAAATTTTAATCTTAATCTTAAACTTTAAAAAAAAAAAATTAGTACGAGAGAATAAATATAACCCCCGAGGATTTGTATTCCTGATCCGATCCTTTTGATTTTAGGCGACTGTACTGTATAGACTTTCTTTATCTTAGGACATATCTCAGTTATTAGAGCTGCATGTTGCACGTTTCACCTGGTCCTAGTTTAGGTTTTCAAAGTTCCATGATCTTCGGTCGCCTATTGGCTATGAATTTTCAAATCAAATAAATTGATTAACTTTCTTATTAATAAATATTACTTAAATCCATATTTATATCGGGATGAAATTAAGTTATATCAATTTAAATTTAATAATTTTATATTAATTTATGATCATTAAATAAGTAAAATAGATAAATGAGATTAATAATAAAATATATAAAAATTATCACTTCAAAGAAAGATAAAGATATAATTTTAGTCATTTATTATCATCATCTAATGATTCAAATTTAATATAAAACTAAATAAGTGTAAAAAATAAAAATATTCTTGTAATAATATTAATTATTTTTATAGTTTTCTTATCAACTCCGTTACTGTCCAATTTACTCATAATAACAATTAATAATTTAATGATTAAGGTATTGATGAAAATTATATTATACAGTTTTAAATGATATATAAGTATAAAAAATTTTGGTAAAATAAAATTCGAAAAACAATGATAAAAAAATATATGATATAATTTTATATTCGAATAAAAAATAATTTTAAAAATGTTTTTTTCAAAAACTTTCAAATCCATAATATATACAATCTAAAAACATAAGTATTGATTAGAAACAATATATATAAAGAAGAAAAAAAAAATTATACCTTGATTTCAAATATATATATATATATAAAAGTTTTGTACTTATACAAGTATAACTATACTGAAATTTCGCAAAAGAACATGTACTGATATGCGATGTCGATACTCCTGAGTGAAAAATGTCAATTTATGTAGCAAAGGGCTCAAAAGTTCGATTTTACTCGAACCGTTATGCATGTATATGATATGCAACTGTCATGCATGTATGAACAAAAATAGATGCAAACTCTCCCTAACAGCAAACATAAATGCATATAAGATCAAGATAACAAAATCATGAAAATCAACCAAGTTTAAGTAAATCTTAAGCATTAAAAAAGCTTTAAGGTTCAAGGAAGGCTAATAAGCCCTAATTCTCTCCTAAAAGTTTAAAAATATATACTCTTTATCTAATGGTTTAATAAAAATATCAACTAATTAATTTGAGGTGTTTATTTATTCTAAAACAATATCATTTTCAGGATATAATATCTTATAAAATGATGTTTAATTTCTATATGTTAGATTTTAAAATATTGAATTTAAGCAAGGTACAATTTAATAGTAATAAGTTCAATTTTTCATTAGCTATTGCTAAAAAATAAAGTCAAAAAATTATTCTCATAAACATGAGTTTTTTAGCCCAAATGGTTAATAAAACGGTTATTATTTTTAGAGGTCATGGGTTCGAATACCAGTAATGTCAACGGAATTATATTCTAGAACATATTTGATTCTAATCACTATTAGAACAAAATAATCTCTTATTATTTAATTAGATTTACAGTTTATAAGAAAAATTATATCATAAGTCATTTATGGGATCAACCAATAAAAATATTTATTTAATTATATTTTATTGATTGATCTTATAGATGACATGCGGGAATCAGCTATAATATAATTTCTCCGATTTATAATTTTAAATTAATTAAATTTTCATTATTTTGTAATTAAAGATCAAAAAAAAGAAGAAAAAAAAAGTACAAATAACAGCAAGAGTAAATCTAATAGATTGTGAATTTGTGATAGCAAGTTCAAAATTTAAAGCCATTTTCTGGGAAATCTACTGATTTCTTGAACTAAGACTTTGATTTTCTGGCTTTGATATATCTGTAAATTTCATGCCCAGTTTACAAATCTTCATGCTAAAACCAGAAGTTTAATGTAAAACAAGCTCACATTTCTACCATGAAAATGTTTATATATCAAACAACTGGAACCGCCATGGCCACTTCACTACTAGAACTTCTAGTACTCGAGACCCGGTTGTTCAGATTCTCCTCGCTGTATGCCTTTTTCTTGATGAACTCGATGCAATCCGCCACTGCTTCGCTATGGTGAGCGTCCGCCGGACGGTAATACTTTCGCGGGGTGGCGGTGGCAGATGATGAGGTCGTGTGCGGATGTGTGGCCGCCTTCGTTAGAGCTGATAACATTATGAGACGAAAAACCGCTTCTCGGAATCGTTCGAGCAGACTCATCGGCGGTAATCGTTTGTTCTTGTTGCTACCTTTCATCTTTGGCATGCATAGATTATTGATCTTCATTTTCTTGGGACTGTCTCTGGTTTTTTTTCTCCTAGAGAACCTGTCTATATAGAAGAATCTAATGCATTATATAAGTAGTTTGTCTTGTAATGTCTATAGACAGCCTGTGGGACCAAGAAAAAACCTTGGTCCTTAATTAGTGTCAGAAATCTTGCTGGAAAATGCTGGGAATCAGTTGGTTAAGAGTCAAGAGTCAATACTAATCACAAGGTCACAATAGACCAGTAGGCAAAACCTGGTTTTATATAAGTAGTTTGTCTTCTAATGTCTCATGACAACTCAACCATGCATGTTAGAGTTAAAACACACCACATCCCAATTTGTCTTAAACTGACTAGTTTCACAGTCATCTTCGGTGGTTTCTAGACAGACGCAATAAGAACAATCGCACAGGGTCCCAAAAAAGAGAGGCCTCAAATTTTGATAAACTATATTCATTAGATAATGTTAATCTCTAAATTCATTGAAAAATTTTGAAAACGCTATTAAGAAAGATGAGTTATAATTATTAAAACGTTATAATTATTTCTTATATATGACAATCGATTATAGAATATTATTGATTATTACTATTACTATTGCTTCAGTAGAACTAGTGAGGTTTTAGACAGACGCAATAGAAACGATCACACAGGAACCCTTAGAAAGGACATTTGCTTCTAAGGGCTACAATTTTATAATTAATAGAGGTCATGGAAAATTACTTTTAAGAACTATATTTTAATAAATTGCACAAGACTCCCAAAATCTTTGAACCGCCCTTGTGTTCATGCATAGGAAACTAGGGTTTATCCGATTCGATTCGATTCGGTCTGCAACCTTTTTTTTATTCTTTGTAAAAATAAAGAAGAAAAACTTTTGCCTAGAGTTTCAGTTGTGCTTGTTGTAATAAGGTGTTAACATAGATTAGCACAATATGTTGTTGGCAAAGGTTTTTTGTCTTGACCAGGACTCTGTTAAAGCACATGGTTACATGTGCATACGTTCATGGCTCCCAACAACTACATTAAATTCAATTCAGCCGACTTTTTGTATTTTACTCTCTTTGGACAAGACATTAAGAAAAGCACAGTTTTGTGCACAAATCTGTGTTTGAAATCAATGGAAACAGATACTGAAATCAAGGGTGAAGCCATGAAAGACCTGTGAAACCTTGTCCACCATGCGTTGCATTGAATTGTCTGTCCCCTGTGTGTCTGGTTCTTGTATGCGAGATTTGTAACCTTTGAGGGGACTTGTTGTTTTGGATTGAGTTTTGTCTGCTATAACATAAATGCATCGCCATTTCTGATATCAGTCACATCATCTTCACCTCCTTGTTTTTCACCACTGGAATTTTTGTTACTTATTCGAACAAGTTGAGAATGAGGGACGGGGTGTTCAGAATTCAGATGCTCATCAAACATGTTGTCTTCGTGCAAATATAGGCACGTCAATTTACGTTAGATTCATCCAACGGTGGTCAAACTTGGGGTATAAACGAGCCGATTCGAGTTCGAACTTAATTCAAGTTTGAGTATGTTGAGTTCGATTCGGCTCGTTAAGTTTTTGAGTTTAATCGAGTCAAATATTGGTCAAACTTTGATTTAGTTGAACTCGAGTAACTCACGATTTATCTCGTTTCATTTACAATCAGTTTCTTAATAATAATAATAGTAATGATATCATTATTATCGATCAAATTATATTATTTCATTTAAAATAGATCATATAAAAGAAATGTTTTCACGTGACATTAAAAAACCATAATCATAGTAGGAGGAAAAAATACACATAAAAATATATAAAAAAATTAAACTAACATGATATAACAATAAAAAAATACTCGATTTTTTTTTGATAAATGAACTTTATTCATCCAAGTAAATTTGAAAAAATACAACTCAATATCAGAATGTTACCATCAATAACAAAAAGACTAACTAAGATCCCAATTTTTAGCTATACAAGTATTATAGAGAGTAATCCTATTGCATCTCAAGATTTTTCATTTTACACTATATTGAATAAGAGTAAAAAGATTCATCTCAGATCTCGGGTTTTTTCCATGCAAACGTGCATTGCGCTCTTGCCAGATATAGTAATTTAAATCATTCCATGTTAATCGTATAATCGCAGTATATAAGGATTTACCTCGGCCATCAACTTGAATCCAAACAAGTAAATTCAGTCACTTCTCAAAAACCAATTGAGTCCCATATAATTTAATATATTTTAGTTCACTTTAATTTTAAAATTTTAAATAATTTATTATATTTTCGAGTAATTTGTAAGTTTTTCGGATTAAATATCATGTAACTCGTTTCGTCTCATTAAAATTTCGAGTCGAATTAAGTATTGACTGAGTTTTAATTGAGTCGAACTTAAGTAGCTCGTAGTGTGTCTTGTCTTATTTACTGCTCGTGATCTGTCTCGAATTGAGTTTAAATCGTTGAGTTCAGTTGTTGGACATTGACCCACTCATTCACCCCCGTTAGAAAGTCTGATAGTAGAAGCAGAAAAGTCCTGGTTTGAAGAGCTGAGTACTGAGTCATTTGAATGGGCTGAGTGCTGCTCAGTGCTCATTCATTGCCTTTGGTGGACTGAGTCGTGCAATATGATAATCCAAACTCATTTTTTTAGTTCAACGTTAGTTTTATAATTTCACTCTCACACTTTCTCTTGTAATTTTAACGGGACATTGAATTAAAAAGTTATGTATTTTTTGAATTTTTTAAATTTTAATTTAGATTTTAATATTTTTTGTTCTCTAATAATTTTTTATGCGATGTTTAATTTTTTTTAGTTTTCATATTTCAATCGTTTTCAATTTCTCTTTAATTTTCTCTCTTTTTTTTTATTTCAACTCAAAATCTCATCAAGATATGTAAAATATTATAATTTTATTTTATATTCTAAATTTTATAATTGTTTAAATGGTATTTTTTTTAGTTCATTAATATGATGTATTTCGTTTTTTATTTTACCATTTTTTTTATTTTCAACTCAAAATCACAATTATATTTTATCTCTAGCTTCTTACGATTGCATTGTATTTTTAGATTATTGTTAACATTATGTTTTTACTTAGCGTTATATGTCAGAGTATTAAAATTTTAAAACTTTAATAATAATTGACTTAATATATTAAATATTAAATATTTTTAATATATTGTTACATATAATTTTAATTCTAATTTTTTAATGTTAAAATCATTTATGATCTAATTTATCTGTCTCATCCTTAATTGATTGATAGGACTCTTAAAGGATATTTTAGTCTCGACAATAATTGATGTAATTAGTTTGATAATTAGAATTAAAAAGTTGTTAATTGTCAGAGGATGATTAGTTTGTTGGACTTAGGTAGTTACCGGGGGTATAGTTATAGGTTATATAAACAGATCAATTACTGGATTCAATGACTTTTTTTTTAATATTCAGTTCAATAAAATACTTTAAATTTATTTTTTATTGCTTATTTCTTTTATTCATTAAACTCCAACTATTATTTACCTTCTTTAACATTCAGCACTATCAATCACCTATTTTCTGTCACCATGTTTGAGTTTTCACATAGACTAATTTAAATCAAGTATCAAGTAGGTAGTAAGTAGATTACGTCATTTTTTATACGAATGATAGGGTAGATGGAGCTTTAACCCAACCCATGAAAAAAATAATTTAAAAATTTTAATTTATAAGAAAATATTATATAAAAAATAAAAAAAGTATGATTTTATTTAATTGGATATAACGATGCATGAGATTATAAAAATATTTCTTAAAATAATTTAATTAAAAAAATATGACATACATCCCTCATTCTCAAATTTTCCTAATTTTACGTACAAAATCAAAAATTTGGCTAAGCAATACCACAATCAAACGAAATCATACGTTACAAATTAGGAAAGTCGTGAAAATATTAGATCACAGTATCTCATAAAATCTGATAAATGTGAGAAGAAAATTTTGGGATAAATGTAAGGTATGTTATAAGAAAATAAAAAACATTTGTTTCACTTCATTCGATCTTCACCTGATAAGTTCACATGATCCATCTTCTACGAAGAGACTATTTACAGAGCAGAAATATCTACAGATCTTCAGATATACAAAAATGTGAAAAAGAAAGTCAGTAGTCTAGATCTCTTACCAATCTTCAATATCATCATCATCTTCAGAGATTTCACTGTCTTCATCCATACTCGTTCTTTGTAAGATATCATCTTCAGACTCGAGAGTTCCGACATCTCCGGCGTTTCGGTAACCAACCCATTTTAGCACAGGTCTATACTCTGTAGCTATCAGCGATGCTTTAGATAAGCTGTGAGGTCCAACATTTGTGGTTAATCTCTCCCGTAGCAACTCGTTCTGCACCGACAGAACAGTTTTATTTACTGAATGGCCTTCAAACATAAATTCAGAATTATTACAGCTATGGGAAACTGACAACATTTAAACCACCTGATTGCGAGATAATGAGTGCTCCATCTGCCAAAGTTTTGGTTTCCGAATAGCATGCCATCTGGTATAAATATAACAGTGTAGTGCAAATTGTAAACGCTGTGAAAGTAGAAATTGGTTAACTAAAGTTAAGAACGAAAACAGAACCTTGAAGGTGATGGGTGAAAATTTCCATAGAGAACTCCACGAACTGCAACTGAAGCAGCAGCTGACTGTAGCACATTCTCTGTCTCACTGTGTCTATTTAAGGTCCTCCGAAAGGTAGCAAGAAGCAAGTCAGCATCACCAAGATATGAAGCTACAGTCGATGCATCATCCACTGCCTCGTCGCTCAGAAAATCTAGAACTGCAGAGTTGAATAGCAGTAGAATCAGGCATGAAAGAAACCAGACATAAAAGCAACTTCCAACACTCGGGTCTGCCTATTTCTCTCACATACAAAAAAAGGCAAGGAACAATGGTAAAATTATTCATAGCATAAGCAATTGAAGACTTTTACCATTTTCATGAAGAAAATCTGTAATAGGTCTTGATTGTCCATGTGCTTGGCAGAGTATCTTTTCTGGTGAATCCATTTTGAAAGGAAGTCTTGAGAATTTCTCCCCTATTTGAAATGCATTTTGGTCTAGGGAAAAAATCAGAGATAAACTATTGAGATGTATCGCATGAAGTAGAAACCAACATTTATAACTATTCCATGAAGGATCATAAAACATTTCCCTGTTTTCTCATAATAATTCAAGACCGTATAAAACAAGGCGCTTCAATTATTAAATTATCTATCAAGACATACCTAATGCAACTACATTTTCTGTCTCTCTTTTGTTATGCAAGAATTTCCCCAGTGCATGAAAAAGAGTCAGTGTTTCATCTCTACCATACTGCGAAGAAAATACACCACTGAAAGGATTGCGCTCATTCGCATTTTCTTTTGGGTAACTGGGAGTAGAATCGGGTGAAGATAAATAAAGTTCCGTGTTTGGTTTCAGACAGAAGAGCTGTAAAGATGTAATAGCATGTCTGATGTCACCTCCACTTGCTTTTGCTATCTGATCAATCTCTTCAGCTGCCACATTACATTGCTCCTGTTTGCATATTCTAGAGAGTGTTTTCTTTATGGAATTGTTTGTTATAGGATTAAAAGCAACCTGCAATTCGCTGCTTGAAATTAGCAACCACTGAAAAATAAATTATAACCACGATACCAATTTTCTTGTGAGCATAACCTTACTAGCCCCAGCACTCTCAAGTGACAACTGTAGTTCTTCCATCCATCTTGCAGTTAGGTCTGATGAATCTTCATTCCCATAGTCGGTAATTAATATAGCTGTTGGTACCCTTGTTGATCTCACAAGCAGAACCAAACACCTTTGAAGTCTTTCAAAAGCGGATCTTCCATTAGTTACAGGAAGATCATCAATCACCAATATGTCTGAAGACTTTGAGTTCCCATTGAAAGATGAAGAGATCAATCCATATTTCCTCACCCTTTCAACAAAATTTTCAAACTCATCCAACTTAGAAGTGTAATTGATTCCTGGACAACAATATACCATCATCATAACCAAAACAGTATACCATCATCAGCAAGAAACGGTTAATTGGTGAATTCATAAGAAAATTAGCCTTTAGAACTATAATTTACACCGGAGACTCTACATATTTTATTTCACTTTAATAGGTTACCAACCATAACTATTAAAAATATAATTGCTACATAACAGTTAATAATGAAAACTCTTAGTATCCCAGCCATTGAAATAAATAGTTTTTACATCACTGTTTTCATATATCAAACCTGGCTACAATTCTTCCCAACTTCCTCATGAAAGATGCACCTAAATACCTGCAGTTGAGTTATGAACATGTTCTTGCCAAATTGTGGGAGTAGGTGTGTTCCATTCACATAATTGAGCCCCAAGCTTAGATGCAGTCACATGGACAGTGGCCTACACATGAGAAGCAGGATTTTCAAATAAACACGCAGGTAAAAGCTGTTATACTCTTACCATTAACACGTCACATGCATAAATGACAACAACACAGTGCCTTAGCATAAAATGAAGAAAAAGTTATCCTTTGCCAAGACAACCTACAGATTTTCCAACCCCAGCTGGCCCAGAGATGACAAGAACAGAGTTACCACCAATATCACCCTGAAATTACCAAAGGGAAGGGTATGAATCTCCCCGGGTTGATAATTTGACATCAATAACAGATTACAATCACAACATCATACTTTAATACATAAAACTACCTTCGGAATCCTCAGTCTTTCCTCAAGCCATGACTTAACCTCTTCAACCTACAACAAACAAGAGAGGGAAATGTGGATTATTAGATTAAAGATATTCAAATGGCATTGTATTAAATCAAATCGAGTCTCACCTTTTTCTTGTTAACAGCAAGCTCTTCCAAACAACAAGGCTTGTGTTTATCAACCCACAATTCCTTTGTATTGCTTTTTCTAGAACCTAGATCATATTCCAGTTCCAATTAGGCATATAGTAAAACTTCTTAATGAAAATTTTGTTAAGACAGAAATATACAAAGCATACCGGCAGAAACCTTGAAACCGTTCAAAACTTCATCAAAATCTCTAAAAGCCAGTCTCATCTGCACTAAACAACAAATTCAAAGGAAATACATACACACACACATTAGAAAGAGTACGAAGATAAATTGAAGAAATAATCATGATAAAAACAAAACTGACTTACCTCATCTACATTGCTCGATTGTTTAGCTAAGCGAGAGTATGAGATACGAGGCTTTTTAGCATTGCTGGGGTTCGTACGAGTGACGGATGGCTTCGATTTCGGCTTCTCGTAGCTCCGTTTGGACCTCGGAGAAGGCCGGTAATCATCGTCGTCTGACGAGGATAACACGATGGCGTCTCGTTTTCCCATTGCAAGGAAATGGAAGCAGTGAGGCGACGGAGCGGGAGAGGATTTGGCGGAGAATCAAAATGGCAAAGGCGGTGATTCTTTTAGCCGAGAATTAGGAAATGCGTACGAGAGAAGCTAATCAGTAATCACAAATTCGGATTATAAAAAAGGGTTAATAGTTGTTTTGACCCATATACTATATAGGAATTATCAGTTATGTGTTTGTATACTTCTTTTTATCAATTTAATCCCTTTACTTTCAATCATTTATCACATCATTTCATTGTTTTTTCCTATTAAAAAAATTACGTGTATAATATTATTGAGAATTATTATCGAAATATATCGTTGCTAATTAATTACGAAAATAAAATCTTAGAATCATTTGGTATTATGAGTTGGGTTGGGTCGGGATTGTTGCTGACTCAAATCTAATTTATTATTGGGTCGAGATTGTTATTGACTCAATCTAATTTAAAAAATTTAATATTTTTACGTACATCTGACTAAAAAATTTAATATATTTATTTGATTTGATATTTTATGATGTTTTATTTTATTTGAATTTTGGAATAAAAGTTAAAACGTGTTTAGACTAATATAAATAATATATATATTTTTAATTTTTATTTAATAAAATATGGAGTTAATTGAAATACGATATGAAATATTATAATAATTATTATATTTTTATTAAATAAAATATAGAGATGATTAAAGAATAAATAAACATGGGATATTATAGTAATTATATTTAAATATTTTGAATAAAAATAAAATATTCTTTTGGATTGAATCAAATATTTTTATTCTTAATATAATTTAACCTCATCCTAAAATAATTGACATAATACAACTCGAATTCAAAATTATTTTTAAAAATAAATTTTATATAATCGAATTGAAACTCATCGAATCTAAATTAAATTTTTAAATAAGTGTTCAAATATTGACATCTGAAAGATGTGTTTTGTCCATCACATTAGAGATTTAAAAATATAGTTATTAAAAAGAATTTAATTTTTAAATAAGTGTTCAAATTATAATTTTTAAATAGACGTTTAATCTTTATTTTTGGTTCGTTAGATTTTTAACATTTTTTATGTGACTCACACATCTTTCATCATTCATTATTATGTTACTTTTCGTCGTAGATTAGTTGAATAAATCATTCGATAATTTCAGTATTTTGCACAACGCTATTTAATTTCTAACGACGAGATAATAGAATAAATGGCCGTGATGGTCTGATGACAGATATGATAAGCGATGGAGTGATAATGAATGACAAAATTAGATCAAATTGAAATTTAATTTTTGGAGTATTAGAGATTTCAAATTTTAGAGTTATTTTATAAAATTTAGGGTTGTTTTTGTTTTTTTATTTTTTATTTTTAAATATAGTTTTGAATATTTAAGAAATATGATACATGTTAAATAACAAAAGTTAATGTGAAAACTAACAAATAATAACAACAAATGCCTATAACCTTAAAAACGTTATACATCTATTTGACTCAAAATAAAATTAGATACCTAAATAAAAATAATAATTTAAATACTTATTTAACTGATAAATCATAAAAATAATATTTCTATTTTTTTATCTTAACTTAAAACTTATAAAGAAAGATTGATCTAATTTTTTTAATTGTGAGAATTCAGGCATAGTTGAGTAAGATAGGAAATTTGAGAAAATTTTTATTAAAGAGCAAATGAATTATAAAGATTGTGAATCTCCAGCTTGTCACGTTAGTAGGTTTTATACCCAAAATATAACTGAATTTGTAACAAATTTTAACTAATATAACAAACTAATAATAAATTAATACAACTAATTATAATTTCTATAGTAATTGTATTTTAACAAACTCTTAGTATGTTGAATTTTTTTTCAAGTTTTCAACTTGAAAAATGAAGGGAAGATAAAAGAGATGAAAGGATGAAGAAAATAAACAAAGTGAGAAAGAAAGGGTTTAAACATCTAACATTGTTCATCCTTTGTACCTTAAACATCATGTAAAGCAAAGGCTTAACTATAAAAAAATGTTTAAATTATGTAATTTTTTTTTTACAATTAAGTATTTTTTGTTTAGGTTAAAATATGAAACTTAATTTTTTTTTTAAAATAAATGTCTAAAGTTTAATTTTTGATTAAAATAAATATTAAAATAAGTGTTTCAGTTGACTTTAAAACAATCTAAAATAAAAATTTAAATGTTTATTTCAGTTAAAAAATATTTTAGACGTATATTACAAAAAAATCAAAAACTTATTTTGTAATTAAACCTAAAACAAAACAAAAACTTAACTTTCTAAGGTGTAATTAAGTTTTTTTTTTCTTCTCTTTTCAAAAATTCTGATTTATTTTTTTAAGATTTTTTTAACATAAAAATAATAAAATTAAACTTTGACTTTTTTTTTCTAGTTTAATTGTTTTTTAAGACTTTTTAAATTTAAAAATTATAAATTAAGTTTAAACTCTTTTAATTTTTATAATTTAATTATTTTTTAAAATTTTTATTAATTTAAAATTAATCGATTTGTTCCTCGTAGTTCAATCTTGATTTCGTCACTGACCTAATAGCTTTAAGCCAGTCTTTAAACAGTAAAGTTTATTGTTAGAAGATGGAGCCTAAAAGTTCCAACTTCACCTAACTGCACACTGGACACAATTATTTTACTGTTCAAAGATAGTGACAGATGAAGGATTCTTTGATTCTACTATTGAAATCACAATATTTCGTGAAATAAAGTTTAAGCATCAATAGTTTGGGAATTATTTTCCCAATCACAGTATTAGGGAGAATTCTCCTTTGGTTATTACCTTATAAAATAAACTTTTAAAAAAATAGGAACGGATTTAGACACGTTAAGGTGTAATTTGAAAAATATTAAAATTATTTAATATTTTTTTATTTTTTATTAATAATTTAATTTTATATTTTTTAAATTTTTATAATTTTATACACTTACATTTTTTAATATACTTTGTTATTAGTTTCTACCCTTTTATATAAAATTCTTGATCCATCTTTAGGGATAAATGAAGAGAGGGTGGATCGGCATAGCCTCTTATTTAAATTGGGAGGGGTCTAAAAATGAGTTATAGTTTTATTAATTATTAAATTAATAGATAATAACAGAAAATATAACAAGTGGTTAAAAATGCTATCAGAATGTTTAAAACATGAAAGATTAAAATTATTGAATTAACTCAAATTATAATCAAATTAATAAAATATATAAATTTATTATAAAAAACTTTTATCATACCAAGTCATGTTTCAATTTTAACACTCCAATGACCTATTTGAAACAAAACATTAAACTAGAGACTAAATTATAACATTCTTCTAAACAAAGAAAGGAGGCTTGAAAGACAACATAAAGATGGTTGTCTTTGCTCCAAGGGAAAGGAAAAGATTTGTTTGTTTAAGAAACATGTACATATCCATGGAAATTGGCAGCCTCAACGTTTATTAAGCTGTAAGAAACTAGAGTCTTAAAGTTTTATTATCAGCTATTGGTATTATCTAACGGCTGAAAAATCATATTCCAGTTGAAAGATAGACTAAGTTAAATATCACAATATTATTGTCTTTTAAAAAAATATATCCAATATGATATAAAATATTATCGTTTTATATTTAAAAATCTCTCATTTTTTCGATGTGATAGTAATGTTTTTATCTCTCTGAAACATGATACATTTGTCTCTCTCAATCATACTTTGAATAATCGCTGTTATTTTTATATTTATAAAGAATCATAGACTACAAATATTTTAAATAGAGACTTGTAAGTTAGTATATGTATTTTTATATAAAATTTAATCGATTATATGATAGATGATGTTCTACAAGTTTCTTACGAAGAAATAAAATTTTGGCACAACAAACTTACTTCCAGATAGGAGTGTGTAAAAATATTTGATCTATCTATACGTTGATTTTATTCTAAATTAAGTTTGGATGTCTATTTTTTATTTTTTGGTCAGATAATTATCATAATATTTTAAGTTTTGAATTATCCAAAAATATAAAATATCTAAAAATTTAAAATTTTATGGATATAATTCATGTTATATTTAATAATTTGATGTTTGTTATATCTAAATTAAAAAAAAAATATAGATATAATTGTCAAATAAAAAAATACTTAAATTGCTATTAAATATCCGAGATCTGAAAATTCAGACATCTAAATTTTTTTGAATCAAATATGAATTATTACTGATCCAAAAATTTCTAAAGATTAATTTACCGATCGAATCTGATTCAAAATCCGAAAAATACCGACCTCTACATACGGGTTATGTTTCCTTTAGATTAGACGACACACAAGGTGGATTTTGCCAACAAAATAAACTATTGGGACATTAAATGTTCGGCCACATGCTAGCTGTAGATTGATACAATCCAATGCATTTGCTCTCGAACATTATTGTCAAAGGCCTTATTTATTCCGAACGAGAGTAGCATTGCCCAGCCTTAATTGCAGCAGCAAGCAATTCAGCACATAGCTTGGTTGGAGCAAACGAAGATACTCTACGACACAGTAGGAAGATAGCCAGTAACCATGGAAAATAGTGGCAAGGATTATGTAGACCCGCCGCCGGCTCGGTTGTTGGACATGGATGAGCTCAAGAGCTGGTCCTTTTACAGAGCTCTCTTAGCTGAGTTTGTGGCTACCCTTTTGTTTCTTTACATCTTAGTCGCCACCGTTATCGGTCACAAGAAACAAACCGGACCCTGCGATGGTGTTGGTCTTCTCGGCATTGCTTGGGCTGTAGGTGGCATGATCTTCGTTCTCGTCTACTGCACCGCCGGCATCTCCGGTATTACTAAAACTAATCGGCCTCTGATTTTTGTGTATATATGTATGTGGTGATCAGATGTAAAGTTGTCACACTTGTACAGGTGGTCACATTAATCCGGCTGTTACATTCGGATTGTTCGTAGCACGGAAGGTTTCGTTGGTTCGAGCGGTCGCTTACATGGTTGCGCAGTGCCTAGGAGCTATTTGTGGCACAGGTTTGGCCAAGGCATTCATGAGGCACGCATACAATCGACTAGGGGGTGGTGCCAACACCGTGGCTCCTGGATACTCAAATGGCACTGCTCTGGGAGCCGAGATTATCGGAACGTTCGTCCTCGTCTACACCGTTTTCTCCGCCACCGATCCGAAAAGAAGTGCACGTGATTCTCACGTTCCGGTGAGTATTATAGCTAGTACCACAAAACATTCGTAGAATTTTGGAACAACTCTGTTATAACTAAGCTTTTCCGGGTGTGGTTTGATAGGTGTTAGCTCCGTTGCCAATAGGATTTGCTGTGTTTGTGGTGCACCTGTCCACCATTCCCATCACCGGCACCGGAATAAACCCCGCTAGGAGCCTCGGTGCCGCCGTGATCTACAACGACGAAAAAGCCTGGGATGATCAGGTGAATTCATGGTTAAAATTCCTTTCTTCAAATTTCACCACCTATGGATTAAACATTAACCTTATGTTAGTGACAAAAACAGTGGATCTTTTGGGTCGGTCCGTTCATCGGAGCAATCGCCGCAGCCGCATATCATCAATACATACTAAGAGCAACGGCCATCAAAGCCTTCAAATCCTTCCGCAGCAGCCCCACAATTTAGAACTGTCTAATCCCCTATGATACTATATAAGATGTTTTTTTTTCTTTTTTTTTTTTTCTGTGGTTCATTTTCTGAATGTTTCACTTGTTAAATTATGTTATAAGCTATACCTTTGTATTATTACTGTCTGAAGTCTTTGTTTTTACCTTGTTAAATGAACTGGGTGAAAAGTCAGTGTAGTAGGTATGGGGGTTTGAATGCCATGACCAAGCTTTATATAATTTTATTAATTTAATGCATTGAGATCGACAGGCTGAAAATTACAACCGAGATAATATGTCTTGGGGAACTCATAATCTTGCATTAGAAGACAGCATTACCATGATAATGTGGTGAAGTCCGACAAGATGAGAAATGAATGCTCCAAGGGAAACTCCACCCACCATTTAACAATATTTACGATCATGTCACCACTCAACTTCACTTCAGTTTACTTCGGCTAGGGATGTGCATTTTATCCGGTTTGATCGGGTCGGGTTTTTTAATGAAAAATTAGGTTCGGATCGGGTGATTTTTTAAAGTGATATCGGATCGGGGTCGGGTTTAAGGTGTAAATTATTTGACCTGACCTAACCCGAAATTAAATATGTAATTTTTTCATATTTTTTAGGAATATTTATAGTAATGGTTCTCTATCTATATATTTTATATAATTAGATCTTAAAATTAATTTTTTTATTTATAATTTAGTCTTTAAAATTATATATTTTTTATAATTAAGTCCTCACTTTTTTTTACAATTTAGTCTCTAAATTTATTTTTTTCTATAGTTCGGATCGGGTCGAAGTCGGGTTAGATTTTTTAAAAAAAAATATTCGGATCGGATTGGAGACGGGTTTAGGGTATTTGTGGTTGGGTGGGCCGAAAATCCGACCCTTGCCCATCTCTACTTCAGGCGGTAAACGAACATGAATTATTTATATAATATTTATTTATTAAGTTAAGTAAATGATTAAAAATATAAATTTTATATTTATTTATTAAATAAACGAATACGAACAGAAAAATATTAGATTTATATATGTCCATGAATAAATTCGTTTATTTGTTTTCTTTTTTCACCTTTTAAATATTGGTGAATATAAGGACTAAATCGACCCTGCTTAAAATATCCTTTAAAATTGAATTCTAAACCTTAGCCCTAATTTTTACATTATAAACCCTAAACCATATATCCTAAAAATACATCATATTCCTAATGTCTTAAACCCTAATTATAACCCTTAACCTTAAACCCTAAACCTACTAATTTAAAGTGGAACATCAATGAAGATACGATTAAGAAACAGACGATTTACAATTACAAATAAAAAAGTAAAAAGAGGATATTCATGAAACATATAAACGATGGTGTTAATGAATATATAAATAAATATATTTATGATTATTAAATATAAACACAACATTAAAATTTTAAATAAATAAAAATAAATATAAATACCTTTTAAAAAATTAAACAAATATAAACCCAACTATATTCCTCTAAACTTATTCATTTACACCCCCTTGAGTTCCACATGTGTCAAGTCAAAGCTCTATTTAATTGCATCACCTACCTAAACGGCTATCCCCTACCAAACCATGTACAAATTTCTTGCATATTTAAGAAGGTGTTCCAGGCCAACTTGGACCATTAGACTGCCTAAGAACAGGTCTTTGGGATTCAATCATGACAAGAATGCAGCATGTTCTTCACCAGGAATAGATTTTTAATTTTTTTTTAAAAGTAAAATTTTAAATTTTAATTTTTTATTAATATTCTAATTTTATATCTTTAATTATATTTTAAATATAATTTTTAATAATTTATATCATCTTACATAAAAAACTTGTTTCCGTCCCGATTTTATTTTCCCTTCAAATTGTCAAAAAGAGCTGCTCTCCCCCTCCCCCCAAAATATTCTTCCCATAAGTCAGCATTACTTAAAAGTTCAACCATTTCTTTTCTCATATGTTGTGATTATGATATACATTTATTCCATGATCCTAGGAGAGAAAAGGTCAACATTACTTGGAAACTTTCTCTGCTTATCCTTTAATCGAAAAATTATATTATGGGTAAGTCTCACACGTCATCCATGAGATCAACCACTAAAAATTACCTATTTCATCGTTTTTTCATGTTATATATTTTTTCAAATAAATCTTTACTTGAAGAAACTGTTTTTAAAATGAAATAATAATAAATACGAGTGAAGATTCACTTAAGAAAATATGATACGGAAGAAAAATGATGAAATATATGGTTTTTAGTCGTTGGTCCTATGGATGACGTGGTAGGACTTACCCGTGATATAATTTCTTCCTTTAATCCCCTAGTATATCTATTTAGAATTAATTGCACTGAAAATTTAACAAAAAGAGTCTAACATATTAAATCCAAACTTTAAATCTTAAACTTTCATCGTTAGGATAAATTTAAATTTTTAATACTGCGTTTAATTTTTTTTTTGACACATCAATTCGATAATTTTATCGAAAAGTAAAACAAAAACATAATCTATTAGATGATTTCAAAAAAAATCTTAAAAAAAAAATAAGCGTTGTATCTGTCGGATCAAATTTTTCTTTTTGCGTAAAAGAAAATCTTTACGGTCCAATGTAAGAAGTGTCTATAGAATTGTCAAAACACCAACTAGACAAAATTTTTAAAATTGACAATCATTTTTCACACCTATTTTCAAGGATAATGTTCCGCTATAAACTACATCGGCAAATAATTTAAAAAGGATTAAACTATTCATACTCATCAACAATCACGAATCGAAAACAAACGCCTTGAAAATTATCGAACAAACTATAAACACCTGCAAAAATATTTATAGGAATGTGCCGTAAGACAATATATGTTATAAGAAAGAGAAAACGTATTGAGAAACAAATATAATAAAATATAAAAAATAAAAAGATCAATTATTGATAATCGACTACTAACATTAAAATTAATATTATCATCGACTAAATAAAGAAAAAAACTTAGAAGACAAAAATGACCCCATTTGATTACATTAAAATAGATGGATGAAATTTAAGTTGTACGAGTGGATAAAAGTATCAAATAAAATTAATTTTTAATAGTTTAAAAATAATTAAAAAATAAAATTTATTTTTATATTTTTAATTATTTAATAATATAAATATCATAGATTTTATAATTAAATCTGATTTTTTTAAAACAAATATATTACTTATTTTTCTACTAAAATCAATTTCAATAAAATTACTTTTATGCTAACAAATAATGATACTAGACCCGCCAAAAGGTTTTGTACAATGTATTTGTTTTTTCTGGCCTCTTTATTTTTTGAATAAATTATTTTATAAAAATATATTCAAATAGTAAAAATAAAAATATTATAAATAATATTTGGTCATGATTTATATTTATATTTTGTAAAAATAAATTAAATTGTAATATTAAAAGATAAGGTGTAATAATTATTACACTATATTTTATAATTGATTTTATTTTTTTTATTAATTATTAACGTAACCAACGTTATATCAATATAGGATATAAAAAAATTAAAATAAAATTGCTAAGCCGAGGTTTTATTAACGTAGATAAATCTAAAAATATTATAAAATTAGAGGATACATATGGAAAATTCTTATTTAAAATAATTATTATTTATATATTAATTTTTTTTTTAATTTTTATTAATTAACTTAATTGTGTTTAAGGTGTTTAACGTTAGTAATATTTAATCGTATTCAATGCACGCGGTGGCGAATCTAGAAAAACAATATTGACCGGGCCAATATAAGGAGAACTAGATATGAATAAAATCTTACTCATAAAAATTATTTTTTTAAATAAAAATAGCTTTTTATCAAAAAATTAAGACTCAAATAACTCAAACTTTTAATAATTACTAAATCGATTTTTATATTCAATTTGAATCCTTCAACTCAGTGATATATGTATAACACATGAAATATATATATATATATATTTTGTATAAATGGTCTTAGAATATATTATTTTTCATAAAATAAAAATACATGAAATTTATGCTTATTAAAAATAATTTTAATTTTAGTTTTTAATAAACATATATTTTATTTTTAATATCTTTAAAAAAACTTAGAGTAAAACTCTAATTATATTCTAAAAATTTAATTTTAAAAAATATATTTAATTATTTAATAGCAAAATGTACTGTTAAAATATATTTTATTAAAAATAATTATATAACGATTATAAAATATAATAAAAATATATAAAAAAGTCATTTTAAATTTTATAACACATGAAATTTATTTTAATTCAAAGTTTAAAAATTAAAACATATTTAAAACTCTTATATTTCTCAAATTTTCCTTATATTTTATTTAAAATTTAAAATATATTATATATTTAGAAATACAAAATAAAAAAGAAAAATTATAATGGGGCAGGCCAGGGCCTAGGTAGGCCCAGGCCCGCATTCGCCCCTGAATGCACGTGATAGATTCATTCGTATATGTTAGTAACATACAAATCGTGATCCCGTGAATCTCTCAAAATCTTTAAAAAAATCTTTCAATACATGAATATTTAATTATTATTTTTTATAAATTTAATATCGAAAAGGAAAAGGGAGGTCTTGGGATATATGAACGGTAGTGCTACACATCTTATCAGACATGTCTTTTAGGAAGAGAGTAATGGTCCCGCGACAAGTGGTATCGGAGCGACCCTTTAACTATTTGATTTCACGTTGAACGCCTATGAGAAGAGTAGTCAGGATGAACAATCGTGACAAAAATCTAATTATGAGAGCAGAAGCTCGTGACGATAACATCACAAGGTTGAATGGAGAATAATATCACAGCTAAAAAGAGACAAGTAGCAAACATTATAGTGATCTATATGAACACTTAAAATCATAAGAATTCACCAAAAATATTTGTATTTCTCATGACCCTGATCCTCAACACTTCCAAATCGGCCATGCACCTCCAAATAAAACAGAGTTCTCCACAACCCTTTCCTGAACTCCAAAACCTTACTAAGAATCAAGCTAAACTCTCCTCATCTCCACTGTAAACGCTCCTTCACCACCATCCGAAACACCTTGCTCCGCCGTTTAAGAGTGTTGTACACTTATATGTTCAATAATGGTGCGGTGAGCGTGGATCGAACACACGACCCTCAGATACCCTTCATGCTCACGTCGGAAAAGTGGTATTTGGTGAAGGGTTTTACATCTTCAGTTTATAAAGCTTCAATTTTTATCGTTGTTGGTTCTTTTTGGTAGAAATGGCGGTTGTTATTCTGGGGTTTTAAGTTTTAACTCTCAGAACCTAACATGCATTCCGATGGACTGGACTGGCAAGATTATCTGATGCTTTGGCTGGTTTGGATCGGCTTAAAACTCTTAATCTTCTCCACAATTTCCTTAAAACTTCATTTCCCACTGTCTTGGCAAGATTATCTGATGCTTTGGCTGGTTTGGAAATAAGAAAACTTTAGGATTTGAGGATGTTCTTTAGCTGGATAGCAGCCTCAGTGACATCACGGCTTTTCTAAATTCTGATTTAAGCTCGAACCAGCCGACAGTTAGAGGACTGAAGTTAGTGAAGTTACCACACAGTTAGATGATTGCCTTTTTATCATGTATGTCCAAGGGTTTGATGCATAATGCATGGTTTATATCTCATATCTTGAATCTGTTAAATATTTTAGACCTGAAACAGAAACTGTTGCTAGTAAAGAAGCTCTTCCAGCTGTTGTTTATCACGAATCCTGCAGGAAATAGGGATTTGCAATCTGTTATATATGGGTTTGTCCACCTAGGAAAGGCGAAGATTATATCTTGTATTGTCAAGGTCATGACAATTGACAATGTTGTGGCAGAATAAAGTTGCTGATATCTGGCACAACACTCGAGTCCGGGAATCTGGACTGTTCATATCACTCATCAACTCCAATTTCTACCTGTTGCTGATCTAAAGGAGACAAATCCCAAGATTCTGATGGATGAGACTAGCCTAAAGGTTAAAAGCTCAATGCAGCAATGGAGAAACCAGGATCAGTAAGTTTGCTAGACATAGTTTGTAGTCTTTTTTCAGGCAGTTGCAATCACTTTTCATTACTACTGAGCATTTGGAAACAAAATTTTATTTGGATTAAAAGTGTTATACATATTGCTGAGTAGATAAAAGTATTAATATATTTAAAAGTTGTTTGAGAAGACTCAGTGATGACATTAGTTTCGGTGACGAAGTTATCTGGGGTGGGGAGGGACCAAAGATAGAGTTAAGATTTAGAATTAGAAGATAAAATATAAATATTTGAAAATAAGAATAAATTCATAAATAAATTATTTTTTTAAATAAAATTGAAGGACAAAATGAAAAAAAAAAATCTTCTAGGGTGGGATTGTACCTTCCCACCCCATTTACCTCTGTCTTTGGGAGGGACAATCATTCTCACCCCGAATGAGAAACACATGATGATCTAAACTTCTGTCACTTTTAAGAAGTGTGTATAAAGGTATTAGTTTAATGGTTATTGTTTTCCGAAGCGAAAAATATAAGAACATAATGGTAGGAGAAATGGTCATAAAATTTTAGTGACTGGTGTGATGGACGACAACGTGACAATCAGTGACAAAATTAACCTAAATCCGAATTTAGATTTGGAAAAGTTAAGGATTTTGAAATTTGAGTTTGTTTTGTGAAATCTAAAAAACTTAGAGATTTCTATAAATTAAGTAATTTTATTTAATTTTTAATATAATTTTTGAATTTTCAAGAACTGATATGTGTTCTTTTAACGGTGTAAATTAACGAAGAACTTTAAATGTGTTAGAAAATAAAATATTAAGCACCTAATTGACTCGAAAAATAATTTAGACAACTAACTAAAAAAAAGTAAATACCCCAATTATAAATTTAAATTAGTATCTAAGTATGGCTTATATTGATCATAAGAATCATTATTTACTCGTTTAATGGTTGGTGTTGGGGTTTTTGTTTTGAACATAAAATAATTGGTAATTACCACTTAAACAAAAGAATTTTATAAAGATTGTAAATTCATTTTACCATAAAATAAGTTTATTTGTCAATTAAGGTGTACCGGTAAAAAAAAATTATCGAATTTCCATTCGATGAATTTTAAATTCGATATTTAAACAAATTTTAACTTCGGTCTCTTAATAAAAAATTAGTGTTATAATTGAAACAAAATAAAAGTTTGGTGTCATAGTTGAAACAATTAAATATTTAGTGGTATATCGTATATACAATAAAATACCTAAAGTTTTAGAAATCTGTATGCTTAGATTGTCTCAAATTCCAATTAAAACCCTTGAAAGTTTTGGAAGTTACTATTAAGTCCTCCAACATTTATTTTGTAACCATTTTAATTTTTTAACGGACCCTAAATTATGAACTTTAAACTCAAACCTTAAACAACAAATCATAAACTTCAACCCTAAATTACAAATCATAAATTCTTTTAAAAATCTTAAATTATAATAAAAATTCATTTAACAAACTCTAAACCCTAAAACATGAATCAAAATCTTAAACCCTAAATACTACATGTTTATGTTTTATTAATTAAGGTGTGGATTTTAAGATTTATGATTTAGGGTTAAGGGTGTATGATTTTTTACGTTATAATAAACATTTATTTATGGTTTAGAGTTTGTGATTTAACGTTTATATTTAGGGTTTATTAAATAAATTATTTGTTAATTAAATGAATATTTATTATAATTTAAAATTTTAATGAGCTTAGGGTTTAGGGTTTGGATTTAAGGTTTGTTAAATGGATTTTTATTATAATTTAAATTTTTTAAATGAATTTAAAATTTAAGATTTGGATTTGGGGTCTATAACAATTTATTATAATTAATGGATTAAATATATAATAATATGATATAATTAAAAAAATGTATGAATAATATGGATTAAATATATAATAATATAATAGTCATATCAAAACCAACCTCAAAATTGAGTGATCATTTATGTAGTTTACCCTAAGAATTTAATTATATTATCATCACTTTAATTTTCTCCCACACCTAATTACAATCAAATTTTCTCGTCATATTTCTATTAGAGTTTTAAAATATAATCTAAAACTTTCGTCTAAATTTTTTCTAACACAACACACTTTTAATTTTAATCATCTCATAATTATTTTTATCGAAGTATTCAAATTTTATATTTTAAATTGAAATGATCATTTATTATATTTATTTTTTAGATGAGTATTTACTGAAAACCACTAGAATACAAATCATTCTCGTCCTGTCCAATTTTTACTCCTAATCTGATCTACCAGATAAATTCTATCGTATATCGTACAAGTTTTCGAATAAATGGTATCAATTATTTTTAAGATTTAAATTCTATCCCGATTTAAAATTTTAATTTTTATTCTATAAAGTATAAAGGTAATATTAGATAAATTTTAAATATTTTAATTTTAAAGGCCGTGTATGGTGACCAAACTGAACATGCAGTAAACTTTTTTGGCATGGGGGAGTTAAACGGAGAGCTTAGTAGTTGGTACAATAATGAAGACCAAGGGGATTTGGACCGACAATTATTTATTTAATACTAAATCCATTGTCTTTTTTTTTTAATTTACCGATGTTCAGATTTTTAAGATTTTATTTTAATTAATTTAAATCGATTTACGTCATATACTTAATTTTGATAGATGAATCTCTCAATTATTATTATATATTATAATTATTATTCCATCGTCTATCATACATGTTTTCTGATAAATAATTTAAATTATTTTTATGATTTAAATTCCATCCAAATATAAAATAATTCTAATTTTATTCTATAAAGTATAAAGGTAATATTTGATAAATTTTAAATATTTTAATTTTTAAGGCCGTGTTTGGTAACCAAACCGAACATGCAGTACACGTTTTTGGCATGGGTGAATTAAACGGAGAGCTTAGTACAATAATGAAGACCAAGCGGATCTGGACCGACAATTATTTAACACCAAATCCATTGTCTTGTTTTTCTTATTTTTATATTTTCAAGACTTCACCTTAATTAATCCTATTGGTCCCTTGTCTTGTCCTTGCCTTCATATAAAATCAATTTTTTTTTCTAAATTTATGTCACTGTTAATACTTTATTTTAAAAATATTTTCATTCGATTAGAGTGGTACCAATAGCTCATTTTGAGGGTGAAAATTAAAAAAAAAAATAAGAATAAGGTTTAAACGTTAAATAAGTATTCAAAGTATGTCATTTTTTGTAATTAGATGTCTAAATTATTTTTTGGGTCAATTAGTTATTTAATGTTTCATTTTGTAATTCATTTAAAGTTTTTCGTTAATTATCACCATTAAAGGACGTATATCATCTCTTGAAAATTCAAAAATTACATTTAAAATAAATAAAATAAATAAAAAAATAAAAATATACCATGAAACTTTTAAATATTCTTAAAATAGTTCACAATATCCATAAATTTTCAAATCGTACACTCCTGTTGATGTTGCCGACGACAAAATGAAGTGTCCTTCCTGATTTGATCAACCCACACGTCATTCGTCATTGTCCTATTGTTGTTCATCGTGAATCGTTTGAAGGAACCGTTCGATAATTTTTGACGTTTCATACGGTGTCAGTCGATTTTTGAGAATATAATGGTGGGAGAAATGATCATAAAATTTCAGTGACCGATGTGATGGACGACAACGTGATAATCAGTGACAAAATTAACCTAAATCTAGATTTAGACTTGGGAAAGTTAAGGATTTTGAAATTTGGGGTTGTTTTATAAAATCTAAAAAACTTAAAAGATTCTTTTATAATTTAAGTAATTTTATTTAATTTTTAATATAATTTTTGAATTTTCAAAAACTGACATATGTCCTTTTAACGGTGAAAATTAACGAAAAACTTTAAATGTGTTACGAAATAAAATATTAAACACCTAATTGACTCAAAAAATAATTTAGACATCTGACTAAAAATATATAATTTGGATACCTATTTGACAATTAAATTAAAGAATAACTTAAAAGAAGCAATTAACGAACGATTAAGCATATGGGTGGTTAAAATTATGAATATTTTATTAAATTTAATTTAAAAAAGTAAATACCCCAATTATAAATTTAAATAGTATCTAAGTATGGCTTATATTGATCATAAGAATCATGATTTACTCGTTTAATGGTTGGTGTTGGGTGTTTTCTTTTGAACATAAAATAATTGGTAATTACCACTTAAAAAAATTAGTGTTATAATTGAAATAAAATAAAAGTTTGGTGTCATAATTCAAACAATTAAAAAATTTGTAGTATACACAATCCAATACCTAAAGTTTTAGAAATCTGTATGCTTAGATTGTCTCAAATTCCAATTAAAACCCTTGAAAGTTTTGGAAGTTACTAATAAGTCCTCCAACTTTTATTTTGTAATCATTTTAATTTTTTAACTAACCTTAAATTATAAACTTTAAACTCAAACCTTAAACAACAAACCCTATACTTTAACCCTAAATTATAAATCCTAAATTCTTCTAAAAATTTTAAACTATAATAAAATTTCATTTAACAAACCCTAAACCCTAAATCTTAAACCCTAAATATTAAACGTTTATGTTTTATCAATTAAGATATGGATTTTAAAATTTATGATTTAGGGTTGTATATGACTTTTTACATTATAATAAACATTTATTTATGATTTAGCGTCTAGATTTAAGATTTATTAAATGAATATTTATTATAATTTAAATTTTTAAATGAGTTTAAAATTTAGTGTTTAGGATTTAAGGTTTGAGTTTAGGGTTTGGATTTAAGATTTGTTAAATAGATTTTTATTATAATTTAAAACTTTTAAATGAATTTAGAATTTAGGATTTGGATTTAGGGTCTATAACAATTTATTATAATTAATGGATTAAATATGTAATAGTATGATATAATTAAAAAATATACGAATAATATGGATTAAATATGTAATAATATGGTAATTACATCAAAACCAATCTCAAAATTGAGTGATGATTTATGTAGTTTACCCTAAAATTTTAATTATATTATAATCACTTTAATTTTCTCTCACACCTAATTACATTCAAATTTCTCGTCATATTTCTATTAGAGTTTTTAAATATAATTTAAAACTCTCGTCTAATTTTTTTAACACAACACCCTTTTAATTTTAATCATCTCATAATTATTTTCGATCAAATTTTATATTTTAAACTGAAATGATCATTTATTATATTTATTTTTTGAATGAGCATTCATCGAAAACCATGAGGATCTGCATGATGAAAGTATGAGATAAATAAAATCCCAAAATATTTAATTGAGATTTTTCAGAACCGTTTATAAATATTGTGAACAAAATGATATAAAATTATTCTCGTCCCGTCTGATTTTTATCCCTAATTAGATCTACTAAATAAATTCCACCATATATCGTACAAGTTTTCTAATAAATAGTATAAATTATTTTTAAAATTTAAATTCTATCCCGATTTAAAATTTTAATTTTGATTCTATAAAAGTAATATTAGATAAATTTTAAATGTTTTAATTTTAAAGGACGTGTTTGGTGACCAAACTGAACATGCAGTAACCGTTTTCGGGTCAAATAATGGGAGAATAAAGTTAATAAAATTAGTCCGGTCTAAAGATTTATCCACCAAAACTACATATATAACATAAATCGATTCAAATTAATCAAATAACAGTTAATCCAACCCGGTAAAATAGCAACCCCTTCTCCCCTAGTCCCACCCTCTTATAAGGACACACTTATGGGTGATAATCAGTCCAAAAATCTTAAAGAGAGAGAGAGTTGGGATGAGAAAGATGTTGATCTGGTTGAGAGGGATGTTACAGGGACCATTGTTGATGGTGTAATTTTCATAACCTCAAATTTCATTAATTGAATTTGTTAGGATGGTTGATTTTTTTTTTTCTGAATAAATTGACTAAAATCGAAATAATAAAGGATACTATTATACGATGATTTTAGAATGGTTCAACTACCTAACCGAGTTTACATTTATTAATTTAATACATTACTAAGAATTTATCAATTCACTACTATGAATTTTTCTTTTTTACGAGTCAGATTTTTGATTAATTAAATTTTGAAAATTTAAACTCGACTTAGATTTAAAATTAAAATAAATAATTTGATTTGAATTGAATAACTTAAATAACCCAACTCAAATAATCTAAAATAAAAAATATTTTTTTGAGTTGAATTGAGTTTTATTCGTCCTAACTATAATATTTAATTTTGATTCAGATGATAATACTTAGATATTTTAAAATAAAAAAATATATATTCAAATTTTGTTATTTTTTTAGTTGAATTTAGTTTTATCCGTCCGGTGAGTGGGGATGGAGCCATGTAGGGTTCGAGAGAGGTAATCGTCCTCACCTCTAAAAATTCTTTTTATTTTGTTAATTTATTTTATTTTTAAAAAAATTAATTTATTTATGGATTTATCTCCGTTTTTAATCATTTATATTTTACTTCTAAAACCTTAAATTTTGAATCGTCCCTGTTGACAAGGAAAGTTTGAGAGAGGAAAAATGTATAACAACAAATTTAACATTAATATTTATACTTTTATTAATTAATTTTTATATTTTTATTTTTTAACTTATATTTTTAGTTAAAATCGAGTAATTTTAACCGAAATGATGATTAATCCATTAGTTTTTCTACGAAATTAATGTAACAATCTATATGACATTTCACATATATTTTCATATAATTCTAAAATTATAAAAGATATATTTTCTAAAAAAACAAAATATTATAAAATAAAACAAAATATTAATAACCGATTTAATTTAAAAGAAAGATAAAAAAAATTATTTTACTTTTCAATTAGAAAAGAATTTTTAATCGATCATCAACATCTACTAAAAAAATAAAAAAAATAACTAGAGAAAAAAATAGTTTATTCGAAAAAAGATAAAAATTAAATTGATAAAGAAAATATTAACAAAATTCATTTATTTTGCTTGAAGAACTCAATATCATTTATCAAAAAGACTATCTTTTAAATTTATGAATAATACTTAAAATAAGTAGTTAAAACTCTATGGTAAAACCCACTTTTTCCTTTTAAATTATAAATTCAAAATTTATTAATTTTTCTTTTTCTCTCCATAAAAAAATATTTAGAAAAAATATTTTATTCTTTTCTTAGATAAATTTTATTTATTACGTTATTCGTGGTCTAAATAATTAGATCTGTTTTTTTTAAATAAATATACATTTATTAATTACATATAAAAAAGTTAATGATTTTTCATAAAAGATAAAATAAACTAATTAATTAAAATCAGTAATAAATTTAATAATTTTTGGGTTCCGAATCACTTTCTTGTATGCATAAACCCCATCTCAGTTTCCCAAGAAACAAACGCCAAACCCAGATTTTCTTTCATTTTCCCCACTTCTTTTTCTTCTTCTTCCTCATATTTTCAACCACACGACAACATGGGTCAGGGTAAAATCTTAGTGAAAACATCTTAGTTCCCACTTTCTTTAAAATTCTGTGTAATTCTTAGTAATTTTGTGTTTCATAAAATTCTGCAGAGCATGGCCATGGCAAATCCATCATCATCCCTATCGTCACCGCCTCTGTCATCGGAGTCGCCGCCGCCACAGCAGCCGCTTACACTCGACGGAAGAGTAAACCCATCGAAGAACATCATCAAAGTATGCTTATTCCATTGTTGGATAGAACCGAATCTGGCCGAGTCGGAAACCTGGAAAGATTCTCCCACTATGTTGGTAATATCTAAACCTTTGTTTTTTACAACCATTAATGGAGTTCAAGATTCTGGGTTTCTGATTTGTAATTCCTGCAGCAAGGCAACTGGGTTTTGAAGATGCAAATGAATGTCCAGAGCTCTGCAAGTTAGCTCATGAGTATCTGCAAAACCCTAAAGATTGTGAGGTTAAAATGTTTGAATATTTTGGTAATGAAGCAGAAGGTGAAGGCTTGTACGTGAAGTTAATGGAGGAGTTTGAGAGATGCATACTTTGTTATTTTGCTTTCCATTGGAGTAGAGCTTCTGATATGATTACACAGGTTTGAACCGGAATTTTTAGCCTCTAGATTTGTTTTCCGGTTCATGTGGAGGGATTTTTATTTGGGATCTACGTCAAAAACTACAGTAACTTACAGATGACGTCTCGAGTTAAATTATAAAATTTGAGCCGTTAAATTACGATATAAGATAAAATATATATAGTCTAACTGTTAATTCGCGACTCAAATTTTATAATTCGATTATAATTACTATAATTTTTATCGTAAATTTTTATTATTGCATATTATAATTATTTTAATGATTTTTTTCTTAATTAATGAGTTGATGGAGTTGGTTGAATTGCAGGTTTTGAGTGTTGAATCTGAGAAGAAAACAAAGCTCAAGGACTTTGTAATGGCAGCTACAAGGTTAGTCCTAAGCTTCAATTTCATTTACTTTTATTTTCTTAATTATATATTTTTTAAAAATTTTAAACTTTAAATATTAAATTTATAAAATATATTCTTAAATCTTAAATTCTAACATCTATTAAATATTAAACACATATAAAAATTATTCTGTTATATTGTATGATTTCACAAAGAAATATATATTTAGTATATTAAATAATGTTTAAAAGTAATTATTTTATAGTAATATGTTATACAAATTGTTCATTATCAAATTAAATATATGAAAATAATATTCTTACCCTTTTAAAATATATATAGTTGACATTACTAATAATGTAACATTTATATTTACATTTTCTCTATCTGTACCTTTCAAAAAAAATATTTTATATTATATTTTTAATTATTTTTTAGTATTTTATTTTGATATAGCAGAATATCCAGCTTTTAATCAGTCGTGTTGTCCATTTTCTTACACTTCCAAATCTTATTAATATTTTTATTTTAAGACAGAGACAATTATTCTTTATATATTCACAATATAATTTTTTATATATAAAAAAGAGGGTAGCCCCAGCAGCAATACAAGTGGTTAATTAATTAATTAATTAATTAAAAACATGATTACAAACATAATTATTTTTTATGTTTAATCTCATGATCCATGTGTTCCATTAAAATAAAGAACATGTTATTTTTATTATAAAGAATATATAATATTATTGACATTATTAGACCTGAATACAAATATAATAGTAAAAAACTAATTAAAGTTATGATATAACATAAATGATAATATAAATATATTAAACAATAATTAACCTACCCTAACATAGCCTAACCTAACCAGAGTTAACCACACATATATTTAATATATTTCCTACCTAATTCTCGTTTGTATAGTGGTTAAAATTTAGAGGCTATGATTTAATTTTTAAAGTAATATGGCGAGGATTAGGTTTTAATCTATAAACCTTAAATTATTAATTTTAACCACTATTTCTATATTAAAAACTCATATCATACCCCTTAAACTAAGTTTATAAACCCTAAAATTAAGATGTTTGTAAACAAAATTTTTAGTTTCTATTACTGATATATTAAATAATTTTCCTATTTTTATTATATTTTAAAATGTAAAAATGATAGAAAATTTTGAAAGTTGTTACATGGGTATCATGATAATTGTTTTAAAATATAAAAAATTAAAAATTAAATTTAATATATAATGTCATTGAGATGTTTTTAAAGTGTTATATAAAATATTTATTTAAATATCAAACAATTTCTTACTATCATTTATGTTCTTTAACAAATTCAAAAATTAAAACATTAGTTAACATTAATTATAATTATTTTTAATATTATCCACCTTCCATTTACTTTATTTTTATTGGTTTTTTTTTTTTTTTATCAAAAGTTCAACCAATGCCTTTGAAGTTGCCTCCTATAAGCAACATAACTAACCAACTTTTAATATTCTTATATTTAAATTTATGCTTTTTATTATTTTTAATATGATTTTAAAATAATATTTATTTATTTTTAATAAAATTCATTTACAGCCATAGATAAAATTATATGAACATAAATTTTAAAATTATTATTCTTTTATCACGGAATTATTTTATTGATTCTTCTCATTGTGTAAATAAAATTAATTAAGAATACGATAGAATTTATGAATCCAATGGTAGTTTAACACAGTGGTGGAACTATGCTATAGGGAGAGTGGGCTCGTGCCCTTTCTGAAATTTTTAAAATTTACGTATTTATCTTTAATTTTTATGAATTAATTTTTAAAATTTTATAATATTTAAGGTTTGTGTTATCAGATTTTAAAATTTTATGTGTTCACTCTTAAAAAAAATTTTTGGATCCACCCTGGTTTTAGTATCTAATGTTTTGAAAACTTTTCTGATCTGCTGCTGATAGGAAGAAGAGATTTGAGCGGGTGACCAAGGATTTGAAAGTGACTCGAGTTTTCTCTACATTGGTGGAAGAGATGAAAGCCATGGCACGAGGGGACGACGACTATAATCGCACCGACGTCATGGTCCCGGTGGCACATAGCCAGCGCAGCCCCGTACTGCTGCTTATGGGCGGCGGGATGGGGGCCGGAAAAAGCACGGCGCTTAAACTTATACTACAAGAGTAAGGAGTTGTTTTGTTGTTGTTTGTAGACACCCATAATTTTTAAGTAAAATTATTTAAAAAGTGATTATTTTGTCCAATTTCAAAAATTAAAACTTTTAGTTTTTGAGTAAAAAATTATTTTTAGAGTAAACTTTTTTATCCTTAATTATATGACAATAATATTAATATTAATATTATATTAAATATAATAATTATTAATATATTAAATTAATATTTTAGTTATATTACACTAATATAAAAATGCATAGTTTAGAGGCTAATTTTTTATTAATTCAAAATTCTATATTAATTATTCTAAACTATTTCAAATTTATGTATAAAAAATTACAAATGAACTGTCATGATTTTAATGTTTTTATTATAATTTAGGTTTATTTATTTTATATATAATAATATTAATAAATTTATGATAACAAATTTCAACATCATATACTCATTTATTTTTAATTTATAATATTATATATAAAATAATTATTTTATCTTTTTAAAAATATTTTTTAATAATAATGTGAAACACTAAAATCTTATGATTAACTTTTTTTTTTAATTACTTTAGGCCCATGCCACCAATTTTAAATATTTATTAAATTTTTAATTACTATGTTTATAATTTGATCCTTATAAATTTAAATATTAAATAAATTATGTCTTGTCCACTGAATTTGTTCTTAGTGTTCAATCCTGACTTTGTTCCGGAATGTTGGTGACGGGTCAATTTCAGATCATTCTGGGCCGGAGCAGCTGCAAATGCGGTGGTGGTCGAGGCGGATGCTTTCAAAGAAACCGATGTTATCTACAGAGCTTTAAGCTCTAGGGGTCACCATGATGATATGCTACAGACAGCTGAACTAGTAAAAAAAAACTTCCCCTTTTCACTTCTTCCATTCAATTTCCTTAAATAACTTACTCACATTTTGATATATATGACCAGGTTCATCAGTCCTCGACAGATGCCGCATCGTCGCTGCTGGTGACAGCATTGAACGAAGGTCGTGATGTGGTAATGGACGGGACGTTATCGTGGGTGCCTTTCGTCGAACAGACGATCGCAATGGCACGAAACGTCCACAAACACCAATACCGAATGGGGGTCGGGTACAAAGTTGCGGATGACGGCACCGTTACGGAAAATTATTGGGAGCAGGTTAAAGAAGAGAAAGGAAATCAACAACAAAATGGTAGTGAGACACATAGGAAACCATACAGGATAGAGCTGGTTGGTGTGGTTTGTGATGCATATCTGGCTGTTGTTAGGGGAATAAGGTAATGGGGCAGAATAATAACTTTTAGCTCATACATACATATATACATACGTACGTACGTCATACATACATACATACGTGCTATTAAGAATTTGGGGAATTTTACAGGAGAGCTATAATGGTGAAAAGAGCAGTGAGAGTAAATTCTCAGTTAAAATCACATAAAATGTTTGCAAGTGCATTTCCAGGATATTGTCAGCTTGTTGATAATGCCAGGCTCTATTGCACCAACGCTCTAGGAGGCCCACCCAAGGTAAAAGTAACAACTAGTTCTCAGGACAACATCGAAAATCGATTCGAATTATAGTTTTAAGTTTGGTTTTATTCGGTTCGATTTATTTTTGTCTTTGAACATATGTTGTTGCATATATGTATATGTAAATGCAGTTGATAGCATGGAAAGATGGAGAAAGCAAGTTGCTGATAGACCCAGAGGAGATACAATGCTTGAGAAATGTGAGCAAGTTGAACCCAGGAGCTGAATCTATATACGAGCTTTATGAAGATCCGAGTCAATTGGAGGAGCCTGGTTCGGTCTGGAAAGATGTAGCTTTGAATCCAGCAAGAACAGCCATTGTTTCGGAGCTCAAAGCTTCCATTCAGAGAATTGAAAATTTGAACCATGCTGAGACGCAGGAAGAATCGTAACATAAACATCGTCTGCTTAGAGACATCTTGTTGACAGAAGAATTACGAATCTCGAACGTGAATCATAAAATAGATAAGGATTGTACGAAAAAACAACACAATCCGGGTTTCAAGCCTTGCATTGTCTGATCTTTCAGCTGATGTGGAGATTAAGAGTGTTCCAGTAGAGAGAAGTAATCTCTTTTGATGAATCTTGTGATTTTCGTTTTACTGCAGATTAAGAATTTCTCGTGCATGTGCATCTACATGTCTCGTTCCAATTATATGGTTCAAACTCAATGTAATTGTTATTACTTTTTAATATAAAAAAACTTATTTGGGTAATTAATAGGGATGTAAATGATCCAAGCTTGAATGAATAACTTTGTATTCGTGTTTATTTATTTATTTTTAAAGGTATTTGTTAGAATTTTGGTATGTGGTAAAATAATCAAAGTAATAACAACATAGATCAAGACATGCATAAAAGACAAAATCTAATGTGATTCAGCATAACTTACCTTCACAAGCAAGAGAAACAAACAATTCATTATCAATGTAAAGAGCACGACAAAGTACAAATATATGATAACTCGTGTATCCCATAATCTAAAATACAAGTTTGGTGTGTCATTTTCATGAAAAAGATGACATTGAGGCCAGGCTTCGTGAAGTTAATGGATCACTTGAGCAAGCATCAGTAGGGGTTCTAGACAAAGCAATAGGAGCGACCGCACAGGGTCTCCAAAAAAAAGGATTTCAAATTTTGATAAACTACATCATTAGATGATGTTAATCTTAAAATTTATTGAAAAATTTTAGAAACACTATTAAGAAAGATGAGTTATAATTGTTAAAATGTTATAATTATTTCTTAAATATAACAATTGATTATAAAATCTTATTAATTATTACTATTATTATTGCTTCAGTAAAACTAGTGAGGTTTTAGACAGATGTAATAGAAACGATCGCACAAGACCCCTAGAAAGGACATTTGCTTCTAAGAGCTACAATTTTATAATTAGTGGAGGTCGTAGATAATTACTTTTAAAAACCATATTTTAATAAATTATACAGGGCCCCAAGGCCAAAATCTTTGAACCGCCCATGGCAAGCATCATCCCAACAGTCGGATCAGCAACAAGAGCTTCAACGCACATGCCAACAAGCAAATGAAGCATTGAAAGCGCTGGATGCAGAGAGGCAGCAACTACAAAGTGCAAACAATAAGTATAATCATTGTTGAACTACATAATGTGCAAACAATATTGTGGAATTGCGCCGTTCAATGCAACCTAAAGAAGATGCCATTGAAGCGTTGCAACAATCAGTTTTAGAGAAAGAACAGGTACTATAGCATGCGTCCAATATCAATAGATTTCATGTATGTTTGTTTGGTTAACAATTACTGCCGAAATTCTTGATGGAGTCTATCGTATACGTAATACATGCTCGCATTTAGATGCTAGAAGACTTGCAAGGACTACTACAACTTGAAGATGAAAAAGGGCAACCTTCAGTGGCGGAGGTATCTGCTAAACATCAGAAAGTAAGTTTGACATCCAGATGCATAATGTGTCAATGATGGTTAAGATGCAAAGAGCTTTTTCCTCTTTCCGGCATACCTTTATCTGCAAACCCAGATACTAAGTACTAAAGAAGCTGACCTAGCAGCTGCCAATGAAGAGATTTAACTTTATCTGCAGCTCATTTTTTCTGTTAGTTTTTTCCCTGCAATTTATATTTTGATTCAGCATGATCTCTGCTAGATGTTTTTGTTGTTTGAGGATGAGATGAATTATTTTCACAATGGATACATAAATATCTTTTATATGTCATCAGTGGGGTTCTAGACAGGCGCAATAAAAGCGACTGCACAGGGCCCCTTAAAAAAGAACCTAAAATTTTGATAAACTACATTTATTAAATGATGTTAAATCTCGAAATTCATTGAAAATTTTTCAAAATGCTATTAAAAAAAGATGCATTATAATTGTTAAAACGTTATAATTATTTCTTAAATACGACAATTGATTATAGAATCTTATTGATTATTCGTATTATTATTGTTTTTGTAGAACTAGTGAGATTTTGGACAGGCGCAATAGAAACGATCGCATAGGGCCCTAGAAAGGACATTTGCTTTTAAGGGTTATAATTTTATAACTAGCGAAGGTTATGGACAATTATTTCTAAGGCCGCATTTTAATAAATTGTATAGGGCTCCAAAATCTTTAAACCGCCCTGTATGTCATCTTCTTGTTTTGCAGATTAACTGGCTTGAAAGGGAATTTTCTTCTTATAAAATTCATGCACATGCATTTCTCCAGAAAAAGGATGCAGAACTAGCAGCAGCTTAAGAGTCTGAACAAACAAAAGCGCTAGATAGAACTTAGTTTTTCTTTTTTAAATATTTGTACTTTGACCTATTTGGTCATGGAGCTCTGATGTTTACTGTTGGTCCTTTCAGCCATTCAACAACAAGATGCTCCAAATCTAAACACCTCTGCAGCAGAACAGCAGATTCTGGTAGCTTTGTACTTCCTTTTTATATTTTCTTTTTCTTTTTGATAAATATCTTTTTCTATGTTTTTTTTCTTCAAAACCATATATTAGTGAAATGATTTTAACAGCTTTTCCTTCAAATTTAGATATTAGCAAGGCAGCAGGCTCAGAGGGAGGAAGAGCTGGCACAATCACAGCAACACATTTTAGCCCTTCAGGTTAGTAATTTCCATTCCATTTTATTTAATTTCTAGAGTTTGATTCGTTGATGCATGCTCAATGCAGGAAGAGATTGAGGAGCTCGAACATGAAAACCACCTTCACAGTCAACAGGTACAAAGAAGTCTAGGCATTCCATGTTGTTTCATCATGTGTTGTATTTGAGCTTCTTTGTGTATGTTATGTGTGATTAAGACAAGAATCCGACAAGGTAATGAAATGAAATGGATATTCTTTTGTCGCATCGAACTTTTTATTTTCTTCACTTTGAAATTATTATATTTTTCAACTGAGAAGATTACATGCTCTCCTTTATATGCTTCACAAACATAGGAAGCTATGCTGAAGGAGGAACTTCGGCACATGGAAAGATCAAAAAAGGAAAGAAGGTGTCGATATGATGTATCTGAAAAATATAATCCTGAAGCTTCTTGAAACAGGTACTAATTAACTTCCACAGTTACCATCTCAGTTGCAGAATTTGTGTTAGAACTTATAAGTATTGATTTCAATGCACATATTTTTTTGGGGGACCATGCTAAGTATTTGAATAGGTGAAGTGGAAGCTCTGCTACCCGTTGTAGGAATGCTTCTTCAACCTGAAGAGGTAACATTTTAGTGACAAATCTTTCGAGTGTCGATACACGATTAGTACAAAGAATAACTAGTTTTATGGCACTGCAGATTCAGAAATGTCAACAAGCCTACCGCAGCTATACCGATGCTCAATTGAGCCCTGCAAATGAAGCATCACCAACCCTTTCACTTTTCTCTAGATTTTCGTTTTCTTGAATGTAACATTAAAAATTCATCTTCCGGGTGGATCTATCCGCTGTCCTTTAACAACTTCGCCCACAGTCGGAGGCAGCTCAAAAGAGATCACAGGCATGGCATGGCCACATCAAAGTATTGATTAACAGAATGCGAGTTCTGCATATAGACTTGGGACTGTATTGATCAACAGGGTGTAAAGCCAAGCCATAAATATAAAATAACTCAAGTGATGTGGGAGTTGCTCCAATTCTTCTGTTTTTGTCTAATCTTCTTCGATTTCTTCATTAATCTCCATGGTCGACAGTCACATGTTTTAGGTTGAGTTCCGTGTGGCATTAGAATCCATGTTCGAAAACTATTCCACGAGTCCAACTCTATTGATAACCATCAATTGTATGTTTTATTCAATCGCTGTGGCAGCACTATACCAGGTTTTCTCACCTCATGGAGTTGCTGGGAAGATCATTCCATTTCAAAAGTCAGTAGTGTTTGAAGTCTTGATTCAGTATATCGAACAGTAGAATGCTCTCAGGGTCGTTATATCTACGATGGATGTTGCCAGCTTAATATTCAAGTTTTTAAAGACGCGGAGTTGACAAAGGTTGCCGAACCGGAAGTTACCTTGACAATGAACGTTCTCCGAGCTGATTAAGGATTTATCGGCTACATCGAAGGTGAGATATGTTTAGGGAATTTAGTGATTCAGTTATGAGAATGGTGATGGGAAAAGATTTGGTTGTTGAACTGGTATTGACTTGGATGTCTGATCATGATGTCCTTAAGTATTTAACGACGTAATGACTTAAATAAGAAAAAATTAAAAGTTTAGTGATGAAAATAAAAGGACTTAAACTAAAATGATCGAAATAGAAGTAAAAAGAAAGTTAAGCAATGAAATTCATAATTATCCTTAAATCAATTAGATCAAGTTTGAGCGTGGATTCAACGGAGACAGTTTTAAAAGCGAGTTAAAATTGACCAGGAAATCCTATAGGACAAGGCAGAGCCATTCCAAAAGCTGTCCTCTTGAACTCGACCATCTTCTCTTTAGCAGCTGCTTCCAAAACCTGACTCTGAATTCCAATAATGAAGGACAAAGCAGAGCCATTCCAAAAGCTATGTACAAGAATGCGGCTATGGGAATTCCCTGATGAGTTTGTAATCGAACCCACTGATGGATCCTCTGCTTCCTCCTTTTCAATTAGTCTTGTTGATGCCTCAATGAAGCTCATTGGTGGGTTGTTTTATTTTTTCCTTCATTTTGTTTGCCTCCCTTTGGTTTTGCTGTATGATTTGCTGAACCTGTATGTCTGTTCTTTAGATAGAATTCCAGAATCCAGCTCCATCCATGTTCCTAATACTCAGTTGATTTCTGGAGTAGTTGGAATGCTAAGACTTGTAACGGGTATGATAAATTTCTGATTTTTATTTATCCTTTGTTCAGTTGGTTAATTATACAGATTGTTTGTTCTTCTGTTCATTTTTTATACTTCTTGAAGGTAGTTTCATCAAATGAAAAGAAGTGAAAAAGGGTTTAAAAAAGAAACCTAATTGATTCTAGAAGACCAAATGGAATGAAAATTAGTTTTCTTTTCTTTGTAATTTGTATTCTCTTCTCAGAATTGGCCTTGTGGTTTCTGCAATCATTTTGACCTGTTAAATTCTATGCTTAGGGACATATTTATTTGTTGTAACGGATAGTAAATGTGTTGGATCATACTTGGGGCATCCTATCTTCAAAGTCATGTCCTTGAAGGTTCTCCCCTGTGTTCATTCTGTTAAAAACTCTCCAGCAGAACAGGTATATTGGTTGTTTTCTCACTTTTTCTTCTTCTAGGCTTCTAGCAAGCTTGATTGTTGATTGTTTAATGCTAGAATCTTTTATACCAACTTCGACAGAAAAAGGCGGAGAAAGAATTTTCTCGACTTCTAAAAGTTGCAGAAAGGACTACTGGACTCTATTTCTCTTATGACACCCCTTTAACATTGAGGTGAATTTTTGTATCAAATTAGGCCTTGTATGTATTAACACATGGAACAATCTTCTTTCTAAAAACAGATACATCTCAACTGAAACGGGGTGGGGGGGGGTGGGGGGTTAGATGCATAACAACTGCTTTTTGAGTAATATTTTCAAAATGTAAAACATCCATCCAAAGCAGTTTACTTAAAGTCTCCACAGCACCAAATCAGCAGTGTATTTGTACTGCTAATTGCAAAGAATAAGTTTATTTGTGCAGTCCTAAGAGGGTAAATTGCAATTCCCTATGGGGACACACTAGCAAGCGAGTTGACTTTAAAGTGGTTGAACATGTCATTGTTCTGTGGAGTTCAGACAACATATAGGAAGTGTATTCTTCAGCAACGTAACATGTTGTAAGGAAAACCAGGATGCTGGGCTTTTGAACATGTTAAAATTAACCATCAAGGTTCAAAATTTTCAATAAAGGACAACATTAAATGGTCAAACTGCTTCCAAACCTTGAATTTTGTATCATTTCAGAATAGGCCTTTTGGAAATATTAACAATTATATATATAATTTTGGATATAATTATCCATTTTGCAAGCCTTTTTTTTATATTTTCTTTGAATATCATATTTATGGTAAAAGCAATGGCTATACAATTTGGTGCACAACAGTGCTCAGCGATTATATGATCTGGGAGATGAATCCAAAATGCTTCCTCTATGGAGACAGGTAAATGTTCATTTTATAAAGTAATTAATGTTGTTCCCGTGTTTTCTATTTTATGAGATTATTAGATGATTTGCTACTGGCTTCAAACAGATTTGTTTTTATGCTAGTATAAGTGCAGTGTTAAGTATTTCCAATGTAAATCTTCATTGCACTACGTCATTAAGCAAAGAGCCTTTTCCTTTTGTCCCCAAAATTTTCCCCACAGGAAGAACCTAGATTTCTTTGGAACAGTTATATGTTGGAAGCACTTGTAGACAAGAAGGTTAGTCTTTTTTCCTGAGTAGCCTTTGAGTTTCTTTTTTTTTTTTTGGATAAGTAGTAGCCTGAGTTTCATGCACCACTATTCTATCATTTAAGTCTGTGCTTGCTAACTACTTTTTTCCTTGGGTTCTGTGGCTGCAGCTTGATCCCTATTTGCTTCCAGTTGTCCAAGGGAGTATCCTTTATGGAACAATCAATTTCAGCATTTTGTGACATGAAAAATTCTTATTCCATTTTTTAACTAATTCATTCTTGGTGTTGGCTTCTCAGAGCATCTCCTTAACTGCTAATCAGGTTTTCATAATTTCCAATCTACCATTGGAAAAGAAATTGTAGATGTTACACTAATTGCTAGGAGATGTACACGGAGGAACGGTACTCAATACTGGGAATGCCACTTCAATAATTTTTAGCTTTTTCCATATATACAGGCTAACTATATTTTTCTTGACTGGAGGAGTGTCTGGGGTGTCAGAGCATGTGATGTGGGTGATGGGATTTTAACCCACATACTTGTGCATAAAATGTCCTTTATGCACCAGGACATGTATTCAAATCCTATTACCCACGCCACGTGTTATGGCATCCGAGTCACTCCTCCGGGAGATAAAACCCCTTGGGAAACCTGTAAAAAAGTTCCAAACACTTCTAAATGTCCTTTCTGCTGTAAGGTTACAGGTTCAGTTTTTGAGTGACATGCAAAATAATGAAATTCTAGTACTAGTACAAATTCTCCTTCGCTAATGAACATTTGTTCTATGTAATTTTTTTATTGGTCAACTTTCATCATTTATAGGAATCATTAAACTAGGAGGATCATTTCACACCCTTTGAGCATGGAGGGAAAGGAAATAAATAGTTTTAAAAATGCAAGTGCATCTCATAATTCAATATTTTTTGGCCTTGTTTAGACAAGCTAGTTTTACTGATTAGTGATTACTATTTGTATCCCTTGAAAGGAACCCGAATGTGGAGAAGAGGAGCTGATCCTGAGGGGCATGTCGCAAATTTTGTGGAAAGCGAGCAAATTGTGCAAATTAATGGTTTTACTTCATCATTTCTTCAGGTAACTAGTCACAAGTATTTTATTCTTGATGTATAAAAAAAGGAAACATAGTATGCATCTGGTCTCCTTTTCATACCTCAACTTTAGAAGATAATTATCAAGCAAAAATATACGGTCTTTAATGCTAAAGTAAATTACTAGAGAACATTCAGATGTGTAGGTTACATGAAAGGGAAAGAAATGAGATTGACCGGGGGTTCTGCATCTCAGTTCCGGAATATGCATCATATAGTCAACTCTATAAGGAATATAAAAAGTTCACTACATGAAGCACCTTGCAAGTACTTTGGTGTCAAAGGAACACAAGCAGTTGAACAAAGTCAAATAACCAAAAGATACGGCATTTGTAAATCCTTGGAATTTAATGGGGGCATATATAAAAAATATTCAGCGTCCACGTTATATGGGACATTATAAACCCCATTCCTTATTTTGCCTTTGTAGGTTCGGGGGTCAATACCATTTCTTTGGGAGCAAATTGTTGATTTGAGTTATAAGCCTACATTTGATATTGTGAGACCTGAAGAGGCTGTAAGTATCTTCACTTATTCCCCCTATTTCAAATGTGCAGTTGATGACTTGAATTCATTCTACCTTCACCGACTTTGCTGGTATATGACTTATTATATATGACTTATTATGCAGCCACGAATAGCAGAGAGGCATTTTCTGGATCTAAGAAAAATGTATGGATCTGTACTAGCTATTGATCTTGTCAACAAGGTGAAGATTGGTTGATTATTGGTTTGCAGTATGCAACCACACTGTATTATTGCAATTAATACTAATTTATCTTACGAAATGCTTTGAAAACACCATTTGATGACATGTTGACTTTCCCTTTGTAAACAGTGAGTTGTTTACACTGTGAATATGCATGGAATGCACATGTAAATGAGCATAAGATTGTGTATTTTTAGATCTGAATACATTCATTCATTATTCAAAATATTTGGTCATGTGCCATTTTATCCATTTACCAGCATGGCGGTGAGGGACGCTTAAGTGAAACATTTTCAAATGCATTGCAGCCTATTGTTAGTGAAGATTTAAGGTATAATTTCTCTCTTTTCTTTGGTTTTGCATGTGGTTACATTTTACACAACGATTCTGATCATGCAGATATCAGCACTTTGATTTCACTAAGATCTGTGGACATGTTCATTTTGAGCGCCTTTCCTTCCTCTATGATCAAGCTGCAGATTTTCTTGTGAAAAACGGGTATGTTTTCATAAATGTACTTTTCTGTTATGTACAATTTCATAATTGTTCTTGGAGCTGTTTTGACTTTTGATTCCACTGGTTATGCAAGGATAGTTTTGAAATTTTGTTAAAAAACTGTTTTGAAATATTATTTCCATGGTAAGAGTTATCATATAAAATATGCCCATTAATTTTGGTTTTGCCTTGTGTGAACCTGATAGGTACTTCTTGTTGAATGAAATGGGTCAGAAAATGAAGGAGCAACTCGGAGTTGTAAGAACCAATTGTATTGATTGTTTAGACCGCACCAATATCACACAGGTAACTCAACTTAAACCGGAGTTGTAAGCACCAGACATTTTCTTTTCGGATAGCAAGGGTATGCTTAGTGCTCCCTTTCTGTGACAATTTCAACTCCCCTGTTTTAACCGAAAAAAGTTACCTTCATTAACCGTACTATCCGTTCTATATGGTTGATATGCTTCATAAGTGCTGTTTTAGGTAATAGATCGAATTCCAACTTTTATTATATGCTAGAAGGGTATTTCTCACATGCTTAATGTAACAAAATCAATGAGTTTTAAGAATAGAATTTGATGTATGAAGACCATCTTTCTCTCTGACACATGCATACTCAAGAAGTGGTGTCTGCAGACGTGCATGTAATTTCCTGTTATTCCTGTTTGCCACAATGTTTTTCTTTACTTCCGTTACCATGCTAACATATATCTGCAGAGCATGATAGCTAGGAAAATGTTGGAACTTCAGCTTAGGAGGGTTGGAGTTTTTGCTGCTGAAGAAACCATTAGCTCACATCCAAACCTCGATGGAAGCTTTAGAATATGTGAGTATTTCCATTTCTTATTCTAACAATTTGCATTCAGATGACATTTTATCTTAAATAAACGGTGCTCAATATTTTGCATATTAATTCAATTTCCTAGTATGTGAACTGAAATTTACCTACAAGTCTTTGGCCATATTTAGTGTGGGCTAATCATGGGGATGACATAAGCAAACAATATTCTGGCACTGCTGCACTTAAAGGAGATATCGTCAGGTACATCTGTATCTTGATTTTAAAATGTTAATATATATATATATATATGCATGTAGCAAATGTTCTGAGGCGATTTTGATGCATCTTGGTGTGCTCAAATTTCTCTGCAACAATATCAATGATTGCATAAGAATACTGTCACTAATATTAAATTAGAATGGCCATTAAAATTCTTCTCTACTACGAATCTGCCCTTTTGGGATTGTAGGTCTGGTCAGAGAAGAGTTCAAGGGGTCCTTAAAGACAGATATATTTCCCTGAAACGCTATTATTTGAATAACTTTTCTGATGAAACAAAACAGGTACAGATACTTTGTTTCTTTAAGTAATGCTTGCAATAATTTGAAGGAAATTTCAGATTTCTAGCTTTCTGGCACTTTACATCACCATTTCATGGCCGTGTGAATGTTTTTGGTAATGTTAAGACTTAAGATTTCAATAAAGATCCCGACTTCCTCTAATTTAACGGTGACATGCATGAAGGACGCAATTGATCTCCTGCAAGGACATTACATAGTCTCCACGAGACGGGGTATAAGGCCTCCATCTCAAACAGGAGGCCTTGAGGCTATAGCTGTAAGATTTGAACGATATTCGACTTTTTAAGATTCAACTGTTTCATCTTGATGTTGCTGGAACTGTCTCCATGCTGTTATGCTCTCTTTTCAACGGTATATCAAACAAATCTGATTGATATGTTCTTTTTCTACAGTCGCTTCCAATGGCTTTATGTTTGGTAATGATAGGGTTGATTTTGACATCAATGTCGTTGGGGCAAGGTGAGTCGACTTCTGCTTCATCCTATGGTTATCAGAGCTTTATGAATTATTAGTAATAAACAGTGATAGACATAACTAAGCTTTGTCTTTCATTTTTTTGCAGTTGGAAATGATGGCAGACATTTGCTTTTTTCAGTTGTTTGGGGAAGCATGAGTGTTGGTATTGCAGCTTTTGTGAGGGCTAACGGCAGGATTTTCTGCAATCGGCCTCGTTTGCAATTACATAGTGAACCTGGTCATTGATAAACATAAACTACCCGGCGTTTGGTTCACAAAATGTTTGATTATCTCCGGTAATAAATCCGGGTATGTTACATTATCCAACTGAAAGTACATTTTATTAAATTGTTTTTCTAGAGTAGTTTTTATAATATGTAAAAGGAAAGAAGGTGAAAAATTTAACAATTTCTCAACTTTAAGACATGAAATTCTAAAGGGACTAAACATGAAATTATACCATTTAGGAGGGGTCTTGATCCCAAAACACTAATGACATAATAAAACAGCAAGGCACTAAACGGGCAAAAACAACAATTTGTAAAAGTTCCATTTCTTTTTTGGATTGAATATAAAAAAATGATGTAAAACAGGAAGAAGCGAAGGATTCTTAACTGCATTCACTTCCTCTTGCTGAATAACTTATCTATTATCCAAGCATGCTATAAAGAATGTATGAAGAAACACATTGTGTAGTTTACACTTTCCCCAGCTCAGGTCATTTCCTTTACAATAGTTTTTACTTTACATTCAGTTAATCTTAAGGTTGCCCATTCGAGCATCAACGTTCGACTGAACATTCATTTCTTTCTGATGTGAGCTATTGAGATTGAGCCACGGATGTTGCAGACACTGCTGGGCAGTTGGTCGCTTCTCTGGTGCGAAATCCATGAGAGGACAAAGAAATCCAACAAACTCACGAGCATCATTCTCTGAGAATTTGTATTTATCAACCAAAACTCTATGGAGTGGCTTCCACTTCAGCCTTCGAATCCTCTTTAGATCCCCATGCCTGTCGAAATAATCCTTCGATCGAGCTCCCCCGATGGCAATCTGCTTGCAGAGAAGCAGTGTATCAGAATAGTTTTATAAAAAAGAGAGGACTTGATAATGCAGAGATGATTTCACCTTTTTAGGCATCTTTCCAAGAAGTTCCATCATCAGAGCAAGGTGATCCTATAAAACAACCCGATCAAAAATGTTATTTATGGCAGTCCTTTTCTCACTTTATTTGATTCATGATCATTACATACGTTACTCGGATTAAGTTTAAGTGTCAAATATGAGTATATGTCGGACATATCTCGTATTCATGTTGTGTGAAACATTACCATGCTCGTGAAATATAGGACATATCTCATATATAGAACTGTGATACCTCATCTTCACTAAATCCTTTGCCGCCTTGGGGGGCAAACATCATGTCACCAGTAGCAAGCTCAAAGGCAGTGCAGGCAAAAGACCACATATCTGCTGGAAAGGAATACCCTGAAACTAGTATCACCTCAGGAGCTCTGTACTGCCTGGTCTGTATTTCTTGGGCAAATGGTTTGTCCGCCCAACATGCATTTCCGAAGTCCACAACCTTACACCTCAAATCGATCCCATCCATACATTTCTCCAGTGGCAGATCAGCTTCTCGTCCCATAGAAGCACTTCTTGCCGTCCTTTTCAGTCTTTTCTCGACGATGTTCATGGTCGGTTTGCCGTTTAGAGTACCCTCCTCTGGCCTTTTGAGTATCGGTGTAAGAGCGGACTTGATTGGATCTTTGGCAGGATTAATGGTGGAAATGAGAAGGATGTTTTCAGGTTTCAGATCGGTGTGGATGATGCCAAGTTCCCTATGCAAGTAATCCAGAGCTATCAATACACATTTGCATATCTCCTTAACTTTATTCAATTCAAGTCCTTTGTAACGCCGGAACCGGATTAAACGGAGTAAGCTATCACCGAGGAATTCGAGGACCATGCAATGATGCTGGCCATTGGGGCCACTATGCTTAAAGTGATCAATCAGGCGCACCACACACTTGGAATTTGAAGGGTCAGCATTGGGGCCACTATACATAGGGAAGAAGGACCTACCGAGGATTGAGTATCGTAGGCAAGCCATACGGTGGAGAAATGACCCCATCCCAACTTCCGCTGAGCGATGTAACGACCGGCAGCAAAAGGATCTCCGATCCGTACCGCATGATACCCTCCTTTCCTATAGGAGTCGGTTCCCTCGTTCTCTCCCTCCGAACCGGATGACGATGAAAACGACATTTCCAGTCACCCTTTCCCCCCCTTATTTCTATGTTTATGGTATTATTATCGTTGGATGTTTTGGTTTATATTCAGATTTCTTCTTCTTCTTAAAGTTGTACTTTTCTTTCATGGTTCATGGGGGAGATTTGTTAATTTGTGTGGCTTTGAATAGAAAGAATGTGTGAGATAGGGATGGAACAGGTGTGTTTTGCTTTGTGGTTCCCCGCCTTTCCCTGTTTTGGGTTTAAAACTTTCAAATTTACCCTGTTAAGGGAGAGGCAAGGGTCAATGGCTCAGGAAATCACAGTTTCACCATCCTTTCTTTGCAGTGGCAATGCTTACTAGTACTGCCGGTTGTTACCGATACGGACGGATACAGGATTTTACGTAAAAAAAAAAAAAAACTATTAAGAAATTATATAAAAAAATATGAATTATAGTGCGAAATTAGATTATCAATAAAATTAAATTGATATAATATCTATAGAATGTCTGTTTTAAACTGACGTAATATTAAAATATTAAGGGTTTATATTTAATATTATAATGATAATCATATTACCATTCATATTCTCTACTTACATTACAACCACATATTAGCCCTAATCAGTCATTGTTGCCATTGTCATATCTATTGAAGGGTTTAAGTAAACCAAAAGTAATAGCCATTGCAATCCATCCTCCAAACACAACTCTGGCTGCCGATATCCTAACCCGGGAGCCCCCGAGATAAGCTCCGAAACAACCGAACACGGTGAGAGCTATTGACGAAACCACCGCGATCATTACGATCCGAATAATATGTTGTTCGATAAAAGCAGCCGATGCCAGAGGAACGACTGACCCGCACAAGAATGCCAAAGCTGATGCACAAACAGCCTTATACGGGTTTGGCAGTGCATGTTCCTTGCCATCATCTTGCACCAATGTTACTACTGGAGACTTGGGAGACAGACCTTGGGGCAAACTCGGGTCTAGAATTATAACAGGAGACATTCTTTTGAGCTTTTCGACATCATCTTGTCGCATGGTTATGCCGGTTTTCGAAGCCTTTTCGATGTCTCTTTGAGTCGAAACAGAAACGAACTCCCCCACAGCCATGCTACATGCACCAGCAAGTGCTCCGGCTAGTCCAGACAGAATCATGGACTGTCTATCATCATTTGCTGCACCTATACCAAGCATTAGCGACGCAGTGGAAATCAACCCATCACTAGCTCCTAGAATGGCTGCTCGAATCCATTGAGCTCGTTGCACAAGGTCAGTCCGGTGATCGGTTTCATTGGCTTCCGAAATAGTGCGTGGGGAAGCCATGAGAAGAGTTCTATTGAGATAAACACCTACAGGAATGCAAATGGAGTGTGGCTAGCAATGTTGAGACACACTCTGAGCACGTGCATACATATATATACACATATATACCTATATAAACAGACAATTATAGATTCCTACAAAACGGGGTTTCATAGGATACAGAGATTCTTAGGTTTTGTCGTGAAAGATTACAAAAACCGGGAAGAAATGTAGGACGTTGGGGTCTATAAGATTATCTTGTCGTGGATACATATATATATATATATACACATTATCAGTAAGTATTTTAATTGCTTCTTGGTTCCTATCTACATAAGATGCTGTTGCCTAACTGAGCCTTTGCCACTTCAACAGCATTTTTAACTCTCATAACCAACAGATTTCCTCTGCCGTTTTTGCCTTTCTCAAGTCTTATCTACTGTAATGTGACAGGAATTTTATTGGTTGGAATTTTATTGGTTCAAGTTAATGTCCAAATTGGTTTGGAGAATCTTTTATTTTTGAACAAATATATCTATAAAAAAAATAAAATATATCGTTTATCATTCAATAATTTTTTTATTTCTGTTTCGATCACTCAACTTTTAAATATTTTTATTTAATAATTGAATTGTATATATTTAATATTTGCTATCATTATTAAATATTTTATTATTATATTAGTATGAAATGATATTTATTACTACTTAATATAAAATAAATTAAAATAATAATTTAAAATGTAAAATAAAAATGTCTGTTCATTCATCGTAGACAATAACCATTCAATCTCATATTGTACCTATTGTTTCGACTCACTCTTGTGAGTCTGAATTCAAAATTCATTTCGTCAAAAACGTGAAAAAATTAAAATAATTTATGTAAAAGTTTGTAAGTTTTATGATATTTTTCAGTAAAAAACTATCATTGAATTCAAACTCAACGTGTCAAAATAAGTCGCTCAATACAATTTAAGATTAAACGATCAACGGAACTTAAGGTTGTCAGTGACCACCGATGATAACAAACAACAATGATTATTTTTAATAAAATATAACTTTATTATTTATTTTAAATAATTTTTATATTTAATAATATTAAAAATTAAAAAAATATTCAAGATTTAAAAAAATTAAAAGTTATTAAATTAAACTTTTTTAAAGATTTTTTTATAAAAATGGATGATATATTATAATATGAGTAAAAAGATTGTTGACTGATAACAATAAAACATATCTTTATAAAAACAATAATTTTACAAAGAAAAAATATAAACCAAATTTTACATTAAAAATAAATTTTAAGGTATAAAAAATAGGGTTTAATTTTTGGATTTTAAATTAAATATTAATATTCAAATTTTATAATATATACAAGATTATGTATAACTTGTCTATTAAAACTTTACCCATTGACATCAGAAGATTTCGGTGTCAAAGGTCTCATGTTCGATCCTTGAAATTAGTTGTCTTAATTACGAATGTATAGATGTAAAAACAAAAAATGTCCGGTTAACCAATGACACCAAACTCAATAAAATAGATGACAGTGTGCACTAAAATAACCAAAAATATTTTAATCTTTAAACAACATAGTTAATCAAATAGTTTCAAATCAGGACAGAAACAAAACAGAATGTTTCAAGCAAAACACCCACTTCAGTAAAGATTTGGAAACAAAACTCAAACCATGTCTAGTGATGGAGGTGATGGAAAGTTTCAAACAGAGGAATTTCAGGGGTACCTAGTTGTGGGGTAATGGCCTTAAGATTTATTCGTCATCCTCATCATCATCGCCATCTCCCCCAGCAGCCTTCTTGGCAGCTGCTCTCTGGTTCTTTCTCTTCACTCTTCCGGGGCGGCCACCTCCGAATGGACTTGTGAGAGAGAAATCAATGTGTTTTTGAGAATCAACCCTCACCATGAAAGATGGGATGTTGACCACCTGCCTACCAACTCTATCGAGGAAAGAACAACGAACATCAAGATAGAGCCAACAATTCATGTATACATGAGATATCATATTGATGTATTTCTGACATTCATGTCTCAATATCGGGTCGTATTTTTTTCAAAAGTTCTGGTTGTTTCTCAGAGTCATGTAATTATGGCATGTCTAATATAGAGCACAGTATCCACAAATATCTTCAAGTAGGCTACAAATATATACAGAAAAAAGAGATCATTACCTGATATGCCTTTGCCTAATCAAAACACGAGCATGGTGAATTGATTTGGCCATACCAGACTTGAACACTAGAGTTTGCAAGCGACGCTCGAGGAAGTTCTCAACAGTCAAAGCCAAGACATAATCAAGCTTGTTTTGGCTCTCATCCAACAGTCCATACCTGTTCATCCTACGAAGAAGTGCTTCACCTTCAAAAATACGGCGAGGGTTCTTCTCATCAAGAGTGAGAAGATCCCTGGCAGCATTCCGAATACGGCTCAAAGCATACTGAACCCTCCACAACTCCCTTTTACATCGGAGTCCATACTCTCCTACAAGCCTCAATTCTGCATCCAATCGCTCCTTTTCATACGGACGCCTTGGCTTCTTAAAGGTTTTCCCATCTACATTCATAGATCATATTCATCAATTGCAAAATAATGTGAGCCAGGGTCCAATCACATAAGCTCAAACTAGCACAAAATAATCACAAGGCTTTCTCTTTTTTCAATCAAATAAAGAAAAACAGCACAATAATAAATCTAAACATGAAGATTTGCACAATTAGGATCCAACAATATCAGGAAATGAAACAACAAAACCATACTTTTATTTAGGTCATATGATCTACAAAGTCACATAAACAATACTGTCGAAGATAAATCAATACACCGCCATTGACAAATTCAAGCTTGAAACCTCAAACATGAAATCTTAATAAACTACTTAAATCAATTATACTGTAATATCCTCCTTAATTACCAAAAGTGTATTTGAATTGAATAAATCAACAGATAAACAAATAGATCAAATCGGCTAATAGGAACTAAGATTGAACCAAAATACGAGACAATCTATCACTCCTAACATCCTAATCTATCTCAAAATAGAACGCAGATTATCAATCAAAGGCAATAATTATGGTATTATACTGGCTAAATACAAACATCCATTACCGAAAACCCGAAAATACATATAAAAATGGTAAAACTAAAATAGCAAAGTTGAAACTACAGATTACATTAAAAAAAATGAAGGTAAAGTGGGGTAAGGGACAATAGCTTACAGTTGCGGTAGAAACTAACGTGAACCATGACGACGGGGGTTTCTCGTCGGAGGCGAGAAAGAGAATGAAAAAGAAGCTAAAAGAAAGAAAGAAGCCGGAGACCGGAGTAGCGAAAAAGGGAAGGGCGCGGCGTGATCGTTATATATACGGGAACCCAAAACCCTAATGTTTCCTCATCCTTTTTAGGGCTTCTAACGGGCTTTTTTTTCATAAATACGGACTCAACGTCTTTTATTTTGGGCCTTTCAGGGTTTTTTATCTGTTGAAGTTCTAAATTATTCAAATCGAGTTATTTAAATTATTCGAATCATTTTTTTAATTCAAGTCCAATTCAAATTTATTAAAAAATTGAAAACCCGGACTTCAATTTTAAACCCTTACACTCTTCTTTACTCTTCACTTTCTTCATAGTTAACTACTACTTTTGATCCTCGGAGACATTATATTTTTATCGACACAACGACAACAAAAATTTTAAATCAGGTACATGGTGTATATCAAAAAATTATTATATATATAAGACTTTAAACTTAAAACCTGCCATGATATGAAACTGCTTACGGTTTGGAGCAACCTTGTTACTGGAATAAATTAAAGTTTTATTTTATATTATAAAATATATATATCCTTATCACTTTAACCCACTATTAAAATACTACAACCACTCAAATACAAACATCCACATACCACATTATCCCCATACCCTAATAAATTATGTCTTACAAAATGCATGAATTTGGAGGTAAATATTAGTATAAAGCTATTGAGATATGCTTAAATAATCTTACACAAGATTTTGAACACTTTCTGCTGCTGTTTCTGAGACATAAAGATCAAATGCTTGATTTGCTCTAATTTTTTTTTTATATTTTGATTACGCGATAATATATGTTCTTTAATCCGAATCTTTCTAAACATGCACACACATAGAGCATAGGATGATGGAAGCTACTTCACTCTCCTTTATCACATTCTTTTAACTCTGTCTTAAAGAACATGACAGATTCAATGTTTAAGCTTTCATCTTGTTTTCACTGTCTGGAAATTACAGAAAATATTGAAGTTTGTGATCCCAAAAGAACTGAATTTGAAAGAAATGGTGAAGGAAAGAGAGAATCACTAGGAAGAAGATGCATGATCCAAGGAAAAAGGAAATTAATTAGTAATAAGTAAAAAAAGAGTTAAAAATAAGGTAGCTTATTGTCTGGACACGAGACATAAACAAGATGAAAGCATTTCATCATATCATTAGCAAAATCAAGAGGATGATGAAGAGCCATTTGTTCCGACATGAGCAACACGATCATCAGTTTCAAAGTGATGGATCAGATTCGGATTCTGCCCATTGCTGTTGATGTCATTGTTTTTGTCTTCATCTTTCTTCCCAAAAGTGTTCTTGTTGTTATGCATCCACACTTTCAGCACTCCTCTATGGACCCCAACTTCATTGCAGAAATCTTGAATCAGTTGTTCGTCTCTTTTCTGAATTCTCCACCCGATTTTCTCAGCGAATTCCTGCATCTTGTGTTTCTGCAACTGCGTGAACTTTGTTCTGAATCTTTTCTTCGAGTTGGAACCCAGATTCGGAGTGTTTGAGGGTAAATGAGTGTTGTCTGAGAGAGCTAAAAGCACATGGGGAGCTGAAGGGTAGTAAGACGATGAGATCGGCGGTGGAGATGCTGGAGGTGGTGGATGGTGGCGTTGTTGAGGGAGATATTCTATCGTGGGTGTGGGAAGCGGTGAGTCGACGTCGGGTTCACGGCGGTGGAAGTTACGGTGGCAGCCACAAACTGCACATTTGAGGGAAGTTGGGTCGGTTGGGGTAGATGTCTGGGAAGGCATGAATTCGCCACACCCGTCGAGAGCGTGGCCACCCAAAGTGGCTGCATGGTTCTTTAGACACTCCTTGTAGGTTATGACAATGGGTGGTTCGTGGGGTTTGAGGTGGTACTGCTTGTGACGCTTCATGACACCATTGCTGAAAGAGATGGGGTTTGCCGGTTGGATCTGCGACGGCGTCTCAGTCTCCGGCTCGGGTGATTTCGTATTGGCACTTAGTGGAGTGGTGCTCGTGGGGCTTATCTCCATCTATCAACTTAAGAATTAAGAAATTAAGACCCTTGGGAATGGATTCAAAGAAGACCGAAGGCAAAAGATGTGTTATTTTTTGGAGGATGGAGGTACAGGATGAGAAGTGCTGACCGTTGATAATAAAAACCAAGAATCTATGTCTTTGTGGTTGTCCTTCTTAACCCTAGTTTTAACTAAGGATGGGTACGGAATTCGAACTCGATGAGTTCTGATTCAATCCAATCTGATCGAGTCGGATTTTTTGATGAAAAATTCAAATTCTAGTGGGTTGAGTTGGATTTTTTCACTTTAAAACCGGGTCGAATGACGGGTGGACCAAAAATTTGACCCGACCTGTGTCCATCTCTAATTTATCATAGAATTTGGGAATAAAAGTTATATGAATTATTTACTCTATTTATGTATTATCATTAAAAGAAATTTAAATTTAAATTTTTAATCTTAAATTTTAAACAATAAAAATAAAATATACACCTTAAATTTAAATTATAATCGCAAATTTTAATCTTCAATTTCTTTTTTATATTTGAGACCTGTAGAGAAAGAAAAAAATTATTCTAAAAAAATTAAAATTTTGACTGTATTAATAATATATGTAGCTAATATGATCAAATATATAATTATATAATTTTTATTAATCATCATATCATTTCTTTCGTTAAATTTTAATTATAAGTGACTTAATTGATATCATTAATAATTATTCGATAAAATAGAATATATGGTGGTCAATTTAAAATCACCCCATAACATCATTAAGAAAGCATAAACATACTTTAAAATAATTCCTGAAATATTCTACTTTAGTCTTTTCATTTCATTTTATTTTATTTTAATCCCTAAATTTCAAAAAGAAATGTTTCAATAATTAGGAGAAACATATCATTTAAATAAAAAGTGAAAACACAGTTTTAGTTTAACATTTTTTTCTGTAAATCTTCATTTTAGTCCCACAATTTTCAGTTCTTTCCATTTTAGTCCTTATAGTTTTAATTCTTTTTATTTTATTCCTTATAATTTTAATTCTTTCCAATTTTTCTGATTTATAATCCCTACTCTAGTAAACCTGCCAAAGTCTGAATTTTCAGACCATGACTGTAACCCATCTTAAATATGTTCAGTGGCAGCATGGCCTGCTGCTCCTTTAACAGGTACCGAACCTATCAAATTTCCTTTCTTTTGCTAACTCCCTCGGTTCTCTTTCCCCCCTAATAATTGCTTTGTGAATTTCCATAATTGCCCTTTGTTTTAAAAATATATTTTTTTTTAATTTGAAGTTTAAATTGATATATTATAATTAAAATAATTTTTTAAAAATTAATATCACGTAAAATTGAAAAAAATATATATATACTCATATGATTTTCTACTTCTTAATTCATAATAAGCTAGGAGTGTATTTAAAAGAATTATGATACATGAATACAACTTCTCCTACAAGAGAAGTTTGCATTCATACATAAAACTTTTCTTGCAAGAGTCGTTTTATATAATAAAAAAAACATTGTTACAATATAAAATATAAAATATAAAATTGTCGGTAATCGATCTTAAAAATATAAAATTGTCAGTAAGATTTTAGAAGTTACGTAACGGATATTAAATTTTAGTTTTTGTTATAATGTTTTTAATTGAGTGATACGATGATTATAGAAATTTATATAACAAAACACTTAATCATTTATATTTATACATTCACTCAATTTTGAACATCAATAATAAAGGGTTAAATTAGAATTAAATTGATTGAATATATAAATATAAATAATTAAATATGTTATTATTTAAATTCTTAACTGGTGTATCTTTCACTTAACGAAAGTTAACGATTTAGTGACTATTTTATAATAAAAACTAAAGTTTAATGTACATTATATAACATTTGACAATTTAATAATTATTACATATTTTTAAATAATTTAATGATCATTCGTGTAATTTATCTTTTTATATATTATTCAATCAATCTTTGGCTCAAAGTGAAGAGTAGAAATCATTTACCTCTTTATCATGTCTCTATCCATGTCTTCTGTTAAAAAAAATTAAAAATTAAATTTTAAACCTTAACCCTTATTTTCTATATCCTAAATCTTAAACCCTACATCATACCCCTAATTCCCTAAACCCTAACCTAGAACCCTAAATCATACACTCTAAACCCTATAATTTAAAACGAAGGCACGAATTGAGACATGAGAAAGAGGTAGACGATTTGTACCTCAAAGTGAAGGAGTATAAATCTTTTTACCTCCTAATTGTGCTTCTTTTTATACATCCCGTTAATTTTTTTTAATTAAATTTTAAATCATAACCCTAATTTTTTATATCTTAAATTATAGATCTTAAAAATACACCATATTTTTAATTCTCTAAATCCTAATCAGAACCTCTAATCTTAACTCTAAACCAAACTTACTAATTTAAGGCGAAGGTAACGATAAAAACATAATTATAGCAGAGGATTAGCCCCCAAAGTGAAGTGCATGATAACCCTACCAACCCCATTGATTGTTTGAAGGTTCTTTTCAAATGAATTTCAGACTGGTTTCTTGATAATAATTATTTCCGTGTCTGTGGTGATCACAGGAGCCATCTAGACAAAGTGTGGGGAGTGCCTGATGATAAAACAATAGGTCAAGGAGCTTTCGGATGCCCAAACAAAAGCACAAACCCATCCCCATTTCGGAATCAGCTACAAACAACCGACCGGAAGTCTGGAACTGGATGGTAGAAAGGGTCAATGATGCTGTTTGTGTGTAGTTTATAAGATTCATTGGTCGATTAAACCGGATCATGTTTTACGTACTATGGCATGATAAAATACAGGTTATATAAGAATTACAGTCAACAAGTAGCCTTTGCTGGTAAATTATGCCATGCAAGAGCAGTTGTGGCGGCAGTCTTAACTGTACCTGGTAAAAAAAAACATTACTGATTACTGCTATGAATTCATTGTTTTGAGCTATCCTTCTTAAATATGACAGCAACTTCTGAAGACAACGCATTGAACGCGAACTCTTCTTCTGATCACCACCTTGGTCCTTACAAAGAAAAAATCTCCGGCATTGAAAACGATGTCTGATGACTGATTTGGAAGGATAGATAATAAAAGAGGATAGTTCATAATAGAAGATGTATAGCTTAAACATTATTAATAGAATATATAGTTGAATATTATTATTTTTTAAATAATTATTATAAATTTGGTAAAATTAGATGGATAATCCATTTTTTTATTTTAGAAAATAGGGATTTTTAATTGATATTTAGAGATCACGGTCAAAATCTACAATATAGCACAAAAACGTCACCTACATGCAGGTGACGTTTTTTGTGTAGTTATAATTTGAAACAAATTTGAACCAAATAAAAAACACAATAGGTGACGTTAAAGAGAAAACCCCCACCTGCAGATGGTATTATTATTTGGGGATCGAGGTCAAAATCTACAGTGTAGCACAAATAACGCCACCTGCATGTAGGTGACATTTTTTGTGTATTTATAATTTAAAACAGATCTGAACCAAATAAAAGACACAATATGTGACGTTAGAGAGAAAAACCCCACCTACAGATGGCATTATTTGTGTTACACTGTAAATTTTGACTTAAATCCCTAAATATTAATTGAGGATACATATTTTCTAAAATAAAAAAAATGAATTATCCTTCCAATTTTACTGATATAAAAGATATGATATATAATTAATTATTTTTTAAATAAAATTAAAAAAAAAACACTTGAGAAAGAGTATATAAGTGATGGGTTTTAAGTCAAATATAAATTTAGATTTGTCTCATATATAAAGAATTTAGTTTTTTAAAAATAAATATTTAAATCTAAAAATATAAGAATTTATTAAGTATATAATCAAATATAAATTAAATTAAAGAAGAATGAGTTTATATCTTCAAATATTTTGGTCCAATAATAATTTAATTTTTATAATTTTAAATATTAGATAAATTAAATATTATCTATTAATTTTGAGTTTAAATACTTAATAAATTATTGTATTTTAAAATTCAACTTTTTGAACTTTATCGATATTCGTTCTCGAGTCCGTCGTTGTATAGATGGTTTATTTGGGAGGATTTAAACATGAACACCGAAAGACAAATTCTGTCTGGAATTTTGCTACAATCTAACATATAAGAATTCTAGATTTGGATCGAGCTTGAATTTGATGTATTTAAATTTAGATTCAGATTTTGATCGATTTAAAATTTAATTATTAATCAAACTCAAATTTTATAATTTTCTATCCAAATTTAATGCATTACCATCTGAAAGATCCATATACGAAATAATAATAATAATAATAATTAGATTCAACCTGAAAGGTCATATTAGATATCATTATTTATTTTTTTATATTAATAATAATTAGTTTGTAACACTCTTAAAAAAAGAAACAAATAAAATAATAAATACGAAATAAAAAAATAAAATAATAATAATACCTTTTAGAACTATATTAGATCTGGAACCCAAAAATAAACTTTTTTTCTTTTTTTCTCTCAAACCCCGATCACCGTCGTTTCCCTCACCGCCGGTCAGTGGCTTTCACCGCCGGTACCATCCGAACCGCCTCCCTTCCCCGACCAAAACCCCTCAACCGACGCGCCAAACCGCCACCGTTATCGCCGGTAATTGAGGCCCGAAGCTTCGTCGGGGTTAGGGTTTAAACCCTTGTTGTTTTCGCTCGATCCGACCACCACCGACTTCGATACCGGCGCGTCGCCTGCTCCGTTGTGCTCGTTGTCGAAGGCCGAGCAGAAATCCTCCTTCATCTCCTCCGATCGTCGCCGGCTAACCCTTCATCGGGGTTCTTCGATTTCAAGGTAAGGTGGGTAAGATTTCACCCTTTTCGTTTCTGTTTTGGTGCAAGTGTGGTGTAATAATTTGGTTTTTGGTGGTTTTGGAGAGAAATCTGGGCTCAGAAGCGTTTTTTCGGCCATTTTGGAGCCGCGTGTGGCCTTCACGCGCTGCCGGGGTGATTTCTGGCCGCCCTGGACGGCGGCTTAGAGCCGGCCGGTCTAAACCCGGTCTGAACCGTCTTGAACCGGTCAAACCGAGCCGAACCAGTTCTGAACCGAACCGATCCAACCGAACCGAATCGGTCCAACCCGGTCAACCGTTGACCCGTTGACCGACCCGACCCGACCCATTGACTCGACCCGTTGACCGTTGACCGTGACGTCAGCGCTGACCGTTGACTTTGATTGTTGACGTCAGCGTTGACTTTGACTACTGACGTCAGTGTTGACTTTGACCCAAAAAGTCAAAATTTTTAAAAACTCCTATTTTATGTTTTTCGATGTCCTGAGTCCATCCGTGAAGTCCGTTTTTCGAAATTCGAACCCGAAAGCCTCCAAATTAGACTTTAAAGTCTCGAGTCAAACTTTTCTTCTAAGTTAAGTTAAGCCCAGAGTTTTATTTAAGGTTTAATATTGATACCTGGTTGTTTGTAGGACCTCATAGTTCTCCCGATCGTGTACCGACCCAGCCCAGTTCCTCCCGTTTTGACCGATCCCGAGATCCGATCGTGACCCGTATGTCTTAATACTCGTGAATAGTCAATTCAATATTTAATTTCGGTATTAATAAAAAAATTCTATCTTATATTTTTAGGGTCCAGTACTGCTACAGAGCGAGGCTCGAACGCCCAGTAGATCACCTGTTTGTTTCTGCCATTGAGGTGTGTTCCTTGTGTGCTATATAACTGTATCTTACTGTTTTACGTTTTAAACGAATCAAGTATGTGCACATGACTGTTTTCTGGATTTACATAAACATTTATTTTGAACTTTAAGATATATCATTTTATGATTTACTGTATATCTGATATTTCCTGATTTATGTATACATATTGCCTGCTTAATTTCCGTTACTACCATCATGATTCTTGTTATTATTGCATGTCTGCCATCTTAGTATTGGGATGATGAGTAGTATCTAATATCCGGTTCAGCCTTGATCCAGCTGGTAATTCCGCCTGTTTACGGTTCCTAACCTCAGTTAGGGTAATTCTGCCTGTTATCGGTTCCCGTGCATTAGCCGGGGTAATTTCGCCTGTTCCCTAAGGTAATTCCTTAGGTCGATACCTTCGCCCTAAGGGCTTAGGTTAATGCTTGTATCAGATACTGTTCGGGGGAACTGTATCTAGGAGTTCGGTTGGAGGGTAGCATATCATGCATATACATAATCTGATTTTTTGTATTACTGTTTAATTATTTTATCCGTATTTTATTTGCACTGTTGGGACACACTGAGCTCTATAGCTCATACCTGTTTTCTTCCCCCTTTCAAATATCCGTAGGTAGACGTCCCGGACTTGGCATTTGGAGGATCTACACATTATCTGGTTACACTTTGATGTAACATTTTAAAACTTTTTCCAATTTACGTTTAAGGTGACATGTGCCTATATATATACTATATCACTGGTGATTTAAACGTATTATTTTTGCTATTGGTTTTATGAATTATTTTGTGAACAATGTTTTCTAGATACCATGTTTTGTTGACATTTTATATATTTTAATTGTTAGACAGTATTTACCTTTATTTGCTCAAGTTAAATAAATTTTCATTGCCATATGATTTATAAATAAAAACAATGTGACCACTCTAGTCGGGCTTCCCGCATAGGCCAGCTTAGGGGGTTACATAGTTAGTCTAATTGCATGAGATGTTAGATTTCATAAACAATGTCTAAAGTTTAAATTCGAATATTATCAATGGAACATGCTAAGTTAAGAAGGTTGTTCCTATAAGGAACTTTTGCGATACTTGATTTAGATAATTGGTCGATTGAATACTCATAAATAGGGGTGATCATTCAATCGAGTTGAGTGTAGTTTTTTGAGTTTTTATTTAAATTTAATTATAAATATTTATAATGTTACGAAACTAATTAGTTTCAGTTTAAATCTTTTTATAATCATATACAATATATATTTTTATATGTGATTTATATATCAGATAAATTGAGAGATTTGACTCGAACTTAAAAATTAATTTTATAAATTATAAAAATTAGAGTTATTTAAATTTTATTTCATAACTTAAATTTTATTTAATTTTTTTTTCAAATTAAGATGAGCCGAGTCAAATTTTACTTATAGATTATTATAAAAATATATTAATATTTATAAATATACAAACTTCAAACGCCCAACATTGGAACCAAATAACAAATTACAGCTCTAACACACAGAAGTTTATTTATTTATTTTTCATTAAATATTTTTCGGTAAAAAGTATAAATTTCGTTCAATTTTGAAACTGGACCATTAAAAGAAGGATGAGTAATTGAATTTCTGTTATATATATATATATATATATATATATTGTCACGTTCGTAGAGTTTCACTACTCGGGGCGTGCGGCCTTAGACGCGTTTTTCTCAGTAAACCGCCTAAGTAAGCCTAAACCGTTCAAAGCCTGAATGCTAAGAACCTTGCGGAAACCAAAGAACAATTGAAAGGAAGGAAAATGGCAAAGGCTAGAGAGTGTTTGAGTGAATACTCTTGTATTTCTCAATGAAGAAGTGAGTGACAAATGAGGTGGGCAAGGCCTCTATTTATACTTGAAGCCCTGTGCATCCAACGGTTGTAAATGTTTTACATCAAGGGTCCAGATTCAATCTTATCCTATCCAAAAGCACAATTCCTAGAATATTCCTATTTGAGTAAGGAAAGTATTTCCCATGTTCACATGGTGTGTTCACATGGGTGGATGGATAAGCCTTCTTTACCAAGTGTTGGGCCATTCCAGATTTGGGCTCCAATGGGTGGTTGGGTTGGTGCTGAGATGCCCAGAATGCTTTGGAGTGTTTTTGTGGCAACCTGATTGATGTTTGTCTCGGGCCCTTTGGTGCGGTCCGTGACATTCTCCCCCACTGGATCTAGTGACGCCCTCGTCACTCGACTAGAATGGTACTGCTCTACTTGGTTCTTGAATTGCCACAGTGCCTCGGCATGTTCCCAACTACCTTCAGTGTCGGGAAGTCCTTTCCAAAGAACAAAGTACTCGTGCCTCGGTCTATGGCCTGGCCTACGAATGACCCTCTCTGCTTGGATTTCTCGTACCTCATTGTCATAGGAGACCTTCACTCCGACTGGCGCTCGGTGTGACTTGCCTCGATCCGGATCTAGCTCATCTTGATAGTAAGGTTTTAGTAAACTTACGTGGAACACGGGATGAGCTCGAATGGTCGGAGGCAACTCGATCCTGTAGGCCATGGTGCCTACTCGCTTCACGACTTTGAAGGGACCTTCGTATCTTCGCACAAGCCCTTTGTGTACGGTTGGATTGCGCAAGATCCCGGTCAATTTGGCAAGGACTAAATCACCAACCTGAAAATTCACGTCCCTCCGCTTTGTATCCGCCCACTTCTTGGTCTGTTTCCCCGCCTTGTGTAAACAAGCTCGGGCTAAGTCGTGATGTTCTTGCCACTCCTTGGCAAACTTGTGTGCTGCTGGATTAGGCCCCTGATACTTGGAAACAATCGTGCTGGGTGTAAACGGTTGTTGTCCATTCACGATCTCAAAAGGAGTTTGGTTTATCGCCTCACTCCGTTGCAAGTTGTATGAAAACTGGGCCACATCTAACAGCTTCGGCCAGTCGTGTTGGTTGGCACTTACATAGTGCCTTAAATAGATCTCCAGTAAAGCATTCACTCGCTCGGTTTGCCCGTCGGTCTGTGGGTGGACGCTTGTAGAAAAGTTCAAACTTGATCCCAAAAGCTTGAACAACTCCGTCCAAAACCTCCCTGTGAACCGTGTGTCCCGGTCACTAATGATCGTCTTTGGCACTCCAAAGTACTTCACTACGTGTTTTAGGAAAAGACGAGCCGCTTCATCGGCTGGACACACCTTGGATGCTGGAATAAAGACATCATACTTTGAAAATCTGTCAACAACTACCATGATGTTTGACAGTCCATTAACATTGGGCAAACCGACAATAAAATCCATGGAAACACTCTCCCATGGTCTCTCGGGAATGGGCAAAGGTTGCAACAATCCCGCAGGCTTCTTCATCTCGATTTTGTCCTGTTGGCATACAAGACAAGTCCGCACATAGGCTTCAACATCTTCGCCCATGCGTGGCCAGTAGTAGTGCTCGCTGATAAGTGCCATCGTCCGGGTCATTCCTGGATGGCCAGCCCACTTGGAGTCATAACACTCCCTCATGATCTCCTAGCGTAAGTCCCCAAAATGTGGCACATAGAGACGGTGTCCTCGGGCATAAAGCAAATCTTCCTCGAGCCAAAATCTTCTAGTTTTTCCCTCGTTAACATAACTGATCAGCATTTTGGCTGTTGGATCATGGGACAGCCCCTCCTTGATGCGCTCAAGCAATTGTCCCTTCGGTAGGCTTACGGTCTCAATGTTGTACCTCCGGCTTAATGCATCAGCAACTGTGTTTATTTTTCCGGGCTTGTACTCCAATGAGAAGTCAAATTCTGCAAGAAATTCTTGCCATCGGGCCTGTTTTGGGGACAACTTGCTTTGAGTTTGAAAGTAACTATTTGCCACATTATCTGTATAAACCACAAACTTTGACCCAAGTATGTAGTGCCGCCATGTGCGCAAACAATGCACTACTGCTGTCATTTCTTTCTCATGGACCGTGTACCTTTGCTCGGTCTCATTGAGTTTCCGGCTTTCATATGCAACCGGATGTCCTTCTTGCATGAGGACTCCACCAATGGCTACATCGGACGCATCGGTGTAGATCTCAAAAGGCTTGGTGTGGTCTGGCAACACCAATACTGGCTCACTTGCCATAGCCTTCTTAAGTCCTTCAAAGGCTTCTTGACACTTAGTACTCCAATCCCACGCCTTGTCCTTCTTCAGTAACTCGGTCAAGGGTGCGGCAATTTTGGAATAGCCTTTGACAAATCTGCGGTAGAAGTTGGCTAGCCCCAGGAAGGATCTCAACTCCGTCACCTTGGTTGGCGGCTCCCATTCTTCAATAGCCCGTATCTTAGCCCCATCCATCTTGATCTTGCCACCTCCGACTATGTGGCCTAGGAAAGGGACCTCCATTTGGGCAAACGAGCACTTTTCCTCCTTGACATAGAGCTCGTTCTCTCGCAAGACCTTGAACACTTGTCTTAAGTGTTCCACATGCTCCCCAAGGCTCTTGCTATAGATGACAATGCCATCTAGGTAAACTACAACGAATCGATCTAGGAAGGGTTGTAGTATCTTGTTCATCAAAGTGCAGAAGGTAGCGGAAGCGTTCGTGAGGCCGAATGGCATCACTAAGAATTCATATGAGCCATAGCGTGTTACACAAGCTGTCTTTGGCTCATCTCCTTTTGCAATCCTTACTTGCCAATATCCGGACCGCAAGTCTAACTTGGTGAACCACTTTGCACCACCAAGTTGGTCGAACAAGTCTGCTATCAATGGGATTGGGTACTTGTTCTTCACAATGAGCTTATTTAAAGCCCTATAGTCGATGCACATTCGAAGACTCCCATCATGTTTCTTCTGAAATAACATCGGCGCTCCATATGGTGCCTTAGACGGTCGGATATAGCCTGCGTCGAGGAGTTCCTTCAATTGTCTCCGCAACTCCTCTAACTCGGGCGGAGCCATTCGGTAAGGGGCTCGGGCAGGTGGCTCCGCATTTGGCACAAGATCAATCTTGTGGTCGACCTCCCTCTTTGGTGGGAGAGTTTTAGACAGCTCGGTAGGCATTACATCCCGGAATTCTGCCAACACTTGTTTCACCTCAGCTGGAACTCCTTCGGCCGTGATTGGTTCATCATGGACTAATGTCGCTAGATAAGCTGGTCGCACCTTGTGTACTCCTTTGCTAAATTGGATTGCTGACAACATCTTGGCCCCAATTCCAACTTCTCGATTCACCGGAACAAGGCATGGATGGCTTGGGTCAAGAATTAGCAAAGAATTTGCAAATGGTACCGGGAACGCTTTGATTCGGTCAAGGAAACTGAGCCCAATCACAAAATCAAAGTCATCGAGGGGGATTACTTTGATCGTCTCTTTGCCGATCCAACCACCAATCTCAAGCTTCACTCCTTTTGCTACCCCTGCAATCGGAGTCTGTTCGGAATTCACAGTCTTGATGAATCCACTTGCCTTCTCCACATGAAGGCCAAGTTTCTTGGCAATTTGTTCGGACACGAACAACTCTGAGGCACCAGTATCTATGAGTGCACTCAACTTTTGGCCAACAATAGAAACATCCACATACATAAGTCCCTTCTCCTTGGAATCTTTCTTGAATTCCATGGAACTGATGATGGAGTTGAGCTTGACAACCTCTTCTCCTTCTCCAGTCTTCTCTTGGATGGCAGCAACCTTCTCATTTCGTAGTTGTGGGCAATTTCTGGCTAAGTGCTTACCACCACAGTTGTAGCACTTAAACTCACCCCTTTCATTTTGGTTCCGAAATTGTTTATCTCCGGCTTTGTTCTGCGGCTTTCCGGAACCATTCTTGGTGGACTTATCTTTGTCTCCCCCACTGTTGCCCTTATGCTTTGGCTTGGAAGAATCCTTCTTTTCGAATTCTGCAATGGATTCTGCAGTGGCTATCGCTTCCGAAAGATCCTGCACACCCATCCTCTTCAGCTCCATTCTTGCCCATCGTTGAAGGCCAGATTTGAAGAGATATAGTCCCTCTGATTTACTCAAGTCTTTGATCAGCAACTTGAGCTCCGAAAATCTCTTGACATACTCCCGAATTGAGCCTTCATGCTTCAATTGGTAAAGTCTGTCTCGAGCCTCCTCATCAGCATTCTTGGGATAGAAATGCTTCTTGAGTTCCGACTGGAAGTCTTTCCATGTCTTGACTGGAATGTCTCCATCACTTGACTCAGCACATTTGGTTCGCCACCATAACAGGGCGGCATCAACCAAATAAATTGAAGCCGTATTAACTTTAGTAGCTTCATCCTCGATGCTCATCAGACGGAAGTACTACTCCAACCCCCAAATGAAGTTGTCCACCTCTTGAGCAGTTCTCGCCCCCTTATACTCCTTGGGTTTCGGCGCATCGATCCTGGGCTTCGGCGTAGTTGTTTCAGCCATCATGCCACCCAACATGGCATTCTTATAGAGGAGCAGCTCGGTACTGAGCTTCTTGATCTCCCCCATCAATTCCTTCTTCAATGCATCCATTGCATCCTGAAGGATCTTCTCTTTCTCAGTCAGTTTTCCATCGACAACGGACTGAACTTGTTCCGAGATTTCGTCCTTTTGTGATTCCATCTTCTCAAGGCGCACTTCGGCCTCGTCTTGGGTCTCTTGGAACTTGCCCAACGCATCCTCCAGTCTCGCGACCCTCTTGTCCAAGGTAGCAATGATATCCCTGGAACTTTCCCGCTTCTTCCCCGCAGCTCCTGCACGAGTCTCTCGGTCAGTTGCTGGGACCTCGCTAACACTTTGTGGAGCCATTTCGATCGAACAAACTCGCTCTAATACCACTTGTCACGTCCGTAGAGTTTCACTACTCGGGGCGTGCGGCCTTAGACGCGTTTTTCTCAGTAAACCGCCTAAGTAAGCCTAAATCGTTCAAAGCCTAAATGCTAAGAACCTTGCGGAAACCAAAGAACAATTGAAAGGAAGGGAAATGGCAAAGGCTAGAGAGTGTTTGAGTGAATACTCTTGTATTTCTCAATGAAGAAGTGAGTGACAAATGAGGTGGGCAAGGCCTCTATTTATACTTGAAGCCCTGTGCATCCAACGGTTGTAAATGTTTTACATCAAGGGTCCAGATTCAATCCTATCCTATCCAAAAGCACAATTCCTAGAATATTCCTATTTGAGTAAGGAAAGTATTTCCCATGTTCACATGGTGTGTTCACATGGGTGGATGGATAAGCCTTCTTTACCAAGTGTTGGGCCATTCCAGATTTAGGCTCCAATGGGTGGTTGGGTTGGTGCTGAGATGCCCAGAATGCTTTGGAGTGCTTTTGTGGCAACCTGATTGGTGTTTGTCTCGGGCCCTTTGGTGCGGTCCGTGACAATATTAATTAACTATTAACTAATAGAGATTCCTGTAGTTATTTGTTTTAGAATATAGTTCTTCTATCATTTGACATTAATTGCTCAATTACTCTGTTGTCATTACTGATGTTCGAACCCGTGACCTTTAAGAAGAACAATTGTTACTTTAACCACTTAGGATAGACGACTCATGCTATCAAAGACGCTAATTATAATATTAGAGTTATGGATGAGTCTACAACGGACGTCGAACATCATTGAGCATTGTTAATGTTGTATACCGCTGAATATTATTAAATTAATTTATAAAAAATAAAAATTTAAAGGACTAATCATACAATTATTAATTATATATTGAGTTTATCACTCTTTTATTAATTATATACTGAGTACTTGAGATTTTAAATTTTTATTAATTAATTTAATGGTGTTCAGCAGTGTTCGACGCCCGTTGTAGAACTTTCCTAAAGTTATATATAAATTTTATATATTTTTATTTATATATAGAGTCGGGTTTTTAGTTTACCCAACTCGAACCAAAAATAATATCTTAAATTCGATCTCAACCAAACTCAAATATATTCTTTAAATTTTTTGACTCGAACAAAAAATAAATACACTAAATCTGATATTAACCTGATCTATAAAAAATAATTTTAAAGAACTTAATCATAAAAAATATAATTTTAAAGACTAATTTATAAATAAAAAAATTAATTTAGAGACCTAATTATATATATAAGGATATTATTATAAACATCTCTAAAAATTTTAGGAAGAAATTATATAATTAATCTCGAGTCAGGTATTTTCTATTTAAACACAAATTCCAATTCAACTTCTCCTTTAATATAAACCCGATCGGAGCAAGTCTAGGATCCAAAGCGGAGCTGCATATGGATCCATTTGGGTCGGGTTTAACCCGAACTTCAATGTTTGTTTAGGTAAAAGAAATCGATGCTATTAATAAAAATGTTTAAAGATCAATCGGATTTACGATTAGAATTTATTGTTAGTTAAGTTTCAAGAGTGTGCAGTTGATGTAATTGGAGTATTTAAAATTATCTGACTCGATTGATCCGATTCAATAATTTAAAAAATATCAAATAATTTTTGAAAAAAATATTCAATCAAGTTAATTACCTAAACCGGAATAATTGGATCGGTTTGGACTGATTTAAATGAGCCTGGACACATATCAACAAATAGATACCTGAAATAAATCGGATATCCAATTTTTTTAAGATGAATATTATTTTTTTTTTATCAAAGGCTACTCTTTGAGTTAATTTAGTTATAAAATGAGCTCGATAAATAGTTTTATTAATAAAATAAATAAATAATATTCATCCTAAAAAATTTAAATTCGATCATAATATATAAAAAGTATACATATTATCAAAGGATTAAATATATATAAATAAATATTATTTTATAATCGTATTAAATTTATTCAAGAAATATAAAATATAATAATATAAAATATTTGTTTACCGATATTTTGTTTGTTTTTTAAACAGTAAACAATGGACCTAACCGAACCCGGGCTAGTCTTTGAAAATTAGAGTAGGGACATGGATTGGACCGGTTCAGTCCAGTCCCAAACTTGATCCCATTAAATTCTCTATTTATACCCCTCCAACCTGCTTTCTTCAGCCAAACTCCCTTTCCTTTGTTTACTTCACATTTTACTCATCTTCTCCTTCTTCCTCCTTTGCTCTGAAAGTTGTGAGAAAGGGTTTGAATAGCAGCAAAAACCCTGATGGGTAAACTTGTTGTTGCCTTCTTCTTGGCTCTCATTGCCATCTCTATGCTTCAAACAATGGTAGGTCTCAGTCTGAAAGTGCCTTCTTTCTAACAGAAGAAGAACAAATTCCCAAGAACTAACATTTTCTGATGTTGCTGTTGGTGTTGCAGGTAATGGCATCTCATGGACATGGAGATCACCACTCTGCTCAAGTAAACCCTTTTTCTCTTATTTTCTATTGGTTTTGACAACAACTTCAATTTCTTACATTTTTGGTCTGTTTCTATTTGTATTTGCAGACACAGTATGGCCCTGGAAGCCTCAAGAGCTACCGTGAGAAAACTCTTAATTCTTCATAAAAACACCAGCTTCATACATCTAACTTGTTCTGTATTGGTGGAATGGAATTTATCAGAATGCCCTTCCCAGTGCACTAGGAGGTGTGGCAAGACCCAGTACCATAAGCCCTGCATGTTCTTCTGTCAGAAATGCTGCAAGAAATGCCTGTGTTCCCCCAGGGTATTATGGAAACAAAGGTGTTTGCCCTTGCTATAACAACTGGAAGACCAAGGAGGGAGGACCCAAATGTCCATAATCTTAAACCACAAGCACTAGCAATCTAGCATTGCCAATTTGCCATGCCCCCATGGGTTAACTATATGTTCATGTTTGAGGCTTTGAGCTGTTGGGTAGAGTACCACTTTGTCACTCTGTTAGGGTACCCTACCCTATATAAATCAGTGCTGCTAATATTTCTTCTTCATATCAATGGAAGTATTTAACTAGTTCTGTTTATTGGATTCTTTCTCTATAAATTTAAACCATACATAATTATTGTTTGAAGAATACAAGAACTGTGTACTGATCCAAGATTTGTGGGACTGGGAGCAGCCGGTGGTGTTGCAGCCTGCAGGGCTGGGTTTGAATGAAGACCCAGCACAAGGCAAAAATATCTTAAAAGCTATGTATACACAGAGAAAGCAAAAGCAACAGCAGAAGCAGCCAATTGCCAAGCAGGTTTCTCATATGTTTTTCATTGAACTGTGAAAGGGGTTCTGAACTCTCTCTGCTTTTCCCTGTCGACCTCAATCAAGACGTATAATTCATATAGAGACTTGGAATTTGGAACATGGCTGGGAACATGCCAGCCATCATTGTGTTTTGGATGACCTTTAGTCTCACCTAAATTTAAAGTTAAAATACCAATAAAAACATGACTTAGTTTGACCTTTATGTTGGTTAATTTATTGTTTAATTTTTTTACCGTATCGATAGTTTATTTTCTTGTAATTAAGTATTATTGATATTAAATATATTGAGTGATTTTAATGATAAAAGATGATATTACTTTTTATATGATTCAAATTTAAATAATATAATTTATATAATACATGTGTATTTTTAATAACTTAAAATAAAGAGCATATATGTTTAGTTGATTGGTTAAATTGTTTATGCAGTAGGTTTTGTGAATGTGGGTATTAGGGGTGTTAAAATTACTTGATCCGATTGATTCGATTCGACTACTTAAAACAAAAATATCGGGTAATTCCTGGGAAAAAATTATCCGGTTGGACCGAATACTTGACCCGAGAATAATTAGTCCAGGCTTAGGCCGATTTTTTCTAGTTACCGGATATCCAACCCGACCCAACCCGACTAATTTTAATTTATATATTTTTAGTTTAAATTATATTTTTATTACAAATTCCTTAATATTTGTACATATAATTAAATTTAAATTAATTTTATATTTATATTATATACTTCTAATATTTTAAAAAATTTAAATATATTTTTATTAATTTATTAATGCCGAAAGAAAAACAATATTAATATTTTTAATAATATTTTAGTAATAAATTTTAATAAATATATATGTATATATATAAATATTTAAAAATTAACTTTAAATCACTATATTTGATTATGTATTATAAAATTTTAAAATTTACATGTTTAATATATGATTTTTTAGTTTTAAAATTCACTCGTTTACCTGCAAATTTAAGTCACGGGTTATTTGAGATGTATTAATTAATTTGTTACTCATTTTAATAATAATTTCAGATTTCATCATAATGATCACAAGCTTTTAACATAACCCTAAACATCAAATCATGTAATCAAACATTAATTTTATGATTTGTCGTGGATTTTACAATTGATCTACATGATGACTCGTTTTAATCTTTTAGTATTATAATTTTAACCGATCACCTCTTTTAAGTTATGTTGGAAAGAAATCTTTTGTACAATAATTTATTATTTGTGTCGTCGTTTTTAGTTTATCCACTATATACGTATTGCTCTTGTTACCAAGTAAGCCTTATCGCACTCTTTTTATATATGAAGTAAAGTCATGCTTTCATGGACTCTGCAGAGATTTAAAAGCATGAAACCTGAAAACTGTCGACTAAAAACCTAAACTCTCTTAAATTTTACAAAATCCGACAGGTACCCAATTCCCAGACTGCTTCAACAAACAATGGGTCGATCTTGCTTTCTCAAATCACTTATTGTTTCAATGCTTTTTCTCTCAAGCTCAAGGTTAGCTTTGTATTTTCTGTCATCAAGTATATTTCTTTTTGCTTGATTCGATTTTATATACACAGTTTTTGTTTTTATTGTTTTGATAGGATTTTGTAGCAGGAAATGGATGGTGGGTACTGAGTTTGAAGAATCCACTGCTCAATTGGAGGTTGGTCTCTCTCTTTTATCTCTAGGTTTTATGTCATAACCTGTGGTTTTTGGATAGCAGGAAAGTGCAAGAACATCAAGGGAAATGATTGAAATAATGGATTATAAAGATCCAGAGGCGAATGTTAACCCCAAAACTGGTTACATATTTAACCCTATGTTGATACGGGATTCATTTTCCCTCACAAACAATGTATGGATTTTAGGCATCAATGTTGTTAATGCCTCGGTTGTAAGAAAGTGTTGATGTTATGCTATATTATAATGTTGGTCCTACTTTTTATTATTATTTGAAATTGTTAGTTTTTAGAAGAAAGTCACGGTTGTTAAAACGGTTGGTTCAAGTGGTTAAAACGGTTGTTATTCTTAGAGGTCACGGTTCGAAAATCAGTGATGTCAATAGAGTGTGAACGATCAATATCAAATGATGAAAATTATATTCTAAAACAGATATTATTATAATCATTATTAACTAAAAATTTCAAACTTGTAACTTTATTTGAAAATTAAGGTTTCTTTTTTCATCGCATCGCCTAAACCTCAATTGGGCTACAACGGTTGTTTTTAGAAACTATAAAATTCAATTATCAACAAACACCCGGTTAGACGTTAAAAATGATGAACAAACACTCATTTAGTAGCTACTAAACTCAACCAAAAACACAACCTCCCAAGATTTACTAGTGTATTACAGTAAACATTGATACATGTTTCAATACGTTTTTATTAAGTTACAAAAGAATTTAAATTAATATGCAAAGTTCTCAATATTTTAAAAATCAATATTTATATATGATTACTAAAGATTACAAAATAACATTGAAGGGAAAGAAACAAATCTAAACCTAAACCAACTTGAAGCATCCATTGGACAAATTAGAACCTATATTTTTCAGGCTTATGCTTAGAGCATACATAAACCTAATCAACACTAAAATTCATTACCTAAATATTGAGTAGCCTTTATAATTAAAAAGAAAAAAGGCAGCCAAGACAATATTATTGAATTTATTCAAAAGTATAAAACACTAATGTATACAAAATGACAGGGAAGAGATCACCTATTTTCCAATGCCAACAGTTTCCTTCTTTCCATTTTAAATCTTTTTTGCAGCCTTTAGCTGACCTTTTCAATTGGATTAAAACAAGACCACCAAGCCTGAAATCCATGAAATGAAAAAGAAACAATAACACAAAACCATAACCAGGGTTTATCAAACATTTACCACTTCTCTGGCTGCCTCCTGGTATTGCATTGCGAAATATCATACCACCCGAGCACTAGAGAGACATTGTATGGCAAAAAAATTGTACCACTGAGCGGTTCAAAGATCTTGTATAGCAAAAACTAGGGTATAACTATTGGAACATTCGAAGGAAGTTGTTTGCATAAGCCATCGGTTTGACATCAGGGTGAGGCTGTGTGGCAAATCACTTTCATGGTCATTTTCCTAAGAAAAAAAATAAGTAGACAATAACAAAAACAACACAAATTACTAACCACTGCTGAGAATGTAATAATGTTTGGCTTCAAATCGGGGGCCTCGAACCGAATAAATGCACCCTTGTTACCCATCTGAAACAAACCATTTGATGACTCGTGTTAGACTACAAAATATATAATCTAAAATAGAAAGCAAATCAGGAGGCGCCTAATACAACTCCTGTAATAGAATTTCCAACCAAATTATTGTGTTTCAACTTCATACAGAATGATCAAATAAAAAATTAGCAGAGCTACTTAGTGTTGGAGAACACAGGTACGAAGGCAGTGGAGTTGAAAAGGGCAAAATTTCCTAAAATGCCAAATTACACTACTCTCAAAAGTAATATCGCTTTGGTTTGACCCTTCCTATGGACCCATATCCGACACATGTCCAAGCATTGGTACGGGTTTATGACCCTTCCAAGACTCTCTCAAAATATATGACAAAACTTAAGAAAATGAACACACCCATGTCATATAGTCACACCCTAGTCCAAGTAAACTTTGGTAATATTGGAATTGTCAGCACTAGACAATAAAACAAAAGTGTCTCAAACCCTCTCAAGCGATGCCCATTTAATCAAGCTCATGTCTAGTGCACTTTGGCACACTTTTCTATAAGGTGATAGGCATAAAAAAGCCAGCTTGATTGGAGTTCTCTTTAGTTTCTTCTATATTTTGCTAGATGTGCGCTATGCATATTGACTAATAAAAAAATTACATGTTTTGTAGATAAATTAGATCTCACTTTAGAGCTTATTATGTGTCTTAAACTTTAAATACATATAGAGGTGGCAAACGGGTTACTCGGTTCGGGTTTGGTTCAGGTCATTCGGTTCAGGTCATTTCGGTTTTGGTTCAATTTTTCGGTTTTGGTTCGGGTTTACGCTGATTTCGGTTCGGGTATCGAGTCAAGTCGGTTGATTTTAGTTCGGTTGATTTTTGGTTCAGTTAATATCAAATCGGTTATTTCGAGTTGATTGATTTCGATTCGGATGAAATTGGTTCGGGTTAAAACCGATTCGGGTCCATTTGGTTCGGTTGAAAATAAGTTTGGGTCCATTTTCGGTTTAACTAGAATTCTGTTCAGGTTTCGGTTCAGTTCGATTCAGTTCGGGTTTCAGGTCAAGATCAGACCATCACATTTGGGTCACTTTCGGATCTCGGTTCAAGTAAATCGGTTCAGTTTTCGAGTCTCGAGTCAAGTTTGTCAAGTCTAAATACATATATATATATATATATATATATATATATAGGTTAGGATCCAATTGTACAATGTAAAACTAAAAGTTTTACTTTTTAGATCATTGTATGAGTAAAAATTAATGGATGAGATTTAAATGTTTCCATTGAGGATTATCCATTTCTCTTTTTCCCGTAAAATTCTTCTCATTTCCTAGCTTTAATCTCAACCATTAATTTTCACTCTCCAACAGTCCTGAAAAAGTGTAAAGCTTAAAAGCTTTACATCTTATAAATGGATCCTACCTCTCTTTATATATATATATATATATATATTAACACACAGAAACTCACGCATACATATTGCTCTTTACTTCACCTGGGCTTAGCATTTTTTGCCATTTGTGCCAGGGGAGCACTATAATTCTAGGACTACCACCTTTGACAAAATATCATCAAATACTAGTGGAAACTTGATGTTCCCCACAATATGCCTGAAACTATTTAATATTGCGGTGTACTTGAAAATGATTTTAAAAATGCAGAATAAAATAGGGGAAACACGTGCACTGGAGAAAACACATAATGCATTTAACAAAGACTACATAGTTTAAGTCAAAAACATGAACATGCACTTTCATATGAAGCTTGTAAGATGAGAGACACAAGCAACATTTTTGCATACAGAAATATTCATATGAGATGATTACATAAACTCTGAGGATAAATTAAGTAATGATCATATATACAAAAAAAGAATTTGAGATTAAAATACCTGATCACAGTAATTTGGGGCAGAGAAAACAGTAATAAGTTTACCATCATGCTCAATCTCGTAACCTTCATCTTTCACTTCATGAGACCTCACAACCAAATCTGTCAATTAAGCATGCATTCACCAAAATGAAACATCAATTTCCTTTATTCCCCCCTTTTTTGGTGTTTCTTACTAAAAACAAAGCACACAAACAATTGGATAATACCTAGATTGTTATCCTGCAGGAATCTGTTTGTCACATCTCCACCAAAAGAAAGACCTACTCCCCTCTTGCTAGGGCCTCGTCCTGGGTAAGGTTGTGGATCACTCCAAAGTAATTCACACATTAACCCTGAAGAAATCAGCAAAGAACCATGAGACATAAATTCAAAAGAACATATCATTATTTTACACTACCTTTTGCTCCTAAATTTGTTTCAGCTTCTTCATAGATTTGCAATTTTAAAAGACTATAATTTCACATGCATTTTACATGTGAATTGAATTGTATATCAATTGTCATACTGACTACAAATGATAGAAGTTTAATTCTGTCAACAAAAAGTTCTAAAAAAAGGACATGCAAAACAATTTAAGTAACTTTGTACTCTATAATCTATAGTTTCATTTTATTAGCAACTTTTTTATGAAAAGGGGGAAAGGATATCTAAGCCTTCAAAAGGGCATCGAAGTCTATAAAAATGTTTCATGCCTCCTACGCCACATTACTATATTATATAGATATACTGGAGAAACTTCCATATTCCAAACTAATAAAAGATGGTGAATAAATAAATGTAGACAATGTAGTTCCTTAACTTAAAAGGAAGAAAAATCAATAGTCATCTCTTTATATATGAAAGTGCACCAAACTTCACAGAAACTGAAGGAGAAGGAAAGCACCATTTGCACTTTACCTTCCTCAGGTGGCTCACAAAATCGATCTATTGCCCTAATGTCAGAGAGTTTCACCCCGTCAACACTGAAAAGGCCTCCATGAACAACAAAAACCTTCTGATTTATTACATGAGCCAAAGGCAAATAACAGAATACTTCAGCAAAGAGTTCTACAAATGTCTCATTCAGTTTGGACTTGACCTCGCCCTCAAAACCATATATCTTGTTCATGCTCTTACTCTCATGGTTGCCTCTAGCAAGATAAATAGCTGAAAATTCCCAAGTTAGATTAGATGTAAAAGTGAAACCAAAATAGTATATATATCAGAGAGCTTCCACTCAAAATGATCAATTTAGGGAGCGTCCAAATCAAGAAGATCAATTTAGATAGTCCTAAAAGAAGTGCTCAGGCAATTTCGCACTTCAAATAAGAAAACAAAAATGGAAAAGATGCATCTAAAATATATGAATTAGCAGAAAAGATGCAAGGGGAGGGGAAAACAAGAAACAAAGAACTATCGCAATTCAAGTAAAGGTCAAAGAGGAAATGTGAGATAGAAGAAGGTTGGAAGTAGATTTCACCTGATGGGCACATGCACTTGAATGCAAATAGTGTGAGGATGACCTCCACAGAGAAAGATCCTCTATCCACAAAGTCACCATTAAAGAGATATGGATTCTCTTCTGAAGGGAGACCATTAAGCTCAAAAATATTTATCAGATCATAGAACTACAAGAAATGGAACAATGAACACATTAATAAACAAAAAGCACTAAAAAAAAGCAAAATGAAGCATGCTAGTTATTCCACTGTTAGCTATGTTATCATAGTTGTAAATGATAGGTACTCAAGACAGTATAATAGCTACTTGCATCCAACATTAATGGATGGTGACACTATATACATCACCATGTCTCTTTGCAGTAAATCCTTTATCCTCAGTCAATTACCTGACCATGCACATCACCACAGACAGTTAAAAGACTGCCAACAGGAACACTAATATCAACAAGAGAAGGCAGAGCCTGCAACATTTCTCTCATTTGCAAGACAATCTGGAATGCATATCTGTACCGATAATTTTATTCAGCAAAAAAATTGTAATTTAGGAGAATAGAATACATAATTGCAGTTATTAGACATACCTTTTATGCAAACACTTTTGGTTCTTGAAATCATCCATCATTTTCTTAACAAAGTCCAAAGTGACAACATCTCCCTCTATTCTAGCACCTGAATATTGTGGCTCCACATCTTAAAAAAAAACAATTTTGTTAATGCACAGAGGACAAAATAATTTTAAGATACTTTCAACAATTCAAGAAGGCTGCTAAAATATTCAGTGCTTCCAAATAGGCGAGGAGTATACTTTCAACATTTTTGCAGAATATTTATATGCATTTATCGAATGCTAATCAGTGTAAGTTTAATGCTTATATGCAGCTTACATAATGGATATGACATTTTTTCCACAACACAAACATATACTAGATGCAAATAACATACTGAATCAACCACCAAGATGACAGCATCCTGTTTCCAGACATAACTGCATGGTAGTATTAGGTCACAAGCTACCAAACTATACAGTGAACAAAACTGATATGCATTAACTGTTAGACAACTCATTGTTTTACTCATAAAAAACACTTTGAGATTCTAGATAGGAAATATGATGTAGCAGGATGATAAAGGGGAAAAGTGATAACATCAAAAGTAAGGGTGAGAAAAACTCGAGTCGAAAAAAACAAATTTTTCGACTTGACTCAAGGCAAAAAAAAAAACTAACTCAAAATTTTATAAACTCGACAGTCGACTAAAAAAAATTCATATAATGTTTGAGTTGTAAAATGAAAATTCAAATAACTCAAAAGTTATAATAATTAATGGATTGGTTTTTATGTTCGGGTGGAATCCCTTAATTTTTCCTGATATATATACCGATATAAAAAATATGAAAAAAAATATATGTCACATGAAAATACATGAAGAAATACATCTACATATCTTATATGATTATAGAGAATCATTTAAAATGAAATCAAATTGTATAATTACAATTAAATTTGTACAGGAACTCGAAAACTTAACTCGAACTCGAATTTCATAAACTTGAATCGAATCAGTAAAAAAAATAAAGTTTGAGACATAAAATATGAAGCATCAACTCGAATTTTTTTGACTCGAATCGACGAAAACGAACACTCAACCCTAATCAGAAGGCATTGAAACATAACAGGAAAATAGCTTCCCTACACATCATTTCACAAATTATACCAACAGTAGACACAAAGATTCACAATTAATCCAAAACGATATTTGAGTATTCATTTCAAACAAACCAGGTGTGTAGCTTCTCAGAAGAAAAGTGAGACACACTAAATGCCTCCTACATGATTTCAACAAAATTTTGTAGTTATTTTGACAGCCTTTTAAAATTTTCATTAACCCATAGATGCATAAACAAAACACCAATCTCAAAGAATGTCACATCAATGTGGTAGACCATTTCTAGAAGACATCTAAAAATACATAAATTAGGAATAAATGGTAGGTATAATGGGGAAAGGAAAATACTTATTGTATGGTAGTCTATAGAGTCAGCTACAGAACGCCTCTCAGACTCGGGTACAGAAATTGCTTCTTCAAATTTTAATTTCATTACTGCTTTCTCACACTCCTTTAATTTCTTGGTAGCATCAGGATCATTGGGACAAATCTTTTTGACCTGACTCCCAATGGAAGAAAATATATTTCAGACGTCACAAGCCACATTTCACATGCTAATGTACAAAAATTATATGAAATTTCCGGGAGAAAAAAATAAACGACAATATATGACGATCTCAATTAAAATAACATCAAAAACATACTTGTTTCTTGCTAAAAAAGAAAATGTATGCATATATGCAGCTCATAAAATGGAGAACGTGATAAAAATCCAATGAAGTTCTCTCAAATCTAGAGCTACCCAGCAGATCTTACTACCCCATACAACCTCTAATTAGGGTGAGCAAAAGTCAGTTAAAACTGAATTTATACTAAAAAAAATAACGTGCCAACCAACTTAACCGCCAATATATTATTATTTTTATTTATTTAATTTAAATTAAACCCAACCTAAATTTATACTAAACCCACATGAAAAAAAAAATTGGTAGCCAACTTAATTGACCGATGTTATGTTGGTTTAGTTAGGTCAGTTAAGCCTATGTTTGTCAGTCAGTTTGATTATAGTTGGAGGTTAGTCGATTAAGTTGGTTATTTGTGAAAAAACAATCGACCTAACCGATTGCTCATCCCTACCTCAATACTAGAAGGAGAAACAACTTGTTATGCTCAGTCTTAAATGTAGGAAACATTCTACAATAAATCCTAGAGTGTAAATTAAAACAAAGAGAATTTCTAAAAAAATGCAAAACATCTGCTACACTTATTAAAGAAAAATAAATATATTTCAGACAATGGCATCCTCTGTATGAAAGAAATTAAATAAAGACATGAAACAATTTTTTTTAAAAATTATAGCCCTAGTACCTGTTGAAAATCCTTCAGTGCTTCCTTAAACTTCCCCATTGCAAGATAAGCTGCACCTCGTCTGTAATAACCCTGCAAGTTAGAGAACCATCAGAACAAGAACAAAAATAGATATTGTATAAAAGGCTGAATCAGTTCAATAAATAAACCATGCCTTTGAATATTTAGGATCCACTTCAATTGCCTTAGTAGCATCCTGTATGGCACTACCATACTCTTCCAATTTGATGTGAGCAAATGCACGATTGGCCCAATATACTGCATTCTGACCATTTAGCTCTATCGCCTGTGTGTACAAGTCGATAGCCTGACCATATCTGTGTGCTGAATAAAATCAAAGGACAACTTCAGCACAATTAAACACAATGAAATAGTAAACATCAATATCGTAACAACCGTACATTCATTAAACTATTCACATTCTAAACTTTCTCTATGAAAAGCCAAACACTTCAGCTCAATCAATAGTCAATGAAACATAACCAATATCCGTGATACCGAGATTTACTTGCTCACTACATTGGTACCTTTAAATGCCTCATTTGCTTGGTTTTTTATTTCTTCGGCTCGTGAGACATTAGAACTTTCACTTTCCATACCGGGCATAACCTTCTTATTGTCTTGGTTAAATCCGTTAAATTACTAGTGAAAATCTTATCTTCTTACAAGCCCCTGCATCATCCACAACAACATTAGCAAAACGGCCACACTTTCATCTTCTGAAACAAGAGAATCCTATTCAGGAACAGAGAAAGACTTCCAAAATGACAATGCCTAAACCACAGTTAAGAAATTACAAGTCTAAAATTATCATAAAAAATCAAATAAATAAAACAAATAGCATCTGCACCCAACTAAAAAGGAAGAATAAGAATTATACAACTAAATGAAATCATTCAAAGCTCTATCTTTGATAGCCAGATACTCAAAAACTTCGAATCCAGAGAAAGGAATTTTAAGCATAACCGAACAATAAAAAAATAACAGTTTTAGGGTTAGGGAAACCTACGTGTAGATTAATGAAGAAGAACGAACATACCTGGAAAATGGAAGATTTAAGGGGTGAAATCAGCTGTATTTGAGCTCGACTGTCAGCGAGAGAAACATAAAGAAAATGGGATTTTGATTGGTTTGGCTGAAAGTGAAACCCTAGTCAAAACCTTTAACCCCTAGTCAAAACCTTAACGCTGGCAAATAAATTGTGTGCTTGTGGCCATACCATGTCCGGTCTAGAACTCTTGACGAGCCCGATGGTTCTCTCAACTGGTTTACTGTTAACTTCGGTTAATAAATTGGGTAAACTACATAAATGGTCCCTTAATTATACCTCAATTATCTTTATATTCTCTGACTATTAAATGTTATAAATTAGTCTATTGACTATTTTTTTTATATAAAGTGGTTTTGTACCTTTAAAAATTTGACGGGAAACTGATGTGAACGTTAACATGCTGACTTAGATAACCATGTGTCATCTCCAATCTCTATAATTTAAGTCAGAATGTTAACGTCCATATCAGTTTCTCGTCAAATTTTTAACGGCATAGGACCGCTTTGTATCAAAAAAGTTAATCAATGAACTAATTTATAACATTTGATAGTCTGCGGATGTAAAAGATAATTGAAACATATCAAGGGACCATTTATGTAGTATATCCTAATAAATTTCTGTTTTTTTTAATTTTAGCCATAAATTTGTTTGAAGAAAGGAATATTCTAATGGTTTATAGTAATATTATAAAAGAAAAAAATATACAGTGCGTTTATTGAACGAGTCGATCGTAAATTAAATAATATTTAACTTGTATTCATTAAAATATTTTGTTATTTTACTTCGATTCATTGTTTGTTAATATTGTCATAATTTTTATTTTATTTTATTTATTAAAATATAATTCCAAAAAATAAGCAAATTTCCCTAATTATGTAATATATTTAAGATACATTTTAATAAATATATATATATTTTTAAAATATATGTTCCTACATTTTTATTTTATCCCTTTGATAATAAATGTATACTTACGGATAAATCACCTTTTCAATCAGAATAACTTGTTGGATTTTTTAGGGTAACACAAAATTTTATTAAAATCATAGATAATAAATAAATTAAAAACAAATCAATAAAGAGAGAATAACAGTCAGTTTAATATTGATTTTTAAAATATAATTTTAAAAGTATTGTAAAATTTAATGTTTAACATTGCTGTAAAAAAAATATTTTTGAAGACATAAAATATTTATTTTAAACATAAAATTGTATAGTATAGTAAATAAATTAACGTGAATGGTGTTTAAATTTATTCTCATTAAATATTAATTTATAATATTATCTTAATAATTATTATATTTAATAATTATTTTATTTATTATTAAAATATTAATTTAATAAACTAAAAATATTTAATATTATTTTAATATATTAATGTTAATAATTAAACGTAAGAAAGTAGTTTCACATCCAAAGTAATTTTTTACTCCAAAGCGAAAAAAATTAATTTTTAAAGTTGAATAAAAATATTTTTAAGTGATTTTTACCTTCAAAATAAAGTCTTTGACATTATTTATAACCTCAAAATGATTTTTTAAACAAGAACTAAATTAACGTAAATGGTGTTTAAATAAAGTCTTTGACATTACTTATAACCTCAAAGTGTCATTGTAAACTAAAAAAATTAATTAAAAAATTAAATTCGGTTACTATGATTAATCATAGTTCGTAAATTTATAAATCATAATACCTTAACTTAATTTGATTTTTGATTTTACTGTTAACCATACTCAACCCTATCATCTCATACACTGGTGAAATTATATTATAGGCCTGGCCTACCACGTCAGCCATGGTCACATCCAATAATAACCACCCACTTCACCACTAATTGCTAACTCATTTTTTTTTCCAACCAATGAATCTTCACTCATAATTTACATGTCATTTTAAAAATATAATTTCTGAAAATTATATTAATTACATGATTAATTAGCGGCGAAATGAGTGATTTTCATTGGCTAGGGACCACGGCTGACGTGATAGACACTAGACCGGGCCTATAATATAATCTCTCCATACACTGAGACCTCTCATTCACCACCTTCATTAAACGAAGCTACAGATATCACTTTGAACTTATCCTATACTACTATATTAATGCCCCCCCCCCCCCCTCAAAAAAAAAAAAATAGTATAGGAATAAATTATAAAAATATAGAATTTTAAATTAAATATAAGTCATAAATTTAATAATTAATTTTATAAAAATGAAAAATATAAAAATCAAATATATAAATTTTAAAAAATATAAAATGGACACATAATCACAAATGAGTTGATCATTTTGTATCTCGTATAAACATGGTGTTATCAACGTATAACAATAGATTCATGACTTAGTACGTGTATATAACGTAAAATTTTATATTAAAGATAATTTTGTAAAATTTTATGAGATAAATATATAATTTTTTTTACTAAGTTAATAGTAATTATAACAGTATCTGTTTTATAATATAATCTCCACCATTTGACATTAATCGTTCAATCATTCTGATGGCATCGTTGGTGCTCGAACTCTTGACTTCTAAGAATAACAACCGTTTATTTAACCGCTAAAAAACCCGTACATATATAAAATTTTAAATCATATATAAATTTTAAATTTCTATAAAACAACGGTCCACTTCAATTCTTAAATACATATTGTGTATATACAGATAGATATACAAAATGATGCCCATATTATGTAATTTATAAAGATATACAAGTAATATTTTTTTTATTTATTTTTAATATATAAAATTTATAAAAATAATCGGACAACACCACGCGTATATAATATTCTGTTATATATACTATATAACTATCTCACTAACATTAAAATTATTATCTAAAAATATATTCTTCAATCAAGTTAGTAAAAACTGAGACAATTAGTGCATCTCACATGGGATGGAACAAAGCTTTTATGGGAATTTGATGATATAAATATCAGTCCCTATGCTTTATGAAACTAAAATTTTAAAAATTATACGTATAAGGGTGATAATGAGCCAAGCCAAGATTGAGCTAGGTCAGGTTCGCTAGACTCGAGGTTCGCTGAGTTTGAAATTTTAGACTTGAGCTCGGTTTGAAAATAATATTACTAGACTCGGTTCGAGCTCAAAGCTCGTCAGGCTCGGCTTGGTTCGGTTTGGTTCGAAATAGAAATTTTTCTATATTATTGTGTTTTATTTATTTATAGTTTATTTTTTACTTTTTATTTGTATTTTTTAAAATTTATTTTAGTTGATAATATTCAATTTATTTTATTTAACTTATTTTTAGTAGATTTATTCTCAATTATTTTATTATTTTTATTTGCTAAACAAATTATTTTTAATGTATATATATGTTTATATATAATTATTCCGAGTATGTTCACGAGTTTTTCGAGCCGAGCTTGGGTAAGCTTAGCTCAACTCGTTTAGATTCCGAGCCCGAGTCGAACTCATTCGAACCGAGTTTTGACCGAGCCAAGCCCGAATAGTTTACGATCCGGACAAGCTAAGTATCACCCCTAATCATGCATACATCAAACCATTGACTTTCATGCTTTTGTCCTTATCCTTGACTTTAAAGTTTTTTAAGTAATTTTCATTTTTTCTTCAAAATTTTATTATTCTTTTTCTTTATTTCTGTTTAATGTTATATAATTGTTTCATTTTTAGATTTTTAAAATTTTAAAATATATATTTTTTTACTTTTCAAAGAATATTATATAATTATTTTAGTTTTAAAATTATTTTTTAATGAAAATAATCAATGACATCTATCAAAGAGAGATTAAATTATTCTTGACTTTATTATATAGGGACCACTATGATATTTATTCCAATATTTTATAATATTATCGTAAGCAATATTTTATATTTAAGGGTACTGTTAATTCTTTGCAATTTCCACCCAGTTCCCATCTTGTTTCCGGGTGTTTGAGATTGTAAATATTTTGTCTTTAAAATGAGCTGGAAACACATCATAGAAAATTTAGATGATAAACGATGTTAAAAAAAATTATAAAAAATAAATATTTACGAATTTAAATTTATAAAATAATAAAAGGTTTTAGTTAAATAGATGTTTAAATTATATTTTTTTAGTTAGGTGTTTAAATTATTTTTCGGGTCAAGTAGGTGTTTAACATTTTATTTTGTAACTCATTAAAGGTTTTCCGTCTCATCTCATGAAAATTAATAAAATAAAATAAAAGTAAAAACATATCTTAAAATTTTCAAATATTTTTGAAATAGTCACATAAATTTATAAACCCCCAAATTTTACTCTTGTCGACGTTGCCAATGACGAAATAAAGCGTCCTTTCCGCACTGATCAATTTACACATTATTTGTTGTCTGTTCTGTTGTTGTCTATCGTGAATCATTCGAAAAAATTATTCGATAATTTTAATGTTTCGTACGATGTTAGTTGATTTTCAATGACAAAATAATAGAAAAAATGATCATGAAATTTCAAGGACTGATATGATGAACGACGACGTGACAATTGATGACGAAATTAACATAAATAAGGATTTAGAAATAGGAGAGTAATAGATTTTAAAACTGAGATTATTTTGCGAAATCTAAAAAACTTAAAAAGTTTCGATAAATTAAATAATTTTATTTATTTTCAATATAATTTTAGAATTTGTGGAAGATAATACATATCTTTTTATAATAGTAAAAATTAATGAAATACATATCTTTTTATAATAGTAAAAATTAATGAAAAATTTTAAATAATTTATATAGTAAAATATTAAATACTTATTTAATTTAAAATATAATTTAAATATTTAACTAAAAACTATACTTTAAACGTCTATTTAACTGTTCAATCAAAATAAGATAACATAAGATATTTATGATAAGACCAATTAATAAATATCCTATTGCAAACACTACGGATATAATCGCTCTCTCTGTCTGATTCTTTCTCCCTTGTTTAAATTTAATCCCAATGACAAGAATAGCTGACGTGGATTCCAATGCATGGAAATTTCCAAAAATACAAAAATATATCCATCACTAGGCATGGATTCCTTCTTCACTTGCTTTTGTCTGTGGGGTTAAATCAAAGCATTTCAAAATCAAGTGACAAGGAAACACATTCGGATAGTAATGGAGATGCAGAAATATCTTACATTTGATCCAATATTTATCGAGTCTTTCAATTATTAAAAGTTATAAATTGATAAAATATTAAATTAAAATTAATATAAAACTTGAGGACTAATTATATAATTATACAAATTTGTATTAATTACTATATCGTTATTTTTTTAACGGCAACAAACTAATTTATTTCTTTTTAAGTTGGAAACCAATTTATAAATTTTAATAGTTGGGAACTTAATAAAAAATTAAGTCATAATCGAAGGACGATTTATAAATTTACCCTTAATTAAAATCTTATTGACTTTATGGAATCCAGCTAGGTAATTACTAATTAGTGTCAACATTAATGGGATTAAGCTAACACATCATAGAGCTTGTATGAGAAATTATATCATGGGTTACTCCCACCACGTCATCCATGGGACCAACCAATAGGAACTGTCCACCTCATTATTTTTTAATTTTCCAAGTGAAGATTCATTTGAGAAAAAATTATGACATGGAAAAATTGATGAAATGGAAAATTTTTATTGGTTGGTCCCATGGACAGGTGGTAGGACTGACCCATGATATAATTTTCCGAGCTTGTATGGAGTTTATTTATATACCATCCTTGTTGTCTATTTTCCCTTCAAACTCAACTGAAGTGAACTTCTCCTGCTTGTATGTGCCTTGTCTGTATAGTGCTTGATCATTAATATTGTATTAGTACTCTTTGCTGTTTAATTGTACTAATTAACCAGAAAAACCTTTGTTTTCAGACATAAACATAGAAAAGGTCACAAGCTTGAGACAGCATGCTCTACATGTGACTGTGTCTGTTGTTTATGGATTTCTTATGTTGCTGCTAAATTTCTGTTTATGTTGTTTGTCCACAGAGAAACATAAAGACAGAAGAGAAAGAGGATGGGGAACTTATTCTGTTGTGTCCAAGTAGACCAATCCACGGTGGCCATAAAGGAAAGATTCGGAAAGTTTGATGAAGTACTACAGCCAGGATGCCATTGCTTACCTTGGTTCCTTGGGAGCCAACTTTCCGGTCATCTTACTCTCCGGTTACAGCAGCTCGATGTGCGTTGCGAGACCAAGACTAAGGTTTGTTCCTTGTTTAACTCATTAAAAACCAGCAAATCATCCATGTAAATTTATGTTTTCGAATCGAAATGTTGTTGGTGCAGGACAATGTGTTCGTCAACGTCGTTGCGTCCGTACAGTATCGTGCCTTGGCCGAGAAGGCAAACGATGCTTTCTACAAACTTAGCAACCCCAGGACACAAATCCAAGCTTATGTGTTTGATGGTGTGTCACAAACAACTTATGTTGGTTTAATGTTCTTCCTTTATTGCCTAATGGTACATTAAGAGACTCAGATTTTTCTTGTTTATGTAGTTATTAGGGCAAGTGTTCCAAAGCTGGATCTGGATGATGCTTTTGAGCAAAAGAATGATATTGCTAAAGCGGTCGAAGATGAGCTCGAAAAGGTAGTCGAGGCGAACTCAAACAGTTTTTGATTTGTATCTTGAATCGATCTCGAACTTGTTACCATACAGCCCTATTGATTTTTCATTGTGATTTAATAGGCCATGTCTGCTTATGGATATGAGATTGTCCAGACTCTCATTGTTGATATAGAACCAGATGAACATGTGAAAAGGGCCATGAACGAAATTAATGCCGGTGAGTTTATCTCGGAAATCCGACTGATTTGATCTCTGGTCTGACCTTTTCTCAATATATTTTGTTCACAGCTGCTAGGATGAGAGTTGCAGCAAACGAGAAGGCAGAGGCAGAGAAGATTATACAGATAAAGAGAGCAGAGGGAGAGGCCGAATCGAAGTATCTGTCGGGCGTGGGGATCGCAAGGCAACGACAGGCGATCGTGGATGGTCTAAGGGACAGTGTGCTTGGATTCTCAGTCAACGTTCCAGGGACAACTGCTAAGGATGTTTTGGATATGGTCCTTATTACACAGTATTTTGATACCATGAAAGAAATCGGTGCTGCCTCTAAATCTTCATCGGTGTTTATCCCTCACGGACCCGGTGCTGTTCGAGACATTGCCACACAGATTAGAGATGGTCTACTTCAGGCATCTCAGCACCATGAATAGAAATGGTCGGACTCGTGATCATATAATTCCCGTGATGTAATAAAAAAGAATTGCAGGTGAAAAGCTTACATTGTATTAAAACCAGATATGGGTTCGTGTGTTTAAGTGAAGTCTATGTTCAGTTGCTTAGGAATATGAAACATAATTTGTCATGTGTAAAGTTAATGAAAGTGAATCTTTCTTGTTACAAACAATCATATGTAGGAAAACTTTTGAAACTTTCCCAGGAAACAAGCCAGGATTTTCCAGGAATCTCACAATATAATAATTATAATAAAAACATTGATAGTATAAAAAGAAGTTGAATAATTTTGGTGGAAGGCGAGCAATTAAATATATATTTTTATTATTTAAGATATATAACATGAGAATAATTCTTATTATGAGGAATACAGTGAATTAAGGAACTGTTTATTACTTCCAGAAAATGTTATAAAGAAACTCTAAATGGAAGCCTGATCAGTCCCCCAAGCTGAAGGACAGAAAGTGATTACATATTCCTTTGAGGCACAATTCACCAATGGTGGAGGCATGTCAAAGGCATAGCTGTAATAAGAAGGACAAGCGTCCTTAAACATCTTTGAATACAGGCTCCCCTTGCATTTCTCGGGTGTACCGTACTTGTTTCGGCAACAAAACGAATCGATATTGAACGCCAAGCAAGCACTTTTGCAAGCAACAACTTCCCCATTTTTGTTAACAACTTGTAGTTCTTGAGGACACAAGTTGTTGAGGTTTTGCGAGCAGCCTCCGATGGTGCATTTGGGTGAAAAAGGTCGTGTGGTGACCGAAACCGGAAGGTTGTAACCGTCGACTAGGCTAATGTCGTAGAAATTCGGCTTGCTTTTATCTCCTTGAAGTGCAAGTTGGACTAAAGTGGCTGGAGGTGTTCCTATTAGGCCATTGCATTGGAGCCTTCCGTCACAGTCTCCAGTTTCGCATGCCGGTTGCCAATTCGAGTCGAACTTGCAACCCGTCCGTGCCCAAACTCGTCCATTCCATGACCAAGGCGCATCGAACCAATGCGTTTGGCCCGGAGGGAGATAGAATCCTCCGTCTGCTATCACCGGATGGCCGGTGTTTGGGGCCGTTGCTGGCCATATAGGAAAGGGACATTTATTGTGTACATAAAATGTTACCGTATGTGCTAGTGACTGCCCTGAAAAGTTCATTTGCTTTCATTGAATTAAATGTCCTAAAACCATTTCTGTTATTCAACCAAAAATAGATAATAAATGTTCAGAAATTACCAGAAAACAGGACCAGGAGAAGAACAGCAGCAACCTGCATTGACTTCATTTTTCAATTTCAAATGACAAGAAAGACAAAAGGGTTTGGAATTATATATATAATTTGGACACATAATTTATTAATTTTAGATTTTGCTTAGATTGTAATCTAAGCTTTGATGTGTTCATTTATCTTTGCAGACAAGGTATTCTTGTCTTTAAGGAAAATCAAACAGGTTTGAGGAAGTTGACATTTGCTGTAGAAAAATAAGGTGGTCAGTGATTTTCATTTGAATTAATCCGGGTTTGAACAGCATTGTCCGGAAAAGATCATCGGTTTCGGCGACAAGACTCGTCCGGTTATGTACAGAACACTGAGTATGACCACATAATTGACCTGGGGATAGAAGAATCATGACCGTCGGAGACTGACCGGCTTCAAACCATGTCATGAGCCAGAAAACAACATTTGCAGTAGTTGTGAATCCAAACGGATTCGTTTATTCAGAATTTTTGCATAGCTTACTGAGGAGCTAAAGCTTTACGCTTACATATCACGTTTCTTGCTCTAATTAAGCCTTTCAAAATGTGCTAATCACTTATTTAATAGTACGATATAACCCTGCTAGTAGCAGCAATAGAACGCTGCTATGCCATTGATGTCATCTTGTGCAAGGTTCCTTTTGGTACCTCCAATTATAAGAAATGAAAACATGGCCGCATTTCAATCTTCTCTGTGCCAAAGGCCGAGAGCCTGTCATATTTCATACAGGAGACATGGTCCCTTGCCGGATTATTAACGCTACATCTCTCTTGAATATCAAAGATGATCCACCCATTTGGTGGTGCATAGCCCCTAGGGTACTCTCGACCGACATATCGGTCGAGGTAATCGAATGTGAATTGATATTAGCCTAGGATGCGGATGTAACCTCTTGGAAACTAAATCGAGAATTAGCATTCGCTCATTTTCCGAATGCCTCTGCCAGACTGCCATGATACTCCTAAGTGAACTAAAACTCACCCCGTACGGCAGGTTGTAATTAGATGGGAAACCGTAGGTCAGTTGATTAGGGAAAAATGCATAGTTAGAAACCAAGCGAGGCGTGCCATGCGCTCCCTTGGTGACATTAGAAGTTCATGGGATATCGGGGATAGTGCTATAGGGGATCGATATTTGCTTTGATTGTGTCGGGATCGACCTTTCGGGTTACCGTGAGATTATTATACTTGGCTTAGAATGCTTTTTAGGACAGATTCTAAAGCATCATCGAAACGATGCTAAAGATTTTAAAGAGATTCAAATTTTGATAGTGTAGACTCGATGACCAAAGGTTGCAACACAAAGAACATACGAAATGCTTGATGAGAAGCTTTAGCTGCCATTGGAAACTGGAATACGAAGTATTGCTTTAGTGCTTAGGTGTGTGTTTTGGTGTTTGCATTGGCTCATACATATACCCCAAAAGAATGGTGTAGAATTTCAAGTTAAAGTTTGTTTGTTTTTTTTGAAAAAAAGCTTGTGTTGCTTGAACTCGACTCAATTGATAAATTGAGTTGATTGAGCTAAACTCAATAAAAATTAAATCAAATTTTAATTTTTTTAATCAAACTCAAATAACTTATGAATGCACGTCTCATTTACTGCCCTAAACCCAACCTACGATGAACACAGGAAATGAAAGACTGTTGCTTTTACATGATTTTCTCAATGTCATCTACTTCCATGATTTTCTCGATGAAGATAGGAAGTGGTTGCGGTAGCTTCAGACAGTTCACCCCCTTCTAATTTGGATAGAGAGATGCGGTAGACAGGGGTCGAAATGAGAGGAGATAATGTAGAAGTGGAGGCTTCAGACAAGTGGCAAGGCTCAAATTCTAATGTTATGAATGGAACAAACTATGTTAAAAGAATCAACCATAATCAAAGGTGGAGACTCAGGCTCAGTTGACATACTAAAATACAGTAGGAAAGTATACATGTAAAGCAAATTTTGACTTAAAGGAAAGCTAGTGAAAACCTTTATTAGGTTTATCATATAAGTATAAAAGAACTGCAGTCTATACATGAATTGTCAATTCTATCCAAGAAATTGTGGGAAAGAACCTATTTGCACAAACATTCAAGGAGAATAAAGAACACTCAATTATTTAGGCTGCTGTTATGGTGAGAAACGCCCGTTTATCAGCAACAACAACCCCAAACAATTCACATTTGGTTCTAAAAACCCGTTCATCTGCTGGTTTTCTTCCCCAAACAGCCGTTTTGGAACAGCCAGAAAATCTGGCTTCTGCAAATGCTCATTTGCCTCTCAAACCTGGGTTTGAGACTTCAATGAAAAACAAAGCCTTAGTCTATCAATCATGGAATGCGCAACACAACCAAAATCTTGTATAAAAAGTTGTTTGAGCTCTTTTTCTTTAAATATCTACATATCCAAACATAGACATGACATATTCAAGTATGTGTATGAAGATATAATGCTCCAAAAGCCTCCGAATAAGTGGGAGAGCTTTCGAAAGGACGAACATATATGCATTGGATACATGTCGATATCTAACAATCACACTCAAACTGACTAACTTAGTATGTAGTCAATCAGTCATATCATCACTACCTTTCCATTTTACACCAGAAGCTAAACTAATGAAGTGATGCATAGATTAAGGAAGTTATTATGGGTGTAAATAAGTCTCGTGCTCACAAACTACTCAGGTATGAATTGAAATCACTCGAATTTGGCTTGGTCATTTTCGAGCTTAAGCAGTTCAAGCTATTGAAAGAGCCAAATTCAAGTATCTTAATAGTAGACTTGAATAACTCATTAACCTAATTAATCTTTTATTAATATATATTTTATTTTTAATTAGGCTCATTATTAATTAGGTATACAAGCTTAATCAACAACCTCTACTGCCTAGATCTTGAATTTATTTCAAGCTTTAAAAGTGAAACTCAAAACAAGCTTTGAGCCTCAAATTTCAAGTTGAACTCAAGCTTCTAACATCTTCCCCTCAGCTAAGCTCGATTAGACCCCTATGAACTGCTAACATGTACCAATGATAGATAATGTTTACTGATTTTATAAAAGAAGTGATATAGACATGGTCAATAATCTAAATGTCAAAACTAACTAAGGCGACGAAAGCAGTACACGTGATGCAACCTGATCAAGTCATCATTTCATAATGTTAAACATCAAAAAAAGATGGATTCTTATTTTGATTGCATATGAGCAGGAAGGGTCATCAAATTTCCTTATCAAGGAAGCGATCAATAAGACTATAACATTGAAATACACTGGGCAAATTAAACATTTCCGGTTTGAACGATGCAGACATACCAATAAATCAAGGCAGAATGTATGAGAAATTGAAACCGAAACCGAAGTCTCAAATAATGCTTGTAGAAAGAAAAAACATAAGTAGGCTTATGGAACAATTAGTACAATACAAGATAACTTAAATGATTTGGATAAATACTTTCCCTTTGCTTATTCGTGCGAAGTCAAAAGTAAGAAATGCATAAACCAAGCAACATGGTATTTCCAAACACCCAAACCAGATAGCAGATTGATAAATGGTGTTGATCCAAATTAAGAGTCTGACCATATCATTGTAAAACACGTCATCATCAATACAATTTCCATAATTCTACTGAACTAGATTTATGCACACAGGTAAAAGATTGATAAAAATTACGAGGGAAATCCATGTTTTAGTCTCATTCAATAGAGATTATGGTTATGTAATGCTAAAACATAGCAGGTAAGTTCCAAACTGACCTGTAAAAACAACAGATTAAGCAGCAACTAAGAATCCATCATTCATAACTAAATATAAAACCTATAAATTAGCAGGAATTCTAACAAATGGCAAAAAGGAAAAACACTAACACTGTAATAATGAGCCCTCCAAATCTCATGCTTCAACAACATTCCCAAGTTCAAATGAGAAATATTCACGAACAGGTGGAGACTCCACCAATCCAATGTCCATCGCGTATCCAGAAACAGGCAACTTCAACTCTCTCAACACACAAAAAGCCTCAGATATCATTGTTTTCGGCACTTCCTGAGCTACTGCACAATAGGGAATCCAAGAATCAGCTTTAAATTCTTCCCCCATTTCGATCCCTTCTTTTTTAATTGCCTCGCATAATTGAGCCTGGAATTGTAAGAGGGACATTGTTGGAACTGGAGCAAGAAAAAAGAACATTTTTGTCATTTGGGAAAGTCCCAATTGATGAAAAAGATGAGGGTAAAGGTCCTTGTTTGGAAGCAAAAGACTTTAGCACAGATTCAAGCTTTGGAGGGTCTAGAAAAGGGGTTGAAAAGAGAGTTATGTGAGGCCTTGACTCGATCTCAATTAACTGGGTGCTGATTTGACGACGAGCCAACACGTTCCATGCTTTCAAGACTTGATTTTCGAGTGCTGGATCGAAGTAGAGCTCGATCGAAAAGCCTTGTGACATTGAATCTTTGAATTAGAAGTGCCCAGATGATGAAAATTAGGAACTTTGAATTAGAATTGGAAGTGACCCAGAAAGGGGTAACACTTCAAAAACCTAAACAGAACATACAAAATGAAAGATACCCAGATTTAATTTGACCGAATTACAAGAAAAATGTGTGGGAGAGAGAAAAAGATAGATTTTTATGGTTTTCTCATACACATGATGAATGATAATATTCCATTTGATATGGGGAAAATTAAATAATATAAAAACCGTTTTGATCCGAAAATATAATAGGGTAAAGTATAAAAATAGTTACTACACTAATATAAAAAATATAAAATATTGTGACATTTTAAAAAATTATATAATAAATATTAAAATTTTAATTTTTATTATAAAATATTATTATTCATTAATTGTCATTAATTGAATAATACGATAATTACGAAAATTTAAATAACATATTCAATTTTATCTTAAATTGTTTAGTAAAATTTTGTTGTTGCTAAAAGCCTGAAACCCGAAGATAAGAGATTGACAAGGGATGGAAACGAATCGAAAATGTAATAAACGATGAGTTGTCGGTAACGTCGAATGACGATGAACGAAACCGACGAAAGAGAAGATCAATCGGAGTAGTTTAGTTTAGAGATTTTTAATTGAAGATTGAGAGAAATAATGTAGATTCAGAAAACGGAATTATTTGTTTAGGTGGTGGCTATTAGTCATTTCATATTTTAATTTTAATTAGATATAATTAATTATAAAAAAAAATATTATATATAATCAGATAGTCAAGTATCCGATTAGAACCAATTTTTCGGCCAAATTTAACTTGTATATTCGGAAAAAATTAATAGATTGGATATTTAATCCGTAAAAAATTAAAAATCTTAAAAATACTCGACTATCTTAAATTAGATTATCGGATAATTGAATCAGATTAAACAAGTCGGATAATTTTCAACATCCATATTAATACTAAGTTGCTTTTTTACGATTAAAAGTATTTTTAAAATTTTGGATTCTAACCATTTTTTACATGATATAACTGAGTTTATGACCTAATTTAATTTCTCACGGTTAGAATCACTGTTCACAAAATGGTATACTATATTCTGGTTGATGGATTATGGATGTTTATTATTTTTATTATTTTATTTTTTTTAATATTTATGATTTATGCGCACCTTAATATTTTTCTTATCCATCACTGATTGACCCTCACTCGTTTGATGGTTTGGAACTGAGCATTCAATCAAGTTGAGTCGAGTAAAAAAATCGAGTTATTTGAGTTGATAAGTCTTATTTTATAATTCAAAATTTATTTAATTTTTTTTTCAAATTGAGCCTAATTTATAAAATTCGAGTCGAGTCGAATTTTTTAATTTTTGTACAAATTTAATTGTACACATATATTTTTTCATATATATTTTTACATGCATATACATATACTTAAGACTGGGCGTTGCATATATGGATTGAAATTTTAAGGACTTTCTAATGCATATATAATATACATATATTTCTTCATATTTTCACATGTGATATATATAATATATCATGCAAAATTTAAAAAAAATCAACTAAAATATCTAAATTGATCAACTAATTATAAAATTTTTAACTTATTTGAATTTTCATTTCATAACTCAAACTTTATTTAAATTTTTTTCGAGCCGAGTTTATAAAATTTTAAGTCAAGTCAAAACGAACTGCTTTTTATTTTTTTTTATCTCGAGCTGTGTCAAATAATTCATTTTTTCGAGTTGAGTTTTACTCATCTCTATTAACCGAAATAATCAGAATTATGTAGCAGAACAATTTGTTTGATAATTTGATTCACTCACCACTCTATTTTATCCTGTGAAGTGACTCGTTTGATGATAAAAGATAAAAAAATTCACGAGGGTTTCTTAATAGTAAGCTATTCTCTACGGAAGTGTTTGCTTTTTTTTTTTTTCATATTTGTATGAAATTTTTAATGAACTAGTTCATTTTTCTCTCTTTTTATGCTTTATATTCAAAATTTTTCCAAATGATGTACTACATTTGAATAAATTGACAAGTTTGACCAAACATAGGTTGAGTGTTTGACCATAAAGGATCGACTCTGAATTGGGTTAAACTCACTGTGGATGGAGCAGTTAGCATGTACAATGGGGCTGCTGTGGTTAGGGGAGTCTCTTCTGATGCAAATGGTGCCTGGATTTTTGGCTTTGCTCGCAACATTGGAATATGCTCAGCGATTAATGCCGAGTTATGGGCTATCCTTAATGATTTACAGCATGCTAGAATATAAGAATCCGTCTCCTGAAATTATAACCAGATTGTCAAGAGGCTATCAAGAGTGTTGAAAGTATCGCACCGGCTAACGTGGGGAATGCTCTTGTTATCCTTTGTAAGGAAAAGTTTGCAGTGTGATTGGGAAGTTGAGTTGAAACATGTTAATCAAGCCTTCAATGGTGTTGCAGATAAGCTAGCTCCTTCGGTGCATGGTCAGCCACTTGGGGAGCTGATTTTTGCAAATTCGTCAGTGCATGTCCAGGAATGCTTGATGCGTGATCTACAGGATAACACTAGAGAAAACTTGGATCCTTTGATCCAGAGGAAGAATTCACAGAATCATTAAGGTGTTGAAAATACCAGACTTGTTGACAGGTGATTGTGCATCCAATTTAGAATGGATTCTGCTGCAAAATAGGATTGTTGTGGCTGATGCTTTACCAATTGAAACACTACAGATGCAAAATAGGGAATATAGTCAAAGTGCATATATGCTATGGAGTAAGAACGTAAGATGAAAAGGCAACAAGGAAATGAGAGTTGGAAGTGGGAGAGAACAGATTCTAATTTAGCATATAAGTGGTTTGTGTGGTGGGTTTTTCTTCTTCACATGAACATCCACTGAGTGGACGATTAGACTCGGTAGAACCATCAGTATCTAATAATATTAGTCGACTAATCTAGATCAAATATTGTATACACCTATTATGAGATAACCTTTTTAACCTAATTTGTTTTGGTCAGAATACTGACGTGTATTTTAGTTGATATTTAATCACGTATGTATAGTATATAAGAAAATTATATTTGAATTGAAGATATACATGTTTTTTACCCTGGTTTCGAGTCCAAATAACATAGATCATGTGAACATGCATTAATTACCAGCATGGGTTCTTGAAGAGTTGCTTTAAGCCCAAGGAAAAATAAGGTTAAAAAGGAAGGAGTTGATGTGTAACTTTAAACAAAGATTATTTCCATTCCGTTGACTTTAGACTAAATTTATTCATTTACTTCACCCCATACACTAGGCTTCTGATATCACTTCTTTTTTAGGTTATGATCTCCATGTGTTGTGATCTTAAACCATGACATACTATGAGACAGTAGTACAGATATTATTGCAGGATTCTTCAGGACCAGACCCACCATTCCAATGTCTCCTCCTCCTGCTGCTCCGTGGCTGTGAACACATTGGAGAAGTAGCTGCGGCCATCATCACTGCCATCATCTTCCTCCGAATGAACCCCATTGATAGGGCCAACGCATCTAGGGTATTCGTCACACGGGAAGTAGGAATCGCCCCTATCAACTAGCTGCGGAGCATCCTCGTCGACCACCGCGCTCCCAACACTGCCGGTACTCAGACGATCCTCTACCTTCACACTGAATCGGAGGGCAGAAAACATCTCAGCCTGTAAGGGTTCATCCTTTTGACCTGTTATTCCTTCTGTTGCCACATCTTTGGCTTGTAGCTTTTCAGTCAAGGAAGCTACCTATAGTGGAGAATTATTATATATGGTAATGTTGCAAACGTGGAGATCACATTTTGGGTTGTAAAATATAAATATACATGATCGTCTAATGGGGCCTAAGCACATATCTAGAAAACTACCATGACATATTCTTCTTCTAATTTGTTTTTTTAAGTCCGTCGCTGAAAATTATATGGGATTAAGAATATATGCTATTTTATAATATAATTATACAATTTTTTTTTTGAAAAAAAATCGAATTTCGATTCATCAGCAAGAGTCGAGTGTCGATATATATGGGATTTGATTGTAAACGTTACGTATATGTGGGGTTATATTTTAAATAACTTTTTATATGGTTAGACTAGATAATTAATCATGTCCAAATACTTGCAAATGTTGAAATTGTGGGGGAATACCTCAGATTTGAGCTTGGCATTTTCTTTGAGAATAGAGTCATAATTTGATTGAAGGGAATCAAGGGAAGATCTAAGGACATCATAGTCCCTTTCAAGCTGCTTTGTCTTCCACCTTGCACGGCGGTTCTGGAACCACACCGCCACCTGCCTCGGCTGCAGTCCTAACTTCTTAGCCAACTGGCTCTTCCTCTCCGGCTCCAGCTTGTTCTCGGCCTCAAAGCTCTTTTCCAGAAGATACACCTTCACACAAAATAGTTCTCAGAATTTTCCTTTCGACCTATAAACCCTAAAAGGTGGAGTATATGTTGAATATTTTCCAATAATCTCTTCATCATATTTTATTTTTTGTGTGGTTCCCTATAATCTCAATATAACATCAAAAGAGAATTTGATTCTGATATGTTGAATATTTTCCAAGTCTTAAAAGGTGGAGTATATGTTCCTATAAAGTATCATATGCTTTTTATTTTTATTTTTTATCGAACATAAAAAATTTCTTTATTATCCGATCCAAATATCATGTATATTTTTATAATAATAGCATAAATCAATTAAATTCTCAAATAAAATCATACTTGCGGATAAAATAAGCATGTTAGTTATATAAATGTTCTCAGGAGTACCATTCACTAACCTGCTCCGACGTAAGACGACGTTTTTTCTCCGGCAATTGCTCATCATAGTACTCCTCGTCGTACAAATCGTCTGGCGAGCTGAAAAACAGTCGCCTCTTTGAGTTTTCCTCCATGGTATGCATCGTTCTTGCTCCTTCACATATGCAAGCCAAAAAAAGTCAAGGAAATGATCTGATATCTATTTAAAATCCCAAAACAAAACTTGTTTTTCCACAACATTAAAGCGACGAAAATATTTGTCAGAAGAACTACTAATAAATATATTGTATGTCACTAGAAACATAAGTCGACGAAAAGTAAATCACCTCTAAAGATGGGTTCACTGTTCCCAAGAAACAACATGTTGCTGTGGCAAGTCGAGGGATTGAAGAAAAGACGGCCAGACTCCATCTAGCTTACACCTCTTTCTCTGTATCTTATATATCGTGTACGTAAATGTTTTGTGTCTAAAAACCTTTTTAGCGACGGAATTTTGTGAGTAGAAAGACACAATAAGTGTCGGTAAAAGAAACAAGTAAAAGATTGTTTAGCACACAGATCAATTCTGTGTTTTGTTTTTCTGAAAAATTAAAAGATCATGAGCTTATGGCGAAAGAAACTAGTAGTCCATAGCAACCTTGCTGGTGTCTCCAATGGACAAATACAAAATCCCATCACACTCCCACTTACTGCAAAAGCTTGTAAAAATGAAAGGAAAAAATAGAGGGGAAAATCTGTCGGGAAAGAAAAATTTTCGTCGCTAATAATCCAGTTTTTTCCGACGGAAAAAACTTTTAGCTACGAAGTAGGAATGAAGAAAACGAAAGGAATTTTTTTTTCGTCGCCTTTAGGTTGGATTAGAGTGTTTTTTGTAGCTAAAGGTTCGTTGAGAGGAGGGGTAGGATGATTTATATTGATGTTGGTACTTTTAAAGGACTAAAATATCCTTTTTAAATGATTCTTATTAAAGATGAGTCTATTACAGGAGTCGAATATAATTGAACATCATTAACCCTGAATACTGTCGAATATTATTAAATTAATTAATAAATATTAAATTTTTTAGGAATTTAATATATAATTAATTTAAATTTATTGTTAGCGATATTCGACACACGTAGTAAGATTTTTCTTATTAATTCAAAAGAAAGGGTGTTTTGGTAATCTGGTGTAGCATTTTCTTGACCTGGTGATGGGCTAGTGGGGGATGGGGTTCACTAACTTGCGCAGGAGATTAGTTGTTGTTAGATTAGATCTTGACCGTTGGATTCTGAATATTTTTATTTTGACGGATGTGATGGGATCTTGGTGGCAAGGTGATTTTGTGCCAGGGTGTTTAATCGGTCCCATGCTTTGTGGTCGGGGAACTGTCGGATCTAGTTGACTCGATCTTGATCTAATGATACGAACGGTTGTGATTTTCCTTGTGCTTTCAATGTTATCTTTTAATTTCTTAATTTAGTTATTTACACATTTTACTCCATAGTTTTTTTTAAATCTGATTTATTTGAGTAATATATTAATATTTATGGTATAAGTATCTGTATTTAATTTTAAGGGCAAAATTTTTTTTGAACTTTTAAAAAAAATCAATTAAGTTGTTAAATTTCTTTTATACCCAATTAAGCCCTTAAACCAAAAAATTAAATTAATTAAGCCCTTAAAGTAAGAAATTATATCAATTAAGTTATTTATCAATTTTGACCATTAAATTTGAATAATTTTTTGATCCATTATTGTAGTACAACGTGTCACAGTGTTTTCACTTGATATTTTTTAAAAAATTATTTTTATTTAAAAAATTCTTTAAATATTCTAAAAATTCTAAAAAAACATAAAATTTATATAAAAAAACTTATTGATTCTTTTGTAAATGCCACACGATAGAATTGTACTGTATCATGTGTCGATAATATCTGAAGAAAAAATTATCAAAATTTAATAGTCAAAATTGGTCAAAGAGCTTAATTAATTTAATTTTTTGGTTCAGGGGCTTAATTGTTTAATTTTTTTTATTTAAAAGCTTAATTGAGTGAAAAAAATAGGGGCTTAATTGATTTCGCCCAAAAGTTTAACAACTTCTTAAACCCTTAAACCTTAATTTTATGTATTAATCTATTTATTTAGATCAACTTTTGTAGAAATTTATTATATGGGTAACTCTTTCGAGTTTTAATTTAGTTTTTTTATTCACAATATCACGGTTGAATTATCAATCTTGTTTAATAGATTTGAATCCTAAATTATTTTTTGTTTAACTATTAATTTCTAATACACTGACTAGCTAATTCAGATCAAATTTTATGGAGGTTCATTATAAAGGCGGACCTTTCAACCCAATTTTTTCATTCACAACTATAAAATTTAAACTCCTGATTTGATTAAGGGATCCAACGCATTATCCCACTGAACCTTATTGATTAAGTTATATCGTTAACGATAATTTTATCGACTAAATTGATATTTTTATATATTCATAGATTATATATTAAAATATATTTTTTTTATCTTCAAAACTAAAAAATTATGGAACAATTCTTTAATCAATTTATCATATTTATAATAATAGAATTCAAAAATTCATTTTTAAGGGAGCCGTGAATCCATTTTTTGAGGAGATTTTCTTTTGTCTTCCTATATTTTTTTAGGTATGATTTTATACTTATTAAAAATAAATTATATTAATGGATAATTAATAATTAATAGATAATTAATAATAAATTATATTAGTTGATAACGTATAGTATTAACTAATTTGATTAATAGATTGTATTAATTGATTATATAAAAATATTTGATAAAATTTATTAATAACTTATAATTATTTGATTATTTAAATGAACAAAATAACATATAAAAATATTATTATATTCAACACTTATTTAAAAAATTATTAATTATTAATATTTTATCTCTATTAATATTAATTAGATTATAAAAATTCATTTAATTAATATTATTATTTAAGCAAATATGGATGATGTATATATTAATTCCTTATTTTTAAATTACCTTTTTAATAAAATTTTAATAATAATTAAATTTAGATGTATATATTAATTTTGATATTTATGAAATTATATTTTTTAATTTTATTAATTATTTAAATTTATGTTATTTATTAATTTTTTAATTATCAAAAATAAAAGAGTCTATAATACTTTTATCCGAACCTTTAATTTTAAAAGCTCTTTTTTAAGAGCTTTTTTCAATTAAAAGATTTTACCTCAACCCGCTATTATAATATTTTATATACCAAAAATTTAAATTAATAAATTTGACTGATTAAATTTTTAATTTTAACTCAAAAAATTATTTACCAAACACCGTATATGTATAAAGATGGCATTGTTAATGGAAGATGAAGTAAGAAAATGTCCGATAATCACGTGGTAGGGCTTTGAATTTTTGAAATGTATGGCTAATCCATGATGGCTTTATTGATCAAAAGAAAGTTGGAGACTCTATAGAGGTGTATTTCCATACACAAAATTTGGGTTACATAGTGTCAACCACTCAAAAACAAGATTGATTTAAAACCTATTAAATAATATTTCTTTTATGATCGTATTGATATAAAGAATGTCCGGCGCATTAAGATTCATTAATTGATCGAATAGTTATTATCTTAGATTATGTGAATTTGAGTCTTAACATTTGTATTGAGAATGTAATTATATACGTCTCTATTTAGTAAAAAAAAATATCGAGAACATTAGACTGTTTGATACATTGAAATGAGGATAAGGTCAAGATTTGATACTGAGAGATATGAAGTTGTATAATTTCATTATTATCGGAGACTTAATAAGTATTTAATTTAAAATTTAAGAGAAACACAATTTAATTTGATTAGTATTCAAAAGAATTGAAATTAAATATTAAATAAAATTAAAAAAAAAAAACATGATCTTCTCATTTCTTAATAGCTTTGTCTTTGTCTAGAAATACAATATTTTCTTATGCAATTGTTACCCTATACCAATTTTCAAAGGTCTATTTGGGTAGGGATGTTTGAAATCTAAACAAATTTAGCTTAAAGAATCTTTATATATGTTCGAACCAACCCTCTTTAGTTCCCTATTATAATAATTAGGGGTGTTCAAAATTAATTGATTTAGTCAATCCGATTCGATTATCCATTGACCCGATCTGATAATTAGGATATCCGATTCGGTTTTTATTTTTGGATCGGATATCCGATCTGATTTTAAGTTTTCTGGATTAGATACGGATCACAATATTTTGAGTTTTAGATTATCCAAAAATTTAAAAATCCAAAAATTCTAATTTTTATTAATATTAATCTCTTTATATTTAATAATTTAGTGCTTGTTATGTTAAAAAATTTAAAAATTAAAACTTTTATAAATGTGAATCTTGTTATATTTAGTAATTTTTTGTTTATTATATTCGAAATTCCAAAATTTTCATAAATATAACCTTCAAATTCGAAAAATTGGTTTAATCAAATTATATTTTTGGATAATTGGATATCAAAATATGTGAATATCCGCTTTTTTGATCGGATACAGATCACTATATCATTGATCCGAAAACCCAAATATCCGAAAAAAATATGATCCGATCAGATATCCGATAATGAACACCCTTAATAATAATGATTAAATATCCCATATTGCTATAAAAGTACAACAAATAACATTAGTTGACCTATGAATGTGCAAATGCAAAAACAAGAAAAAGATTGAAGTAGTGGTAAAGCATGCATCTTCACTTTCCTTGAGTTTGATTAGATGAATGGGTGCTTAGTGCACACATCCACTATCACTTTAATTAATTTTATATGGAAAAAAAATATTAAAATAATTAATTGATTTGGATTTTGATTAAAAGTTGGAGAGTATACACTATTTTACTTTATGTTAATATTGAATTCAAATAAAGAAAAGAATTGTAGATGTTGAGTTATAAATTCGAATTTTATCTGACTTGATTGAAGATTGAATTATATTGAATATGTTTTAGACATGGTTTTTAGTAATTTAGATCGGTCAAATTTAATCTAAATTATTGTTTTGTAAATAAAAATAGAATTGAGAGTATACACTATTATTTATTTTAATGTCATTTTATTTAAAATTAAAGTAAACGAGATTGTGTAGTCTAAATCTCATAAAATTATTATATTACTTTAATTTAATTATAGTATAAAAATATTTTATGAACATTGAAGTCTATAGGTGAAATTCAAGCTTGATCCAATTTGGGTTTGGATGCTATTTTTTTAAAAAATAAAATATGGTTCACATCTACTGATAGATAAATATAAACATAAGATATTAAAATTAATTATATAAATTAATTTTTTGAACAAATCTTATGGTTATAATTCTCGTTGCTGATGGATTTTGATCAGATCTGACTCGTTCAAGGAGAATTTTTTAATATTAAAATCGGGATTTAGGGTGGAGCAGAGCATGTGAGCATTTAAAATTTTTAGAGTCAAGTTGAGGTCGGGTCTAGAGTTAAAAATATCCAACCCGACCTGGTATATTTATTTTATTTACTATATATTATATTTAATATTTTATTATTATTTTAATTGAGTTAATTTTGGTCAAATTTTTTTTAAATTAACGGGTACGGGTAGGGCTGAGCATGGTGAACCGTAAAACCGAAAACCGAACCGAACCGAGGTACTATGGTTCATAAATTTATGAACCGTGGTTAACCGCGGTTAACCGAATTAAACCGAATTTGATTTTTAATGAATTTTTAATTATTTTTATAAGGTAAAAATATATATTTTATACTTAAAATATTATAAATATATTTTTGTTTTTTATTTTTACTTAAAAAATAAGTTTTTAATAAATATTTATGAAAATATCTTAAAATATTTATCTTTTAATATTTAAAATTCATAAAATAAAGTTATTTTGTCAACATAAAATACAAATTCTTAAAAATTAACGTTAATGTGGAAAAACCGAAAACCGAGGTTAACCGAACCGAAAACCGGTGGTTACTTAAATAGCTTACCGAATTAAACCGAAACCGAACCGAATACACCCCTAGGTACGGGTCAAGATTGAATTATGTTTTATGTTATGTTAGGTTGGGTCAAGTAGGATATATTGAAAATCGGGGCAGAGCAGGTTAAAGTATGATATATTGAAAATCGGGGCGGAACAGGTTCAAGTATGTTTTATTTTTCGGGTCAAGATCGGAGCGACCAAAAACCCACCCCACTCCATCCCGTTGTCATCCCTAATCTTAATTAATCCTAATCACAATCCTAATCCTACTTAAATGTAAGAAAAAAAGGTACTCATAGTAATTCTAGAACACACGACCTAATAAAATATGAAGAACGAAGATACACAACTTAATCGACCGATTAAATATGCTTGCAGAATTATATAAATAAATTAAAATTTCAATTTCTTTTATTTTTAATACTTTATAAATAAATTATAATGAGAATACATTGTATCAAGGAGGCATTAATATATAAGGGCTAGTTTAATTCATTTTATGTCTAGCATTAATATTTATTATTATTTTTTAAGAAAAGCCCAACCGTACCAATAATTTGTACATTTATTTTACTTTGTATTTAATACTACAACTATACTATCCAACAACATTAGACAAACCCACGTGAATAAAAATTCATACTTTATATAACTTAATAGAGTAAACTACACCCCATGGTCACTAAAGTTTGAGTAAAATTTTATTTTAGTTAATAAAATTTCAAAATTTACATTTTAGTCACTAAATTATTGATAAATCAAGAAATGATCATTGTATCGTTATTACAATGATTGTGTGGTATGTTAAAAAAACATTAATATTCATTTTGTCCCATAAAACATGACAACTGACTTCATCACAATTTAAACATGACATATTAAGTGTTATTGCAAATATTTATCAATCTAAATAAACCAACTCGATAACTTAAGATAAAGATAGATCAATAATATAATTAAATTAAATGTCAACCTAAAAAATAACAATAAACTCATCCCTAAAAGGAAAAAAAACTCAAAAAACAAGACAAATATATATATTACATGAACGATAAAAAAATATAAACCATTTTCATAAAAATAAAAAAAACTTATTAATAAAATTAAAAGAGAAAAAAAAGTTAAAGATAAAATACAGAGATATTAAAAAATCAATAACTAACCTTCGAGTAATCGTCGAAGGTTGTCGTTGACCACATAAAATCTTTCATTATTTTTATAAAAAACAAAAAAATTTATTATTGAATCTATAAAATAAATCAAAGAAACGGCAAATAGACGGATAAAATAAAAGTCATTGGTAGTTAAATCATGTACCAACGACTATCATTTGTATTATTGACAATATATATAATATAAGTATTTATATCTAATATAATAATAAAAATTAAAAAAATTACAAGCATTTTAATTTTAAGTTTTAGGGTTTTAATTTAAAATTTAAGAGTTTAAATATAAAAATTTAGATGTTTAAATTGAATTTTTTTATATTGTGAAATATAAATCCTATAAATATTATTGTTGGTCAACTTTCTAACAAAAGGAAGATTAAAATAAAGCAACAAATGAGTGATTTAATATTATCTTTAATTTTCCTTTATCATGTCATTGATTTTATATTTCAACTTGTTATTTTGCTTTTATACATAATAATAATAATAATAATAATAATAATAATAATAATAATAATAATAATAATAATATGTATGTATGTATGTATGTATGTATGTATGTATGTATATATATATATATACACTTGGAATTGAAGTGTCATCTCTCAAGCCTTAATAAAATAGTTTTTGAAAATGATATTGAAACTTAAATGAATATGATTTTAGTTAAACTTTTAATTTCAGTTATCCCACTTTGTTGTAAAATAAATTAAATTATTTATCGATAAACAATTGGGATTTTTTTTCTTGTGAAAATTAATAATTTTTTATGAGTTTTATTTTGGTAAAATATATATTTATTTTATATTTTATGTTCGAAACTCGTAATATTTTGATAATCGTATCTTCTTTAAAATAAAATTTAATTTTTTAAAAAAATTATATATCTTATTATTATACTCGATCTTATAAGTTAGGTACACAAGCTTTGACTTCATCAAATATATTTCGATGGAAATTAGCCAACTAATTTCCTTAATTAATTAATTAATGGCGTCTGATCCTAGGATTTAGGTAATCGTGAGCTGATAATTTGATGGGAATGCTATTCACCTCATTTTCTTAATTATTATAAAATTCATTCCTTTTTGGATAATTTTATCTTTATAATAATAATTTATTTTTATGTTAATTATTTATTGAATTTTTGAGTTTATTTAATAAAAAATATTAAATTGCGATTCAAGCTAACATAGATTTGAACATCTATCCAAAATCTAGATCGTATAAGTTCAACTTAAAATTTAAGTGATAAGAAAGCTGTATAATAATTTCTCCATGATAGAAACATAAGATAAAAATTATAATATAATATAATATCTAATTATATAATTTTTATTTTTTATTAATACACATTTAATTCACAGATAAAATAAATTAAACTCAAATCTCTTAAAATAGACATCATATACTTTTTTACTATACCATTCGTTGACTTCTAATCGAGACTGTTTTTTATTTAAATTTTTGAAGGAATTATATTAATTTTTTATTTTTTGATGTATTTATTAGTAATACAAATTGTTAATCTTTTGCATTTTGTTAGCGCACAATAATCATGATATTATATAAAAATAAAAAATGAAAATAAAAACTCAGAAGCTAAAAAAAAAATTGAATCTTACGTGAAAAAATTTATTAATCAATCTTAAAAAAAAATGATATTTATCTTTTGAAAATTATAATAGCTTATATAATTATATATTGAATCTTTAAAATTTTTAATTTTTATTAATAAATCTAATAATATTTAATGATGATCAATATTAATAATGTTTATCGTTATTAGACGTACGTAATAAACTCATTATAATACCTTTCCATTGCACTTAGAACCACAACCAATACCCACTGTACATTTGTCTTGGAATATTTCATTCCTTTTATTGGGTTTAAATTATGTCAAATTTTCAAAAATAAAAAAGTTGTTTTGAAAATGTCATGAAGATATTCCCCCATTATAATTTAATTAATTTGGATTTAAATAATTTTATTCGTAACGTATACGTATTTTATTAAAAAATATATAAAATTATATATTATCTTATGATTATTTTAAACTATTTAGAATGTATTTTTTATTTTAGTATTAATTGTCAGTCATCGAATTTATTATTTTTTATTTTTTTTCTTGTTTTTTTATATTTAAATAAAAGCTTATTACTTTATGGCATACGTTTCTCTGTCATTGTGATATATTTTTTGTGGTTTATTTTATTTGTCTTTATGACATGATTTTAGCATATCCTACTTAGCGGTCGTTTGTTGCTCGACAAAGATTTTAACATCGTTGGTTTCTGATTATGATTTTTTTTTATCCTGAAAAGTTAGATCCACACTCGGTTGATAGTTGTTTGTCGATATAGTCGATCTTGGATAGTGAAACATTTTGCCGGATAATTTGGGTCAATCACCAGTCATTTTCACCCGTTATACGTCTCGATTGGATAGAGACAAAAGAAATTCAAGATAGCTTGTGGATTTTGACGATATACTTATCTCTATGAAAATATTTATTTTTTATATTTTTATTTATAATATATTTTTGTAGATTAGACCTATTTTTTAAATACATTATAGTTGTAATATCTTCTATAATTTTTATTAAAATTCCGTTAACTATTATCAAAAAATTTAAATTTCGGTAATTTTAATCTTAGTTCTCTATCTTAATCACTAGAAAATCAATCATATCTTACTAATCTTCATGCAATAATCTCCACACTAGAAAATTAAATTAAAATAACAATCTTGAAATTTCTTAAAATAGTTCTCAAGTACATAAGAATCAAGCACAATTATATTTAACTTTTTAATTAAGAGAATATTTTATTGATGTAAACACATACCACATCTTTCTTTTATTTTCTTTTTCTCCCAGAAGATTTGATTTAGTTATTTAATTCCTTCACGACAAGTAAAGAAAAATAAAATAAAACAACTACCTTTTTCTACATAAAAAAATGTTATTTTAGATTCTTTAGTAAGATATATTCTACTTGTATATATGTAAAGTTGAATTAAAAAAATAGTATTTCATACTTCTGGAAAAATTTTGTAAGATTTTTATTTTTTTTAATTCGTGGTGGGTTGTATTTCATGTTTTTGTTACATGTATAACACGGGTGTAAATCTACACGGGTGTAAATCGTCTGTCTCTTTCTCATATTTTCATTCGTATCTCCAGTTCAAATTAGAAGGTTTAGGGTTTAATGTTTAAGGTTCATAGAATTAGGGGTAGGGTGTATTTTTAAGGTGTAGGGTTTAGGATATAACAAATTAGGGATAAGGTTTAAAACTTCAGTTTTTTAATAAATTTCAACCGGAGATACGAATGGAAGCATGAGAAAGAGGCAGACGATTTCTACCCATATAATACATATTAAGTTTTGAATAAATTGAAAAAAAAAACTTTATTTGATATAGAAAACCATTAACCATACTATTTATTGAAATTGATAATTGAGATTAACATATAGTTACGTGAAAACTATCGCTAGAAGAAAATGAATAAAGATTTAATCTAAGCTATCTATTTCAATCATTCAACGATATAAGAAATGTGTAAAACTTTACATCATACAACTTGATCTTATCTCATATATATAAGATATGATCTACTTACACAGAATATAAAACTTAGTTCACATTTTTTTATCATTGGATGGATGATTGAGATTATCTTTTTAATTTTTTTAATTATCTATTTCACTCATTCAACGATCCCAAAAACGTGTAAAAATTAAAACTCTTACACTGTATAATCGGATCCAGGGACAAAACTACTAAGGGGTGGGGAAGGGCAATTGCCCCCCACCCCGAAGAATTTTTTTCACTTTTGTCCTCCTATTTAAATTCTTTTAAAAATTGTTTTTTTATGAATTTGTCCTCCTACTTTTAAACATTTATATTTTGCCCCCTCAACTTCAAATCTTGACCCGTCCCTGATCATATATATATATATATACATACACATGAATGACAAGAAATTGTGCAACTTTGATTTAAAAGTCCTATGAAAAAGAAGCCAAGCTCATGCAACACATATGAGAGAATGAAGAAGATATGCTTTTTGGAGAATGTATGCTTCAATATGTATGGCTATGAAAAGATATGGGTGATGAGAAAAGTGGGAGCAGAACCTAGTGCTCAGGCCCTTTTATTTATTTATTTATTTATTTAATAAATGTCAAGAACTAATTCTACGAGAATTGGGTTTATATTAGATTGGATAATTTTGGACATATATATAATACGATATAATAAATGTATTAATAAACATAGTAAAATTTTAAATTATATAAAAATATTTTAAATATATGATATAAATACATTAATTATAAAATTCACGTCAATATTTGTATGATTTAAATTTATATAAAAAGAAAGAATATACATCTTTTTAACCGCTAAATCAATTAGTAATATCTAAATTACAATTTTTTTTATAATGATTAAAATAATAATACTTATCACAAAAAATCGAATCTTACGGATCAACTATAATATATACATATGTAGGATAAGATCTATTTATTTATATTACGTGAAACTTAATTTTACACTAATTCGTGATTATTGGATAAGTGAAATAGAAGAATAAGATTAAAATTTGAAAATGAGGAGATTTTTAAAGTGAAAAAATAGGAGTGTTTAATCTTATTCATCTATTTTACCCATCCAATGCTCAAAAATTAGTGTAAAATTAATTGAGTTTTACGTGATATAATTAGAGGATGAGAATAGAATGAGCGTCGAATATTGCTGAACACCATTAACGTTGAATACCGCTAAATATTATTAAATTAATTAATAAAGATTAAAATCTCAAAGACTCAACATATAATTATTAATTATACGTTAAATCTATCGCTCTTTTATTAATTATATGTTAAATCCTTAAGATTTTTAATTTTTATTAATTAATTTAATAATATTCAACGTTAGCGATGTTCAGTAGTATTCAACGCCCATTATAGAATTTTATATAATCAGATCATATATATATATATAATATTCTCATACCATATAAAAATATATGAGAATTTATATATATATATATATATTATTTTCTGTTTACTTATGCGTGTATATTGCGCGGGAAATGGTATAATTGTTTCTAGTATTCTCTCGATAAGGAATTATCGGGGGAAATTAAAGTATACAAAATCTCATTATAATTTGGGGGAAAATACTCGCTTACTTTCTGAAGTTTATTTATGATAAATTTTACTTGTGTCTAGGGTGAACGTTCGAGCGAGTCGAGTTGAGTTAAAATTTTTTGAGTTATTCGAGTTGAGTCATCATATTTTATAATTTGAAATTTTTTCGATTTCGAGTCGATTCAATTTTTCCATTTATGTATAAATTTTAATTATATTATTTATAATATTATAATATAGTTTGATTGTAATTTAAACGGTTTTCTCTTTAAATTTACATACATATTTCTTCATATTATTTTTTATGTGTAATTTTTTTAAAACTATTATTATCATCAATCAAATATCTTAAATATGAAAATGTCATTTTATTAAATTACAGGCTTTATTAATAATTTCCTTCTTATCTAGGTAAGAATAAGACTAGACAAAAAATAATGATAAAATAAATACAAAAATTAAAAAACAAATAACATAATATAAAAGATACAAATAAATTTTTTATTAAATAAAATAAAAAATAAATCTAGAAGGTGATTAGATTATAAAAAAGAAAAGTAAAAAGTAAAAAGAAAGAAAGGACTGAAAATAAAACTACATGGGTTAAATATGCAATTAATTAACCTTTATAATTATTAAAAATTTCGAGTTATTCGATTTTTATTTTTATAAATTGAACTTAATTTGAAATTTTATTCGATTCGATTTTATGAAATTTCGAATCGAGTTAAAACGAGTCAGGTTTTTTCACCTCGATTCGAGTCGAGAAATTCGATTTTTTCGAGTCGAGTCGAGTTTTGTTCAACCCTACTTGTGTCAATTATTTATTATTCTATTTATTTTTATCATCTGTAATAATTTTTAAGTAAAAATAAATAAAATATATTTAATTATTGTTAGATTAAATTAGAAGATGCATTGTATTCTAATATAAATATACATCAAATTAAGGGTAAGTATTTAATTGAGTCTAATAGAATTAAAAAAAATTAATTTGACCTTTGCATTTTAACTAAAACATTAATTTGTTTTTTAAATTTGGTGATAAATAAATGTCTAAAGTATATCTTTTTTAGATAGATATTTAAAGTATTTTTTCAGGCCAAATAAATATTTTATCGTTAACAACCGTTAAAAAGATTTTGTTAGCCAATAAAAATATAACACCTGATAATATTAAAATATTTAAAATTTTATTTTTTAAAAAAATCAAAAATTTAAAATATCTTGAAAAATTTAAATAATCCCAAAATAGTCTTCAAATCCCTAAACCTAAAAATTCGATCATTCTCAACGACATTGATCGCGTTTTTGGTGACAAAATGAAGTATTCTTTCCTCGCTGAATGATTCACACATCGTTTATCGCATGTTATATCATCATTCGTTGCAAATCATTCGATGATTTTCACGTTTCGTATGGTATCAATCGATTTCGAACGATGATATGATGTGTAAATGCAGGGGCGGTTCAAAAATTTTGGGGGTCTTGTGCAACTTATTAAAATGTGGCCCTTATAAATAATTGTTCATAACCCTCCCTCACTAGTTCTAAAAATATGATCCTTAAAAGTAATTGTTCTTTTTAGGGGCCCTATGCAGTCATTTCTATTGCGATTATTCAGAATCTCATTGATTTTACAAAACAATAGTAATAAGAATAATCAATAAAATTCTATAATCAATTATCACATTTAGGAAACAATTATAACTTTCTCTAGAATATTTTCAAAACTTTTATAATGAATTTCGATATTAACATTAATGAATGTAGTTTATCAAAATTTTGAGATTCTTATTTTTTATGAGGGCTCTGTGCGATCGCTCCGATTATAAATATGATGAGTAACGATATATGATAATCGACGACGAAATCAAATCAAATTTAGATTTGGATTTTGGGCGTGAGGAAATTAAAAATTTGGTCGACTAACCCACCTAAAAGATGAAACAATCTTTCCATGAACTAGGGAATATGGTTGAAGAAGAAAGATAATGGAAATAAAATAAGCCTTCTAAGTTTCCCAAGAAAGAGAAACAAGAATCATGGAAATTTTGGTGTTCATTTAATTTGGTAATTTTCTTTTTGTTAGCAAAATGCTGGGAATAACACTGGTCAATTTCAGGGAATAGGTTGAGCTTATCAAGAATATTTTGGCAGCTTCTACACGTAGAACTTTAAATTTGGTCTTGTCAGTTCAAGGAGAGATTATATCATAAGCCGACCTACTACGTTAATCGTGGTCCTTAACCAATAAAAACTATTCATTTCGCCACTAATCAGTCATGTAATTAATTTAATTTTTAGAAATTATATTTTTAAAATGACATGGAAATTCTGAGTGAAGATTCATTAGTTAAAAAAAATGAGGTGGAGATTAATAATGAAGTGGGTAGTTATTATTGGATAAGACCACAGTTGACGTGATAGACCGGGCCTATGATATAATTTCTCTAGTTCAAGGAAGGTAGCATTCATGACATGAACATTGGGTTAAAGGGATATATTGATTTTTTTTTCTTCAATTTGAGGACCATATTGAAGAGCTTCGAAAATTAATCAATTAAATCTTTTGATCAATTTTGATTATTAAATTTTAATAATCTTTTAGATATTATCGGTATATGATCATGTTGTTTATAAATTTTATAATTTTTTTAAAATTTTTAGAATATTTAAAAAAAATTATAAAAAATATTAATGAAAGCACCATGATATGACGCACTGTAACAATGGATAAAAAACTATTTAGATTTAATGATTAAAATTGGTAAAAAAACTTAATTGATTCAATTTTTTAATTCAAGAATTTAATTGATTAAAATTTTTGATTAAAGGGCTTAATTAGTTGGAAAAAAAATTAAGGGTTTAATTGATTTTTTAAAAAAGTTTAACAACTTTTTAGCATTACGCCTGTGTATATTATTTGTTTATTTTCTAGATATTAACTAAGTACACATCCGCTCGCTCTTAGATTTTCTTTCAATATTTTTTTTTTCATTTAGTTATTTTGTTGAACTTTTTTACTTTAAACCTTTAGATTTGATATTGATACGTGATTTATGTTTATTGATGATATTTTTCGCGATGTTCCATTATGATTTACGGTTGTTAATAACCTTTTAATAATTTAATCTCTTTTTATGGTTCGTTTATTAATGTAATTAAATTTATCCGTATATTTATATTTTGTTTGAGTCTCTTGATTGAATTTCTAACCTTTTTCTTGTATGATTATTTTAATTTTAATATTTTTTAATATAACTATCGATTTCTATATAAAAGTTAAGGACGCATGACAATTTTTAACTCTTCATAAAATTTAGGGTAAACTGCAACAAGGATCACTTAATTATGGGTATAGTTACATTTGGGTCATCTAATTATTGAAAGTTATATTTGGGTCACTCATTTATGGGTAAGGTTACATTTGGGTTACCCAATTATTAAAGGTTACATTTAGGTCACTCAATTATAAGTAAGGTTACATTTGGGTCACCCTTCATATTTGAAAAAGTATATCAATTTGGTCGTTTTTTTCTTCTAAATCACTTGTATACTCATGTTAACATTAGAGTACTTCATTTGAAATCATTAATTAATTTAATACACAAGTTGATAAACTTTTTTTAAATATGAAGAGTGACTCAAATGTAACATTACCTATAACTGAATGATCTAAATGTAACATTTAATAATTAGGTGACCTAAATGTAACCTCACCTATAATCAAGTGACCCAAACGTAACTTTTAATAATTGAATGACCCAAATATAATCATACCCATAATTAAATGACTTCCACTGCAGTTTACCCTAAAATTTATAAACTCTACCACTATTGAACTAAATAATTATCTAAATATTAATATATTTAAATTTTGTAAATATATTTTAGTATTCTTAACATGATTTCATTGTAACTAGGGGTGTGTAGAAAAATCCGATCCGAAATTTTGGATATTCGATTCGAATTTTATTTTTTGGATAGTTCGGATTGGATATCCGAAAATTTTGGATCAGATATGGATAGGTATTTTATATTCAGATCGGATATCTGAAAATTTGATTTTTTATATATATAAATATTGTTATATTCGATATTTTTACTTGTTATATTTGAAAAAAAGTTCATGGATAAAATTATTGTTGTATTCAATAATTGTTTATTATTATATTGGAAAGCCAAAATTTTTATGAATAAGACCGTCAAATTAAAAAAATACTTAAATTAAATCATAAATTTGGATATTTGAATATCCGATTTGAAATTTCGAATATCTAAAAAATTGGATATCTAATTTTTTCGAATCGGATACGAATCGCTAAAATGTCGATCCGATAAATGGATAATACGAAATGCACCCTTAATTGTAACATCATATATTTTTTTAGTATTTGATAAAATTCATTTAAAAATAAAATATTCAAACCTAAATATTTAAAAAAAAATGTTATTTTCTTTTTCACTATAAACATTCCTTAGGTTTATAAACATGTCTATAATACCAAATACGTCTACCATCTTAATTTCAATTATAAAATGCATGAAGGTATTATGGACTTAGAATATGGGCTTCCTTAGACAAGAGAAAAGCCCAATTAGAAATAAGAAATAATAAATTAAATGATGATGACGAGATAAGAAGAAATGATGGGTTGAGAGAATAATAGTAAAAACGTTTTCTGTAATTCAATTTACAACAAATAAATAGACCTTTAGTGTAGTTTATCAAAAATTAAATTGATATAATAAATAAATAAATAAATAAGATTAAATGCATAATTATATAAATTTTTGATAATGATTAAGTCACCATCCCCTTATATTTTAACAACAAATAGTTTAATTAATATTATTTAAATAATTGAGTGGTTTGATTGATAAAATTAAAAAACTAAAGATAAAAATAGAATTAAACCTATAATTGATTGATCAAGAATGTAGTTTACCCTTAAAAAATTGTTTTTTCTTATTAAAATATAATATTATATCTATAAAGAAATTCAAGCCATGTAAAAAAAAAATCCTAGAATTATTCGTGAATTCCTTCACCAGACCCGATCGTCGGCATGCCTCAGCCTGCTGCTTCTCCCGGATCCCATCGGCCTAGCCTAGAATCACTTGATCCAGGTCGTCTGGATCAATGTGCCGATCGATCAGTCCTCCTTGGAAGACATGGACATCACCCTTTTAGAGAATCAACATGTTTCCATGGCCATGACCGGTAGGGGTTCTGGCAGGCGTAATAGGAGCGATCGCACAGAACCCTAAAAAAGAGAGGTCTAAATTTTGATAAACCACATACATTAGATGATATTAATCTCGAAATTCATTGAAAAATTTTGAAAATACTATTAAGAAAAATGAGTTATAATTGTTAAAACGTTATAATTATTTCTTAAATATGACAATTGATTATAAAATCTTATTAATTATTATTATTATTATTACTTCGGTAGAACTAGTGAGGTTTTGGACATACGCAATAGAAACGATCGTACAGGGGCCCTTAAAAAGGACATTTGCTTCTAAGGACTACAATTTTATAACTAGTGAAGGTCATGGACAATTATTTTTAAAATCCATATTTTAATAAATTACACATGACCTCTAAAATCTTTAAACCGTCCCTGGCCATGACTCCTTTTATCACGGTCTCCCTCTTACAAGAACACACTTATGGGTGATGATCGGTCCAAAAGTCCTGGAGAGGAAGAGATTTTGGATGAGGAAGATGTTGATCTTGTTGATAGGGATGTTAAAAGGACCACTTAATCTTAATAGCCTCAAAATTCATCGATCGAATCGATTAAAAAATTAAATTTATTTTTAGAATGAATCGATTAAAATTAAAAAATAATGAACAATGTTATGTGATGATTTAGAACATAGGTGATAGAATGAGAAAAAAATCTTCCAGAATAGATTTTTCAGTCATATTATAAGATCAAATTATTCCTAAAATACTTTTAAAACGTGATCTATACCGTAGCCTACCTCGACAACAAAATTTTCCCACTAACCCACTCTCCTTAAATTTCTCAATCAGTTGTCATGAAAAAGGACACACTAACCTCAACGTAATGATGCTTTTGGTGTCAAAATTGGACAGAAAAATTAAAGTATTTTTTGCCTTTTTCTTAATAGATTAAGATTAATGGTCACGAATCATCTAACTTTAGTGATTAAAATAATAATAGTTGTTATTAAAAATTATGAATTCAGGTGACTGAATGATTAATGTTTAATAATTAAAAATATATTTTAAAATAAATATTATTATAATCACCGTAATTAAATAAAAAAATAATAGGATACTAAACAAAACTAGAAAAAGGCTTCAATAATCATCATTTCTTCACTATTCCTATTCCTCCTTTTTCTTTAATTTTTTCTTGGTCAACTAATGCCAAAGAGAATGGAAAAAAGGTTTGGCGTCTAAATTAAAGCTGATATTTAGGGGTGGTTTAAAATTTAAGGGGTTTTGTTTACTTTACTAAATAAAGTATTTACTTTATAAATTAATAAGATATACAATTTTTTTAAAAAAATATTTTAATAAAAAATAAGGTAAATTACCTAAATAATCACCGTACTATAAAGTTGATATCAAAATAGTTATCATTCTTTAAAAAGGTCAAATCTATCAGTCAACTATTAAAATGATATCAATATAATCACTAACTATTAATTTTTGATAAACTGATGACGTAACAGTTAAAAATAAAATAAAATAATTATATATTTACTCTCTGTTATTTATACATTTTTTAATTTAGTCTTAATTTTATTATAATAAAATAAATATAATTATTTAATTAGGTGATAACATTTATCGGATGACATTATTTATATATTTTTAATTTATTAAAAAAATTTAATTAGGTAGTAACACGTGTCACCATCTAACTAAAAAATAAAAATATCATGGCATAATAATACTATTCTTGTGATGATTCGGACCTGAATATCCAAAGAAGAGAAATAACATGCAAACTACTAAACCGAATGATTTTTCGTGATATAAAACATTAACATTAATATTTATCCACTTGTACAAGATGAATTTTTTTATATAGATTTTGTTTGGTTGCGAGTCGATCACGAGTTGAACAATGCTCAATTTGTGTTTATTAAAAGATTTTGTTGCTCGACTAGACTCGTTGCTCGTTAAGCTAACTAAAAAATTTACCTTATTTTTAATTAAAAGTAAAATTTAATAATACTATATGGGGCTTAATATTAGTATAAATTAACAAATTTAACCAAAAATATCAAAAGAGTGTATAAAACACTTTTAAAGTTTAAATTCGAAAGTAATAATCCATAAATAGATCAAACTAGCATATTAAAATTAAAGTAATAGTTTAAAAATTAATAATTATTATTTAGATTTATTTTTTGAATTAAAAAATAATTTTAAAGTAATTACTAAACAAATATTTTAAAAAATTAACGAGCTGCTCGTGAACTTATCGAATCAAGTTAAACTTTGCTCGATTCAATTCGTTAAAATCTTAAATCAAATTCGAGTTCATATCAAGTCAATCTGAATCACATATTTATCGAATTTTAATCGAATCAAATTTAAACAACTCAGAAACAGTTGAACTCGTTAAACTTAACACGATGTGTGAGCACTAACACACCTTTTTAGCATATTCTTCTAAACCGCCCACCTCCACTCACTTATACAATTATATGGTGTGTATATGGGCGATTGGGGAAGTTACGTGAGGTTGGGAGCCGCGATGGCTCCACTTCCAAGATTTTTTTTTCTAATTTTATTTTTTACTTAAATTATTTTTTTATAAATTTGTCTATTTATTTTTAAACATTTATATTTTATTCTTTCAACCTTAAATCCTAATTCCGTTCCTAATAGTGTGTAGGCATAAAAACACAAATAAAAATATCATTTTTCAAACCATTAAATGTCAACATTTTAGTTACTATATAGATGGAAAATATATTACATAATCCTTTCGAATAAAAAAATATTATATAATTTTAGTTTATCATATCATTTATATTTTCATCAACTAGACTCATTTATTTAATGATAGACAAAAAATACATAAAGATTCACCTTTAAAAAAAATAAAAATTTACTTTAAAAAATATTATTAGATGAGATCATAGATAACGTGACAAACTAGATTTTATTTATAGATATTATTAGATTGCATTACACTTGAGTAAAAATAAATATTTTATATTCATAATGTATAATTTTTTAAAGTTTATTCAACAATAACGGTAAGTAAAGTGTAAAATTATTATATATAATGATAAAAACTGAATTTTTAGATGAGATAATTTTTATTATTATATTTAAAAATTATTAAACACATAAAAATAAAAACACTGTCATTTAATATTAAAAATAACATAAATGTATATTAAATATAATTATATTATTAAATAAACTATTTATAAAAATAACATGTGAATAAAGGATTCAACCCACATCGTATATATAATATTAATCAAAATCATAAATGTATATTAAATAAAAATATATTATTAAATATATAAATGATTTTTAAAAATAAAAAATATATTCAAAATCATATATATTAAATATTTGTATATATCCAAATAGCCCAAGTTGGCATCCCAACTAGTTGCTAATTATTATACCCCACAAAATTAAAAACGTTCTGGCTGCATTTGTCACAATAAATAATTGCACTACTACTAATCTATAGACTAGAGGTAGTATAAAAGTTATACTCACTTATTCACCGGGATTTATAATTGCTGATTTTTTATTAATTTTATGAAAAATATAATAATTATAATATATTTAGAAAAATGATGGGATTTTATTTATTTAAATTTTTTATAATTTAAAAATAAAAAATAATTTTTTTATAAAGATAAATATATTATCAAAGTTTAGAAGTTCTTTGATTTTTTTCTTTATCCAATTGAGACGTTTAATGGATGAAGAAGAAGTGATAAGCGATCCTATCAAATAGAATGTTTCGTTATCTATGACGGATTATATCAGTACACGATCATTAAACGAATGAGAGTCTAACTTTTTATGATTATATCAAAAAAAAATAATCAAGAACTAACATCGAATAAAATCTTTGTACAATCAATAATAAACCACAAAGATATAATAAAAATAGTATATATATCATAAAGAAAGATATATATATCATAAATGATACCATAAAAACTTTTTATGCTAAATGATACCATAAAGAAAGATATAATAAACCACAAAAGCAAAAATTATATATCATAAAAACGGAAAAATAGTATCATAAAGTCAGAAAAAATGTATATCGCCAAATTTACTATTTAAGATTTGAGTTATTATTATCGTTGTTCGAATCGCAATAACTTCGACATAAAATTAATAATTTAGAATCAATTATATTAAATTATTAAAAAAATAAAATTAGAAGATATATTTAAATCCATCGATATATTAAAGTCACTAATTTGATCTTTCAAATTAATCTCATCCATCAATTTCTTCATCTAACAATTAAAAAATGTGTAAAACTTAAAAACTTTATATTATATAATTGAAATCTAATTTTATATATATGTTTGCCCACATAATCCAACACTTGACACCGAATATACATATATTCAGTAGCGGATGCAAATATTTCTTAGGGTAGGCCGGTGCATTAAACTAATTAACTATTGATATCTTATAATTTCTTTTGACTTTTAAATAATCTTAAATTTTAGTTATATTTATTTTATTATTTTTATATTTAAATCATTTAAATTTATTATTTTATTATGAAATCGAATCAAAATAAATTTAAATATAAGACCTTAAACGATGTAATCCAAACTGAAATAACGGCTTCTGGATGGACAGCTTTGATTAATTTTTAATGAACTAATTACGTCTTAGTATATTCTAAGCTTTCATAGATATCGGTTCCTAGCATTAAATTATAAATAATTAAAAATAGCTTTAGTTAAATCAAAATAATAAAGGTAAAAAAAAAACAAATTAATTTATTTTCCTGACTATTTTTATATATATATATATTCTTTTTTTTCAATTAGAAAAGAGAAAAATTTAAAATTTCTACCGAACCCTGAAAATTAGAAGAAAAATCCAACTAAGTCCCTCCGGTACGGCAAATATGACCGCCGTTTATCTCCTTCCTTTAACGCCTTGTTTCTCACGTAAAAAACTTCGTGCGCCGAAGCTTTATCAACTCTCTTCATCTTCGTCGCCGTTAATTCGCCATCGAATTTCTTCTTCGCTGACGCCGCGGCGGCGGTTGTTTTCTCATTTGCCTTTTCTTCATGCTTTTTCTCTATCGTACTCTTATTGTGATCAAAATTAAAAAATAAAGACGATGAAGCAGAGAATTTACTGTCGCTGTTGCTTCTCTTGAGTAAATCTTTTATTACTCGCCACCGTCTCGAAGATGATGATCCCGTGGATTTGCTCTTCGTACACCTGTTCGGCGATGATATCGGCGATTGTTTAGGTTTCCAAACACAGTACGTTTCAGCTGGAATTCCTTCTAGCTCGTCCATCTCCGACGATGACGATGACGACGGAAGATGTCCATCACTGATGAACAGATCTCTTAACGGAATCCGAACAACCTCTTTCACCTCATCATCTTTACCTTCCTCGCTGTTTGACAAGAGATCGCGATTGAAGATCGGAAACGACGACGTTTCGGGACTCTCCTCGAGGTTAATTGAGAACTCGAATTCTTCATCATCCAAAGCACCGGCGCGTTCTCGGCTAACCGTGGCGGCGATATCAACGAGTTTGTTACCGGAGGAATAGCTGTTAAAGCTAGGACAAAACGACAAATCCGAGCCGTCGTTCTGCATTTAAAGCGTCGAAAAATAAAGATTACCAAAATGAGAATTCAAGATTTGAAGTGTTTCTGAGAAGCATATGAACCTATTTATACCAATAAGAAGCAAAAGTAATTTTTATTTGTTTATTTTTAAAGTAAAAAAGAAAAGCAGAATAACCTTTTTGTCCCTAACTTTATCAATTTGATCACTTTAACCTTTAATTTTTATTACATTTTTTACCTTTTAGCTTCTATTTTATCAAATTGTTCCAAATTAGATATATTTTTTATTTTATCATTTTAATAAAATAATTAATGTTAACAAAAAAAAAACATCATTATTGTTAACATATTAAAGCGTTCTTCTGGTTTTTATGATTTTACTTTAAATAATCCGGATCGACCCTCGTAACACATCTAGTTTTGGTGAGTAAGTTTCCCGGTAAAAATTTTCTGCATACACAATATCTAAAACCTGAAATTTATTTAAACGAAACTAAATTATTTATCATTTGGATCGACCCTTGTCGATCATATTTAAGTTAATTTGATAAAAAATTATAAAAGAAAAGAAAATACAACAAAAATTTAAGGCTGATTTTTTTATATAAAAATCAAGGGCTAAAAGGGTCCTTTTTGAAACAAAGACATCTTCTTTAATTGTTTACATGTGTGAATGAGATTATCACATGAGTGAGATTTTTTTATTTAGAAAAGCAAATTAAATACTTTTAAACATGATAAAAATATATATTTAATATATTTGAAAATATTTTCCTATTTTTTACTTAAAATTGTCATTACTTAAAATTACACCGACCACTTCATTAATGAAAAAAATAATATTTTTTAAAAATAAATGCGTATTAATTTTACACGGATCTTGTTATACATTACTATTTAAAAGTGCTTTTAAAGTTTAAAAAATAAGTAATTTTTAGGTCAAAACAGAACTGCTTTTTAGTTTAATGTATTTTTATAATTATTAAGTTGACTTAATTAAGTTTAATAAGTCTTTAAATTTTTATAAAAAATAAATTAAACTCTTAATTTTTTAATTCAATTAAATCGTTAAATTTAAAAGAAAAAATAATTTGATTCTTCGATCAATGTTGATCATTTAACTTTAAATATTTTTTTTTGAAAAATTCTTTCGATACATATTGTTTTTTTTAAATAAATTCTAAAATACAAAATATATGGTATTTAAAATTCTAAAAATATTTAAAATATATATTTTTTTTCAAATTTTCAATTTATTTAAAATAATAATTTTATATTTAAAACTATATTTTAAAAATATTAAACAATAACATTTGTTTCGAAAATTAATTTTTATAATTATATAATATTTTTATTTTTTAATTTCTTAAAATATTTTTAATCTTTTTCAAAAAAAATATTATTTCTTATTTTTAAATAAATTTTGAAATTAAAAGTATTTTTTTAATTTTTTCTTGAATTTGAAATAATTCTTTCTCATACTAAAAATACATACATGTTTGATTCTTATTTTTACACCATTATTACTAACTGTACTAAAATGATTTTTCTGGGGTGCCATATGAGATATGGTAAGAAGTTTATGAAGGTTGAACCGAGTGATGGAGTCACGTATATTTTTGAGTGGGTTCGTGTTTATTTTAAATTTTTTAAAATTTATATATTTAATTTTAATTTTTTAAATTTTTATAATTTAATCCTTAATTTTTATGATTTCTGTTCACACTAAAATTTTGAGGATTTTATGACTTATGCCTATCCTAAAAATATTTTAACATGTGTTCACCCTAAAAACATTCTAAAACTGTCACTGGTTCAACCCTAATTAAGTCGGTATCTCATTATTATAAATATTAATTCATAATCGGAATCTGTTATAGCCTGGATTATCATGTTAATATTATTGGTAGTTTTGTGTTACTAAATTTTTTCAAGCTTATGTTGTTATTTATCATCTCAAGTTATAAAGGATTGAACGTGATATAATTATCGACATTAGTATGAGAGTTTTTCGGCACTCCTTGAGGAGCACGATAATTGTGTAATTAGAGATATGTGTGTCACATATTGTTTTATATTTGAATCCGAAACTCATTTTATAACGTGTATTTATGAATATTGTCTTATTAAATGAATAATATTTGAATTTGTATTATAAATTTAAAATTTGTTTTATGATTTTAAATAGTTTGATAATTTCTTAATATGAATTTTTTAATATAACCCTTTAAATCAGATCGAGTCACATTTTTCAATGTTAGTGTTACAAGAATCTCAAAATAAAAATCCAGAATTAAATGCTCTTTAAATTATAACAATAACAATAAGTGAATAAAACTGATAAGAAACCATGATAGAGACTGTCTCTCTTCTTGTAAAGGTTCTCATTGGGAGATTAAACTAAGCAAAGAGCATTGACGAAGTTAGGATCTAATATGGGGAGGGACAAGAATCTATTAAACCTTTAAATTAGAAAATTAGAAGGAGAAAAACCCTTATTTAATTAATATTTAAATTAAAAAGGACTAAAAATGTAATTATACCAAAAAATTTGGGAGGCAACAACCCCTCCCACCACATACACAGCTCCGTCTCTGTCAAAGAGAACAAAACAGTGTTATCGATGCCCTTGTTAAACCCTAGACCCTAAACCCAGAATCTTGATTGATTACATGTTTCTGTGTTTCATCATGTTTTGTCTGATTGATTATGTGTTTTTCCTTGTATTTTCTCTGTCAAGCATTGTGCTCCATGTTTTGTTTCTGTCTGCCTGAAGAGATGTTTCTTGTTTTCTGATTTGTTTCTGTGTCGGGTAGCTTCTTTTTCCTGTCGTAATGATGGGATGAATCTCGTTATTATGTTCCTAACTGCATGTTTTGGTCGTTTGCTGATTTTCTCGTTTTCTGCCATATGGAACTGGTAGTTTTGGTGATGGATAATATTTTTCTATGGATTCTTTCCATTGTTCCGATGTCGAACTTCAACTTCTGCCCTAACATAATAAAACACGTTGTTCCTATAAAAAAACATCGATAAAAGTGTCTTATAACCTATAAAAAACTTATAATTTTCTTCTTGTCCTTAAAAATATTTATTATGATGTTTAATTCGAGTTATAACACGTATATTATATCTTTTTTAGTTATCTTTTAGTTTTTTAAGATTTCGTCATAATTAATTTAGATCGATTCGTATTATATATCTGATTTTATTGAATAAATTAATCCCGACAAAAGTTGTACTACACTTTTTAAGAGATTACTTTGTTTATATTTAATTATAATAATAATTATTATCATAAATAAGTAGCATCAACCTTGTAGGATAAGTAAAATTAATTTTTCTTTTTTCTTTTATTTTAAAAATAAAATAAAATTATTTTGTTAAAGGAAAATAAATATAAGACTATACTTGCCTGCCACGTAGCAATTACTAGAAATAAAACAAATAAAACACTTGTACTATACCTTTTTTTTCTTTTATTTATTTATTTTTAATTTTAAATAATTATTAATCTAAAATTTTGAAGCTCATCACAAGAATTAATCCTAATTTGAAAATGTTATCCTTTTCAAATTGACATAAGAAAACTTTAACTCTCAACTTTTAATTTTGTTACAATTTAGCCACCATTTTCATTACCTACATGTGAAAATCCATTTTAAATGACATAATTTAATTTATTATATACTTACATATGTATAATAAACTTTTATTTTAATTATAATTTGAACTATTAAAGATAATTAAAATTAAAACAAAATATAAACAAATAAAAGAATTGTGTTAGTCATAAATGTTGTTGAAATTTAAAATTCTAATTTGAATTACTTTGAATCAATAAAAAAATTCAGAAAAAATTATGTGATTATTAAAACTTGTAAAAATCACTTATTATTTAATCAAAGAACACTTTTGGTAGTAATTAATTGGGTTTTTATTTCTTTAGTTTAGGATTTTCAAATATTAGTGTTTAATTTAATTAGGATGATTTGAGGTTTTGATTTGGGTATTTAGTATTTAAAAATTAATTTTAAAATTAATATCATATGAAATTTTTATAAAATTAAAAATCCCTAAAATATCGTAAAATGAAGAAATTATATTGTGGATAAAAATATTAACATATCATTCTCGTTTTAAATTTTTTAATAGTTTAATCTAGATGTTAATTAAAAAATAGTAGTTTGAGAAAATAATTATAAGTTGAAGGTTTAATTTATCTTTAAAAAAGAATAATGATAAAAACGACAGAAATTATAAACATTAAGAATTAAAATTATCCTTATATTATAATTTTATATTAACATAAATTAAATAAATAAATAGTAAAAAAAATTATGAGCTCCACATATTTATTTAAAAACTTTATCTAAAAATAAAAATTAATAATGTATATCGGTATGTATCATTTATTGTAGATTTTTTTATCAACGACGTCAAACTGATAAAATGAAACATAGATTAAAAAGTTAAAATTTAAATATTATCATGAGAAGTGATTGGAACCAAAACGGGTCGAACATACAAATTTATCTAAATCCGATTTGAGTTTAATTTATATTTATTTTAAATGATTCGAATTGATGTCCGAAACGTGAATTTGATAGTCTGAAAAAAAGCCAGAGAAACATCCATTTGAGTTGGTTGTTAATATTGAATAAGTGATTAGCTTTCCTACGACATTTTTCCTCGTTTAGTTGTCACTTTCTTGGTCTGAAGTATTTTTCTTTTAACAAAAAGAAAATGTATTATTAATTTATTATAAATTATTACTTATTAATTTCGTTAAGATAATAGTGTGACATGTTAATAAAAATAATTAATATTTAATTTAATCAATACTCTAGATCTAAAACAATTGTCTGGTCCTTCACTTGTTTGGTTGCCTAGAAACATGATCAGTTGAAGAAGTTTGAGTTTCTTCTTTATAAGGTCCGAAAATTCAGTAATGCTTTCATGTTTTCTCCTCCGAAACAAGGTCAATTTCCAACATCTCCGGCTGTCTCACCATGGTTCATCTGCTATGCCCGAATATCAGACCCGATGAAGGAGTGCGACCTTCCTCCACTGGCCCTGCTGTTCGGTCTTCCATCGTATCATCGATATTCGAAACTAAAAGAATCAATGGTTTAAAAACCAACATCGGCCTGCATCCTTCGGCTGCCGTCGGACGATGAAAGATTAGATAGATGTGAACATAGAGTTCATTACTTGAGCTTTATATGAATAGATAGTGATTGCATTACGAGGAAAATATGTTGTATTGAGTAATTTTCGGCTATCAGCTGAGTCCGAGTTCGAGTTTATGTCATAGACATATTGAGTATTTCAACAGCCTTACTGTGTATCAGTACTACAACAATGGTGTTACAAGGAAAATGATTTCTCACCACCTTCGACGTCTCCTCCCATACCAATACGCAAATCCAGCTATTGATGCTGCCAGAATAACTCCGACAGTCGCATGCCAAGCGTATGCGGGCTTTTCCAGGATTACAAGGCCAGAAGTAGAACGGCTAACTTCAATGGGTGGTGCTGGATGTGGCTTCTTGCTAATTGTCAGTGCAAAGTTTAGTCCCTGCTGTTCCAACTCGACCAGATCCTCAACCGGCGGTTTGAGCCTTGTGGCAGTGGCTATGGCTTCGTACTCCTCTTTGGTTCCCCCTTCAAGGAAAGACCCAATTAGATGACCTTTGCTTATCCAGTAAGCTCCGAAGGTAGTACCCGAGAAATCCCCGAAATGCACTGCCTCTCCTACGTTGTCTCCATAAAACTGCCAAGACAATCCAAAGACTCTGGAGTAGAAGAATGGTAGGTAGTCAAACTCGCCTGATTTCTCGGGTTCCATGATTGCAGCAACAGCATGTTTTGCTGATTTTCGGGCCGAATCAACATGCTCGAGTCTGCGAGTTTCACCAAATAGTTTGACTGGAAATGCTGCAACATCTCCAACTGCATAAACTGAGTCGATGCTCGTTTGCAATTTCCCATTCACCTTGATCCCACCTTTTTCAAGTGTTAGTTGGCCTTCAAAAAGGCTTGTGTTCGGGCGTATTCCAATTCCCACCACGACCAAGTCTGCAGGTAGCTGGCTTCCATCTCTAAGGTTAACAGCGGTAACCTGAAGAGCAAAAAAAATCAGTCTCCACTCCAAAATGTAATGCAACTTGTAGTGATTATTCGGCTACTAAGATATTCTACAACAAAAGAAATTCGACCTTAAAACGGAATATTAGAATCATTTACCTTCCCATCGGAATCAAATTCGAATGATGATAACACAGTTCCTTTAATGAACTTAATTCCTTTAGATTGATAATATTCCTCATAATAGCTTGCAATCTTTGGTGTAAACAAGCGAGCCACTGCCACATCGGATATAATATCATTGACTTAAACGTACTCCTTAAGGTCAAGAAGCTTGAAAACGAGAAAGAGATCAAGAAATGAACACAACAATACGGATACTCACTACAATGCACTTCCGGGAAAACCATGGTTACATTGATTTTATTGATCGCCAAAGATGCCGCACACTCCATTCCAATGTACCCACCACCAATTACTACAGCATTTCCACCAGCACAAGATTGCATCGCATTAACAATACCATTTGCATCTGCTAAATCACGTAAATAGCATACATTTTCAGCCTCCGATCCACTCACTCCAAATTCTTCAAGCTTCAAAGCCTAGATTTGACAGACAAAAACAAAATTAAGCCGAAAAAACAGACATTATCCATGAGAAAACATCAACATTCTTCAACTCAAAAGAGTCATAGTTTGTGCCCATAACAAGATAAGCTCTGATTTTGACCATTGGATTAACTTCTGTTGAGTCTGATGCAAATATCATCCTATATAGAAACATATTTTTCTTGTTTGAAGTGAAGTTACCTTCATTCTCCCGAGAGGAGTATCAAACAAACCGAATATACAATGAGAGAAAGTCGTAGATGCTTAAAAGGATAATTTCAATACCCGAGCTCCTGTGGCAATGAGAAGGATCTTGTAACTTATAGTCTCCCCAGTTGCTGTCAATAGCTTCTTACGTCTCACATCAACAGACTTAACTCGAGTTCCAAGGACTAATTCAATCCCTAAAAATGTAAAATTGATTTCTTTAGAAGAGAGAAAGTTCTAGTAGAAAATAAAAGGTTTAATTTTCTTTCTTTGACTGTGTAGATGAACAGAAGAAATTTGGGTTACTAATAAGTTCATCTGCACTTCCAATCAATGTTACTCGAACTCAGGGGGTAAATGCTAAATACGGATATCTTCAATTTTCTTTCTATATATTTGGCAAAACATACCCAAACCTATGTCCAAATATATGTTGGAGTAATAGCTTTCAATGATAAATTATACATTAAACCAGAAAGTTAGCGATTGACAAACTTGCAATGAAGCATCTACAATCAGTGGAGGCAAATATTTTAGAAAAAAGTATGTTTCTTCCTACAATCTAAGTAAAAGTTTTACGTTGTGACGGAATATTTTACCATGTTCCTTGTACCATTTTGGAGTTAATCTTTCCTTGTTAGCACCAACACAGGTGTGAAATGATGGAAGGCGTGCCGGAGCTGCATATTAATGCAAAATTTATCAACAAAAAACATACAATATCAAGATAAATGAAGACTGAAAACATGTCTTTCTGCTCGGATTCAACTTATCAAATCAATTTGGCAAAAACAGGTTAGAAAATAGAAGTGCAAGAAACCAATGCCCACCAGAACTAAGACCCTTCGGCCGTCCACCCTATATACATCAAATCTCTCCTAATACCGGAAAACTACAAGTTGTTTATCAGACATTTTATAAGCTATTTTATCGATATCATTAGTAAACATTTTATAATTGCAACTAGAACTTCATGAACATGACCACAAGATACAGGACAACTCTAAGGTATAAACAAGATATTGCGGACAATTATCAGTGATTATCAAACAAATTGAGCAGTTCAACCAACATGTCGTATTAAATTCATTCCCATCACTAATATTGTTGTTTCTCCAATCTTTTCCAAGAAAAATAATGGAAGAAAAAATCAACCAAAATGAAAGTAAGAAACAACATATATCGGTTATACAATTGAAAATGTTTCTTACATTCGGGAAGTAAAAAGCCTTTGCTTAAAGCAGGCCTCTCATATGGTGCAACCTGAGAAGAAAAAAAGATTTTGTAATCCTTCGCTGAAATTGGCATAGCAAGGAGTAACATGCGAAATACTAAAAAAATATCAGATACCCACAAATCTGAGAGATAATCAAGCATTAGTAGTGAAACATGAATGAAGAAAGAATATCGAAAAATAAGTAAGAAGAAATTCTATTGCATATTGTACACAAAGGATCGATACTTCTAGCCTTTAGGACATGATCCGGTATTGAAACCTGATGTGTTGGCCATTGTAATGCATATTTTTTCCAGCACATGAAAAGCCATACCCTTAAGATTTCCCAAATTTACACACAAGTTCATAAAATGTTTGATCAGGAAAGTAAACTTTCAATCCATATATCAAATAATCCAACACTATGAATTTTTTTTTTTTTTTTTAATTTATTTTTCCTTGTTTCCTCTCATTTACTGATTCCTCATCCTCCACATGTTTTATGGTGGTTTTAAGGGTTGAGCTAACATAATAAATAGACGGAAAGTTCAGATGCTTGATTAAACATTTCCGTAGATTAAACTATGTTGCTCATACTCTTCATTTTCCATAAAGTATCTAGGTTTGACATCCATATCCGACATATGCTCCAACATACATATAGAGGTTTGATTCTCCAAACATATGTAAACTTTTTTAAAAAGCTTAGCATATCCGTTGCGGACACATGACCGTATGATAAGCAATACTCAACCACAAGTCCGAGTAACATAGAGTAAAAGCGCCACATTATAACATTATCCATGATATGCACTAAAATAATTTGGAATATAAACCTCTCTTAAATACACAATTAACTGCCAAAATTCCATATATGTTCCAACCTCCAATACATCAATCTAATCTAAAAAAAAATCAAACTTCTTTTTGGTAAAAGTAACAACTTCCTAATTCAATTCAACACCAATTCTTCAAAATTCAACTTTGAAAAATATAAAATAATCAAATAACATAAATTCTTTCAGTTTTCACCAAATCATAATAAATCAGCAAGAATTAGAGTCTTAAAGCAAATAAAAATACCCAAATCATCAAAGAAGAAGAAGAAGAAGAAACTATTTCAGTACAAAACCAGAAAGACTTGAAGCAAAACGAAGAACATAGATACAGAGATGCACCGAATTCAAAAACAGAAAATACCCATTTTAGATAAAAAAGAAATCAATTGAAATCAATAAACTTGACAAGGAAAAATCAACTTAAAGAAACTAGATTGAATTCTGAATTAAAAACTCACAGGTTCTTCAGAAATGATGCAAAGTTCACCCGGAGGGACCCCTCTTCTCGTAAATTCAAGAGCTGCATAGCCAGCTGCTACACCTCCTCCAAGAATTACATATACAAACGCTCTTCCCATTTATTTTCCGAGAAAATACGCCTTCTTTTTTTCCTTTTTCCTACCCTACAAAATAAAAAAAAAAAAATCAATTTTCTCGAAGGTGTTCGGCTTTTTCAGGCGAAACTCCAACGAGAAAATTAAGAAGGAAATCTTGTTAAAACAATGAATTAAATAATCGAATAAAATGGATTGAATTTACGATTTTGTCCTTTGTTGAATCTTATGGGGCGGGTAATAGAATTGTCATCGGTGATGTCATCGAACAGGATCAGGACCGTTGGTTGGCGTCAGCATGTGGGACCCGCTTGTTTTGTGACACGTGGACCTTTGATTCTCGTGCCCTTAAGGATTGTGTTGCGGGACCCAGTTATGTGGTGTATCTTGCTGCTAATGGGATGTTGCCACGTGTGAGACAAGTGGTGGATTGTGAATGGTCCCTGCGTTGGAAATTGTGAAATGATAATTAAAAATTAATAAAATAAAATAAAAAAATTATTTTTTATTTTATTTTATTGTTTGAAGATAAAATCAATCAGGCAATTGTGGATTGTGGACGAGACTCTCCTCATCCTCTCAACCGCAAATGAATTATTTTCGGTATCTTCTTTTATTTTTTTATTTTTTTCGGGTTTAAATTTTATATTGATTAATTTATATCGTATTTTTAATTTTGATGGATGATTTTTTAATTAAATTTATATATATAATATTTAAAATTTATTTAACGGGACTGAATTATTTATCATTTGATATACAACTTAATATGTTTAAGTATATTTTATATTCAAGATCTTATATATAAAGAGAAAATTTATTAAAAATCTTACCTACAAAATCAAATATGCAAAACGAATCGATCTGAGTTAATTGAAATAAAATTTAAAAAATTAATAAAATAATTAATCAATTAATGAATTTTTTATAATAAATAAAATAAATATTAATTGCTTTTCATAATAATAATAATAATAATAATAATAATAAATGTTCGGTGGATTCAAATAATTTAAGATAATGGTAACAGTTGTATTGTATTATTTTTATATTTTGTGATATTTAAGTTTGCAGAGTTAATTTAAAATTAAAATTGGTGATGGAGATCTTAGGGGTGGGTGAGCACTCCATCCGGATGATTTTAGTAAAGTGTAATCGGTTCGGGTTCGGTTTAATTTGGTAAGCTATTTTAGTAATTATTGGTTTTCGGTTCGGTTAACTTCGGTTTTTTATTTTTTTTATATTAACGTTAATTTTTAAAAATTTGTATTTCATCTTGATAAAATAGCTTTATTTTATAATTTTTAAATATTAAAAGGTAAAAATTTTGAGATATTTTTCATAAATATTTATTAAAATAAGGTTAATTTAAGGCTGACCTATTTAGTAGGTAGTCGATTTTTACTAGTCTATTACGAGGTTTGTACATAAATAATTATAATAATTGTAATAAAAGCAATATATATATATATATAAAATATTACGATATAAAGATTTATGTAATACTATTCTACTACAAGAAAATCTAATTTATTACAAAAATGATAACAATTTTAGTAGGTACATAAATTACTACAAGCTGTATATAATTTATTATCAAAATCGTAATAAAAACGGTAGGTACCGTATTTATTACAAGATCTCATCTAAACCCAAAATAGCTCAACTTAGGGTAAATTTTAGGTACATACATATTTTACTACAATAAAACCTAATTTATTACAAAAACGATAAAAATTTTAGTAGGTACATAAATTACTACAAGTTATACATAGTTTATTACCCAAATCGTAATAAAAACGGTAGGTACCGTATTTATTACAAGATCTCACCCAAAACCAAAATAGCTCAAATTAGGGTAAGCATTTAGGTACATACCTATTTTTCTACAAGAAAACCTAATTTGTTATAAAAACGATAAGAATCTTAATAGGTACATAAATTACTACAAGTTGTATATAATTTATTACCCAAATCGTAATAAAAACGATAGGTATCATATTTATTATAAGATCTCACTAAAACCCAAAATAGTTCATCTTAGGGTAAGCATTTAGGTACATACATATTTTTCTAAAAACTATTTTATTACGATAAGAATCTTAATAGGTATATAAATTACTACAAGTTGTACATAGTTTATTACCCAAATCGTAATAAAAATAATAGGTACCGTAATTATTATAAGATCTCACACAAACCCAAAAAAACTCATCTTAGGGTAAGCATTTAGGTACATACATATTTTACTATAAGAAAACCTAATTTATTATAAAAAGGGTGAGAATTCTAATAGGTACATAAATTACTATAAATTATACATAGTTTATTACCAAAATCGTAATAAAAACGATAGGTACATAGTTTCTTATCATGTTTTATCCTTTTTACCTTAAGTTTTAATGTTACCGGTTAACCAAATCATGTTTAAGTATTGTCCTTTTTAATGAATGACTATTAATTACCCAGATAAATCTAACGATTTAGAACACTTGATTTTCTTTTAGCTTATATTGGGCTATTTTTTAAAATTTGCGACTCCATATCTTCTAAGTAAAAAAAAATTAATTTAGTCGTAATTTAAATTTTATTATTTATTTTAATTAAGATGAGCTATTAAATTTATATTGAAAATTTATTATATTTGATTATAATCTTATGATATTAATTGATTTTTATTTTTTAAATAATTTTTACCTACAAAAGAGAATGGGAGAAATTACTCTTAACGGGTATAGAACCTACAACCTTGAAAAAGGGGAGAATGTCGAGCTTTAACCATTTACTGTAAAAATTGTTGATTAGTTAGTTATAATTTAAACTGATTTTTTATAATTATATACTATATATATATTTATATTTTTTATATCTAATATATAAATATTTTAAGAGTTAAGAGATTCGACTTAAACTTAAAAGTCACTTTCAATAATCATTAAAATTATTTGAATTATTTAAAGTTTTATTTTATAATTCAAGTTAATATAATTTTTTTTTAATCAAGACGAATCAAGATGAATCAAATCAAACTTTCTGAACCAATTAAATCAAAACTTAAGGATACATTAATTGGTCCATGTAGGATCATTATTTTTTGAGTTTTATTATTATTATTATTTTTTGTTTTAATAAAAATCACTAATTTTATTAAGAATGGATATATTCGAAATTATAATGAAAATTCACAACATAATAATCCAGATATAAACCTAGTAAATAAAACTAGTGTAGATCATGAGAGGACCAGACAAGAAAAAGGTAAGAACCTAATCCAAGGACTCAAATAAAAAATGGATACAAATACCATCAAAATCGACAATGATAGGTAAACCATCAACAAACAACATAAAAATACATATTATAATGAAAGAATGTTGACAAAAAGGATATTACCATAACTCAATCACGACAAACGAATGATAGATATAATCACGTATCCAAATCTAGTTCAAGGATCCGTGATAGAGAGATCAACAATATATGAAAGAAACACCATCTTCATCAGTCGTGGCGTTGTCAAATCCATCCCTAATAAAAGAATATAACGAGAGAGAAAAAAACGTGCCAAAAGACAAAAAAATCACATCAAAAGATAGAGTAAAATCACGCGACAAGAGCAGAATAACTTATTAAAATTAAAAAAAAAACGAAATAATAAATTCCGACGGTCAACAAACCGATATTAAAATCGGTGCCGCCGCGAGTATGTAAAAAAGAAAAGAAAATCAAGAGGGGAGAGCGGTGCTTGAAAATGAAACCCTAGCAGAGAAGGTTGAAAAATATAAACAGATTCAAGCACATCCAAAAGCAAACGAATCAAATTTGAATACATCATTAAAATCTTAAACGAACATAAATTATGTTCGAATATCTTTAAAAATAAATAAATGAATATAAACATATCTTTAATTATTTAAGCTCGATTTGTTTACACTCTAATAAAAACCAAGGGCTAAGTTCAAAAGTAGGAAAAAATCACAAGGACTAAAACGAAAAAAAATCCAAAACATTCCGAACACAATAAGGAAATGTTTTTCGTTGTCCTACACTGACCTTGTCCGAAAAATCTTCAATGGCTTGTGCGAGTTGGCTCCACCACCACTCTCCGTCTTTAACGCGCGTTATCCTTCCCATTCTCCACCACCACACTACTCCCTCCACCGCCTTCCTTCACCGGTTCAACCGTTTCTCTTCACCCGCGCGCCTCACTTTCTCGGTAAACCATACCAATCCCCTGCTAACTCCGGTCCACGCTCAAGCTAAACGAGGTTTCTCATCAAAAGACAACAAAATTGCTTCTCGTAAGTAAAGCGTCGATAGAAATGTTTTTTTCCCTTAATTTATGGTTCTGAAGTTACAATTTTTTTCCTGTTTTGTTTTGAAGCGGAGGATCTTCGGTTCGAGTCGCCGTTGAAAATCGTGGTGTACCCAGACCCGATATTGCGGAAGAGAAATAAACGAATTGATACATTTGATGAGAATTTGAAGAAGCTTGTCGATGAGATGTTCGACGTTATGTACAAGTGAGTTCTTTGGGGGTATGAATTATAATTTTTAGCAAAAATAATGACTAGAAGTCTAAATATGTTTTACAGGGAGGATGTAAAACTTAGGTGTTTGAGGAATTTATGCAATTTTAGTGTGAAAATTTGTTGGCTTTCATTTGTTGTAACAGAACTGATGGCATTGGTCTCTCAGCCCCTCAAGTTGGAGTGAATGTTCAACTGATGGTGTTTAATCCCGTTGGAGAGAGAGGTGAAGGGCAAGAAATCGTCCTTATAAATCCGAGAGTTACAAAATATTCGAAGAAGGCGGTGCTGTTTAATGAAGGCTGCTTATCTTTTCCGAGAATCTATGCTGACGTTGAGGTACCTTCAGCAGCTGGTTGTATTCTCTCTGTTGTTTGGTTTCATTTCGCCTTAGAGTCAAACTGCAGAAGGGCCTCAAACCCTTTTAGGCAATGTTTTTGTTTAGTCTGAACTCTGTTTTTTGGTAAGGCAATAATCAAAAGCCTATTGAAGTTTTCTATAAAGAAATAGGATAATAACAGAACTCTTCGCCTTTTCAATGTTTGAGTATTAAGAAATCTGCTTGAGACCATAAGGAAGACATTTTTATTAGTAATCAAAAGAAGAGGGGAAAAAAACATTTGCATGATTCTCAAGTATTTTAGACCACCTTTTAGAGTTTGTTATCATTATTATACACCATAAACTTATTCTATATAGATGGATATTACATGGACACATTGCAAAAATATGGACATATACATATTGCTTCATGTTCCATTTAGTTGAGCAGGTTTTTGGCACCTTACACTTCGGCAATATAAAAAGTTCTAGCATCTAGAGTGTGCCATGCACCATTTAAAACAACTTTCATGTGTGCATCTACATAATGTATTGTCTCTTATGCTCGCTTGCTTATCCTTTTCCCGTATTGGTGATTTGGTTTCAGAGGCCAGAATCTGTAAAGATTGATGCTCAAGATATTACTGGTGCAAGGTTTACAGTGGATTTATCAGAGCTTCCTGCACGAGTTTTCCAACATGAATTTGACCATCTTCAGGTTCTTTTTGTATAATTGTGATTATGTTGTTCTTAATTTATCAATTGCTAGTGTAAGGAGATTGATTTTCTGTACTTTTAGCTAATTTATATATATTGTTGAGCTTTATGCTGCATGGGAGTAGGGGTTAAAGTATCCACACGGTCTTTGTACCTATGTTAAGAGTCAGGTATGAGTATTGGATAAGGTTTATGTCCAACATGGCTATGGTTTGACTTTGTAAAAAAATCTAGAATTTGGAGGTTGTATTTCCGTACACCTGTTGAATACAAATGTCGGATACGGATACCTCAAGAAAAATGAAGAGTTAGAACTTCTTCTGGACTTATATATATATATATATATATATATATATATATTGCATGGGAGTAGAGAGTTAAAGTATCTTGGCAGTTTTTATACAATAGTGAAAAGTCAATTTAGTATGTGTACTATAAAATTGAGTAATTTAATCATTGTACCTATGATATTGGTAAGTAAAGTTGCTAACAATTATAATGAAAAGCCATCTGGACTTGTAAATTTTGACTAAGTATGAGTGGAAATTTGACAAAGCATATGCTTTCATTAATAGAACAAAACCTTTTGCTTCTGTAATTCTATCTTTAGGTCTGTATTGTCAGATTTCAGAAGTCTGCAAATGCTTCGGTGATATTGTTATTAATTTTACTTGTTTGCTCTGATATTAAACGTTCAAAGGTTAGATTACCCCGTTTGATGGTAGACAGATTAAATTGCACATTTTACTCGATTCTACGCAGCGTAGGAAAGTGGATAAACTAAGACAAGGCTGTCAATTACATTCTACAGATCTCGTGTTTCTTCTGACTTTTGAGTACATCAACCTTTTCCCCAAAACTCTTTATTAGTCAACCCTTGTCTTAAATCCTATTGAGTGAAAAGGCCGACAAACCTAGATCTGGCAATTATTTTATTAATATGTTGTCTTTTACCCTCTCATAATTTTGATTATGGTGTTATACACACAGATACATTTTTTTTGGATAAGTTGTGTTGTATTTATCCAAGACAAGAATTACATCTCCTATAAGTACAGTTGGGCATCCATCCCTAAGGAATTCCCCAAGCTGCACAAATGTTTCTATTTACATCATCCATTCGAATAAATCTATTCCAAGTTCTAATACGAACAACCTCCCTAATACAGTCGAAAATTTCCCCAGCATTCCTATTAGAATGTCGAAATACCCTCCTATTCCTTTCCTCCCATATGAAATAGACATAAGCATTCCAAGCCAACTTCAAAACATGGACAAGCAACGACTTCCCCTTCAATCTTGCACTCAGCCACTGCATCTCTGCCTCCCACTCCAACGGCCTCCTAGTCAACCTACACAATTGCAGCACATTGGACCACACAGATGTGGAGTAACTACATGAAGAGAATAGATGATCTCTGGTCTCCCCTGCATTCCCACATAACACACACCCCTCCTCAACATCAATCCCCATATTCCTAAGCCTATCCCTTGTTGGCAATTGGTTAAGAATTGCCATCCAGTGAATTATAGCATGCTTAGGCACATGCAAACCAAACCATACCATTTTATGCCAAGGAACCCTCCCCCTTACCTCCCGAATCACGTTCCATGTGGCTAGCATAGTCCACTTATCATGTCCATCCCTCATTAATGCCTGCACTGCATCCCTTTGCTTCAGAATCTTCCTTAAGCACCAACTGTGCTGCTGCCCAGGTTCTAAACCACAGACATCGCCCCCCTTAATGACATACCATTTTTTTTACACACAGATACATTTATACATTAATAATTAGATAGATTTTGAGACGCTTGTGAACTAGTGTTGTGCTCGATGTGTTTTTTCATATTGTATCATGTTTTTTTTTGTGTGTGTGTGTCATGCCCGCATTGTGTGTATTTTAGCTAGATCTTTAAAAACCTCCTCCTAGTTCTAGTGGTTCGATTATGTGGCACAGGATAATGCAGGTGGGTTCTATATCATGTAGGTCAAAACTGAATGCACTGATAATGCCTGTTTAAGTAGATCTAAATGTATTTATCCTGTTGATGTACTTTTCCCAGCGATAATCGTGTTTAATGTATTTCATAGTTTTCCAATTTTTGATATGTTAATAATCCATACTTCAAAGTTTTAATTATTTTTTTTGTGACGATCACTGAATTCCTTTTGGCACTATGGCTCTTGCAATTTCAGGGAATTTTGTTTTTTGACAGAATGACTGATGAAGTTCTTGACGGCATTCGAGGACAGCTAGAGGTTAGTACAGCCTTCTGAATAATCAAAATCTCTGTTACACGGACTCGATTGCAAAAATTTGATACAGATAAATGTCCACGAGACAATATGAATTTTTTCCAAGTTTTTGTGATGTACCTAAAAGGTCCTCTGAGACTGATATCCCTGTACTTATGTCTTGATATATGTCAGATACGTGTGTCGATAAAGAAAAATGAGGAGTCGGTAATAAAATAGATCGTAATATTATCTAGCAATTAAGATGACTGTGTAGATTAACCTTCTTTTAGACCTGTTGGATGATACTGATCTAAATTGCAGGCATTAGAAAAGAACTATGAAGACAAGACCGGACTCCCCAGTCCTGAAAAGGTAGAAACTCGGAAAAGGAAGAAAGCCGGTGTTGGTTTCGGAAAGTCATGAATCTGCTTCCACCAGTCATGTAAGCAAACCTTTGATCAAATTTTTTGTTATGGTACTCAAACTCGGATGTAAGTATGTGTCCAACACAAGCATGTTACCCCCTACCCCCATATTTGCATGTAGTTGGAGGATCATATCTCCATACCCATGTCTGGATATGCATCGGATTTAACACACTTCAAAAACCAAAAAAAACATGATAAATTGAAGTATTATAGTTTCCTTTTCGTCTGGTTTTAATCTTTACAGTATGTCGTGTGTTTAGGTGCTTATTAGAGCATCGAAATGGTGAGCATGAAGCTGAAACTGCAATGGAGATTATTATTTCTAAATATAAAAACCATTGAGCTTTTAGGTTCAACTCGGGGGGGGGGGGGGGGGTGTGGACATTGGACTATGTTTATTTCCATCATATTTGTGTATTTTTATTTAATGTTTTTATTTTTTATATAATTTTTTAAACACTAGTATCCGACTAGGATCAGGGTTTTGTAGAGGTTTAATATGGGGCGACCCGTGACTCTCCCAATTTAATTTTTTCGATTCATTACGTCATGATTTGAATTTATGTTTTTTGTTTAAGAAACATAACGCCTTATCTTACTAGATCAATCGTGTTGGTTTTATTATATAATCTTTGATTGTTAATAATTTAAATTATATAAAATTCAACATATTTGTGTATTTATAACTAATACATATTTTAGTCTAATAATAATTTAATTCTTTATTAAAGTTGTATTTCGTAATTTTGAGACTTCAATCGTAAATTAAAAATATGAACCTTTACGGAACCAAAATATATTTTATTACTTTGAATAATTAATAAAAATATAAAATAAAATTTTGTACAATTAAAAAAAATAATTTTTAATTTTCAATAAAATTTTTAAATTTTGATACATGAAATAAGAGTTTGATGTTGTGTGTTACAACCCTTGTCACTAGGGGTGAGCAAAACTCGACTCGAAAAAATCGAATAACTCTATTCGAGGCGAAAATACTCGACTCGTTTTGACTCGACTCGAAATTTCATAGACTCGACTCGACTCGAAAAAATTTCAAATAAAGTTCGAGTTGTAAAATGAAAACTCGAATAACTCGAAATTTTTAGTAATTAAAGGATTAATTTTTAAATTTGAGATGAATCGCTCAATTTTTTATGATATATATATTGATATTTAAAAATATAAAGAAATATTGTTACATATGAAAAAAATCTATATATGCATATCTTATATGATTAAAGAAAGTTGTTTAAATTGGAATCAAATCATATTATAACTTGATAAATAATTACAATTAAATATTAATAGGAACTTGAAAACTCGACTCGATTAACTCGACTCGAATTTCTTAAACTCGACTCGAACCGAAAATTTTTTAAATAAAGTTTGAGTTGTAAAATATGACTCGTCAACTTGAATAACTCAAAATTTTTTGACTCAACTCGACTCGATCGAATACTCACCCCTACCTGTCACCTTAAATAGTTTCGTGTCTAGTCGTAATTTCCATGACGGCATATGACTAAAAATGTTACGAATATGTTAAGGCACGAATAGGAGCGAGAGATTTTCGTGCAAAAGTTTTATAATTTCTAAATATATAAAACCCCTAAATATAAGGGAAATATTTAAAACAAATGAAACTAACAAAATCAAGAATCTAAAATTTCTTAACTAGTTAATTTTCTTTTTAAAAAACCCCTCTGTTGATCATCACCTTCCTCCTTTTCCATGGCAACTTGCATGATCATCATCTTCTTCATTGCCTTCTCGATACAATCTTGTAGCGCAGACCCTCGACTCGACCTTGTCGCGCGTTCATGCGAGCTAGCTACGGTGAAGAACAAGGACGATTACTTGAAGAATTATGCGTCGATCCTTCAACACATGGAACCGGAAATGTATAGGAACAAGTTTGCTTTTCATGAAGCAGGAAAGCCTCCGGATAAGCTCTACGTGTTATCTCAATGCATGCATGATTTTTCAAGCGTTGAATGTGCCCAATGCTTTAAAAGGATCACTACTATTTTGGCGGCATGTTTTCCGACCACCGGCGGTCGTGTTTACCTCGATGGTTGCTTTATAAGGGCTAGCAATTATAGTTTCTACAGGGAAGTTACTTCAAATGCCGATATCAAAGTGAGTTTCTTTACATATATCTTTGATGAATATTTATTTTGTATCTTTGGTTTATAACAAGTTATTGAATTTCCTCTCTGGGGATTGAATGGAAGGTAGAGATGCAGCGATGATGTCGAAACCGGCGACGATTTCAAAATGGTTTTGAAAGATATGTTGCCGAAGGTGGTCCTCGAGGCTCCCGACAACAAAGGGTTCGCATTGTTCAAAGGTTCGAGGAACGGGACCACTGTCCACGGGATGGCTCAATGCTGGAAGATATTGGACAAGGATATGTGCTCATCCTGCCTCAAGGAAGCCGTCGACCTCGTCTTCAACTGCATGCCCGCCAAGGAAGGCCGTGCGCTCACCGCCGGGTGTTACTTGCGTTACTCCCCATATGATTTCGCATACGACACCAATATCAGTGCAGTCCGATGTTGGTTTACTACCCTCACCTTGCTTTCCCATCTTCATTCGTTCTTCAAAATAAAGGCCTTTTAGGTTACAAAGTAAATTCGAGGCGTCCGTGTTTTCAACCATATAAAGTCATTAATTTCTCATTTCTGTTTTGTAGATGCTATAATATCATTCATAATTTACATGCTTATGACGATTATCATCTGCACATTGGCCGTTGCGGTTGGCCTGCACTTGGGAAGAATGGCTTTTAAACAGATGAATCCTCGGCATGAATGGAAGGGTAAGGTTACAATCCGAAAATTAATCCGAATACTCGAATTTTAATTAAACTATTTCGAGATTCGAATTTCAACATACGCAACCTCGGACTACGAATAGTCCTTAAATTTTATTTTGCATGTCATACCACACAGGAAAAGAGGTGGACTTTGCCGTCTTAGACCAGGCCATGAAATTCTTGCAGTTCAAGTTTTCAACTTTAGAGAAAGCAACTGATTGCTTCAATGAAGCAAACAAGCTTGGCTCCGGAGGATATGGTCAAGTATTTAAGGTATAAAATACGACTCTTTTATCGATACCCGAAGCTCGAACTCGAATGATCGAGCACATATGTTCGAACCGGATCTTTTATATTCGATAACTGAAAATTTGTGTAGGGAACATTACCAGATGGAAGAGAAATCGCAGTAAAACGTTTGTACGTAAATGGAAGAAGTCGAAGCAGAGAAATATACAACGAAATGGATGTGATCAGTAAAGCACAACATAGGAACTTGGTTCGTTGCCTTGGCGGATGCTTCACCATTTTTGAGAATTTCCTGGTCTATGAATACCTTGCCAATAAAAGCCTTGATTGCATCTTATTTGGTAAGCTTATCTATCCGAATGCGAGTGTCAGATACGAGTATCGAATATCTTATTTGTCAGAATCTCGATATTCGGTCGTTTAAATCCGAGTAACATGAAATGTACTGCAATTAATTTAATTATCTTTATACTAAAACAAAATGGTGACTTGTTGTGATGGCCTATGGAAGAAAGATCCTGAGAAGAAGAAAGAGTTGGATTGGGCAAGAAGGCATAAAATTATAATGGGAACTGCCGAAGGGTTGGAATATCTACACAAAGGCTGCGAGGTTCGAATCATCCATCGGGACATCAAGGCTAGTAACATCCTGTTGGACGTCAAATTCCGTCCCAAAATCGCCGATTTCGGACTCGCTCGGCTTTGTTCTCGTGATACCGGCAAGATTCGTCTTGTCAACAACAATACTTTTGACGTCGATGTCGCCGGCACTTTGTAAGGATCTTTTCTCGTAATATAAGTTGTAATAACATAAGTCTGATATGTTTCGATTGGATTTTGTAGCGGATACATGGCACCGGAATACGTATCTAAAGGAAGATTAACGGAGAAAGTAGATGTTTATAGTTTCGGAGTTCTAATGCTCGAAATCATCGGCGGCGTGAAGAACACCAACATCGAATCGAACAATTATTTCGAAACATTGGTGACCAATGTAATCACTATCGCATATTTTTCTTCCATTTAATTCAAAGTGAAACCATTTTCGTTTTTTTTTTTCAGGCATGGAAGCATTTTCAATCGAACACGATAACCGAAATCGTCGATAAAAACTTGCTTTCGGACGATCAAATCGAAGAAATCAAGAGAGAAATCCATCTTGGATTGCTTTGCACACAAGCAGAACCATCTTTAAGACCAAACATGTCCAAAGTAGTTCAAATCTTAAGAAATAAAGACATGGACATTCCTTACCCTACCAAACCACCATTTTTGTATGAATCTCTTCGTTTATCTTCTTCTTCTAGCTTTCATAGTTTCCATGTAAAATCCCAAGCCAGTGATCGTAGTTTTCATGTAAAATCCCAAGCCAGTGATCGTAGTTTTCATATAAAATCCCAAGCCAGTGATCGTAAATTTTCCAGGAAAATCACAAACCAATTATAGTTTACGTAGACATGAAAATCAAGATCACTGTAATTTGTAAATTTTCTCACTGTAATTTCTCAGTGTAATTTGTAATCGGTAATACCTTTATTCAATAAAATTAATAAATAAAAGTATTTTTAGAATCATCATATGATTGGTCTTTGAACATTCTCTAACAATTAATAATAAAGTACTTCATTTGAATTTATTAATTAATCTCGTATACAAATTGATATATATTTTCTACATACGAAGGGTAATTCAAATGTAACATTACCCAGAATTAAGTGACCTAATTAAAATCTTTAATAATTGGATGACTCAAATATAACATTTCTCACAATTGAATTACTTAAATGTAACTTTTAATAATTAAGTGATTCTTACCATAATTAAATGATTTTCGGTGATAGTTTACCCTTTTTAAAATTTAGTGTGCCTTGCTATTCATTATTGTCTTTTGTGTACACGAAAAATTATACGAAAGAATAAAGATAAATAACTTATCAATTAATCAAATATTTTTATTTATTTTATTAATTATATATTCCATTAAAATTTTAAATATAAAATATATTAAAAATTAAAAAAAATCATAATTGAACTATTGTATAATATTAAATTCTAATCTTGATAGTATTAATGTTGTTATCAATGAGGTGTCATATTGAGAAATTTATATGTTTAAAAAATTATTAATAACAATTAACAGGTCAGCTACAAAAGTTGGTTAAATGTCATTTTTTCTAAAAATATTTTAATATATTTTAATCAATCCAATTTTTATATACAAAGTGTTGCTACTTTTAAATCTTATAATATATTGTTACATATATTTAAATATTTTACTATATGGTAAAGTGTTAAAAATTAAATATATTTTATTATTTTATAATTTATATCATTTTGTGGATATAATATATTATTTGGGCATTCTAATTCAACTAAGGTATGATATTTTAATTTATTTTTTTTATTTAAATAAATTCACAAAGAATTATAAATAATATTGTTAACCCAAATCAACTAAAAAAATAATATATACATTTATAATTAAAATCGCTTTATGAGTTTGCGCTTAATAAAAATATAAACTATTATTTTATTATTATATTGAAACTAAGCAAAAATCTAATAAATTTTTTTATTAAATATTAAATTATATTTTTTATTCGTCTAGAATTATAGTTTCGTTGAAATTTAAATCAACAAAAAATAAGCGATATATTATTTTTTAAAATTATTTCTTTGAAATAAAAAAGTGTTTTTTATTATTTTAAAACTGAAATGTAGATATATAAAGTATGATAAATATTGAATCACATTTTTATTTTTTTTAATTATATTTTAATCTGTTTTACCTCTAGATTTTACTCAATTATTAAATTATTCTTTAAATTATATCAATTTTCTTAATTTATCTTTAAATAAGAGTGATTTTAGTCTAATTTTATAAATTTAGGGGGCAAAACAGGCTAAAAAAATTTAAAAAACAGGTTGGGGAAATAAATATAATTTAGAGGGAAAGTTTATTAAACCATTATTTAAATTATAATTTTTTAAATGTTTAATTAACATTATAAAATAAAATATTTAATTATACCTCTATTTAAATTAAATTGTACAATTTATAAAAGATTTGATTTCTTTTCTTTTTTTATTAGTTTTTTTTATTATTAACATTTTTAATATGTAATTTATTTATTTATTTATTTATTTCTCTCAGTCCTGCAGTTCTCAGGATTGTATGAAAACGATCAGTTGTTTTTTAGTTTGTTAGCTTCAATTTTGGAAAGATATATAAAGACAAAAATTAAATTCAAAAGTAATTTAATTTGTATTTATTCTCGTATTTATATTAAAATGTTATTTATTTTTAAAAAATATAATTTATAATTATATAATAAATTGGTTCATGCAGAATTAGACGAATTCAAATGAGATTTTAAGTAAAATATCATTTCAAATGAAATATTATTCGAAAATGGTTCAATTGAGATGTCTTTTCAATTTTTAGATCTTAAATATTTTATTATTTTTTTTATAAATTTTAATTATAATTTTAATCAGAGAAAAAAATTTTAAAAGAATATTTAAAAATGTTTTTAGTGTGTTTAAAACTTATGATCTAAAAAAATATAAGAAAAGAAAGATGAACAATATAATTAACCGATCAAATGTATTTACTTATTTTTAAATATTTAATTGAAAAACATCGATCGAGAGATGAACTATGAGGTATACAAAAAATTCATTTGAACGATTGTGACAGTTGAACGACAATAAATAGTATATGGGTGTTTGGACAATAAAAAGAGAGAAAATTTTAAATTTAATTTTTTATAAAAATATAAAATAATATATTTTATTATAAATAATTATGTAATAACGTGGTTAACTATTTAATAATAAAATAAATAAAAACCTAAAATTCAAATTTTAAAATAATTAAATTAAATTTTTTCCTACTATCAAATGTAATATTTTTTTCTACAATTAGATTCTCTCACAAGGCATTGAATATTGTGCCAATTATACAAAAATCTAATTATTTATGATGACATATGATTTTCTAGAAAAATATGATTAATGCATGGTTTGTAATAAATATTTTAAATGTCTTAAAAAATTGGTAAACTACATTCAAGGTCATTTAGCTATGAGTTTAATAATAAATAGTATATATATATTTTTAAAAGATATAAATAAGTTATTTAATTAAAATACTATTATAAATATATTATTCAAATAATATATTTTTATAAATATATCACTCGATTAATATAGTTATAAATATGTTTTTTTTAATGTAACATGGTATAATAATATTTTTAGTTTTATAAAATTATATAATTTATTAATTTAAAATAATTTAATAAATTTAACTTTTTAAAATTATAAATATTCATCATTTTAGTCTTTATTATTCTTTTAAATTATTTATTTTTAACAATTTAACAATAAATTATTGAAGTTTAAAAATATAATGAATTATTGATATGATAATTTGATATTATCACAAATAAAATTATATTGGTGGAATTCTTAGACATAAAAATTAAGTTTATTGAATTGTTTTAGATTAAAATAAAGTTAATAAAATATTTAAATTTTAGGGATTGAATTGTTATTATACAAAAAAGTGATTTATTTGTAAACAGAATAACATATTTATAATAATATGTTAATCGAGTAATTTTTATAATAATATATCAATCAAATGAAATATCTTAATAATATAATAATTAAACAATCTAATTATATATATATTTAAATAATTTATTTATTATAAAATTTATAATTAAATGATCTTATATTTATTTTACCCTTTAAAAAAATATATTTTTCTGCAATCAAAGCCGTTTCCGACAAGAAATGACAACATTCTTTTGAATTTATTGTGCTGTGTTTTTCTTCATTAAAATATAGAAAGTTGTTGTAGGATTCATTTTGCCGGTGGAGCTGTTACCTGGAATTTCGAGGATTAATTTGATTTTTTTTATTTAATCAAATAAAAAATTTAGTTTATAAATATTTATCATATTATAGTACGATTTGATTATAGTTTAAATAATTTTATCTAATCATAATATATATTATTTTTTATGTTTTTTATATGTGATTATATTTCTTTATATTTTAACGTATTAATATATATTATAAAAAATTAAGAAATTCGTCTCAAATTTAAAAATAATTTTTAATTACTAAAACTTTCGAGTTATTAGAGTTTTTATTTTACAACTTAAACTTTATTTGAAATATTTTTCAAATTGAATTGAGTTTATAAAATTTCGAGTTGAATCAAAATAAATTACATATTTTTATCTCAAATCAAGTTAAATTATTCGATTTTTTTGAATTAGAGTCAGAGTTTTGCTAAACCGTAAACTGGATTTACTTTCATCCCTCTTTCTTCATTTTGAGTAGTCGTTCATCCTCTGTCATCTTATACAATTCCAAGTCTTCCTTTCAGTTGAACATTAAACCATTTTCAGCTTTCTCTGAATTGGACCATATTTTCTTCTGCTTGAAAGAGAACATTAAAGCCGAGGAAATTTCATTTGATTGGGGCACAAGTTTCTCATATGATCTTTGTTTTTTCATGGAAATATATGTAAGCTGTTCATCGCACTAATCTCGTCCTCAAATGGTGAAATTTATCCTCCATCAAGGTTAACACCAGAATCTAAAACCGTGTTGAGGGATCCCAAGTTAGCTTTAAACACCATAAGCTTCCTTCTTCTTCATCTCTTTCAGTTCCATTCAACAAAATCTAAGTTCAAAACCCAGAAAAAAAAAGTTAAAAAGAAGGAAAATTGGAGGCTAAACATGAAATCTATGGAGTTTTCAGCCTTCAAACAATCACACTGGAAATGGGTTTTCTTGTTTGTCTTTTCTTTGTTAGTTTCCTCTGGTTTCTCTGATCCAAGAATCACAGTTGCTGGGTTTTACTGCGGCGATTCCCAGGCGCCAAACGGGACGAACAACGTTCCGGATTTCACTGAATTGATGAGACAGTTGCAAGAGCAGATCAACGGTAATATCTTTGCTTCCTATTCTCTCAACTCTACGCCTTCAATGTATGGATTGGCTCAGTGCTATGGAGATTTGGGTCAAACGGATTGCCTCCTTTGCTTTGCCGAGGCAAGGACTCGAATCCCGCGTTGCCTCCCTCGCTCGGCTCGAATCTTCCTCGATGGCTGCTTCTTGCGTTACGATTATAACCGGGATTTCTTTCACGAATCAGTTTCGTCAACTTTCGACACCGTTAATTGCAGTTCCAACAATGTAACAATGGTTGGTCAAGATAACAACAATAGGAGGATTTTGTTTGGTAGAAACGTTGATCACGCGGTCGGGAATGTAACGACTATTGCTTTGAGAAAAAATGGATTCGGGGTGATAGGGATGGATGGGGTGTATGCATTGGCGCAGTGTTGGGAGAGCCTTACGCACACGGAGTGTCAGCAGTGCCTGCAGAAAGCGGCAGAGACGGTGAGAGGATGCGTGCCCAGTGACGACGGGAGAGCTTTGAATGCAGGGTGTTATTTGAGGTACTCCACAAGGAGGTTCTATAATGAAGGGGCAGACTCTGATGGTCATAACGGTAAGTCTTTTTCCCTCTTTTATTTAAGATGCTGAGCTTGACTTTAATGGAAAATGGACTGAATTTATGTTGAAATTATCTTGGCTCGAGTGTCGGATATGTGTTTGTGTCTGATACGAGTAGTTTGAACATTTTCTTCCAAGATTTCTCTGTATTTAGAGGGTGATTTGAGATTATTTCCTGGCTGTTCTAGAGTAGATTCTGCAATTCATTTTAGATTATTTTGTTGGATTTAGTTGCTGGTTTTTCTGCTGGAACCACTAGGAATGTAGGGTGATTTTGTTTGAGATTGTAATGGTAATAGAGATATAGATGTAGTTTTTTTAACAATCACAACATTATCCATGTAAGGATTTTTGGAGTACAACTTCTATAAGGTTTTATTTACTTCGGATATATGAAAGTTCGTACGGTTTTGTCACTCGAAAATGTGCTGTGGTAGCCGGTAGGGGAAGCATGGTCCTTATCTATGGGGGCTAGTTCTAAGGGAAAAACAATTCTACATCAATTAGTGCCGTTCTTTCCCTACTGGGGCACATTTTCTTAAAGAAGGAAACTGTAAACACCGTCTTTACCTCTAAATCAGATAATAGCTTATTTCGACAGCCAAGTCGATAAATTTGAACTTTTATTTCAGGGATCTCTGTTGGAGTCATTATAGCGATTGTCTCAGCATCATCTGCATTCCTAACACTCGCGGTTGCAGCAGCTTATGCTATATATGCAAGAGTATCAAAGAGGAAAAGAGGTACAAAGTCTCAGAGTTAATCTTCAAAAAATTTCACTGAGTTATATATCAATGGTGTTCATATCCAATCTTATGCAGTAGTCCTCTGTTCTATATTAACCATCAAATTCATTTCCCAGAGCTCAAAAGTCTTGGCCGGATTTCGAAAAGGTTCGATATATCTGGTTTGAAATTCAAGTATGAAACTCTTGAGAAAGCAACGGATTATTTCAGTCCTTCAAGGAAATTAGGCCAAGGAGGAGCTGGTTCGGTGTTTATGGGGATTCTTCCTGATGGAAAAACTGTAGCTGTAAAGAGATTGATATATAATACGAGACAATGGGTCGATGACTTCTTTAATGAAGTGAATTTGATCAGCAGAATTCAACACAAGAATCTGGTGAAGCTTCTTGGTGCTAGCATTGAGGGACCCGAAAGTCTCCTGGTTTATGAATATGTGCCCAACAGGAGCCTTGATCAGTTCATTTTTGGTAACTTTTTGCTCTTTAATCAATTTGCATTTATTTTTTAGATTGATTTTTAAAACCTTGTATCAGTTGTTGATGGAAACATAGTTTAAATCTCTTCCCCATTCTAGGACTCAATGGATTTAAAGTATCGTCAGATTAACATAAACATAATCTTGCAGCTCAAGTAATCTTACTGTGTTACTTTGATTTTCATTTTTTTTTTCTTGAATACATATATCAGATACATATTTGGACTTAGGTATATGATATGACCCTCCTAATACATGGATGAACTTGAACATGTCTATGTAAAACACATCGTATTTGACACTCAAATTCGTACTCATGTATGATAATATAAGAAAAATGAAAAATTGGAGCAACACTGGAAAATGGTGGGGAACAATTATCTTCTTGTGCCTATCTCAAACGTGTAGATGATTTTAGTTTCAAATGTAGATGATTTGGTTTTCGAATGCAGATGAGGAGAAATCAAAACTTCTAAACTGGAAACAGAGGTTCAATATCATCGCCGGAGCAGCTGAGGGTCTAGCTCATCTTCATGGAGGAGGTTCTCATGTAAGGATAATCCACAGAGATATTAAGTGCAGCAATGTTCTTTTAGATGAGAATCTCAATCCAAAAATTGCTGATTTCGGGCTTGTCCGGTGTCTAGCTCCTGAGAAGAGTCATCTTAGCACCGGGATTGCTGGAACACTGTAAGTATACAAAAGATTTATCTAGTATTACATATGACATTGTTCGAAAGTTTTAGCATGAGAAACAAATTATTCATTGATCCGATAGATTGTAAGACGTTACGGTTTCCATTAAAGTGTTCTTAGTAACTTGGTTTCCGACTTTCGTGCAGAGGATACATGGCTCCTGAGTACCTTGTTCGAGGACAACTTTCTGAGAAAGCGGATGTTTACAGTTTCGGAGTACTTGTTCTTGAGATTGTATGTGGTAAAAAGAACAGCAGCTTCACAAAGTCCGGTTCCCTTCTACATACGGTAAGCTCCCAATGTAACAACCGGGGTTCAGTCATCTCTCCCGTGTCACTGCACGTATCGGGGCTTGGTTTATTACACCGAATCTAAACTTTTCTATAAATTGTTTTGGATTATTACTTTTTGCTGTTCTTAGATCATTAAATTTGAGGTTTTCAACCTCAGGTATGGACACTTCACAAATCAAATGCTTTGGCTGAAGCTGTTGACCCTTGCATAAGGGATGAAATGTCGGCAAACGAGGCCCCCGGTGTGCTCCAAGTTGGTCTATTATGCACACAAGCTTCAGTTCTCTTAAGACCATCAATGGAGGAAGTGTTTCAGATGTTAACCGATAAAGATTACAAAATTCCAAGGCCTAACCAGCCACCATTTTTAAATGCTAATGTTCTCGGAACAGCAACTTCTTCAGGATCTTACAGCACAGACAGTTTCATATCAAATGCTATGAGAAAAATTCAGGGTTCTGGCACTTCCTCCGAATCTTCCAGGACTCGGTAATTCGGACGGCGCATCAAGAACACAACTATCATTCCACAGGAGCGAGTTTAATGACCAATATCAAATGTCCAAAGATGGCAATACCGTTGATTTGAGCAGAACATCCGAATCCCGGCCGGCGGACGGCACAGAGTTCAGATCAAGGTATAAGATTGAACCCCAAGGATCATGTTGCAAAAATTTTGGAAGGTCAGAGTCAGGTGCCAAAGTGTCCATGTTCAAAATGTATGTATCAAACAAAACATATCCTTAGCTTTGTTTCTTTTCTTGTCTCCCAGCCTAAGGATTTTCAGAACTTTTACTATTTTTTTTATTATTTTTTGGGATTTTGGTGTTGATTGTAAATAATTATATTAGATTTTAGAACATCATTTTGACTTCTAGCTTTCATGTTTTTTTTTTTTCACACTGTTGTTGGACAACTGCAGAAATTGTTGAGAAAGTTGGGGCTGTTCCCATTTGCTTAAATTTTTAGGCTTTTATTTTATTTTTTATTTTTTAAATATATCCCTTTGAAAGTCAATTCACGTGGTAAGTCGATAGTTATATTATATAATCCAGTGCAATTTGCAATTCATTTTAATTTTGTCAGTATATAAGGACGTGAGATATTTTATATTATAAAAATATAAATAATTATATGTTTAATAAAGTTAAATATTTAATGCGTCATATTGTTTATAAGTAAGTTATGTGATATTTAATATTGAGTTAGAGATAATATTTATTTAATATTAGTTTTATGTTTATTTTGTCAATTATACTTTTATATTATTTTTTACGTATTTTACATGAATATAAATATATTATACTTAAACCCTAAATATTAAATTATAAATTATAAAATTTGAACTTTAAACTACGAGTATTAAACTCTAAATCATAAACTCTACATTTTAATCATGAACCATAAATCTTAAATTTTAATTCATATACATGAACAATAAACCTTAAATCCTAAACCATATATATACTTTAAACCTTACGCCTAAATGTAAATCATAAATCTTAAACCTAAAACTCAAAATCATATAATACAGACCTTAAATTATAAACTAAAAGCCTCGTACACCAAAAATCATTAATGTTCAATTAGTTTGCATGTGTTCTGGGATATATGTATCATCAGTTTGCCTTATTTCTTTCCCTTTTGATTATTATTATTATTGTGACGATTTTGATTTATTATTATTGTGACGATTTTGATTTATTTTTTTTGATATAAGAGAAATTATTTTATAAATCGGTTACATCATGTTATTTATGGTCTTTATGTACTAAAATTAACTAATTAATTTTATATTTTTCATATCATTTCTTTCAAGAGTGAATCTTTACTTTTTTATTGTTATGTAAATAGGTAGTGTGTAATTATATAAAGATTAATTAGGAAAGAAAAAATAATATAGAAAATATAAAATTAATTGATTAATTTTTAGTGGATATGAACCATAGATAATGTGGTGAAACTGGTTCATAGAATAATTTCTCTTAATATAGGAGTCGGGTAATTTATATTTCAAATCACTGAACTTAACATCCACTTTCATTTACATCACAAACCTTCAATTTAATCAAATTACATCATTCAACTTTTATTATTAATAAACTAAATCATGCTAACACAATTAAATAATTTTAACAAAAAAACAACAACATAAATTAGTACTATTACTTAATATATTTTTCCACATATCACTATTAAATAATGTTTAATTGACAATTTTAATAATTTTATGTGGAAATTTTCTATTTCGTTTAAATAAGTTTAAAAGAAAAATAACAAAATTTCTTATAAATTTTTAAAAAATTAAATATCATTTATTGATGATATATGAAAAATATATTAAATAAAAATATCAATTTCAATTTTTTTTTCATTAGAGATATTTAATGATACCAATATAAGTGACTTAATTTATAAATAGTAAAAGTTGAATGATATGATTTGATTAAATTAAAGGTTTATGATGTAAATGAAAGTGAATGCTAAGTTTAGTGATGTAAAATGTAAATTACTCTATAGGAGTCTGTCAATAATACATTTTTAGTTGGCGGAGATGAGAGAGTAGAAATCTAACTCATGCCTTCTAATCGTACCTCTTTTTATATCTTCTGTTACTTAAAAAAGGAAATTTTAAACCTTAACCCTAATTTTCTATATCTTAAACCCTAACCCTACACTTAAAAATACACCCTACTTAATTTTCTAAACCTTAACCACAACCCCTAACTTTAATTTCTTAACCTTAAATCCAAAAATCCAAATAGAAAAACGATTATGAGGTAAACGATTTCCGAATCGGGTTTCCAATATCAAATATTTCAGCAACGCTGGCAAATCAATGCTATTGACAACAACAAATAACAACATATACGTTCTTGATGCATATGGAGGAGAGAAGGTTAGTTACCCTAATTAAACCAGTTCTACCCCACAACTTGTTTGTTGAAAGGACCTAGGCTCTAGCTCTCCATTTTCTTTAGACTTGGTTTCTATCTTATCGGACAATGTCGATTTAGTACTTAGATATAAAACTTTTGCAGCGATGTGGGTTGAGTTTAGAACCATCTCCCAATACAACTATAGAGGCAACCATTACTCCAGATGGTCATGTATCATGTATGTGATCTCAGGTACCAATCCCTTCTCCTAATTGCTCTTGAGAAGAATATGTGCATTTGTGATTATGTTTTGCATTAAGTTACAAATTGTTGATCAGCTGTTCTTTAAATTTTCACTAATGGAAGGGTCAGGGAATGGAACCTTCAACCTTGCATGCCTGGAATATCAACATGCGAAATGAGTTATGAGGTACAGATACAGACACCCTTTTCTTCATCTGCTGCTTGTTTTTCTCATGTAGCTTCTATGGAATTACAGATACATTACCATTATGGGCTCTAGCAAAGCCCTTCACCTCCCTTCTTTTCTTTCCCATCTAAAAGCAAACAAGGAAACAAAGAAAAGAATATATACCATATGCTGTTCTGAAAAGAAAAAAAATACCAACAACTTCCATTTTTTTGCTCTAGAGACCTTTTTTGCTATTTCGGATACGTGTATGCGTTCGACATGAATATGTTTATTTATGTCTTTTCATGTATTTGGAGGCTGCTGTTCCTTTACCATGTCTAAGAATGTGCCAGATTTGAATACTTGAGAAGAAAATTGACGAGTTGGAACAACATAGGATGGGGATAGTAAGTTCCCTACGTAGGACCTATTTTCATTGTCATGAAAAATGCATGATGATTTACAATCTGCGAATGTGGTAGCATTTATTACATCATACAATGACAGCTTTAGCTGGTTCTCTTCCAGGTAGTCACTTGGAGCAGCCACATAGGTGCTGCATATCTTGCTTGAAGCAGGCACCCCATAGGGCCATGCTCGTTGCTGCATCAACTGTTCTAACATTTTGGATATATACAGCTGCAGAGATCAGTTCTGGCAATGTACAAGCCGGGGTGAAGTCTGAGCAAATCGGTCAATAAACCCAGCCTTTGATACCCGGTAATTCGTGTATGAACTCAGTATCTTTCTTTTGGAAATCAACTCCGTGCCATTATTATACTCTCTACAGCTCTGCTGGAAAAAGAAAAAGAAAAGACTTTCTTAATGTGTTCAGATTGGGCATTAGTTAGTAAAATTTAGAAATTAGTTACAATGTTGGGAATAATGTGTTATCATAGCTATGGCTGCTATATCCTCATGGCCTGCTCTATTAGTTAGTAAAATTCATGTCAAAAACATAAATGAAAAAGACTACTTTAGCTAAACCATAAATGTATCTAATATCTAAATCAAGAGTTGATACATACAAGGTGAGAAAATGGGTAAATTTGAGAGAATAATCTAAAGAAAGCGGTCTCTAGAAGACGGTTTTGAATTGACTCAAATTATTCGGGGGTTTAGTCGAGTCAAGTTTTACTTACTCTTAGAAGACAATCTTTGTCACTTCCGATCCTACATCAACAACTGGTTCCCTAACCAAAAACGAGGCAGACTACAAAGCACACAAACAATTAATTTACTCCTAAAAATCAACCTAGGAAAAATCATCTTTTATTCAAAACTAAAGTGTAAAGAGAAAGTAACCAATTAGGGTAAAAGAAGAAGATGTAGTGGTGTTATTGAAATGAGTCTGTAGCACAAGTGAACAATATTAGGAGTTGAATACTTTAATGCCTTTAAAAACTAAACCTTACCCCTTAGTTACAAACCTAAGACCCTTAAACAACTCTAGAGTGCGGGGGGAAGCTTGGACAGCACTGCATTGTTTTCCTGTAACAGTGGACATTTGTATATTTCGAAGGAATGCAATTCTGGGAGACGTTGCAAGGCTTCCTTGGATGGAAGATGCACCAGATTGTTACAATACCCTAAATATAAACTTCGAAGAGAGGAGAGGTTTCCAAACCACTCTGGCAAAGCTTTCAGTCCACGGAAGGAAGAAATTTCTAACTGTTCAAGGGCAGTGAGGTGTTGAAGTTGATGTGGCAAATAGTATGGTTTATCCCATCCATTCAATGTCAATTCTTTAAGGGAAGAGTGGAGGTGATGGATGGAAGCAAGACCTGGGAATTCCTCTAGCTCTTCTAAGCAGGGACCCAATTTCATTCTCTTCAAACTTGTGAGACACCCAAGGCTCTCTTCTGGGAGCCTTGTCAAGTTTCCACAACCACAAATATACAATTCCTCAAGAGAATTCAATTGATCTACATCTTCTGGAATTGACTCTAGACTACTGCAATCTTCTACGTGCAAGCGCCAAAGAGAAGTATGAGTTGACAATCCAGATGGTAGACTTGTTAATCCTTTGCATCTTTGCACCCTTAATTCTAAAAGAGAGGACAAACCGTTTAAACTGGGAATGGACCTTAAGTTATCGATACCCTTTATCACCTAACTTTTGAGACGAGGGGAAAATGGTTCATCTCCCATCCAACCCAATTTGTAACACTCGTTGATATTGAGTTCCTCAAGAGAAGAAAATCTACTCATTCTTGGAACACTGTTTAGATTGTAACAATGCTCAATCTTCAACACTTTAAGTGAAGGAAATGCAGGAATCGTCGGCTCCACTTCTAACCAGTCTTTTACCTGTGGCATAATCTTTAGGCTGAAAACTTCCAGTGCTGGAAATAAGATGGTTGGCTTATTATCATCACAACCATTCATATAAAATTCATTTCCTATGCACATCACACTGTCTAAACCTACTATTTCAAGAAATTTGAGATTAGGATATTGCCCAAGACTTGGAAGATTCTTCACATTCTCACAACGAAATAGTTTCAACTCTACCAGATTCATAGGTTGGAAAGAAGCACTTGGGTCACCACCAATCTTCCCTACCAACCATGACGGATACCACTCTCCTTTATAATAATCGATTGTTAAGCTTTTCAAGTTTGAATGAGGTGCTAACCCTTCCAACACTTCCTCCTCCTTGCTACATCCTTCCCTCCAGAAGCTCCATCTGTATGTCAACTTGTGTAATTTCTTCTTCTCCCATAATCTTGCTGCCTTTGCTTCTTCTTTGTCTCTAACATTCTCAAGATCAAGTATTTCCAATTCTCCTCTGAGTTCAACTAAAAATCCCAATTCCCCAATTCCTCTTCCCCTTTCTGTACCCACCACAAAGAATGGCAAAGTCTGAAGACTAGTTAGGCATCCTACCTCCACAGGAACATGACTTTCATCACTGATGTATAAATGCCTCAAGTTGACTAAACTTTTTATTCCTCCAGGAAGTTGTTCCAGAATGTGGCACCACAATAACCTAAGTGTCTCTAAAAGGTTCAGCTGAGAAATGGACTTCGGTAGTCTCTGTATGTAAGTTCCTGAGATATCAAAGTATCTCAAATGCTTTAGCTTACCGATTGATTCAGGCAATGATTCGAAAACAATAAAACTAAATTTAAGAACCCGTAAACCTTTGAAGTCCCTTAACATGTGAAGGAATCTGCCAGAATTAATGAATAGAGAGTGCCACAATTTCACATTATCAAACATATGTTGTTGCCTAATATGTGACACGGACTGAGCAAGATCATGAACTAAATCATGCATCCTGCAACTTGTAATGCATCCATATGAATCCTTTTTTACATCCTGCAATAAGGAATTCGATAATAAGTGATTGAAGTACTCATTACCAATATCCTCAAATGCCAGTTGTGGACTTCCTCTGGGTTGATGAAGAAAGCCTTCAGCCATCCAAAGTTGGACCAATTGTTCCTTTTCGATCCTAAAATCCTTAGGAAAAATGGAACAATATGCAAAGCACTGCTTTAAGGATGGGGAAGCCAAACGATCATAACTTAATCTCAGAACACGGACAATCCCATCATTCCTTTCTAATGAGCCCCAAAGAGAGCTATCTCTTAGTGACAACCACTCGTCTCTATCCCATTTGTTGCACATAGTTCCACCTATAACCGTTGCGACCAATGGCAGGCCTCCACATCTACGAGCAATATCCCTTCCAATAGCTTCAAGTTCCGGAGATATGTGAGAGTTTCCGAATGCCCTTTCTTTGATAATGGACCAACATTCCTCATCTATCATTGCCGGAAGATGATGCCTGTGATCATGAGGTGTTTCCCTTACTAATGCAACATTTTCACTGCGACTTGTCACAAGAATCCAACTTTGTTTGCTTTCATTTATTCCCTGCAAACTGCCCTTTAGGTCCTGCCAATTTTTAATGTCCTCATCCCACACATCATCCAGGACAAGAAGGAATCTCTTTCCTTTCAACTCCTTCTGTATTTCTCGAAGTACAGCATCCACGTTCTTGATCTCACAAGATTTTCTGGTTAGAGATTCTAACATCTCCACTAAAATCCTTCGAACATCAAACTTCTCAGCCACACAGACCCATATGATTGTGTTAAAATGGTTATGTATTTTGTGATTGTTGCATACGGACTTTGCTGAAGTAGTTTTTCCCAGACCACCCATGCCTACTATGGAGACTAATGACAGACTTTGGTGAGTGGTTGAGCCAATCAAAAGATCAACTACTCTTCGAACATCAACTTCCCTTCCCACAACACGTGATGAATCAACAAGAGAGTGTGTGTCTCCTCCGACTCCACTAGACACCGGAGCCGAAACATGAACACGTTGTTGGAGTCCTAACTCGGTGGCCTGACGGGTAACATCATTCATGGATAGGCTAATATTCATAACCTTTTTGGCCATTTTTACGGACAATGCTAGAGGATTTTTGGAGGGAGAAAAAAAGTTCCTGACCTGTGTTCTCTTTCGTGTTTTCACCTTCCTGCGAAGATGTTCGTAAGCAAGCTCATCTAGTACATCATCGGCCTTAGAAGCAACATCGCCGAGCTGCTCCAACCAGAGTTTGACAGGCTCGTCAAGTTTCCTCCTCTCTGCATCTTGCAAGAAAGCTCGAGTGAGAGCAAGTGAGGAACGAAGGTTGCTCAGCTGGTCCTTGAAATCCCATGCAAGGTTGATGGGGTCTTCAAGCACGGAGATAGCCTTGGATAGAGCCACTTCTACGGCTACACTGACGACAGCTTCAGCCATTTTTGAATCCAAAATCAGCAGAAAAAGGAAACAACAGAGGATTAAAGTGAACTGAATTTTAAACCAAGAGGTAAATAATGAATAAAACTAAATCATTTAAAATTCCAAAATTATTAAAAACAAAACATCTAGTTTTGTCCGTCTGTATGTGATTTTTATTTGATAATAATGTATGGGAAAATCATAACATATTTGATATGAGCCAAAATAATAGCTTGCTTAGTGGGATGAAGAATATTCTAAGCTCATCAAAATAAACAAGAATTAAAAAAATGAAATTAAGGATGACAACTCTTTGACAGACCAAGTATGGGTTCCAACGACAACGAGGTTTCGATATTTTCTAATGTGTTTTGTTTTTTTAGTATAGCAGTTGGGGTTTAAAATTTCGGTTAATCGAATTGATTGATCGAACTAAAAAAAATTTGGTTAATCGATCGGTTAATTTTAAATTGGATCGGTTAACGGTTAATAATTTTTTGAAACTTCGATTATAAGTTATTTCGGTTCGAAATCAGTTAATTAACTGAATTAACCAAAATTTTTATATATTATATATTTTATATTTTTATATATTTATTTTTGATCATTAAACTTTATAAAATTATAAAATGGTCATTAAATTTTACAAAATTAGCATAGAATAATAATTAAATTTATTAAATTTAAAAAATAATCATTAAATTTTTTAATCATTTATCAATATTTATAACGTACGATGAATCAATGTAATAATTCAATAAGTCTAATGTTTTTTTTTTATAATTTTTGAAAGTTCAATGTCTAAAAATCATGTTAACATAGTTTAGTGATCATTTGTGTAATTTATCAAATTTTTTTTTAAAAAAAGTTTTGTTAACCGATTTAACCGATCGAATTAACCAAACTTTTTTCGGTTCGGTTAAAAATTTTCGAAATTTTTTTATTCAACTAACGGTTAATACGAAAAAAAATCGGTTAATGAAATTTTGAAAGTTCGGTTCGGTCGATTAATCGAACCGACCGTTTGAACACCCCTAATAACGGCAATATTGTATTTTTTAAATTTTTTAATAAAGTATATAAAGTTTTAAATAAAATTATTTGAATTTGAGTTTATAAACACTTTTATTAATATTAATATCTCATTTGGTATAATAAACGTAAAATATGTATTATATTAAACAATATTTGTGTATTAAAAAGATAATACACGGAGTCGTATTGATTATTAAGGTATCGATTGACATCCGTTTTTAAAAATTATATTTTTTATAATATATATAATTAACACTTTATTATAAATAAAATAACATCACTTTATAAATAATAATTTTTCTTAAATATTGTTTAAAAAATAAAACTCGTTAAATAAATTTATGGCTCTACCCTGTGAATGATGGTTGATACTAAAACCATTTAATTATGAAATTTGTGATAGAGTTAAGAAAATAAGGGTCATTTAAGAATGTACCTTTCTACCTTTAAAATTTTAGCTTCATATTTTCTTTTATTTTGTCATTGATTATATTATTATTATTATTATTATTATTATTATTATTATTTGATAATTATTACTGAATTTTTATTAAATTCATAAAAAAATATTACAATTACATTACATTCGAAAAAATTTCAAAAAAACAAAGAAAAGTAAAATATTTTCTATGGAGATAAGCATACCATCAAATTCAGAAGCATCCTGAATCTCCTTGTCTCTGTCCAATCGAGACACATAACGGATGAATAAGGAGTGGTGAGCGATCTAAACCATCAGGTAGAATGTTCCGCTACCTAGGACTGATTATATCAGTACACAACCATCAACCAAGCGGGGATCTAACCATCAATGACCACCGATAAAATCATAATCAGAAACTAGCACCGAATCAAATCTCTGCAACAATCGGCTACTAGGGTATATTGAATCATGCCACAAAGACAGGTAAAATAAACCACAAAAATAAAAACAAAAAGCGTGTCACAAGGAGAGAAAAAATGCTTGTCATGAAGGCAAAGATTCTTATTAATATATAAGAAAATAAAAGAACAAGAATAATAAATTCGGTGATCGACAACTAATATAAAATTAATTGCCGACCACCGATTAAAAAATAATAGTGATGAAGAGCCACGGCAGAAACCTAGAGAAAACTCAGGGGAGAGAAAAAACTAATAACAAAATTTTTTTATTATATTATTTTTAGAGTTTAGAATTATAATTTAATTTTTATATTTTATAATTTAAAGATTGAGTTTTATGGTTTAATGGTTTAATAGTTTTAATTTTAAAATTTATGATTTAAAATTTAGAGTATACAACAACAATTACTGCAAATGATTTAACAAAAAAAATATAAACCGAAACATGCATTATGAACCGAATACGACATCACATGTTAGAAAAACTGAACATTAATTGTATTGCAATATACTGAGAAACGAGATTTATTTAATGGTAAAAAAAGATCGACAAAAAAATTAAAAGTTTTTTAAATTAATTTGTTAACTTCAGAACATTTTTTAACAAAATAAAATTTGAATTAAGACTCAGGGCCAAGACAAAGTGAATGATAAAATTTGAGATTGAACAACTATCATTTATGATCGTTTGAGGTTTAAAAGTGATAAAAAAATATTTAATATCTAAATTTTAATAAATATATTAAAGATTTTAAAACTTAATGATCAAAATAAATTTAAAAATAATATTCATCGTTAATTTACATAATTTAATTATTTTTTAATTGAAAAACGAGTAACATATACGATAATCGGACGGTGGTTATGAATTTGAGTCCCATTTGGTAATGCCAAAATTCCTTCACATCCCACATCGATTCCATTCTAATAATATCCACAGCATATCTTCTTTGCATCAAAAAAATCCTGCAAAATAAAATAAATATTAAAAAATAGAATGTTAGAGGGAACATTTTCATCTCTATTTTTAATAAATATTCATATTTTAAATATATTTCAAATCCAACTTGACATGATTAATTGAATTCTGAACCTTAACATTAATTTTTATATTCTATATAAATTTTATTATAATATATTTTAATCTTCTTTCTTTAATCATATAAGATATACATATATATTTTATTATATTTTTTTACATACGATATATTTTTTTCATATTTTTTATATCAATATATATAAAAAAATTTAAGGAACTTGGCGAACATAAAAAATAATCTATTAATTACTAAAAAGTTTGAGTTATATAAATTATTCGAATTTACTTTTTACAATTTAAACTTTAATTTTTTTTTTAAAAATCGAGTTGAACCAAGTTTATGTAATTTCAAATCGATTTAGAATAAATCAAATTTTTTTCATCTCAAATTGAATTTTACTTGTCCAACAGATCCTAAGTATCAAAATTTATCTCTAAATATCATTACTTGTCGTGAACCACCAACCTAAAACGTTGTTAAAACATCGTATTGTAGCTGTACCAAACTCCGTTGTATGTTAGATTCTTCTGATTATAAATTTTAAAATTTAATTTTTAAGTATCGAGAGACGATTAAATACATTAAAATATATTTTTATTTCAAATATAAATACACAAATAAGTGATACACGTGACTGCAGATCAAGTTTGTTGATTAAATAAAAATCGCATCCAGATGAAGTGTTAGCTTAACGAAAACTCCAAGTCTTTAGAATTCTATTGCATACAGCACATGCAGCTTATTGATTCAGAAAGTCATTGACTTAAGAGTGTTAAATTAGGGTTTTAGATTATATATTTATGCTGGTAATTTTTATTTTTATACTTTAATTCGGCATAATTCGATTATTCCATCGTTATTAATATTATTACTTTTACAAAAATATATATTTGATATTTTTTTAAATTGGCACTTAAAAAATTATATGCACAAATTGATATCTGAATTTGGCATCTTCTCTCAAATTAATAATTAGAGAATTTTTACTCTTAAGTTGATATTTTAAATTGACACCTCTTAATTAAATATTTTTTAATTTAATTTTAATTTAAAATAATTTAATAAATTTAATCATCTATATTTAAAAATAATATTAATTTACTCTTTGTTATAATAAAAATTTAGTAGTAACTTATAGTTTTATGGTAGAATATTGAAGTTACACTTTTGTTGCTTTAATCTAATAGGCTTGCTTAATATTTTCATAATATGACAAAAAGAAAATGATTAAATTGATGGATTTTTTTAAAATACGATAAATAAATTTATTCAATTAGTTTAAATTAAGACTAAACCGAAAGAATATATGAATTTGGGACGAGATAAATTTGTTAATAAAAGTATCGAAATAATGAATGTAATTAGAGTTAGGGTACCCTATTTATGTCCCATACTAAAACATTAGGTTTAGGGTTTAGGTTAAAATTTAAGTTTAAAATTTAGAATTAGGGTTTAAAGAACTTAGAGTATGGTGTATTTTTTAGGGTTTAGGGTTTAAGATTTATGATTTAAAAATTAGGATTGAGGTTTAAAATTTAATATCTAATTACCAACAATCATGTGGTATAGTAGAATAAAGTACTAGATTTTTTAAGAAGAGTAAAAGATTGGAACCCTGATGTTGTGAATGGAGAAAACTATAATGGGATGGTTATAAATAAAAATTATTTATTCATTTTCGGTGTCTCTATTTATGTCCTACATTAAAATCTTGGGTTATAGTTTATGGTCAATGTTTAAGGTTATAGTTTAGGAAATTTAGGGTATGTTTTTAGGGTTTAGGTTTATTATTTAAAATTTAATGTTAATGTTTAAATTTTAATATTTTTTAATGTTAGATATAAAAATGTATAAAAAAATTTTGTTCGAATAATCATCTTATAATAGATCTCTACAAAATTTAATTTAAATTAATTAATTAAAACCAATAAAAAAAACTCAATATACGACTTACGATTTGTAAAGTAACTTTCTTCTTTCTTGTATAAATACCAAACTATGGTTGTGCTAGTCAGGCCCGGCTCAGACAAGGGCAAAAAGGGTACTCGCCCGGGGTCCACCGTTCAAAAAATTAAATATTATTTTAATACTTATTAATAAACATTAAAATTTTTATATATTTATAATTAAAAATCTATTCTTAATATTTTTTTTTAATAATGATGGGCTCATTTGTTTAATATTTGTTTTATTGATATAATTTTAAAATTTAATTTTTCAATGTTGTTATCAGGGAAGCCATGTATAGGTTTGGGAGGGGCTGTTGCCCCTCCCAAATATTTTAGTATAATTATTTTTTAGTCCTTTTTAATTTAAATATTAATTAAATAAGTATTTTATCTCATCCAATTCTTAAATTTAAAAGTTTAATAGACTCTTGCTTCTCTCTTACCCCTCCTAACATTGAATCCTAACTCTTTCCCTAATTGTTATTATAACTTATTTTTTTTAATATTTATTATTGAATTTGTTCTTAAATTTTATTTATTTTTTCTTTATTTGTTATTAGGGATAGAGATTCAAAATCGTAATATCTTCAATTGTTATATTAATAATAACATACGTTATTAAAAAATTAATAACTGAAACATTTGTAATGATTAAAATAATATTAATTATATCCATTATCGTTTATAACCGAAAATACAACTACAATTATAATTTCAACCCTTAATTTAAGGCTAATTTTTAAGTTGACCCAGAGTGACCAAAAACTCAAAGCCTGCCCTGGTGCTAGTATTTATTTCAAAGCAAACACCCACATTATACTTCCCTGTTGAACCTGAACCCCATGGACCTAGGGTTTATGGCAAGCCTGTTTCATCGGCACAGGTGGATCACTAAATGAACCATTCATTATCCGCTGAGCAATCCAATGATTAGCAGCCTCGGAGTAGTGGACACCATCCCAGCTGATGTACTCCCAAGGGTTATCACAGGAACCAGCATAGATTTCAGTTCCATTGATCTTCTGTCTGTTGCCGCAGTACACTTGAATCTCATCTTCATGAAATCCACAGCAAATATCCGAAGCATCAACGAACCCTACCAACAAAAACAACATAAAACATGCAAAACAGATGCTTTGTAATAAGTTGTGGATGATTTATATAACTTGCCTAGCTTTTTGGCATTGCCGATCAGTTCATATTTTGCAGCATAGATATCCACATATGTCAGAGCAGCATGCGGCAACTCTGCCCTGAGTTTGGTCACTCTAGCCTTAAGCTTCCTGTTGAATTCCATGCAATAGGCGTTTTGAGCTTTGAGACAGCCCTGCTTGTCGAGTTCTTCCGGTCGAATACCATGGTAATGAAGGCTGACAGGCAAGCAACCGATCGGACCTGTGTTATGTATCCAAAATGTTCTTGCTCCATGTTCGTACAGATTCTGTTTGATTACAGACTTGATTTTGTGTGTCGAAATGTGACTAGTTTTGTTTGAAAATGAAGATTGGGACTTACTTGAACTGCTTTAGCTAGCTGATCTACTATGTCTGGAACTGATGCGTGGAAATCTGTATCATTCTTCTTTCTCAGACCCGCAGCAATGTCATTTTGGCCGATATCAAAGACATAGAGAGCCTTGGAGAAGTCATTAGGTCTCGGGAGATATCGGCGATGTCCGGCATCACCTCGATGATAGACGTAACCGGTTCGAATTTTGAAATTGTCAAACTGTACGATCTGAACATCGAGTGAGAATGGACTCACCCCATTCAACGACATCGATTCATTCTGTGGCCTAATCGTTGATCCACCAATCGCAAAATTAGCACCTTGTCGGAAACTTGTTCCGATAGAATCCAAGTAAGGACTCAAGTAAGGCAATCCAAGGTGTTCAGCTGCAAACATAACACAAAAACATAAAAAATGAAACACTCAGATCAATGAGATGCATATATAAAAACTCGAACTGGTTTTTTACCGATAAAATCAATTATGAGACGTCCGTCACTAGCTCGTCCAACCGGTCTACCGAAGAACGTCTCGCCGGGTGGTAACCCGGCAATCCAAAATGCGGCCGAGCCACCACCGGTATCCGAATTGGAATCCCCAAAGTTATAAACAGCTCTTAAATTGCAGGCTTTCAAGTCCACCAACCCCACACTTTCCACACTCAAAACTGCAACAGCAACAGCAACCACCATAATAAAAATCAACACTTTCATATTCTCCATTACATCAAAACCAGAGTTATGAACATTCAAAGGAAACAGCAGCTATTGTTATAAAAATGGGACCGGGCTGTTCTGTAATAAAATTAAATTAACCAGAATCTATTAATTTAAAAATCACGTGCTGCATACAAACAATCCGCTGCATATATTGTATTATTGCTTAAAACCTGACAATACGTGAAGTATTGTCATTACTAATTTTCTCAAATCAAGGAATTATTTAATAGTTTATAGTTTAATAATTTGTTTTATATAGGAGTATTTTTAATTATTTTTTATATTGTATTTATAACCATATATGAAAGTAACATGTAATAATATGGTGTGATTGTTTTATTAATGGATGGTTGACTTTTTATGACTATGATGTATTATTTGAATGAAAATAACATATATTGATATGAAAGTAACATGTACTTACAGAGAAATTATATCATGGGTCAATCCTACCACGTTATTTATGAGACCAACTAATAAAAACCATCCACTTCATCAATTTTTAATTTTTTAAAGTGAAGATTCACTTAGGATTGATGAAGTGGATGATTTTTATTGTTGATCCCATGGACACGTGGTGAAACTGACCCATAATATAATTTTTCGTACTTGCATGATGTGAACATGAATATGATATGAAAATTTATTTAAAACCATAATAATGATAACCTTTTTTTTTTCTTTCAATTTTCAGCATCACCATACTATAGAGCTCATCAACTTTTTTTTTATTTTATTTAGTCAGCGATGACATCGATTTTAATATTTGTTGTTGATTGACAACTTTTTTTTTTAATTTTTAATAAAAATTATTATGTGTTTTTGGCACGTTTATTTCTGATTTTAGCAAACTTTTATTTTTTTCAATCGTTTGGCCGATTTTTTATTTTATGTTTTTTATTTGCTTGTTAATTTTTCTTGTTTTAGTCTATCAAATTGACACGGTTTATATCGTGGATAGTTTCTCATGACGTTCTGCTCTGATTTACAATTCTCAGTAGTCTTAATTTCACTTATTTTGTCAAATTTGTTTGTATCTATTTAGTCTTGTGATTAGATTTTTAACTTTTTTCATGCACGATTCTTGTACGATTTAAATCGATTAATTTTCTTGTACGATCTAAAGTGACTAATTTTTTAAATAATTTTAAATATTTTATTTTTCAATAAAATTAACATCTTTTTATTACTCAAAAAAGAAATTATGTTAAAAGAATGCTTAATTCTGTTTAAAGAATTTATGAATATAAATAAAATAGTTATAAAATCTTGTACGTATTGAATTTATTTTATGAAATTGTTTGATAGATTTTTTTAAAAAAATACGTATTATAATTTTAATCTTACTAAATAAATATTATTTTAAATAATTTTTTATAAAAGTTTAACCCATATTTTGATTGAAATAAAGGTGTGAAAACAAAAAGCAAAGGAAATGATCATTTTTCCTTTGTTTGGGTAATTTTTTTATTTAAAGAAAAAATTGGAGGAAAAGATAGGGAAAGGAAACTAACAAATCTTTTAAGATAATAAAATATCAGTTTTGTCATTTATTATTTGATAAAATATTTTATAAATGGCTGTAATGTAAAAAAAATCATTAATTAATTATTCTCAACTGTTTATAGAAATAAAAATTGTTAACTATTCAAATAAAATAATTTGTAATATTTTTCTTCTTCCCTCTCCTTCATTATGAGGGTGTTTGGTAGGGTGGAAAATAATTATTTTCTAGAGAATAATTAATTTTTGTTGGATAATAAAATTATTTTGGGAATCACTTTCCTACAATTATTAGAATCATTGAATGAAGTATGAGGTCAAATTATTTTTTAAATTTAATAATATATTAATTCAAAATAAATGTATTATAAACTTATTTAATCAATAAAATGATCAAGAATGTTTATCTGGTTAATATGGTCCGACCCACATCACACGATATTTGATGAATTCATCTCCCAGTAATTTTTTTTTACATACACAACACCTCAAACTTGAGACTTGTTTAAATAATATATCGTCGGTAAAGTATTTTCTTTAAATAATATCACGTGTTATTTTAAAAACATTAAATCTTATATATTAAAAATTAAATTCTAAATTTTAAATTTTAATTTAAAATTCTAAACTTTAAATATATATATATATATAGAATCATGGAATATTTTTTTTTTCTTTCTATTAATACTACAATAATCTCAACCACCCTAGATGTTACAAAGGTCACGTGCAATGAAACCTAGATCTCGTGTCTCTCCTACTTCCTTACAAAATAATTTCGCCAAAATCATTAAAAACAAAACATTTTCCAAAACGTCCTTGGAGTTGGATGGTGATTTCAATATGACAAATGAGATTCTATTTTATCATCATATCAAATAATAATAACTTGATTTAAATAATTTTATTATATATATATATATTAAATTTTAAGTTCCATCTTAACAAACTAATTAAAATTTAGTTGGATGGATTAACTTAATAACAATTTTAATTATTTTTTTAATAAACCACAAAAATTATATTTTGGGTTTAAAAATTACAAAATTTTTAAATTTTTAGAGATTTACCATAGAAATCTAAATATTTTATATCAAATGTCAATGCCGATTCGAGGAGAAATTATATTATGGGTAAGTCTCACCACATGTCCATAGGACCAACCACTAAAAATCATTCATCTTATCACCTTTTTCATGTCATATATTTTTTTAAATGAATCTTTTAAAATGAATTAACAGTAAATATCATTCATCTTTTAAAAAAAGTATTTTTAAATAAATTAACAATAAATATGAGTGAAAACTCACTTGAGAAAATATGATATGAAAAAAATTATGAAATGAATGGTTTTTAGTGGTTGGTCCCATGGATGATATGGTGAAACTTACCTATTATATAATTTCTCCAACTTGAGATTTTAATTTTTCCTTCTAAATTCAAGCTTAGGTAAACTCGAAATTTAAAACTCGGCTTGAATTCAAATAATTTTTTTCCTTCTAAACTCAAATTTGATTTGAGTTATTTTGATTCGGATTTATATTTATTAATAAAGCACTATTTATAATATGTCTTATATATAAGCTATTAGTACTAATCATTTGTGTGTAATTTATATTTATTTTGTCACAAGTTAATCAAGCAATATCTTTTGACAAATCTCTAAGTGATTTTAATCAATCATATTGTATTTTGTTTAATACACTTGCAAGTGATTTTAAACAAAATATTTTACAATTATATAAGTGATTCGAATTATATAATTTTTAAAAATTATAATTGAGTCACTCAAATATTAATAAAGTTATAATTGAGTCACTCAATTATAAGTAATATTATATTTAAATCACCTTTCATATTTATTATTATAAAATGTCAATCCTCAATTGTTCAAACTTTTGATAAAATTTATCTTTAAAACACAAAAAAAATTATGGTATTACATTTATCTCTTTAAATGTTCTATTCAACAAAAAAATAATTTAAAATTTTTTACTCATTTTATTATGGGTAAACTACATAAATGGTCCCTTAACTATACCTCAATTATCTTTTACATCCTTTGACTATCAAATGTTACAAATTGGTCTATTGACTAACTTTTTTATACAAAGTGGTCATATGCCGTTAAAAATTTGACGGAAAACTGATGTGGACGTTAACATACTGACTTAGATAACCATGTGGCATCCCCAATTTCTATAATTCAAATCAGTATGTTAACGTCCACATCCAATTTCCCGTTAAATTTTTAACGATATAGGACCACTTTGTATCAAAAAAGTTAGTGAATGAACCAATATATAACATTTGATAGTCAAGGGATGTAAAAGATAATTGAGGTATAATCAAAGGACCATTTATGTAGTTTATCCTTTTATTATCAATTCAATTTAGGTAAATAGGTAAACTATCAAACTTAAATTTCTGAATCCGGGCCATTGAAAAGCCCAAAGTCGCTCAAACGCCTACTTCATCGAAACGCACCGTTTTCTATCAATTGTAAGTAAACAAATAAGGAAAAGTAGTATCTTGAAAAACATGAAAGCAAGGGGTTTTGGGATCAAAATATAGCAAAGAAAACCCTATACTGTTCTTCACTCTGCTGTCACCAATGAAGTTCCTCTTTCGATCCATATCCGGTAGAAATTTCATGACTTTACAAATACCCAATTCTTCCATTTTCGAAATTAATCAATCTCATTGCTTATCTCGTTTCATTTCTTGTATTTGTTGTTGTTGAAAACAGGTCCCAACAGGACTCTGCTTCGAGCACTGGGTCGCCGACACTTCTCAGATGTAAATGCAGAAAAAGCCAAACGAAACTATGCTGATAATGTCTTTGAGTACAACACCGTACTCACTTCTCTCAATACCAAAAGAAGGTAATGTCTTTTAACTAGTTATTTTGTCTGGGTCTTATTTCAGAAGCATAAGGGGAAAGTTGGTTTTGATGCAAACCACCTAATGTTTTAGGAAAAATAGTACTTAAAAGAGTTTTACTTAGCATTTAGATTAAACAGGTCAATCAATTATGTGGTTGTAGGCATCAGGTTTTGTACGTGTTAAGTTGTTTGATTGCTATTTGTTGATTTAGTGTATTATTGGAAGATTTCTTGTTGTTTCTAACTTGTCAAGCTGTGGAAGTATATTAATTTTTAAGCAATCAAAAGATTAGAAAAATATGACATAGCCTTATTTGTTTGTGAATTTGATATGGTGATGCAGGCATTATCTGTTGAGGGATGTTTACGATGATATGATGCTGGATGGAGTGCAGCCAACTAGAGATACTTTTGAGGCTTTGATTATGGGAACCATGAGAGGGTCTCGCATGCAAGATGCTCTCTTCTTCAGAGATGAAATGAAGGCCATGGGATTAGTCCCTGAGGTATGTTATGCTCTTTTTCATCGTAACTAGTTCTTTTGCAGTTATTGGCTATGTTATGGTCAATTTTTTTCAAAAGATTTATAGTTGGTGCAAATTGTTTATTGGTTCCGGTTTTAGTATAACTTTATCCTATTTGGGTATTTTCATTATTGGCCAATGTCATAGGTATCTTTGTACAACTTTTTGATATCAACTTGTGGGAAATGCAAGAATTCTAACCTTGCAATTCAGGTATCTCTCGTGTGTTTGTAGAGATATTTTATTTGTTTAGTATTGATATTATTTTAGTAGCTCAAAATTGCTATTTGTATTTTATCTTTCATGTAAGATTCTTGAAGAAATGAAGAGATATGATGTGAAGCCAAATGAACAAACTTATGTTTGTCTCATGAATGCATGTGCGGCAGCTGGACGATTGGATCAAGTGTATGCTACAATACCTTTGTTGTAACTTTTTGTTTATTGATGACTAATTGAGGAAGTTTCTTCAATTCTGATAATAATTAGGTTAAACTGCATGTCAATGTTTTAGGTTAGCGATAGTGCGTGATATGACCGCTGCTGCTGGTGAATTGAACAAGTTCTGCTACGCTGGACTTATAATTGCACATCTGAACAAGATACCTCGATCAGATGATGTAGCAGCTAAAGTAATTTTCAAACATTTTCCTCTTCCTTGACAAGTGTTTCATTCACTCGGTATTTATTTATATTTGTAGTGTTCTTATATTTCTATCGTCTCTCTAGATTATTGAATTAGCTGAGCAGTCAAAAGGATGGTCATCTGTTGAAGAAAGCGGAAATACTGGAAATACGATACTTGGCATTTCGGAGGAAGAATTGTACAACTTACCCACTGCAGAGTTTGTTCATAGGCGTTTTTTCATTTTTAGGCAATTTACCGTCTTTCATGTTGCATTTCATGCTTGTGCAGATCTAAAGAATGTAGAGGTAATGTTTCACATCTTTCGCAAGTCTGCTTTGGACAATCCTCTCCCCTCTCTAAGTATTGTGTTATTGTGGAAATTTCTGTTTTCAAGTTTTCTTACATGGCTGGTGTCTATAGTACCCCAAATCAACTAGTTTTCAATGCTGTTTTTTAATCTTTTCATAAACCACAGAGCAGTATGCTTTCACTGGTTTTGTTTTTCCAAAGCATGTTTTGTGTATAGCGTAACTGTTAATTTATTCTGTTAATATCTTTTAATATTTATTCATATATTTATCCATGGTCATGGTAGGCTACCGAGACTTTACTTGAGATGCTCAAAAAGGATGGTAAAAGTCCCGACACCTTTATTACCATGCAAATTTTGAGGTATACATTTGTCTTTGATTTTGTGATTTTAATGGAAAAATGCTCATGTTTTTTATATTTTCTTTTTTTATTGCTTATTTCTGTTTTTGACGCCTTTCGTCATTAGATGCTATATGCATGCTGGTAACATTGACCGTGCTATTCAAATTTTTGATGACTACCTTAATGAAGGAAAACCTCCCGCGATGGAACTTTATGCAGTGAGTTTAATCATTACTTGCTAATACATTCTTTTGTCAATATTTTAGCTTTCTCCGTGTTTTGTGAATGATCGTCTTTTTTTTTATCTATTCTGAAAAAAAATGACAATTAACTAATGTCAAATATCTCATTTATTTCCGTAGCATGTATGAAGTTCAATTTATATAGGGAAATAGATAATATAAAATCACCTCTCTATTTATATTGCAGTTTATATGGCTAGATTGCTCACTATTATTATGTTCTATTGTCATAAGTGACCTTATTCCTATGTTACATGGACTTGTGTGTGAGTTTTGGATACAAGTATAATTCCGGAATAACTATCTCTAAAATTTTCCAAGTTTTTTAATGTATTTAGAGGGTCCGTGGGAGGTCATATCTTACATATGTTCGAAAATGTGTTAAAACTGCTGTCGGATATGAATATTTCAAGGAAAATGAAGAGTTGGAACAACATAAAAGGTGTCTATCTGCTTGATAACAGGACTGATGTTTTTATATGATTAATGGTATGTCATTCGATATAGGTGAGGTTAGGTAATCATTAAGTTTCTGCAATTTCTTTGTTTGCAGACCTTCATCGAGGGAGCCATGGTTGGCTATACTCCTAGAGGAATGCAACTTGCTCAAGAAACCCTGGTATTTATAATGCATCTTAGTTCTCGTTAACTATCTGATATCTTGATTTTTTCAGTCATGTTAAATCCTATGGTTTTCTTTGGCTCAAATGTTCAGGTCAATATGACTAAAAGAAACTTTTTCTTGAACTCCAAATTCGGAAGTGATCTCCTTCTTGCAGCCGCCGGTGAAAAGGTAAGCAAACAATTAAGTTGCTAGACATTTTCGGGAAGTAGTCTTTGACTGTCATCGTTCAATATGTGTAACCTTTTATGTTTTCCGACACAGACCGGTGGGTACACGAATGCAAACTATATATGGGACCTGATGCAATCTCGTAATATAGTTCCGTCTCTTTCTGCGGTGGAAGCATATTACAAGGGCCTCAAAGTAAGTCTTTCTTATTACTAGCACTATTGTCTGCCAAAGGATTAGTTGTCTTTCATTACCTCCTTTTTCTCCAGTTAGTTTGAGCAACATTGTGTTCTAATAGGTTCTGGGAACTGATTCCAGTCATCGTTCTTGTTCGATTTTTTTATCAAATTTAGTTTGAATGTTATTTTTGTCTGTCGTCGTAGGAACGGGAGATACCCGAAGATGATCCAAGATTGCAGTTCGTTACTCGCACGTTAAACAACTTGCGATCGAGATTTGGGATCGGACCTGGTCGACCGTAATCGAATATGCTCTTGAAGTTTAACCTTATGGTTCATTGCTGAAGTCATGGCCTATGCTTTTGAAGTTGTATTTCTGTTTTTATTAATAAAAACTTTGAGATGGTATAATATTTGATTATTTGTGGTTCATAGGCAGGATTTTGGTCTTTAGGAACAAAGATAAATCCAATGAATATAGAATTTATTGAATCTGACGGATTTGGTTCATCAATTTTTTAGAATTTTTTAAAACTAGTTTCTAAATTTCATTTTTAAAGATTTTTTTTATTAATTTAGAAATAATATGGTTATATAGGATCTGCTTACAATAAAGATTTTAATAATCCGATCATCATATTTTATTTATAAGAAATTTGTATATTGTTGGCAATATTAAACAATTACGAATTTTTAAATTTGAATATTTTCAAATTAATAATATTTGAATCCATAATATTGTTTTTGTTATAATATTTAGATTTATTAAATTTGATTTGATATTTGAATCGATTTGTTTAATCTTAGACTTATAAATAAGAATATGATGGTTTAAATTTGACTCAAACACAAATTAAATTGAATTTTAATTTAATCAAAAATCAATCCGAAAAAAAATTAATTAGAACCAAAAACAATCTGAACTAGAAGCAACCTAAATTAAAAATCAATTTGAATTAAAATATCAAATCAAGTTAAAAGTAACCCAAATCGAAAATTAAACCAAAAGTAAATTGAACCAAAAACAACCTGAATTTAATTCGTTCATATATGTATATTTTATTCTCTTTGTGTATTATAATAGTTTAATGATTTAATATATTTTTTCTATTTTTAAAGAGATATATCGACTCAAATTAAAAACTGACCAATTCAATATCAATTCAATCAGAAAAAATAATTGATCTCATATTGATTCAAACCGAAAAGAATAATCCGATATTACTCAACCCAAAAAATTAACGGATTTGAAATTTGACTCGACATAAAAAAACCAACCTATTACCAACCAAAATCAGACCTGATGTAATCAAATCGAACCTAAATTAAAAACATAAATCGAAAATCAACCCGACAGAAATGAACGACCCTATTGACCCCTCTAATATTCATTAAGACGTGAATTTGGACCCATAATATCCCTTGATCTGAAGGTCTGGTTAAATAAAATATTATATACCATTAGCTGTCTCATTTTTTTACTAAGAACAAAAAAGCATCCATCATTGTTGATTCAACTGAGTTTTCATAGCCATTAACATTCTTAGGAAACATCAAACATACATGTTAACAGTACAAATGACACAACTAAATTCAGTTTCCTTGCTAAACTCAACTGTTCAAGGATAAAAATTCTAAGTAACATGATTATGAACACACAAGTAAATTGAACACGGATCAAATACAACACAGGTTTACAAGAGTGTTTGCCCGAAATGTCAACCACAACAGCCACTGGTCTGAGCAACCGCTCCATCTCTGGCACTGGATGGACCTTGGGGACGTCCATAGCCGATCTTGATACCAGAGGACTGGAGAAATTTCAAAGAAAATACATTTTTAAGTAAGAAACTGAACTCGTCTCTCGATTAATGACGATGGTTATAGGTTTGAACTGCATTTAACAAGTTTGACAACCCTCCCGTATAGAGTTATGATCTTGTACAATGAAATACCGCATGAGTGAATATATAGGAATACAAATTTGTCTACCCATTCATGTTATGATCTTCTACATCTTAGGCTCTTCCCGTTCCATCATCTAGCTTATGTTACTCATATATGCAATTCTACTATTTTTTGGATTTAATTCCTTTACATAGTTTTAATCATTTATATTAATCAGGTGTAATATCTATATTAAGCTCTGAAATTATTTAGAAGTGATATCATATTCACATTTGTTTTTCTCAATTTAATATTCTAGTGTATCATATTATGAATTTTATTTTCACTAAAACAATGCAGCTTGGTTGTTACCTCATTGGATGCATCGAAAACCCCATCCCGGATGTTCTGAAGGATCTTTGCAGCAGTCTTTATGAAAGCCTACAAGATAATTTAGAGTTTTAGTTAAAACCGTTCAATACGCTATGTCATTCTCACATTCATTTTCCTAAAGTACTTGGAACAAAGCTCTTGTATCTGACATGTTGTATGGGAGTATGATTTTCAAAATATATGGAAGGGCTTCAAAAATTAAGCATTCTTGTGACAGACATACTCATGTCTGACACTCATTCTCGACTCCGAGTAAAATAGATTAAAGGAATAAAGAAAACTATAAATTCCAAGTTTCCAACTAGAACCATATCAGTAGATATAAACAATATGATGTGCCACTTAGGGGGCGGGGGTAAATACTTACCTCCTCAACATTTTGAGCTGTTCTAGCAGATGCTTCCAAGAACAAAAGCCCATTCTCCTTTGCAAACTGTTCACCCTCTTCTTTGCTAACAGCCCTCCTGTGAGAAAGATCACTTTTGTTCCCAACAAGCGTGATTGTCATGTTTGGATTTGCATGCTGCCGAGCATCCTCCAACCAACTCGCTAGATGATTAAATGTCTCTCTCCTGCTCAAGAATAAACTTTGCAGTTCAGCATAAAATCCAAATGTTCTGGAACTAGGTTTTGTAAGCTTAGAAAGTCGTGCACCAGAAATAAAATAAATCAGTCTTGGTCACTCTTGGCCATTTAACCGAGAGGAAGGAAGTTGCTAAAATCAAAGATGAAGAAAAGATCTCGAAACAGAAGATACCAACACAAGCAACCTTCACCTCATCCACATCCATTATTTAAGCATCGTTTTAACAGTTTCACTGATCTCCAACAGCGTGTAAATAACAGCATATAATTCTGAACAGAAAGGAAATTTTGTCTCTTACCTGGTTATATCATAGACCAGAAGAGCTCCTGCTGCTCCCCTATAGTAAGACCGGGTGATAGACCTGAAGGATTCTTGCCCTGCCTGAAATATAAACATACATAAGAGGGGACTCAAATTCATCAATTAAATGAACATTGATAAAAGAAAATATCACACAACCAACAAAACACCTCTAACTGAGATAACTAAACAAGCCATGTGAATTATTACATTAGCACTGGGATTCAGCGTCTTTAGATGATAAAAAGCTGGGCAAAATGAACTCATGCCGAGTTACAAAAACCTTGTTTGAACTTTGAGCTTGGCTCAACTTCTTAACAAATACCAAACATATGGCCGAAAACATAATTGGTATAAAAAGAGTCATAAAAAACTATCCCTTCTCCTCTGTTCATTTAAAACCAACAAAACTCTACTCCAAAATGAACTCATAATTGTGTTCCTTGGTCCCCCCTAACCCTAAATTCTTCTCACCCAACAGCCAAAATTCATTACTTAATACTCAATACAAGACACCAAAATCAAGATTTTTACTGAATCTAGAGTCTTCAGTAACACTATTTTGACTCCTAAACCTAAATTATTCATATGCCACAGCTAAAACAACTTCAAATTTTAACACCCTTTTGAACCAAACAACCAAATAGCATATAAAAAATAAGGGGTGAAATTAAAAAGTTAGGGTTTTTACAGTATCCCAAATCTGAAGCTTAACGGGTCTGCCATCAATGTTAACCATCCGAGCACCAAATTCAACACCGATGGTCAGATCATGAACCGGTTGGAATCTTTTATCTGTAAACTGCAAAAGCAAACATGATTTTCCTACACCTGCAACACATCAAATCAAATTCCCAAATTTTTAAAAAAGAAATGAAAGTATTTCCAAATAGCACTAAAAAGATTTTGTGAATCTCGAAACAGAGAATTAAGGTACCCGTGTCACCGATGATTATGTACTTGAAGAGATAATCGTACGACATGGTTGTCTACGTCGTCGTTTTGAAGGTTCTTGGTCCCCCCGGTCAGGGTTTATATTTTTGATAAGAAAAGAGAGGGAGGAGGCGTAACGTGAAGGAGGAAAGAACTAGAAACAGCTTCTGCCGTTGCTTCTGTTTGTGCGTTGGTTTAGTTGAAATTCAGTGGTTTTTATTGATTGATTTAGTTTTATATAAAAAATAAATTGACATATTTAATTTTAATAAATAAATATTTATATATATAATTTAAATTTTAAACTTTTTAGACTATATTAAATTAATAATCATTTTAAATTAATGAGAGTTGGTTCAAGTGGTAAGCAATTTGGTTCTGCTTAAGTAAGTCTTAGGTTCAAGACACTGTGTATGTAGAAAATCTTTGTTCGGAGACCCATTTACTAATGCTAGGTGTACAATCCGAGTTGGTCTAGATTAGTCAAGTTTAAACCCTAAACCAGAAGAGTAATAAAAAAAATTAATAATCATTTTACAAATTTATGATTTTGTAAATTTATAATTTTTATTTATTCTTAATAAATCTCTCCATTTTTCTTACAATTTTTCTCTTTCTTTACATATACAAATCTTTTATAAAGTTATTAATTTTTTTATTATGAATGGATTTTTTAAATTTTCAAAAACATATATATATAATTTTAAAGTAATTAAATAACCTTTAGATTTAAATTTGAAAATACTTTTTCTGAGCAAGGTTTTCTTTAACATTGTTTTTCTTTAATAGAAAAACTTTTTAATATATTAATTGAATTATAATTATGTGTTAATATTTTATATATATTTTGTATAAAAATGTTCATAAAATCACTTATCAATATGCTGTGCTTTTAAGGATAAATTCATAATTTATGGTTGAGGTAAAACGTAAATGTTTTGAAGTGAGGATAAATTCATAAAAAATTCAACTTTTAAAAAAAAATTTAAATATGATGATAAAAGTGGGAAAAAAATTTTCGGGGTAAGGGTGATTGCTCTTCCCCACCCCATGTGTCTACGTCCCTGAATGATTCGATTGGCTATTTTAATATTTTTAAATAAATTATCTTTTTATTTCATGTAATTATCTTTTTAAAAATAATATTTAATAAATTTAAAAGGTAAAGATCCAATAATACTCGTAATTTTATTTGTTTTGCGGATTTTTGATAAATAAAATGGATGATTGAAATTAACTCTTTACTTTTTTTTATTTCCGAGTAAAAAAATGAGCTTTTGTGAGCTGTTAGAGGTAATTGAAGAGCATGTATAGCAATTATAGGAATTTCAATGTACGTTTAGTGGAAAAGTTTATGATTAAATCAAAAAAAAATGAAAAAAAAAAAACGTAATACATCGCTTTGAACCGTGTTATTAGACAATAAGCACTTCTACAAAATATTCGAAGAAGGGTTCATGAATAAATCGAAAAAAGGTAAAAAAAAATATATAATACATCGCTTCGAACTTTATTATTAAACAATAAATACTTTTACAAAATACTCGAGTTACGATAAAATTAGATAAACTATTGAGAGTTATTATGATCGATGATAAAGAAAACGTGATCAAAAATCTGATAATATTATTGAATCGATAAGATCACAAACGATAACGCGAGCCAAGACGAGGTTGTTCTCTTATAGTGAATAGAACATCATGGTTCTAGATTTAAAAATACTAGAAATTGGCTTGTGCTTAGCTGAGGTTAACATGATTAATGACTGATCATTGCATGTGTTTTTAAGAGATTATCTTATTTTTGGACTTGTATGCATTTAATTATTTTGTATATTTTTTAAATTAAATTTAAATTTTTTAATAAAACATATTATAATGTATTAAATTTGGTTAAGTTATGATTTAACTTTACTGTTACCTAAAGAGCGAGGAATCAAATCTCTTACACTTGTCTTTCTATGTCTCTCTTTTGACGTAATCCAAGGAAAGAAACAGAGAACACAACACACGTAAAAGACTGAATCAAGTAAAGAAGCAAAGAACAGCTGTGGCATGAGATTATAATTGAATTAATATAATTATAATATTTTAAAATATACATGAGATTATATTGTTTTCTATTAAAAAAAACTATGCATGGAATAACATTTGATGTTGTAATAAAAAATATTCTTTACCTCGGACAATATGTCACTTTCAGTTTACGCAAAACAAGATAGAAGTTCACGACCCAAGCAAGGAAGGGGGGACATGGTGGCCGGTGGGGTCACTTTATAAAGGAACGGGCAATCTTCTGAACATTTTAATTGGGTATGAAGCAAGGAAGTAGATTCCTTCTTCAGTGGCTAAATATATATATATATATAGGTTGTTCTCATGGTACCAAACAAACCCATCCATCCTCTCTTCTGCTAGCCAAAAACCCTACTTTTCTCTGATATTTTCCCATGGCTCAAGAGACAAACACTGGACCATTTCATCCCCTTGTGAAAGGACCTGTCAACAAGCCTGGTGGAGCGTCTGCTAAGCCGCCTCCGGTCCATAACCATGGTGCAGCTCAATCACTCCCCAGCAACACTGGTTCCACCAGTCAGCTACACATTGCCACTCCTGGTGCTAGCCAGGCACACATGAAGAGTCCTAGTGCTAGTCAGGCACTCATCCGGGCCGATCGTACTGCAGGAATGTTAGCCATATCGGATGACAATGTGATGATGAATCAAATTTTGGCCACTCATGCACCTGATGGTCGAGAAGTCGATGTTCGGCCACTTCTCTATTTGGTCGAGGACATTCTTAATCGTGCCACCCAGCATGTTGATGTCATAGTCAAGGTATTAACATAAGCTGCATTTATTTTGTTATACATGTGATTGAAAAATGCTCTCACTGCTTAATGTTTTACTGCAGGGTACTCAGGCTCAGATCGAGATCGAAGAAAAGGCTCAGCAAGCAAATTATATAGCGATGCTTGAAGCTCTTACATTTACGATTGATCGAATCGCATGCGAGGTTTGTGAATTTATTTAGAAAAAACGTTATATATTTGTTATTCGTGTGTGCTAAATGCTAACATTCCATTGTTTTGAACATTTTTATACACCAGATGTCCTACAAGGCTTATAGAGGTTCCGATGCGCATGCAACGACGGCTGCGATATTCAATTTTCTATCTAGCTATGCATGGGATGCTAAACTGGTGTTATCTCTATCAGCCTTTGCCTTGAACTACGGAGAATTCTGGCTTCTTGCTCAGATTTACTCGACGAACCAGCTTGCCAAGTCGATGGCGATCCTGAAGCAACTGCCATCACTCTTGGAGCACACGGCTCCTTTGAAACCCAGGTTTGATGCACTTAACACTTTGATTCGGACCATGATTGATGTGACTCGTTGTGTTGTCGAGTTTAAGGAGCTCCCATCGATGTACATTTCACAAGACGCGCCAGCACTGGCCACTGCCTTGAACCTTATCCCGACCGCTGTCTATTGGACCATTCGAAGCATGGTGGCTTGTGCAACTCAAATTTCTAGCCTCATTACCATGGGACATGAGTATGATTCTCTGTTCATCTAATATGCAACACTTGATTAAACAGTTTGATTAACAGAGTTTTCTTTGATAGGTATGGAATATCAGAGTCGTGGGAGTTGTCAACCTTGGCTCATAAACTCCGAAACATACATGAACATCTGAGGCAGCAACTGAATTTTTGTCACCGATACATCGGTTAGTGATTAGCCCCTTGAAATATCGTTACCGGTTCAAATTTTGAATTTTCGATGAAAGTAAGTACTAATGGATGCTATTTTGATCATTGCTTAATTGAAGAGGAAAAGAAAGATGTTGAAACTTACCAGATGCTTCTGAAACTCTTTGATCCGAATATGATGCACATCGACAACATGAAAATTCTAAAGGCCTTGATTTATGCCCGGGACGATAAACTGCCCCTCATTGATGGTGCTACAAGGCGAAAGGTAGTGATCTCTTACCGAATTGTAACAGTTTTGGCCTTGGCCTTCGTTAACCGGCACTTACAGTCGGATATGTTCTGTATTCTTGTTGTGCCATGTTGCATAGGTTGGTCTGGATGTGCTGAGAAGAAAAAATGTTCTCTTGTTAATTTCAAGCCTCGACTTCTCCAGCGATGAGCTCGCGATTCTCGAGCAGATATACAATGACTCCAGGATCCATGAAACAAGGCTAGAGAGCCAGTATGAGGTGGTTTGGATCCCGGTTGTGGACCGTTCTGTTGTACCGTTGAGTGAGGAAACTCGAACCAAATTTGAGACCCTGAGAAGCACCATGCCGTGGTACTCAGTGGAGGACCCTTTGCTCATAGAGAAGCCGGTCATTAGGTTCATTAAGGAGGTTTGGCACTTCAGGACGAAGCCAATCCTTGTGGTCCTAGACCCTCAAGGCAAAGTGCTGTCCCCTAATGCAATCCACATGATGTGGATTTGGGGAAGCACTGCATTCCCTTTCACTAGTTTGAGGGAAGAAGCTCTCTGGAGGGACGAAACGTGGCGACTCGAGCTACTCATCGATGGCATCGACCCGATGATCCTCAATTGGGTACTTACGTGCATATATTTATTTACATACATATATGCATACATACACACCGTGCATACTCCTAATACAAGATTTTGAACTTTCTTTTATCAGATTAAAGAGGGGAAATACATTTTCTTGTACGGAGGAGACGATATCGAATGGGTTAGGAAATTTGCAACCTCGGCACGCAGGGTTGCATCGGCATCCGGTATTCCTCTAGAGATGGTCTATGTAGGGAAAAGTAACAAAAGAGAGAAAGTCACGAAAGTGACATCCATTATCAATGCAGAGAATCTTGGCCATGCTTGGCAAGACCAAGCCATGGTTTGGTTCTTCTGGACCAGGCTAGAAAGCATGCTGTTTTCAAAGATTCAATTAGGCCGAGCTGACGACCAAGACCCGGTGATGCTACAGATAAAGAAGCTGCTAAGCTATGGCCGAGAAGGTGGATGGGCGGTGCTTAGCCAAGGGTCTGATATTGTTGTCAATGGCCATTCCACAACTATTTTGCCTGCTGTAGGTGGCTATGATGAATGGAAAGTGAATATTGCTGATAAAGGTTTCAAGTTGGCATTCAAGGAGTACCATGACCGACTCCATGATGTCGCTCACCCGTGCTGCCGTTTCGAGTTCCCGACCGCCACCAAGGTCCCTGAGAGCATGAGGTGCCCCGAGTGCCTACGACTCATGGAGACATACACCTCTTTCGTTTGCTGCCACGATGAGCAAGGCATTCCAGGCTCATTGTTTTAAGCTGAGAACAAATATATTTTGAAGATACATGCCACTATTGCTACTAAATAAATGGTGTTCCTATGAGACTCAAAATCTATGATTTTCTTGCAAAATTTCACTTCCCCTGTTTAAGGATTGTGTTTGATGTATAATTTCTATAAGTTTAATAAAATAATCGTGTTTGATTTCTTCGTTCTTTGTTTTTAAGGATGCGATATATTTACTCTAATATTTAAATTTATATGGACTTAAATTATTATTAGACATAAAAATTTGAGGACCACCTGAATAAAATACGTCATCTATTATCATTAGAATCAATCTATAAGTTCAAAATTAAATTAAAATTAATTAAACTCAAACCAATCTAGGATTAAAACTAACCCTCCTTGATTTGGCCAAGTTTTGGTTATGTTCCACCAAAGAATCCATGAAACTCGGTCAAGTGTAGAACTAAACCACTGCTAAGCCAGTTCCACAGTTTTATATATATACCTCCGATTTCATCCCCAAGAAATCAGATCGCCATTGAAATCATTCATAAGCTTTAGATTTCAAGTGTTTTACAGACACTGTTGCAATCTGCATTGAATAAAATCATCACTTGGGTTTGAAGAAAACAAAAAAGAAGAATTTAATTGTTGGAAACTGGTAAAGAAATAACAATGGCAGGTCAGATTCTCGTTGTTGTTCTCGTTTTCATGGCGGTTGTCTCGGCGTTCGCCAGGAATGCACCGTCTCCATCCCCTCAGGGTTCATCGTCGTCTAAAAAGGAGTCCTCGCCACCTCCGAAATCACCTTCTGCATCTCCTCCTTCCGGCTCCAAGAGCTCCTCAACCTCCTCCCCATCCCCATCATCTGGCGGAAGCTCTGGGAGTAAGGACAACTCTAGCAGCAGCGGAGGTGATAATGGAAGTGGAAGCAGTAGCAGCAGCAGCGGAAGTGGTTCCCCTCCTTCACCACCATCGCCAACCAAATCCTCCGACTCACCAAAGTCATCCTCCGGTGGACCCTCCTCCAGCGATGCAAAATCTCCTCCCTCTCCCACCCCTTCAGGCTCCTCTGGAAAGTCCAGCAACGCCAGAGCCCCCGCCCCTACCAAAATCAGTGAAGATGATTCCCCTTCTCCATCCCCCAAGACCTCCCCTCCACCAGCTGTCGAAGTCCCTAACACCGACGGTACCCCTCCTGAATCCAGCGCACCGGAGAGCGCACCAGCACCATCCAGTGCCGTTACCGTCAAGATATCTTCCGTCGTGTGTGGTGTAGCCTCTGTGGCCGGATTCTTCTTCTTTTAAGCTTTGGGTTGCAGTTTCATGGAGGATTTTAAGGTTTTGCATGGATTCTTAGAACAGGAGTACAATAAAGGGCATTGTCGGTAGAATAATTTGGTGTTTTATTTTCGATGTTTAAATCATTAGCACGTGCTACAGTTCCATCAGCTTTAATAGAGCAATAATCTTTTGAGGGTTTATTTTTTTTCTTTGCCTATAATTAAAATTTTATTTAGGATCTTTTGTTCCATTTAAATACGTTTTAAGTTTCAGATGTTACGGACACAAAAAATCTCTATTAAAAGATTCGTCTACTAAAATTAAGTGTACAACATGGGTCAGTCCGGAATCCGGATTAATTAAGGTGAGATCTTAGGAATCAGAAGAACAATAAAAAAATATTTAGGTTTTATATTACAACAAAATAAATCAATCACGTAGAGACGGAGTCATATTTTGAGATTGGGTGAAATGTAAATGTTTAAAAGTGAAAATAAATTTAATAATAAATTAATTTTAAAAATAAAAAATAAAAAACAAAAAAAAATCTTCGAAGATGAAAGATGATTGTCCCTCACTACCCTTCGTTGTTTTGTCGTTATAATCATATATAAATTTATTTTCTCAATTAATGGTTGAATCAAATAAATAAATTGTAAATAAAATAAATAACACAATATAATAAAAAACTATATTTACAACTATATTTAGGTTTAATTTATTTAGTCTAAATTGATTGTTATGCTTTTATTTTTCTTAATATGTTGGTTGAATTTTATTAAAATAATTCAAAATAGAAAAATAATATAAAAGAAAAGAAATTGTAGTAAAATAAAAACACAATAAATTTAAACCAAATATTAGACCAATAAAATAACTTCGATGGGTATATAAAATAATAATAATAAAAATGAAACACCAGTAAAATAGTAACAGAGAACAAGATTTAAACCAAAGATTGCCTATAATCTGCAAATCAGAGTAAAACATTATAAAAAATATATTAATCTTAAAAACTTTAAATATTTTAATTTTATTTTTAAATTATGACTTTTATTTTAAATCGATTCTTAAATTTTTGAATATTTCAATTTCATTTATAAATTATGACCCTCAATTTAAATTGATCGTAAATATTTTAATTTTTATCATCAAATTATCAATATATACTAATCACGCCTCAAGTTAATAAAACTGTTATAAAATCATTAATTATCAATTGTTAGAATTGTTAAACAATTTGGGTACATAAATTAATAACGATTCAGCTAACAATTAACAACTCAGTTAACTAACTACTCGTATTCGTATTCGATTCACTCAATTTTAATGGAAGGATGCAACAAAGTGTAGTTATTAGTTGGAGAAGTTAAAGTTAATTAATTGCCAATTTTGTCATTTTGTTTAATCTTGCTTCCCTATAAAAACACCTTGCTTCTCAAGCTTGCTTTTCAATCCAAAGCATATAGAAGAGTGTCTCAAGCTTTCTAATTCTCCTTAATTATCATTCCATTAGGCTTTTTCTTGCCAAAAATGAGAAGGGAAGGGCGCCAACATGGTATGGTCCGAACCGGCCGAATCCCACCGTCTCCGAGGGATTCAAAACCGGAACCACGTTCCATTCAACGATTGGATTCGCCTCTAACTGCCGGATTATTTATCGAGGTGTCAAAGAAGCCTACTAACCACTCTAAGTTCACCGGACGATGTGGTAAGCCAAGTTGCCTAATGTGTCGCATGCACCCGGCTGGTAAGGCCAAGAACAAGACCAAAGGTAGTCATAAGTTAAGGTCAATTGATATGACCACAAACTCTAGGTTCATCACATGGAGTGTTGCTCATGGGAAGGGCAAGCATGGTTTGAAATTTTCAAGCTTCTCAGCTACATCGGTTTTGAATCATTTGCATAACGATATCGAAGATTGTTATAAAGGTAATGATGATTATGACAACGACGATGGTATCAAAGTGAATTCGCTATCTCCGAAAGAAATTGGAATTAATGAAGGTGACGATACCCATGAAAATGTTGAGTTCGTTTTGAACCAAGATGCTGTAGAGGCAGGCTGGTACATGGTTGGGGAAATTTGATGATAAATTTCTCAAATACCATACTTCTTAAAAATTAATTACGATTATGCTTTGATATGTGCGTGCGATTGTAAACATGATGTTATGGGGCCATAATTCATTATTTAGTGGCTTCCTTCTTCATTACCATGTGAATATATTAATATTAATATTTAAAAATGATATTTTGTAATCGTATATTAAGTGTATCGATAAGACATATTATACTTTTAAAGAACATAAGTTTAAATTTTAAAAATGATAACATTAAAAAGGTAATATTGCACCTTAGACATGAATCTTAAAATAGATATACATATCAAAAATAATATTTGTAAGAAAATTTAAATCAACTTGAATAATCGTTTTACGTATACATAAATTTTAAAATAGATATACATATAAAAAATAATATTTAAGTTTAGTGTTAGGGTTTTAGTGTTTGTAGTTAATTTTTAAGATTTAGGAATAAAATTTATGATCTAAGTTTTAGAGTTTAAAATTATAATTAGTGTTTGGGTTTATAACCCCTAAAAGGGACATGTTACAGCTTTAGAAACCCGCTTGTGAAAAAAACATTCTATTAATGGTGCATTAAATAATTACCCTATAATAATAATAATTTGATACATATTAGTTTACACAATCATGTTTAAATAAACTCTAAAACTTAAAATCTCGTATTTTAAATCCTAAATTATATACCTAAACCTTAGAATAGATGACCTAAAATTATGCTTGTAAATACAATTATAATAGATCTTTTTAACAATTCAAGCCGAGTCTCTTTGAATCCATGTTTGCTATCTGCTTGGTCCTTTAAGGTTATTGTTCTACAAAGATGAATTAATGACTTGATAACCTAGGCACCTAATCTCTTTCACATTTGCAGCAAGCCAGAATATATTTCAACTTTATTCTTCATTTAGATTTCCTTCCACACATCAAAGCAAAACACAACAGTATTTCAATTACAAACCTCAATTCCACTCAATCATCAGCATGATAGAATCCTCAAATTTAAATTCAAGCAGTTTATATTATAAACCGATGATCACATCGGAGTATAACTAGACAAGGACTCCATAACACAGCAATCGTCATAAAAAAACTGAAACAAGAAACTGTAATGACATGAACCTCTTTTAGGTAAGATCGTCTTCTTCCATTTCTTTAGCTTTCAGCTTTTCCTTCACTCGAAGTAAAAGGGTTGTCTTCCAAGAATCCTGCAATGCAATTCAAGGAAACAACAAGCACGTTAGAGTTTGTAATTTCTGGGGTCACAACCAGAGTCAAATTGGTTGTATTCCACTATAATCCAGAGTTGTTGAACTGGATTGATCAGTCGATTAAATTGGATTGACATGCCACGTGTGCCTTTTATGATTTTAGTTGACGTGGCATGCTGACTAAGAGAGAAAATGACATGACTGCTTGCCACGTGTGATTCTCTCTCTTGGTTAGCTGTTAAGTTTTAACAATGGTACAAAATAAAAACAAACACGTTAGGTAGTATTTTGCAAAAAAAAAATGGATACTAAAACAACAATATAGGAATATGTGGGGTACTAAATGTGTAGTTATCCCTTTTTAAAATGATGAGATTTGAACCTTAAATTAATATAAAAGAAAACATCATTAAGTCAAATATATTTTTTATAAATCATTTATTTTATTTAATATTTATTCTACATTAAAATCATTTTTAAATAATTAAAATCACATTTAAATGAACAAGCTAGTTCAACTGGTTCAATCAGAACTAAAGGGCTAACTAGTTTGACCTCCGGTCCGCTGGTTCATCCTAGAAGCATTTGTAACGGAGATAGACGTACCAATGGAGTCATGCTATCAAACTCCTTGACTACATCTGTAAACTTTGTGACATCTTCCTCATCAATGGCAGAAGCAATGTCCTGTCACAAAAAGCAGAAGTACAAGTTCTCTGTTCAGAAAAAATACTACCATTTACATTAAATGAATCATATAATATTCTTGATAAGTTTTCTGTTCAGAGGTAAGGAAGTAACTGGATATATCATTAATGCACAACAGGTACAATTAAGAGTAAAAATAAAACAAAAGGCAAAACATGCCACCACTGATAATTTAATTTTTAAGCAGCCAAAAGAACAAAATGGAACCAGTTTAATCCTTTTAGTGATAGAAAAATAAATTAGAAAATTGAAATAAGTGTTTCTTAGGATAACTTACAGCTAATAGTTTATATTCTCGTGTTCCGGAAAAAGTTGGATCCAGTTCCTGAAGAAAGAAAACACATACACAAATTTAATATACTAAGCTAAGTTAAAAAGTAAAAGGTTTTAACATGTCAAAAGGGTCAAAGTTCAACCTGATATCGTTCTAATGCGTTGGTGATTGCAACAACATCACCTTTGCAAAGTTGACAAATGCCAGCGTTAAGAAGGTGTCCTTTAACTCCATACTTCAACAAGTTATTGGAAAGTGACTGCCGTCCTATATCTTCATAGATCTCAATGGCTTTCTGGTATCTGGAGAAATATCATAAGTAGAACTGTTTAGAATTTTGCCAAATTCTGTATTTATGGAACTGTGTTAGCAAATTAAAAACCAACATTGATTACAAACCATTGACAGAAGAAGAAAACTAAAAACAGTGCCTACAAGAAGTCGAGTATGCTTACTGTTCTATCTGAGCAGCAAATTGTGCAACTTTCTGCTTGCACTGGTTGGCAGAAGTCGACACATCTTCATTTTGGAAGAAATCAGCTGCCTTTTCATAAAAAACAATGGCCTGCTCGATGTTCTGTTCAGACTCATGTAATTCAGCAATTTCCTGCACATAAAGAAGCACTCATGTCCATCAATAACTGCATGTACCATCGCCATACAAAGCTATGGTCATGGATGTTCAACACTATAGGCTAGTTTAATATTACTGTTGGGAAAAAAACCTTAGAATATAAAACCATGTGGTGGAAGAAGTGTTAAAACATGTGGTCAACACTCAACATTAGTGTTTCATGCTGTTGTGAAAAAGTGTCGTAAGGAATTAAAATGTGAAAAAAAGGATATGCTAAAAATAATAAAACTTTGGAGATGTGACTGAAGATAATAATCAATTTATTTGAAAGCCAGTTTTGAAACCAAAAAAGATTCATTTTCTTAGTTTTATAGTTTGGGTAATCAAACCATGATTTTAAACGCAAAAAACATTTTTTTTACCATTTAGCATTAAATTTGTAGCAAAATATAACTTTTGACATTATAAGTTGCACCAAAAACCAATGCTAAACAAAACTTATAAAAAACACAAATTCCCAGGAGGCGGGAACTTTATATCTAGCGGCAACATTATTAATGAACTTTGAGGAAAAGCATATGACCCAATCAAAACGAAAGGTGATCACATATACGTAAGCAGTTACAATGAGTGATAAACGCTTTTTTTCCCTTGAAAGACTTGCATATTAATGGACAAACAATACCTTATAATACCTTGCAGCCATGCTGAGCCTTCCGATATCACAAAACATGTTCACCGCCTGTTCTAAGCAAGATATAGCCTCTGCATTGGAACAAAATTAGTCGCAAGCTTAAATGCAGTCAAATTTCCAGAACCTTTAGGAGAAACCATGCACTCCGCACTTACCCTTCGTATTTGTTTTCTTATAGCAATGAGCAGCATCCACATAAGCTTGAGCAGCTTCATGTTTGCTGTCTAACTATAGATATATAAAACAAAAAAGTCAAACTAAATCTTAAATCACAGTTAATTACAGAGAACCAAACCAAATGGCTTACTTTCAAGTTACAATTTGCTAACTTTACATAAGTTGATCCAGCTTTGTCCCCTTGAGAAAAGAAAAACACAAAATAGGTTAGAATTACAGCTTCCCAAGTAATCAATTTCAGCACATTTCAAATACTTACTGAACCATAAAGTAATTAATAGATAATCCAATGTTAAAGAAACCCTAAATCTCACCTTTTTTAACAGAGCCGAAGAATACTGCAATTGGAACTAAATTGATTATATAGGAATTCTCAATAATCCTACCTTTAAAGTAACCCTAATTTTCGCATTTTCTAAACTGAACTAAAACAATGACGCATCGCATTTCCTAATTCAGATTGCGAATAAACCCTAATTTCGTTCACCTCAACAGCAACACTAATAAAATGATCTCGGATATTTTCATTTCCGTCCAAACATTCTCCGATCAACATTTCGTTAAAAAGGAATGAACTATAGATTACAATTTCTGGGTCCAAAACTACTAATCAGACCTCAAAAGTTTCATATTTAAAAAAATATATATTCCATCGCTTTCTAAAGAAAACAAACATAATTATTTTTTGAATTTAACAGAAAAGTTTTGCGAAGAATTACATGATTTGGCTAGCTTGAAACAATTGGCAGCTTTATCAAAGAGCTCGGCGGCGTCTTCATGTTTGGATCCAAACAACCCCCATCCGCTTAGCTTTTTCTCTGCTTTTTTCTCGAATTCTTCTCCTCTCGCCAGTTGATCTCCCATTTCGTTTTTTTTTCCTGATCTTTTGTTTGATCAGAAATGAAATAAAAATGAGGACTTTTAAGATCTAAGCCAACAACAAAAAAGGATGTTAGTGGAGATCAACATATTTTTCCTTTTACATTTTCTAGCTTTTTTAAATATATTGGATAAATTACACCATAAATTATTATTATTATTATTATTATCAATAAACGTTTTGGATAAATTTACATATTAACCATTTAATTACGAGGGAATTTATATTTTAATCATTTAACTTTTAATTCAAAACTATTTTTTATGATTCTTTTTAATTCTTAATAATTATTAATGTTCAAATTCAAATTACGATTATTTAACTATTAATCAAAATTGAACCAGTAGGGTGATGTTAATAATAAAAAGAATATGTTATTATGAGGTGATTTAAGTTTGAATAACATAATTTATATATATATATATGAATTTATTTAAATCTATATCAGAATAAAATATTAAATTTTATTTAAATTTAAATGCTAAAATCTATTAATAAAATTTTTGAATTAATTATTAAAGTATTTTCATTTAATAACAATAAATAAATTAAAAATTGATTTTTTTACATTTAAAATAATTTAGGGCCCATAATTTCATCTTAGACCCCAAACAATCTTTCCTTTCTCGATCCATATCAGTTATGCTTATCCAGAAGGATTATAAATAACTGTAACGAAATAAATTAATAAACCAGAGAATATGTTATTATTGTACTGCTGATGTTCGTAGATGGTTCGTTGCCATTGCCTTTGAAGAGGAGGAGATTCACTAGCATTGACTCCATGGAGGCTGAAAAAGCCAAGGTCTTTCCGTTTATTTATTAAACAACTTCATTTTCTGTTGTTCAAAATTTTGTTTTTATTGATGTTTCGATCTGGGTTTTTCCCCTGATAATTGATTCACATGATGGGTCTAGTTCATTTTGTTGTTTATTCGATTGGGTTTGTTTGCATCTTGATTTTAAATGATTCAAAACAGTAAAGAAAAGATTTAATTCTGTGCAAGAAGAGAATTTAGCTTCCTTACGATGCAATTTTATTGGCGTGGATTGGTTAGGGTCCACTGTCTTACTAGTTGAACTCAAGTCCTTTTGACATAACAGTTTACTAAGATTAGCTGAACTGTGATGAAATAAATATTCAATTTTGTTTCTTTTGCATGTTTTTAATAGCTTGCTTAGTTTATGGTGCCGGGATCCGATATGAAAAGTCTTGTGCGTTCATAAGACATAAATTGGTGATGGCAGCATGTTGAAGAGGTTAGCTATAGTTGGTCAGTAACACTGGTTTTGGTTTGTAGAAAGTGCTCTGGAAAAGTTAATATGAGTAATTAGATAAAACTAATTTAAAGCCACTGTTCAATTCTTCGAGTGAAGGTAGTTTTTGAAAATATTTGTGCTCGCAGAGTTGTGGAATCTTGTTCTGATTCGGTTCCAACTTCATTTCGTGCTTCCTTTGGTGTTTGTGGAGGAGATATGTAGATGTCAGGAAAGAACTCGACTGTATTGTTTTTTAATCTTCATAATCCTGGTATTAAGAAGAGAAATATAAGTACGAGCATACGTAATCTGCACAGTTTTGTATACTATTAATCATATATGGTCTTGAATCTTGATAGGTGCCAAAGACATTGGTTTTTGTATTTGATGACAATATCATCATGCTGTTCGTTTTGAGGCTTTTTTAACTTTTATGGTATGCAAACTAATGTTATTTAAATATTTGAATGATTTTAGGCCAAGCTTGCTGCTGCGAAAGAGAAATTTGGACGGGAAATTCGTGTTTTTGAAACTGCAAGTCTGTCGTCCACACAAAATGGAGTGCCTGACACTGGTATGACCTACCAGAACATGTTTTCAGACTTATCAATTAGAAATGTCAGGTCATTTTTGTAATCATTAAAATGTAACGTTATTTATTTTCTTGGTAGAGGAGCTGGATGACTTCTATGAGTTTACTGCAGAAGATTATTTTCGACTAATGGCTACTAAAAAAGAAGGTAATTTGTCGATGAATTTCTAATCATATTTTATTCTATCAGTTGGGTTCGTTTATTTTTTCTGGTTAAGTTTCAATTTAGTTATGTCAAAGCAACCGTGGATATTGCTTTTTGTCTCGAAAAGGACATGTATAGGAACATTTCTTTCTGCAAGGTTTCCAATTTATAAAATGTCATGGGGACCTGTTTTCTCGGAAAGGATTAGAAATATATTTACGTGTTTATAAGTGGACATGATTTAACAGATAAGTTCTTGAAGACACGAAAAATCCGAGAAGCAGAAGAGGCAGCTCGAAGATCAAGGATAACAAAGGTACTTGCTACTCCATTTAGGAAGCTTTTCATTGTTCATCTGTTAAAGCATGCTTGGATCCTAAATGATGAAAGAATTTTACCATCAAGGATGAGTGATATTTTTGTTTTGAAAAGATAAGTGAAACCTAGAGTTGGTTGGCATAGTTTTACTTTTCCTTAAGTTTATATGTTTGTGTTCAGGCTGTTATAAGGGTTCGCTTCCCGGACAACCACACATTAGAGGTTACATTTCATCCATCCGAGACTATGCAGAGCTTGGTTGACCTAATCACTAAAGTGATTGTTCGACCAGATTTACCATTCTATTTATGTAAGCATGTGTCATTCTTCGGAAACTTGAGTAATACTAGCTTAATTTTGGTTGTGAAACCTATGCCCTGGATGTCTCATATCTAATGTTTCAGATACCACACCTCCTAAGAAGCAAATTAAGGACATGGCACAGGATTTTTTCTCTGCTGGCTTCATCCCTGGAGCAATTGTGTATTTTTCATATGATCTGCTGAAAGGTACGTGCATGCTTTCACATGTATGTTGTGTCAAGTTCCTTTGGTCTTATCTCATCATTGGTTAATCGTACTCTGGCAACTTTACGTAAGGCAGAGTTTGGTTTTTTGGGGGTGATAGTGGAAAAGTTGACAGATAAGTCACCCTTACTGCCACTCTACAGAACCGTACATGAGATTTTCACCACATACGGCTCCTCGTTCAATTCTTTCGAAGTCATTGGGTCCTTTTCCTCGTTCGAGAATCTCCTCCCTTCTTCCACTCTGTCCCGAAGAGTAACTAGGACAAATTCAGTCACGTTTTTTGTCGCACTTATGATCTATGTTACTCTGATTCTTCATTTTTCTTATATTCTGTATGACCCATATATTGATGGGTATGGCGATATGACCTTTCAAATACACGAAAAACTTGAAAAGAAAATGAACATATCCGTGTTGGACACATAACACATTTGTATCTAACACCAACCTCCAGTCCAAGTAACATAGCTTATGACTGTACCAGTGCATAGTTGTACCGATATATACTTCTTTGTGTTGTCATTACCATGTATGGGCATCCACTTTTGTATTTTTTTTACTGTTATTGCATATTTAACATCAGCATAAGTTCATGTTTAGCGGTAAGGCTGTTGTCTAAATACTATATGCAACTCCATAAAATTCCCCTAAGAAGTGTTACTCAGTTACATAATTTTAGTGTTGAATGGATGCTGTACTCAACATTTCACCCTCCTCTTTTATAGGTTCAGGGCTAAGTGACACTTTGCTAATATTCTCTTTGAAATGTTTAGGAGACGACGACACAGTTGCATATTTATCCCCCTTCATTCAGGAGGAGATCATGTCTTTGAAAGGTTTGGAATTCATTGCCGAAGGTGAGCAGCCAGAGCTAGTTCAGTCTACCCCAGAGCCTGCTGCAGCCAGTGCAATGCCTTCCTCAGTTGTGCAAGAGAGCAAGCCTACTGAGAAAAAAACTGCCAAGCCAAAGTGGTTCAAAATGTGAGTTGAATACTGCAAAAGTGAGCTCATTATTCCTTTTTTTAATCACTTCTTTTCCCTTTTGGATTCCTGTGATTCCCCTCCCTATCCAGATTGTGATGCTGAAAGCTTTACTCCTGCAGGTGAGATTTGACATGTGTTCTCAACAGTCTTAGATTTTGAGAAACAGTTAACTGTATTACCCTATCAAAGGATAAAGATATTAAATGGTGACTAACAGGTGATTCTCTTTTTGAAGGATGTTGATACTTATGAACTAATATGTGAATATTTTACTCCGTTAAGCCTTTCTCGTTTTTACAGTTTCATGATTTCTTCCTCTGATTCATTATTTCGAGAACACCAAGCTAGCATAGAATTACATGCATAACCAATCAGATATCTAGGCTTTGCTTAAATTAGTTCTAAAAGAGTCATGTCCAAACTCCATACCCCCCCCCTCCCCGAAAAAGCCGCCCTCTGTATCCAGCAATCGTTTTAGAGTTGGTTTAGTTACCAGTCACCGCCGTAATTTGAGGGATGGTCTTACAAAGGTAGGTCACTTGCCTTTCTATAAAGAACCTATGTAAAATGGACTTGAGTGTTGAGTATCAAACATTTCTGTGTTTGATATACAAGTGTGTCTAGTTTTTTCTGAATATTTATATATGTTTGCAGGGTCTTTAGAGGATTATACTCTGATTAATCGTTTCTGGTTTATATAACCCACATGGATTTTGTATATGGGTAGTTTTAAGAAAGAAAAAATTCAGTAAGTCTGGAGTTGGAAAATCAGTATGTGCAGCTTCTTCCCTTATTTTTTGAAGTTACAATTGATTAGGTAATTCTGTAGAAGAATATATTTTCTGTTGCCTTGGTTTAGTTGATTGTTACCGTAGTGGTGAGCAAAACTCGACTCGAAAAAACCGAAATACTCGACTCGAAAAAATTTTAAATAAATTTTGAGTTGTAAAATGAAAATTTGAATAACTCGAATAACTCGAAATTTTTAATAATTAAAGGATTAATTTTTAAGTTTGAAACGAATCTCTCAATTTTTATGATATATATGCATTGATATAAAAAAATATTGCTATATATGAATATTTATATATATGCATATTTTATATGATTAAAGAAAGTCGTTTAAATTAGAATCAAATCATATTATAATATGATAAATAATTACAATTAAATATTTATAGAAACTCGAAACTTGACTCGATTTGACTCGACTCGAATTTCTTAAACTCGACTCAAACCGAAAAAATTTCAAATAAAGTTTGAGTCGTAAAATATGACTCGTCAATTCGAAATTTTTTGACTCGATTCGACTCGATCGAATACTCACCCCTATGTTACCGTGTTAATGTGCATTTATCTTGTTTACTTGATTTTTTTTAAGTCGGAGGACTTGTTTGTTATTTTTGAAAGAAAAAAATTGAGGGTTTATTTAGTTATTAAAAATATAAAAATATGAAACATTAAATAATTATTAAAATGTTTAGAAATTTAAAAATCTGATACAAGTTCAAAACGACTAAAAATATTCTTAAAATCGCTAAAATAATTAAAATTTATTAAAAGCGACATCAATTTAAGATATTCAATATGAAATTAAAATGTTTTTTTTACAGGATAAATCTTTGTTTTTGTTGATCCAATGCGGTAAAAGCACGATCGAGTTAAATTAAAAAATTGAATTATTTGAGTTAATGAATTTAATTTTATTATTTAAATTTTTATTTTAAATTTATAAAAATTTAATTATAACTATTTATTATGTTATTGGTAGTTTAATCGACTTTCATTGATTATATAAGATATAATTAAAGTCGATACCAATAGTGCTTGAAATCTTTGCTTATTGTGGTGGTGTTTTTCATTTAAAAATAACCAAATCGAATGAACTCTAAACAACCCTGAAAAACCAATAAAATTTTCAATCGAATCTGCAAGTTTGTGAAAAAAAACCCTTCCTGATATAAGTGCAAAATTCTGGGTTGTTAGAGATCATATGCACATAAATTACAACAGGATAAATTCCATCGATCAGAAAACCAAAGGCCTATGCTTAAAACTAGTGTCATGCAGTAAAACAATCTATAACACACATAACAGAAAATCGACAGAGAATGCAAAGAAACAGATTGAGGTGAGAAAAGAAGAGAAGATTGCAGAGAGACTGAAAAAAACTGTAAATAACAAACTAATTCATTTCCTTTCTCCAGTGTAAAAACCCTATAAACTTGGGATTTAAACCCATAAAACAAAACGACAGTGTATAGAGCTGTTGCTAAACGACACAGTTTTATTTAGTTACAAATGAGCTCATAACACAATCAAAAGAAGATGAAAACAAGTTTTTCGAACCGATAACTTCTTCGATGCAATCTAACTCTTTTTTCTTGAGAAGAGCTACATCAGCTATACCATTTAAAACGTTCCTTAGGTTCTAGTGCTGAACTGAATATGGGTGGATCATATCATTGAATTCATATCCGGATATGGGTGTGGCAAAGCAGAAAAAACATAGGAACAGGATCTAAACAAAGATAAGGAATCAGACTTCATGACAACCTAAATGTTCATTGCTGATTTCAGGCAAATCACAAACATTTTATAGCAAACAAAAGTTCAACGATTCCGACATAAATCGTAAGAAAAAATAGGAATCAACCTCCATGTTCCAACATAGAGAAAACAATGTTCTTTTGCTGCAAGTAAGTTCAGGTTATAGTTCGCACCAACAAGAAGATAACAAAGACTGCAAATTCTCACTTAACATTTATGGTCTATGCAAAATTACCATCATTCAAGCAGTTGTCAAGGCCTGGATGGGTTCAGAGCGAGAAGCATGTTCTGGCCACCAGGCAGGTAAGCGACATTTGGTGATCTTGCAAGAGTTGCAGAGATTTCCCTCGATGCTTCGATTCTCCTCAGCTCAATCAGCCCCATACCAGCAGTTGCAGTTGCTTCGGAAATCAACTTTGCAGCCTCACTTTCACCTTCTGCACGGATAATAGCAGCCCTCCTCTCCTGGTCAGCTTTTGCCACAATGTACTTTGACCTCTCCGCCTCCTGTTGTGCCACCTGCTTCTGCTCCACAGCCCTTGAGAATTCAGCACCATAGGACAAATGCGTGATAGCAACATCAGCTAGCTCGATGTTGAAGTCCCTTGCACGCTGCGTTAGTGAATTACGGACCAAGGCCGACACTTGGGGACGTTCCGTGAGAAGCTGGTCAGCATTGAACTGTGCAACCACAGCTTTCAAGACCTCATTGCCAATGGAAGGAAGCACCTTCTCATCATACTCAAGACCAAGATGTTGATAGATTTCGGGAAGTTTCTCCACCTTATTGCAAAAACCATATCAATCAAACATTAATCTTAAAAAAAACATAACCAAATCAACATATTCATCCAGCATAATCACACAACAAATGCTACATTTCTATACAACTTTGATTCCACTGAATAATGAACAAAATTTTTCATTTTGCAACAAACCCATTTCATAAAATCATCCAAAAACACAAATTTTCTGGTAAATCATCAAAAATAAACAAAACCCAGAAATCAAACCAACCCATTTACCCTGAAGAACAGAAATAGCTAAAAAGAAAATTAGTGGGTTACCTTGGGTTTAGAAAGAACCCGAAGAGTAAGATTAACCATTTGGAGATCCTTAGTTCCAGAAACAGATGAGAAAGTGTGGGGCTTCATGCGGATATCATAGATGAAAGGCTTCTGGAGCCACGGGATCAAGAAGTGAGTTCCTTCATCGGCGGTTTTCTCCAATACTCCCCTGAGACGGTCAAATATCACGGCTCTTTGACCACCGTCGACGGTGTACATGGAAGCGTTGAGGACACTGGCAGCGGCGCCGAGACCGAAGGCGGCGCGTGCGAGGTTGGACAAGAAAGATACAGCGGCCTGGTTGCTGCCCATTTGTCTGAATTTCTTCTCACTTCTCAGCTGGGGTTTTGGTTTCAATAGGGAAAGTGTGGGATTTTATTAGGGTTTATGTAACATTTTTTACTTTTAAAAAATAATAAAAGTTTGGGCTTTTGTATCATATTTTGGCATTTTATATTAAATCTGGGTTAATTATTAGAATAATTATTCATATTTTTTAGTATAAAATTAATTATTGATTTTAAAAATAATCAATAAAATTATTTATGTTTCTGGAGCATAAAATTTTATTTATTTAATTTATTTTAATATTTTTTAGATATGAATCAATTTCGATAAAAATAAATTATTATAAATGATATTAATATAAAATAACATTACATATGTCGAAATTAAAAATATTATATGTTTTGTATCAATTCACAGTTGGAACGAAGTTATTAAGATAATAAGACAAATTTGTACTCAAATTTTATTGTCTAATTTTTTAATTATATTAATTTAAATATTTATCAAATAAAGATTTTTTTGAATAGTATTAGTTTAATTAATTTTAAAATTAAATGAATTTAATTTTTTAAACTATTTAATTTTAACTTCGATTATACTTTGAGCAATGAATTTTTTTCAAAATAAAATAAAATTATTAATAAATATATTTTTAGTGAAAAAGATGATATTCATTTTAAGAGATTCAAACATTATACGTGTACGTGTTTTATCAAAAATTAAAAATTATATTATCATATAATTATATTAGTATATTAAAAAATATTATTGATAAATAATTTTCCAATTTTCTATTATACTCATTTATATATTTTTATACTTTTAAAAGTATATTATTTTTGTACTTTTTAAAAATATATGCTATATATAATAAAACGATCAAAGTTATGCATGGTAATAGAAATGTTAATTATTTTTGTAAAATTAATATTAGAGTGGGTTCAACATCATTTTTTTATAATGATAGATTTATTAAAAAATAGATTCAAAAGTTAATTATGTAGCACCTTAAAAACACTTAGTCCAACTTAACTAGAAATATAGTCACATTAGATTTATTAAAACTAATAACCCATTTTTTTCCTTTATAATCTTATCTAAATATGTGTTAATTTTATTGTCATTGCAAAACATCAAGAAGGTAACGTACCAAAACGGATTAACAACAAAAAAGCTTAACGATATAAATTCTAGTTCACTATAGTTATTCACGACACTAATTGAAGTGAATTTTCTAAATTTTTATATATACGAGTGTGATTCTAGACAAGAATACTCAAACTTATCTTTTTATCTACTAAGGTAACGGTAATTATGATTCTGGCCCATTACGAACTTGTGAATCAGATTCATATTTAATAAAAGTATCGTATGAATTTTTTGTGCTTAACCCTTTAAAAAAAAAACACAAAATTTGATCCCAACAAAATTAGTCATGTTGTAGTGACCGGTTGAAAATTACTTAGAGTTCTCTCTTTTTCTAAATATTTGATTTTAGAGAGTTTTCAAAAATCTCGTATTTTAAAAAAATAAAACTTAAAATCATCATCGGATTTTTAGATAAATAAGATCAGACACTATAAAATAAAAATCAGCAAAAATCACGTGTCAAACAAATAAATATAAAGGCATAAACTTGATCAATATATATCAAACACATAAATAAAATACATAAGCATATAGACAAACAAGATAAAAAATGACTAAAATTAAATATATATAAAAAAACAATGCTGAAAATTAATTGGAATTAAAATACGAGACATAATTGTAAATAGACATGAAAAGGAAAGCAAATACTAAATAAAATAAAAAAAATAAGGGTTAAAGTGGCAAATAAACCACTGATAAGGTTCAAATTAAAATAAAACTTAAATTTGGAGGATTGAAACGAGCATTAAGCCATTTGAAAAACATATTGAATCTCAAATAGGGATTAAATTCCAAAACCCTTTAAAATCTCAGGGACGGTGGCCATGATATACAGAAACAAAAAGGCTAAAGATGTAAAGAATAAAGGACGGAGGGATTAAACCGCTATTAATTATTTTTATTTTCAAAAAACACATTTTTGAAAAAAAAATGAATTATTTTGGTTATTTTTTAAAAATCCTATTTTTTTAAACTCCAAATCCTCCAATAACAACATTAAAACAAACTTTTCTTTAAAGGCCTAATGACCATTATCCCTCTTATTATTTGATTCTAACTCAATCTTTGAATTTTATCATACTATTTCATATCGATCATCGTTGGTCGGTATCGAAAATAAAATAAAAACTAATTCAATTTCTTACGTATCCCTATTTACCATGAATTACATGAAATGAAAAATCAAAATCAAAATATCTTATTGATTGCATATAAGGTAATTTTTTAGGGTTTTTATATAGATTTTAAGCTCATAATTACGATTTGATCCGATTATCTATTGATCTGATCCGAAAATACGAATATTAGATCTGATTTTATATTTTCTGGACTGGATACAGATCACAATATTTTAAGTTTTGGATTATCCGAAAATCTGAAATTCAAATTTTTATTAATATTAATCTTGTTATATTTAATAATTTAGTGCTTATTATTTTCAAAAATTTTAAAAATTAAAACTTTATAAATGTGATTCTTGTTGTATTTAGTAATTTATTGTTTATTATATTCGAAATTCCAAAACTTTCATTAATACAACCTTCAAATTCTAAAAATTAATTTAACCAAATTATATTTTTAGATAATTGGATATCCGAATATCCGATATTCGAATATGCGAATATTCGTTTTTTCCAGACTGAATATAGATCACTATATCATCGATCTGCAAATCCGGATATAAAAAATCAGATTGGATCAGATTCGATATCCGACAATAAACACCCCTACTCATAACAGTCTGATGTATTGTTATTTTTAAATTTAAATATTTATTATTAAAAATGAAAAAAAAACATATATTATAATGGATTAATTTTTATTTTGTATTGGACTTCTAGTTATATATATATACTTCTGATTTACATAATAATAATATTATATAATAATAAAAAAACAAAATAAATACAATAAAATGAAATAAAATCGGGTTTAAAATTCGGATAAATTAATGATAATATATCGATGTAAAATGTTGTTCGAACTGCATCACTATCACTCCCATTATTAAACTGAAGACCTACAGATACAGCAAGAACGACCCGACCCAGAACTAGATCACACAATTCCTTACATTACATGAAACTTGACACAATTCTTTATGCCCAAATCTTAAACCCCGCAATACTCTTTCAGAGAAGATCCAGCACGTCCAAGAATCTGATAAGAGTAGAACACTAAATAATCTTCGTAGTCAAAGGGTTTGAACTTCCTGGGATTGTCGTCAGTCACAAGCTCTTCCGGAGCCTTTACATGGTATCCTGCTCGGGTGCCTGCAAACAAACCCAACACGTACCTTGCCTTGTTCTCTTTCATCAACACATGATGGTAGCAAGAAGAAAAACCACCATTTAACAATTATTAGAAACCGTTATTAGGTTGTTAGGGTCAGTTAAGTCTGTTACAAAGGTTCCATAGTTGTATAAATAAGAACCTTTGTTAGTAAGCTAAAAATATAGTTTTGTAATCAACTACTTGTTGAATAAATCACTCTTTTGCAGTTGTTACATGGTATCAGAGCTTTTTTTTTTCCTTCCATTCTTGTTTGTAACTTCCGCTCTTGTTTCTGTTTCATCTTTAAGCTTATGTTCTTGTTAGTAAGCTGTCATTCTTTGTAGTTCTCGATCATGACTACCTTGAATGACCAATTTGATGATGGCAGTAACCCATAATATCTCCACCAGTCTGATAATCCGGGAATGGTTTTAGTCCTGCAGCCCTTGAGTAATGACAACTACAACAGCTGGAGACGGTCCATGGTTATGGCACTCTCTGCCAAAAATAAGCTGGGTTTTGTGGATGGCACTATTACGGCTCCTCCTACTGTTCCGGTGGACAAGTTTAACGCCTGGACCAGAGCCAACAATCTGGTAAATTCTTGGCTTTTAAATGCAGTAACTAAAGAGATAGCTGCGAGTCTTGTTTATCATTCAACCGCTGCCGAGATCTGGAAAGATCTTGAAGATCGTTTTCTGTAGATGAATGGCCCTCGTCTCTTTCATTTGAAGAAAAAAATCAACAAACTCATTCAAGGTTCGATGTCTGTAATTGTTTATTACACTCAACTCAAAATTTTATGGGATGAATTAACCTCTGTCAAACCTGTTTGTTCTTGCTCCAATTGTCAATGTGGAGGGGTTGGTAAGATGGTCGCCGATCAACAGAAGGAAAAAACGATGCAGTTCTTGATGGGGTTGAACGAGTCTTATTCACATATTCGCGGCCAAATATTGCTTGTTGATCCTTTTCCTGCTCTCAATAAAGTATTTTCTTGGGTTATTCAAGAAGAAAATCAAAGATCCATGGCGGTTGCAAAGCCAATTTCTGATGTTGCATTTGCTGTTAAGTCTATGCCAAAGAAGTCTCGCCCTCAATGTAGTCACTGCAATATGTTGGGTCATACCAAAGAAAAGTGTTATAAGCTTTATGGATATCCTCCCGGTTATGGTACGCGATCTAAACAGGTACCCAATTCAGCACCCACAAATGTTGTAAATACGACTTCAGCAACACTAGGAGATCCTTCGGTTCCAGGTGATCATTTAACACCTCAACAGTGTCAACAACTCATCGCCATGTTGACTAACCAACTGCATGTTGCTTCAACTGTCGATCTTCCTTCATCCTCGATTAACATGACAATGCAAGGCAAGATTTTGGCTTACATAAACCATTTGAGTTTTTCTGATTCTCAAAATATTTGGATTATTGATTCTGGAGCTTCTCGTCACATCTGTTATATTAAAGAAATGTTTGATTCTTTAACTCCAATCGAGGGTGGTAACATTCTGCTTCCAGACAAATCATCCATCTCAATCGGTTTCTCAGGGAATGTTCGATTATCTCATGGTTTAACATTGCAGAATGTTCTTTATGTTCCCGAATTCCGATTTAACTTGTTGACTATTAGCGAACTTGTCAAACATTCTGATCTTCGTGTACTATTTTTTAATTCACAATGTGTTATTCTCCAGTATGTTCTTCAGTATGTTCTTCTCGAGTTTGTTCAGTTTCTTGGCATACCAGACTAGGTCATCCAAGCTCAGTTGTACTCCGTTTGTTAAAAGATGTTTTGTCCATTTCTAATACGAATAAATCAGATGTACCTTGTTCTATTTGTCCCCTTGCGAAGCAACAAAGATTACATTTCTCTGTTTCTACATCTCGAGCTTCTTCTCCTTTTGAATTGATACATTGTGATACTTGGGACCATTTAAGTCTGTTACTTATAATAGACAACGTTTTTTTCTTACCCTAGTAGATGATTACACCAGATGCACATGGACTTATTTGTTGCAACACAAGTCCGATGCTCTTACAATCGTCCCAACCTTTATTAACATGGTAAAGAAACAATTTGGCCATGATATAAAGATTTTTAGATCCGATAATGCTCCGGAACTTCGATTTACTGAGTTGTTTTCAAGCCTTGGGATATTGCATCAATTTTCATGTGTTGAAACACCTCAGCAAAATGCAGTGGTTGAGCATAAACATCAACATTTGCTCGCTGTGTCAAGAGCGTTATTTTTTCAGTCCAGGGTGCCTGAAAAATTTTGGGGTGATTGTTTACTCACAGCTACTTTCATCATCAATAGATTGCCTTCTCCTCTATTGCACAATAAATCTCCATATGAGATGTTGCATTCTCGAGCTCCTAACTATCAGTTTCTAAGGGCTTTTGGTTGTTTGTGTTTTGTTTCTACCTTGAAAGCTCATCGTGATAAATTTTCTGAGCGAGCATTGCCTGGTGTCTTTCTTGGCTATGTATTGGGTATGAAAGGTTACAAAGTGTATATCTTGAAAACTCAGTCTATTATGGTTTCTCGGAACATTATTTTCCATGAAAGCATATTTCCTTTCCATAAAATAACTAATGTTGATGTTATGGTTGATCCTTTTCATGAAATATCGTTGCCTAATAGTTTGCTTGATATGTCATATACTCCTGCCGCTAATCATCATATACTTCTGGATTACACCACGATCAACTTCCTGATTTTCAGCCTATTGATGAATTTATGGTTGACTCCTTTGAAGAACCTATTGTCGATCCATCTCCAGATCCTGTACCTGAATCATCTCAAGAACTAATGGTGGCACCTTCTTAGGAACCAACAGTCTCAGAACCAGTGGTTGTATCTTCTCAGGAACCAGTGGTAACATCATCTCAGGAACCAACAATCACACATTTCCCAACACCTGTGATTGTTCCTTCTCAAGCACCTTTGGCAGATACTATACAACATGTCACTCGAATATCGTCCAGGATCACCCAGAAGCCATCTTATCTTCATCAATATTACTGCAACACCACTTGTTCTTATCCGATTGAACGCCATGTCACTACTTCCAGGTTGTCTCTTCCATACGCCTCTTTTATAGCTAATGTTTCCTCTACTTCTGAACCTGTTTATTACCACCATGCTGTCAAGTTTTCTTAATGGCGTCTGGCCATGCAAGACGAGCTGCGAGCCATGGAGTCTCTCAATACTTGGTCTGTGGTTCCTCTTCCTAAAGGAAAACAATCGATCGAATGTAAATGGGTGTATCGAATAAAACACAACTCTGATGGTACGATAGATTGCTATAAAGCTCGACTAGTGGCTAAGGGATTTACTCAAGTTGAAGGCATTGACTACACCGACACATTCTCTCCTGTGGCTAAAATGACTTCTTTCAAAATTTTGCTTGCTCTTGCAGCAGTCAATAACTGGCATCTTCTTCAATTGGATGTCAATAATGCATTTCTCAATGGTGATCTCAATAAGGAAGTATACATGAAGCTTCCACTCGGATACAACACCAATATCTCAGGGACTGATTTGGTTTGTAAGTTGCATAAATCGATTTATGGACTAAAGCAAGCATCTAAACAATGGTTTAATGCCTTCTCTACTGTTGTACTGGAATATGGTTTTGTTCAATCACCTTCTGAACACTCTTTATTTGTTAAAGGGAGTGGTGATGATTTGGTTGCATTACTTGTTTATGTTGATGACATTGTGTTAGCTGGGAAAAATTTAAATTCCTTGTTGCAGGTGCAAGTTTTCCTCAAAGGTCACTTCAAACTAAAGGAGTTAGGGGACTTGAAGTATTTTCTTGGCTTCGAAATTGCCCAGAATGATTCTGGTTAAGCTTGCAGAATTACCAATCATTCCCAGTCTGAGGTTAAGCTTGCATGAAGGAGAATTATTATCCGACCTTCAGCTATATCGAAGGTTAATTGGTCGCCTCCTATATCTTACACATACCAGGCCGGATATAACCTATACTATTCATTTGTTGAGTCAGTTTGTGTTCAAGCCACGTACACCTCATCTTCAAGCTGCTTATCATTTATTGTCTTACATAAAGAAAGAATCTGGTCTTGGTTTGTTTTTTTCCTCTAAGGCCAGTCTTCAATTGAGTGGTTTTGTTGACTCCGACTATAGTGCGTGCCCAGATACAAGAAGATCTGTTACCGGCTTTTGCACTTATCTTGGTCACAACCTGATTTTTTGGAAATCCAAGAAACAACATACCGTCAGCCGTTCTTCTTGTGAGGCTGAATAACGAGCCATGGCGTCTGCTACATGTGAACTTGTATGGTTAGCTGCTTTATTATCTTCTTTCCATGTGGATATTCAACAAACTTTTCTATACTGCGACAACCAAGCTGCCATCCATCTAGCTTCGAATCAGGTTTTTCATGAGAGGTCCAAACACATCGAGGTTGACTGTCACTTTGTTCGTGAGAGGATTACACGAGGTTTTCTACGCCTTTTTCACATAAAATCAAAAGCTCAACTAACTGACATCTTCACCAAAGCTCTTCACTCACCGAGTTCAATTCTCTACATTGCATTCTAAATTGTTGTTGTGGTAAGGGTGATGACATGTGTTATAATTCTAATTGATCTATTAATTTTATTTAATTAAATTTAGGATAAATTTGATATAATAAGTATATAACAATGATTATAATTTTATAAATTTCTGTTAATTTTCACGCTACCTCTTTACTAGGATTTTAACGTCACTAGTCAAAATAACTCAATTTAATAAATTCAATATTCTAATTGACAAATTTTATTAGTTCGATGATCATCCATATAGTTGAGCCTATTTTCTTACCCCACACACTTTATACACATAAATACTCAAATTTAAATTTTTTATTATAAATATCATCTTTTATATCAGAATTATTCCCCCTAAAATTCATATAATTAATAAATTAACTAATTAATAGTGATTTCAGAATATCTATATAATTAGACTGTGTCGTGGTACGGAGGCCACTGCCTTAGAAACAATTCGCCCCGATGTGTGTACTCGTTACTTGAGGCGGTAATCCCCCAAAGGTTAGCACGGTCCTCCAAACAATGTACACCCAAAGTTTGGAGTGAACTGTAGAGGAAATGATCGTCTAAACCGGAGTCGAACAAAAGCTTCTTTAAGCTTTTCAAGGAATGCTCTCAAACTCTTTCAAATAAAACAGAAGTAAATCTGAATAGGATAATTAAAACTGAGAGAGCTCTCTTATTTATAGGTTGAAAGCAGGGGCAAATCTGTCCGAGAATCAGATAAAATCTGATTTAAATAACAGATTATATCATAATCAAATCTCTAATAATATCAGATAATATCCATTTAAAATCTCGGATAAATCTGTTAATATCTATCCAAAAATAGTAGATTTGATAACCGAAAATATCCATTTAAATCTCGGATAATATCTATTCAAAATTATATTTAATAACAGATAATATCAAATCAAATCTCTGATATTTATTAAATCTAATCGGTTACACATTTAAAATTCAAAATGAATTTTAACTTAAACTGCTTCCATGTCTCCTATAAATACAGAGTGTAAGATTCAAGCATTATCCAACAAGGCTACACACGAATGATTAATATATAAATTTTGTCTCTTTATGTGTATAACAAAAAAGTTTGCAAATATAATATATATATATATATAAACTTTTGATTAAGTTCTATTTGATTTTTAGGTTTTATCTTGTTTAAATCGATCGCGTCATACGTCTAATTTTAGTGAATAATTTTTTTGGGCGATTTTTTTTTACATATATAAGATCTCTAACTCGAAACCTGCTTAAATAATATCAAACTACTTACCATTTAAACCAACCTCATTAATTTTTTAATGAAAAATTCTACAAAAGGCGCGAGCACTGCTAAACATTGTTGAATATCAATAAATTAATTAATAAAAAAATTAAAATTTCAAAGGCTCAATATGTAATTAATAAAAGGGTGATAAACTCAACATATAATTAATAATTGTACGGTTAATCCTTTAAATTTTTATTCTTTATAAATTAATTTAATAATATTTAACGGTGTTCGACACAAACTCATTCTTTTTTAATTTACTTTTTATTTTCAGTTAAATTTGACTTTTGTTTTTATTCTGTGTCATATTTTATTAAAACATAACATCAGGGTATCTAGTATCTACCAAATAAATATTCCTAACCGAATGAGATTCTTTTCCATTAGAAAACAATCGTGTATAAGATCCAAATTAAAATCAAATCATTTTATTTAAATTAATGTAAATATCTCATCTTATTCTTTTCTTTTATTAACCAAATTCTATAAATTATTTATTTAAATAATTGTGAAAACAATAATCATAACATATTCCTCACGGAAAAACCTACCACTAGAACCTGCCAAAGCTAGGAGACATACGATAGATAGACCAACTCCTCCTCGTACTTAATTATATAAAATATTAAAGTTAATAATAAAGAAACTATAGAAAAAATATAAAATGCAACCTTTTATATGCTATTTGCATTAGAATTATGCGATAAATAAACCATTTGACATTAATCGCTCAATTATTCTATTGATATTATTGGTGTTCGAACTCGTGACTTTTAAAAATAACAATCATTCCTTCTTTTAACCACTTGAGCTAAAGGGCTCGTATAATACATTTAGTTCTTAAGTATATATATGTTTATAATAATTTAGACTCTATTGGGGGAGAGATTATTAGGTGAACTATATTCACCACATCATCTATGATCCAAACAATTAAGATCGTTCATCTTTAAATAACTACTTAATAATTGTTCACCCACTAATTACATGTAGGAAATAGGTGTTGATTCATCTTGAAAAAATTGAGATGAACGGTCCTAATTAATTGGGATCATGAATGACGTGGTGAACAGGGTTCACCTAATAATTTTTCTATTGGGGTGAAATTATTCCAATAAAATACATTTGACAATAAATTAAAAAAAACTTCAAAAATTAGTGAATATTTTTAGAAAATTTTGATTTTTTTAAATTTAATATTTATAAATATTAACCTTGTGAACATTGATATATACTATTAACATTGTATAAAATATCAATACTATATATTTTTTTATTTTCATGTTTTATATTTTTTTAACTAAAATATATTTAAGAATTCATAACAAAAAATAATAAAATAAAATAAAATTTTACTTTGCATAAAAATTATTTTACACAAGTCAATAGAAAATAAATTATTACATAAAAATTATTTTACTATTTCATTAAATTAGGTTTTGTGAAAAAGACGTAATTATAGAAATAACATGGATAAGTAATTGATACCTTACTCTGTAAATCAGTTATTCTAATCCGTTAGATTTTCTAATATTTTCTTTTTTAACTTATTTTGTATAATCATCTCTTTTAAAAAAATATTTACCAAATATTAAAAATGTACTACTGAGTTTAATAAATTCAACGTCTGTCCGAAAACTAACCATTTTATTTTAGTGGTTAAATGAATAATGGTTATTCCTGGAGGTCACTGGTTCGAACATCAATATTATAATATAATGATTGAGCGATCAATGTTTAATGATTGAGAGTCGTGCATTTTTGTACCCTTGGTATTCACCAAGGGTTCAAGATTATGGTCCATGCATGATTTGTCATGTTTGGAATAAATCCGTGATATAGAGTACGGATGAGTCTACAATGGGCGTCGAACAACGCTGAACATCGTTAATGTTGAACATCGCTGAACTTTATTAAATTAATTTATAAAGAATAAAAATCTAAATGACTAATCATACAATTATTAATTATATGTTGAGTTTATCACACTTTAATTAATTACATATTGAGTCCTTGAGATTTTAAATTTCTATTAATTAATTTAATGGTGTTTCGAACAATGTTCAACATTAGTGATATTCAGCAATGTTCGACACCCGTTGTAGAATTTTCCTATAGAGTACATATCCTTATGCATTCCATTCCAGTCTAATACATAACCCAAAGTTTGTCCCCTAATAAGATTATTTTTAGCCATACCAAAGGTTGATCACACAATTATCTCAGGCCGTGCAATAAGCTGTAAGACCAGTTCTAGCACCTCCAGGAGCGACCTGGGTTAAGTAAAATCCCAGAAATTCTTCGTAGTCGAAGGGTTTGAAGAGCATGGGATTTTTGTCATCCACAAGTTCTTCCGGTGCCTTCACTTGGTACCCTCCTTTCCAGGCTGAAAATAATCCAGCACTGTACCTTGCCATGTTCCCTTTCATCACCACACGATGGTAAGCAGGAGATAACCCACCATTTAACCATATCTGCGAGACGAACACATGATTTTATGTCAGGAGTGTGAGCCGATAAAGAGTTTTAATTGTAGGATGGTAAATAAGTGACTTACGTAGAGGGACTCTCCGACCATGACTATGAACGAATTGGTTGAGGCTTCGACATTGATCCATTTGCCATCTTTGTTCTGAACCTGCAATCCATCAACCTCGTTTTGATACAGTAGGGTTAGAGTGTTCATGTCGTTGTGAGCCACTGCCCCAACGGTTGGCTCGCTGGTTTGGAGTGCTTTGTATTTCATGAGCTTTAGAAGGTAATTTGTGGAATCAATGTGCTCATCCACGTACTTCTCCACGCCAAAAATCTCCAAAATCATCCTCATGATTGTCTTCTCTAAGCTTGATGCTAGCTCTGTGAAAGACACCAGAGTTTTGCTGCGAATCGAACACCGGTTAATTAATCAGTTAATGCATATTGTTACGTCTGAGAAGAGACATGGACATTAATCTCGCATCGAAAAAGACAAGTTATTGTTTTGAACCTGAAGCTCGTGTTTCCGTGAGGCCACAAGGTGGTAATCAGACCTTGTTCGATGTTTTCAGCGATCTGGGCTTCGTCAATCATCATGCTTTCGAGCAATTTCGATGGATGTCCGAAATATCCCCGAAATGTCTTGTCCGAAACATAGAGCTTTTTTGTTTGTAGAGGCAAGTCGAAGACCTCTTCCATGGCTTCGAATACGGCATCTCGAAGCTCCATGACTTGGTCCAACGAAGCCTGGAAACAACCGTACTCGTCCAATGCTTCACGTACTTGGTGTTTCGTAGAATCCCATTCAGAGCTGCCTGGTTTCAGGTTTTGGTTTGAGAAATCTATAACCGGAAGCTTAGCTGGTGTTCCCGAGCTCATCATTTTGTTCAAGTATAGAAACAGATAATGGAAGATCACTTGGAAAACATGTCTGATTAATGTCTGCAGACACTGCTTGAATTTATACTCGTAAGCTTTTGTACTTAGAGAATAAATTCATATGAATCCGACTTCGAGAGTACTTGAGCAATAGACGGGACCGAAGTACTATGTAAGGGTGGAACAGGGACAGAGCTATGATTTAATATTAGAAGGGGTAAGAGTCTATTAAACAGGGGCGGTTCAAAGATTTTGGGAACCCTGTACAATTTATTAAAATATGATCCTTAAAAGTAATTATTCATGACCTCCACTAGTTATAAAATTGTAGCCCTTAAAAGCAAATGTCCTTTCTAGGGGGCTCTGTACGATCGTTTCTATTGCGTTTGTCCAAAACATCAACAATAGTAATAGTAATAACCAATAAGGTTCTATAATCAATTGTCGCATTTAATAAATAATTATAACGTTTTAACAATTACAACTCATCTTTCTTAATAGCGTTTTTTAAAAAAAATTCAATGAATTTCGAGATTAACATCATATAATGAATGTAGTTTATCAAAATTTGGGTCCCTCTTTTTCAGGAGTCATGTGCGGTCGCTCATATTGCGCCTATCCAGAATCCCCACTGCTATTAAATCTTTAAATTTAAAAATTAGAAGGGATAAAAACCCTATTTAATTAACATTTAAACTAAAAAGGACTAAAATACAATTATACCAAAATTTTTGAGAAGGATAGTAGCCCCTCCCACTCCCTACACAGCTCCGTCCCTTGGGATGGATATAGGTAATCAGCTCCTAGTACTCCAAAGTTTTTTATTTGTACCCTTTCATTTAATTTTTTTAAAATTTGATTTATTTATAAATTTATCTTTTTATTTTGATGTATTTATATTTTATTTTTTTTACCTTAAATTATATCTCCGACCGTACGCATAGATGCAATATCAGAACCATCTGCCAAAAGAAACCTACCACAACCACCAGCCAAAAGAAGGACCACCTCCTAATACTTAGTTATATGAATCATAATTATTTTTATTGAGTTTGGTCAAAAATCACAATCAATGATTTTGTTTACATTGAAATATATATTACGGATATATTCTTTTTGGTTTTGATTTAATTCGATAAATTATTGTAATAATTATTAATTTTCGATTCAGTTAATTTTAATTTTCAGTTTTTACATTTTATTGTTAATTTTTAAACTTTTATATTTTATTTTGATAAAATAATTTTATTATATAACTTTTAAATATTAAAATTAAAGTTTTAAGATGTTTTCAATAAATATTTATTAAAAAATTATTTTTAAATAAAAAATAATAATTTAAAATATATTTACAAGTATAAAATATATATTTTTACTTTATAAAAATAACTATAAATTAATTAAACAAATTAAATTTAGTTTAATTAGATTCGGTTCAATTAACTATAATTCGTAAATTTATAAATCATATGTCATCTAAATACCTCAGTTCGATTCGATTTTCGATTTTACAACTAACCGTACTTAATCCTAATATATGCATCAATTAATGAACGTATATCTTGTACATATTACTTCTGTTTGTATCCATAATTTGTATCCCATGACATGACCATCTCAAAAGACTACGTTCAATATCATTTTAATAAAGTTGATCAATTTGGTCCCTCAGAAGAAAAAATAAATAAAGAATATTCTGAGGTTTCATCTTGTTCATCATTATTACTACTAAAATAATTAAAAACAGGGTGCAAGCCCATAGAATGGTATCAGATTCGATTTAATTTTTTAAATATTGAGTTGTCAAATTGATAATATAGTAATCCATATTTAATCTATTTTTTCGGATATATAACTTTTTGGATAATCGAATTAGATTCTCGGAGCAGTTTTTATTATAATTTTATTAATGATCATGAAAAATTAAATCCTCACTCGATTAATAATTATGTACCGATATAATTAATATATCATTAAAACGACATGGTACAATGAAAAACAATTGTCATTTAACGTTACCAATAGCTGTCAAGTAAGAAAGGGTAAGAAAAATCATAAAACATGACGAAAAAAAAAACTAAAAAAAATTAAAATTAAAAAAATGCCAAAAAATTAATTTATCCGAATTTTAAAGAAAAATATTTTAAAAAGTGAAAATTTTCAAAGCATAATTAAGTTTTTCATAGATTTTTTTTAAATGAGAATATTATGAAATTTTAGTTTCCGAGATTTTTTTTTGAAATGGGATATTTTCTTATAATAAATTTTTGAGTTGGTGTCATGAGTTGATTCAACATTATTTAGTTGTGAAATTATTAAAATGCGTATTATTTTATGAAAATTTTACGGGTATCGAATATTATTGAATATTATTAATACTAAATATTGTTAAATATTATTAAATTAATTAATAAAAATTAAAATTTTTAAAAACTCGTATATAATTAACAAAAAAATGATATATATACAAAAAAATGATAAATTCAACATATAAATATTAATTGTATATAGTATCCTACATATTTTTAATTTTTAATTAATTTAATAATATTTAACGCTAGTAATATCCAACGATATTAGACACATGTGATAGAATCATCCTTTATTTTAATAGAGTAATTAATATTATTATAATAATATTTTTATATATTTATATAATTATTAAATAAAATAACTAAAAATTAATTTAAAAATCAAAGACGAGACCAATAGATTCATATAAATATCTCTTTCATTCTACCAAAAATAATTTATTTAAAATACTTTCTTACATAAATTATTTTCTCTCACTAACGTCAATACAAGAAATTATATATTTCATCTATATTAATGTATTTTTTATTCGAATTTTTTCACAAGCCCCATCAAATAATAATTTTATCCAATATTAGTATTTGGGACACGTGTATGCGTGTGAAAAATACATTTATAATAAATTATTTGATTTTTCATAATATTTTTATTTAAAACAGTTATAGTATAAAAATATTTTTTTCAAAATTTCTCTTTTAAAAATTAAACACATTTATAAAAAAAAATACTGCTTTGTAAAATAAATTTTTCAAAATTTTCTTTTAAAAATTAAATACATTTATAAAAAATGCTGCATTGTAAAATAAATTAATATAATTTTTCACAATTTAGAGAATTATTCATTTTCGATGATTATTAATACAGATAAAATTGAATTATTATTTTTATAAGCTTTTAAATATATACTTTAATTTATAATATTGCCTAAACATACTTTATCAACTGAGATATTATCTCTAAGGTAAGCAACACCTTCCTAAAGCATAATTTTTACTCAAATATAGTTTTAATATTATTTTAAAATATAGTTTTTTATTTTAATTTTTGAAATATTTTATTTTTTATAGTATCTTAGAAATTGAATTCAGACAAATTTAACTATAAATAATGTTTTTCTTAAAAAATACTTTAATTTTTTTTTAATTTTGAGGGGAGAACGTCACTCGTAGGGGTGTTTAAAACCAACCCAATGGATACCCAATGACGCAATAAATCTAATATTAATACTATAATATTACTATATTTTAATATTATTTTCATTTTTTTAACTTGCATTATGAGTTTATTGGGCCGATAGGTACCCGTTAAGCCAGTTTTGAACACCCCTACTCGCAGGTGGCGTTTTCTCATCTATATGACAGAAATTAGCCTAGAATTCAGGTGGCATTCTCTCATCTGTACTGTAGAAATTATCCTAAAACCCAAAATATAGACGAGGTTTCCTCAAATTCTAAAATAAAAAATTAAATTAGATTATTCTCGCAATTTCGGCCTGTAAGACATCATACATTCAAAATCAGCATAATAGATGATATTGGTTTAAATAGATCTTAAATTTGGTTATCTCAAATCAATCTTGGTTGGATAGTAGGTACTATGTTTATGGTAAGGTTGAAGATGAGATCCAAGATAGAATCAGTCCGATCCGGACTCTGCATCCGACACATTCGACTTTTCCCGATCCGGACTCTGTGTCCGGCACATCCGACTTTTCCGTATAAGGAACGATAGCATGAAGAATGGTTCACAGTTTCACCAAAAGAAATGTGTTCCATGGTCATTATCACAAAAAAGAAAGCATTGAAAGGAAAGATATAAACAAAGTGCAGGCTGTGCTTATTTCTTCTCAGATTAGTCCATTAACACTTGAGGAAATAATCAGGCAAACTGGTCAAAGCAGAACCTAGATCGTCTCGAAATTTATTGTAGCCGAATTCACAAAAAGCAAATTAGCATGAGAGATACCTGGGGGTGGCTAGTTGACAACATCAACGATCAGCTTGCGAGATTTGAGAACAGACCACCTCAGACGCCGGTAATAACCAGCTTGGAGCAATGCCAATGACAACACAAATATCCATTTAAAACCCATCTGCATTAGATGACAGAAATGTCGGATATAAGTTTGTTAAAACAAAGGTCTGTCATTCGAAGAATCAATCATTATAATCATACCAGCTTCCTTTCTTCCATTTCCGGTTCGGCTGCCCAGGACAAAAATGTAACCACGTCTTTCCCCATCTATACCATAACCGTGAGCGGTGTATACCATAAAATGTGCAAATACATCAGAGGGTTCTCAAACACATAGACAATATGAATGAAACAAAAAACTAGAAACCAACCTGAGCTTCAGTTGCAGGTGTGCCATCTTCGTACTCCATAGCACCATCGATAAGCATTTTAGGCATGGCAATTGCTCCCCCGGGAAAGTATGGGTTATAGTGCAACCCTTCTCGAATCTATAAAGTTGGAGAACGACAGTTCTAGTTATTATTTTGAACAATAAAACATTCATTGGAGACCAGACACATTTATCCTAACAAGGGTTAAATTTATGTCCCATGCATGCAAAAATTAAACAGAAAGAACAATAGTAGAGAAATCACGGTATAGAGATCCAACACTTGGTGTTTTCAATAACAATGTCATGTTATACAAGATAGCCTAAAGCAGAATTTACCGTAACACCAGCAGGAGGATCACGGTAACCAGTTAAAAGAGAGAACACATAATTCTGGCCATTATGACGAGCCTGAGAGAATAAAAAGTACGATACCTCAGTAATATATAAACTATAATTTCCACATTGATCTAAATATCGAGGCAAGAATTACTTTGGTAATGAGACTTAGATCTGGAGGATAAGCTCCTCCATTAGCAAACCTAGCTGCTTGTTCATTTCCATATGGCTGAGGAAAACGGTCACTTAGTTTACCAGGACGAGTAAACATCTCACCCTCGTCATTAGGTCCATCAACCACCTCAATCTCAGCTGCCATAGCCTTTGTCTCCTCCTCTGTATACGCAACACCCACCAAATCACGGTATGATATTAGAGACATAGAGTGGCAAGATGCACACACTTGTTGGTAAACCTGGTGACCACGGCGAATCCTGATCATCCAAAACCAATCTAATATTACAAAAACTGTAGTATAAAAAATCTAAAACATTTTATTAGTGCTTAACTTAATACCATTATTGTGGCAAAATATTTTAAATATATTCCTGGGGAAGAGATGTGCCCTAGATTAAGGTTGACGCATCCTATCCTCACAATATGAAGGTGAGACTTATGAACAAGGCTTCTCCTTGTGCAGAGAATAAGAAGCAATAGAAGCTAAAGACACGAAACCATCACTAATTCAACGACTTGATGGTATTTGACTTAATTGATAGGCTGGCAGCCTAGCACCGGCTATTTATACTGGATTATTAACATGCACATATGGATAACCTTTTTAAAGTTTATTCAGTTAAGGAGAGGCATAAAACTCACGAAGCATGGTCGTATGAACTGAGGATGCCACTGTGAGGCCAAGGATAATTTGGAACTTCTAATCCATGTTCAGCCTCATCAGCCGATGCTATTGTTGCAAATCCTAGAAAACCTGAAATACCAGCTCCAAGGACTGCAAATGTCCTCATACCAGCATATCGTGCATCCTCATTAAATTTCCTTGATGTAAACCATGATAAAGTCGGAAGCTGCAAAATAAAATCTGTTACTCGGACGCAGGTACGGGTGTCAGGTAACAGTATGGTTTTTCCTATCTTTGGAGTGTATCAGAGGATCATAACCACAGAATCATGTCGAAAAATATGTCAGGCAAGGGCACTTCAAGAAAATGAACTGAGCAACATAGGTGAAAATAACATTTAGGCAAAATTACATCACCCATTAATCGAAAAACATAATGTGCACACGATTGAATCATACAGAATCTGAAAAAAGGAGCCCTCATATAAACTTAAACATTATTATTACTATTCAGAGGAAAATACATGTAGCTAGATTTCTAGATTATTATAGTCTTCATATGTTCATCCCACAAGTAACAACGTAGACAATGCAAAAACATACGCAAAGGGGAAGTATCTTACAGCAGACTGAGCCTGAAGTTTCCTCCTTAAAACCCTGTGGATCAATCCTCCAGCCATTTCAGTTGATATTCCTATAAAATTGGGTGAATTTTAAGAAGCAAAAACAATATAAATAATATAACATAAACAGGCAAGAGAAATTAAACTGAGATTTCATATGATATATATTCAAAAACTCCAAAAAGGTTCCTTTAAAGTGAAAAATTCATTGATTCTCCAAAAAATGAAAATATTTAAAGACTTTGAAAAACTGGGTTTTGATAAAATCAAAAGATTAACGTCAAAACGCAAAAAAAAGAGTCAGATTTTAGATGTTAAACCAAATTTTAAAAATAAAAAAAAAGGCAGAAAGAACACACAATGTTTTATCTCTAAGTAAAAAAGAAATGAAAACCCGAATGCGATGAGAATCCTGTGGCAGATCCATGAACTGCGGAGGGTAACAGAGAACGAAACAAAAGCTCGAAGATGAAACAGATAAGAAGAGAGAGAGAGAATTCACTCACTTCAGAACAGATTGATCAGAGAGGGATCCCAAAAGGAAGCAAAGACGATAAAAAAATAAAAAAATAAATAAATAATAAACGAAAAATGCAAAATAGTTGAAAGAAACGGTGAGTTTGGTCGTGTGGTCAGCGATTTTCCGAAAATATACGAAGATAAATAATAGGCTTATATATAAAAAAATATCTAGATAATAATTTTAGATTATAAGTAATATCAAACATTTTATTTTTATATAATTTTAAAAGTTATTTTTTTAATTTTTGGATAAAAATATTTTAAAATATTAAATATGAATATATTAAAATTCTTAATTATTAACATTAATATATTAAAAATAGTATTTTAAATAAAATAATAATAATATTTTAATATAACAAATTAATATTAAATATAATAATTATTAATATATTAAATTATTATTTAAAAATTCAATAATATTAATAAATTTTATGAGAATAAATTTAAACATCGTTTACGTTTATTTATTTTTACTTAATAATATTATATCTGTCCTGTCCTATGTGGACTATAGTAGGGGTTTAATAGACCTTTATTCCTTTCAAAGTTTGATCCTAACTCTGTCTTTGTGTCTATAATAAATATTTTATATTTTAAAAAATAATTTCTTAATAACAATATCAAACACTAGAATTTATAATTAATTTTTTAAAATTACTTTCTAATAACATTTTTAGATTATTTTTCAAAAATAATATCAAATTAAACCTTAATTGTTTCATTAAACTATTTATTTTTATTTTTTTATATATTTATAAAAAAAATTAGTTTTAGATTTACTAAAAACACCCATTTCCCCCCTAAAATCTCCTAATTTTTTTCTCTTCTAAGTAGGATTGAAAATTCTCAAAATAAAAAAAATCTAAAGTTTAAAATACATTTTATCAAAACATAAAAATATTTTTTTACCAAAACTTAAAGGTATGGTCAAGAATCACCACTCTATAATTAGAATTTTTTTTGAATTAGCTAATAATGATTACAGTAGTATATGTTCTAAAATATAATCTTAATTATTTGAGATTGATCGTTTAGTCACTTTATTGATATTATTGATACTTGAACCCATAATCTCTAAGAACAATAATCGTTCCGTTAATCATTTCACAATTTTAATTAAAAATTTATTATAAAAAAGAAATTAAATTTTTTATCGAAGATTAAAAAAATAAAAAAACTATGAATTTAGATTGGAGAATATGTATATCTTAAACTTCTAAAAAGTATTAAAATACTACATTTAATACATATAATTAATATCAATGTATAACATTTATTCTAAAATTTTCATAGTTTACCTGGAAAAAAAATGGTTAAAATTTATAACTGAACGTGACCAGGCCTTAACCCCAAAAGTGTGGGGTGCGCGTGTGATTGATTTCAAAGTGGGGTATTTGTCGGCGGAAACAGCGAACCGAGAGACAAACCGATGCTTATGTTCACTTTAATCCCACCACCAAATCCAAAGAGTGACATGTACCACAAAGTATCCAACCAGAGAGTCCACATCACCTTCTGTTAAATCGCGTGTACAAAAACGCTTCCGACAAGATAAAAAATTTAAGTGGAGGCAATCACGACAACGCATCACAGTTAAAAGGAAAACGACGACACAAAACCAAACGCAACGTAGTTATTACAAAAAAATATCTTCTATTTTTGTCACGGCCTTTCTGAAACGTATTTATCTAAAAGGATGAGTTTACGATGGATCGTTATTAAATATTATTGATTTTAAATATTATTAAGTTAATTAATAAAAATTAAAAAATTTAAAAATAATAATAATATATTAAATGTATTATTATTTTATTAATTATATATTGAATTTTTAATTTTTTTTTATTAATTAATTTGATAATATTTAATAATATTTAATATTAATAGTGTTTAAAATGTTCGGTATAAAATTTTCCTTATATAAATTCTATTTTAATCATCCAGTTTTTCTTTTTTAATATTATAAATAAATAAATATTTTCTTTCTTTTTCAGACAGTCCCTCAGTGTCAGTAGAGCCAGCCAGCCAGCATTTCTGCACCTCAAGAAAAAAAATCCTTCTTCCATGTGAACCACTCGAAAACGCTGCGTTTAACCTTTCTCATTTCTTCTCTTCTTCCAAGTTTCCTGGTAATTTTCTCCCCACATTCAGTGTATGCAAAGTGAAAAAATTGGTTGCTTGCTTCAGTTTCCTGTTTTTTCCCCTCTTTTCTGGCCTTTTAAGCTTCTGCATTGTGAAAATTCTTATTTATTCATAGCTAATTTGAGCTAAAAATTCAACATTTTCAGTATACTAGGGTTATAGGAGCTGGATCTGATGCTAAGAAATGGCGGTGTTTCAGTTTAGTAGCATTTTTGCTTAATTTTTTGTTAATTAAATTTCAATGAACTTCAAAGTTTCTATTTTTAGTTTCAGTTGTGTCTGTATTAGCTTTGTGCGACTTATTTAATGCTTACAGTCAATGCACTATTTTTCTTCCTTTTTTATGTTAATGATGTCTGATTTAGTGGCTTAGTAGTGAACTGCAGTTATTATTTGCTACTTTCTCTTTCCTTTTCTTTTTATTCCTTTCAAAACTATATACCCTTTGTTTGGCTGTTGAGAAAATGCAGGAATATTGAAGGAAAAAACAGTTTGCCTTTAATTTCTTTTAGGGATTTACAAGATAGTTTTGTTAAGCTAAATGGTGTTAGTTTCCCTTTTTCCCTTTTCCAAGTTTATAAGCTTGGGTTTAAGTAATTATACTATTTCTTCATGCAGAGTTCCAATATTAAAATTCTACTTGTTGCTGCATTGTAGGAATTCAACATTCTTGTGGATTCACTAGTTTACATTAACATATCTTGTTGAAAACACTAGTTTTTGTCAAACAACAATGCTTGGGTCGAGTTCGAAGAACCGGAGAGGGCCACCGGTTCATGTTGATTATCTAATCCACATTCAGGAGATTAAACCTTGGCCCCCATCACAGTCTCTGAGGTCAGTTCGTTCTGTACTGATCCAGTGGGAAAATGGTGAACGTAATTCGGGGTCTACCAACACTGTCTTGCCCACACTTGGTTCTGTTGCTGTTGAGGGGAAAATCGAGTTTAACGAGTCATTTAAGTTATCTGTGAATCTAGTGAAAGATGTGTCTGTTAAAGGCAAGGATGCTGATGTTTTCATGAAGAATGTCTTAGAATTGAACTTATATGAGCCGCGAAGGGAAAAGATTCAGTTGTTAGGTACTGCCATTGTGGATTTGGCGGAATATGGTATCATTAAGGAAACATTAGACATTACGGTTCCGATGACCAGCAAGAGGAGCATTAGTAACACTGCTCAGCCAATTTTATTGCTTAAAATTGATCGAGTTTATAAGGGTCGAAACAGTGCTTCATCAAGAGGCAGCCTGTCTCAAGAGCACTTGCTGGACAGGAAAGGAAGCGAGACTGTTTCGGCTCTGATGGATGAAGAGTATGCCGAGGAAGCTGAGGTTGCTTCATTTACCACCGACGATGATGTTTCCTCACACTCGTCTCATACTGTTTCTTCTTCAACTTTGGAAGCTAATGGAGGTTCACTTCCTCAAATTGAAAAGGTAACTTTTAGTTATTTCATTTATGATTATGGATTTGTTTACAAATTGCTGGAAAAATTCTGACATGTAGAATTGTTTAGGCATGATGAACCATTTCCCTTGCATCTTTTTTGCGGAATGGTCTTATGGTTGGTCGAGTGGGAGACCTCGATTTTTCTTTAATAAGTTAAATTGCATGAGATAATATAGTAATTGGTACTGAATTGCAGAATGGAGCAGTCAGTCCAATTGATTGCGAGGGAGAAGTTGAAGAGGAACATGCCCTGGCTTCAAAAGTGCACCTGGAAAGAACAAATATGGGGATACAGATCACACAATGTGAACGTTCCAAAGTGACTTCACTTGGGAGCAGTCAGTCTTATAGTTCCACTTCACCTGTACGAGATAATGTCGTTACCAATAAAGTTGTTCCTTTGTCTTCATCATCATTGGCTAAAGGAAATACACAGGATGAAATCGACACCAGCTCGAAAAACAATGATCGTGAAGATTTATCTCAGAATGCTCATGAAATAGTTGCTATTAAAGGAACCATGGTGGCGTGTGATGTTCAAAGTAAGGAAGGTACATCTGATAGTTCTAAGGTCAAAATGGCAGACTCAGCTGCTAAGCAGGAATCTGGAATTTTTAGTGATTCTCCCATTGGCGGAGATGATAGGAAAGCTCCAACTATTATGAATTCTCATGAACTCATATGTCAGATGTATGATGATTACAGGTTGACGTTTTGGTTGTCAAACTCTGTCGTGTTACGAGCAATTATAAGTGAAAGTATTGGAGATTTGGAGGCACAATTTTCTGCTGGACCCATGGAAAGAAATGGAGGTGGAAAGGAGAAAAAACATGCATCGTCTCCATTGAAATGGAAAGAATCCTCTCCTCGAAGCAAGGAGAATAAACTTATCTCATATGGAAGTTTTAGTGACTGGGAAAGCCCGGTTGCCTTTATTTCAGCCCTGGAAAAGGTTGAAGCATGGATCTTTTCCAGAATCGTCGAGTCTGTCTGGTGGCAGGTACTACATTTAACTCCCTCTCATTTTTTGATAAAAGAATTTCATAAAATACATGATGGCACATTAAATGTTCCAAACTTGAATAGTCATCTGACCAACATATGTTCTGTATTTCTACCAGACTCTCACTCCACATATGCAATCAGCAGCTAGAGGCGAAATTGATACAGGAGTAGGCTCTGCCTCTGGTAAAAGTTTTGGGAGGGTGTCTAGTACAAGTGATCTAGACCAAATGAACTTCTCATTGGATCATTGGAAGAATGCTTTCAAGGATGCCTGTGAAAGACTTTGCCCGGTTCGAGCTGCAGGGCATGAATGTGGCTGCTTGCATTTGTTGTCTAGATTGGTAATATTTTGGGGGAGGAATTACTTAATGGAGCACAAGCATGGCATCTGAAACTAACCCCTTTCTTGTTAATATATTAGCATTTTAATTAACTAAAAGATGTTTCATACACATTTAAAGAAAAAGAAATTATGTAACGTGACAGTTACTTTGCTTTTGTCTGATGACTGCTAAATAATTGGACATTTCTCATAATTTTTTGATTGTAGCTTTGTCATCGTACCAGGAACTATCACCAGTGTTTGTTCTTTTGATTATTATTTTTTCTTCTATATTAAATATGTTATAATTCATCCTTATGATGCATTTAGATAATGGAGCAGTGCGTGGCTAGACTAGATGTGGCTATGTTCAATGCTGTTCTTCGCGATTCTGGTGATGAGATCCCTACTGATCCTGTGTCTGACCCCATTAGTGATCTTCTAGTGCTTCCGATCCCAGCGGGGAAAGCAAGTTTTGGTGCTGGTGCACAATTGAAAAATGCGGTAAGCTCTTATTAAAAAAACTGCGGCGAGCAATGCAAACGTGGAAATCTGGAGGTTAATCCTTGATTGAGATCACTGTATATTATGCTATCATAGTTGATAAGTCGATCATTCTCCACCTGCAGTAAATCTAAGTTTGCCCCGTTCTTATTTTTCCTGATTGGCGTGGCCGATGTAGTTCCAGCGTCATTTTCATTGAAGTACCTTTGTCCGAGTAAATGTAGGCTACTCGGTTTCTCTCTTGTTTAATTTCATTTTTTGTGGATGTCAGATCGGAAACTGGTCTCGATGGTTGACAGACCTCTTTGGCATCGATGATGAGAACAACCAGGATGGCAGTGATGACCCACAAGACAGCTCCGTAAAGTCTTTCCATCTCCTTCATGCATTGAGTGATCTCATGATGCTTCCCAAGGACATGCTTCTGAGTAGACCTATCAGGGAAGAGGTTTGGCTCCCAAACTATAGACACGCTCCGGGGTTTAAATGTTTTACTTTACTGTTTATTCATGGTGCTTTCTTCATTTTCAAAGGTATGTCCAACATTTGGTCCATCATTGATCAAGAGAGTTCTTGATTACTTTGTCCCGGATGAGTTTTGCCCTGATCCGGTTCCAGACGTTGTGCTTGAAGCCCTTGAGGCTGAGGTTAGTCATAAATCATGTCCTATCAAGTTTCCCTGTCTAGACAAGGCTTGAGCAACCTAGATTATACACGTTTGTCATGTCTAAACAAGTAAGGAACTTTAGTTTGAACTTTTGAAGGTACAAGGAAAACATTTTTGCTTCTATTTTGTTTCAGGATCCTGCCGAATCCAGGGAAGGGTTTGTCGCAAACTTTCCGTATGCTGCATCTCCTCCGGTTTATTTGCCACCTTCAGCATCATCTGCAGCTAGCATCATTGGCGAAGTTGGAAGCCAATCACAGCTGAGAAGAAGTGGTTCATCTGTCCTCCGAAAGTCATACACTAGTGACGATGAGCTCGATGAATTGAATTCGCCCTTGGCTTCGATCTTCATCGATGGCTCCCGATCATTGCCTGTTCAATCGAAGCGTAACTGGATATCTAAGGGAAACAGCTACCAAAATGCTATTAGATATGAGCTCCTAAGAGATGTATGGATGAAATCTGAATGAGTGTACGTTTTATTACGTCAATGAATGTATAAATGACTGACAATGCTTATGTAGGTAAATTTTGGTTACTTATTAAATCGGTGTTTCTGTATATAGATAGGGCTGACGTTTACCTATGAATGATGGTTCATCCGACCTATTTGATCCAATTAAATAGATAAAAACCTAATAAAATATGGGTTTAATCTATTTAAAGTGGGTGGTGGATGGAGCGAGTGATGGACTAGAGTGAAAATTTTCAACTCATCAATGATCCGTCACTCGATCATTTACCTATTCATCCATTAATATAATATTAATTTTAAAAATATTAATTATCTTAAAACCTTTTTACATTAAACCCTAAAATATTTACTATTTTTTTTAATTTCAAAGTCATTTTTTTAATTTTAGTATCACTTTCTCCTACTATTTCATTTGAGAATTGAATAAAAAAATATTTATTTTTTAATTTTCCTTTTTTATTTTAGTTTAGATTTTAATATTTTTTCGTTTTCCTGTAATATTATATATAATATTTAACTTCTCTTTTAATTTCGTTCTCCTGTAATTTTTAATTTTTTTTTCTTTATTTCTCCTATTTCAATTCAAAATCTTACTAAGATACGTAAAATATTTTAATTTTATTTTGTATTAAATATATTTTAGTAAGTTGTAATATGTAAATTTAATTTAAATTTTTAAGGGTAAACTACATAAATGGTCTCCGACTATACTCCAATTATTTTTTGCATCTTTCGATTATCATAAGTTATAAACTGGTCCCTTGACTTAAAAATTATAACAAAATTGGTCCACTGTTATTAAAAAATTAACGGTTGGTGACGTGACAGTTAATATAAATTAATTTAATTATATAATTAATTCTCAAATTCTATATTTATTTTAATTTAACCCTAATTTTAAAAAATTAACCTATATAATTTTAATAATCTATCAATTTAATCTCATAACTTCTTAAAATCAAATTAACCCATAATTAAAAAGATTGTTCACTCTTTAAATTCAAAATTTGTGCACATTGTTGTTGTTATCGAAGAATTCAATTAAATAATTCACAAAGTATAATTAGTCTAAAAAACTCTGAAAGAGAATATAGACAAAGTAGAGAATACAAACAAAGAACAAGAGGTGGTCTTAATTTATTTCAAAATAATGAAAAAAAAGTCAAAATTTATCAAAAGGTCGTAGAAAAATAACAAAAATAAAAGATATGATAAATATCATTTATAATGATATATTTTACTACTTGAATTTTATTTTTTTTTATTTTAATCTCTTATAAAAATTTAATTATAATTATTTATCATATTATAGTACGATTTAATTCCAGTTTAAATGATTTTCTCTATTCATATAAAATAGATAGATATATATTTTTTTTTCATATGTGATAATATTTTTTTATATTTTTATATATCAATATATATCATAAAAAATTGAGAGATTTGTCTCGAATTTAAAAATAAGTTCTTTAATTAATAAAAAATTTGAGTTATTTGAGTTTTCATTTTATAACTCGAACTTTATTTGAAATTTTTTCGAGTTGAGTCAAAATAAATCGAGTATTTTTGCCTCAAGTTGAGTCGAGTTATTCGATTTTTTCAAATAAACTCGAATTTTACTCAACCGTAGATATTATATTGTTGTTAGATTTTTTTTTGAATCAGCTACAGTGGTTATAATAGTATATGTTTTAGAGTATACTCTCATTCATTAAATAATGATCACTCAATCACTGTATTGTATTACTGGTGCTCGAACATGTAATCTTCATAAACAACAATCATTTTTTTAACCATTAAAACAAGAGGCAAGATGACAGGTGTTTATTTTTATTTTTAAGGAGAATCTGGACTTCGAGGTTACAAATCCTCATTTTAAACTGTTTAATATATTCAATTATCGATGAATTATTTTTTATTAAATAAAAATATTTAAAATTTTAAAATAAATATTAAAAATTTAAATTTATATAAAATAAATTAATATAAATTACTGAATTTTTTACTTTGATTCTTATTGAGGAGCTAAACACGTGAGACACTGCATATTTTTACTTGCATCGAGACACTTTGGGACCATATGTTATCGCATCGAAGCTCGTTATTTTCAAGAAAATAAATAAATAAATCAAAAATATATTTGTGGGTAAGATTTAAATCCCACATTTATTTTTTATTTATAGGTGATATAGAAACAATTCAATTAATTTAATTTTTATAAATTTTAATATTAGATTTTATTAAATATTTAATATTTATTAAATATTATCCGTTATTAAATTTAAATTTTAAATTAAATTTTATCTGATTTTAAGACAGATTTACTTCTGCGCTTAATCTATAAATAAGAACTTAGTCAAACGTTCTACATCAGTTTGGCTTTATTGTGTTATCCCGTAATTAATTTATTACAAAATAATAATATTAATGATTGTTTCGTTATTTTTAAAATGTAAGTGTTAAGAAAAAAAATTAACTCGTAATTCAGTGACCGTGCTTCATTATTGAGATAATTGAATAGTCCATAAGGGATGTAGGGTACATGAACCATTCAACCAAGCTAAGCCAACACTAATAACTTGAGCGACTGAATGGAGGAGGCCTCCTGATCTTAGTAGCTTGCTCGAAGTCATAAGCGATCTCAATCAAGGTTGGCTCCGACCCCTTTAATCCGCCGAAACAAAGGCCGAACGGCAACCCTTTGTCATCATATCCGGCCGGAACGATAATACCCGGGTATTGACCCGTTGCAAGAATAGAAGAACCATAATCAAATGGTGATAACAAGGCGTCTAGCTTGTTTTCTGTCATCAACTTCTCCAAACCATCTCTTGACCTTTTTGCTAATTCTTCTATTGCTTCCATCTCTTTTTTGTTGATGCCATTCGTAGCTTCGGCATCAAGCAAACGCTCTTGGCCATATTCATGGATTTTTTCCTGCATTACACCAGAGCCACAGGCATTGCAAGCTGATTGCAGAAAAAAAAAATCTATGTTTTTAGCATATAGACAACACAATTACAGTCATTTTCTTTTGAATATTTCCATATGTTCGAATGGAACGGTCCGGCAGACTCACCAATTCTGAATTTTTGTTGTTGAATTCAATGATATCTTTTAGATATCGCACTGAAGATACCTCCAGTTTTTGTAGATAAGAATTTAAGGCCAATTTGAACTCAGCAGTCGTGGCTAGAATTTCATATTCTTGGATGCCATCATATGCTTCCATAAACTTGGATACATTCAAATCTTGTACCAAAACTGCACCCCTTTGCCTTATTTTGCAGAAAATAATATTGAAATCGAATTAAATCAGATGGAATTAGCATGGGAAACTTATCCTATATATATATTGGTACCTTAAAGTGGAGAAATGACGCTCGAAAGCTTGAGCCAAATGAGGTTCATCATCGAAATTAAAGAATACATCCTTGAGTAACCCCAATCTTTTTCCTCTGAGACCATCAATCTTTAGAAATTGCTTGTAGCCACCAGTTGGAATGTACTTCGACGCTATAGTAGTTGCATTATCGTTCGAATCTTCGCCTACAATGGCATCCAGGACGTATACAGCGTCTGCAACTGTTCTACATATGGGTCTGTTTCAATTCAATAGAGCATGTAGTCTTATTGTAAGGCAGTAGCAGGTAAATAAGTAACAAAATACATATTGTCTAGCAAATTACCCTACAGAGTCCTGTCTGGGAGTGATGGGGATGACTCCTGCTCGGCTAGTGAGACCAACAGTAGGTTTGAAGCCAACGACTGCCTGATTGCTAGAAGGGCAGAGGATTGAGCCATCGGTTTCGGTCCCGAGTGTTACTGCGGCCAGATTCGCCGCTGCTGATATGGCTGATCCACTACTTGATCCACATGTATTTCCATTATTACTATATGGATTCTGCATAACATAACGAATGTTAACCATTCATTTGTGTATAAAAAATGTTGTCCCCCCACCCCCACAACTCACCTTTCCCTGGCCAATCCGAGCACACCAGCCCCCGGGCATCCTGTTTCCCCTGAAGTTAGCCCATTCAGTCATGCTCGCCTTTCCGAGAATTATAGCCCCGGCTTGCCTTAATTTAGATACAACGCCTGCATCTCGAGGTACAATGGATCTTACCAGCGCAAGTGAACCGGCTGTGGTGTTCATTTTGTCCTTGGTTGCGATGTTGTCCTTGAGCAGAACAGGGATTCCATGTAGGCCACCAAGTGACTTCCCTGACGGTAAAGCCTCGCGCTCCTTGTCGGCAGCATCAGCTTGAAACATAGCATCAGGGTTAACCTCTATGACCGCTTTAAGAAACAGGTCTTCTAAGAAGATTTTCTCCCTGTAATATTCAACGAGTTGCTTTGAGGTGAGTGATTTGTTCCTAAAAGCAACTTGTAGATCCTCCACAGTTGCTTCTTCGATTATGATTGATGACACCAGTGGCTGAAGAAACAGAATCGTGAAGCTTAAGAACAGGGGAGAACTTAGTGGAGATATTTTTGTACTCACCATTTCTACTGCTTTATGAAGATAGAATTTCTGGGTCAATATTATATAGAAGCTGTCAAAAAGTGTAAATTTACTATATTAATTGCAGATACCCAATTCTGTTCAACCAATAAATTTTAATTTCAGATACCCAATTCTCTCAAAAAGTGTAAATTTACTATCAAGGTTGTTTATTGGGGCTGTGGGGATTGATGCAAATGATTGCATTTACCCCATAACAATGGCAGCTGTTGAAGCTGAGACCCATGACAGTTTGTGTTGTAACATTAATTAACACTGTATGAAGATGATATAACTGTGATTTTATTTCTGTTTTGTTATTATAGGGACTGATTGAATCTCTTCTAGATTTGTTTTCCTATGCTGAAAAAAGAAGCTGTGTTAGGCATCTTTATTCAAACTTCAAGAATGATGAGGGACAATTATTGTGAGAGATTATGAGAGAACAATGACAGAAATGAAAAATCCCAGTGCTATGGTAGATTACTCTAGCTATCATCATGGCAATACGCATACGCCATTAGAAGCTCTAGTAGCAAAACAACCGGTCGTTCAGGCCGAATCTTCTCTGCAAGGAGGAATGGTGGCTTAGGAGGACCCTAACGAGCATGTAGTTTCAGATTTTAATAACATTGACAAACTAAAAGTGGAGCTATCTAAACAGCTCAAGGATGATGTAAACAGGAGGAATGGTGTGTTTATACAACACCCTTTTGTATCTTCTCCCTTATGAAATGCCAGTCGATTTGTATATGTTCGTGTGCTCATGGTAAACAAGATTGGCAGCAATTTGTAATGCAGTCTGTCATAAAATATCGTTGCTGGACCTTCATGTTCGATACCAAGTTCTTCGATTAACCCTTTAATTGTACTAACTCTGCAACTGTAGAATCTATTCCACGATATTCAACTTCTGTTGATGATCTCAAGATTGTACTTTGCTTCTTTGATTTCCAACAAATCAAGGTTGTACCAAGTTTGACAAAATATCCTGTCACTGATCTTCTCGTCATGGGACAGGATGCCTAATCAGGATAAAAAATGCATTTAACTTTGGCTTACTATCTGCTGCAAACAGAATTCCTTGACCAAGATTTTTCTAATATACCGACAAGATATCGATGAAACAAACGAAGATGGTGATTACAAACAAAAACAAGAAAATAAATAATATCAAAATTTATGTAAAAGATTCAGAACGAAAAAAAAAAATCACGGGGAGAGGAATTCAAATGTCTTCAGACCAAATTAAAATAACTTGTAATTACATGCATCTCATTCACTAGTCACAACTATTTCAATCAATTGTATTATATTAAATATAATACCTCGAGCACGATTCTAATACAAAAAACAACACAAAATGAGTGCCTTTCTTTTCCTACACAAAGTTGGCAGCAAAGCAGAACTTTTGGAGGATAAGCATTTAATAAATGGGTTAAATTTTTTATTCTCACCGGAAAGTTGTATCTGAGAGATCAAAAGTAGAGTCAAAATGCAATGCCACATGGTTCCTCAACCCTGTTTCTTCTTTTTCTTTCCTGTTTTCTTTTTCTTGAGGTTCCTTTTGAACACAGCCAACACCTCAATGCTGCAATAAATGTCCCAAAGTTATTACTACTACATGCATCAAAGAAAGGAGATGAAAAGGTTTACTTTTTCCAGTTATTTGATGCTGCAAGAGAAGTGAAAACTAGAGATACTTAAAAGCATAGAATGGGAAGAAAATTATTTTTTTCTTTCCATTTTTCATCTTTTATACCAAACAAACTAATGGAAAGGGAAACTATATTTGTCATCTTTCCACTTTTCTCTTCCAAATTTTCATCTTTCTAATTTCCACCCTACCAAGGCTTTGCTTGGTTGAGTGTAAAAAATGGAAGTAGGGAGTAGAAAAGTGGAAAGAAAATAAATTTTGAGCGTGCTTGGTAAGAAAGAAAAATGAGAGAGATGATCATTCTTCTTTCTCATGTGTAAAAACAAATCTCTCCAAATTGGAAGGAAAAGAGAAGAGAATGTGAGAGAGATGTAAGTTAGTTCAATGGCGGATCCAGAAAATTATTTGAGGGTGAACACATAAATTTTTGAAATCTCAGGATGGGCACAAACCTTAAATATTATAAAAATTTAAGGATTAATTCATAAAATTTAAGAAAATTAAAGGTAAATAATGTAAACTTTTAAAAATTCAGGGTGGGCCTGTGCCCACCCTCCAATAACTATGCATCCGCCACTGAGTTAGTTCAACATTATATATTTTCAAAAGCTTTATTTTCCTTCCTCTCATTTTTCAACTCTACCAAGCAATGAATGAAACATTTTCTTTCAACTTTCCATCTTTTCTACTAGGCACACCAATGGAAAATATATATATATATATATATATTTCTACTTTTCTGCTCCTTTAATTTTCATCCTTCCAATTTTCTTTCCACTGTATAAAAGGTCCAGCACTCTACGTAGGTAAACGTTCAATATTTTGGCGATGAAACATAAGTTTGAAGGAGCAATACCTCTGAGTGCCTGGAAAGAAATTAAAACCATGGGCTTTTTCCAAACGCCAAGACTTATTAGTCAACAAGGCCTTGCAATCCTGTCAAGTAATCCAACCCATATTCGTTCGTGAAAATTCACACAAGTAAAAAAAAACAGTACAGAAATTTCAACTAGAAGTACCTCTTTGAAGCTTTCCCATCCACAACTTATATAAATGAGAGTTTCTGGAAGTGATTGAGGATCTTCTGAAATTGTTTCTCTTCCAACTTGAACTGAAGCTTCTTTTGCTTGTTCTCTTTCGCGTAAAATCCATGGTCTCTTTTCTTCTTTTATAGTTGAAGACGACCTGCTTTTCAGATACAGGAGTTAACAATTGAAAAGTGTCCATAATAGGAACTGCAATCAAACTCTCTCACACGGCTTGAAATTTAGAGAATCATCCTACCCTTTCAAAGACGGTTTAACTTTATGCGATGATATAGTTCGTAATGCATCAATTAAAGATGTGTCTAATCCTTTCCGAGGAGGATCAACAACAATCACATCTGATCCGACAAGCCAAGAAAGAGGATCCTGCAAATTTGGTGAATTCATCACAGAATTAGTTCAGAATTATTCAACAGCCACGTTACATGCCAAACTTTTATGGAAGCTGAAGGCATATATACATAATTATACGGAGAACTAATTGTATTCACATCATAAATTACATGAAAAAACATAAATTTGCATAAGCTTGATACTAACAATGGAAGTATCAGCATTATGCCAGCTAATGCTGCCCTCGATAGACTTTGGTAAGCGGTCAACTGACTTCTCAAATGAAGGCCTAGATTCTTTGTTAATCTCAATGCATTTTACAGACCTGGTAACAGAAGAAATAAAATCGGAATAAAAGCAAAGTTTCAGAATGCAAGAATCAGAGAGAAATCTGAAGTGTTCAAGACATTTCTTTCCTGCACTTTTTAGTGGCAGCCAATGATAATCCAATCACACCAGCTCCTGCATACAAATCAGCCACAGACGCTCCAGAAGGAACATATTTGTGCAACTTCCGAAGCAAATTATCAAAAGCCTGAAAAAAAATATGTATTCTGAGCAGAATTCAAACAAACAATACCTGAAAAAGCCACAGACTTCCTGAAGATATTTAAGTTGTATTATGCATCATATGCTGATCTAAAGCTCCAGGCAGGGAAAACGATGGAAAATGGATTTACACTACAGATGTCTTGCGTCATGCAGTAAGACACAAAATGACCAAGATCAATAATATTCAGATTCGGGTGAGTATTGGGTACAAGTGTGTCTGACACAAGACATTCAATTTTTTAACTCTATTTCATGCATTTGGAGGGTCATTTTTTCAAATCCAAGTCCAAATATGTGTCGAAGACAGATGCCAGACTCTAGCACTGGAATAAAAATGAAAAGTTGGAGCAACATAGAGCAAGATGGTGCACAAACAACCATGAAAATAACAAAAGCCACTGAGGGATATAAATAGCATTCAGAAACTGGCACCTCTGAACCAGACTCTAGATGTATATTGTTCATTTCTTTTTGATGAAAGCATATGTAATAGCATGTCCAATTTCTCAGTCAAATCTAACCAAATAAACTTACAGCTTTGCTTACCCGTGTGTTTGCTTGGCCGAAACTGGAGGGATCCAAGGACATATCAATCCCCCCTACATGTTCCCAGAAATCCCTTTCCCCCAAAAGATGTCTCCATCTATTCCCAAAAATAATCTGCATCGTCAATTAAGCATTCTAAGTTCCAAATGTCTGAAGCATTCAGAAAAGGGGAAAAAATAAAAGAACAAAAATAAAACTAACATTATTAGTAGATGTCTGAAAATTAGCCCACACAGAATGAATCAAATGGAGGTTACTCCTTGAGCCAGCATTTCTCCACAAAAACTGCACACAAATAAAAAGAAGTAACCATGAAATAAAATTATGGCCTTTAACAATAGAAGGGTATAAAATTTAGGAAGTAGAACTCACATTAGCCAAGGCATTTAATTTGTCCGAATTCGAGGATTTCTCATTTCTTGAATTCCAAACTAAAGAAACCTGTACTCTACCTGGAATCATGAAATCAAAATTTATTCAACTCACATTTTTTTTCTTCAAATCATTAAGAAAACAGAACATTTCCAGAAGAAAATACAATACAAATTGATTAGAAATACCATTTTTATATCTTTCTGCAGCTGGAAGTGCAGTATTATAAGTCGTCACAGCCATCTGTACACATTGAACATTCATCAAAATAGATCAAAAAATACAGATTCTAATAACAATCTATTTTATATTCTTGTCAATTTATATGTTTAATGTCATCTGAAAAACTCACCTGAACATATCGCAAATCTCCAGTCCCTTCATCCTCATCGTATGGCTCAATATTTAATTCTCTAATACCTAACATAAACAGGTAATTAAGTAAATTTAATCAAATTTGAACCGTTAAAAGAAGAAAAAGAAGTGTACCTTTTCTTAGCAGCTCAACAGCAGCATTAATATTGGGGTGGTGAGCTGAAATTGTAAGTTTAACATTAAATAACTTCAAATTAAGAACTTAAAAGAACAATGATTAGGACCACCAAAAATGGATTAAAGATATTGGAACATTATTAATAAAAAAAAAATCATATTTTTTAGACCTTTGCATTGAGGAATATCCACAACGTTATGAGAACCCTCCTCGTAGAGTCCAATCAGAGGGTTCTCTGATAATCCACGAACGGCTAACTTTGCTCGACACCTCCATCCCCACTGGAAAGCAAAGCGAAGAATCAAATCCCGTCACAGAAAAGTTAAGAATGTTAAGGAAAAAGAAAAAATTGTAATTGGAAGCCAAATGATATGAAATTGCCGGTTAATACCAATCTACAGCTATCGAAAGTAAAATCGGACACTCCAAGACTCTTGAAGAAATTAGAAGCTTCGTCTACGATGACCGGACGGTGTAGATTGAACTCGTGCGTGCATCCAGAGCACCTGCAAAATTACTTTTTTTTCCTCGTAAGAAAAGCTGAAAATTGTAGCGACTAAAAGTTAAGTACAAAAACAAAAGTTTCTTCGTTCTTTTTGAATGCGAGAGAGGTGCGTACGATTCGAAGTGAGGACACTGCAAGGCGCATGTTAGCGAGGGGACGGCGGTCGCGGAGGTGGTTGGCGGGAGTAATGAAGGAAGAACAGGAGGAGGAGAAGCGGTCTTTGGCACATGGACGGAGGACGCGCGGCAGGTGATGAAAGGGTAAGGTGGACGAATTGGGAGGGTGTAGAGTGACATCTCAGTCGCGCGCGGCGGCGGTTTGGAGATACTTTCGATCCCCTTGCGCGGGAATGGATAATGTATCGGTTACTATTCATTAACACCGATAAATATCTCAAGGGTATGACTAGGTCGGACTATCCATATTAGACCCGGAATGGATGGAGCTCCAACTTTCATATTGTATTTGTATATGAATGATTAAGCTTCCATTGTTGTATTGAATATGGATCGACCTGCTCTAAATTATATCACGTGTTATTATGCGTAAATTTATAATGAAATTATTGTTTTTAAAAATAATCGGATTATTACTTTATCATTGAGTTTATTAAAGATATTTTATTAAGTAATTCTCGTAAAAAAAGAAAAAGATAAAAAAATATGAAATATTAAAATTATTTACAGTTGACAAATAACGTCCACTATAAATTTAACGAAAATTATCTAAAAAAATATATAAATTTAATGTTCAGAGAATGAGAGATATGAATGATTTTAATTAGTTAATCACGTGAAAATGACACATAATATAATTCTTTAAAAAATAGAGTTCGAGACCTTATTACTAAACTAAAAATCTAGTCATTAAATTTGAAGTTTAGAAATTAAAATTATAATCCCTCGGCCGCCGTTCTCCTTTCCAAATTTCATCTTTTTTACTTTTTCGTTTTGATCGTTCATTTTTGTAAAACCAAAATTGATTTTAATATAACAATTATGAATAAGGACTATTTTGTAATAAATTTTTAAGTTCTTAAGTTAAATTTTTGATTTCAAGTCAAACCAAGAACTTTGAAATAAAATTTCTAAGTGTTTTGATACGAGAGTATCGATACCATTTGAACCGGTATCGATACCCTACTGCATTTTAAAGCCTTGTTCTTGAAACTAAGAACGAGTATCGAAACATGGTTCGATACCATTATGCTACTAGAAATGCATGTTTCGAACCACGTATCGAACCACATCGAGTATTTTTATTTGTTTTAAAAATCTTTTAAAAACAGGACTCATGGTATCGATACCAGTATCGATACACCCTTTAATTTCCAACGGCTACTTTAGCATTTAATGAGTTGACCGTTGGTGGCAGTTAAAACTTTAAATGATGGTTGAGATGTTTCGAAACATGGTTCGATACCCACCATTACAGTGTAGTAATGGCATCGATACCTGTTTCGATACCCTCCCTATTAAATGCACAACGTCTCTTTCTTTTTATAGGCTGTTCCGAAACAGGTACCCCGTGTATAGATATCTGTGCCTGCAGAAGAGCATTTATGATGGGAAGATATGATTCTAACGTCTTTATTTCCTTTCCCAACAACCACAACGGTTAGAAATCAATGAGGACATATAAAATGAAGATGTTCAAGCAGTATTAACAACTATTAAACCTCAAGCAACATTCAAGCACAAAAATCCAACTCAAAGCACTTCATTGCATATTCTAGTCTCCCAACTTGTGTATTTCATTTTGATTATTGTAAAATTGAGTTTGGGGAGAGTCTATTTGTAATTGGGGCATTATTTATCTTGTGAGAGATCTTTTATTTGCCTTTATTCCTTTGTATCATCTTGTGAGGTTGAATCAATTCTTGGGTAGAAGAATTGATTTGAATTGTAACGGTTATCCCTTGAACCGAGAAAAAGGTCGAATTCAATAGTGAATTGGTTTCAAAATCCTTAGTGGGAGCTAAGGTAGTGGATGTAGAGCTTGTTCCGAAGCTTGAATCACTATAAATCGTTTGCCCTTAAATTTCGCATTTTTATCGAAAATTTCCCGATCAAATTTTTAATTGCCAATTCACCCCCTCTTGGCCATACTTCAAGATCGATCAACTCAACACTTTTGATCGGTAGTCGACAATCAATTTTAGTATTGGTTGTTGACCACCGGATCTATTTCTTTTTCTTGTTTTATTTTAATAAGGATCTTTTTTTTGTCTTTGTGATACGTTTTTCTCTGTCCTTGTGACATGTTTTTATTTTTGTTTTGGAGTTTGATTCGTCTGTCTTTATGGCATGTTGCAACATACCCTAGCGATCGGTTGTTGTTCGCACAAAGATTCAATCGATGTTAGTTTTCTGATTTATTGTTTTGTCGGTGGTCACTTGGAAAGACTTATCCCACTCGGTTGATGGTTGTTTGCCGATAAAATCAGTCCCGGGTAACAATACTTTTTGTACGACAGTTTGAATCGCCTACAATTCATTCTTCCTTCATTATGCGTCTCGTGTGGATAGAGACAAGGAGATTCAGGAAGCTGCTGAATTTTATTGGTATGCTTATTTCCATAGGAATTTTATTTTTCCTTGTTTTTGGGTCGTAAGAATTTTTGGATTTTTAATCAAATTATTTTGCTTCTTAATTACATTGTAATTATAATTTTTTATAGATTTAATAAAAATTCAGTAGTATTTATAAAAAAAATTAAAATTATAATTTAAAAATAAGTTATACCGATAGCTTTAAGTGTTATCGATGAGAAATTTTAAGATTATATCATTAATGTTTATTTGATTTTTAAATAAAAAAATAATTAATTACATCGTTAAAATTTATGTTTTATTAATTACAATTATAAATCTTAAGCTATAAATACTAACCCTTAAATATTAAATTCTATATCTAAATCATAAACATTAAATCATAAAATCTAATCTTAATATTAAACCCTAACTCTAAACCATAATACTAAACATAAACTATTAAACCCTAAACTCTAACACTAAATTCTAAATCCTAAACCTAAAATACTAAACCTTAAACCTACACACTAGCTCTAAGCCTTAAACTCTAAACCATAAACCCAAAATATTAACTACTGAACTCTAAACCCTAAACCTTAACGATTAAATTCTAAACCTAAATTTAAATATAAACGCTAAACTTAAATCAAATCTTAAATGTTAAACCTAAATATTAAATCATAAATTATTTTAAGTGAATATTAATTATATTAAATATTTTAAATTCATTAAATATAAATTTTTAAGAAATATAATTAATTATATTTTATTAAAAATAAAAAATAATTATAACTCATTTAAAATTATTTTTTAAAATTATGAAATATAATTAGGATTTAATAAATAATTTTTATTATTTTTATTATTTTTATTATTTAATAATAATAAAATATAATATTATTTTTAATAAATATCATGTCATAAAAAATACTAATAATAAAATAGTTCAGAGAAGTAAAGAAAAAACTAAAAATTTGCAGTTCCTAACTTCATGGCTGTTAACGAGGTCGTCACTATGAAGCCAGAGAGAGTCACTCTTCTTTCTTCTAGCCTCATTTCGAAACGCAGAAGTATTCAATTTTCAGTTCTTTATTCTATTGCTCCGTAACGGAATCATATATTAAAGAGATAGATCCTGAAAAAGAAGGCTCAAAGGAGCAGCCATGGAAGTGTCGGACGAAAACGAACTTGATAGGCTGCTCTTTTTTGAGGAAGCTCGTAAAATTTCCGAAGCAAATTACGCGTCCGATCCTAACGATGCCGATGTTAGCCTTCTCCTTCCACCGATCTGTTTTCTCCATTTTTTTTTTCAATTAAAATGTATTTTTAGCTAGTCTGTTCACTGTTCTTTTTATTTTTTTGGCAGAATTTGACCAGATGGGCCGGAGCTTTACTGGAGTTGTCTCAGTGTCAAAGTCGTCCAGATTCCCTGAAAATGATCGAAGGTTCTTATATTTATATACTTTTTTAAATTAATTGAAGCATTAATTTAATTGGCAGTGATTTTTTGCCATTGAGAATTGAATTTAGGTTATATACATTGATTATTTACTATTTTTTTTAAATAGATGCTAATATGAAGTTAGAGCAAGCATTGTCTATTAACCCTAAAAAGCATGAAACTCTATGGTGTTTGGGAAATGCTCAGACTTCTTTAGCATTTCTGAGTAATAAGGAGGATGAAGCCACACCATATTTCGAAAAGGCTGCTAAATATTTCCAGCAAGCAGTTGATGAGGTAATTTAGTTTCTTTGTTGGAGTATTGGTTTGGATGTGTCTATCTATATATTCTGGTTAATGCTTGGTACTCTTTGTTTGATATGGAAAATATTTTGTGTATTTCTAGGATCCCACTAATGAAATTTACCTCAAATCGCTCAAAATATCTTCAAAGGTATTTCGATCTGGTTTCCTTTATATTGGTTTATTCTTAGGTAATGCTTATCTTTCATGTGATTTATAACTTTTAACTGCTTACTATAACATATTATCTTAGCTGTGAATGGGTGGACTGGCCCTTGTTTGATTTTGATGGGAGGT